>OX383254.1:7502500-10002500 GCA_947522985.1 Lithophane socia | reverse complement strand
AGAAGAATTATTGGGAAAACAGAAAAACGTTAAATAAACCGATTAAAAATACAAACGTGAGTCTTATTTCTCCCTGGGGTGTTCAGGTTTAAAATAAAAAGCAGAAATATGGTCACTTTAAATATTTTAATATAAAAATCGTCGCTTACGTCAATATCACACACGAGCTTACATCATCTATTTATCTTAAGTATAAAAACTATGACTTCGCATTAAATTATCGTTCTCGCAGTATAAAAAAGGCGCACTCGTCATCACAGCAGCGCATTCGCTATACACAATATACCGAACGCGTCCAGGCACACAGCACACATCACAGTCAGTGCCGCGGTCCGCGCGGCGCGGGTAGAGGCCGGAGGCCAGGGGGCCGGAGAGCGCTAGGCGCGCGGGTGCAGCGCCTGCGTCACCAGCGCCACTAGCGTCGCCAGCGCCGCCAGCGACAGTGGCGTCAGCAAGCCGCGGGCGCTCGCACCGCTGTGCCCGCTGTTGTCGCCAGAATCCGACCCATCTGCATACACGACAATTTATGTTTAACACGAACTATAACATTTTATGGAAACGTTCACTTTTCCCAACCACTTAACCATGAAGGGATGAATCTATTCTGTTCTGTTCATTCAGGTAGCTTATACATGTTTGCAAACCACTACTTTACTGGCCAACTGAAGAAAAACAAATCATCCTTGGGGAACTGAAAGAATAAACTGATTCATCCCTACTTTGGATTGTGTGGGACAAGTGGACGTGCCCACATTAGATCATGCTGACGTGCTATTGTGTACTGTGAGGTTTACCAATCTTACATAAAGTGGCAACTTAATAAACATGTGCATTAGGACATTGGACACATAACAAAACGATTACACAAAATGTAAAATGTACGAATATCTGATACTGTAAACTCCATTTTTCTCTAATTTGAAAGACATACAACAAATGTTCGAATAAGATGACTAGCACACAGTCAGCAAATAGTACCTACTAAAGTTTTTGTATTTCACGTCCATCATTGCATTTTAAACTTTATGTCAATGATGTAAAGAGGCCCGTCGTTTTGTAAACACAGAGAAACACAGAGAAATGGAGTTGACAGTACAAAATCAAAATTAAATTAAAATAAACCTACAGATGCGGATGAGTGAAGACGCGGCGGAGGTGGTGAAAGCCTCCTATTAAACGATGCGGCTCGGGGCCGCGAGTGAACCTCATGTTACAGTCTAGCGCCTGAAGACTGAACGCTCACCACTGAAACATCAACTTGCCTTTAGCAACATTACTTTAGTTCCCCGACACCGGTACCACTAATATGTGCAACTACTACTAACTACTACACCATACTATTTACATGGTTTTTTTTTGTTGATGCTTTCGTCTCTCAGTCCACATAGTTACAGTACACTATTCGTGAAATCTGAACACTGTATTTTTGGATTAAAGATGCCATTTACAATTTTTTGTTCATAGCTTTATTATGGACAAAATAGTGTCATACCATTTGAAAACCACATCATTTTGCTTATTTTGAATTGTAGTTGTATTTAAAAAAAAACAGAACTCCAAAAAGTGTATGTATATGATTTCATGAATAGTATTATTTGTTTATGCAAGTTAGACGAATCACACGTTAAACTCGACTAGAGACATGCATTATCTACTACTTCTATTCAGAGTATTTTGAAAGGCTCCGTTCGAAAAGCTTTCCATCCAGGAACCCTTTAGTTAATATTACCACTAATTTCAACACTCAGTTGTCTACCGTAATACTTTTTATCAAATAAATCTACTTTGATGTTAAAATATTAACCCGCTATATCACAGTGAGTCAGAGTCATGCTTCACGCTTGTGTTAGTCACAAATCTAGTCTATTAAAATATATGACATGAACATTTATGTCAACAGTAATACTTGTAATCAGTGTTCATTCTTCATGCAACTGTTATAATTTTTTATATCTGTATGACGTGTATCAGCAATACTAGGAAACCATTGATTTTTTAATGTCAGTGTTTTGTCTATGTTTTCAACACATTCAAAATTAGCTGTTGTGCACAGTTTTCACCGACAAAGCAGTCGAAAAAACTGCAATTTATATCACAGCAGTTAGCCATTTATTATATCTTGTGTTATTATTCTAAAATCTGTGATTCACAGTGCTAACAACCCAAATCAAACGTGCTTATGTCTGCTGAATGTGTGGTTAAAAACTTTATCTTACACTGATACAGATCTTCGTCGAACTGACGGAAACACGAACTGCACTTTTAAATGTTCAACACGACTACATTTATTTTATGCTTGGACACTCCTGGAAATCGATGTTTTTTTATCTAAATCATTTTGTTATATTATTTAGTACCCTACTACCATTTTCGTGAGAAATTTAAATTCGTGTTCAAACTTAATAGGAAGTTAGTTCCTAAACCACAGTAAAAGATTACCTAGATCCAGAAATGCTGATGACTAGACTATACTTTCTTAGGTAGACAAATGGTGTAGGCAGCTGAGGACCGTCTAATGATAAAATGGCTACTTAGCCATCTGGCTGTGCCTGACTGTCTAAAGATTTATCTACCTAGGAGCGAGATGAGTTAAAAATAAAGTAAGTATGAGAAAGCAAAGCGTTAAATTATAATATTATACAAAGCTGTTTAGGCTGGCGTGATCGCCTCCACCGCATGCAAGCACTATAACTACCATGCTAAACATGCAAGTGTAATGAAGGTAACGTACAGGCAGCGCGCGACAAGCTCGCCGGTACTAAAATCACCGCTTATGTTCTATAATCTCACTGGTATTCTTATATTGTATGTAACTAATTGAGTCTTTGTTCTTTATGTAATTTCTCTATGTACAAATATTCAGGAACACTCCACCGAGGCTATTTCCTGAACCAGAAGAATGATCTGGGAGCGGATGATTTTACACCTAGAAACAAAACACACACAAACATGGACACGTGAACACGCCCCAGCCACCGATATTTTAATTGATATTATAACACGGTGACTGATTGTTGTTGGTGACGTTATAACGAAGTGATTAAAAACAGACACATTTGAAATTTTGGTGCAAACACTGAACAAAAATAGTGAAAATTGGGATCAACACAAGTTTTGTATTCCGTATCTGCCGGATCGATGACCTTTAATCTGTTAAATGTGATGAATAAAAACTTCTTTTCAAAATACAATATAGGATACAAACTACGGGCTATTGTTATTTTCAATATTTGTAAGACCATGACTATTTTATCCCTTAACACCGTGATCGATTCGGCAAATACAAACATTTCATTAACAAAAGTGTAAAAAAAACTTTTACTGGTTTACTGATTTAGTGCTAGTGCTAATAAATTAACTGTGCTTGCATTGCAAAGTGAGACTAAATTATATTTTTTCACCGAAAACATTGCACAATTCGATTGCGTTGTAAAAACTACGGCAAAGTGATAGTTTAGTTTTGTTTTGTGAGTTTGCCACAGTTTTTGACAACAGCAGGTAGGTTCGGATACGCCCAGAAGCCGCGAAGTCGTCGAGGTCGAGGACCGGCCACCGTCAGCCACTGCACTCATTCAACAAGCCACCACACAGGCAACACCTCACAGTATTAGTATATTGCGGTCATCATAAGCAATATGCTCATTTTTATTAGTAGGACACTAAGCTGACTGCATTATTCACACAGTACCAGGGTTAGTAGCTTTTCGTAAAACAAATTAGCTGTTAATTAAGCTGAAAATTGATTAGTTTCTAGGTAATAAATCGATTAGTAAATGAAAAATCTAATTTATGTTATTGAGTTAGTATATGAAACCCGTTACCGAAATTAACGTAGTTCAGAAGGTTACCAGAAATTAATTGATTAGATTGTAACAAAAACAATAAAGAACAGAGATTGAGTAACATTTCGGTTGGTTCTATAACAACATACACAATCATTATTGGACAACAGGTTTACGAGAAGGTTTACTAAACAACTAATAGACAAACATCCAAATAGACACAAGAGCAAACATGGAACAGTGGAGTCGACGAGTGGTTCCTCCCTACTGTCATTTATTAATGAGTTGGTCACCTCTCTTTATCACAGTCAAGGGAGTTTTATTTTAATTAAGGTCAATGTTTAATTTCTATCTGGAGGGCTGTTACAGATTGAAGTAAAGCATTTTAGAGTACCTTAGTTCAAAACACAAGAATGTAAACGAGCACACATCCACGCGGCATCATTGCTTGCATTTTTTTATTATCTTAGGTATTAGATGCAAATATGAGTAGTAGGTATCCGTTTTTGACGGTAGTTTATCACATTAACGGTCAGAGGGCTTAGACAAAGTGACATTTTATCAGCGATAACGATGATGGAAAAGGCATAAATGTATAGGACTGACATAAGCTATCGAAAAGTTTACGTCAATCCTGTTGAATGTCGTTGTAGAAATACGAAACGCTTTGGAAGCGATTGTCACTTGTCTAGACCCTCAGTTTCTTCACCAAAAGTAACAGCCAAAGTAACAGTCAACTGTTGACTTTTAATGAAGATACTGGCCGTAAATGGATACAAGTTATTTAAAACTGAAAAACTGGATGCCTCGAAAAGCAGAGCACAGTGCAACATTGGACTCGCGTTGAAGTCTTTTGTTGTGCGAGCAAGACTCAGAAATGATAATGTAATTTTAGTTTCGCTGATGCCATTTGGCTATCTCTGAAGTCAAACAAAACCATTCAAAGATTCTTAAAAAAGATTTGAGTGGTTCGCACGGAGTGTGCTTTCAGTCTGGAGCAAACGTTTGAAAATTATCATCGTCGTTAGTCACACTACGTTTCAATCACGTCAACGTGTCAGAGCGTCATTGGTCACGATGTAACGTCACAGTCGCGCGGTCTGGGTGTCCGCCTACCTGCGTCGAACAGAATGTCTCCGACGTCGTCGTCGCCTTCGGTGTTGTCGGACAGGCGCGCGTTACCTCCCACGGTGCCGCGCGGCGCGCTACTGCAGCCGAGCCACCAGAATGCTGTTGACCGCGGGAACGCTGGGTTGTCTGAGTCCACCTGAACATTATAACAATGACATGTATTTTATACATTGAAAATTGCTGGAGCGGTTTTTTCTCTTGGAAATGGGCAGCTGGTGTCAAAAAGGATATAACGTGCTCCTATGTGCTAATGGTAATTCAACACACTGCCATTGCCCATCTATGTTTAACTGTGGCAATCCATTTTACTATGGTTAATAAACGATGGTTTTACACCATGCGCAGAAAAGTTAGCCGCGGCATTGAATAGCAGCTCCTATCAGATTGGAAATAAGTTTATTAGGATCTGAAAGCACAGAGGTACTTACACTGAAAGTTCTATCATTAAACCGCCAGTACGATCCTCCCTTGAAGAAGTACGTGTATCCATTTGTATACTGTAAGGCAGCATCAATGCCGTCAGGGATGCCTTCCCAGTTGGAGAGGGGTTTGGGGTAGGTAGCCTTGACGGGTGGCCTCTGAGACGGGTCGAAGCGCCAGAACTTTGAGCCTTTGTAGAAGTAGATCTTGCCATTGCCTGACCAGACTAGAGCAGCATCCAGGTTGTCTGGGATACCGGTGAAACCTGAACCAAGAATTACGTATTAGCTGATTTGCGTATTATGTTTGTGATGGGTGATGTTTTTTAATCGGTAAGTCACATAATTATCTTGAAATAACGCAGAATTGGAACAGCTGGCTCACTTATTGACATCAGCGATCAAATAATAATAGGTATGACATGATTTGAGGAACTTTTATTTCAGATCCAATAAATTTTAAAAGCCTACCTTCACTGATGTCTTTAGGATAATCCCCGTCGACCTTCTGTCCGTTGTACCTCCAGTACTTGGATCCCTTGAAGAAGTACGTCTTGCCGTTCTTATAGGTGAAGGCTGCGTCGATGTTGCCGGGCAGACCGGGCCATGCGCGGGAGATCAGGCGCGGATAGCCGGACGAGACGCCGTCCTCTGTGAGTCGCCAGTAGTGTTCGCCTGGAAACGAATGAAAGGAAGGTTTAGTTAGATAATCTATTGTCAAAACTTTCCGCTTTTTGTATTTTCATGCTACTACAGCTGGGAAATTAAAAGAAAACCTCAATCCACAATAGTGGTGATGGTTTCGATTGATGTAGAGTTGGAGTGTGTGAAAATTGGAGGATCAATCGTCACCAAACAGGCAACAAAAGTGACTACAATGCGAGTTCACTCAGACAATTGCCGGTGCTGTATATCAATGATTATCTTTTTCTAGAGTAGCTTGAGTGGGTAGATTGTTAGATTCTTTTTATTTTATCGAAAAACTTACGATGGTGGCTAAGCTATAAAAGTCGCCAAAATATAGCTACGTTGGCAGATGTAAAGGACAATCAATCAATCTTCTTAAAACTTCGTACACCACACCTAATTTCCATACCTTTGAATACGAAAGTGCCGCCGTCCGCAGAATTGAATATGGTGTCGAACTTAGGGTCGCCACAGAGAGCGGGGTCCTCAGCTGAAGGTTGCTGCGTAGTTACGCGGGGTACAGAGGGCGCGGCAGGTACTGGGCCACCGATGTCCGTCTGTGACTTGTGTCCGTATAGAGCCTGTGGATGATGGTAAATGTTAAGTAGTTGTGTTTGGATTTGAGAGAAGACTTGCTTTCTTCGTTGTTCTAGCATTTTTCTTTTGTGGTAAGACCAACATTATAATTAATAATCATTTATTTACCTGGATTCCTTGGATGTCATCCTGGTCGAGCTGGAAGGCGGGGTCGTATCCTCTGTAGAAGGGGGCCATGAGTGCTGAGCGCACGTCACTGTGGGACAACCCTAGTGAGTGACCGAACTCGTGCGCTGCGACCTGCGGATGTGGCATTGTGTTGAATGGAGAAGTTTAATTATGAATTCGAGCCATCTTTCGAAAGAAAAATGTACCTATGTATTTGGAATTTGAACTACTTAATTATTAATGAAACTGTATTATCATATAGGTAATAGTAGTAGTATATCATAATAGTCTAGATATATTCTAGAAAGACAGACTGGATTAGTAATTGAGACAATTTTAACCATGTATAGGATCAAAATCTAATTTAAAAATCTTGTGGCTAGGTTTAAAAATCATCACTAAACAATAAGCAACTTTTAACCAGCTGTTGTCCCATAATTACCTGGAAGAGATTGGTTCCTCTTCTCGAGTTAATGGACCACATCTCGGCGTCATCGAAGTGAGCGTCGCCTCCGTACACCTGCACAAACGAGCCATTGAGGAAAAATAGAAAATCAACATCATTACTGATTAATGAATAGGATTGTCATAATTTTATAAAACCTTAGCCAGCCGCACGTACAATTCTTGGTAGATAATTATAGTGATTGATTCTGCTATAACTCATTTTAATTTCTTTGGATGGATACAAACGGCGTTTGTGGGATATAATTAGCATGATCTTTTTTGTTATTCCAACTCACTTCCTAAAATGTATTTTTGTTTTTATGTCTTCAATCAGACTCTCTCGGATCTCTTTGTCTACATACACTCTCTATATATAGATGATTATAAAAGACACTCTTCCGGATGCTTTCTTTCTTATTGCTATGAATAAACATCTTATAGGTAATCCTTTAGATGAGATTATGCCAGCTAATTGTGACTTGTTCCAGAAACACCGATACTTGCACAGCAATAGTCACATGATTTCTTATGTCAACTGAGTCTGCCTAAAAAATGGATAAAAAGAGATATCCAACGTTTACTTTTCTTATTAAGGCTCAGTCTCGTCAGTCTAAGTCAGTCAGTAAACCACGAACGAATAAACCGATTTTCTAACTATACAAATATTCACGACTTTTACCGTAATTTATGCAAAACTGACTAAAAGAAAAGATTGTGTTCCGTATATTGAGTGTTTAGCGGCAGGTCCGGAACATAATGAATAACAATAGTGGTTAGAGTACATTGTAGTAAACAGAACAAATATAATAATTTGTTTTGCACAATAAAACGTTTTATTATCCCATTATCAGTACAAAGGAACTTTCACTATTTAGGCGACAATCTGTGACATCCGTTATTTTTATTTGTAACAACATAATGGGACATTCTATTTTGTTGTAAGTTCACATGGTAGTTCATCTGATAGTATGGAAAATAATTGCTGGTTCCTAATTCAATTAATGGTTCCAAATTAATTTTACAACAAATAGTTTATTGAAACCCTTACTAAATAATGTAGGCCATTTATTAATAGGCGAACTAGCAAGCACACTTTTAATTGTTCTGTAGAGCCGATGACATCATCATCTGCCTAGCCTTTTCCCAACTATGTTGGGGTCAGCTTCCAGTCTAACCGGATGCAGCTGAATACCAGTATTTTATATGGAGCGACTACCTATCTGACCTCCACAACCCAGTAACTGGGTAGAGCCGATGACATATGCCTTATATTATTTGCCGTTTGTTAACTTATTCAAAAAACTATCGGACTTTGTGTCTAAATTGAAAAAAAAACACCTAGATTCGTCAGACATTTCGTCAGGTACTTTACGATTAGCATTGTCACTTATAACGAAACGAATAAAAAACTATGCTGGACAACCTATTATAATTCCAATTGTTCATTGCGACACAGCCTGAATAGTAAAATATAATTTGCCTAAATGCTATTTAATGGGGACACAAATAGAAGTTACCCATGTTAAAATCTACCGCGCCGTTACTTTAATATGACTTTTTAAAACCGTACCTATTATGTAGGGAGCAAAAAGAAAAACACTATCTTTGAATTAGTGAAAGTTATTACAACTCATGAGTTATTTATAATATCATACAACTAGCGACCCGCTCCAGCTTGGCACGGTTTTTACGACTTGACAAAACATCGAGATTTCTTAGATAAATGTAACTTTAATATTAACATATTGTACATATAAACCTTCCGGAATAAATTCTCTAAACGATGGTGAAAACCTCATCAAAATCTGTTCCGTGATTTAGAAGAACAACGCGGACATACAACAAATCACGACAAGTGACTTTCATATAATATGTATAGATATAGAATACTTACGGGGAAGTAAGCGTGGGCAAGAGTGCCACCAGGGCCGTCGAAAGGATCGCCGTCTCCATGCTCTCCCTTCTCAAACCTAGAGCGAAAAGAAATAATGTTATTATAATATACCTCCACGGCACTTGGAAAACTAATAGACATAACACTGCGTAATACGACCAACTATGAAATCGCAGTGACAATCAATAGTAATAAAATTTCCTATCCAATCAATGAACATCGCGAATCAACAGTACCTAACTTGCATTACTACAAGTAGCTACGCGCCCATTCAATGACAACCATTCACGTTACGCAACAAAGATTACCCGCGGATTGTGACCAAAAACCTATTATGAGTGATTCAAATAACCCTACGTACAATACGGGCGGCCACTGGCACGATTTCAATATCTGTGCACAGATCTAAACGATGCGCGGTGGCCGCGCTATACCACGAAACACTCATTTTATTCGAACTTCGTTTCGCACGAACAGTATTCTAACTTTTTAATAAACTTTCGATTAAGCATGTTACAATGCGGAATTGAACAGAAAGTCGCAGAACCAAAATGACGGGTTACCTAAGACCAGACTGGACCAGAGTTACTTTAGCAACGTTTTTGTAGTTTTCTGTTTTCAATGCCACCTGTTGAAATTTTTATGAGTTAACCATAGAAATTATATTAATAGATGAAACGGATATACGAAACCAAATTTTGAAGTGGTTGTTATTCTTATGTAGTTATGCAACTTTCAATTCAATCTTTCTGTGTAAGACACCACAAAATAATGGTGTAAATAACCATTGTGACCTTCAACCATTATTGATAATTGACACGACAACTCAAATCTTAAAACTAGTGTTACATATCCCAGTACATGATGAACTTGCCTAATTTCAATGTGGACTTGTCCGGACCGCTTCTGTGTGAAGGTAAGGTCTGTGTAGTCAGACCACACTGAGAAGGCTTTGGCAAGTTCAGTGTCAACTTCGGCACGGTTCAGCTTAGATGGGTACTTAGAGATCCTGTAGGTGAGGTTCTTGACACGCCATCTTGAACCTAGACAAACAATTGCGTCAATATTTACGGGCAGTTCACAGAAAATGTATGTTTATTGAGATTGATCATGGTCATGTACAAATAATTATTTCATTAAAACGACAATGACAATAAATAATATTTAAATGAAGGGAACTCACCCTGCAGCGCGTATCTCTTGGCTCGGCTCTCTCCGAAGCCTACTTTGTCTCGCACGCCGCACCTTGGCAATGACATTACTTTTGTCGTTTCATCGTCTAATTCACCTGTAAACGAACGTAAACAAATTATATTTTTATATTTTGCTTCTGTGATTTGCGGTTTTTAATTGCCATGACTAACATCATCTTTGTTCGTACTACTAAGGCAGTTTAGGATCGTGCGTTAGAACAGTTGAATTTCAATTATTATCTCATTTGCATCGTAAAACACTACGGCGTGTCAAAGGACAAACATAGACTTTTTGTAACGAACGATGACAAGGAAGTAATTACAGAATCACATCGACCAAAACCGCACACGGAAAACGATGAATAATGAGGAACCATGGTCGCCGCGACCGCTGATCAGCTGTGAGTTGAAATTCTACGGCGACACGATCGATTTACATTCATAGTTACGGGGAATAACAATGTACTTGTTAAAATACGCCATAAGGAAAACTACTTCACATTTAATATCTGTATTGCAGGAAGAGGAATTAATGAACGCGTGTCATTAATATAAACAGTCATTTACGTAGATGATGCTCTTATGTTTTAGGGTGGTTACAAAACTAATGTCCTTAGTAGTAAGTGGACGTCATCATTAAGTCTTTAAAGGCATCCGTAATGTTTGTGACAAGCTCGTCCGAACTCGTGCAGTGACCGATAATGAATTATGTATTTATATGTGCCGTCTGTGCGTTATTTGCTTACATAACAACACTGCCTTCAGTCATAGTCAAGACCAATAAACTACTTCTCGTGTCAAGGCACGTACGTGTACGAAGACGAGCCGAGCTCTGCCCACATAATTCTAGCGTGTTTAAATAGTCGGTTGTGGAGATCGCAGACTTATAAATGGCTTCGTGGATGTGTGTGATTGTAATAACTGTGATGAGGACCAAGGCTGCCCGACCAACTGTACAGAACTAACGACCGGCTAATTCAAGGGTTGCCGTTGAAATGTTAATATTTGCAAATCTCATATTCAAAGCAAGGATAGCGTAGCTTGTTATCGCCACCATAGATGATCACAAAGGCTTTTGATCCGTTCTGGTAGATAAAGTAAAAAAACTCCATTGAGGTGTCTGAGCTGGCTATTGTGGCCAACTGACAACCCTGATGAAATGACAGATAATTTCAGTAGGAATTACCGTTTTGCAAGGTCGTGGTCCGAAAGTGGGCTAACATCACACTTATTATGTCAACCTTTGTAATCTAAGAAACGCTTGGTCACTTCACTCATCAAGGCATGCTTCTATTACTTCACTTCATTTACATAAGCAGCTATAATAAACGATGCAGTATGACATAGGGAGTTGATTAATGATCTTTTTAATCCAATTAACATAATTGAATTAAACCAGTAGGTACTTAAAGATGAATAGAATTAAAATTTATGAGAAAGAATTATAATTAATGTGGCAGTCATACATTATCTTTCTATGATCTTGGTATATGTTGATAGATGGCAGTGTTTTTTATTGGTTGTTTGCAATTGTAGTACTTATTATGATAAATCGAGTTATATTTTCCCATCAGATCGATTCAAACTTACTGATACAATACTAATTTAGTCAAAGTAACAGATTGTAATCATGGCTTACGCAAACGGTTTTACATTAAAATTTCAACAAAGTAATGATTGCAGCTTTCTTAGACCACAATTGATTGTCTCTTAATCAAAGTGTAATGGTCCGTGAATATTTGAGGACGGCGGCACCTTCGAACAACATTTACTAAACTGAATCATTCCTTAGACATTATTAGCTCAGGACACTATTTAGTATGTAATAAGTTTCAACAAGAGTCACAAAATAAATATGAACATCAAGCCATTCTGATTTGATGATGTTAATGAATTTGGTATTTTTATTAGAGCCTTGAAAAATTACTGTCGTAACTAAAAGAAAAATTATGATTAATTTACTATTGAAAGACTTCCCTGTTGTGTTTCCCTGGACACACAAATTATCCTTTCCCAACATTTATTATAAATGCGGAATAATGTCAGGCTTTCGACCGATAAGCTGATCGATGTATGTATTTGTAGATAGGCTTACCTGTAGCGTTGAGCCCGGCAAAGCTCTGGAACTCGGCAATGGCTCGGCGCCACGACCCCTCGTCCATGATGTGCCCACTCGACGGATTTCTCACAGAGGGACTCAAGTACCCGTATTGGGCTAAGTACATCTGAAAGTAGACATCTCCTTCAGTCTGCCGTACCCAAGTTTGGAGTAGGCCTCTGTTCTCATACGAAAGATGTCTAGCTACTTGTTATATTGTGCTCAATAGTGTGTATAAGCTTTCATTGGTAATTGTCTAATGTGAATTAAGTTCTAAGTGCAGTTCTAAACTTCAGTCGAATGAAAACAGAGATCCATTATCATTGGTACATAAAGACAATAGAGCTCTATGATACACAAAAGGTAACGTTTTAAATGACTTAGGCGTTGAAATGGATTTCCCATATAACTAAAACTCAATTGTAGGAACATAATTAACGATTATGATACAATGTTGCTCTCAACGCGAAGAAAGACATGAAGTGACGTGGTCTAAGCTACTAATTAGCTTGCAGAGCTCTCGTTTATCTCGTGCAAGTACTCACTGACGATATATTATCTCACCTCAGCGCAAGGTTACCCAGGCATTGTTTATTGTCAACTCGCTTGATAACGTGAACCACGTCGTTAGAGCAAATACATGGATAAGAAAATGATTTCTTATCCGACATGGAACTTTGTTCATTCCATTCATTTCGTAACGAGATAATCTCATTAAGGATAGTATATCCAAGTAAGGAGATGTAAGCTTTGGGTTCACCGTGTTTGGGTACAATCCTTTAAGTTGTAAAGCAATGTAAAGAAAGGTTTCGTATATCGTTAGAGGGCTGCATTCGCTTGTCGCGGATGGTATACGGAGACATGGTGACCTTGGGCAGTGGCGATGCGCGTGCGTTGCATCTCAAACGCGCGCATATCTCCGCACACCAGCACGAGCGCCTGCAGGCTCTTTGTTCCCCCTCACGCCGGGGAATACTCACAACAATGTCACTGTTAATCCCGCAGTCAATACCCCGAAAAGCCCGAGTTTACTATTGTCTGTCCAATGCGTCCCATGCCACGAGAATACTAAACATATTTTCAAAGATTTCTTCTATTTGTTAAGCAAATCAAACGTACGTTTTACAGATATCATCACGAATGAGTGATTGACCTCAGTAGGTATGAAATATACCTAGAGGTACTTGCGTTTCATATTTTATTGCTCAGTATTTCCATTGTTCGTATCTGCTATTTAAGCGATATGAAAAGGTCCCTTATATGCCCATTACATTACCTAATGCATTATATTTTAACTTTAGTATTGAACCCAACGCATGCATTATTTTGAATGAAAATAAATCAATGTTTATGTCGATGACTAACTGCGAGAGAATCGGTCAGTTTTTGGGCGCGTTGGGCCCGGCCATTGACACTGTGGCACAAAGTTGCACGCCATTGTTTGTTACACAAACCAAAACGAACCAAAATGCACGACTTGTACGTCTCACCTCGTACCAATGTAAATATTGCAACCTGCTATTTGATCTACATATCATATTGGTAACAATGTTCCTGAGCAAACTATTGTTCCTTACATGTAAGAATTCTTTGGAAGTAGGCGGGGGTTTAAAGATACACAACGAGGATTGTCGGGCAACTGCAAAAAGTAGCGTCTCGCCGGTAAAGCATATTTATCTTAGGCTTATAAGTGAAAGGAATAAGAGCGACCTGTGTTACAGCGGAAGGATTATTGATGGAGGCGTTTAAATAATGGATTCGTATGAGCATATCGGGGTCAGTGTGTCCCCATGAGTAACGGGTACTGTCGGAGCCTGCGCCCGCGCTGATCTCACGGCGCAGCCTGCGGCACGGTGCTCCACAGACCTACTTAACTCATGCAAATTTTTACAGCCTCGGGGGACGTCCAACGGCACGTATCACGCATGATTGCTGTGTAACAATGCTAATTGGAAAAAATAACTCCGTCCCGATGTTTGACGTCTTAAACAACTATACACTTCAACAAGCATAAAATGGGTAATATCTGTCAAACCCACCTCACGTTGGACTGGTTTTAAGGGCACTCATATTCTGACATTTTTACGATTTTAACCGTTACTGGTAATTTTCAATGTCTCACCGTAAATTATATTGGAACTTGCAGTCTGAGCTTTTACTTCAAGAGTAAACCAATATGAACACGCTCCACATATAGGCAAACTGTAAATCGCAAACTTAAACAACTGAACGTGATCACACTTCATGTAGACATTAAGGATGTCGATATGTTATGCCAGTTATCTTCAATCGAAGTAACGGGTCGTCTGCGATTAACGGCATTTTCAATAGAAAGGATAAGTAGGTACCTACTCGTACGTGTCGAGCTGTGAATCAAAATGTCCAAAACCACGTGTTGGCACTGAGTCATCACATTACTAATGCTTTTGCGTTTACTCCGAGCTTTGACTATTTAAATTAATGAAGTTTGCAGAGCTCATTGCTACACAAACGATTTTTTATTGTCGCCTATATGTATAAATAAAAGAAGATGCCTATAAATGAAAGGTGTAAGTACTAGAAGTCTGTTTCATTTATGTACATCATTATTTTAGTTAATTCTCGGGTTAATTAACTAAGTAAATAGTAGGTATATTGATGTTTTGGGCAACCAATACCTAGAGACAGTTTTACTGATAACTGTTTGAATACTAGTTCACTTAGCAGAGATGATCAGATTTTCAGTAAAACTGAAACATCACGCCTTATTTCCCCGAAGGGTTGGGCAGAGGTGTACCTATAGTACACCCACATTTCGCCAGTTATGTTTATTTAAATCCCATGTAATTAGGGGTGAGCTTATTCCCATCAACCGGACGCAGATCCAGACTCCGGGCTGCTACTGAGAAATTCCAGATGAAATCCCAAGATCACTTTGCCGGACCCGGGAATCGAACCCTCATGCTCAGCAGTAGCGCCTGCGGTCACTAAACCAACGAAGTATTGTCGGTGTAAAAAAATTGTTAATGAGTTTAAACTTATTTATAACCTGCGCTAATTGTCGTGCAAACAAAAGCAGGTCTTCTTGAAAAAAACATTAGTGCCATTGACCTATTTATTTTTATAATAATGATTCACAATTTCCTATTTATGTAATAATTATATAGGTGGGTACTTACTCATTACTAAAGCCTAATCTTACTCATACTTTGTTAGTAATTTATACTTTAGTTCCTGACCTACCCTTTGTTTATTTAGTATGTCATTTGTATTAGGTATAGTCAGACATTTTGTGATATCAGCTTATTTTATCAGAGATAGGAGTAGAAGATGTCCTTCCAATTTCATGGTCTTTAAAGATTTTGGTATGGCAGGTAGGTATATTAGTCACTGTCCAAAAGGATTTATCAAATGTTTTGCTTTGCTATATCAATAAACTTTGTAACACTTACTTCATAGATAAACAGAAATAAACGGTAGGTACTTATGTGTCAATTAGTGTCAGATCATTCACTAACCCATATCTGCCACATAAACAGAAATTACTCATTCCTCTAAGTTCATTGTTAGACGATATCGAAACTTTTATTCGTATTTAAGATCGTACGCATCACACACAATAAAGACTGTCAATAAAGCAAATACAATAATTATATTAGCATACGATGTTACGTAACATAATGGAGTATGATAATCGTTATTAGTATTCAGAGGGACACGACAAAAAGGCGCAATATGTACACATGTGCAGGAGAACGCCATGGGCTGATTATCTATAGCCAAGCGATTACAATGTAAACTATGCGGGCATTTAATGACACCTATGTATGATTGCGTACTTTGCTCATTGTACCCGCTGACATTGGCTCGGATTCACGTGGAACCATCATTAAATTGCCCCTCCGGTATTATGGCAAAATTGAGAGCCGTCCATACAGTGCCATAATGTATTGTGTAACGATAAATCACCTTTAATTTGCATGAGAACTGCTTTTTATCATGTTAAAACAGGTACGTTCGATGTTGATGATGATCGTGGAAAATCTTAGGAAATAATGATGATGTTGCTCTATTCCCTAAGTATTTGAAGAATAGATTTACTATAAAATGCGTTCATAATACCTAATCGATTAAAGTATTGTCTTGAACTTAATATAATTGGCCGATGGTAATTCTAAGTTAAAGTAAAATAATTTAATTAGTAAATAGTTAGAAAACAGAAACACAGAACATGTTAAAACCAACAACCAAAAAAGGCGAACTACAAATAACTTGTTCACAAGGTTCTCACTGGTGTGAACGTAAGTTATGCTATCAACTCTGACCCTACCAAATAAAGCCTGTGACAGCCTCTCCCCTATTAGGTTAAGAAGCATGTAGTGCACAAGTTCTAACAAAAGAAACAGGTTGCTCATTACAGGCATCACAATGGCTAGCTAAACATAATCAGTAGTCCAAAGTGCTTAATAGGAGTTGTTGTAAATATGCCTTGACTGTCACGCGAGTATGTTCCAGGAAATGCATCTGCTCTCAGCGATCACTCAGGGATCCCGGGAACATCTGACACGTGTAGGTATTCGTCAACACTTCCCTGTATGCGTAACGTTAGACATGTGCCGAATATGCCGAGATGTTGTCTATGTCGCATGATGATAGCGGATTTGGATTGACAGAGATTGAAGACGACACGTGCTAACTGTACCGATATTGACTTTTCGTGTCTCTTTAGCAATTAATAAATAATTCAACCTGTTAAAAAGCTTGGTATTCTCGAGAAAAGAAATCGACTGTTGGTTGTGTTGTGTTAGACCTACTTAGGTTTTTTTCAGTCAATGTTTTGTAATGTGTTTTTTGTACGATTTATCAAAAGCATACCAAACACTAGATAAGATACTGTGCATTAATCCTGAGAAGTCTAAGCAGGCAATAAATATAGTGCATTATTTTATCTTGTTACAATGCTAACGACCCGCGCCGCCTACGCAACTTATATTGCAGCACCTCTGTACGTATCTGTTATTACAATTACGCGTTGTAAACCTTAACCACGCTCTTATAAAGGATGGATTCAAATCAACATACAACTAAAAACACTGAGTGATAACAAACAAAAGGAAAATTATTATTTGGAATAATGTACTAGCATAAAGAAAACAGTTAGGGGTTTATTTATAAACGTTTAAGTTAAGTGACGTTCAAATGTCAAAAATATATGGTTAAACAGTCGCTAATCAATACTTAACTTTAAGCAACGATTACAAAGAAACCCCCTCACGATTAACTGTGTTGAAATTATAGCGGGCCACTACTGAGATAATAACTAATAGAGAAGTAGGTAGGCTGAAGAAGAAGTAGAAATGCTGCACCGACCCCAAATACATTGGGATACCGGCAAGAGAATGGTGATGATGTTAAATATAATTTTTATTTATATTATATATTTTTATTAATTATAGAAAGTTAATATTCCACTGTCGGTTTTTAATTTACACATTGTTTAAACAGAGCAGCATCTTGTTTTCTCATTACACCATCTCATATACATGTACTTAATTAAATTAATAGTATGTATATGTATCACGTAATTGCATATATTAGTACAAATTACTAGTGTTCTCGTTTTATAAACCACGTGGGGACATGCCTAAAGGGTGATATGTTTTCACCACTGCGCCACCAACTACTCGTGGACTATATTAATGATTATAGTGTAATGGTGTTTGCACAACATAATTCGTTCGCGTGTTAGGTACAGTTATTTATTCCTTAATTGTGTCTTGACATAATTATGCGTATTGAAATGTGACACCTGTGATGAACATATAAATGTTTAAGCACGGTGTTAGGAATCACCCTTAATAAATAATCTATAAAACGCAAAGAAGTAAATGACAGATATTAATGATGTAATTACAGCCTATGCTAGTTAATTCTTTCACAATGTTGATAATAACACAGAGTACCTACACAACGTAAGCTCATCGGGGAAAATGGTTTTTCTGATGTTAATAAAATTACCATTCAATTCAAATTCAACATATTTGTTTACATTTTTCTACGCATAAATAACAATATTATGTAAAAAAAATCCGTTTAAATGAATAATTAAATGACGGTGAGCTTTATACACGTGTCGTCTCCATAATCAATACATAAATTTTCCTGCGAACATGAGACGTTTCAGGAATGTTGATAAATACGACATTTTAGATAAATAAATATAAAGAGAATTCCATATATTTCTCATTTAAAAATACACGTATTGAAGATAAATGGCTCCTATGATGAATATTTAATTTGGACCGACGAGACGTCTATTATATAAGTTAAACAACATGTTTGTTTGTCCATCCTGTCATGGATTTATGGTAATAAATCACATTAAAATGCAACTTATTTGCTTCAAATAAAATAATTAATTATTAAGTACCTACTGACTTAATTTTTGCGTCATATTTTTGTTTTTATTTCAGAGTATTCAGCAACATTTTAAGTAACATTTCCTATGTTTAGATATTGTTTTAATAGCTTCCGCCCGCGACTCGTCCGCGTGTAATCTCGATAAAAAGTACCCTATGTCCTTCCCCAGAATTCCCCAGTATCCCCATACCAAATTTCATCAAAATCTGTTCAGCTGTTTGGCCGTGAAAGTGTAACAAACAAACATAAAAAAACAATTGGGTAGACTTATATGAAAATTATGAACAAGCTAAATGATTTAGAGAAAACATACCTAAGCCAGTTATTATTAAAGTATAGGTATCGAGATTTGGTATACCTAACCTGTGGTTATTCAAACTTGCACTTGTGTAGGTACCTACAGAAATATTGACCATTGATAAACTGCGGTTTAGCGTCTTTGCGATAGGCGCATCAAAGCTGCGCGTGCGGACCGCTGACCGCACTTATTCATGCGCACGCGGGATAATTACCTTGTAATTAGTTTCAATTACGTTGCGATTGACGAAAGATTAAAATAGAATTTATCGCGTGTGAAACTCCACTTTTCCATAGTAGAATGTAGAAAATGTTTTTTGCGGTAATGTTAACCCGCCCTTTGTGTGTGCATCCTCGCGTTTGTCACGTGTATCACCGCACATTGTCTTAGTTTTCAAATATAATAGACTTTGATCTGATGATTGCTTGCCAATTATATACGTGTAACAAGTCATGGCTTTTAAATACATCGGGTCAACCTACGAATGCTCAGGATTCATTTCTATCGATGAATGTGGAGGTACTTTCGCTATACCTAAATACCTAATGCATTCCAATTAATTCTGAGAACATATAGATTACATGACTTCAAGTTAAGTGCTCTACCTTATCCTATCAAAAGATAATATTATAGGCCATTATTGTGGAATGTCAGTCTCAGTAGGTAGGTATACCTACCACAGTTCGCTAAACAATATCAAGAATGTAATACACCAATTTTATAACTCAATTAACTAACATAACTTTAACTTTAACTAACAGCCCCTTTTATTAAATTCTTGTGATGTTTTTAGGGTTCCGTACGTCGGAATGAAAAAACGGAGCCGGAGGATCACTCTTGTGTCTGTCGGTCTGTTTGTCTGTCCGTCTGTCACAGCCAATTTGCCCCGAATCGAATGGACCAATTAAATTAAGTTAAAATTTTACAAAAATATGAATTTTTGTGACCCAACGTACGTACATACGTAAATAAATAAATGAATTTTCTTTTAATAAATATCACGTTTGGGGGACTGTTTCCAAACTGTACCGTGTGGCACATTAATAGAAAGGGCTTACTGTGAGGGTCTAAAATTATTTTTTTCTATTTTAAAATGATTTTGATGAATTTTAAGTTTGTTCTTGGGATAAATTCATCCCAATTATGGAACCCTTCACTGTGCGTGGTCCGACACGTACTTGGCCGGTTTTTTTTGTAATTATTCTGAGCTAATGAAGCAATTATCCTTTTTAGCGGGATAAGTGACTGAAAAACTCACTTCATCGATAAATAAGCGACACGTGTAGGTAGTAATTATTACTATTGAATGGACATTTAGCCACCTGTTAGTTAGATGAACACTCAATTATAACGCTTTGAAAAAGACAACATAATTTTCTAACATTTCAGACTCGTCGAACAAAATTTCACCCAAGAATAACTAGGAACCCCAAATCCCTACTTATTTCACGACTGTAAACACACAGGTAGGTAGGTAGGTACGATATGTATGGATATAGCTTGGTATCACAGTGAGATCAAATAATATATGGTAGCAATCAGATGGTAGTGACAACGTCGTGAACAATAAGCAGTAGCGATCAGAGGACGGTGGCCGTGGCGCGCGTGCCGAAGGTCGCCGCGCGCTTCCTGCGTGCGTGACGCGCATGCGCGCCGACTTGCCACCGCCACCACCAGCCACCACTCACCACTAACCCATCACTCATCACAAACTCATCTCCACAAGTGCATACATGCAGGAAGCACATAACAATCCCGTTACCAAAAAAGCAGTCCGTTAAGATTACGGTAATACAGAGGTGACCCGGTCGCTTTTTGTCTACGCTGGACACAATCTATTGTCCAAGTATTACACACGTCTCATTTATGTCATCGGCACGCTTTACCGTGTTAAACAAACTTCTCTTAACTTTATCTTTTTAGATAATAATTTATCTTTCTTTATACCCCTCAAAATCTTAAAAATAGGCTAGTTACTACCTATCTTTTAAAAGATCTGGTGACATCTCACAGTTCGTCATCATGTTTTTTGTCATCATGTTCTGCGAAATCCTAAAAAAATATTTATTTCCCAGGATCGTGAATCGTGACCAGGGTTAAAAGACTTACGGTCGGTGGCATTGTACGTTAAAAATATTTTGTTTTTGATCACGATCTCAAGAGCCTGCCGCACGCCGGAGGCTCTGGTTTGATGTTCAGATACTGAGATACGCATTTCCCGAAACGCATAACAAGGAGGCGGTCGACACCTTGTCGACAGTTAGATATGCACGCGGCATTTAAACTAGCACAACATACTCTAAATAGACTACTGCGGAGATGATATAAAAAAACGGCATAATCTTTTTAATAAATATTGAAACATCAATAAAACCTAAATAAAGCACGTCAACGATTATGTTTCACCAGTTCATTGTTCTAAAAATTCAAAGGAAATTTTCCGAGAGATGTCCCCTCTTCGTGTGGGACATGCGTCGAATTTTTATATCGCATTAATCGAGTCGAGTAGGAATGATGAAAACAAAGAACATCACAGGTTCTTGGCACTTTCTGCCTTGGCTATTGTTCCCTGGAGGAGCCTTAGACAGGAGAATGACCCTCTTTATATGGATACGTTTATCATAACAGTACCTGTTTCAAATGACAGGAAATGCCTGGCCCATGACAATGTGCCGACCATAACATCTTGGGTTTATCACGTGGGTAAGGTACAACGACCTATAAATTATTGTGGATGAAAATACCTGCATTACATACTGCCTTACAAAAATACCTTATCGTGACTGAATTCGATGCTCGACGCACGACATTCGTCTGTCCGGAGCCGTATCCTAGTAACGATTTCTGAATTTCAATATTTCGTGTACCGCTTGTTACAGCCCGAGCATTTGTTTGGTTGGCTTCATGTTGTTTCAACGTAATTAATCTGCTATTCTATAGTAGGTACGGAATGAAATATGGGATAATTTGATACGGAACTATTATGACGAATGACATTTTTATGAGTGTAATTATTGAGAATGTAAACAAGTCTGGCGTGACAACGAGTTGGCGAGGCTGTATAATATTTTATTTTATGGTTTTTCCATGTCATCGAGAGTGGACTTACCTATCTGTTAATCATACCTCAAACCGGTCTTCATGGAAACGAATTACTGAAACCACAGATTGCTCTTGACCAGGTAGATAGGTATTAAGCCTAGAAAGGTGTTAAGTTAGCTTCTTAGACATTAAAACCATACAAATGAATGAAGCAACATTAACTTATTTTATCGTGTTCCATTTTTCGTTTGCGAAAAGTTTAACCAAATACAACGTAACGCCGCCATGATGTGGCTCTACATTTGTTCAGTCACTTGTCGACATTATTATGAATCCCGTATCAATAAAACTCAGTGCTTTATGCGCCACCGATTCACGGTTATTGTTACTAAAACGGAGATTTTCTATTCAATTTTGATTTTCTATTGAAGAAAATCAGTTTTGTCTACGAAATTAAATATCTTTATGAATAGGTAGGTTTACCGACAATCAAGGACAATTTGATTGAATGATTGACTACAATTCCAGAAATTCACAAACGTCACAGCACAGCCCAACCGAGCGTAAGGTTCTATGTTTTTATCTGTTAGTTAGTTGATATATTTTCACCGGTTCGACTTCCTCACATTACTAACTAGAATTTGTGTCATTTCCTTGCCAGACATAACATTCCCATTTCAACAAGGAAAGAAAAGCTGCGAATTTTTGACAATAACTATAGCTATGTAACTAAACTAAGACTCCTGAACAGCGGTCGGCTTTTGTAGAATTTAAAATATGAATATAATTACCCTAAGTTCGCTACACGAGTGGAAGCGGGTTAGTAGGGCGCATATTAGCCTTGACATAACCACGGCTATTTTACACGGTTTTCAGACCTTATCGTTTAATTGATTAGATTGTAATTTGGCGATTCGCAATTTTATTTATCCGCGAAATTACATGACTGTTATTATCACAAGGTATCTTTCACGCGTAGTGTGGGACTGACCCCCCTTTATATAGCCCGAAGACTTTTAAAGGTGGTTGAATGGATGTGGTAAGAGGAGAACAGAGTGTTGTAAGGGCAGCTTGGAAGAGGCCCATGTCCCGCAGTGGCGATGGCGATGCGAGTTGATTGATCGTCAGATTTACATTTATGTAGTGAAGTTTTGACCAAGAATGTTAAGGAAATGCATCTTTATGTTCTAAGACTTTGGCGAGCCTCCACAATAAAACGTGTCTGGCTTTCAAATTGTTAAATCTTTTGCTATAACTTTCCTTTGTTGGCCTCAATCTTCAATAGTTATGTCAGTCCTACTTATTCCCATTTATGTGAGTAAGTGTTTAGAATGTAAATAATGGAGCTGATACATAATAAAAGGGCTAAAATCATAGTTTGTTTTATTCTATTGTAAGTACCTAAATCAATTACTTTTTATTGTATTGGACTTGTGGTTTCCGCGGTTACACAACTAAATTTTCTACTAGAGCAGTGAGTAAAACTACTTTTTCCGCTTTTATATTTCCACGGTAACATGCTCTGCCCCCTATTAAATGAGACTAAAAACTAACTCCCGAAATGTGGGTGTGACTATATACCTCTGCCTAGCCGTTCGAGGAATCCAGGCGTGATGTTAGGTAAACATTACAAGCGTTTAAAATATTTTGTATTAACAACTATTGTCTTTGTTTATAAATGATTTCCATTAAAACAACAAACCTGATCAACCAATAACGATTAAATAAATAATATTAGAATAATACCCATTTATATTCCAACGAGTAATTTATTTAATATCGATATTGAATTCAAGACAGCTTACTAGAAATTATTGGCAATATATGACTGTAATAGGAATGTCTACTTATGCGGCATTAAGTTGTGAGTGGTATAAAGCTGCGGTTGTAAAACAGCAGGCAGCGAGTAGCAAGACGGAGGCTGTTAAAGAACGATGTGCGCGTAAAATCAAAAATTTATTTAACCATGTCATTTGTGAAAATGTTTCATATTTACATTACAATCTGTAGGTATACATGTGTGCAAGTTATAAGAGTTGTAAGTTTAGATTCCTTCTTATAACTACGTAGGTATACTTAATCTCTCACGAGCTACATCTAAGGCACTATATTCTATTCTATGTTGTGGTATTAGGGTATTTAACGTAATCGAGAAAATTAGGAACATAATTATAACTTATTAGGTGTTTCAACAACTTTTTTGAAAGATTGAAAGATATTCTGTTTTTATTTCCTGATTTATATTCAATAAACGTCCCCTCCACGCTTTCCGCTGCCACATAAACACAACCTTAGTATGTAGAGTGGTGCGGGTATTGCGTTGCCGGGCGGTCGCCGGTCGCTGTGCTCTATGACCTAGAACTTGACGGCTAGCGAGCTCAACAACTCGCTGTGACTCAGGCGCCCGCGCCGTATTCCGAGAAACGATGAGATTTTATTATTTACGTGTATCCTGTAGAATCCCGTAGAAGTAATAATTCTTGCTGCACTGAATGTGACTCAGTTTGCGATGATTAGAAGTGCATGTGCACTGTCCCGTTTGTAAGTAAACTTGTAATGGGGTTAATTATCAACCATAGTATTGGGATGATTGGCCTATTCGTATTGAGGCGTTACTATGCATATCTAATGTAATGACACCGAGTCGTAGATCCTGGACTTGATTGCTACGCTTATCGGAAGTAAGAGTTTATGAAAAAATTACGTTTGTTTAATTCCAATTTTCATGATAGCATAAAAGATGATTGTGTACCTCCAGTGTGCGCCACCAGTGCCCATACATGTTAAAATTGAGAGCGATGACGAATGCACTACACAGGCTTTTGTTAGTCATTCATAGTGGATCAAGAAATAAGCTCTGTTCATTCAAAAACATATTATTAAAAAAATGTCATGAAGGTTCAAGTTGAACTTCGTGATGAAGAAACTTGAAAATATTGTTTCTTTGTTTAATTCCAATTTTCATGATAGCATAAAAGATGATTGTGTACCTAGAGTAATAAGAAATCGTTTATATGTAAGTAGGTACCATAAAAATATTTCTAATTTAAACCTTGTTTATCTTTTATGTTAAAAAATATTTAAATCTAACAAAGAAACAATATTTTCAAGTTTCTTCATCACGAAGTTCAACTTGAACCTTCATGACATATTTTTTATAATATGTTTTTGAAAGAACAGAGCTTATTTCTTGATCCACTATGAATGACTAACAAAAGCCTGTGTAGTGCAGTCGTCATCGCTCTCAATTTTAACATGTATGGGCACTGGTGGCGCATAGTCTTATCAACCAAAATGACTTTATCTTAAAAATACGTCATAAACAGACATCTTGACATCTTTTATTTTAAAATAGCAATTAGGGCAAACAAACTCAACAAACATCTCATGTTTGAAAAACCTACTATTTACAAAGAATCAACATTTAAACAAAAATATTTATAACAGGTAGGTATAGTATCAGGCCGCACTCGGAAAAAGGATGTTGATTCCATGATTAATTTATAGCCATTGATTCATACACAACATTAGCGTATTTTACAAATACTACACAAGTGACGTAATGCCCATTGAAAAAGTATAATGACCAATATCTTGCTACACCCATACGCACACACTTATAACAGTTGTCTTATATGGCGCGCATGAGTCACGATCCGTGTTAAACAAACGAAATGAGAAGACAAACAAAGTGCTCTAGTGTCGAAGCGAAAGGCGAGCCACGTATCTCGGCTGGACTACCTCGATTTATGAATGAACACGTTATTACAAACACCTACGAGTGTGTTACTCTACCTAGTATCATTGTATGGGACGCAGATTCATTTAATTCAGAAGCGCCGGTGAACGCTGTTCTGAGAAAAGTTGACTCAGCGACCGCTATGCGCACCTACATATCATTTCCGATTCCAATGATAATAATTATCGATTATTTACAGGATGTAGAGGAAATCCGTACTACAATAAATACTTTAGTAATAATACTGACAAGTACTTTGTCAAGTCTATCTAGTGCTATCGTTATCTACAATGATTAAGCGAGCTATTAAATTATATGCAGTTACAAAGAAAAATCCATTTCAACGCCAATATTTCTAAATTATTGCGCCAAAAGAAGCAAAAACTGTATAGTTCGATTTGCGAACGTTTTTCTTTAAATGCAAAAAATAGTAATCGACTTACCATCGCATTATCTGCATTACCGAAGGTCGGCGCGGCGCTACTCCTGGTCAGGAACACCAGCGCCACCGTCGCCGTCCACAGTATCCTCAGACTACTCCTCAAACTGACGAACGCCATGTTTCCTGGTGATATCCTTAATCCTCTACTAGATATGCTCATTTGATATTTCCTTATAATATAGTTTTGTAAAAATTATCTAAAGGACGGAATAATTGTCATTACTCTTATGTCGTTTTCTTAACCTATTTGGTTTGTAAGTATAGTAAAGTATAGTCGTCGATATCTTCGAGCACCACGATGATATGTTATCTGGAACAAAGAATTAGTAACAATTATTATCGCGACATGTGAACGTTGTGAACAACCTAACTGTTTACGTCATCGACTTGGGAATAAAATTGCATTTAGGTACAATCATTTTTACAACTGACAACTTTATCCCAATATCGTAAGAAAACCTGTAATATATCAATTTATATACATTATTCAAAAAATATAGTCATTTATATTTTATTTATAGCAGTAATCTTTAGGTTAGAGGTTTTTGTAGAGGTCGACTCTGCGTCATATCCGCGACATCGTTAATTGCTGTGAGTCAGTGGCCATCATCTGTACACTTATGTAAGATCTTCTGGATTATCAAGACATGAGCTATATACATATAATAATTATTGTTTTGTAAATATAGATATACATATACCTACATTGAAATGATTACTCATACAAGAAGGTTAATAAAAAGAGCTACAGCTTTTTTGGATAGGTGCTTTGAAACGCTTAGACTTTCGAAGTTTTGTAGATCACCCGTTACAATTTTTAAAAGCACGTTGAAATTTTTAAAAGCATGTGTTCTAACTTAAATTTTTCTTTCGCAGTTTTATTTCCAACCAAAAAGGATTTTTTTAAACCAACATCAACATTGAATTAACTGCTTATATTACTCCAAGTCAAAATTATCACTATTATCTATTGTTGTCGCCCATGATAAGAAAGCGCCATACCAATCAAAACGGATTGCACTTGCACTATAGACATTCATAGAAATAGGTGTATACTATAGTCATACTCCGCTAGATGACCCACATATTTTCGACGTGAGTTGCGAAGGGCTTGTCAACAAACACCAGCATAGCATTATCTTCGTTAATGATAAATTGTTTGTAGCCAACGCTATAGGTATATAGCGGCTACACAATGTGGGGAAATGATTAGATATTCAGCTGTATGTATTGCATGTCCGTATACTCAAGAGATTTGTGATTCACCGCGGATTTAATCATTCTATAACAAAGATGAAGAATAAAGTCGCAGATGGTTTCAATTCATTACTAGATATTACCCAGTTTATAGTCTTTCTAAAGTTACATGCTTAGATAATCAGCCTTTGACATTCCTGTCTGGCAACAGGCCTCCTCTTTGTGAGACGGGAGCGAGCATTAATCCACTATGACGAGTGTCCAGTGTGGGTTGACAGGTGACACAATGTCTTCGAATTCTGGTTCAGGGTGCATGCTTATTGTTGCGGGTTAGTCCGAAAGGGATACCGGGACCTTGGCAACAGGCAACTGAAGGAACATGGGTGGGTTTTAGTCAGTAAAAGTCTGACACGCTCTTCCGCTCCGCCCAGAGCGGGAGAAGTCATTGGATGATCTCCCACACTCAAAAAAAAAAAAAAGGTTGCATGCTTATTATTTTATAATCACAGGTTTCTAAACGTCTACGGTACTATACAAGCGGGTCTCGAGAGTTGATACTAAGTGCGTCTGCCACACCTTAGACAACCAACTACTTCAACAACTTTTATTTATGTGTCACGCCTGTTTTATGAACTAATCTACTGATCATTTGTTTCCGGCCAGCTGAGAAGAGGACTTCTACAAAGACCGCTACAATTCAAAGACTTCGTTCAAGAAATACCATATAAACTACTCAAAACTTTTTAAGTAGGTATGCAAAGTTTAAGTGGATTTTTTTCGAATAAAATTAATTAAACTAGAAACTTTTAGTAACTACTTGATTGGCAGGCAACTCTGTTTAAAGGATCCACAAAAAAATGCTTTACATATATATTTGATATCCTAAATCGCAAGCAACAAAATTTCCGGGTGTTTATTTATTAGCAAAAAGGATTGATAAAAAATTGCTACCTTCTAATAACAACCTTTTAATATCAGATAAATATTAGTATTCAACCGCATCCGGTTAGACTAGAAACCGACCCCAACATAGTTGGCAAAAGGATAGGATGATATATGATGATAATTCAGAAAACTATGTTTTGTAATTAATAAATCATGACAAACATGTGATTGATTCAAAAATCAATCTCGTAGACGTGATATATCCGCCAGGTCAATCTCTGCGGCCGAAACCGAAAGCGCGGATCTATGAGAGGTGTCGCCAGCAATGTTCCGCTCGCCGAAGCGTGACTGCTCGGAGGTGACGCTGCACCCGCGCCGGTTTCACCGACATTGGATTCGAATCTCTTACCTAACATCATTTACTCCAACATTTTTTATCTATAGCATCAAAACGATTGCTTTCAAATATTTTCAGTTATCTTAGTGAAACTGATTATATTTAATTACTGTTTAATCGATCCGACCCCGACAATAAAATTGCAATCGATAACCCGGACTGTGTAAACATGATGTCAAGCTAAATCATGTAATTGATAGATTAGTTCAAGCGTTCCAGAGCACTTGCTAAACGGTTGCTTAGCGAGAAGCGTAGATAAGATAAATAAAGAAAGGTAACATTATTAACTAAAACAATACGGTAAGTTGAGAGAACTACGGACTTTGTTTACAAATAAGTTGTTATATCCAATTCAGAGCGACGTACTAAGTCAACATAATATTATGTAAAAGGCGGACTGTTTTCCTTATTTCAATCACAGTTTACAGGTTTTTGTTTATAATTTTATATAAATGTTAATATTTTTCATAAATTATACGTCATTTCAAACAAGGAATTTCAGAGAAGCAGTAGGACAAAGTGCTTTGACGTCTGTTTGGCTTAACATTCGTAGTAATAGAAATTATTTTAAAAGGTATTTCAAACTTATTTCGCTCTATTATAATGATGGCGTTTATAGGTAAGCGTAACGGCTGACGGGAAGGAAAACATATTATAACGCCGACCTCTAGTAACATGGGCAGGCAGGAAAAGAGGTGTCTAATTGATTAGGTATGAATATAATATAACATCACGCCTGGTTTTCTCGAAGGGTTAGACAGAGGTGTACCTATATTAGACACACCCACATTTCACCAGTTATGTTAAGTCCCATGTAATGCGGGGCGAGCCTATTGCCACCAAACGGGCACAAATCCAGACTCCGGGCGGCTACTGTGAAATTCCTGATAGAAAAACCCAATAACATTTTGCTCGACCTGGGAATCGAACCCAGGACCTCATTAGGTATGAACTTGTCTCTAAAGAGATCTCAATCCTCTGCCTAACCCTTCAGGGAATACAGGCGTGCTATTAAGTTATGTAGATCTCGATCTTTAATCTCATTGTCAACGGTAATAAACCGATCATTTTATGTGCCACCATAAAATACACACGGAATTTTGCGAGCCTGCCCGAGAGCCTTTAAAGTTCGCGATTGACATCATCGGTTCATTGTACATACGCTGTGATGACGGCGGGTGCGATTCTGAGATGCATCTCAATGAGAGCGCATGAGCCGTGTGGTCCCGCCTGACGTGCGCCCGCGCCGCTTCGCATTGACACGGCATTGGAACGCTTCCTGCTTCCGGATCCCCGTGGGCAATACTAATAGCTTATCATTATCGAGATATCATGCTACTAGGTAGTGTGTGTTTTATTTGCAATATTGTTGTAATGGAAAAATCTCTATTCAATGTTTAACCAACGAGTGAATATTGACTAGACGTCTTGTATTGGTTGCGAGTGCGGTTTCTGAGTTTGAGGTTTTGGATTCGATATAGATAGTGCCATCCACGAAGACGCGCCTTACTCGGCTCCGCTCCTTCCTAAAGGACAGCTTACAGTACAGTAATCGCGGAGTTGGATGCGTGTTCGTGGATGGCACTATCTGTACCTAGGTTGGGCAAAGTGTATTGGGTTTTAGCCCGCCCCCTTATGACATGGAGCTTAGACAAATGTCGAAATATTAATGCTATACACCTCTGCCTAGCCCTTAGGGGGATAGGCGCGATGTTATCTTCATAGCTACAATTCCCTATTAATGATCCTCTAAGAACCTCCCATCTCCCATTTTCCTTGTCATCCATTCGTGTTACATAAAACAACAACAAATGGTGGAAACTGCCGAGGCATGAGTCAAACAATGTTTTGGTTGAATAAACCTCAGGGTCACAAGTAGTGACTCCACATCACCCTTACGGACGTCAATTATTACGAACAGAGAATATTGTGGACATTACTAATGTATGGCTTAGGTCATAATTATACGTGAATCTGTGGTTTTCTATGCAAATGCATTTACATAATATAACCTATTTGCATCAATTTTTCTAACATCGTGTAAGAATATAGGAAATCATTTCCTTGATCAACACTTGCACATTTGTATTGTTTGTATCGGCTTCCATTATTGTATAATTACGTTGGGTTAATCACTAAACAAATGAGTGGGTAGTAGCTTGAGGTATGTATCGACATAACATTAAAGCTTCAATCACCTGAAGCTTTATGTGAACAAAGACCCAGTTTTCAATCAGTTGCTCATCATTAAACATAATTGCTGCTTTTACTCAATTAATTACGAGAGTAATCGGTATAATTATATTTATTTAGTAACCGATAAACGAATATATTCATAAGTTGTAGGTAGTGTTTTAATACTTTCATTTTTGCAATAATAACATGAGCAAATCCCATTGCTTATTCTTCATAATAATTTCAAAACAATAAAACTGTAACACGTTACTAAAGAAAGCAGTCCGAGGTTAAACTTTTTTACGAACAGACGGAGAAAGGTTGTTTCTGTACTTTAACATTGAATTTAAGTAGCGACCACATGCATAATTAATGTGCCCATGCTTTCCAACATTTCGTGTCAAGTTCGGCGGCCCGACAACGTAGTGACTACACTGTGACTCACTACGGTCGCAGAACAAACTAACCGAACATGTTTGTTTACTATTTAACTTAGAGCATTCTTGCCATCTACTTTTATTAATTCAAAAAGGTACTTATGGTCATAATTGAGGACCTGTTGTATCGATTTACTTGGTTTTGGTCTTTGGCCTATTTGATATATTTTCTCACATATGCGTAGCAGTTATTTTAAGTAAGTAATTTAAAAATAAGACCACCACGCTTAGCCAGTCTTGTGACAAACTTTTACTGCGAAAATTTAAGCTTGACACTGTAAGATACACGCTTAAGTTAATTTAAAAACACAGCAATTAATTAATCAAATGTAGATGTGAAGTTTAAGAACAAAAGCGCGAACTTTCAACTGTATTTTGTCAAAATGTGTCATAAGATACATAAAGCAAATTACCTTGCAACAGGTAGATACCAGACTTTACGCAAACTAGAATCTTATGAGACTGATAAAAAGTAATTTAACATTGACAGAAGTGACATATAGGAAACTCGTAAGTCTTATAAAGCGAAAGCACTTCTGCAAAAACGTTTTCTGTTTACACAGTATTATTATCAATAATTCAATTTATAACGTTATCAATACATTCTTCACACAACAAGTAGGTACAGTAAACTAAAGGAATGCTCAAAGAATGAGTTCATACAGATCTTAGTGTTATCAGATAGATAATGTTTACGTCCTTATCCACGAAAATTATCTGATAAGAGGAGCGGCGCGCGCGCATCAACTCTTTCTTTCAAACACAAGAGCCAATCTTTTAATTCCAATGAAACGAGCCAATGTTTTGTTAGATGTTTTATAGCGTCTACAAATATTTTAAAAAGAAAGTGACTTTTTACATCAATCAGAGGTAATCTTAGCACTCTTATCAAACGACGACAGTATGATAAAAGTAATTTTATTGAGAGCTTAGACAACGCTACATTCGGAAAATTGGAGTTGAGTTTTCATCAGATTTTCTTACGGATAAACAAACATCGTGCCAGTTATTCAATAACTTTGATTGATAGTGGCAGAGGTCACCGTAGAAGTTGTAAATAAAAGGTGATCCTAGTATTGGGGTAGAGGTAGACTATAGTTTACTACGTCGGAGCTACTGTACCGTAGCATTACGACAATGTCAGTTGGTGACCGTGACACCAAACCGGCAATACTCCAAATCTGTGCAAGATTTCAAATATTGCACAGATTTCATAGACTTCGTGAATCAACTTTACAAAGGTGAAGGGATCACGTGAAGCAGTTAGTTCCCTCAAGTTATCTGTATGGGCAAGTTTAATCATTCTATGTTATTATCAATTTGATGAATGGTTATAAAGTTGACTTTAATAAAAACTTATGTCACAATATATTGTGCTCGAGTGGTTTGTTAGATTTTCATAAGAAATGATCATCATTATCGTGACGAGCAATAAAAATAACTTTAACTATGTCGTGCGGTAATCAATGTATCAAGCGATCTGTCCTTTGTCCGTCTAATCACACGTGTAGTACAGACAAACAAGGAAATTTTCATCAACTAACCTGTTAGACTGGTCCAGTACGAAGTTCACGCAATCCTCACTACTTGAAACGTTAATGTCTTCGTTTCACTAGTGCGAGCACGTCTCGTTCCTCTATTACTACCGAAATTTGTAAAATATCGATAAAAAATAGAGTCTATTCATGTATAAACAACAATCACAAAGCACTCTCGAGTCACCGAATGTCCCGCTTTGTTCACTTTTTTCTTTGCAATTGCACGAAATTTCAAAGAAAATGTGTTCGTTTGTGTGGCGGGAACGGCTGCGATCGTTGCGCCACCGCGTGACACGACCTACCGCAGACCGCGAGTTTGGCAGAGTGTGCGCCGCGCCGCCGCGCACTCCTTATAACGCACGCGCCCCCACCACTCCCGCCCGCCGCGAAGCCTCCGCCCGCCCCTACGCACTGCAACTTTACAGGAAAACTTTATGCGCTTTCGTTGAATACTTTAACTTGTTTTTTATTGCACTCACTTCCAGTTTCTTCCTCAAATTTTACCTGATATGCATGCATTATGCGGATGCATCACAGAATTCGCAAAGTCTGATAGCATCTAAAACGTAGTAATAACTCACTAACATATGCATCATTTCTACATATTATTATCCCTAAGCAAAACTAATCGAATCGCGCGGAAAACTGTTCTGAGCTACGAAACGTATAACAATCCTGCGGAAAAGTTTCGCATCATCATAAAAACTCGCCATAGATATAGCTACAGGAATACAGCCTCAGCTTGCAATGCATTAAGTACAATATTTTACAGCGAATCGAATAATAATAAATCTTATATTATATTGTGGTTTAAATAAATAAATACCTAATAATAAATAATATTTTATTTGACTTTCCCATTTACCTCGATGATTTCACTAATTGAATACATACATTTTCCTGTTGAAAACTGTAAGAAAAACGATCGAATTATAATTGAATTATCACCTAATTGAGAACAATGGATAGAGAAAATGTTAGACATAGCTCTAATTACATGTCGTTACATGCGACACAGGTTAAAAGGAAAATCACTACTAAGTACATAAGCCGAGTTCAATTACATAAGATAGAATCGTGTAACAATTCTGCTACGTTCATAATAATTTATAGGAAATATCGATATTTTCCACTAACAGAATACCTATTTCAAAAAACTTCAATATGAGTCATCTATATTAATTTCTTTTCAGACTTATTATAAGGCAATTAATATGTTTGTATACGTATCATCATCATCATCATCATTAGAAGATTATGTGGAAAAATTCACCAGTCATTATAAAAATCAGGGACCCAAGTACGCCTTGATAACTCTAGGAACGTTCTGCATAATATAAAGTTCCTTGGGGAAGTCCTATATTCAGTCAAGGATGGATATTAATAGGTTTAAATGATTGTTCAAAACCCTTTGCTGAAGATTTCCCGTAGAAAATTATTTCCCATGAATATGTCAAATCACCGGCCAAATTAACTAGTTACTGCGATAATAAATTAATGTATTAGACATCAATAATTACATCCATTATTATGAAAAATGAGTACATAAGTGGAACTGCAGATTCTTAGTAACAAATCTTTGATGATTTCTCGCGATAGAATTTAAAAGGTGAAATACCCGTAGTAAATCACTTGGGTGTACATTTGTACGCCTACAAGTGGCATGAGTAATGTACTCAAGTGGCTACCGATACTAAAGAAAAATTTATTTATTTATCGTGTTTGTTATTGTGTGCATACATCTGATAATATTTACTCAATAAATGATAGTAGCTGACTGTCATAGGAAGTATGACTAGCGTAATAATAAATCATCGAAAGGAACGGAACTTTAGAGTGTCTTCGCACCGGCGGATTGTTCAGCAGGCGTACACGCATCGTTGACACTGCGTAGAAGCTCGTAGACGCTCGTAGACGCTGATAAAGAAATCTTGCTCACCTATTTTTTGCGAGCATTAAATTAATGGTAAATAAAACAATACAGTAAGCTGCAAGGTGTATGTAGTAGTGTGCCCGTGCGTGCTAAAACTAAAGAAAACTAAAGCATTTAATCTTGAGCTTCAAGGGATGTTAGAAGTTGCGTAATACTCCAGTTATTAAAATGCGAATAACTTGAGTAATGTAATAAACAGGGATAACTCGGTCAAAATGTGTCTGGGATTTTTGAATTGCTTGTTTACTGTGAACTCGTGGTTGGAACATTGCCAAAACTGGCAATAAGTGATAATCGGAACCTGATACACATACATTTGCGAACTATAGGTACCTACGCACTACGTAAATACTTAACCCTTTACAAGACACGCGTTACTCGTAACAATTACGTTAAAACGTGTCCCTGTACTTATAATAAGACCATCGACTCTTTAATAACGGAAATTAAATCAATTCGTAATATTGTGAAGCTATTGCACCATAAGTAGATGAATATTCAACATTATTTACAACTCGTGCAGTTCGACTGTACCAAGACGTACTACACCCTGTATCGTTGCATGATCTCCTTACTACAGAACCTTGGCGGTTTACTACGACATGTCCTACCTTGAAGCTAAAAGAGAATCTCTAACACGGAAAGGTTTTCATTCTATTGCAAGGTTTTCACTTTTCACTACAGTTTTCTTTTTTACGCAAAATTTTCAGGTAAAAGAAGATCATGTTCAATTGGGCCTTTTTACGTAGGTATTAAGTGGTAAAGTGATTCATTTAATTAATTTACCGAGTTGCAAACAGAGGAAACTTAATTTGGATCACCCCATACCACTCAACACGTCACAAAGGTAAAAGGGATAGCTTTACAACGACAACCAATACTGATTCACGGGCATAAAACAAATGAATGTCCATGTAAATTCATTGCTAAACCACATTCTAGGTACTATCAGCTATTGTACGCTTTACGCTTACTTTTCCCGGTAATCAGTCACCTATCAATACGGGTAACGATGTACCGGGTGGGTACGTGGTGTTAGCTCATCGGGCATGACAATACCGACCTTGGGAAGACCTGTGCTGACAAAGCTTTTGTGTGTGGTGACTAAAGCTCGAGGGTGGTGGTTGGTGGTAGCTTCCCTAAGCCACGGTGAGTCGGTGGGGTGAAGGTCGTACATAAGGTATTGTAGTGGCATCGTGGTCATAACAGGCGATGCCGCCTTTGATGCCGTGCCAACTTTCTTTGTTACAATGTGGCGGTATTGTTTATTGTGTCACCTAACTTTGTGAAGGTTTAGAATATTTACATGTTCCTTGTATTTTGCTCGCGGTGTATCTTTAATGTAAACTTATGAGATGTTAGTTGTTATCTAGGAGCTTTTGTGGGGACATATGAAAGATAGATTTTCATATTTCTATAAGAATGTATGAACATTCTTATAGAAATATGAAAATCTATCTAAATTAAAATAAAAACAAAGATCTACTTTAGCCATGAGGCTAAAGTAGATCTTTGTTTTTATTTTAATTTCTTTGAAATTCTTCTGTTGTAAATAATTTTTATATTAAAGATTTGTCGAATAAAAATAGCAAACTCGCAAATTATATTATACAATTATGTAATAGCTAGCTTCAACTGCCATCTAGTGTATTTTTATGCTGGTAGGGTAACTAAAATTTAAACTACATGTTGACTCATAAAAATGTATGTAAGGTGATAATGGTGATCTCGTAATGTGTGTCGATACTAGCTGCACCCCGCGGTTTCACATGCATAAGTCTCGATCCCGTGGGAACATTGGAATAAAAAAATATCTTAAGTCTTTCTCCCTGTGCGAAATTTCATCCAAATCCGTTCAGCCGTTTTAGCGTGAAAGCGTATTAAACAAACTCACTTTCGCATTTATAATATTAAATTAGGATTTCAAAGATTGAAAACTTTTAAGATACGCGTAGGTAATCCTCTTCCTTGTACCTAATCCTGTTTGTACATTGTCTGTGTACCATCAGAATTCTGAAAAATAATTATACAATGCGCAATGCCTCTAGATATTCGTGACATTCAACGAAATATTCTAATTTCCATGTAAAACTTAGAAATGTCTCAAGGCGAGCACAATAAAGTAACAACGTTTGTTCTGGGAAGCCAGCGCCGAATACTCCGGGCCACGAATGTACGATCGAGCCCGATTACGACTGAGGCCGGTGATTCAATCCACCCCGGCTCACTCATACACTTAACTGGTAATTTACGACCCTATACTTGAGGTTTTCCTAATAAAAAATTTGATTCCTTTCCTTAACTTACGAACAATAGACATACGAATAACCTTTTCTTTGTGCGGTTGGAAAAGTCAAACCAATATTAATTGGGGAATATATAAACGCACTTAAAAAATAATGTCTCAAACTTTAAAATGTTTAGCTTTAAAATTAAATGAATGAACTATAAAAATAATGGTTTCCATTTCCACTATAGGTAAATATGCTTAACATTAAAACTAATTGAATGACTAGATAATTAGACAATGATGAAAACATTTTTGGGGCAGATTGTATGATTCGTCATTTTGAACTGGGTGAAATAGGTTAGATTAGAACTGTGACCAACCGCGCGCGAGCCGAGTGAGTGAAGCAAGCGGTGCCGGCGCGGCAGCGGCCGGCGAGCGCTACTTCCAAGTTGCTCGCACAATTTTTTTTCACCATTTTCTTATTATCCGGATATTCGCAATATCCCTAGGGTTTTCGCGAAAAGTCGAATTAGACCAATCAGAAACTAACAGGTTTCAGAATTCGTTTTCGACACAGATAGTGCAAACCATTATTTTTATAGTGATAATAATTATTAAATTATAGATGTATTATTATTTTACAGTGCTGATATACAATTTTATTTCTGTTTTCATCAAAAAAATGCTATTAAATACATCCCATAATTCCCATATTAATTGAGCTTCGAAATGTCTAATTCAGTAGATTGTCAATGGCTTGGTTTTGACCATCCTCACGTACACATTTTGAACATAAATAAAGAATGCTCTTTGACTTACAAGGAAACTTACGAAAAGCAAACAATTTTTTCAAGTTTTCTCGTATGTAGCGTGGGGTTTTTTAAAGTGCAAATAAAATTGTCATTCAGAACTTACTTCCAAGGTTACTATAGAACGCATTATTAAGTAGTAGGTAAGAATAATTTAATGTGGACTGACTAGTCGGATACAGTACACTATACTTATGCATCTTGGCTAGCATATTCATGCAGGCTGCCAAAGACATTGATTTGTCGCTACATTCCCCCAGGATTATTTTCTCGTCAAGGCTTTAAACTAAACCTTCTATATACTTCTCATGAATCAAAGTACTATCGTGTACCTACTTGTAATCAGTCTAATTGCCTCTTTCATCTCGACTGACATAATAAACAACATTACAATAGCGTTACTTTAGTTCCCAGATCACCATTAAAGTAATTGACATAAACATACTCATTAAAATTTATGGCTTTGCCTGGTATTTCGATTACACAATGTTGTGGAAGGACTCGTCAATGTCGTAGACTAGTTAACGTATCCCGATTCTTTTCATACATGCTTTTTTTTTCTACAACCAAGTTACTAAAGTACGTAAAACCTGCGTCGCACGATCGATAATTGTTTAATATCGTAATTATGATTTCAATAAATGGCGCTAATCGCTCAGTTCCTGCGTTGCTCAATCGCATGTTCTATCAAAGATAAGCTCTAACAACCGGGCCCTCTCTCCGATTGAATTGAATGGTTGTCGCTGACAGTGATTGATTCCTAGAACAAAGTAACCATGTAACCTTCTTCTAATACGTTTTATTGTTTCTGATGCTATCAGTCTTTAGACAAACAGAAAGCCCTATCTAGTTGAGTGGGTCATAGTTTTTGGAACTTTAACGTTACTCTAATAAATTGTTTAAGCGCGTTTGTAGATATGTCAAACGCTCTAAGACTAATGAAGTTTGGTTAAATGGATTCATACCTATTTAATTTTGTATTTCCAGATCCATGAAAGGTCTGTTAAGCTACGTCTGTTTGTTACGCGATATGGTATGTAAATAATAAGTAGGTTCATATGAAAAATATCACAATCCACGACATTTTGGATTTTAGCAATTTAGCTTGCTCAATCCAGCTGAGTATCAGCATAAGGCAAAACGACTACTATTCGATCTTCATTCTCTTGTCATGACATGGGTACTTACCTATATACTAAAAAGTTGAAAGACAAAATTCAGGGCTCGAGGATTATTTATTATTACGAGTGATATTTGCAACTTAAACCGCGCTGCAAAAAAGGAGAGGACTAAATCGTTACAATGCCATCTATCAATCAATCTCCGCCGTAGCAATGTAATAATACATATGCATGCATATCTCGCAAACAAACATAAACAATAATAAATGTAGCCTCAGCAGCATTCTCATTTGTCTTCTTTAACGGCTGCTCTAGACTTAACAGCGTGGGACACATTCCGAACGTGTGTGGCGTTCCGTGGACGGCTAGTAAACTTGGCTGCAATGCCATTCATCGTGGCTGGCTATCGGTACTATCGGCGAAGAATGTGATATTTAACTGTATCAAGCCTTTATTATGCAGCAATGTTCGGTTTGCACTGGAAGCAGTTTGGCAAGAGACCCATCGCTATTGCCAAGTTCGGCCAGCAGTCGGAACTGATGCGATTCACCCGCACTGGTGACATTTACCAACGACCTTCCACTGCCAAGTCGATGAACTTCCATTTAAATCGCTTTAATTGTAACCGTAAATATTTGACTAAGAATGATAAATCAATTTTGAAGAAAATACTGCATTGTTTGAGGTATAGGTACCTAATGTGGTGAGTAAGAATAGGTACCTACCTTCATGCAATGATGATTCACTGTCTAAGGGACTTCTAAAATCAAGTAATAGCTCTTTTGATGGTGTCTCATGGTGGTGTGTCCTTAAGGATTCCTTTGAGGTTTAATTAAACTACTAGTGGGACTTTTAGAGGAAGTTCTTGCCTTCCGATGGTCTTAGTTAATGCGCAAAAGTTGAAATACCCTACCTACCTAATATATTGTTTGGATCGATCGTAAAGTCAAAGTCAACGCCTTTATATAATGTTTTTGTTCGGCACCTTCTCTGGCACGCACACAACAACTTACCAAAGTATCATCATAATCGGTCGAGCCATTTTCGAGTTTTTGCGAGACCAACGCACAGCAATTGATTTTTATATATATTTTTTTACCACTACGGGGAAGCTCTTGGCGTGAATCTTACCTGATAGTAAGTTAGCGAGCTTCACCCGGAATGGCTATCTTACCTCTGCCTGCCGAAAAAGAACAATGCTGTTAACATTGTTGTTATGGCGAGACTTATATAAGAAGGTGGTAGCCAGGCGGACTTAGAAAAAGCAACCAACCAAACTGAGCAGAATATTTTGCCCCCACTGGGAATCGAACCCCCTCTGGGTCTAAGACAGGTGGTCACTAGACCACAGAGGCGGAAAAAAAATAGATAGAGATGGATAGGCACATAAAAGGCATTTTTAAAAGACAAACAAAAAAATAAAATTGGTTCTAGTCGCCCCTTCTGAAAGGTAGTTTTGTATGGAGAAGAATGGGCAAGAAAGGCCACCGTTATTCTTTTCACAATATTTTGTAAACACACTATATAATTATATTTTATGTGAAGACCTAGAATAAAATTATATACTACCTAGAATACTGGTACTCAGCTGCATCCGGTTAGACTGGAAGCCAACCCCAACATATTTGGGAAAAGGCTAGGCAGATGATGATGACCTAGAATAAAATTACTGTACCACAATAGGTAAAAAGAATTAAAATTTTGATAGATACATGGTGCTCATATATTTACAAACCTTGTAAAAGTATACGATTTTCCTAAAATTTTAACAGTAGGTAGGTAATAAGTCAGTGTGTGAGTTATAGTAAATAACAGAATGTAAAATCAATGTCATAAAAATAATAAATTAAACAATTAAATTAGCAACCAGTTTGATTTTGTCTAGATTCTAGATGTTTCATAAAGAGACACCAGCATGTTTCCAAGCATTCTTATATTGAATATAATCTTCTAATTTGCTATGCTTATTTGTAAAGTCTACTTTTAATATAAGTTTTAAATTGTATTTAATTTAATTGCAAAATGCAATATACCACAAGGTATTTTGTTGTAACATATAACACAGTACTCTATATCGATTGTATGTATGTCCTTTACGTATTAGTCAACGGTCGAGTAAAAACGACATCGAAAAATATATAATCACCGAATTCTTGCACGAATTGAAGGTTTTTCAACTCGAAGCTTCGCCTTCATTACACCGCGCGGCATATACTTAAATGTTCACCCAAATTACACTATCCTAAAACGTGTTCGTACACGCCCTTTAATTATCGTAACAATTAGCAAAACAAATATTTTCGAACTTTTTATTTAAAAAGGAGCGTATTACAAACATTCTTTTCGTGTTTCAAATGTGAGTGTAATTCAGGATAATGTCATGTTGTGAATTTGCGAAGCGGCCATAAACCGAACGATAGTAGTAAATGCCACGACGCCTATACGAATTCAAATCGACGTGTGCCGAGAATGCGTGAAACAAAACGATGCTTTATAACTTAAATAAATATTTTAAATTGTTATCACAAAGCCCGTAAATCCCGCATACCAATAAAATAAATCGCGTAAGTAAAATGTTAACTCATAAAATAGACAAAATACCAGTTAAGCTTAATACATATTTATTTTCTAAATTCCTCGAAATCGCTGCATGCCATCGTAACTTACTCTGCGTTGCCGCGAATCGACAGATCAATTTACATTGTTCGTTTCATCTAAGTAGCAGTTTACACGTGTCATGAATTTATGATGTATATAGTTTATAGTTTTCCGTAAAAGAATGAGAGCAAGTGATACCTAAGTACCTACATTGCTGTCGCGTGCGCACTATTCCGCAGATTAACCAAAGGTTTTCCATTAGGATTATTAAGTTAACGCAAGCTGTTTACACAACGATTAGACGCGCCACCATTTTCTGCATTCACGTGTAAAAGTACGAACAATCAACAATTTATTTGTTTCGTATGCGGTTATTACTGGGTAACCGAAATATGAATGACCTGGAAACCTCCATACAATAATGTTTGTATGCATGTTTTCAGTGCTGTGTTTTGCTGAAACAAAGAAGACAGAAAATATTACGCTGAAGACTGAAACTGTAAATTTAGTAACAGTTCAGTTACATAAAGAGTTGAATGGTGCTGTTCGGGGCAGTCGTGAATCATAAGGAGCCGTTAGTAAGTAAAGTTTAGACGAACAACTACTTCCAACTAAGTGCGTATGTATATTTCCCGGTGCCCTTGACACATTATTTTAAAGGAAATGGTAAGTTTATACTTTACATTAGGTAAAGCAGGTCATACAGACATTTCTGGAAATAATGTGTTACAAAAACAAAAGTGACTTTTTGAGTATTTTTTATACTATAGTCATGTTTTCCTGTTACCTTACCATGCTGATCATGTAGTTTTTTATGTAGGTAAACATGTGGTGTTACACCCAGAACCATGGGGAGCGACCCAAAATTATGGATATTATACACCATGCGGCAGGTATTCTAATTAATATTATAATCGTTTTTTTTTTCGAATTACATCTGCTCCACTAAACAATACCGGTTTAAAAGAAATGACTCATCTGATCAAAGTGCGTCCCTACCCGAATCCAGCACAGTTCACAACTGGGTTTTCCTAAAAAAATCATATATGAATAAATATATTCTAAACTATTAAAAGTCCCCGTCATCTTTCCGAAAAGGTGTTGATACGCGCTTCGTTATAAACTGTCAAACTATTTAGGGCACGATTCAGTGAGTCACGGACGTCTTTCTAAGTGACTGCTCTTAAAGTGAGCATCCAAATTGAAAAGATTGTTCTCATATCCCACAATGATTGATGCATCATCGTTCTGTTGTTCGGGCGTAATAAAAATATGAAAGAAAATAATATACACAGACACCTGAACCTTCCTGCCTAAATTGTACGAGTCATCTAATAGTTTCCAGAGTAGATGAAGTAAATGCATGCACATGAAGTCCTGTCTCTCCCTGAAATTTTCAGCGGTAAGCTAGACTTTACGTAATTCACAGAGTATTCTAAGGTATAGCTTTATATGTATTAACTGTATCCATATACCAGTCTAAATTTAAAGGTCTCCTTCGCTAAAGTATGACTAATAAGAGTCAGCTTCAATATTTACTATTTTTATTAAGGTACTTATAATTCAAAAGTAGCAAATCAAGTCACTCCTCCGGTGAATCCACATTCCTTTATTACACAGCTTCGTTCTTACATAATAGACAACCGAGGCTCTATGATTAACTTACTATTTTTAATTCAGAATATTAATTATACCTACAAGAATGAATCGGGGAAGTACATTTGAATATCTTCTTGTAATAGAGTATTTCACCGGAAGAGGAATGTCAATGTTCAATGACACATACAAAGATAATAAAACTGTACTTAGGTACAGTTTCATTAGTAGGTATTCATCTATTATCATTACGAAAGCCATAGTCACAGTTTACCGAAGCTCTGTGGCCGAAGTTAGATAAGGTGGCACGATGTTCTTTCTGTTCTAGTCAGACAGAAAATAGAAAATACTTTATTATCCAGGTAATACAGTCCGCAGGTTTACAGGCTATACCATTGCCTATAAGCAAAATTTTTACAAGGTTACAATTATTTAACAGGTTTGCAGGTTACAATATTACCTATAGCTAGGTTACACAAATAGTTTACCAGTGAGCCCCAAACTAGACAGTTAGTCTGTATCTTGGGGCTCGAATGTAGTTTACCTCTCATAAATTAGATTGTAGGATGTTGTTGGAGCTGCCGACATACTGCGTTAGACATGTTCATGAAAGCTAGGATCGAGGGATTTCATTCCATCATGAGAAAGAGGGCGGCCTCGCACTCCACGTGCCAAATTGATTTTGATTGTATTTTTTTGTGGTGTACTTACATAGTTCTTAAGAACTTACTTACTACTCGTAAAACAAATATGGATGTTTGTCTGTATGGATTTATAATATGAAATAAGGTTGTTTCGCAGGTGTGTTCGCAACTATAATTAGTAAGCTTTTAAAAAAATGTTAACGTTTCCCTAATTGCATACCATTTGTACGAGTACATAACATAATTTGTTAAACTTAAATGAAGGAGTCCTGGTGACCTGAAATACAGGCCTTGAGCCTAGTTTAGGCACCAGTCTCCCACAATATAATACCCCTATAATATGTTACCGTAGAAATAAGGCTAGCAATTAAGAGTAATATTGTGGAGAAAATAAACTATTTTTATTATTATTTTATTATTACTATTTATTTATTAAGAAACATGCGATGTCTTATCACCACCACCAGCATTACAGCTGAACCAGTGAACCACGTCCACTGCTGGACATAGGCCTCATCCAAGAATTAGTACGACAGTCTGATCTCGCGCTGACGCATCCAGCGGAGATGATGTAGGTTGTACCTACCTATATTTCGACTTACTAGACTAATAGGTACAGTACACCTTTACCTATAATATACCTCTATGAATAACGTATTTATAATAGGAACTACATACTATAAGTTACCCATTTTACTTTTCTAGAAGAAGAACAATTTTCCTGTTTCTAATACTGACCTATATTCCGTTATATTAAAAAAAAAACAATATGGTAAATTTCCTTCCTACTAATGATACTCACATTTAATAGTTTATGGGATTTGTGGTTTGCTTATAACGAGAACCGAGGTGACGCCAATGAAACTGTCCTATAAACTCGAAACACAAGTGCTTGTAAGTACTAATAGATAGTAGGTACCGATGTCTCGTGCGTCAATAAGAGCTTGACCACCTAAAAATCTCAAGTGATTCAGACCAATTGAAGCAAATGAATCACTCTTGGCCCAATAAGTGATCATTTTCGTTTACGTATTTTACGGGAGTACGTCCATGCAATGAGTGCGTACAGGATAAAACGAATAAATCGTATTGCGTTATTGGGTTAGGCTAATGTGAATTACCCTAACCCAATTACGCAATTGGGCTACATGGAGGAAACTTTATTATTTTCCCAAATTAACTTTTACTTCGATAGGTTGTATGTATTATGGTTAAAGAAATGTATTTCTCAATAAGAAATTACAAGGATTTCACTTACTTGAGAACTTTTTGACTACTAACAATACAGTATGATAAAATCTTCGACATACAAACTAAGTAGGTATTGTATTAATTCTTTTTAACAAATTATATACTAAAAAACATTTCATTTCGTACGCAAATAACATTGACGGCAAAAAACGTTTTAATCAACCCGCAAAAGAAATAATTAGCGTGGTCACAAATATTCATAATAAATAAGGAATGCGATTAGGTAAGAAAAGTGTGGATACTTTAACATGTGGCAAATATAACATGGGAAGACCATACATAATGACCATGCACCAAACTCGGTTGTAAAAAAATCGTTTCCTTTAGTAGACTTTAATGAGTCTGACGCATAATTTTGTATCCATAAGTCGATTATTTATTATGAGATGCGCATGTCGCCGGTAGAACAAAGCTTTGAAACCTTCACAAGTTGGCAAGGGCACGCTCAGTACCTACTTAGTCTTAGTACTTGTGCATTATTATAATTAATTACACTTCCTTAGCTTATGGCTACAGCACTGTGCCGGTAACTACTCGAGTGTTTAGCCAAATGTTACTATACATCATTCCTTGTCTAGGTATAATCATTTGTTTGTTTTTATTATCTATTCCTGTATAGTAATTAAAAAGACTGCAGTGTCATAACTAGGGTATAAACTCGTGTAGTTTTTTGTACCACTTACCTATACCGGATAAACATATTATAAAGAATAGGTAACTTAGAGGTAAGGACAAAAGTCATTCACTAACGCAAGCAGTGAGTCACCGGTAAACATAGTAATAACGGTGAAATGGACCGGTTCTATGCCGGAGATCGTCGATAGTGGAGCTCACATATTCTGGGACCATCCTTGCTAAAAAAACATGAGGATTAGCCGCGAGTGGCACTTTAAAGTACAAAGAAGTCGCAGGATTATTTAGTACAAATAACATTGGAACCTGCCAGGTATGCAAGTTATCGCATTAAGTAAACAAATTGTGTAAATATATGTTATTGAGCACATGAATACTAGTGGTATTCGCTATTGCTGGACGGCGGCCAGTGCTAGGGTGTACTAGGCACACATCCAGCACTTCCTAGTACACTGACAGCATTACCTTCATATGTTTACGGAATACCTAGTGCCTTAGTGCAGTAGGGATGTATCACATTAGCACTCACCGCGCCGGTAGCACATTAGTTGCACTATTCTGCGAAACCACCAGAGGCAATGACCTAACACAGAAGGCTACCGACATGCAGTGTCAAAGTACAATGCACGAGGAAAATAAGTTCCGCTTAACATCAGTGTAATTAAACTATGCAAGATACTGCCCACCATACGCTCATTATTAAAATGTCCGGTATTTGGTACAAAAGTGTCTGGAATATAAACATGGTAATTACAAATCGCTTAAGATTCATGTGTTGTAGTTCGCGGACTTTGTACGATTCGATGGAGATGAACACGAAGGAGGAAGCGATAGCCCATGACCGCTGCTGTGACACGCGCGGTACATAAAACCGTTGACGAACGATAACTAGTCGATTAGTGTTGCGGATCATTGTGATATGTCGTCCATTGCTCCGTCTGCTCATTTGTGCATGCAGTATGTACGTTGACCATAGCAATAGGGTGCACGTCGGGTCATCGTAGTAGTATCCGCCGGTACCGAATCGTCCGCAGGGCAAGGCCGTTGGAACTTTGCTTGTACGAGGTGTGTTTGCCTGCTCCGCATCTCGGACATGGCGCGCTAATTCCGCACGCTCACACTGAATCACTAATCATCAGCGAGCAGCAAGCCCCATCAGTATTCCGGCAGCAACCGCGCCCGCGCCGTACGCTAGCAAATCGCTAAAAATACAAGATGGACAAGGGCACTTCATGGCCGATATGACCTTACCTGAATCACATAAAACATCTATGTGAATTACATGTTTACTTCCTGAAGTTTCAAACTCAAACTCGAATTTGTACAAAACTTCAGGTAGGTAGTTGTTGAATGCATAAAAAAGTAGAGCTGCAATAATCTGTATAAATGTTTTATTTAACACTTTAATATATAATATACCTATACACACTTATTTATTTTTATGTTCTTGGTACTTTACATAAAAGTATTGTAGTAAAATCCGGATGCTCCACCAAAAAAAAAATTGCCAAAATCTTTGTTTAATTTTACTATATAATTTTACTATACAATAAAATATGTAATTATTAAGCTAAAACACGAACAAAAGCTGCTTCAATTATATTTACTGACAAATACGACGTTGATACTTGTATACCATGTCAATAAATAAACAGGCAACTTAAAGCTATATATAGTACCTACAGGAAGACATCTTATTTTGTAGTACAATAACTAATTACCTATAGTAAATTAAAATTATTTTATATTTAACTAAAAATGTTTTCTTTACTAAATTCCATAAAACAACGCCGATTATTTGTATTTAAATCAATTGTTACAGAAATTCAAAACTGTCATTAAACGGCAAAGACGGCAAACAATTTTGATTGCATTTTGTCAACTTAAATCAGTAAAATCTATAAACTTTATTAATAACAATCATTATCATTGGCTATTTTATGTACGATTGAATAACAAACCTAACACAAAGCAATTCTTTACAGGCATAACTAAATAGGACATCATCACAGGTAGGTAGCCACTTTATTATTAGTTTATTCAAACTAATTTAGGTATGAGATGAAGGTATCAAATAAATATCCTAGGAACAAACCCTTATGTGTGTGCATAAGGATGTTGATTTAGTGATCCATATTCTGATAGCTGTTTTTGTTGACGGTACTAGCCTAGCAATCGTCGAGTGTTTTCGCTCTAGGAGTTGTCTAGTAAGACGTTGCGTGGTCGTGGCGTAGCACTGCGTAGCATTGCGTAGCGCTGCCTAGCGCTGCGTAGCGTAGCGTAGGCGTTGCACTAACGCAGCGAACGACACTTTTATTATCGATCCGAAGCACTACTTTACTAGTCTTGTTGCTTATAATAATTAATCACGAAATAAGGTAAATAAAACCCTATGTCGAATTTCAGTCAAATGAAAGGGATTATTGAGAGCGTATAAAAAATAATCTAGGTGAGAAAAGAATAACATATTATTATTATTGTACTATACATCAATAATTCAGCTAAACTACAACCGTTTTATAATAACTATTTTGGCAACATTTAACCACAAACAATACTCAAAAATCTATTACAGTACAGTACTCAAGGACAAGATATGCTACTAAATCCAGGTACATCAATAATCCCTCGTTGGAAGACTTGTACGTCTTGATTATCACGCATGCGCTCTGCGAGGGTCTTCTCGTGTGCGAGCGGGTGCCATGCGCCAAGAGTGCACGCGGCATCGTCGTGTGTCGCGTGGTAGTGGCAACGGCGTGTCGCGCGCGCAGACGGCACGTACTCAAGCATGCGCACGCGCGCGCATCGGTGCATCGCGAACCATAGACCTAAAAAGGTAGCTATCTACTTAGCGCGAGAGACCAACAAAGAGAATCGAAAGACTCTTCTGAAATAATGTTGGCGTGCGGTAGATGATTGAACGGTAAGAGGCATAATTACTCGTATCATATAGTTGAAAACAAAGAAACTGTAAAATTAACACTTTATCCTAATTTTCAGTAGGTCTCGTTTCTTTTTTTCGTGTTGAAGCTTCAAAAAAGAGGTTTTATGTTTAATATTGTATGTTACAATTATTATTTTCCGGGAAATCCGTTACGTAAGCAGTCACAAAATAAAATCCTTTACTACCAATTCATATTTTTAGTGACGCACCTATAAAGCCTGATGACGGAGGGTTTCTCCGTAAACGGTAAGGAGACGTGTCTTGTAGCACCGACCATAATGCCCACAGGACTTGAGGGTTCAGCAAATGGACATCGGCGTTGTGATTCTGTTCAAGCAACCTGAAATAATGAAAGGGCACGATTAATGAGGATTATAAAGGAATCAATTTTTGTTTTCTCTTAAAATTAAAGTGATTTACATTACCATTTGCTTTTCTTACCTACTAAGGGCGGATTTCACCAATGAAACTAAACGGTGAAATGAACTGCACAGAAAATAATTACACTGACCGCCCTTAAACGTTAACGTGTGGAATGTTGACACTGATAGCTCTTGAACGCGCTTTAGATGTGCTGATCGCGTTCAGTTTCATTGGTGAGATTCGCCCTTAGTTACTTATGACCCAGTTGCACGTTTAGTCAACTGTTGTGTAGTTAGTTAGGGTTAAATATAAATTAATAGTAAATACATTTAGAGTTAAGTAGTAATGTTCAGTTATTGTATAGTGAGTCGGAGTTAAGTTATTACATTTTTAACAAAGTTAGAGATAAAAAAAAAACATATAACAATAAAATCGATCTTCGAATAAACATTTCATCGGTCAGCCAATTCGGATACGGCACTGGCAATTGTATGAACAGCTAGCAGCGGCGACCAAATAAGCTGCCAGTGCCGGCAGAGTGCCGGCACTCCCGAAAAGTTAACTTACTTCTTATAAACGGGGAAGAGAGGATAATCAGGTGAATGGTACCAGTCTTCTAGTGTTGATGAGTAGTTCGCCGGATCCCATATAAGAATGGACACATTTCGAAACAACGGATCCTCCAAAAAGTTAAATTCAGGCTTAGATATCACCTGAAATTGAAATAAAATTCTATAAACCTCAAAAATGTTTAATTTATAAAAGGAAAAACCTTTTTAGATATTTAAGTGAACATTTTCATCTGTTACTGGCTTTTCGCAAAGAAAGTCATTGTGAAAAGCCATTAGATATATTTTTATAATTATTTTTCTTTACTGAATATGGCCTCATTATTTTTTCTCCTAATAAATCAGCCTGCCTTTCATTGTTACTGTAGTGCAACCTCTATACAAATAAAGAAAATACTACAATTACTGGCAATGCGCTGTGAAAAAGATTTGTGATACCATTAAGTTTCATTTTTATATTTATTATTCTTCTCGTTAAAAGACCGTCAGAGAAGTTGGCCTAATAATAAGTTAATAATTTTAGTGCAACCTTTTTAGTTAGATTCGAATTGTACAAAATATTTTACTCGTAAAAAACTCGAAATGGCTCGACCGATACGATATTTTTCTTCTTTTGTTCTCCTTAACACTGGGGTGGATTTGGAAAAAAGACAATTTGAAAAAACCCAAAGGAACAGGGATGTAGGTAGGTCGGTTAGATAGTTAGGTAGGTATGTATGTAAGTAAGTAGGTAGGTATGCAGGTAGTAGGTATATTTAGGGTAGGTAGGTATCTAGGTACCTACCTACGTAAGTACCTACTTACGTAGGTAGGTAGGTAGGTAGGTAGGTAGGTAGGTAGGAGGTAGGTAGGTAGGTAGGTAGGGTAGGTAGGTAGGTAGAGGTAGGTAGGTAGGGTAGGGTAGGTAGGTAGAGCTAAGTAGGTAGGTGCTAACCGTGTGAAGCCGAGGTTGGTATTATATAAATATTGTATAATTTGGGATTCATGCGGAATTTTTAATTATATTTTAACAGAATAGTTGCCAACCTACCTGTGAATTGAGCACTCTGAAAGTAGTCTTGGAGCCGACACTATCCGTATAATTTTCTGTGGGCGCATTGTTGAATCTCAATACCATGTCGTGAGAATCTGTCGACATAAATAAGTTTGTTTGAAAGCTTGCTCATCAGGACCCTATGTATCTCATCTGCTAAGTTTTGTACATCCCTACACTAGCTACCTACTTATAAAAGAGCATTAGTTTATGTAGAATAATTTATGAACATCCAGCTTTAAGCTTAGGTACAGAATTAAATAATCGGAACTTTTGGGCCATTTATTTTAATTATTACGTCAATTTATTATCTACTTACTGATTTTAGTGACATAGGTAACTCTTTCCGCCACTAAACCGGAAAGAGTTAAGGTTGATGCGCTAGGGTAGCCCGCGAAATTTCTTACGTTTTTTGCAATTTGCTGGTCAGTGTCAGGTTGTATGTTGATCTAAATATTATTTGCGGCCGTAAGAAATATGGGTTTACAGAATTATAAATATTACAATCAGCAATACAACTCTCTAAGTTCATGAAAGTGCCAAATGTCATGATTTCATGAAATAGTCATTCAATGCAGGCTTTTTAATTTGTATTAACAGATTTACTCAACCACAGTTACCTACATGCATTTCCCACTGAGTAATTCACTACATAAGTTATGCGGTACAACCTAGTCATCGACTAAGCTTAGGTACTTAGGATACCTTACATTTAGTTCTTTCCTTCCGGGTAATGATAAATAATTGGCAGTGAAATAAAAAATTACACAGATTTTGACCGCCAATCGTGACCATAGATAGATTCATTGTCATAATAGTTATAATTCGTACAAGGCCTTGGCTCTTGTAACTCATACAATAACGATTGCAACGATTCTTTACGTTCATAAAATAACATAATCAGACCTTGTGGAGTGTTTCCGCTCCATTTCAGGAATTTTGAAACATTCATAGACAACAAATTAGTGAAATCTTTTTTCTTTGTGTCCACTAAGTTTCAGCACCTGCTACTTAGAGTACCTTGTAAGTAGAGCCTACCTCACTAAACTAATCAAATAGGACACATGTTTGTAAAATAGTTAAGTCATTACCTACATTTATCATCACGGGTCCACACTTGCGCATTTGGAAGTGATGTTATAAAAGAATGGGTAGTGGGTAGTTAGTTAATTATCAAGATAAAGCAACTAGTCAAACATTTTGTTTTAAATCATCTCTAATATAAATACAGGATGTAAGGGTAAACACTCTTGTCATTCAAACCATGGGTAGTTGACTTAAATATACAAATAAATGACCAACACAACAAAAAAGAAACGTTATTTTCATTAAAAGATTTTAAAAAGTTTCTATCTGACATCGTGCTTGCTAGCGAAACAGCTGACTGACTAAGGGAGGGATCGCGCTCGCTGCCGGTCAGGTCACATCCCGTACCCCCCGCCCGTGTTGAGACGCAAGTTCGTTGCCCTAGCGCATAGGGCAACGAACTTGCGTATCTTGTGGTAAAATTTTGATCTAAAAAAAATTAAAAAAAATTGTAATTTTCCATTGATTTTACGTTCTGTAAATGAAACCAAACCACTGGTTTGAATGACAAGAGTGTTTACCCTAACACCCTGTATAAGGAGGTAAAGGATTACATGTAGGTATGCAACGTTACGTAACCAGACCTGCCAATAAGTTTGCAGGGCATCAAGTCATCCACAGAAATAAATCATGCAATCTCCCGCACGCCGGCTGCCCGGCGCGGGTGTGGCGACGCGACGTGATGCTCCGTACATACTCTTAAGAAAGCGGAACAATAGAAGTAAACAACGAGATTGATATAAAAGACCTGATAATTACACCTATTCTTCAGCTGTAATTAAATAAACGGTTACTTTTTCTGCCATTCACCGAGTTATTGGCGGATGTTTGTACCTACTGGTAGGTTTGTAGTTACTTGATAACGTTACCTAGTAACAATTATCAAATTGAACTATTACTTAGAATTAAATCATGAATGTGTATTTATGGAAATCAGTAGTGTTCACACTTCGAAAGCAAAAGAAAATGCCGAGACGATACCATTTAATGGAAAATAAAACTGTTCAATAATGTATGTGGCAACAGGCGCAGCCCTTTTGTTTATCACAGCTACAGAATGCTTACATTACACTTTACTTAGATTGTATTTGTTTTGTATTGTTATTTATCAAATGAGAGGAAACAAACAGTGACCGCTAAATAATACTTACTGATTGTTCAATAACCATTCTAACCCTCAGAGGGAAATCAAAGAGAAATTGTTTTCATAGAAGTACCCGAGAATAGCCATTATTATGTACCTATCTTATAATCCCTCATTTTCTAAAAATATGACAACAACGTCTACACAATATTTACAAATAATTACCTCGGTTTGTCTAAGAAAGGATAAACTCACATTCCCTTGGACCGTTACTGCCAACATTATAATATAATACCAGCAATATAAAGGCTCAGAGGAGCGCGGGAAGCTCCTTATTGCTTGCGTATTGTATGTTGGATGTGCACAATGGTACAACATGAATTATGCACGCCCTTTACGTGTGGGTTGATGACACCACGCCAACAATACCACACGTATCCTGGGCAGCTTTTCTTTCATTGCTGCATAAAATACCTATAGTTAAACAACCTTGCTTACGGACTTACGGTATATTTACGTACACCTTATTTACCGCCATTTCTCTTGAAACAAACTTTTCTCTAAGTGATAAATCAAAATTAGTGCAAAACTTTGCCAAAATAGCACGGTTTTGGCGTTTGAAGTCATTTAGAGATAAATCACAAACCTCCCACCGTGTTTTGCACTTTCTTTACTGCCCACCATAAAAATTACAAAGAAAAATTAGATGAACGATTACTTAGTATCAACATAAACAAGTTATTACTGTAGTTACGATTTGTACCTTGATAGCCTCAACTTGACGCAAATACAACGAAATCTTGGCTTAGCCTTAGCCATCTGACATGATAATCATGGAGCTCCTATATCATGGCTTTAGTATAATAATACAATTTCCATGAAGGTATAACTGCTATAAGTGAGTAGGTATTCCAGAATAAGAAACATAACTCGAAACGAGTCGAGTCTGAACTAGAGTCGACTGACTCGAGACGCGAGGGGGTGTGGCACCATACATTTCCATATCATTCACCACTCCCTTTCTTTAGCACAGCCTGCCGCTGATGAGCCGATATGAAGACGAATTCCAAGTTAAGCTCGGTCAAAAGTTCCGGCAAAATGATTTCCTCAGAAACAAGCTGTTTAATTTTATATTACTTACTTACACTTGCGATAATTTAAAGTTTCTTTGAAATGCGATGCATCTTTTTTGCTTTCTTGCGATTTTATATTGTCCTAGAACTCTCGACAACGTAGGCTGGTATTTTCCTACGGAAGCGTAGCGAAAGCCTTTCCAGTGTTGTGACTTGAACAGTCTACCTGGGAATGTCCTAATTATATCCTGAATTGAATTGTGATAAATTGGATTGATTTATTGATTGATACGTAGAGTACTTAACGTCCTGGCATGTACCTACCTAGGTAAAGGAAAACAGTACCTACGCAAATCTTTTATAAACAATAAATAAAGATGTCCTTACACGTGTCACCCCACTCGGAAGCATGTGTCATTGTCTGTTCCATGTCTGGGCTATAAAGTTATCAGCAGATTTTCGAGAAAGGACAAAGACATGTGGTTACTGAGTGACTAACGCAAATGCAATAAAATAATAATATTATTCGTTGCAATTGTGAATCATCAAATTTTTTACCTTTATCATGCGTATTCAGGCGAATTAAAAGAAAATAAAAAATAAAATTCTGTGCATGAATGTGCATGACCCCTAAGAATCAATCGAAACAGAAATATATCGAATAATATTGCGGTTACAAGGCTATTTAGCGAAATATTTACTTATGGAAATAAACAAACAATACAATTTTTAACATAGATGATATAATACTTAAGTTGGATTTTCCGGTGCGGACGCGTAGGTATTACAAAAGAGCGGCGCAGGCGCCGGCGCCACTGGGCAAACCTATCGTAGTAAACACTATCGAATCAGCATATCAAACCATCCGTTTCTGTGTAAAAGATAGATAGATAGATGGTGACATGAATAAATCAAAGCGTGATAACAGATTGTATAACGAGCAAAGTAGTAGCCATTTGCGTGACAATAGCCTAGGCTTACAGCTTAGGGCTGCCCGATACAACCGTGATACACCAGACGATACCCAAATTAAATTTTGTCATGTTTTCTAAACTAAGTACCTGCCTATATCTCAAAACAATATCAAACTCATAAACCAGTGAAGATCCCAAAAGCAAACTGAAATTTGACGAGTGTAGGTATTTTAACCCATTTATACACTATCTACTGTACTGGTCTACCTATAGGTACCTACGCCAGGCACAGCACACCTTCCCTTGGTAAGTGTACGGAATTTCACCACATATCTATGAAGAGTCCACCCCCTATCTCACCACGAGTGCGGCATAATATTATATAACATCAAAAAAGGTGTCTTGAAAAATAGAGGTTCTTTGTTGCACCGATATATTAGAATGTGATTATGCTGCGCGATTTTCTCAAAAACTTGTAGACCTATATTTTACTAAATTAGATCAAACATACCTATGTTAGGTAGGTAGGTACTTATGTGTATGTACTTCTGTAGCACCTAATCAAACAATACAAAATAGTGCATTGCAATATGTTTAATCTAATTAAGTATAAAGTGGACACCTGCGTCTTATCATTACCATACATACTGGCAACAGCATACTTACTGACATAATAATGTAGTTATTTAATCTGTTTCACTGAGTAATCAGTGAAGTCCCATGGACAATAATTCGTGTAATTCGCATACGATTTGGGCCGTTCGTCGAAGAGGCCGGACTATGCATGTCAATGCGTTTCACAAAGCGAAGATCCGATGCGATAAGTGGCACAATACACGGTCGATCACCTACCCATACACGTATTATAAAGAATATGGATACTCAATACATAAGATAAATTATATTTAAAATAAAAAGGGAAATAGCACTCTCCTTCTCAAGTCCTTACTTAATTACTTACGAACAAAGCTAGTAGCTATCATCCCACCGTAGATATCTAAAGTTTTTCCAACCCATAGGCCGTATTGAATCACAGAATCTCAACAAAAATGTAATGTAAGTATTTAACGTTAAAGTACTCATTACCGCTTTCTGACGTACTAACAAGAAAAACAAATATTAAAGCTTTGTAACTTAAAGCACATTTGGGGCGATAACTGTAAATGGGCTAGCGACAAAGTAGGCATACCTACGTACGGTTAGGAACAGTCATATCACGGCCGACTCATGTGCATTGTGAATCATGCGCAGTGTACGTATTGCCTTAGGAGCTTTGAAAATAGGTAGGTACATCAATTTATACTAATAGAAAAGTTCCTACATCGTAGGCTAATAGCAAGCTACTCATTCATTTTTGCCAGAACTGACACTATAAATTATGTGATCCATAGGATCCACTAGTTCCAACGAACATGTTTTAGCCGAAAAAATAGCCGGAGATTCTTTAGTAGCGCGAATAAGAGCGGAGTTATTTGTACAGGTAAGTAGGTAGGAATTGGAACAAGTACGTGGCTTACCTATAAATTTTCCTAACTCTGAGCCAAGCAAGGCTCCAGCGCTTGTGACAACCGCGCAAGTGTTATAGTAACGTCCCTCCTGCAGCGGTGCTCTCGGTATCTTATACCCGAGCGTCGCAAAAGGTTCATCATCAGCCGTCACAGTCCGAAACTTCACAGCTTTCAGAGCACACATCACCTCATCTCTAGAAGTCGTCTTACGATTACTGCTATTATACTTAACATCATATGTATTGTGAGCGTCTAAGCCTGATGTAAACACTTTGCTCGCCCCCATAAGGACTCTATGGAACTCTTTTAACAACAGCTCCTTGAATTCCGCGCTTCGTTTTTCACAGTCCGATGATAGTAAGTCGTTGCAAACATATTTATCGCTGTCGAACTCCAGTAACGGCTTGTGTATGTTGGGGAACCTGGGACTGCCGTTACTTTTTCTCACTATGTTATTGGACGGAAGGACATATGAACCAGCAGTTTTGTTAAACGTATGAATCGATCCACCATCGCTCCAGTAACCGCCAACTGCCGACCTCCGGTTTTTACGAATGAAATCGATTCTTAAAGTAGAGTTAAATGGTAATTTAAATTGGATATTTTCCGCTGCGTACTTATCCTGGTAATTAACACCAGAAACCATTGTTTTAGGTGGATTTTCTGACGTCCTGCTCGAATTTCTCTGCTTTTCGTCGTACATCCAGTACTGATACCAAATTAAATACAAGTAGCCACACATACCGAAGCAGAGGATGTTAATAAATATCCAAACCGACATCGCTGCAGCTTTCATGTTTGATGTAAGTCTGTTAAACAACACACTGGATATAATTCCGATAGCACGATTTTACTTTGCAACATAAGACGCTGATTTAAGAAAACAGTTAACTGTAATCTAACCTTGAATATAAAAATCACAACCGTAAAATAGAAGAGAACTGTTTCGGCTGAATCTGTATTCGTTGGGCGGAGTGCGATCAGCTGATAAGGCATGTACTGCGCGTGCGTACGAACGGCTGCAAACGCCGCAGCGCCCTTTGTCTTATTATTGTAGTAAGTTTACCGGCTTGAGACAAACCGAAAGGTCTCCATAATACATAAGAGAAACGTGTTGAGATGCACAACAATAAACTACCCCTACACAACCGGACTTTGATTAGATTTGTTCCGTTATATTTATATCAAATCCCGATCCCGGCTTATGCGTTATGTTATGACTTTATGTGTAAGTTTTTTTTATTTTTCTGCAGCTTCTGTTGTTCTTTAGCCTTTGACGATCATATAAATACTTATGTTGGTTACAATGTTGATGCTGTTAGTGTTTTGTAAATTGAAATAGTCACGGTAGCCAAAATCGGCAATATGGGATGTAATTATTATGATTGTTTAAGTAAAACAAATGCATATTAATCAGGAGTTTATTTTCAAAATAGTATTTCATATAAGTAAAGAAGATCCGGTAAAAGCAGTTTTTCACAACCTGAAGGATTGATTCTATTTCATATTTAAGTAGTTTAGTGTAGTGAAATTAATAGGACAGTTGTGCCGATTCTGTTGTTCACAAACTAAACTAAATTTAAGTTCAGTGCATCTTTTTCTTTCTATTTCATTAAGAAAAGGACAGAAGATAAATTTTAGTTTAGTCCTGTCAAATTAATCAGCGCCTGACGTAAATTGACGTACTTTTATTAGGCAAGATTTAATCACGTCTAAACGTATAGGGAGTAGTAACAGGCGCTGATTAATTTGACAGGACTAAACTAAATGTATCTTCTGTCCTTTTCTTAATGAAATAGAAAGAAAAAGATGCACTGAACTTAAATTTAGTTTAGTTTGTGAACAACAGAATCAGCACCAGTAAGTGAATTTGAATAGTGTTATCTCTACAGTGCTTCAGTATTGATAACTACATAAATACCCACAAGGTAAAAACTTTAAAACTAGACTTACTTAATAATTGGTTCACTTGTGTACCTTGTACAGGATATGGCATATTAATTATGAGTCAAAACATTGAAAAAAAATGGTAAGTAAGTAATACAACCTACATACCTACAAATACAGGAAAAACATGTCGCGATGGTATACAATACAATTATGACATTTATAAGCGAAAACAGTTCTGAACTGCTCAAAATTTACTTGACTCCAGAACCTGTTAATCTCCATAATTCCTTTACCTTCTAAATTGGAAGAGTCCCGCCCTTACTTTAGCTTTTTGGTTAATTCTAACCTTTAAGAAAGCGAAATAAGATAAATAAATACTTTTATAACTTTTTACAATAGTCAAATAAATGACAATGAACAATATTTTAACCGCCTTACTAATAAACGTTGTATAGCTTCTGTATAGTTACACAATGCTTTGTCTTCTTCTTTCAAAAGTCAAATTACTTTTGAAAGAAGAAGACAAAGCGTTGTGTATCTAAACAGGCGCTATACAACGTTTATTAGTAAGGCGGTAAGTGTACAACTTTTAAGCTAATAAAAATAATTATTAATAATTTACTTGATACAATAGATAATTATAAAATATTTAATACGTCGTTATTCATTATGATGAGATTATTTATTGATATATTACAATTTTATTAAAAAACTTATTATTCAGTTTTAGATTCTTACCTAGGGGGCCAAAAATACAGAAATTTTCAATTTTAATTAATTAATAGGATAAGGTTTATACATACATAATTAACTTTAGGATACTTCTATTTTGTACGAATGCAATATCAATTCTACTTTAAGTACGAGGGTCTAATTACAATCAGTCTACTTACACTATTAATATTCAGTTAACAATATTCAGACTAGATAATATTATGAGTAAGGATACCCATCATCAAATTTTAACCAAAATATCCCTTTTGCCACCAGATCCTATATATAAAATGCAATATTACTGGCAAAGTGTAAAAGCACAGCTCAACTTTTTGTACTTTAAGATAGAAACCACTTTTGCTTATGCTATAGAAGTAGTTCAATTACAATTCAAGTTACTTTCCAATGTCAGATATTTTTTATCCATATGATTAAATTAACGTTAATTCAAAGTTAATCGTCGGGTATAGATATCTGGGGTTGGAAAAATCATAAATGACTTACAGTATGCTCCACTGTACCAGTTAGCCAGTTATATTTCAATATTTAATGATTACATGATCATCGCAGAGCATAGAGGCCGTACCATCAATTTTCAAATCAATCCTTGTAATTGAGACAGTTATGATTTTATCGACGCCATGCTCCGCCGAAGCTTTGTGGCTGAACTGAGTGGATTCCATGTCCGTGGTAAGCCCCAAGAGTTTTGTTCAGTGTGGGTTGTTGTTCCATCTATTGTACGGCGGGGGATCAGGCGTGGCGTCGCGACGCGACAGCAGCGTCGAGTAGTGCAGGAGAGGGACCATCGCGCCGCCGAGCACCATGGCACCGAATGTCGGCTTGTGAACCAACCTACAACAATATATGATATCCTAAGAATAGTCCAATGTATAGAATATAGTTGATTTATTCACAAAGATAACTTAAATTGCCTAACACACGTACACCGCTCGACCGGGCGGTCGGGCGGTGTACGAGTAGCACAGACAAATATTTAACTGCATAATACTTACCAAGGTATAGCTACGATGAATAACGTATACGAAAAAGATAGGACCAAATTCACCCAAAACCTTGAACACCGCCTTAAATTACTCGATATCCACTGGCATTGTAAAACTGAAAAAGAAGGACAACTTTATAGTCATGGACATAAGGTTCAGCTTCAAATAGCATCCAAAAAGGCCAGGCGACGCGAATTTTATTGACAGCAATCGAAATGTGATTTATTAACTTGGCAAATGGTACAAAGTCTTATTAAATGTGTCTCAAGGCGAGCCTCGGGTTGCCAGACAGCGACTCAGAAATCTCATTTATCATCTACAGCTTAGAACAGAGAATTTTCTAATGATATTTAATAATGCACCTTATTCCTTGTGCCATAAAGTGCAAAATTGTACAAACCAACATCAAACAGCGGAATCCCGCTACGCTCGCACAGGCTCGTTTACGTTTGTGCGTAACAGCACTGGTTACCTATTGCATTACAGGTTTATACTTACATAGTGTCACCCAATCAGGATGCAAAGTCATTGCAGACGCAAAAACTTGTACAAATCCCAGAAGTCGATATTTCCATGTGTGCAGATTTGCATCTCTTCTCTCTAAGTCATGTAGCTGCGTTAAACTGTAGGAACCTTTGCGCAGTAGACAAATGGGATCAGCAGTAGGGAATCTTGTTGGACTGTAAGCCTGTAGGTTGCCACCTTCTACTACACCCACTGCTGTATACTGAAAGTAAAATAGACATTCAAAGTCATTTGGTAAATGTAGAATGTTAGAAAGGATTTTTTGATAATTTTACTATGCGTGAGAACATAATTACATAACAACACTCGACCAACTCATATTTTAACTATTTAAATTAAACTTACAATATCATCCTCACGCCCTGCATACGAGAAGTGTATCCGAAGGTCACCTATCTCATGTTCCAAAGCACTTTCTCCATGGTAGTAAAAACCTGAATGTAGTTTGATGTCACTACGCTCCGGTCTGGAGTCGGACCAAATCTCATAGTAGTCAACTACTTTGCGCTTCACATCAATCCCTGAAATAGAGTCATATAGAATGTTGAGGACCTTATTATCATATCATTTCCTGCACATAGGAGTTATCATTTTCATAATATACAAGATGAAACCAAAAACTAAACATTTATAAACGGCACAGGTTTGTCCTGCTTTACACATAATATGAAAACCTGTAGTATAAAAAGATTATTCCATGTATCATTGTGTCATTAAAAAAGTTCCAATATAATACCTAAGTAAAGCCAACCAATCTTGACATTTTCAGCAATATGAGTCTCACTGAACATGGGCATAGAGGGAGGGTTGTGATGGCCTGGTCTGATGTAGAACAGGGAGGACTCCACCACATAGTCCCGCCAGTCTTTGTGGTACCAGTATGTCTTGCGAGACTCCTCAGCTGGTTCACTTAAAAAATTCTCTTGTTCTCTAAAAAAATTAGTTACATTTTTATATTTATTCACTATGTTTATTGGGCTAATTTGATTTTTACATTGATACAAAAATGTGTTTTAAACACTAACAAAATAGCACTGTGAAACACTAACAGCAGACAAAACTATATTAAAAATTGATGCAGTTTATATATGTTGCTACATAACATTCCCACTTACGTAGTTTCTTCAATCCATTGATACATTTGTACTCTCTTCCTCAACTTAACTGCTTGTACTTGTATATTATAGTCCGGCTCAGATATTGGTTCTAGTATTCTCAGGGGGCCCACAATGTGCACGACTCGGCCCTCATAGCGCGCCGCTTCGTCGCCAGTATGAACGTCAATACTCTCAGCTGCCGACACCAGTTCCTCTAGCATCAGATTGCTTTGAATTGTTTGGCTCTGAAAATGGGAAAATGAAAACCATATAATACTTGCTCAGTTACTAATATCCTAGTCCTATGCTGCTTTTCCGGCCATAAATTGCTTGCCGGTTGCTTACCTCTGCCCATAACAGAAAGTATGTAACACCAGAAAACAAAATGAGACTCAGAATAGTAGTGAGCCATGTTTGCTTGAAGTGGTTTCTAACTGCTGTCCAATCCATCTGAAAGAATAATTGCATTAGGCTCTGGAAAGGGTAGGGGTCGCCTTAGGGGCGAATAAAGAACGAGTATGCTTGAATGCTTGTGTAGTAATATAATAACTTAGGTAAATACGAACATGAAAACATATATTAGCAAAAACAGACCTTCAGCCATAGATTCTTTATTATTCCTTAATACACATAACTAGCTCACAGAAATTGTTTTTACGCAGAGTTCATCATAATGATTTACTTTTCATCTATTTCATAAAATTGAGAATTTTAACACGATACACCGACTTTGAGACAATTGACATTGACAATACATGACAACATTGACATTGGTGGGTGGGCCCACAGAGTACTTTTACTATATGGTGGGCCGTGGGCGTAGACATAGAATACTCTGTCTACGGCCGTGGGCGACTGGGCGTGACATTACAAGTGCATTTCGTTTCATTTCAACGACATTCTTTCGTAAATTCGTATGCTAAGGCCGTGGTCTAAGTCATACAGTTTAAACTACTATAGTATATACTGCAGCCTATATACTCTTTGTCGCAGTCAATGATCTCCCTTACATTGCGTTTGCACTAGCGAAACATTCAAGACAAAACATGTTGAAATCTCTATTTTCTGTCAATATTCCATACAATTTTTAACACACAGATTTGGCGGCAGATTTGTCGCTAGCGATTTCAATATCTGTGTGTGAAGCAGTGGCTTAACCTGGAAGATAAATTGATGGCCGGTGAGATTAAATAGCATATTGATAGTTTAATAGATAGCAATACAATATTTCAACAGTTTTGGCGGTTGGATCGTCTCTGGTCCCCCTTACGAAGTAAATACAAGTTGACAGTTCCAGCTGATCAATGATCATTGATCGATGGATCTGTATCGGATCTGTCAATGTCAAACATGTCAAAACAACAAGAGTGCGTCTTTGTTTACATTTGTAAAACGCTCAGAAAACGATTAAAACTAAAATAATTAGACAAAAGATTTACAGAGTATAATATGCGGTCATACATCAAAAGATTGAGATATTTAAATGGTGGTGGTTTACATTTCTCTTTTTTTTCTCAAGTTGCATCTAGAAATTACCATCAAAACTTGCCGATTTTGGATTTCTACAAGAAAACTACAGGTGATAAAGTATAATTTAATAATAAGGTGTAACTATTTACTATAACATTTAGCTATAAACAGCTTTGAGTGTGACTCTCATAATTATTAATGTAATAAAACAAGGTTAGGTTTCTAATTACAGTAATTTGTAATAAACTTTTTTAAATGGGTAGGTATATTGGTACTTTTGGTAATACAGACCACGGCTTTCAGTTTCACACATCCTCAATAGATATCCCTATAGCTAATAAAAAATATTTTTGTTCATGTTTTAGGTGAATCAATATCAGACGACTACCTATCCTTATTGAAGAAGAAACACCCACACATTGATGAGGTAACTCATGACCGCTTGCAGTGCACCCTGCAGATACTACAGAAGTTTGGTATCACACCTGAAGAGGCTTGTCGTAACCTTCACGTGTTCAGCATGAACCCAATCACTATGGACAACTACGGGGAAATACTTAGAGAGTGCGGATTTATCACTGTTTCTGCTAAACATATCATAAAGTGAGTAGTGGGTTGTAAATAAGTAATGCATGGCATTAGATTATAAATAGTTGAGACACAAGACAGTTATCATCACTTTGCACTAATTTCAGATACCATACACTTGTAAAATCAAGAACCATTGCTCGGCTGAAAAAAGAAGGCTTGCTTCCTACACACTTTGAAATGGAACAAACAATATTGGACAAGTTCCAAGAATGGCCTGATAGTAGTAAAACTCCACAAAACTTCTCTGATACTGACACGTCTATATGTAAGTAAAATGCTACCACTTTCTTAATATTCACAATAATTTTGTGCCTGTTACTCAAAATAAACCCTTGTACCCTGGTGGATAAAGCCTCTATGTTAAACAACTAGTATAAAATTTAATAAGACTTCTACTTAAACAAAAATACTTTTGTGTTTATTTATTTATTAAGCCAGGCACACCAACAACATATTTACAAGGATTATTGCAAAGACTAATGTCAACGTTTATTACTTATATAATTTAAAAAAAATATCAGCATTAAATTTTATGATTTCAGTAACAATCCGCATGAATGTGCTAGAAAGATTTCTTCACTGGAAGCTCTCAGTGACACCCGAAATATTTCAAAAGTACTGTAAAAACTACCTACCACTAAAACACAAGCCAATGTTGGACATTCAAGAAGCAATCAACATAGCATACAATGATATCAAGTTTGACGAAGCAGGCATTAGAAGAAATGGCTTTGTCATATCTGCAGATCCTCTACATACTAAACTTATATTAGAGAATGTTGGTACCCTGGCCGGTATGGACATCAGGGATGCTTTGAAAATAGAACCAGCTATATTAAAGAATAATTATAATTCTATAATGCAAGTTCGAGATGTTTTAGAGGTAATATTGTAGATCAAGCCACTTCTATACATATGTATTATAAATTAATGTTGCTTTTCGTATCTGTCTGTGTGACCACGTGGTTCTTCTAAACTATGCAATGGATTTTGATGCAGTTTTCACCTTCATTTAGAGAATTTATTCCGGAAGGAACCTTCCGCAATAAATTCTCTAAATGATGGTGTGATAATGATATATTATACACATAAGTCTATAATACATAATTATTAAACTTACATTTATAATCAAGAAATCCCTATATTTTGTCACGTCAATAATAGTATTGCAACAACTTCACTACTTTGAACACAAATAATATTAACAATTTTAGTAGGCACCATCTGTTGATCTTGATTTTTTTTGATCTTGTAAGTAGGTATACCTACTTACAAGATCAAATTTATTTTCTTAATTTCAAATAACATTACATTTTATTTCAGGAGTACAGAATATCATTGGAAGCTCAAAGGCGGTGTCTAAAGGTATACTGTATGAGACCTGAGACAGTCCGCGAGCGACTAGAGGAGCTCAGGAGCTCAAAAGAGTACCAAGTACTGTCCACAAACCCTAGGGTGAGAAATGTTTGATTCTGACGTATTATTGGAAATTGGAACTTATATTTATGGCTGCAAAGTTAATTTCTAATTCACAAAACTAGTGATAAGGCAGCAAATAGTTGCAATAGAAACTGTACTCTATGTAACGTATATAAGTTTGCTTATCCCAAAGCAAAATAATACAAAATAAATTAGGATTATTTATAATTGCAATATTAATGTGGTTGTTTTTCAATCTCCAGATTCTCCTACTGGTGATACACAAGAAGAAAATGCTGAGCCGTCTTACCAAGATGGAGTCTGCAAAAAAACAATGCTACAGCCTGAATCACTTAGTGTCGTCCACAAAGGTGTTCAACAAGTGAGTCATACTTTTGTTTTTTTTAATTTACATCATTTGCAGGGGGATTTATATGATATTGATATCATCTGATCGATTCTTCGATAAGTTTTTATTTATAGAATGGCTGTATTCAACAACTTTATATATTTTTAGCTCACTTGCACCACTAATCACAAAAAGAAAGCTTTTTAATGCTAAACGAATTTAAAGCACAGTTAAGCAAACAAACATTGTATTAAAAAAGAGACTTGCCACACAGACAGACGGACAATGAAGTGATCCTCTAAGGGTTCCGTTTTTCCTTTTGAGAACGAAACCCTACAAATTAAACTTTCTATGTTATACAATAAAGCATAATTTACTTTTCTTTCCGTAGTTACATCAACAGTTTCGGCGACAAAGTCTGCGGCAGAGATATAGCCATACTAATATCTTCGTCTCTCAATAAGTTGCCGGCCCACAACGAGGGCGGCCAGGCCGCGCTCGTCAGCAGTGTGCTGAGTCAACTGAGACGACACAAGTACTGGCTACACGTCGCCATGAATGTAATCGATGAAAATATACAGTTTCTCAAGAATAAATTCGATGATCGAATAATTTTTAATAATTGTTTGATTCTTCTGTATCCTGTGTGAGTATTGTTTTTAATTCCGTATGAATTTCCGAGTCCAAAATTCTTATCGACGCGACGGTGGAAAGGTAAAATGGCTAAAGCGCCAAAACGTGAAAAATAAATAAAAAATAAAATTCATTCCTGAGATTACACGTTTTGGCGCTTTAGCCATTTTACCTTTCCACCGTCGTTATGGAAATACGAGATACGGTGCTTTCTATGGTTTGGTAGAGTGCCGCATTGATTTTTATAGATTCACCATAACTATTTCTGTTCTATCTTCACCAAGACAGGAAGTAACGCAATAACGCCTGTTTTCTTACACAAGTGGATGGCCAGTGTCCAGCGCCATTTTATACTCTTGAACCTTGGCTTAAACTATTTTCTTATAATAATTTTATTAGACCTTTTACCCGTTTATATAATTTCGTGGGCATTTGTTTAACGACATGGTGCTTTTATTTCCAGTTCCGAAGTAAAATACTACATAGACAGCCTGCTAAGCATGCGCGGAGGACGAGAAACAGATGAACGATTGAAGGAGGATCTGAACTACAACGTTCATTTTAACAGCCTCACTGATGACCAGATTCTGAGCCTAGTGCTGTACACCATTGAGAAGAAGTACCATTTCAGTGGTGACGGTATTTGGGCACGCCAGGACGGTGTTAGGGTGGTTACGCAAACAAACTGACGGTATTGTGACTCGCGGAGACTGTGGCCACACGATGAGAAAGTTCAAAAATCAAACTGCGCCGAACGCAAATTGTTAGTATAGTTCAATATATCTTTATTTATTGGAAGGCTCCAGTGATTTAATATTTGGCCAGCATAACCGGCTAGATGGGGCTCTAAATAGGTACTTATCATTTAAATTTAACAATATTTGGTCAAAATCTTTTCTTTGGTTTAGGCTGTAACCTCGAATAGAGCGCCATTTCGAATACTGCACTCGGTCGAAAGGTATGTGAATGCTCCAGTTTTAATTAAGTTGAACAAAGTATGAAGATTATCTTGCTACTTTGTTCAGATTCATGATATCCCATAACTCTAGGGTATTAATGAGACCACGTCAAAGAATCGACTGGTGTATGAATTATTTTTCAATAATATTTTTTTTCGATTTCATATTTGATACAAAATAATTTAAAAAAAGTCACAATTATTTATGTAAAACACCCTTAAATAAAAATATATGTAGGTATAATCAGACAATTTTGTCCATAAAAAATAATATGTCAACGTCGCATTTTCTTAGCTTTAAATATGAATGAATGGTTTGAAAATGATTTACTCGTACTTTTGAATGAAACTATATACACACATCGAGAGTTTAGAATTATGTTATCTTCGAAACTATGCATTTTTGGTACACTTGTTCTAGGACTTTTGTATTATAGCAAACCTTAGAGTTATGGGGGATAAAAAGAACACGTTGTGTTTTATTTGTTTCATGTTACTAAACTCGTTATGACTTACAACCGATTAGACTTCCCTTCGGCCTTGCCAAATGTCATGATTTCATGAAATAGTCATTCAATGCACTTACATGAACTTAGAGAGTGGTATTGCTGATTCTAATGTTTATTATTCTGTAAACCCATATTTGTTACGGCCGCAAATAATATTTAGATCAATATACAACCTGACACTGACCAGCAAATTGCAAAAAAATTAAGAAAATTTGAATTTCGCGGGCTACCTTGGCGCATCAACCTTTAAGTAAATGATCTCGCATTGTATAGAATTACCTTACATGCGAGGTCAGCTTATGCTGGAAATTTATAGCTTGATGTGTAGCCGTGTGTACATAATTATGAAAGTGTTTATTGGCTTACGTGTAAATATGTATATATGTAAGTAAAGGACAGTGGTACACAAATAAATAAAAAACTCACTTTAAGCACATTTGTATTATAATTTCTCGTCTTCCTTATAATTAAATATTACAAAATATCTAGCTTATTGCTCTCTTAACTTAACATAACTTAGTATAAATGCTCTATTAAACAATACACATGCAGAGGACACAAGTCAAAATGTTTTTATATTTACTATTTATAGATATACCCTGCTATATTATTTTCAAGAACTGTAAAATGTTAGCAGATTAATATATATTATGTAAAAAAATTAGCTCTTTTATTAGAAGAAATAAATAATAAGGTAATAATAATATTGATTTTTTGTCTAAATAATACAAAGCTATATTTATACTACACCACGTTAGCGATCTTCGGCAAAGATTGTATTTGTCGCAAATAAAAATTTGTTTTACAAAAGATTTAAGAATAAAAATTTGTTTTATTAAAGATTTATGCAGAATACCTATTATAATTTGCGATAACGCATACCAAATATTAAAATTATAATCACTTATCCAAAATACATAAAATGATAAAGAAATGGTTTATGATACCTAATTACTACCTGATGGCATAAGAAGAAGGGCTAACGGCTACAGAGTATTCCTTCAATGGAATATTAATTAAAGCATTCACCACAAAAAACGACTTGTACACCATTTAAAATTCAACAGTCTACCGATAACGGTCGTCATAATAGTGTTCAACGCCGAATGAGGCCAGAACTGTATGCGCCAGTGGGTTCTAAACCATCAGCTTTGTAGATTCTGGCTCTTATTATAAAGTAACTGGAGCCGAGTCGCCGTCTCGTATACAGGGTGTAAGGGTACACACCGTTGTCACTCAAACCATGGGTCAAACCATGGACTTAAATATAAAAATAAATGACCGAGTAACAACAAAAAAAAACATTATTATCATTAAAAGATTTTAAAAAGTTTCTATCCGACACCGTGCTCGCTAGTGGAACAGCTGACTGCCTGAGGGAGGGGGTCGCGATCACGGCCGGTCAGGTCACGTCCTGCGCCCCCCACCTGTGTTGAGACGCAAGTTCGTTGCTCTAGCGCATAGATGAAAGGGTGAAATACTCAAGAGGTAAAATGAAAATTTAAAAAATTAAAAAAAATGTAGTATTTCCATTGTTTTTATGTTCCATAAATGACACCTAAAAACTGGTTTCAAGGATAACGGTGTTTACCCTAACACCCTGAATTTGGGTCCGATGTAACGAATTATCCTAAGTGCAACAAGTACCTAATGCAATGCCCTCGTCGTGTCATCGACCCGCTGACCCCAGTTCGTGGCATGATGAAGGAAAAGTCTTATTCTGTATGTACAGATCAGTAGGAATACAAGCTAGTATGGCTTTGCCCGCCTTGTGTTGGAGGAAACGCCCTATAGTATGTATGATCCGAGAAATCTTTGGGTTTCGATTGAAGAAAAACCGACTGACTCACCAAGTCCATAATTATATCGATTCTGGGGTCTTACATTTAAACTACTCTGGTCTCAATATGAATCGGTAATGAAAATAATCAGCACCCTAATGCGTAACACGCATTGCTTCATAATGTTCGAAAAATTTGTCTACTCAACAACGTAACTATCGCAATGAATGTTGTTGAACTGTCAAAATGAAAGCCATTGCTACTGTAAGTGTGTTACGCAAATAGGTATCCCGCAGGTTTCTTTTACCATTCCAGCCAGTGGAGTAAAACTCTCACTCACTTTGAAAAACAAGGAAAAGAAAAAAAAATGTTATTAAAATAAATAAAAAATAATGAACTATTCTAATAATCTAAACTACCTTAAACTCGATCTCTAAATATGCACCTGTTGGATGCTGCGCCTTGTCTGGCGACTTACTTATTACATAATTTTTGGCACAAACTGTTCACGTTTTCATAACTTATTTACACACTACTATCTAACGTATCAGCTAACACTTAAAATTGAATTCGAGAAAATATAGTAATGTCCTATACATTACTATATATTCTCGAATCAAAAATATCTACGACTACACAGAGAATTTATTTATATCTATAAAAAGATGCATGTATCAACGATAACAAGCACTGTCAAGATAAGGCACAAGGAATGCACGAGAAGCGAAGTCTACGAGTATTTTACTCAATTAATAGTTTCAACTACCCGACAAAATGCTACTAAAACGGAGCTTTCAGAAGCGAGAGACTTGCACTAATTCAACTTTCATTCAAGCACAGGCATACTTCAATTCTAAGAGTTCTCAATCTCAATAGCATGCTAACGGATAGTTCCTACTAAGTATTCGAAATAATAACTCTCACCAATATTTAGGGTCGTTCTGAAGCAAGCGCTTCCTTGCTTCCCGCACCCCAGTGCACGCCCGCGCACACCTAACACTCCTCTGGGTAGTACAACAGACAATTTCAGAGCGGCTATAAACTTTGGTGAGAGTTGTACTAATAATCATAGTAAGCTTATAAATTACACAAAACCTATAAAAAAATTAAACTTTTAAAGAGGCACATTTGTTTATGTCTAATTATATGAAAATAAGTAAATATTTACATTATTGCAAAAACTTTAAAACGCTTCATAATTTTATAACTACAAAAATATAAAAATTTTATTTACTTCAAAATATACTTAATCGCATACCAATTATAGAATTTATATTTTAATACCTAGTACCTATATAGTATACATATATTCTAATTTTATCCACTTTATATGAACTCATTACTGTATGAATATACGTATCAGTGAATTAATTCATATAAAATATAAGTAGATAGCATCATTCATGCACTACTTTTAAACAATGAGAACAAAACAACGGTAGAGGGGATATCTGATCATTTCCTACCCACCTGCTACATTCCTAGCTAATACTCCCTTTCGAAATTACTCTGGCTTAGAACACTAACGCTAGGATAATTTCGAAAAGGAGTATTTCAATTCAAAAAAGGAGGCAGCGTGGTGTACGCCTGTCCGGTGCTGGGCTCCATCTTAACAACGACGGGCTGCGTGAGATCGGCGTGGCGCTCCATGTCGTAGTGCTTGTCGTGCGCCGCGAGCGCGCACTTGTCGTAATCGTCGGGTGGCGCAGCGTACCGCGGCGGCTCGTCCTGCAGCGCACACGCCGCGTACTTGTCCTCGTGTTCGTGCGAGCGGTACTCCAGCTTGTCGTCGTGCGCATGCGCCTCCATCTGCGGCGAGTGCGCCGCCATCATCGGGTAGTCGCGCACGCCCAGCGGAGGTGGACTACCCTCCCCGTACTCGTAAGAGTGCCGCGGCGCGAACATCTGCCCGTCGTGGCCATTGAGGACGGTTGTGTAAGAATACGCAGCTGGCTGTGCGTTGAACCCCGGATATCCACCGCTACTAGATGACAGTAAATGATGCGAGGACAGTTCGTAGGAATGCTGGTACGACCAGGAGTCTGATGGGGTGGGCAGGCCGTTCTGAGGGAAGGCTGGCAAGTTTCCACCGATGCCGGAGAAGCCACCACCTAATGTTGTAGAACTCGGTGAACTGGAACCGATGTACCCTGTTTTGCGTGGAGGCTCTCGTTTACGCCATTTCGCTCTTCGATTTTGGAACCAAACCTATTGAAAAGAATATTAATGAATACATTGTATAATGCACCTACTTGGGCTTTGACGTTAATCCAACAACTTGTAATTACATGCAGTAGGTAGTTTTTTTTACCAACCTGTACTCGTGATTCAGACAAGTTAAGTTTAAGAGCCAGTTCTTCTCTGGCGAACACGTCGGGGTACGGCGCGCGCTCGAACGCTCGTTCTAGTTCCTCCAGTTGATACGCCGTAAAAGTAGTTCTGAGGAAAATATACAATATTAAAAAAGAAATAAATACCTAAGAAGAAAAATCAAACAAAGATTGCAGCCTTTTTTGAGAACTCTACACGGAAGATACTGTATCGGTATTTGTAGGTATAGTTGAAGCTCGTGGGTTTTCGAACAATAAAAGACCCCCCAATTGTAAAGTAACTTGCAATACTCTCAATTATACATTCACAAACAAAATTCTTATCTATCATTCACGAGCACATCTACCATCTGACGCGTGCAATATGGCTGCGGGCCGCACGCGCAGAAATTGATTGAGCGTGAAACGAAATTCACCCCCGTTGCGCGCGAGCACCTCTAATTGCCTGCCAATTGACTTTAAACTTATAGTGGCATCGTGTTATTAATTGTTACACCACATTTTTATTTGATGTTTTATTACGACACCTCATTGTGCTTATCGTCACGAGTAAGGTAACGCTTTTTTGTAGGTAGCTTTACCTACTACATTTAATTTCTAAATCCATAAAGTGAGTAACAAAATAATGCCTTCTTCGATATGAACTGTTTGTCACGTACCTATAAACCAATAGGTTCGCACCCACTGCTGAATTAAAACAACTAGGTTCCTACACATGGCTGACATAGCAAAACTACCAACTATTTAATTCACATGTAAATATTTAGAGATGAACTATATAATTGTTCCCGTACGTTATCTATGAAGCGATCATTGAGCTGGTGTTGCAACTACATTCATTAAGCGCTGTACCCTCCATTCAAGAGATGGTGAGATAAGGCAATTGGCTCCCCGCAGTCATACGGGTAATTAATCTGAACGAAACACGTCGCCTTTGTAGTTTTATAGCAGTTATTACAAGACGCCTGTATCAAGTGTTTTTACTTAGAAAAGGGTGCCGCCAGAGGTCGTGTCTCGATCATATGGGTGTCGAGCCGTTATGAATTATTATTTTCACGCGTTTTTATCTTATCGGAGAAATCTTTAAGCCTTTTTTTAAGTAATACTTAAATTGAAGTAATAATCTTTCTTTTTTAACCCGTATGTACCTTTTATTTCCAAAATTGTATGGGGTTCTTCAGAGAAAAAGTAACATCAGTCGATATTTATACCTAAAATACAATTTTTCTATAAGCATCTGATATTCATGGCCCATTTATAAAATTCTATTGCCATTATTTTTCATAATCACCACACGTGGCATACAAATAACATTATACATAAATGTCATACAAATAATACTTATTATATATAAATGTCGCAGTCAACTTGCTTACTTAGTCTTTCAGTTAACAGCCCAGCCTTTTTGCTAAAGCATTTCACTTCAGCCATTCAATCAAATAGCTAAGGCACTTGACTTGGATGGATCGATCCTAGCCCAGACATTTTTAGTTTTATTTTCTGCCATCTGGCTCTGAAACCCACACTGTCAACAAGCGACAATATTTCTGATGTTTCTCACAGTTTGAATGCATTTGCGTAAAAAAATAGTACAATGGAAGAGTGTAGTACCAAAAATAATAAAACATATTGAATTTTAAAGAAAAGTTTGATCGAAAATTTGTTGAGTATGACCGACATTATACAATGTAAATGTATGTTGATAATAGGAGTTGTAACCATCCTCATAGAGACGAGTAAGCAATTCTTTGCCGCAAATCATACGGCAATACTTATAACTTTATTAAAAATCTTAGGTATATTCTTTTACAAAATATGAACAAACTATTAGTTCATAAAAGTAAACATCTAATAAACCACCATCTAGCCATATGGTTTTTATCGCGTATTAAAAATCATCGTATTAGTTATGCAAATAATTAATAGTAACAGGGGTGGTTCGCAACGATACGATACAGTTAATACGGGGAGGGTGCGCCTGCGCCGGTCACCTGTGACAGCGGCGCGTGCCGATGCATGTGGAACCAATAAAACCACTTCGAAACAAAAGATTTGAAGAGTAGTTTGTATTGTCTAAATAAAAGTGATACACACTCGAAATGACAATTGATTTCCTTTTGACAATACAACAAAATCCGTTGCATCAAATATACAACATGTAACAGAATAAGCGCAAGACCTGAAAGTAGTTTGCTCAGAATCGGCTTCTGAATCGATTTCCATCATTATTTATATGTGTTAATTTTTCATGAAAAAAATCTTTTCTTTAACTGAAATTAGAACCACCGCGTCTTACCAAGGTAATAAGATATTTTATTTAAGGAAATTTAAGCCTTATCTCAAAGGAATAAAGCCTATTCAAATGCATAAACAAATTTGTAATACGCTCATAGCTATCCTATGTTTCATGTTTAGTCAGGAAGTCTATTTTGTAAAAAAAAACTAGGTGTCGTTTAATTAAATTAAATTACAGATATTATTTTAGTCTTATAATTTAATATTCTAATTGGGGTGTATGAGCTCTTGCGTTTATTCCGTTACAGGTTGTATATGTTTGAAATATGATGATAAATTATATTTATTTTTGTAAATTATTTTTAGCAAATACTTTAAAAAAAAAATAATATTTAATACCTAGATGAGGTCGGTGTATACTATCCGACTACTCTGAGAAGACTTAGAGGCCACAGTCTCTTTTAAAGTTCAGGCATTATCTTAAAGTTCTAAAAAATAAAATAAAAAGAAAAAATATGTTATTAGAATTAAATAAAAAAAATTAAAAAAAGTCAGATCAAAATTGTGAGGACCACGCAGATTGGTGTCTGAGATGGTCTTTTGAAAAAAAAAAAAAAAAGCTTTGAGTGAACCTGTCCAACTAATGCACGCATTTGTCAATAACCGTGTAGCTCAACTTAGTACCCACTTAATAATCGCTGGCAGAATAACCGACATCGGCTCAGTTGCCAAAAACGAATAAATAACTTTTAAAAATCTTCTTTGGTTACAAATAAAACGCAAGGGTGATTAATTGAATAGTATCAAAATGAAAGGTAATTGTCATTCCTAGTTCATAACTCAATTAGGTTTAAAAGAATTGGATGAAACTCGCATAAAAAAAGTATTTGTATGGAATAGTTGTTGTTTGTCTGGGTGTTTGATTATGCTTCTAAAACAACCTGAGTTCAGGAGATATGATGTTATAGATTTTGTACGGGGCATTTTTATCAATTGATAAAAATAAAGAAATCACGCCGCATCGCTATTAGCCGTCATCTCAGTATCAGCCCCTTTCTAACCAGACCTTTCACACATTCCATCGATTATTTATGTGGCCTTACCCATCACAAAGCCGTCCACATTCAAACTTAAAATTTTCCTTACGAAATGTTCCGATTTCCCTACAATTTCTCAGACGCCGACGGACTTTTCGCCTTCATAGCTACTTATTTCTATCTATATTTTATCCATTCGCGTAAGATCATAAATATCATCAGTATCTATCAGACATTCAAATTGTGCAAATATACATATTTTTCATATTATTATAAACTTAATAAACGTATAATTAAAAGCCACGGAATTCTACGTAGCGTTTCGCTACGAATGCTCTACGAAGATTATTCGTAGCCGACTTGCTACGCGCAGGAATGCTACGAGACAGTCATCTTCGTAGCAAATAGAAAATTCGTAGCCGCGTAGGCTACTTCTGTACGATTATATTATACTGCTATTATTATTTTTCTTTACATTAAACTCAAATATAGGAGAATATAATTAAACTTCAGAATAAACACTCACCTAGTTTTCTTCTTCTTGATTCCGTTGTTGTCGCTCTTCTTCTTGTCGCTCTTCTTGGAGGTGGCAGGCGGCGGCGGCGGGTGCGGGTGCGGCGCGGGGCTGGGCTCCGGCGCCTGCAGCAGCAGCGGCTCGTCCTTGCGCTTGTGCTCGGTGGCGGCGGGTGCGAAGCCCGGCAGCTCGTCGCGGTACAGCTCGCCGATGTCGCCCACCACCACCGCCACATGCCGCTCCTTGCCGAACTCGCCGAACATGTGCTCGTCGAAGGGCCCTTGCTCCATGTGCGGCCCCGGCTCGAAGGCGCACTCGTAGCGCGGCGCAGCCCCGGGTCCTTCGCACACGTACATGTAGCCGTCGGTGGCGGGCGGCGGTGGGCCCGCTACCTCGGCACGCACCTCGCTCGGCTCCGTCGCGCCGCTGCTCAGCTCGACCACCGAACCGAACCCGACACACAGATTTATCTATCTACTCCGATATTAAACAATTTGACTTCATTTAACCAAACCCCCGGGATCGACGAACGCTCGCGCCGTTCGTATCCTCGTGTCCGTCCCGGTTAAATGGCTTTAATCAACTTTAACGAACTAACCGAATTTGCTCTACGGTTGGTCAATTTATATTACCATAATACGTCGCTCGAAGAAGGTTTTAAACCAATGAGTAGCGCGTCCGAGACAGGCAAGAGCGCGCGTGCAAGTGCTATTGTGGCTCGTAGTGTGGGGCCGGAGAGGATAGATTCGAGTACGTGGAGCGGGCGCTTAGGACAGTGCCGTGAGTGTGTCGGGAAGCCAATCGTAGCGCAGTGCAGCCACTCCCCCGGCGCGGCGCGGCGCGGTACTGCGGCCCCCTCCCGCGCGGCGGCTGCGGGCGCGGGCGGCCGCACCGCCGTCGTCGGCGCACTATGCGGGATTCCCACAAGCTCTCCCGATATTTGTTTGTATCGGTGCTATTGTAGGGCGCAAACGCCCACATCATTATTTTGAAAGTCCATAGTACTTTATTGTAAATCCGTATCAACACCACTCATATGTCTCTTACATGATTTATAGCCGTGGGAAAAAAATCACATCCATTGCAAATAATAATCCCATAATCATTTTCACTGTCCTAATATACCAGTACCTACCTGTAGAAACCACTAGTATAGATATCGTATTCCATACTAATAGTTGTATTTAAGATTTGACAAGTATCGTTTAAATTAACAACCTGTTTGCTGTAATGTACACTACCCCAACTCAACAATTAAAAATTTGCTGAACCGAAATCAATGCACCAGAGCACACGTTACTGTATCACCGGTAGAACAAGCCTCGTACGGATGCAGCTGCTGCGAGTGCGCGCTGCGTCGAGACAGCGACGCAGAGCACTAATGCCGATCGACTACACCATCGCTTAATTATTAATTAACAGTTATTGCTGGCTATTATTAATAAAACATTCGCCCTGACTATTGGCACTTAGATTAGCGTCGAGGGAGTAATGGCGCATTTCAACAATTTCGGTTGTTATTTAATTGAAGTCAATTTAGATGATCAGAGTCTATTTAGGTTGGTGCTGGCGCTCGCCAGCGGGATCTCTGCTTCATTGGGCTTATTGGTGACTTTCAGACAACACGAATTGCACTCGCTGATGCACTTCTCGTCGCATTTGCAGTTTGTGTGCTTTGAAACAAATGGGTCACGGTCAAACACACCCTGTAGTGATTCGCGTGTGTCCATGTTATTGTGTTCTAGTGCATTGTTCTGCTAATAGGACTCACTAAAAGATGGATTGTGTTTTGTTCCACAGAACTGTGATGATTGTGTAGTGCGGAAACCAAAGTGAGGAGTGTTTAAATAACGTTAGTAGTTGCGTGCTCCGTCCAAGGATTCTGTGTTGTCCGCGTCGGAACATCGTGCCGCCTGAAATTAAGCGCTACTTACGTAGGCGCCTGAATAGCTAGCGTAAAAACTTTTGAGAATGTCTATACTATACAAATTGTGAGCTTAGGCCGTAGGTACATTGCAGGTAAGAAATTCTATCCATATAGTATCCATGAATAGTATGGAAGTTACAGAGTTTGTAACGTGCATTTATTATTAGTTTCGAAACTTTCAATTACATTGTTCAAGTCCGGCTTTATTATTAGACTAATGTTTTTTTTGTCAGAATGAAGTTATAATTTCTTTATGTACTCAGTGTATACAAATTGAGAGACTTAATTCGTGAGAGACACCCCAGAACAGGGATGGCAAACCAGTAGTTCGCGTGCAAATGGTGGCACGTAACAAAATAATTTGGGCTCGGCATCATTTCAGGAATTTTGGTACCTAAAGTCGGCAAGTTTGCAACAGCAAAATTCGCACTAATTTGTTCTTTCAGTAAATTAAATTTAAAACTGTTAACATATTAACATTACTGTGAGTGTTAAAATATATAGTTGCAAATAAAGAGTAGGTATTATTGTGCAAGTACTTATAAAGTTTTTTTCCAGTAGTCACTAAATCAGGATTCATTGTCGGCACGTCATGACCGCATTAAATATTTATTTGAAAAACATGGCACGTAGATGTATAGAGGTTCGCCATCACTGCCCTAGTATAACATGACATTACATTCAGATAAACCTATACCTCAATATTATAGTCAATATATTAAAAATCTAAATCATTGGACAGCCCAGTGTCACCTTAAGGTGTTGCTAAAGATACATACACGGTGTGACATATTCATGTTGTTACATACATGGTGTTACATATTCGTATCACAAAAGGCTCAATACTACCTGTTTGTCGTACAAATCTAAAGAGGAGGAGGGGAATTCAGTAGTCTGTACAAGATCATAAAGCCGATATTAGACGTTTCACCTTTTGTTTATATTGCGACATCCTACACTCGAAGTGAAAAGTCACACAAAACAAAATAACAGTGAAAAACTGGCCAAGTGCGTTGCGAACCAGGCACAGAGTGAAGGGTTATGAAAAAATAATAATTTCAGCGGTTGTAAACAAACATTTATCCACGAACTGTTGAATTGAATACCAAAATCACTAAGAAACATCATAATCTCTTATAAGAAACATCATAATCTAACTAATAAATATCTAACTATAACGCGAAAGTTTGTAAGTATGGATGGATGGATGTTTGTTACTCTTTCACGCAAAAACTACTGAACCGATTTGGATGAAATTTGGCACACGGATAGTTTATAACCCGCATTAACACATAGGATACTTTTTATCCTGATAATCCCACGGGATCGAGACATAAGCGGGTGAAACCGCGGGGCGCTACTAGTCTTTTATATTATTGGATCCAACAGAGGATCGAGCGAGCGGCACATAAGCCATGTGCCGCTCTATACTCTCTGCCTACCCCGCAGAGGACGCGTACAGCTATAGTAGTACTAGCATATTTATGTACTTTTCATAATACCTAAAATGTTGCTTTTCTAAGTTTTTTATAAAGTTTTATTGCTCCTGGTTTTAACTAATTTTCGATGGAATTAGAACGAAATTTATTTATCCAAGTAGTTTATAAGTTGGTCGACTATATTACTCGTTAACTTTTGTTACTTATTAATTACTAAACGAATAAGGGCAAGTTAAAAAAAAAGTCATCTTTTTATTTTTATAATAATATAGTCTGGCCAGGAATTTTTGCCAACCCAAACGCGATACATTTTTTAACATACAAAATCCGTACTTCCTTACTTAATATTATAAATGCGAAAGTAACTCTGTCTATCTGTCTATCGCACTTTCACGCCAAAACTACTGAACCGATTTAAATGAAATTTGGTATACAGATAGTCTAGCTAGAGCCTGAGAAAGGACATAGGCTACTTTTTATCGACATACCACGCGGGCGAAGCCGCGGGCGGAAGCTAGTTTGATATAAAATACTATTCATTCACTAACAGATGAGTGAGGGTCGTTCCCTCCTCCTCGATCTTAGACTAAAAGGATCACGCAGGAATTATGAAGAGCAACGTAGTCATCTTTGAATAAATCATTTTAAAATAAACTATTTATTACCCGACTACGGCGAAGAAAAAGGAGGGTTATGATTTTGACCGGTATGTATGTATGTATGTATGTATGTATGTATGTATGTTCATCTGTTCCCTCCTATCTTCCAAACCACTTATCACAATTTGACAAATGAGGTGTCGTTATAAGCGTCGTGATTGTCCGCTGGTTATAGGCTATGTGAAGTTACATTAAATTAAAAATGGCGCCCTCTAGAGGACATAAAGTGAGCAACTTAAAAAAAAATATGGTTTAATCGTACCATGTTGGGTATCAAATGATAGAGCTTAATGAGCACATTTCAAAAATATATATATTATAACCCCAAAATAATTTAAAAAAAAATCAAGTAACAAAAACTAAAACCCAACTACGACTTAAAAGATATAAACAAGACACCACAGACAGACAAATTAAAAATCCGGAGTCACACGATATCTGTTCGATTTATGCCCTAACACGTGTGACTCCGGATTTTTAATTTGTCTGTCTGTGGTGTCTTGTTTATATCTTTTAAGTCGTAGTTGGGTTTTAGTTTTTGTTACTTGATTTTTTTATTACTTGATTTTTTACTATTTAAGTTTGAGTTAAATGTGGGGTAAGGTCCCAAAGTATTAATGTTACCTACTGCTACCGATAAAAATTCTCAAAGGTAGCGTCTAGGTATACCTATCATAGATAGATTTTTAAAAATCATCTATTAGTAAGGGAAGAACAAATCGCTTAACTTTACTTTGTAGTAAGTTTAGTGTATGTCAAAGAATACTTGTTTCCCCTCTATCAAACGTTTTAGGTCAGTCAACCTAGAGGTCCACAAATAACACATACCAGCGTAGTATCACCACATCAAAGCACACTCGCATTTCGCCAGCTAAGTTGACTCTCGTGTGAAAGGGGCTAGCTTTGTTAATTTCAAACTATAGTTTGTCCTTACCCCAACTGGGCACAAATCCACACTCCAAGCTGCTACTTATTGAAAATATTCTAATAGGAAACTCTATAACACTTTGCCCAACCCGGGGATCGCACGCGTCAAGCGTAAGGGTCATGCTTACGACCACTATATCTACAACTTACGTTACGTTTGTGACCAATGAATTCTAACAAGTAAACGAAGAATTTCAAACTGAATAAATTCGTTACATTTTTATATTTGTTCATCAATGCAATTAGTTTCGTAAAGTTTTCAGCGATCTCACATACTACTACATACCAAATTATAAAAAATAATATTTACTAGCTGCACCCCGCGTAAGTCTCGATCTAGTAGGAATATAGGGATAAAAAGTATCCTATGTCCTATTCCAGGTCATGGTCTACCCATGTGCCAAATTTCATCCAAATCCGTTCAGCCGTTTTAGCGTGAAAGCGTAACAAACAAATAAACAAACAAACTCACTTTCACATTTATAATATTACTAGCTTGCGCCCGCGGCTTCGCCCGCGTGGTATGTTGATTAAAAGTAGCCTATGGCCTACCCCGGGATGCCATCTATCTCCTTGCCAAATTTTATCGAAATCCGTATTGTGGTTTAGGCGTGAAAAGGTAGCATACAGACAGACAGACAGACCGATAGACAATCAAAGTTACTTTCAAATTTATAATATTAGTATGGATTATAATATAGTTAGGATATATAAATATAATATATATATAAATAATATATCTATATTATACTTAGGAAGTTAGGATTAAGATTTCATTTTTACTGATTTTCAATTTCCATTCGATTATTTTTGGTTGTCATTACATTACCGACGGCTAAACTAAGCTTACTCGTCGTCATATCCAAGATAGTTCAAGTACTGAGGTTCTCAATATAATATGTAGGTAATAATAGCACCCACCTAAAACTTTTCCATGACAACACAATCTACATTCTGCTGACGAGATAATTATCGTATGTAGGTGTATATATTCGACGAACCCTTCATTTAATTTCGAGTCCACACAGTTTATATACTCAATTACTATGTAAATATTCTAGTTAAATAGGAGCATGCTAGGAAAAGGCCAGGATGATGTGCAAGTGAGTCATGTGACGGTCGGCGCGTAGGCGCTTCACATAAAATCTCTCTGGCGACGGAGCACGCTGCACGACGCAGAATCTGCCGCCCGCTCAATTGGACTCAATTGCTTTAATTGATTTCAATTGAAATGACCTCGCGCACCGGCTCTCGGCTCCCGCTCCTAGTCTGACACTTTTACATCTATCTTTTTTGGAACTGACATAAAAGCTCTAAGATAAATTTCATTGCCCCCAATAAAACGAGCCATTCGTTTGTCACTGCAATATCCTGTACATTTTTTGTTTTCTGTCTATGTATTGAAGTAATAACAGACTTCAGTAACTAAGTACCCATCACTTTATATTTAACGGTTATTTTCTGTACCTACCTAATGTGTTTGACAATGGAAGTCTTACAGACCTAGTTAAAATATTTTTGTAAATCGTTGTGTTGATTCTAACAACATTCTAACAACTATAGATGAAATAGGTCGACGATTTCAAAGAAATATCTAGTTGTGGTCCAACCCATAGGGTTTTTGGGCAAGCATATCAGGGCGAAAAGTTGATAGCTGAGTAGGTGCGTCATGACAAAAGAACACCGAAAATATATTTGAAAAGTTTTAGATAGGAGCCCCGTGTTCAAGAGACCACTTACCACGAACCAAACATATTAAAGAGCCTTAGAGCCTTTGATTTTGGTACAATCGTGTGTGGCCTAACCCATAATGACTTACATAGTATAATCTAATGAAGAAAGTGTGGACATAAATCTGACGAGTTTGAAAACTCGGATTTGGCCAATTTTTTAAAGGATATTCTGCACCCTAATACACGATCAATCAGATCGGTTTGAAACAAATTTCTAATACATTGCTTCATAAGTTCGAAAAAAATCTGCTCAACAACGTAAATAACGCAATGAATGTTGTTGAACTGTCAAAATGAAACAAATTAGTTACGAAAATAAGTTACGCAATTATATAGCAGGCCGAATAAAAGTTATTCTGAGCAAACTTTGTGCAATAGTGTAACCTATCCTGATAATGAATACATGACATATCTGACGGATTAATGGAGCCTTTTGGCAACTAAAACGATTCACGATTTCACTGTTCTAATACCTACTTTTAAAATTATTATCAAGTGTTTGATATTTTGAAATTTGTGAATACCGACAAATCTACTCATAAGGTTCACCTTTAAATTCAAATAGCAATCAAAGCTATTCGATTCGTTGCTTTAGAAATAAATACAAAATTACCACTTTTGGGTACTTTCCTAAATCAATGTTTATCGTTCAATCTTTCTTCCAAAAGGTTCCATCAATCCGTTAGATATTTATATACTCATTATCAAGATAGGTTCCGTTATACTATAGCACAAAACAACTTATATTCGCCCTGAACTTATCCTTTTAAAAATTATTCAAATCTGAGTTTCATTGTCGTCCTGGCTCCTATCTGAAACTTTTGAAATATATTTCCGGTGTTCTCTCGTCATGTCCCACTTAAAATCTTTTAGACCCGATGACCAGCTTCGGTACCTAACGTCTCAAAATATGTATTCTAAACTCCTAAAGAGCAGATGTCCATGTTAATTGCTGTAAAAGTATTTTGAAAACTCATCATTCAAATTCAAAATAATGACAGTAGGTATACACGATGACGGTATAGCATTAAAAAGACATCACACATTTTGGCACGTGTCCTATCCGGTGCACAATTGGTCTTAATTAGGAAATAGCGGCGCGGGCGCAGACGCCGCTGTGCCGACCATCTTCAACCGACGCGGGACGTCAACTATACTCGTAAATAATTACCTACATACATCAAAAAGTTTTTATTAAATTCAATAAAATATACAACTATTCTCTAGGTTAGTTTCTGTTCAATACCATAACTACCGCCTTGCCTATAAAATTAAACATGATGTAGTCGCTACTGAGGTCGCTACCATAAAGTTCACGTCCAAAATTATTCAAAAAGCTATAATTAGAAAATCGAAATGATATACTTCAACGCATATGAAGCTGCTGTGTCTTCTTTTTAGTTGGCTTTTTCGGTTTGTTTTTACCGCTGCCCCAAAAGTAGGATTTAAATTCCCTGTTTCCTGTACTAGTGCTTGGTTCATCACAATTACTATTTGAGTCCGTTTCATCTAAGTGGACATTTTTACCACCTCCGTATACGACACTACGTCGAATCCGCTGATCGGTTACAACTTCTTCTTCCACTACATCATCATCATCACTATAATGTATCGTCGTCATTTCTTCCTCAAATCTTAATTTCTTTCGAACAAAGCCAACTTCTGGCTTGTTATCACTTATTGCGCCAGTGGTTGCTATTACACTTACAGTCTCGGGTGTAATGAGGCTGTGGTCATATTCATGACATTGAATTTCTTTCTCTTCTCTAAGTGGGTACTTAGCTTGGATTTCAGCATTTTTTAACGCATGAGATGATGCCATTTGCATGGATATTGATCTAGCACGTCTGAAAAAATTTAAAATACTTAATTCGTCCGAAGGTTCTTTCCATGTCATTTCTAAATCTAAAAGTGATCTTCTGTCCGCCGATCTTCGTTTTCCTTCGTAGTGAGTCACTATATCTTCACTGTCTGAATCAACTTGAGTCATTCGCTCATTTATTATGGTTTTATCTATTAATTGCATTTCTAAACTTGATCCTGTTTGTACTGCGGCATCGGTTGCAAAAGGAGATCCCATTTTACCTAATTCTACTTCGGCAAACGAAAAGAACCGTCGGTCTCCAGGGTCCATCACATCATATTCTTCTTCGATTTGATCGCCTAAAATTCGTGAGACTTTTTTCTTACGATTGCATCTGAAGAATCTGGTCAATCTACTAATAAAGGAGCCGACCATCTTTTTCTGTATTCCCATATCCGTGCACACCATATAATCTTGCATGGCAGCGCTGCGAAAAATGTCTTTTGGATCTTCAGTATCATGTGGAGAACGCATAATAGGGTCCAAGTACAAACTGAAAACAAATCCAAATCTGAAGCTAAATGGTTAAAATACATTCAATCTGATAATCCAATCCACGATAAACAATCGATCCTATAATTTGGCACACATATTACGAATACAGCCACTACACAGTTGAAACCCAGCGCGAAATTAAGATACAATTGTAAGCTCCGTATTATAAAGCAAGTTAGCCGTTATGGTAAGTCTGAACAAACTAAGTTAGTAGTTCCGAAGAGGCTAGCTAGGCTGCTAATCACTTCTGTGAAGTTTCATTAGTTAATTAAAAAGACCCTACAGCTGCTAAAGTTCGGTTTTTAAGAACTGCATGCTGATTGTTTTTTTAGAGGCAAGCTGAGGATACCTACAACTTTACATGTACCTACTCGAACAAGGTACTGTTTATAAATATTGAAAACAACTCACATATTCTCAGCAGCGTCGGTGTATATGAAGAAAGCATCGGAAACTTTGGGTATACATCGCTTGAGCCAGTAGTGCACGGTGTACAGTATGGTAAGTAGCACCGCCAAGAACGTTATGGCTGCGAGACAAACGTTGTGCTGGAGCCCTGCCGAGCCCCCGCATGTCAGGCGATCTTCATCGTATATGTCTGTATAAAATATATTGTAAAAAAACGATTTTCCTGATGATACCTTTCCGCAAATTGTCCTTTCTTGGAAACAGGGCCCAACGAATCATAGTTGGACTCTGCCAACATGGGCAGACACTCGAAGTGTTTCTAGATAAGAACAACAACAGGCAAGACACACAAGTACCCGCCAGCAGGGAGCGAATTCAAAAGGAAATAATAATCTGAAAGATAGGCCTTTAGCACAGGTTACGTACCGTATGAGCCACAGTTTGGCACACCGTCACAGGCGCCGAGCGAGTCGATGCAGACACGAGCGCCGGACACCTGGCACTCGAGATGCGTCGTCGCACAGCGCGCGTCGCTCGTCAGCAGCGTGCGTGCAGGTGTCATCACCACCGTCATGCGCTCCAACTGTAAATATGCAACTTAACTTTTTCCTAGTATTTACATTGCAGTATATCCTCTCGTATATACAATTCAAGCGCCTCTCGTATATCACAGTAAATACATTTCATGCACAGCGAGCTTTCTTATGGAGAACATGAGTTCGAAGTTCGAACCTTTTCTGCCTATTGCCGTGAACCTACTCCTAGCACAATCTTGTTTTAATTCGAGGGGTTAGCTCCTTCGTTTCAATTTTAGTAAAGTGAAATTAACATTACGAATACTCTGCAAAGTCCAAATACTAATGTCATGTCATATTTTTCAGATCAAACTGGATTGTATGCGGGTAACTTATTTTGCCGATTGTGGTCATCAAAGAGTTTCACTAACCATCACGTAATATAAGAATGTAAACTAACTGTAAAGTTGGTGATAGCGAGCACTAGTCTGGACGAGTTGAACAGGAAGACGTGTTTAGCAACCGCTTCGTCGAAGTCACAGATGTTGAACAGCGCCGGCCCCACGTACTGACGTAGGTAACGAAGCGCCACGCGGTCGTGAATCTAAGCATATTAACTCACTCGTTTATCCATAAAACTATTAGCTATAATTCAACTTACAATAGCAGCATTTACATTTTTCAATGAGGGTGTTTCTGGGATTCTAGTTAACGTGAGTTTACATTACACCGTGCTGGGTAACAGGGTGTATCTACTGCAACTGGAAAACAACTTACTTTCAACATTCCGGCTCGATATAATACTTACGACCTCCTCATTCATAATTAACTTACACACTGTGTTACAGTTTATTGCCCTACTTTCGTTACTACATTGACAGGTAAAATTTATAAAATTTCTACTTTGTATTTGCGTTGTCGTTACGTTGGTCTAGTGGTCAGAAGCGCTACTGCTGAGCATGAGGTCCTGGGTTTGATTCCCAGGTTGGGCAAAGTGTTATTAGGTTTTTCTATCTGGAATTTCTCAGTAGCAGCCCGAGTCTGGATTCGGGCCCGGTTGATGGCAATAGGTTCGCCCACTATTCAATGGGACTATTAAACATAACTGGCGAAATGTGGGTGTACACCTCTGCCCAACCCTTCGGAGAAACAAGGCGGAAGACGTGATTTCGTCTACTTTGTATGAATTTATTACTTTCGTAAGTTGTAAATCTTTTTGAGCTCAAGAACTTAATTAAAACGTAACAAACTTCATCGTCTTGTAGTTCAATAAGCCGCTGAAACTCCTGCGCATCTGATATCTTGTCGGTGTGCACGGTGGAGGACGGGATCTCGATATCGACCGGCTGGTGGTGCGGCCTAACGTGCTCGATGGGGATCGCGTGCATGTATCGCTTCTTACGTCCCATCACATTGCTGCTTATAAGACGAAAGAATGTTACGAAAATACCAATCACCATTTAAGTATTAACTATTTCCATAGATTACATTACCTTTATTATTTAATTGGATCTTTTTCATCATTCATTTCTATCTTTATCTGCTAGCACATCTCTAGCCATGTTCGCACAATGCACACATCTTTTCTTCAATCTTTACCTTGTTTTACTGTTCTTCTCAACCAACACCCACGTTAAATAGACAAGTTAAAGATACACAAACTAACCCAATCATTGTTAGCTTCTAGTTTTATATAAAGAATACTACAAATTATCAAGTAGGTATAGGTACTGACCTCGGTGGCAATAATGTTACGTTAAGTCCTTGCTTTTCTACATCCACACTCGATGTGACGGATTGGTTTAGCATGACAGCCATTAAAGATGCCGCTTGTACCATGTTTTCCCAAGATTCGTGGTCTACTAGAGTCATAGGTTTCACGCTAGATGATTTGACAAAATTGAGACAGATTGACAGATGAGAACAACATTGTCATGCTGGTTCGACTAGATTTAATAATAGAAAAAAAAACAAGTAATAAAAACTAAAACCCAACTACGACTTAAAAGGTATAAACAAGACACCACAGACAGACAAATTAAAAATCCGGAGTCACACGTGTTAGGGCATAAATCGAACAGATTACGTGTGACTCCGGCTTTTTAATTTGTCTGTCTGTGGTGTCTTGTTTATACCTTTTAAGTCGTAGTTGGGTTTTAGTTTTTATTACTTGTTTTTTTTTTAATTCTTTTGGGGTTATAATATATATATTTTTGAAATGTGCTCATTAAGCCCTTTCATTTGATACCCAACATGGTACGATTAAACCATTTTTTTTTTTAAGTTCCTCACTTTATGTTCTCTAGAGGGCGCCATTTTTAATTTAATGTGACTTCACATAGCCTATAACCAGCGGACAATCACGACGCTTCTAACGATACCTCATTTGTCAAATTGTGATAAGTGGTTTGGAAGATAGGAGGGAACAGATGAACATACATACATACATACATACATACCGGTCAAAATCATAACCCTCCTTTTTCTTCGCCGTAGTCGGGTAAAAAAATCTTTATTATGGCCGGCGTACCTACCTACTATGTTTATACAATTTTATAATAGGACCACGAAATAAAATGCTATATTCACCCCATTAGCTAGAATGTGAACTGTATTTTTAACAAGAGTCATCTGTCAGTGAAAGCTACTAGTTTCAGTACCTACTTAGAAAATAGTCGTACCTACCTACCGACAATATGCAAGATAATGAATACACAAGTTTCTGATTCCATTGCAGGGCATACAGTTCCGCTTAGACGAAAGAGGAAATAAGCCATTATCAAACGAGTAGGCGATCGCTTAGCAATGAATTATTTCTTGCACTGTAATCTATGTTTGTTCCTATAAATTATCTAGAAAGTGCGTAACTGTACAGTGCGACACAACTTAGATGTAGCTTTTAATGTGAAATCATTAGTAAATTAAGTTTTAAAGATTGGTGATATTAAAGGCGCACTCAGTTCGGATGGTGATCGATTTTACGAATTTTGCCGATGCTGCATCTAAGTTGTGTCGTAGGTACTGTAACTAGTTCTTAACTACTTCTACAATGTGGTATCACCCACATCCAGTGTTCAAAGCTCTGTTTGGGTAGATACATGCCTTTTAACCATTTTCGATAAAAAATATTCAAAATTTCCCGTTAAACCTGTGCGGCTTATTCGGAATAGGTACCTACTTGCTCATAGTCGTACCTATCTCAAATATTCACAAAATACGCCTCATGTTATCTAAACGTAGTCTCATTGTTCTAGGCCAAGTTCATTTAGAAACCAATCACTCCTCTAAATCTAAGTAAAGATTGTGCGCATTTTAGAGAAATATAGGTAGGCTGTAAATGTTACAAAAAAAACTTACGTTTGAGGCGTAGTAGCAGTAGTGGTAGTGCCACTCACTTCTGAAGCCAGCGTGTTTGGATTATTAATTACTATACTTTTCTCCATATCATTATTTTGTTGTGTAACTGAAAATAACCAGATTTAATTATTTCACCCGTCCGTGAGAAACTTGTGAAATGAATGTATTTATGAGGATTTTTTTTCTTTTGTTAAATTAAGGTAGGTTTCTTTAAACCTACATGTCTATGTCTATTTTGTAATTATGACTTATGTTATTTATGTCTAGTCTAATGGCTGCAAACGCGACCTACCTGCTGCTGGGCATGAGGACCTGGGTTCGATTCCCAGACCAGGAAAGTGTTATTGGGTTTCTCAGTAGTAGCCCGGCGTCTGGATTTGTACACTGTTGATGGCAATAGGCTCGCCCCCTACATGGGACTTAAATGTAACAGGCAAAATGTGGGTGTACTATATAGGTACATCTCCCTTTTTTTCTGTGGGGATACCTCCATCTTTGGAGAATGGAGGGTAATGTCGGACTCCTACTGACTAAAACCCCACTGTTCCTACTACTACCGTGAGTCGGGGGCCTGGGAATACTTGTACATTCGCGGCACCCCCGACTGGTATCAGCCCGCCATGCCTAGCGGGCCCCATCACCAAATGAGGCCGATCCCACGACCGCACGAAGGTACAGGTCTGCCTTATCCTTCGGGGATTACAGGTTATGTTATGTTATTATCAAAGAATGGAAATTTAAAAAAAAAATTGAAAACGGTAATTGAAAAACAATTACTTTTCAAATATATTATGTGAAAATATTCAAAATATTTATATAATCAATAATACTAAACAGTTTACAACTTGCCCTCAAAGTTGTAAACTGTTTAGTATTATTGATTATATAAATATTTGGTAATTAGACTCGATACCGTTTAATATAACTCGGTCAACGTCTAAAACTGCGGGCAGTAGAGGTCCACTCCTCCCTACATTGACGATCACAGAATCATTGCTATTCATAGTCTGCATTGAATTGAACGATTTATTGGTGTCTTGTGACAAACCCTCAGCATTTGATGTATCTTCTTCTTCTTCAAGATAATTGGTTCTGGAAATATTTTATGCAAGATTTAAAGAAATAAACTACATTTTGTTCATTTGTTTTTCATTTTTAAAAGTACCCAAACTCGGATAAACCTACAATACGTACTTAACTACATTCCTAAAATGGCTAGGCACCCAATCCATACTAATATTATAAATTCGAAAGTAACTCTGTCTGTCTGTCCGTCTGTCTGTCTGTCTGGCTGGCTGTACCTTTTCACGCATAAACCACTGAACGGATTTCGATAAAATTTGGCATGGAGATAGATGGCATCCCGGGGAAGGAGATAGGCTACTTTTTATCGACATACCACGCGTGCGAAGCCGCAGACGGAAGCTAGTGCTACTATATGTGGGTTATGCTACTGACCAGTAAAAAAGTTATAAAGGGGCAGCCAATAAGAGATTTGAAATCCTCCTCCATACATATTCATACCTGCATATTTCCTTAACCTTAGTCTTTCAATTTACGACATATCCCTAGGTAAGCAGAGATTTCCTAAATCTTTTCACCGAAGTACGAGGCTATTCTTGCTATACTACTCGTACCTACCAACAGGAGTCAATAAGATACCTGTAGCTGGCAGACGGTTGTCTCCAAGTGATGGAGTCGGTTCTGTACTTGGTAGAGATGAGCCGGGTCGCGCTCGCCGGACGTCGCGTGTACCATGAAGCATTCGGCACTAAGAATACTGCAAGATACGAAGCATTGATAAAAAAATAAAGAGAAAAGGTTTGATTTTTATATGTTTGTTTGTTACGCTTACACGCACGCCTGAACGGAATTGAATGAAATTTGGCATGTGCCAGCTAAATTTCATTCAAATCCGGGTACACCAAGACTTGGGTTAGGACATACAATATTTTTTATCCCGATATTCTCTCTGGATCTATTCTCTCTTATTTATTTATTTTCTTTGACATCTACATATTTCCATTTTTGTTTATAATAATTTTACTTATGTACCCGATATTTGTACGCCCTACGTGGCAGAATATGATGAGACTATTTATTAATCTAAGACCTTTACCATATTCCTACAAATAAATGAATTTGAATTTGAATTTGGATCAAGACTTATGCGGGTGAAACCGCGGGGCGAAGCTAGTAAAACATATAATACAATACTTAAATAGTACCAACCAAATGAGAAACTACTAACTGGTGCAAGAAGATATTACAAGAATGACTGTATCAATTAAAAAGTAATCAATATTATGAATGAATCTAACCTACGTATGAACTTCGTGTGAATGAACGGGCACATTAGGTATTCATAAAATTATCTGTCTACGCGATGAAGTGACTCCATGGCTAATTCCAATAAAGTCCAACATGTGATCCATTTATTTTGAAAATGTGAAATGATCAAAGGGCGTTGGCGCTGTTGAGTGTTGGGACCTGGGTTCGATTCCCGGAAAGTTATTCTTCTATCAATAAATGCTGTGTAGCAGCCTGGACTCTCGATTTGGTTATTGTATTGTATAAGTCTATGTTACGATCAAATCAACCCTTACTATGGTAAAAGCTTTGATTTATTTGGGGTTTTTTGCACACACACGTCTTCTTTTGATAGATTCATCTTTACTAGCCATCATGTTAGAATTCACTTCCTACTTAGCCATATCACCATTTACGAGGAAAATAAGCTCATAGGATACAAGAGAATGCAATAAATTATACTAACCACTTTCATTATGTCCAATTTTAGCAAGCCCTTGCAACAGATTAGCAACATCTTTGTCAATTTTCATATTCGTTTTTGGATGTTCGTTTTTAGTTTTGCTGAGGTTTTTTAATATGTCATCCACTATTTCAAAGGGATTTGAACCTTGGTCTGTTTCTTTCTTGCTGTTTAATAATAATTCGCTTGGTTGTGAGTAAATTGGGGGTTATTCATGCGGAGCTAGTGTCCACGGGGGGCTACCACCACCGCTTACAGCAGTACCAATTATTTTAATATTACTTCGGTGTAGGAAAGAGATGAAGCTCTACAGGCCGTATAGCTCCATCTCTTTCCCCCACGAAGTAAGATTAAAATAATACTGTTGTAAGCGGTAGTGGTAGGCCCCCTGAAAATATAATATGGGGAGCCTTTTGGTAAGTACTTCTGTTTAATTCAGGTAAATACAAAAACGCATGTTAGGTGGTAGTTAGTTATTTAAATAATTACGTCTCATAGAATATGGCTTCCTTCTCAGCCAATAGGTTCTTGTTTTTCTTAAAATCGAGTCTGCTGTTAACATTGTATTTATATTTCTCGCGTTGTTTACTCCTAGGAGATAGGCGCCATATAGGATATGATAATCTGAAACATAAGAGAGATTTTTTCGATGAAACGGTTGCTACCAAGTTATGCCACAACATGACAACACCCATTTCTTCGCCTTTCGGCTTCCACTCCCGTCCCGTCACCTTTTTAAGGTCGTAATAATTATTAAACAAGAAATCTGTAAGTAACTAATCCATTTTTAAGTCTATTATAGTCCACTAATGAATAAAGAAGGTATATTTAGACAAAAGTGAGCAACACAATGATCATCACTAACAGCTCCCAGCTAGGAAGCAGGGACGCCAAGTCAACCCTATTCGAGATAACCCACCTCCAGCTGCCTTTCATCTGCCTATATCCATAATACTTCCTACGAAAAATCAGACCATAATATAGAGTACAACATCACCTGGCGTCTGGTGTGAATAGGTCAGCTTTCAGATCGACCTCGTACCGCGGAGCGCCTGCGTCGTCTCCGTCGCTAGTGCGCAGCCCGCTCACCTCGTCTGATATTGCGAACTGCACCAGAGGTAGAACCTTCGTCTTGTAGCTCACACCAGGCCTGATAAACATTCCGGACCGATCATCGTCCTACAACATCAACCTTAACAACTTCCCCCATGGTGGGCCCATGGGGGAAGTTGTTAAGGTTGATGTTTCTGACATCGTAATCGCGAAAAAATTATCAACTGTCCCATATACAAATCTTCAATACCTACTAAATGTATTGTTGTCCCAATTTTTTTTTAATTGTCAACAGCCAGCCACGTTCATATGTTGTTGAGAATTGAATTTTCGAAATCGAATGACGAATTTTCCAGACCTAGGGTGTCACGTCACTGCTACGAAAACAAGCGCTATCAAATTGTTTTGATAATAATTACTTAGGTTTGACATCAATCATAGTATCAAAAGGGTCTTCGTCATCAAAGACAGGGTAGCCAGGTAGGTGGCCGGGCACCAAGATAGCAGACACGTTGACTAGCGGCACCTCCACGATGATGTCATCTACCGGATTGGTAGATTTCTTCTCGTCGTCCTCCACATTCTTCGTTGTAGAAGGTGTTGTGCTCCGTCGTCTAGTTCTTTAAGGAGAAGAATTACCATTATAATGCCTTGACTTTGTCAGTGTAGATAATCATTATTATAAGTAGGTATCTATCTCCTAATTACCTCCTCCTAGTAGTGGTGGTGATTGTTGGCTGTGTTGTTTTCAAAGTATACCGGTTCTCATTTGTGGTTGGTTCCGAGTTCATCATATTATCCGGCAAGGCGCCCCAGTACCCGCCGAAGGTCTCCCCTATTTCGTACACTAGCAGCTGATTTTTACTATCACGACAGGCGTCTATCAAGCTCTGGTCAGACATGAGCTGAATCACCAATATTATGTTACTGCCTGATTCTGTCCTGTCAATAATGTAAATAGTATTAAAATGTCTACTTTGTTGCGTCTAGTGGTCGGTAACCCGACTGCTGATCATTTGGAGTCCTGGCCAGTCCTAGGTTAGATCAGTAGCACCCTGGAGTCTGTATTTTGTTCCCGGTTGATAACAATAGGCTAACCCGCCCCCTATAGCATGCGTGGGATTTAAACATAACTCGCGAAATGTGATAGGTACCTAGTACCATACCTACACCGCTGGCTAACCCTACAGAAAATACAGACGTAGGTATGTCGTGTTTGTTGCTAGCTTCAGTTGAAACTCCTCTGAAAGTGCTTGCAATGGCTTCTAAGTTATTAAGAGCTCAATCAGTCGGAGTTTATAATTAGATACAATTTGCAAGACCATCTGACGTTAGATACTTATGTGCGGTGGTGGTTTTACTCTATGAAGATGCATGAAAAATTTGACGCATCAACATTCACTTACTCAGAAGATATGTAGGTACTTGCATTTTATACAAACCTAATACTAACAAAGCAACTATAAGGCAGTTCCAGTCGCGAAAAGTGCAGTATTTGTGAGTAAGCATCGATGACTTGTCTACCGAGGAACACTGAAGGCATGACGCGCCGGCGGCAATATTCCGACATATCCTTCTGATATACAAACTTCCGAACAGCTATTGCTAAATCCGCTTCTTGCTTTATAAACAATAATAGCACCAATAACAGTCTCAAACAATACATGTTTGTTATTAGGTATTTGATATAGATCTACAATATCACCTTTTCGAAGATGGCATAGCCCTGTAGATATAGATGCTTTAATTAGTACCTAATTCAAAAAGAACGAATTACTAACGAAGCAACTGCAGTACTTAGGTAAGTAGGAAATGGTACCTTACATAGGTACTTGACGTGGGAATGAATATTAATTAGATTACGTACCTACCTATCTAAAACTTTCTTCAGTTCTCAAATGTAATAATAATAATAATAGTCCGTATTTTCGGCCACGGCGGCCAATCTCAACGGAGACTAGCCTTCGGCGCGGGAGATATTATAGTGCACAAGTGTTTGCGCAGACACAAGTGCACTCTCTCTTCCCTCACTCTCATAGTCCGATGGGACGGCAATCCGACACGACCGGAGAGAGAACAGGCGTAGGACCAACGGCTTAACGTGCTTTCCGAGGCACGGGCGTATCACACCGCCAACTTCCAAACTCCGGGCTGTTACTACGAAATTCCTAATGGAAAAATCCAATAACACTTTGCCCGACCCGGGAATCGAACCCAGGACCCTACGCTCTGCAGTCGCGCTTGCGACCACGAGACCAACGGGGCAGTCAAATGTACCTAGTATAGGTAACTACATAAGTCTCCATCTCATCTTCCTGATCTCGTACTTGTAGGTACCATGTTACTTGGAGTCGGCGCAACACTTATTCTTATTATTTCGTACCTATACAAGTGAATAACTCTTGTCTAAGGAAAGGAAATACCTAATACTACCTACAACCAGACTTACCTACATCTGGTATGAACATGATTAAGGTTTATGAAGTTGCGGGTCTAACTTGTATAAAGTCTCCCTTGCTCTTTTAAACTGCTTTGATGTGATGCGGTGCGGGTCACGCGACCCCTATGATTGTCCCGGCCACCGCACGGCGGCGTCACGCCACTCCATTTTTTATAACAAAATAATATAAGAGAGGGGAATTGGGCAGTCTGTAAGTTGGTGCATGATGTAGAAGCAACATGGTAGACAATACAATATCTTCTTCTTTCGTTATTTGTTTTGTTTGTTGTGCATAAAAAGAATAGGTATCGAAATTGTCTTTCCTTATTTTTTAATCCATTCTGACGTTCAAAATATGTAGGTATACTTACCGTACCTGAAGTAGCCGCGCAAGCTGTGCTAGCACTTCTTCAGTCTGGGCTTAGTCAGTGAAACGTAGGTAAGTGTACAACTTCAGGTAAGTAGGTAAGTACCTAGTTCTGCTTGTCAAAGAATTTACCATCGATACATGGAGACAGTCTCCATGTATCGTCTCCAGGAGACTACAATTGTCTCGTCCTGCCGAGTCCAATCCACATCGAAGGGTTGCTTCTCGAAGTTATAAAGGAGTATATGTCTATACCTAGGACAAAGTCATCCAGCTCGGTAGACAGAACTTTGAGAAAGAAGCCGACAGGAGGATCCTGTTGGGTGTCGTTTTCATAGTTTTTGAGGGTGCTAAAGCCGATATTGGGGTGAAAATGTAAATCTAATATGGCGCTTGCCAAATTTTTCATCATTGGTATCGTTTTCAAGGTTTTCGAGGGTGCTAAAGCTGATAGTGAAGTCAAAATGAAAAGGAAACTTTTCAAGGCTGTCGGTGTGTTTATTGATAAAGCTCGTCCAGGGAAGTTTTGCCACCAAATAAGTGTTTGGAAAAAATGAGGGCACCACTATCGCACTTAAGTTACTTCGAATGTGAAATAAATTATTAATAAATGTGCAACAAAAAACGCTCCTTGTGGGTGACTCAAATCAAAACCTACTAGCACTTGTCTAGCAAATATTTAGTTCCAAATGTCACCACGTCAGACTTTTTTATGTCGACCTGTATAAAAAGGGCGCCTGACTGGTTTTAGTGACCGATACTTAAAACACGTGACTTTAGTCATCACTATGAACAACTTTTACTATGAGAACAAACCTGAAATCGCGAAAAAAATCAGCTGTTCCCTACACTTCGACGAGTTACGCGAACATAAATGTAGGGAACAACAGATTTTTTTTTACGTCTGTCTAGGAATACTAGCATTACGACGAATGTAACGACGCTACACCCGCTCCCGACCCGCTGCCCCGCGCGCTGTCTGTGATGGCCGGCCGCGAGCGGGGCTCCCGCTCCCGACCCGCTCCCATCCCGCGCACGCGTTTCGCGTGCCTCTACAATTTATTTATGCCCGCCGTACTAGCTGCCGTCGTGACATGCACCCGCATTGTGTGTGTTTTGAGCTTTATCAACAATAAGGCGTCCTTAACATCACAAATCACCCTGACTCTAGTGAAAATAGTGAATTTTAATATAAAGTTAGTGTTTTATGAAAGTCCTTTGACTGACTTTCATAAAACCTATAAACTTACAAACAACAGCTTACCGTGCGTTTGCACTGGCGAAACATTTGGACGAAACATTTTGAAATATCAGCTATCTTCTGTCAATGTTCCATACAATTTTTGATAGGAACTAGAGATTTAAACATGTTTTGTTGTAATGTTTCGCCAGTGCAAACGCCTAACCGTGCGTTTAGCACGGAAACGGTTAAAGTAGAAGGCAATGAACATTTAGGGTCAGTACACACCGAAACGAGACGTGACGCGACACGACGATGCTTGAAGAGGCCAGTGGTTTCGCGCTGCGCAGCGCGGCGCCGGCGCCGCGAGACGCATCTCGAAGTCGCGAGGCGCATCGTGAAGCCGCTGGTAGCCCCACGTCTCGCTGCACCTCGCGGCGCAGTGGAGCCTGTATGCCAGTGCTTTCACTTTTAGGAATTTCTCCCTTTTTTAGGGTAAACTCGTAATTAATGTAATCCGTCAAATTTTAGTTTACCATGTTAATATTGTACTATTACCGTGGTTAAAGACGACATTGGAAGTCGTGTCACAAGTCGCACATAATTCAGGTTGAACAAAAGAGAAGCAACCAAGAAAAACGGGTACTCTTTGCTCCGTTGAGTTGAGACGGGTTGGGCGGAGGTCAGTCGAATCAATGCATTCATAAACTGTAACCTAGAACAGTTTCTCGTTTCTGAAAAATGGTTTCGTTTTGTTTTAAGAAAAACTTGGAACGACCCAGTAATATTCGAAACAGAACTTACCCTAAAAAAATGAATACCCCAAAACTTATCCTGCTGTTATAGTTTTACTTTAAATCTAGGGTAAATTAGGTACCCTAAGTTGGCATCACTGAGTAGAGACAAGACGCCACAGCGGATTCAGGCTGCGCCTCGCGGCGTTGCGCTGCGTCACGCGGCGCAGTGCAGCTAGCAAGAGCCTCGAAATGCGTCGCGCTACGCAGCGCGGCACAGAGCGCGCGGCGTGGTGCAGCGCGACATTTACGAATTATTTCAATTAAAATATGTGTATCATTTTGTATAGTAAATAAAGATATATATTTTGTATGACTATCTTAAAAAGTACGTGCAGCGTCGCGTCGCGTCTCGTCTTGGTGTGAACTGACCCTTAGTATTTAGGAGGGTAAGTGATGATAATCGGGAATATCAGCGTAACCTATCAAAAATAGATTGAAGTAGATACAGTAAAATTTTAGTCATGGCAACATTAACAACAGCTGATTGTCAAAAATATCAAATGTCAATGTCAGTGTCAGCTGCATCAAATGAAGAATCGAACAAAAATTGATAGGGTTTATTTTGAAACCTTTAGTTTAGCAAAATTAATTACATAATTATAATAAAGAAAATATGCCTATCGCAGAATATATAGCTTCTCTTGCGCAAAATCCTTATTTTGGCGCTGGTTTTGGTTTATTTGGAATCGGTGCTGGTGCAGCAATATTACGAAGAGGTGTACAGACGTCTATAATACTATTTCGTAGGCATTGTATGATCACTCTTGAAGTTCCATGTAGAGACAAGTCCTACCAATGGTTGCTGCAGTGGATAACGCACAAAGGTGCCAGACATACTCAGCACTTGAGTGTAGAAACTTCTTTCCTCCAAAAAGACACTGGGCAAATAAAAACTAAATATGATTTCATTCCCAGTGTTGGTCAACATTTTTTTAGGTAAGTCTTCTAAGTTTGACAACAATATTTTTAATTTCTATTAAAACAAAATTAATCTGGCATATTTCAGATATGGTGGCACATGGATCAAAGTAGACCGCACAAGAGAACAACATACTTTAGATCTTCATATGGGTGTTCCATGGGAGACTGTAACCTTAACTGCATTTGGAAGAAACAAGGAGTTATATTTTAATATTTTAGAAGAGGGTAAGATATTTTATTTGAATTTAGTCATATTGCATACCTATTACATAATATTTTTTTTTTCAGATTACTGTCATATCTTAGTTATGAGTTTTCTGCTTAAGTGAACATGGTATAATTTTGGATTACAGCCAGAACAATGGCTCTAAAGAAGCATGAAGGGATGACAATTATGTACACAGCCATGGGGTCAGAATGGCGTCCATTCGGTCATCCAAGACGACGGCGTCCGCTTCCCAGTGTGGTGCTCCGTGCCGGCTTGACAGACAAAATCCTTAATGACTGCTTGGACTTCATCAGCAGTCCCCACTGGTATACTGACAGAGGAATCCCATATCGGAGAGGTATAATATATGATCAAAAACTTAGAATGCCCAAAATTTCTTGTTTGGTCTCACCTTAAACTGTTACTGACCAATGAGAGCATTCATTCTGTGACAGTAGGAATATTTTATTCTCCAATTATTAATAAAAATCTTAACTCTATTAGATATGTGGAAATGTCAAATAAGTTTTCATTTCAGGTTATTTGCTATATGGTCCACCAGGATGTGGAAAATCTTCATTTATAATGGCATTGGCAGGTGAATTGGAATATAACATATGTGTACTGAATTTATCTGAAAGAGGACTCACAGATGACAGGCTAAATCACCTTCTTAGGTACTGTTTCACTTTATTTTTTTTATACAATTACTAAAAAGGGCAACAACATTTACATTGTTTGATCTTTACCAGCAGTACTACAGCTGGGTACAATAAAACTAGGATAATATTAATGTTTGCATAAATTCTAAAAACAATATTTGAACAAAAAACTAAAATCCTTCTTGTGTTTCCTTTCACTACTTGGCACTATTTACCATAGTAGGTATAGGTTTTTGCTGTGAATTGCATCTCACAAAATCTTCTTTTTTGTGTGTTCAGTGTTGCACCACAACAGTCAATAATATTATTAGAAGACGTAGATGCCGCCTTTATTTCCCGAGAAGAAACACCAGCACAAAAGTCGGCATATGAAGGCCTTAATCGGGTAACCTTTAGTGGACTCCTCAATTGCCTTGATGGTGTTGCTTCTACAGAAGCCAGGATAGTTTTTATGACTACAAATTATCTAGAAAGGTAAGATCTCCGCATGATACTGATACCAACACAAAAAATTTAAACCAGCATGGCAGCCCTGCAAAACTGCTGAAATAAGGTATCAGAGGGAACAGCCGAGGCTTTCCGCGTTTTTTACACTAAGAAATACGAGGAAAAAAAAAATTGCAGACTGGTTACCAGATTTTTCGATTTTCGCAATGGTACCCTAATTCTGCTAGTTGGGTAACACCGTACCTACCTTAAGGCTACCTGTCCACTGGAGCAGAGAAGAGAAGAGAGGAGAGTACTGGAACTGTGCCAATATTAACTAATGGAATCTAAACTCCACTCGTGTTTACATTCTCCCTGCCAGGGCTGCGGGAAAGTCCGAAAGGGATACCAGGACCTTGGCAACTGAAGTAACACGGGTGGGTTTTAGTCAGTAAAAGTCTGACACGCCCTTCCGCTCCGCCCAGAGCGGGAGAAGCCATTGTATGATTACCCACCCTCTTAAAAAAAAAGAGTTTACATTCTACATTTACATTGGCACAGCTTCGCTCCTCTCCCCTCTTCTCCACTCCAGTGGACAGGCAGCCTAAAGATGGGGCGTTTGCTAACCACGCTTGCGTTATAGAGAGGTCAGGGTAAAATGGTGCTCTGCTTTATTTATTTTTTTCAGATTAGATCCAGCTTTGATTAGACCAGGCAGAGTAGATATGAAAGAATTCGTAGGATATTGCGATCAAGAACAAATAGAACTTATGTTTCTAAGATTTTATAAAGGAGACAAAGCACCGGAACATTCAAAAACATTTGCAAGAAAGTACGTACATTTTATAGCTACCTATTTAAAATATGGCATTACACGCGTGTATGTAAAAAATCTATCATTTATTTTGTGTTGCTTAGGGTCCTGGAGCAGAAGAAAGTGGTGAGCCCAGCGCAAATTCAAGGATATTTTATGTTCCACAAACATTCGCCACCTGAAGACGTTTTGATAGACGTTCAAACCATATGGACACTATAAAGTTGTATTTTTTTTTGATGAATTTCTGTGTAGGTTTTAGGAAAAAAAAACAAATAAACTGTATTTCTTTTATTTTTAAGAATATAATAATAATATACAGTCTGTAACCATGAATTTTCATTGAACTATTGTTCTGTTAGTATTGACAACAAGTTTGTAAAACTACAATGGAAACGAACTATATGTAAGAATATAACATAATAACGTAAAAAATACTTAAAGTACCTAACAGTGGCTTATCAAGTTAGCATAAATGGCCAATTTTGCAGCCAGACAATATTATCAACATCCAAGAACAGCAGTTCTAAACTTTGAATCCCCCAAGCACCCAAGAGGAATGCAACGTTGGAAAAGACTAAACAGGTAAAATCGTTTCTAATTTAATAAAAAAAGTCAGGTGAAAAAAATTATTTATACTGTAATACTAGGCTTCATTTACAAACGTTGCTTAGAGTTAAGAAATGATTGACGTCTGCTTAAGGTCAGCCAGACAAGATGATCGAGCAGTTTTCGTTAATAAGTTGATATTGAACTTAAATACAGAAAGATAAAACTCCATGCGGCATGCGTTCACGTAGCCACGCGGCCATTCAGTGTCGACGTTTGCGATCAGTTGTCGCTAAAACACATGAGTACAGATAGATACCCGACAGAGAAAGCTTCTAACAAACTATTTTCCTAAAACTAAGAAGATTTTGGTAAATAAATACCAATTGATTATAATAACTAGGTGTGAGAATAAAATAGGTAGTAAGAATTCGTCTTCGTCTTATACCCATAAAATAAACAAAATCTTAATACCACATCACCCGCGTCGGCGAACTCAAAATAGTTGCATGCTAAGTTCATATGGCAAAAATCAAAACATCTTTATTGAACCAGACTTAAACGATGAATAATACGTACAAAACAATCGATCAATCAATCAATCCAAAAAATCATAATGTATGTAACACAGTACATATTAAATGCCATCAAGTATAGCAGCAGACTATTATTCAGTAAGCATCCACTTGGTGCAGTGCCGCCTGTTAGCTATGATAAACTTTGTCTGAAGCCATTACTTATCCGAACCTAATAATCACAGAAAAATACATAACAAAGCAACCGCTCTTAGATCAAAAAAGCTTCAAGGCTTACGACAGTTGATTGCTTTAAGCAAGCAAAAGAAATTATTAGTCAAGTCATATGTCTCTTGACCAAACTTTCGAGCATTTTGTAACACTTTGTTGCTAACATCTCCACGATATGTTTGAAGTATTTCCCATTGCCAATTAGCAGATATTTTTGTCATATCTATGATCTCCTGATTTCTATCTCTAACTTGGAAACTAAAAGTATTTTTAAAACATGATAATGACAGGCAAAGTATTACCGGTGAGTCTTTTTGATAGTCTTGCTTGAATACAACTTTAAATTTGATAAGACAAATAAAATTGCTTGATAATGTTTCATTAGGATCTAATAAAAATATATTGTGCAACTGCAAAAGATCCTTCACGTACTTAATGGGCGATTCTGTTTTTGTGTTTGGAAAATCTGTTGTATCGAGTATTACATATTCTGGTTTAGTATTTGATGTCATTGGTTGGATTGGACCAGGCATTGCTTGATATGCATTATTTGACATTTGTAGAATTTGTAATGGAGGACTGGTAACTAGAATCTGTGGTGCAATATTCGGAACAAAAACATTTATCGGTTGTTGGTGCGGCCAAAGTTGACTTACGAACATGTTAGTGTTAGTAACAGTCGCGGTTTGTTCTTTCATTCTATCTAAAGTTCTTTCCGACATTAACTCAGATGCTGGCTTCACTTTAATTCTTGGGGCAGTTGTTTCTGTTTTATTAATATCTTCAGAAGTAATGCTATTTTTCTTATTCGCTTCTTGTACCTGTTCTTTGTTTGGAATTTTTGCCAAGGAAGTAGTAGAAGTAATGATAGGCAAACAGAAGTTGATATTATCATTAGTCGTATGACATATACTTTGTTGGGCAACTGTTTTATTAGATCTTGATTCATTGCCTAGTCCCAATTTCTTTGGTAATTGTTTGGGATTTGCTACAGGGTTGGCATTTAACAGTTTTTTTGAATCAGAAGTACTTGCTTTACTATCTAGATATGACAACATGGCTGGCATGGCGTCCAATTTATCCTGGTTATTAATTTGTTCTACCTGACTTGTTTCAATGCTTGGTAGCGTACTTGTTCCAATATTTGCTGCTGTAGAATCATTACTCACTGGAACATTGCTCAAAGATTTGTTAGGGGCAGCATTGTGAATAGAATTATCGACTAGTACCACTTTAGATGACTTCGGTTGAGACGCTTCACATATGTTAACCCATCCAGGGTCATCATCTAAGTTTAGGTCGCCGCGTAGTTTTGTTAAAATTCGTATGTAATTTGTGTCTTTAGGATGCAACGACTGCGCTTTCGCAATCCACACAATTTCAAGACTTGTATGCTCCATATACCGAAGTAAACCAGTACAATTGAAACCCTGTTTATTAATAGTTTTTCTTCCAATGCTTAATACTTTATGTTTTAGTTGTAATTCATTGCTTATATGAACATTGTCTTTTTTTTTGTTTTGGTTAATATGCATATATAACATATCAACCTCTGCCGGCTCATTTTTCTTATGGTATGAATTAACGCACATGGATATAATTCCTTGTATTATTTTATAATCGCCAAGTTTTGCCTCTATGGGTTGTTTCACCTTTCCACTCTTCTCCAATTTACCTTGGTCAGATTCACTGTCAGATGAATCATCAATGTTTATGCATTGATCCTTGTTTAATGGACTGTCAATACTATTTCGAACTGTACTTTTAGACTCCTCTTCGTCAGATAACAATTTGTTATTACTATTGCTTTCTATAACAACCGTTTCATTGGAACTTCTCGATATAAGACGTGTTTTTCTTTGTGTTGGTTTAAATCCAATTGCTTCCTCACTATCTGAAGACTCTGGACTAAAACATTTGTTTCTATCTTCATTTTGAAGGAAGTTACTCTTGAAATTGATATTAGTAGCAACATCTTCTTTTGTATAAATGGTATAGAAATAAGAGTTACCAGTTGCAATAATTTTGTTGCTACTGAGAACTACCATGTTACTTAATCCCGTTATATTAGGTTTGTCATCAATTTTGATCAAATTTACTGTACATTTTCTGTTGAATATGTTTTTATATCTATCCCTGAGAAGTTCATGAACACGGTTATGAACCGCAAGAGATCTTCTATTCGACCAAACACTATTGCACAGTTTACATGACATCAATTTCTTGTAATCTGCCTCCCATGGCATTGGACTTTTACCTCTCCGTCTTGATGATTTCTTTTTTTGAGGTTTTGAAGTTTGGAATGATTGTTCCGATTCGTAATCACTAGATGAAGACGATTGTATTATCAGTCTTTTCCTTTTTGATGTTTTATTTTTAGAGTTATATGGTTCATTGGTTATTTGGTCGATTGGTTGGTGTGGTTCTATGGTTTCAGGAGCTTGTTGGCTTGAACTGACAGTGTCTTGTTGTGGCTGGATACAGAATATTTCCTGAGGACAAATAAAAACATATTGATTTGTGGAGCGTTTTAGACTGGAACTCCATAAAACAAACCACCATTGCCTATAGAGATGGCAAAAAAGAAACCCTCAGACGTTAAATCACATTGGTAGGTGTAACTGTCAATGTAAGTATTGGCAACTCTTACCTACGTCTTACCTAGGTAAGAGAGAGGTGGAGGTATACAAGAAGATAATCACCATTCCTTTTTCAGAATGGAACAATTATGGCAAAAATCAAGTAATAAAAACTAAAACCCAACTACGACTTAAAAGGTATAAACAAGACACCACAGACAGACAAATAAAAAATCCGGAGTCACACGTAATCTGTTCGATTTATGCCCTAACATGTGTGACTCTGGATTTTTAATTTGTCTGTCTGTGGTGTCTTGTTTATACCTTTTAAGTCGTAGTTGGGTTTTAGTTTTTATTACTTGATTTTTTTTTTATTCTTTTGGGGTTATAATATATATATAATATATATAGATAGGAGGGAACAGATGAACAAACAAACATACATACATACATGTCAAAATCATAACCCTCCTTTTTTCTTCGCCGTAGTCGGTTAAAAAGCCGATAGCACAATACAACACAACACAGGCATAAACCAGTTATGTACCGCTCCACTGTTGATTGGCCTTTAGAAGGCCGATAACAATTAAAATTCTATTGTGTTAGTGACAGTTGGAGGTCTATTTTTACCCGACTACGGCGAAGAAAAAAGGAGGGTTATGATTTTGACCGGTATGTATGTATGTATTTATGTATGTTCATCTGTTCCCACCTATCTTCCAAACCACTTATCACAATTTGACAAATGAGGTATCGTTAGAAGCGTCGTGATTGTCCGCTGGTTATAGGCTATGTGAAGTCACATTAAATTAAAAATGGCGCCCTCTAGAGGACATAAAGTGAGGAACTTACAAAAAAAAATGGTTTAATCGTACCATGTTGGGTATCAAATGAAAGGGCTTAATGAGCACATTTCAAAAATATATATATTATAACCCCAAAAGAATTTTAAAAAAAATCAAGTAATAAAAACTAAAACCCAACTACGACTTAAAATGTATAAACAAGACACCACTGACAGATAAATTAACAATCCGGAGTCACACGTAATCTGTTCGATTTATGCCCTAACACGTGTGACTCCGGATTTTTAATTTGTCTGTCTGTGGTGTCTTGTTTATGCATTTTAAGTCGTAGTTGGGTTTTAGTTTTTATTACTTGATTTTTAATCAAAAGTCTTCTGACTGATAAAAAGTTGTCAAGGTAAAGCCGTTGTGGTATGCCATTATGATTTTTAGGTGTTCCTGGCACCCACATGGTAGGCCACGGCTTTACCTTGACCATTTTTGTACTTGTCTTGATTTCTGTGTGAATTTTTTTCTTGTTTCGTACTTTTTAGATCTCTTTTGTTTTCCCGCAGTCGGGTTAAGTAGGTACCTACAGTTTTGAAACAATTTTTTTTAATTTTATACTTTTCCTTTTTAACGCTTGATAAACGTTAGGTACGAAAACTGTAATTAGGAGTAATGCAATATAATATTTAAGATCCTCCGGTAAGTCGAAAATACTGCAGCTTATTTTTGAAATATATATATGTTACAGTTGAGGATTGATTCTAGGTACTATGTTTGACGAAAACACGATTACTTACATAAATGTTTCTCTATTCATAGAAAAAAAAACCAAAGTTGCCTCTAAACTATAAACCGCTGGTATTCAAAAAAGATTTTTATTAGACCATGAAACTTTGCATAATAACTGAACTGAAGTACCATTTTTTTTCACCGTAAAAGCCTTGGAGCCTCCTGCACCCACCCCACTCCGACTCGCTCTCACTAAGTCCGCGAGAAGTATGGTGCGAGCGAGATAAAAAGTGAGCTAAGGTAGTATAGGCCCTTAATTTTCCGTACGTAGCGCAGTCTTAATTTTGCTTGTTTTTAACCATTCAAACATATTATTTAGACAATATGAAACATAAATATTGGGTCCCCTATAAAATTGACGTTTTTTTTCTCACAAATAGAGGACCTCGTCACTTCTATGATTTAAAATATTCATCAATTGCTTGGTATTATATCGAATAATGACCATCATAGACAACTACCAAACATGTCATGATTATCCCAATATAATTTTTTCGTGGTCAGAAATTTACGTGTAAGTAACTACCTTAAGTCCACCAATCCACCATATTAAATATACAGATATAGCCTATGCCACCCGGACCACTATTACGAATCTATTGATGGTACCTCATTCATCAAAATCGGTTCAGTAGTTTAGGCGCTACGGTAGAACATACATAAAAGCAAACATACATACATAAGACTGCTAAAATCGCAACCTTCCTTTTGCCTTTGCCGTAATAGAGTAAAAAAGAAATAGTTTTTACTTATAGATTACAAGAAAACCTACTTTCTTGATAAGTTTGTGATAAGTAGATGTTGAATGAGGAATGATAGGGCATGGCAAGCATTTGTGACCCAAGGGAACATGCTCAAAAACATGATAGGCAATTGAAAGTTTATGAGAACTTAGAACTTACATCCTTTCTTATCACCTTGATTCTCAAGTTACTTTGCTTCTCACAGAAGGTGGTCTTAACTGTGTGGAACTTGTTTAAAATCTCTTTACACTTCATACATATTAGTTGTGGTAGACCATCAAACGGCTCAACCTGAAATTAGATGTTTAAAATTATTTGGGAATACCTACATAAGTCAAAAATAACTAGACATGAATTTATTAAGAGATTTTTTTGGACTCATCATCATCATTAACATCATTCTCCTGCCCTTATTGGGGTGGGCCCCCAAATAAATTGGGATAAGGGCAACCTGTCTTTTTCAGGGCTAAAATGAGAAAATCACAAACAAACAAAAACTATTGCAATACCTCTGTCTGAGAAGTATGAAAGATAGATTACAGAAACAAAAAAAAAACATTAATGTGTGAGTAGACAGGCAGTCCTTACTTCTATATCAAAGCAGTATTTAATTTGCTGCTGAACACTGGGTACTATCTGGTACTGTCCTAAATCTTCAAGACATAACCGGCATGTGACAAACAGCTTTGGGTCAACTTGTATTTCATCCATGGTTACTTTGATCCTGTAAATAAAATCAGTTTGTGGATTATGCACAGTAGTAACATTCTATTAGCTTAGTAGATAAACATAATATTTTTAGACCATAAAGTTCAAAAGAACCGGACGGGTTATTCTGTTTATCCACCCTAAGGTGACTACTCAGAAACGTATGCCTAAGAATCCACCCTAGCCCTAGTTGTTTACACGGAATTTATAGGCTTAGGCTGGATTCTCGGACATACGTTTCCGAATATCCACCTTAGGGTGGATTTTTGGGACGGATAACCCAGCCAGACAACCTAACTAATCAACAAGTTTCGGAAAATTACAATATGCAGTAAATAAATAAACATTGGGCAGGATAGATATATACATTAAAAAAATACAATATTTAACTACTCACTTAATTTCCGAAATTGTGTCGGGGAAATGATTAAACATCTATTAGCTTACACGCTTCAAATATAATCTTACTAGAAACATTCATGTTTGTAGTAAATATTTAATATAATTATATAAGTAAGTATTTAAATTATATTTATGGTATTATCAACAAGTGGTGTTGTCACCACAACATGAATTTCAAAGAAGAGAGGAGACTGGGACACTGTCACTACCCAATGAGTTAGCCAGCTGAGGTTCCTTCTGTTAAAACTTTAGGGAATAGAATCAAATTTCCCGCCAAAATATTTTGTGGCATGCATGCATGATCAACATGGATCATTCTCAGAAGAATAACAGCTGTTATTTTTCTGAGATCCCAAGTAAATTCAGTAAACTCACCGTATAAATTCCAGTTCCTCAAATCATCATCATGTGAAACATCTGTTATACCAAAATGTACTCTGTGTGTTACACTAACAAAAGAGAGTAGATATATTCCTTGCTAACAAAATAAGACGGGTTTTAGGACAAACCCAAAACTTGTACTTACTCAAAAAACGAGTACAATAAATACTCTTTGACGAATACACAAACAAAAGATAAGTATGTTCACATTGATAAAGAAATTATTACATAAAAGTATGTTGCTAAATGAATAGTTTATCAATAGGTTTGAAAACCGTAACCGTAAAACACCTAATATAAAAAAAACAAGGTTATGTTGTTCAATGATCACGAAACGATCGCAATTTATTCACACAATGTCGGTCTCGCGGTATATTGTAGTCTGTAGCTGGCTCTCGCTCTCGGACTCGGACTCCCTCGCCCCTCGCCCAATCACCAATCACGTAAGAAACTAGAAAGCTGATTTGATTTCAAACAGGAAACAGTCAAGTGCGTACTACGTCATCTGTTGTCGAATAGCAAAACTACATCAACAGCACCACTCTGCCATCTTGTGGAGTATAGCTAATTTGACCTTCTGACATATCGAACAAAGCTCTGTACGTACCTAGTTTCAGTACGTTCAAATAGATGGAGCTATTCAGAAATGATACAAGTAATCATTTAACAAAGTGCCAAAATATACATACAATTTATGCACTCAAAAAGGCCGAAATATGAACTTAAACTCTCCAAAAATCTGCCTAACCTTTTCCCAACTATGTTGGGGTCGACTTCCAGTCTAACCGGATGCAGCTGAATACCAGTATTTTACATGGAGCGGCTGCCTATCTGACCTCCACAACCCAGTAACTGGGGGTAATACGATACCCCTTGGTAAGACTGGTTGTCAGACTTTCGGGCACAGACTAAGTAGTACCTTTCGGGTTTCTGACGACCCATAACGGCTGTCGAAGATCCACGAATTACAGCCGGGACCAACGGCTTAAGGTGAACACAGACTTGGCCGCACCGCACGCACCGCAGTCGTCGCATTTGAATTCTTTATATGAAGTTCTATGCAATCTCGCAGACCCACCCGCGTCGCAGTCACCGCAGTCCCTGAAACGACCGAACTCCCCAAGCCGCAGCTGATGACGTCACCAACGCCGTACCGCACGTAGCGGACGCTGCGGTTAGCGCGGCGCAGATGACGTCATTCGCCCACTCTTAATTTATATTACAACTGAATGAGAGAAATCAAGTGCGATGCGTGGGGCGACGGGAACGACTGCAGTGACTGCGGTGCGGATAGATGTGCGAGGCCATTAACAAAAAGCGACTGCGGTGCGGCCTTTTTTTTTTTTTTTTTAACTATGGCATCTCGCAGTTGATCTTAGAGAAGATCGTACTGCTTAACCGGACTTTCCTGTGGCTGCCTTAAGCTACTACACTCAGGGCCTCCAGCCAGGGGCATATAAACTATTCTAAATTAAAACTAAGTGATCGCTCGCTAAGGGCACCCCCTGTGGGGTACGAACCTCGGCTTAGGGCGTCACTGACGGGAGGACAGCAAGAAGGGACAGGCTGGATCAATATCGGATCATCATTATTATTAATCGGGGAATTTAAAGCTACGTGCTCAGCTTCGGCGCGGGCTGGCACATCATCGGACAAGGGACGGGGGGACGAATTTAATCGGGATCGCGTTGGTCGTGCTGGACCTCGACGGCGAGGTCGGAATGACGGTAGGCGTCTGTTTTTGTGTCTCTGTAAAGTCCTGGTCTCCCTACTGCTCTCCTGGAGGAGGGTGATGGGGTCATCAGGTTCGGATAGGACATGCCTGGGACGGCGAACGATACTAATGTTAGAGGGGACATAGGTGGAAGCTTCGACAACCAGAGGGTTGCGATGCTTGACTGCAGAGTCGAAATAGCGCTTTGTAAGGCGTTTGAGAAATTGACGGATAGTGGGTACCTTTAGTTCGAGATGTAGGATCTCGTTACGAACAAACCAGGGGGCTCCCGTGGCTTTTCTAAGGAATCGGTTTTGGAGCGTTTGCATCCTATGGATTTGGTTGGGTTTGGCCTGAGCAAAGACCGAGCCCGCATAGGTCATGATGGGGCGAATGCACGCCGTGTACATTGCATGTACCGTGTGCATTCAGAACCGGGTGGACCCTACCTAGAGCGAAGGCGGCGCGCGAACGCACCTCCTTAATGTGCTCTCGAAAAGTGAGGAAACGGTCTAATGTTACACCGAGATATTTAGCTTGCTTCTCCCAAGGGATCGGCTTGCCGAACATCGTGATTGGTGGGGGGGGTTTTTAAACCAGGCGCCAAGATTATTGACTGCTCGCTGGAGTGTGATTCGTATGTTGTCATTACTAATTCCCTTGTAGTAGATGGCCGTATCGTCTGCGAACAGAGCCAACTGCGCCTTACTACTCTTTGGGATATCGCTCGTGAAAAGCGTGAAAATTCAGTGGGGAGATTACGGAGCCCTGAGGGACGCCCGCACGGATGGGTCGGGGGGAGGATAATGCTCCTTCGATACGATAGCGGAATGTGCGGTTCGACAAAAAGTCCCGTACTATGAGTACTAGACGATCCGGCACACCGAGTTGGTATAGCTTGTATATCAAGCCGTTGTGCCAGACTTTGTCGAATGCTTTCGCGATATCGAAAAATATTGCACCGGTCATATTACCGCGCTGGAAGCCGGCGCTTGTGTATTCTATGATCCGGTGTACCTGATGCACGCTACTGTGCTGAGTTCGGAAACCGAACTGCTCTTCGGGGATGAGGCCCTTAGTCTCTGCGTAATCTCTGATACGCTTATAAATAAGCCTCTCATAGATTTTGCCGAGAACCTTGAGCAAACTGATGGGACGGTAACTCGAAGGCGCCGACTTGGGCTTGCCGGGCTTCGGGATACCGATGACAGTGGCTTCTTTCCATGCTTGTGGAAAGATGTTATTGCTTAGAGCACCATTGAAGATGGTGGTCAGTAGCATAATGAGGTGGGCTGGGAACAGTTGAACTACCTTATTGGTGATTCCATCCGAACCGGGGGCTTTACGAGTTTTAAGACCTTTGATGAACTCGTGCACCTCGTCGGGTGCGACGGGGGGCAGGGGATCATCGGGGTCTTCTACGGGTGGTAGGGAAGCTCTACGTTCGACTTCAGCGTCCACCTCATCGAGGTGAGCTTGGTCTACTGGTAGGGAGCTGGGAGAGCATTGAGCTTCTAGACTGTCGGCTAGGCACTCTGCTTTTTCTTGGTCCTCGAATGCGATGGACTTATCGGGGCGTACTAGGGGGGGCATAGTCGCGACCTGATCTGATCTAAGCTTTCTGGTGAGTTGCCAGAAGGCTAGATGGGTTGGCTCGAGTTCGCTCAGCATCTTATCCCAGTCCGTGTTACGCAGCTCCGATACACGTTTCTTTACAGATCTCTGTAAATAGAGCATATGGGCCTTGTTTGCGGAACAGGGAAAGTTGCTGTAGGCACGTGTGGCCGCGTTCTTCTCCATTATCAGATCACGTACATCCTGTGGGAGGCGTCAGCGTCGGTCTTCCTCGGCTGGGACCTCTTTAGAACATTCGTTCATCACAGACTGTACGTGATCCGTAAGTGAGTCGATCGCGGCCGTCCTGTCCGCGGTAGAGTCAAACTTATCGGGGATAGCGTCCAATTGGGGGGACGTGTTGGATTTCAGCTTTTCGCTTACTTTCTTCCAGTCCGTGACCCTCTTGGTGGCAAGGTTCGGATGGGAGGGGTCAGAGAGACGTATGCGGGGGGCCAGAGCTAGTATTATGGGACGGTGGTCCGAGTTAAGCTCGTCTACCGTATCTATCGAATCTAATCGTAGATTGACGTTCTTAAGGAGCGCCAAGTCTAGTACGTCGGGGGTATGGTTAGGATAATGCGGGTAATGGGTGGGAGTCATCGGGGCGACGACGTCAAAGGTCAGGGAGTTTGAGAGGTCGAACAAGTGTCGCCCTCTGGTGGAGGTTGTGGTTCTATTCCACGAGGGATGTTTAGCATTGAAGTCCCCCGCTATGATAGCGGAGTTGCAAATGACCTAGTACAACATGCCAAAAAAACGAAATGTTAGAAATCTAGGACCCAACATCATTACTACATATTATAAAACAAAGGCCTCCACCGCGTCTATCTGTCTGTCTGTTCGCGATAAACTCAAAAACAACTGCACCGATTTCCATGCTATTTTCACGAATGGATAGAGTGGTTCTCGATCTCGAGGAAGATTTTAGTATTCAAATAATCGAAATCCACGCGTGCATCAGCTAGTCTTAGATAAAGATGTACTTGAAACTGTAACCTCGGCAGTTTTCCTGGGTATTATAGTAGATAGCAAATTCCCACATATATCAACTATTGGGTGGTTCGATTGCTATCTTAAAGGCTACTCACAGCGAGTAAGTCTCGACGAGTCTTCTTCTGATTGGAGCTCTCTTGCCGCAGGGGTCCCTCAGGGTGGCGTTCGCTTTCCTCTTCTCTATTCCATTTTCATTAACTGTGTCACCAGAGTTATCTCTTCCTAGTTCCTACGTCCATGTCTATGCCTTATTCTTAAGGGAAGATGCTGAAGCCACCGTGTCTGCCATGAACAGAGACCTGGTATTTAATTAGTGAGTGGTTGCGGTTCTTTGGATTGCAAATCAACCTTAGGAAATCGCAGGCCAGGATCATCGGCAGTAGGTATATGCGGAATAGGCTAGCCGTTACTTCGCTGTCTCCATTCTGCCCGGATGCAGTTCGGATTGAATACGCAAATATGGTTAAAAACCTAGGGTGACCAAGGACTCCTACTTATCTTGGACTGCCCATGTTGCTTACGTCAGTCGTAAAGTGCACTACACGTTCCATTCCTTGAAATGCCTCCAGAGCTGCTTGCCCGTGAACAGCAAAATCTCCCTTGCTCATGCAGCCCATTATTGACTATGCCGATGCCTGCTATTTAGATGCCACCGAGGGGCTTTTAAATAAACTCGAGTGTTTGCAAAATATCTGTATTCGTTTTGTGTTTTACCTCAGAAAGTATGATCACGTTTGTAGCTTTCGCAGCTATTCTATTCGACTTCGCAGGAACTATCTGATAATTATTGTGTCTGCTATTTAACATGCATCTCAACCCTAAAACACCATCCTATCTGCGGCAACGCTTTTAAGGAACCTCCTTCCTACTCCGCCGCCTTCTACTCCCACTACTTCATTGTGCACGCGGTTCGGTTTTGGAATTCACTTACGCCAGATAATAACTTATTAGGACTGCCAAACTGTTGCAGTGTATGAAGAGTGAAAGAACACTATTTTCCACTTCACCATAGTTGCGTATGTATTTAATATTTAAAATTACATTGTAATCCTTTATTTAATTTTAAATACTTAATAGATTCAGGCGTGACTTTGCGGAAATCCATTATAAAACACAATAGACGCAGATATATTTAGTAACCTATTCCGCTTGACTATTCTTCAAGATTCATAAAAACCCTGTAAGAAATCGACACGTGTTTTACCTCTCAACGAGGCATCTTCAGGATGACGATTGACCAATTGCAAACCAGGACGCAAAGTGACAGTCCAGCGCTCGGTGTGGTAACACGTCGCGTGGATTTCTTACAGGGTTTTTATGACTCTTGAAGAATAGTCAAGCGGAATAGGTTACTAAATATATCTGCGTCTATTGTATTTTTTAAATACTTATTCAACACATTTTCAAATATTTTTATAAAAAACAAAAAATATAAAAAATAGCGATAATAAATGTTATCGGCATTAGAATCAAGGTCCATCGGTGATCAGGGCTCTAGAGAGAGGGCCCTCCTCGCGATGCGTGCCGTGTCCAGGAGTACTGCTTTCTGAATCAAGCCCTTGACCCAGCCCCAGCCGCACAATGAGAGCCTCCTGAGGTGTCGGTCGAGGCACTCCGCTATTAGGTCATTAACCGTTATGATTATCGGTACAATTATTGCAGAGTCCACGTTCCACATGTCGACAACCTCGTGTGCTAAATCAAGATACTTGATTTGTTTATCTTTCTTATCGTTCACAAGATTCTCGTCATGAGGGACAGCGATATCAACAATCATTGAATGGCGCTCTCGTCGATATCTCACAACAATATAAGGCTTCTTGGCTATAATAGTCCTGTCAGTGATGATAGATCGATCCCAGTACAATGTGGCGTGACCGAGAACTGGGTCGGGCACATATCTGTAGTATCGTACTTCATACTCCACGAGGTTGTACTGCAAGGCAAATTGAAGAGAGAAAAAGACGAGAACAACCGGAAACAATGTGTCGGATTGATTCACCAGGACGGTGACCTGCCCGACAGATGTCAACCGTACCGTCCTCAACAATGTATTTCCGATAATTATTCGTCATAATGACTTCATCCATAATCGTAAAGACAAAACCTTCGGTTTCTCCGAAGAGGTCGCCGAAACGCAGCCAGGATACAGACGCCAGAAATTCTACATTACGCCCAGAGAGGGCCCGGAAAAACCGTCCGTGTAGCTCTTTGCCTTGTCATACTTCCTTACGATCGTAAGTATTAAGTACTGCAAGTTTGCGCCAGTTCTCTTTCACAAAGGAGAGCGGGGTAAGGCGCTTGTCCACTGCGACCACATCTCGGTGCATCTCCACGTCAGTTTGGAGGGAATATTCCCTGAGATTGCAAATGTCGCGGTTATGGAGGGTTTTAGCAATTAACCTCATTGTAATTATAATTATTATTTGTATCTACACCCATGCTATAAATCCTCTATAAAAGTATCTGAAGACAGTTAGCTTATTGCCAAGGCCAACATTAAAACAACCAGTGTCATAGTAACCATTATATCATCCAAACGGGTGTTATAATGTTGTACTAAATGTAATAATACGCCTCATTTAAAGTAAAAACGCTGTCATGCAGGCGCGTTTCACTAACAAAGCTCAGTCATTTAAAAAAAAACTTGTAGTTTATTCGAATTCACGTGCGTTGTATCCCGCCATTTTTGTTCAATATAAGTATTGCAAAGAACCTTTTATAAAGGAATCATTACATGGGTCTTAAAGTCTTGTATGCAACTGTAAATAATTAGGTATTAAAACACTCATGTGATACACATTCGTGTTTTAATACCCCTTATTATATAACAGTTCTTAAATAACTATAATGATATTTAATTTAGAAGTATGTATCTATGTATGTATTTGTCTTAAGTCATCATCTGCCTAGACTTTTCCCAACTATGTTGGGTTCGGCTTCCAGTCTAACTGGATGCAGCTGAATACCAGTATTTTACATAGAGCGACTGCCTATCTGACCTCGACAACCCAGTTACTGGGTAACACGATACCCCATGGTAAGACTGGTTGTCAGACTTTCGGGCTTTGACGACCCGTAACAACAGTCAGAGATCTACAAATGACAGCCGGGAACAATTTCTACCCATTTTTATTTTTGTTTTATTTTTTTTCGATTTTATACAAGGGTAATCACCGTTGTTACTCAAATCATGGGTGGTTCACTTGAATATAAAAATAAATGACCCAGTGACAACAAAAAAACAAACCTTATTTTCATTAAAAGATTTTCAAAAGTTTATATCCGACACCGTCCGCAAACTCATGGATACGCGCGCCCGAGAGATGTAGTGGGTAATTGACGGTCGCCCGTCTTCTACATACACAATGCATGAATAAATACACAATTGCACATAACCTGACCCTGTGATGCAACTTACCCTTCTTTTCCTGGCTTAGGACATACAAAAGTACCTAAGTAAGTAGTAAGTACCTTAGGTGTTGTGACGAGTCTACATGTAAAATTGATTTTCGTTTCGTTCTTGAAGATCAACTGGCAGCCGCTGGTCGTAGGCCGGCACGGTGAACTGGCCGCCGTAAGTAGCTACGCATCCTTTGTGTGGCCGCCAAGATAGTTTCACGATTTAGCACACGTTAATCAGGCAACAATTCTGACCTGAATTATCACTCTTATCACCCGCGATAGCGTAAAGTGCATTTTTAATTAGTGTAAGACATAATCATATAACTACAATTATTATTTACACACGAGAAATGAGCGCGCGGCCCTACGCGACCCCGCAACACGGCTTTACATTACGTGCGCTCACTCGCTAGCGAAACAGCTGACTGACGAAGAGGTCGCCCGCTGGCGGCCGGTCAGGTAACGTCCAGCGTACCCTGCCTGCCACCGCCCACCGCCACCCGCCGTGTTGAGACGAAAGTTCGTTGCCCTTGCGTATATAGGGTGAAATATTCTTGTGGATAAATGTAGTTATTTTTTTTTAAAGTTGGTTTTTAACCATTGATTTTACGTTCTTTAAATGAAACCAAACCACTGATTTCAAGGATAACGGTGTTTACCCTAACAACCTGTATATAACACCTAAATATAAGGCTACAAGTGTCTTGAGTTTTTTCTCTCCAACCAGCCGTTTGTCGTAAAAACGATGTCGGAGGAATCCTTTTATTAACTGTTTTTTTGTTTCGCAAATTGTCGGTTTCGTGATTCTATCGTATATAACACCTAAATAAAAGGCTAAAAATGTCTTAATGTTTTTTGTCTCCGATCAGCGGTTTGTCGTAGAAATTATGTCGAAGGGATCGGTACGAAATGCAATATTACTGTACTCAAATTTAGCATGCAAGAGCGAGTGAAGCGAGCTCGGGACTTGGGACACCCCGACAAGGTCAGGTTGGATTAGAACGTCGACTACGCTCATGAACCTCATCGGAATTTCATCGGAGGTCAAAGTCAGTGGCCTTAGGAGAATAACGAATCTCTACTTTCGGAATTTTGACCTTGCCCTCAAGGTCAATGACCCTGAGGTCAATGCCCTTAAGGTGTCCCATGGTGTTCCCCCCCACCCTACTACTCCCACATCCCACCGGGTCCCAAAAGCTTGATTAGGCGATGGTTTTTGTTGATGTTTTTCTGTCTTTTTAAGGGTTCCGTACCCAAAGGGTAAAACGGGACCCTATTACTAAGACTCCGCTGTCCGTCCGTCTGTCACCAGGCTGTATCTCATGAACCGTGATAGTTAGACAGTTAAAATTTTCATAGATGATGTATTTCTGTTGCCGCTATATCAACAAATACTTAAAAACAGAATAAAATAAATAGTTAAGGGGGCTCCCATACAACAAACGTGATTTTTTTGCCGTTTTTATAAATAATGGTACGGAACCCTTAGTGCGCGGGTCCGACTCGTACTTGGCCGGTTTTTTTCATAGTGTCCCGTTTCGTATCCACTGACCCGATTTTTTTAATATGGCATAAATCTTATACAAAATGTTGATAAATGATACAAATGGAGGGAGCTGGAAGGGAGGGAGCTGGAAGGGAGAGAGGAAGAGGACAAGTCACCTCCACTCACAAGTTCACAGGAGACACAAGGTTCATGTCAAACGTCACGGTCAATGTCAAACGTCACGAAGGTCAAGGTCGCGTAGGTGACGCGAATCCATAAGTTTATCCCCTACCAAAAATCACTTTTCACTTAAAAAATACACAGGTTTGTCTTAAATCTGTCACCGTTTTTTAATTTGCCATAACGAAACTAAAAATCTGTAGAAAATAACTACATTCGATAGCCTTCATCGCATGATAAAAACGCCCTCTGTTGTTGAATAAAGGGTAACTTAATTCTACAACAGAGAGCGCTTATTTAAAACAATAAATAAATGTCTCTTAAACGTTCTTAAACATTCTTATATATATAATTACACCAATGTACTGTTATTTTAATTATAAAGTAGGTAGGTACTTTAAAAAACAATTGGTACTTACTCATAAATTAGTTTTTCAGAAAGATTCAGTTGCTTCACTCGTTCGGCACTATTTACAAAACGTTACTTTGGTAAATTACTTTATCCAGCCTCTTGATCAGACAGAGCAGCAAGTTTAAAAAAATACTTTGGTATACATTTATTCACACACACCCATTATGCTCAGATTACCTAAAGAGAACAATTTATCTATAAATAATAATAATTAAAAGAAACCGGAAACTACTAGCGCCTCTGCAATAAACGTATAACAAGGCGTATCATTGTTCCAGAACATTCTATATTAGTCACAGTTTACGCCATCTTGCGGGCAATAGCCCAAACTCTAACAATATCACTTCTATGAAATTACAAGGAGTTCGTCGTAGGATGACAAGAATGCATTCAAAAATCGTTCTGTAAGTTTAATACCATAGTTAAAAGAAAGAAGAAGAAACTATTTTTATGATATAGTTTGCCGTAATGTTCTCCACTGTTAAACGGACAAGTAGTGTAGTAGCGCCGTAGCGTATTCGCTGTGGTATTCGCACATGTATTCCTATTGGTCCTGCCAACAACTTATGGTGAGTTCTCACATTCAGTTTTACTCGATCGAGCAAGAGTAAAAACCACGGCACGGGCTTTCGTCCACACATTCAGCATTACTCTATCGAGTGGCGCGCGGCGTTCAGTATTCACCGAACCGTTCGAGCCAAAAGATGGTTTCAAACTACGATCAACAATGGCGGACAGACGGCCGACTCGCAGATACGTACAGAAACTCGAGGGCTCGCTTCGAGCAGGTGCGAACCATCGAGCCTGCTCGATGCGAGCCTTCGAGTTGTGAGTTTTGCGGTCCACACGTTGACTTTTACTCGTTTTGGAGTGAAACTATCGAGTAAAACCGTATGTGAGTACTCACCATATTATGAACTATTAAAAGATGAAACGCAGTTTCAAAACCTTTTCCAAAAAAACCAAAACAAACAACTTCCAAAAAAAAAAGTTAATCACGGGAGTTGGTGTCTTTGGTTTTGAATTTTCGTTTTTTTTACTGTTTTTCGTTATTTTTCACGTACCATAGTAGCGTTTTTTTTAAATCTCGGATACAAACAGTTTTTTTTTCTAGGTCGCCGCTGAGCACTGCTGCCACAGAGCATGCAACTCTTTTGCTGTCACAGAGCACATGGTACGCACTACCTATAAATTATTACTGACTAGGGATGCAAGAAGTGTAAAAAAGTATCGATATATATCGTATCGATATTAAAAAAAAATATCAATATCGATTTCGATATATCCAAAAAAAAATATCGATATATCGGTGGAATTTTCAAAAAAAAAAAATTACTTTATGTAGTTCAAGTTTTATAATCATTTAAATACCAAACTAAAAAAAAAAGTACTAATAATTTTTACGGCTCTGAATTCCAGCGGTTTTAGTCAGCGGCGACAACGGTGTTGCTATTGAAAATTTATATCGTTTTTGATACATTTTCGATACTTGATATTTTATATCGATACATCGATATATCGAAATAATAAATATCGCCTGAAAATATCGATATATCGAACAAAAAATATCGATATATCGATATTTTTTCTGCAAGCCTATTACTGACTGCTGCTGCCGAGTTGAGATTGAGACGGGATTTTGAACGCATTTAAAATACGAATATTGGCCGATTGATTTACCGTTAACTATCGCGTTACGAGCAATGACGTATTATTATATAGACACGTCATAAACCAACATCACGGCGCTTAAAAACGGCAAAAATACTAGATAGCTACTTATACGCATGAAGAAAGGGAAAGAAAATATGACAGCGTACGGCGGGATGCCTGTTGCTAGAGGGAGATAAATATACATCTTCAGGTTTACACACACAATATAAATTAAAAACAAACGTAGTGTCGCGCGACAGGTTGGTGCGTATTACGCACCAACCTGTCGCGCGATGTGGCCAATTGGCTTCATTTCATGTTGTCATTTTAGAGTGCGGACAACGTATCTATAGTTTTATATATCATTGGTTACGAGTGATAGTTTCACAAAATGTATTGACAACTAGATAGATAAGTACTAAATGGTTATGTGGCGGCATCTACATCGCCACATGCAAACTACGCATCAAAGACGTCGGCGTCACACAAAATCCTGTATCACGCAATTAGAATTTACCGCGCCATCAAAATTTAAACAAGATTCCAACATCAATCGTTAGGTAGTTGCCACGACACCCGTCTGCAGGCGTAGCATGAGCACCGTTTTGTCGACGGAAGAGGAGACAAAAATGACGTTTCCTGTAGACAGTAGACAGAACGACACGGCAGCAAAATAGAAAGAGTCTACTGCACTTTTTACGAAATTCACTCTTTTACATAATTCGACTCAGAATTCTTTGTTTTATCATAGGATTTATCGGTTGTCAGTGTGATTTTGAAAGTAAGGATAGAAAACTTTCTTCCGAAATAGTCTACTTCTACTTATAAAAAGACCTAGACAAAGATCGTTAGAAATTTAGAAATGAAAGGCAAAATGACAGATTGTAGAAAGATTTCTACGGTGGATGTCAAAAATGAAGAAACGAACTGTCACATTGTATAGAAAAAGCTATGTCTATTCTTCGTAGAGATAGAAAGCGCCATGCATAGATTACTATTATGCGCCATGCTACGCCTGCTGGTCGGAGGATCCTCCCTTTTTAACCAACTTCTTCAACAAGGAGGTTCTCAATTACTCTGCCAATTATTTTGTTTGGTAGGTCATGCTTCAGAGGTGGTCCCAAAAATTTTATTAACTTAGCTGGCGTAGTTTTTGAGTTAGCTTCAATATTACGTATTTTTCCCACTGAGTACTACGACGATGTAACAGGGTAGTGTGGGACTGCCAGACTTAAAAAAAACTGAAAAGTGAAAAATAACTTTAATTTCGGAAGTTGGGTGTCTTGTGTGCGTTACCCCAGCAAGAAAATGTCTTCTAGAAGGAATTGAGTTATACCAATAATTAGAGCATAATCTGCTGTAAATGTGCGCCAAATAAAAAATTAGTGCGTGCTGTCGTTTTGGAGAAATAACGAAAAAACTAATTCTGCTGGGGTAACGTTTTTCCAGCAAGAAAATTTTAAACGAATGACCAGAGAGAGAAACAAAGTACATGGGCTTTTGCTTTTCAATTTTCGTTTTTTGCCACATACTTCCGAAATTAAAGTTTTCACTTTTTAGTGTTTTTTTTTAAGTCGATTGTTTTTTCTTACACCCTGTCTCATACCTCTAAAGTTATATCATATTTAAATTCAATGGGCATCTAATCTATGATCGTGGAGCGCGAGGTTCCTGATGGTGAACAGATATTACATTACAGCAATTAAATAAAAAGCCAATTAAAATTTCTTATGCTTTATAATTACAACTGTTCTGTCTAGAAGATTAATAGTAATTAATTAAATAGCGATTTTAGTCCTACAACAAAATCATGATTACATTCAGGATTAAAACAAGCACATTTGCCAATTATTATTTAAACACTATTCAAATTGATATTCTTAAAATATCATAGTCACAAATATTTCACAAAATGCATTTCAATAACTGAAATTAACTTATAACAATTTATCCTAATGGGTATCTGTTTAATCACAAAATACTCTGGGGATACTTCAATTAACGAAAATATTAAGTAGTTAACCATTTAAATTGCATGAACTTGCAACATGTTATCACAGCACTCGCAAAAATTGCAGTTGTCAAAAGACGAAATATTTACAACATGGAGTCATTTACATTATGATAGCCCCAGAGGAAAGTTATGAGACTCAAAGAGCAGTCAATTTGATAACATACACCATTAATAATAAAAGTAAACTTTTTACTTAGTTTACAAATACATTAATAGATACCTAACTAAACAAACTTAATGTTAATTTATCTGCGATGACGTCGCTTTTTCTTATTGACACGCACATTTCCGTTTTGAGGTTGATTAGACGTTCCGCTTGACGATGGCGGCGCTACCGGCGGTGGAGCCACGGGCGGTGGAGCCACGGGCGGCGGAGCCACCGGAGCCACTGGAGGCGGCACGGGCGGCTGCTGTACTATCACGAGCCCAGTCATAAGGTGGCGTTGTTGCATGTTATTATTTTGTGTGGGGCCATTCTGCCTTTGTGGAACGTTGACGGCCCTGGGAGCTGGAACAGGGGGCTGCGCGGCATTAAGAGCAGTCCTAAGACGCTGCCGCATGCGTCTGCGCGCGCTACGTGATAGTTGCATGCGTTCCGCACTGTTGTCGTCTTGAATAATATTATCTATTGCAGGTGGAGATTCCTCTTCAGATGAGGTGCTGGTGCGTTCGTTCGCGCCAGTGTTGTGCCTGTTTTCAATTCTAGCTCGCATTTCTGCTTCGGAACGCACTAGAGCGTTTGCTTCACGTCCAAGCGTAGCAAATGCTCGGGAGAGCCTGGCTACGTCGTTTTGTAAATCTTGCAGGAAAGGCTCTAAGTCATGAGCGTGTGTGTGCGAGTTTTCGCGATTGTTGCCGCGGTTGGCAACACGTAAAACAGCGCGGGGCTGAGTTTGGGTCGCCAGCTGTTCAGTCGGCGTACGACGAACAGATAATTTCCCGCTTATTGATACGGGTGCAATTAATGCCCTCGCGTCTATGCCACTCACTACGAGGCAATGCCCACGTTTCTTTAGAGAGCCTTCACACGATCTTACAGACCATACCTGAAAAATAATTCAAAGTTAGTACTTTTCAACATCAAAACTAAGTGTTGTAATGTTTTTCATAATAATCATAATTTTTTGCTTACACAATCAGAAAAAATTGCTTCTCGATCATTGCCAGAAATCGTGACTGTATATGAAAATTCGTGTGCTACCCAAGGTGATGCAGCCATGGATAGCCATGCGCATACATTATCATCTGAAACAATCAATGTTTTAATTAGTTTCTAGTAAAACATAATATTGGCAGTACATCATTTTTTAAATAAATATTGCTTGCTTACTGGTTATTTCAATAATCAAAAAGAATATTCCCATGTCTGATACTCGTACTGCAGTAACAATTCTTCCAGGTACTGTAGAAAACTGCCACGCTTGTACATATTCGCCATTTTCAGATTTGCCCTAAAAGAAAGTAGAAAATAATAATACATAACATAACATCACGCCTGTAATCCCAGAAGGGGTAGGCAGAGAAGTTCTTATAGTACTCCCACATATTGTCAGTTATCTTTTAGGTTGCATGTATGGCCATCAACCAGGCACAAATCCAGACTCCGAGCCGCTACTGAGAAATTCCTGATGGAAAAACCCAATAACACTTTGTCCGACCTGGGAATTGAACCCATCGATAATATTATTATCCTTTGTGCCAAATTTCATTCGGATGTTCAGCCGTACATGGCGTGCACGCGTAACAAATAAACAAACTCACTTTCGCATTTATATTAATATGTAGGATTAAAGATTTGCCAATAAATGACTAAAACAACTAGGGTTACCTCAATAAGTTCAGGAGAGTGGAAATAGCGTAGATGATTGAGCAAGCGAGCTGCAGGGAGCCTGACTCCATTTCCATTCTTGCATGAGAGACAACGAAAGAGACCTTTGCAAGCTTGTGGAGGTCTCTGTGTAGATTGCTGTAAACATGGTGTAAAATAAGTGAGAATACTTTTAGACGTAATGACTGTCATGAATGTTGGTGTAATGAAATAGAAAAAGTTTTTACACTTCATGCATTTTTATTACTTACACTAGACTGCTCGCTTGCATCATCAGCTACACTTTCATTTTCAGGTACTTCAGTTGTATTCTCTTTAGCTGGTGTATTATTCTCGGAGCAAGAATCTGTAGTGACTTTCCCACCAAGCTTCTGAAAGTGCAAATAATATAAGATTTAGATATATACAAATTATTTGGACACAAAATATTTGTTTTGAGATTTATTTTAATTGGACAATCATTAAAGTCTACAAGTAGCCTTAAGTTTCTCAGTGCAAGGGTTTTATCAAACACTAAATCAATGATAGACACGGGTTTTAAATGCCTATGAAAATGAATACTTACAAAAGCTCTTAGTTTTCTAACATTTGCAATGAGTTCTTCCATAGCATAATTTCGAGTTCCGAAAAACAATGCTCTGCAAACAGGGCACACATCAAGGCGCATTTTGCATCGTCCACATACATGGTGGCCTTCATTACATTGAAATATTTGACCTGATGGGATCTCATAGCAGACAGGGCATTGAAGTAAGTCATCTAAGTCTGGCAGTGCATCAGGCTGGAAAAATAAAAATATTATGAAATCTGTACTGAAAATTTCTATGTGTCATCTTGGATCTTATTTTTTTTTTTTATCAGTTTAGACAGGATGTGTTATCTATCATTAATGCTTTGCATCCTTAATTAATAGTTCAAAATATTTTGGTTGTATTTTATTATTTTCATTAGATGCAAGCGCACAATTTTTTCAAACATACACAGTTGATAATAGGTTGACAGTGATAAAAATATTAATTTTATAATGTAGGTATATAAATTTGTTCATTTTATTGTTTTCTTTTAGTTTCTGTTCTGTGTATAAATCACCCAGCATGTGGTAATTTTTTCAAGGTGACTTGTGACAGGCTTTTTTTTATTAGTAATGTATTAATAATAAAAAAAAACCTTTCACAAGTCATAAGTAAAATATTATGTGACTATCAAACTCAATGCCTGTTAATAGGCAATAGATATTCCGATAATTACAAGCTTGCGGTAGGTAGGGGCATTTCTCAAAATTATTATAATGTACTTCGTACTTACATAAAGTACTCATTGAAAAACAGATTGGAATATAAATGTGCTTCTACCTACATTGGTAGGAGAAAAAAATATTTCTGATTATTTTCATGAAAGTATCTTGCCAGAGAGTCTTCAAACCTTACTCAAAAAGTAAACTTTGTAACTCTTAAAATATATGTAAATCACAATGATAAACACATGCAAACTGTTTCAGAATAACAACTGAGGAAAAGGGTATCAAAGAAATAAATGTTCCATTGCTTTCAATCTATTTTATGCGTGAATTTAGGATATGTAGTAAAGATAGCGGTCAGTGGGTCGTCTTAGGGGCGGAGTTATAATGGTAACATAGAATGTAGTAAAATAGCTACGCAATTCATAAATCACACGTGTAAATTAATGGTGACGTTTTTTTGTAAAGTGATTTTGAGGAAAGTTATCTGTATTAAAAACAATGCAATTTAAATGTAGTGGTAGATCATTTCATGTTTCTAGTCTTCCCTTTCCTACCCTTTACAACAAATAATAAGTTAGTAGAATTATTGTATTGCGAAACTTAAAATGGTGGAGCAATTTTTATGTGTACAACAACCGTGCACTATTTTAGTAAATCAACAATTATTTATAAAATTAAAAAGCTGGTCATCAGACAACTAAGTTCCCATGAAAGTAAATGATTACATAGTCAAAAATTGCAACGACGATCGAAAATCCTTTGTAAAAAAATATCGACCAACGGACAAGGTTGAACAATGGAAGCTTTATTGTTCATATTACACTGTAGCAATTCTTGTATACATACCTTAACCTCCACCTGTTCTGACATAGCGAATTTAATTTCTCAACTATTGAGAAAATAAATCTTATGTTTGCTTAAAACTAGCCAAGTGAACAGTGAAATTTTGGATGGATTTCAAACCCTTAAAACACAGCTGTCGTTTCACAAATGGCGTCCATTTAAAATTACATGTACAGTGTTGTCATTTTATGAAATAAAAATACCAGTGGGTAGGTATTGCAATATCATAAAATTATTATATCCTGGTTATTACTGAGCCTAGCCTAGCCTTGAAATCTCTGGTTCCTGTCAAAAATTATAGGCAATATTGACAGAAAATAGAGATTTTGTTGTGAATATTTCGCCAGTGCAACGCGACAGAGCAGCAAACGCACAGTTTTAACGGAACGGACCGGACAGGACAGTTCACAGAACATACTCAAGACAGCTATACCATGCTAGGAATATAGTTGAACGGACACTTATCCGAGCCAAAGGTGTTGAACGAATCGAATTCAACTAGAACGCTGAACGGTCTTCCAGTACCTAACCAGTGCATCGGGGCGTAACTCCGCTGCCGCGAGAAATCGCGGCTCAGCGGACAGAGCTCCGGCAGGATCTCATGGCGGCATGGAGAGTGCGATTGTCGCAACCCAGTGCTGGGCACGCCACAATTGCGGCGATAAGTCCCCTCTTTGAGGAGTGGCTAGAGAGGCGCCACGGCGTCCTCACCTTCCGCCTGACGCAGGTCCTCATCGGACCCGGTTGCTTCGGGAGGTTCCTGTTTCGGATAAGGCGGGAGGAAACGCCCGGGTGTCACCACTGTGTGGATCGTCCGGAGGACACGGTGGAGGTCTGCCCTGCTTGGGCGGAGCCCCGCCGTGTCCTCTTGGAGGCGATTGGCGGCGGTGACCTCTCGCGTCCGGCTCTGGTCCAGGCCATGGTACGGAGCGAGAGGGCATGGGAAGCAGTCACCTCCTTCTGCGAAGCAGTAATGCTCGCGAAGGAGGAGGCGGAACGCGTGAGGGAGAGGCAAAGTTTGCGCCCTCACGCCCCTAACCGCCGCCGTTGGAGACGCCCTGGGCGTCGGGAATCCCAGGCGGATTCCCGGCCACCATAGGCGCGGGCTTGCGGACGGCGAGCAATGGGTAGCTCGCCGTCCGATTAGGACCAGGCCCGGGTCGATGGCGCGTCGTGTTCCACGCGCGCCTCAAAGAGATGTCAGCACAATTGGCGGGGTCCGCTAGGACCGATGCCTGCCAGGGTTGCGGGTTAGTCCGAAAGGGATACCGGGACCTTGGCAACAGGCAACTGAAGGAACACGGGTGGGTTTTAGTCAGTATAAGTCTGACACGCCCTTCTGCTCCGCCCAGAGCGGGAGAAGTCATTGGATGATTTCCGATCCAAAAAAAAGTACCTAACCAGTAAAACCAATAAAAACGGTTTTTGTCGACGGAAGAATAGACAAAATGACAGCTAAACAATCACAATCTGTCATTTTGTATAATCTTCCGTCGAAAAAACCCTTAGAAAACCCCTTTTTGTCATGATAAGCGTGCTAATTCGGACAGATGTGCGCGGTTTCATATAATTTCATTCCTAAATAGATTTGTTTCGTTCGGTTCGTTCGACGCGAGGTCCATTCACACATATCAGTGAAGCCACAGTTCCGGCACAGTGCAAAATATTCTTTCCTGTATTCTCATGCTAGTGTCGTCACTGACAAGTGAGGATGCGTTCATAGAGAATGTATGAAAGAATATTTTGCACTGTGCCGGTACTGTGTCGGAACTGTCAGTGGCTTCACTGATATGTGTGAATCGACCTTAAAAACCAAACTACAACTAAAAAGTTCAAAACAAGCTTACTTTTCAAGCAGTCTGATGCAGTTTATGGCAGTTATTTGCTGCCAACTCATTTTGTGTTGTTTTTTTTCACTTTTTAATAAATAAATATTTATTCTTGAGGTCGCTGCTAAAAAAAAAATCTTCAAACGTGCGTAAATGTTCATACCAGTATTATTTATAGTGCTCTGTGTGTTCATCCCAAGCCCAACTACGGGACCCTTAACTGTTCGTGTTCCGATATACTTGGTCGGTTTTTGTAGTCTCTGGTTCTTTTTAACCGACGTCTTCAAAAAGGAGTTGGTTCTATGTTGGTTCTATGTTCATCTGTATCATAGACATATAAATATATTTTTTTTCTTTGACATTTCATTAATTTTTAACGTCTGTGCATCATTGACTTATAAATCATCTGTGCATTCATTCAAATGTCATCATCATCTCAGAAAACAATGTGTCATGTTCGAACCAGCGTTGCCAAATCATGGGGATTTCCCCAAACTGCGGGGAATCTCAAAACGATTGGGGACTTTTTGGGGAGAGGACCCACATACATTACAAATATCATTTTACTACCTATACTATATAATCGGATACGGATCAGTCATCCAGCCTAAATTTATATTTTTCATGGCAACATTACATAACTTTCAATAAATCTTCGGGCGAAACGAAACCCCTGCTATAATGTAGCTGCGTGACAAAGTTTTTTTTTAAATCCTAATATTAAAGGTTTATATTCTTTAAATTAATACAAATTGTAGATTTTTTATAAAGAAATGAGATTGTTTAATGAAATCATTTTGAGGGGAACCACGATTTTGCTCTCACCAAATTCGGGGATTTTTGCCAATGATTTTGGGGAATTCGGAAAACAGGCATTGGCAACCCTGGTTCTAACATTTGTGTGTCACTCTGTGTCATTCTTCACTTCACAACACTCGAATAATTTTGTGTGTCTTAACTAGATCACTAAAATAATTACAAGATTTACAAATTATAATAAACAGATTACCCAAGTAATCTGAACACCGGACCATAGTAATGAGAAAACTATGGCACCTTCTAATTTTTTGGTTTTGTTATTGATTTTCAGTTTTTGCAGATGTAAGTTGTATCAGTTTTAGTCTGAGTTTTTATTGTTGTAAAAGTTTGTAATTTGTAGTGATGGCCCTTGATTGGATAAAACTCGTGTAAAATAAGCCTCAAATACTATTGATACTTCTATTTGTCGGTAATGTAAAGAAGCTAAAAATGGTTAAACATCTCTATTTTCCTTCCTGTGTTCTGTGCATTGCTTGTGCTGTGCTTCAAGTGCTGTCATTCATAAGTTTGGAATTGTTCAGATAAATTTTGTTATTTTCTAGTTGGAAACTTACAAAGGCTTCATGAGAATATATACTCATCAATAGAGGGAGGAGCAGCATGTTTCAGACGTCTAAATGGAACTCATCAAACAGGATGTTCATGTATGTGGCTGCAATGTTCATGGCTATACTTTTAATTTAAAAGTCATAAAAGGATGGTGTCCAGTAGAAACCCATAGCAATAAATGAGTTAACATAAAAAAAAACTCATACAAGTTTCAACATCTTTAAGGAATAATAATTTTATTGACACACTTGTAACACTAGATTGTTTTGGAAGTTGGGGTCTTTGGTTAAGTTTGTTATATTATGTTTGTGCATCTAGTTTGATCAGATTACAGTTTATATTATCCAGGATATTCAATAAGTAAAACTTTTTTTAGCTGGTGATAATGGTGCAGTGGGTGTGGTCCATATGATAAAAGAAATCAATGATGCTCATTGGCTGATACAAAATGCTACAGCTGGGCCTTACATGGTTGTTGTGAGCACTTCTCTGTTTTCTGATGTTATGGAACTTCTCATGGAGCAACCTGCCATTATTGCTGGAGTTTTAGTACATGACAATATTACAGGAAGGTAATGGTTATTAAAATGTGTTTTTTTTTTTAATGCTTGGTCACTTTTTGCGATTACTATGCCTACTGCAGGGCAAAGGCGTCTTCTGATACAAAGAACGCACAAGCATTGATCATCACAAGTACTTACATTATTTAATTTATTTGACTGTTTTACAGTGCTGGTTCATTCAGTCAAGAATCAAGATGCCCCAATGAGTATTCATCAGCTGTTGGAAGTACTTGCTCGGCTACTGCAGCTGGTGGTATTACATGGAATGAAAAAGGAACTGGACTCCTACGAAAAGATATTCCATTCCCCATATTTTACATGCCACGGTCACGATCATCAGAGATTGATAAAATTGATCAATGCTATACAAAGTATGTTAAATATTTTAACAGAATATGCTCATGACTTTTTTGGACTTGAAAAAAATTCTGATGTTAATGATAATAGTGTAATTTTTTTAAATTGTTTCATGATTCATTTACATTTTCAGGTATAATCATATAGACAAATACAATCAGAAGGGGAGACCGCTTTGCTCAGTACAATTGCATTCCTTTATGTTTGCTGCGGTTGACACTGAAGTATGTTTAAGAAGGTTAGTAGACTGGCATTTGCATATTTTTATATCAATTATGTAAAGGTGTGTCACCATTACAACCTTTTGTTTGTGATTTTCTTTGTTTTAATAAACACTGCTTTTCGAATCACTATTATTTGTTGGACAGTGAATATTTAGTTTCCAGAATGCATACCCTGAATGAAATGTTAAATTACAATTTGGTCTTATTTTAATAATTTGTGTCATTTAATGCTTTTTTAAATATTTACAGATCAGCTTCATCAGCGCTATTGACACCTACAAAAGTGTGTGATCCTCTGGGTGACCACAATGTCTACTATTCTCTCTTCCCTAGGACAATGGTTTGTATTACTTTCCATGTATTCATGTTAGATACCCACCTTGTAAAAACTTATAGACTGGGTGTGTTGTATTATATTATTTTTTATTTTTATTATAAATTTTACTAATAATATAAATTTAAATTTTAAAACTCAATTAATAATTAGGACCATTGGATAGTCCCCAGGGCCAAAAAGTTCTCCAAATGCTACCACTTACTGAAAGCTCAGCTTAGGGTCCTCCTCCATAAGGTGGACCAGCCGACCTGGTGAAGGTTGCGGGAATGTAGTAGATGTGGGCAGCGCAGGATAAAACATAATTATTATTGTTTTATTATGTTACAGGATAATAAGAATTCTCAAGCAGTAACATTAGTGACAGCAAGAATTGACACAGCTTCTTTATTTGATGGTGAGTCAGAAGACTTTTTAAAATCTACACTAATATTATAAAGAGGAAAACTTTGTTTGTTTGGTTGTAATGAATAGGCTCAAAAACTACTGGACCGATTTTAAAAATTCTTTCACCATTCGAAAGCTACATTATCCACGAGTAACATAGGCTATATTTTATTTTGGAAAAAAATAGGGTTCCGTAAGATATTTGGGTTTTTCGGACACAAGGTGTAAAAAATCAACCAGAAAAGTTACTTATTTTGCGTACGCTGCCTAAACTATAAAAGACAGAACCATAAAATGTTCTAATTAATTGTAGATCTTATAAATACCTTCAAAAAAGTCCGCGACGCACTATACCTATCTATGTCGAGTGAGGCACAACAACTGTTTTTTATTTAAAAATCTTGAATTTTTTTTGGACTACATTTAAACGCGTTTATTTTACTCATGCTATTAATCCTTATCAAAATAAATTATTTCATCACTAAGTACAGTTTATGTAGATAATATTTGGTCTTTGAATGATTAAAATTGGACGTTTGGTTTTGAAGTTATGGCGAAATTAAAATATTACGATTTCTGCTGCACGGCCCGTTGCGAAGTGGGCGTCACCAAGGCGGGGGTGCGCGTGCGGGAGGGGAGTTTAGATCTATGAGTAAGGTATGCTCCCTACGCAGCGGTCGTGCGCGAAGTCTAATAATTTTCGTGCGATTTTTTTTAGATTTCGTTCTTAAAACTACACCTACGCAAAAGTTCTTCTCAGAGCTAAACAACAGTTCTTTTCTCCCAGGGCCAAACATTCAAATTAGTAGGAATTGATTTACGAAAAGAATGTTTTACGCATGGGCAAATTTACGTTGCCCTATCACGGGTCGGGGCTCCCGACCATCAGTATATTTTGTTACCTGAAAATAATTTAACGTCAAATGTTGTTTATAGAGAAGCTCTACAATAATCGCTTTAGTTATCTATCCTAAAACAACGGGTTGCGCTCCGGGACTGCCGGCAGATGTGAAAACTTAGTATTAATTACATTTAAATATTTTCATCATTAACAACTTTAACATACACAGAAAGACAATCTGTGCAGCCTGCGGATAATGACTGCGTCGTCGATGTTACTGTCGGTGTCTGTGAATTGACCTGGGAATCATTTTGCTGACCGTGTCTTTCCTGGGTAGGCTTTTTGCAGCGGTAACCGACATCCACGCGGGCGGAGCCGCGGGCGACCGCTAGTGTCTTATATAGGCCTACAAGAAAAATATTGCATGTGTTATTTATTATTCAACATTCTATGTTCTCAGGAGTATCTCCTGGTGCGGCGAGCTCCGTGGTCGGCATGGTAACACTACTTACAGCTGCCACGACCCTGTCTCAAATGATTTCTGTTAAAGATGCGCCATCATACGGTAAGGAGTTATGTTTACTAAACTACGCCAACGTTAAAGGGGGGAGCGAAATAACGCAAGGCTCAACAGCTTCGATTCTTGGTGCTGATTGTAGTGTGTTACAAAAACATATAGAACACATATTATTTCAGATCAAAATGTGCTATGGACATTATTCAACGGTGAAGCGTTTGACTACATCGGTTCTCAACGTGTCGCGTACGACATACGTAAGGGTGAGTGGCCGGCCGGCGCGCCACTTGCGGTTGGGGATATTCGCCTGCATGTGGAAGTCGGTCAGATAGGCGGCGCCCTGTCGAGATTTGACAGCACTTGGCCCATTCACGCCTTCGTGCCGTACGTTGCTGATATACCTGAGGTAAAGCACTTTTTTCAGCTCTAGGGGAAGGCCTCGCTCTTCTTACCAGAATCCCAAATGTACTGAATAGAATAGAAAAAAAAGAACATAATCATGTTCATCATAATAAACCTATACAATATCTATAAGTACAAATAAATAAAATTGAAAACTGGCTGTTTGTAATGTCAAAATAACAGCTTTTTACTAAATGCATATGAAAGTATAATGGCAAGACATATTTATAAAAAAAATATATGTTGACTGTCTGTCTGTTTGTTTCGGCTAATCTCCGCAACGGCTGGACCTATTTTGCTTGGCACTTTTACTGGCAAATAGCTGATGTTATAAGTTATGAGGCTACTTTTATTTTAGAAAAATAATTATGGTTTACGCGGGCGAAGCCACGGCCAGCATCTACTTATAGATATAAATGTAGGGTAAAGATGATTTCATCAAGAAATTAAAATTCAAACATAATTTGCAGATAGCAGAATTCCTCAACATGTTTTCGAGTAACCTGCAGAAAAACATCACGTTATCGTCAGAGTACTCCACTAATTTCCCACCATCATCGCTGCATTCATTCCGGAGAATTCTTAAAAATGAAACTGAAAGTGGAGCATTACCTGAAGTCCTGTTGGCTGACTTCACGGCTAAGTTCACTAATATGTTTTACCATTCTGCCTTGGATGATTATGAGAACATTGATTTTAGTTATCACAATATTACAGTCGACAACAATGGCACATGTGAGTGTGATATTATGTAAAGATTTTCGAAATAAAACATTTAAAAACATTACCCTCCCTCCTTTTGGGCCTGGGTAAAAATAATCAATGATTCGAAACCTGACGTCTAATTTATTTCCAGTTATATCGACCGACGCCCTCTTGGCAAACGGAACGATGACTGAGACCGACTCCCAAGTGAAAATCGCCCGGCTCGCAACAGTCCTAGCACGAACACTGTACCAAAGAGTTACAGGAAAGGCCTTTATTGGCCATATTTCTGCGTCGGCGCATTTGGTAAGAGGGCATTATTTTTCAAAAAAGACATTTCAAATTAAGTGGCATCTTTTGGGCCCACTCATACATCGTACACCCAGGACATCACCCATCGCTTTCCATCAGGCGACATCCAGGTCAAGAGCAGACCAATTTCGCAATAAAAAAAAGAAAAGTCAGTTAAAAATCTCGTATGTATGACAAAAATGTTTTCAATACATTTGAGGGCACGTAATAATAAATAATTGGTGACTGTTTCATTGTAGGTAGACGAGATGCTCTACTGTTTCCTGCGGAGTCAGGCGTGTCGCTTGATACAGGCGGCGGAATATGCTTCGAGCGGGACTGAAGACAAGCCGCCTGAGCGACCCGCGCCGCTGTACGTGGGCGTCGCCGCCTGGTCATCCACCGCGCCCGTGTTCGCGGGACATCTGCTCGCTCTGCTCACTGGCACACCCCTGCCTGTCAACCGCACTGAGTGCTACGACATGAATGTACCCGTAAGTATTGCTGTTTCTATAACTTCTATAAGTAGGAACTTTTTATACCATACATACCATTTTTTACCACCTGTGTTCTGTGTGTGTATGGTATGAGACACACACGTGTCTCACAGTGGCGAAGGGTGATTTTTCGGGGGTGGGAACCCGGAGCAAAAAAAAAAAGAAAAAAAAAAAAAAAAAAGAAAAAAAAAAAAAAAAAGAAAAAAAAAAAAAAAAAAAAAAGAAAAAAAAAAAAAAAATACTGACGAATTGAGAACCTCCTCCTTTTTGAAGAAGTCGGTTAATAATACTTGTTATGATATCACTTCGGACCTTCCTTGTGGCCGCGAAAACCTACTTCTTGTTTTGTTTACCTAACAAAAGAACGGTGTCAATAAACCGTTTCATTAAATTCCTATTTTGATGTACTTTTCTCAAACTTATTTATAAACTCACATTCAAAAAGCCCGCTTTCACAAACCACGCACACTCACACAGTTCAACAAGTGATTTCAACCGCACTACCGCAGATCTATACCTACTAAGCTCCTAATAGCGCAACGCCATCTAACGAAAATATCAGAAAAGCAATGCATTTTGTCAGTACAAGAACGAGATATCTCCATTCAAAAAGTTCACAAATAATTAAACAGAGGGCGCGTTTAACGAGAAATTTTTAGGGAGTGGCATTTTACAATTCAGAGTTTTCGCTCACGGCCACTAGAGGGAATTGGCCGCGCGGGTGTAGAGCTTCAAACGAATTAGCGAAAAATCGTCAGATTATGAATGTAAAAACCCCTTTATTACATAAACTACTAGAATCTGAGAAAAGTAAACAAGGGAAACAATACATTTTATTTTATTTACAACTGCCAGTCAGCTTTTTATATTTATCGTAAAGGGAAACATTAGAATGTTTGAAAAAACTATCACGTCGTTTGTAATTTATACTTATATCTGAGCGAGCACGGCCTAACGTAATTTAACCTTGGAAAGCATGTTTCCTCACAAAGAAAATAATCCTAAACAACAATGTATAGGCTACTACTAAGCTACCAGACGGGCCGCACGCGGGCCAAAAGACCTACGAATTATTGCCGCCATCCTAATCCTACTGATAGTACTAATAACTTTTCAAATCTATTAAGAAATTTCAACTTATTAACTATCTACTTACCCCAAATACATAATTACAACGTACACTTTCACTAAAGTCAAAACACTTTAATCACTGTTTTATACCAACAAACTAATACTACTACTACGATTCTCGAACTGATAAACTAATGTATTCAATAAATAATACGAACAAAATGCAAATTAACTGCAAGTGTAAACAAATTATAATGCGATTACGTCAAACAGCAACCACACAATAGCGTTCTGCCTGTCCGAACTCCGAGCCGAACGCATTACGAAATTCAACGAAAACTACCGAACCGATATCGCGGCATCTCGTTCACGCGAACGCAAGTTTAGATCGTTTTAGGTACAATAACTCGTATTTGACCGGCTTGCTCGAAGCGTATAAAACCGGGGTGTCACGTGACCGAAGTGACGTCATGACGCCTTGATTTTTGAAGGAGCGATAAGCCAGCCGCGCCGCCGAGTTATTTTAGAGAATATTTTTTTGCTGTTGGGAGACAACAAAGACAAAACATTGAATGTAGGCGTTTTGTATAGTTTTAATTATATGGTGTATTAAATACCTATAGTGTGATTACTTAAAAGGCATTTTAAACACTACTGACTGTGTCATTTTTCAATGACGATAGAGTGGTTTTGTTTCGAATTCCAGAAGGGAAGCCGATAGGAATCGAGTTGTACGGTAGCTGCGGCCCTGGTGTCTCATACCATAGAATATGTCTTATGTTTCAGGGTTTCTCACAATACTATCTTAGAGGTTGGAATCACAGTGGAGTTTGTATACAGACGACAATGAATATCAGTGCTGCACTCAGCCCTGCATTCACTATCACAGGTTAATCCCTTACTTATTACTCATAGTATTGAAATTTGAGTTACAAGTAGTTTGTCGCTAATGCTTAAAAATAAATACCTAACACAGGCAAAAAGATGCCTTTGAAGATCCCACACAACAAAACAGGGCTATACAGAATCTATTTTAATAATTCTTTGTTACCTGACTTATTTATTCTCTTTTTAGACTTTTCTTTGAGGGTTCTAAATAAATCGTAATTTGTCGAATCAGACTGTCGTAAATTCCTCCGGATCTTCCCAACAATTCTGCTGATGATCTACATCAATGTTAAAAAAATAATTTAGTAAAAACATAATGTGATGTCCCTGTCTACTCCAGACTACGACTTAAAGTCGGGCGAATACTCGACTTGGACGGAGTCAGTGTGGCAGGCGATGTCGGCGCGCCTGTTCGTGTCGGCGAGCGGCGCGGGCGCGCGCGTCGCGGCCTGCGCCGGCGCCGCGCTCACGCTGCTGGCCGCGCTGCTCACGTACTGGCTGCAGAGACACGCCGCGAGAATATTCACTGACGCACCCGCGCAGTCTATAGTCATCGACGATGCCGCTTCTGGGTAAATACTTTTTTAAACACATCAAAGATATTGTGTCCTGACGGCCCAGTGGGTTCATCAAATCCGGGCAAAAAACATCGTGAGGAAACTTGGACTTATAGTTAATACATAATGTATACCTAGATCTGAAATCGTCAACCGGTCTTGAGCAAGCATGGCGATCAATGCTCTAGACTTCTCTGTATGAGGATAGTTCTTTCGTCTGCAGCGGGACAATAATAGGCTGGTATTATTATAAAGAAGTAGTTGTGGTTTACGTTGTTGAAACAAACCAATCTACGCCAGATCTGTCTGACCAAATGCGTGCACATACATGCTCCGGATTTTGGTTCAATCTGTCAGATATGGCTGCTAACATCATGATCTCTATGCGAAATAAGTTAATTATGTGCTGTTTTTGTTCCAGCATACTGAGGACTGTCAACTGTTGAGAAGAACACCGAACAAAGTATTAGGAAAGACTGTTGTCTGTGATGGTTTCGTGTGAAGCGAACGGAGAGCTTTGGAGATAGTTTAATAAGAAAACATTCCACGTCTGTGTAGTGAAATGAACACTACCGAATATTGGTTAAAGTCAAAGCCCTCTTCACCATGATTATTAGAATAAGTAAACTACAGTTAATTTGGATAGGCCATTTTTCGTTTTGCTTTATGTACGTTTCCCGTTTATATTGTTAAATAGAATTGGGAATTGTCAATAATAACACACAGTATATAATAACTTTATCAGCTAAACACATAAATGTATTATGGCGGCCACACACGCTACGGTCTACCGGAGAGGTCCACCTGTGCAGGCGTCCTGCGCAGGTGGACCGGAGTCTGTAGTAGACTGTAATAGACCTGACTTAGATTTTTAAAGCTGCGCAGGTGACCGGCGTAAAATCGAAAATTAGTTCTTTCGAGTGACAACGTATGAACGTACTTTGAAAAGCGAAGAGAACTAAAGACCTCTAAATACCATACTGCCCATACAGGACTGAGCTCTCGTACCAAAAACACGAGCCGAGAGAGATACTTAATGTATACCGAGGCTGTTTATCTCTTTCGACTAAGGTGACCAAACATTCATAAAACAAACAGTTAAGTTCGTTTTGCAATAATTTATGTCCGGTTGATACTAAGTGATTTCAAATTATTGTTTATACTACAAAAATATTGAAATTAAGTTACTTAGAATAGTGAACTTAAAATGCATTACGAGTATCCACCTATAATAGTAATCTATGGTATTCACAAAACAACAGAACAACATGATACCATACATGAGTTCACATGACACCATTGATGTTTTTTTTTTTTTTTAATAATTTTTTATTCATGACCATATACAAGTCTTTCAGTCGTATACATAGATGGTTGTAACTTAGGTGTAAACTAAACTATGATACAAATCATGTTTACATCAATATTTTCATTATCAACTTGCCCTTTCTGGATAAGTGATACATCTCAGTGAGTGATAGGAACATCGTTTTCTTAAAACATATTAAAACATATTAATTAGAAATGTATATTAGTTAACTATTACAATTAATTAACTAATATACATTTCTAATTACAAAATAATTTAATTTTTTCTACCGTATTACAAATATATTTATACAAGACACTAAAATATTTATTATTTTTTAATAATTCCTGAACACTGCGGGGAACACTTTGTTGACATTCACTTTCGATTTCGATGTCATTGTCATTTATTTCATTCAAATCAGTAACTAAAATTAAACGTAGAATATTATAACTTGAACACTTTATGATAATATGATCCAAATCAGCATCCTTTGCTCCGCAACATTGAAATCTGCTATTGTTTAATAAATGAATCCTATTCAGACACCATTGATGTCAGAATTCTGTGTTACCAGAGTAATTTTATGATACCTGCCAAAAAATCAAATTAATTTGATTATTTTACAATAAAATTATTTACTTTATGTACAGATTGTAAAACTATTAATAAAATGATTTAAAACTAATCTAAAAGCTAAAAATATTTTATAGTTACTAAACTTCTAATCTTTTGGCAATAGTGAAAAAGGGACAAACAGCCTGTAGCAAACAGAAGGGCAAACAAAAGTAAACCTAATGTCCAACTCTTATGGTTCATTTTTGTATGATACGATTTTTGGAGAGCTCAGTCCTGTTTGTGTTATAAGTCCATGTTCCATACACGCTACGAGGCGTAGTGTAGTCGACATGCGCAAGCACACCTGCACGGGAGCTATCCGGTGGACCGTAGAGCATAGCTTACATTTTATTGTATATCAGAAAAAGTTTAGATATGTTTAATTTACTCATTTCTATTTATATTGCCCATAACCTAACTCAAGTTTTTAAATGACAATAGAAATAAAAGTTGTTTCTAATACGCGTCATTATATTTATTTGGCAAGATACCTATACTATTACGCCCCTATTTCCCATCGGCACTAAGGTGCAAGTAAGGTCTTGAATGAATCGAGTGAGTGAAGCCGAAGCCGATTCCGTATCTCGTAGGACTTTAGTATAAACACCGATTTTTTTTTTGTAAAATTAAAATATTTTCGATAAGTTTATACATTAACCGCCTTACTAATAAACGTTGTATAGCGCCTGTTTTGCCCACGGTTTCACCCCATAGAGTATTCTATATTTAGTACTGTTTCACCCGCGCGGAGGTCGGAAATGATGCCTCTGGAATGTACAGTCAGGCTAAGTGAATCATGACCCACTTTGACGATAAATCGTTTGAAACCGTCAAAATAACAAAGATGACAGATGACAAATTCGTTACCAAGGAAATGTATATTTACGCGAATGTCGACCTAATTGTATTTGAATGTCTGTAAGAAAATAAGCTTATGGTGGGTCAGAACTCAGTCAGAATTCAATTTTTTCGAATGTACTATACCGGGTTAAAAAGTATCCCATGTCCATAACCCAGTCATGGTCTATCTCACCAGAAAACACCACCATTTATCCTATCCACGCCTCGTGAGTACATGTTCCTTGATCCTATCTATCACCTTCAATTTTTCAATTTTTCCAACGTTTTTGCAATTTGAGGTGACCCTCAAATTGCATCATTGCATTGAATCATATTTTGATCAAAATATGATTCTCGACCATAACAAATATGTTATCCGAGTTAGATTTGTTCCATTAATTGGTTCATTTGAGAACGTCCAAAAGGTAACAGACTGGACAGAAGTTACTTACCAATGATTAATTTAATATCATTGTTACTCACACACCTTTATTTCTACTTTTATTATGGATCTCATGCAAGTATTAGAAAAGTAATTACTATACTACCATGCATTCAGCAAACTTAACCGATTCATTGCCAATGACGCCCCAGGGGCGTCATAAGGAAATATCACGGGAGGCCATTGGCGCACCTGGCGCGTCACATCGAACTTACTTAAAAACAGATTTAAAAAATTGAGATAAAGAGAACTACCATTTTGTATCCTAAATTAAACATTGAAGTTAACAATACCCTTGGCCATTAATTTAGAATACATATTTTATAAGTCAGGGATAGCAAACCTTTGGTAACAGTTTACAAACTTATACGGACGGGGTGGAAGACACCGACGCGAAAACGGTTACCACCCCGTATATTGGCGTAATAAGGTGGATTATGCCTGGAAAATTGTTTTAGAATTCAGCACAATTATTAACTATGTATGAGTGTTTTAACTGACTGAACTGTGAAAACTCATACAAAATCTTTTAAATAATTGTGGTGAAAAAGCTGATTTTTGAGTAATGGGCGACTTAGGTTCCTCCTTAGATATTCTTACTTGACTATCACAAACAAATAACCTAATACAAGTAAATTTACAAAAATATTGGTGACTACTGTAACATTTTCCTAAAATAAATAAATCCTACCTTGTGAGGCCATATTTCCTTTGAATACCAACGAATTCGAATCGAAACACACAAATAACTTTTTCTCTTAGCAGGTCCACGCAAGATAAATCCGAAATACGCATAAAACATCACAGGGGGCCAATGACGCTCTAGGTGCGTCATCCTTGATGTAGGCCCATGACGCGCCTGGCACGTCATCGTCCAATGTTCGGGGCCTGGCTAAAGTATGCATGAAAATGATGGTGGCAATGAGTCGGTTAAGGCTCCCACAAACAGGCGCGACAAGGGTAGCGCTAACTGTCACGCCCGCGTTATAGTGCCAGTTTGAACGAACCCAATATAAAGTACTCTGTGCACGAGCCTTTACGTTTCGTTTCTCTCACATTTCTCGTTTCCTAAGGCTGGTGTCAATGTCAAAGTGACAGCTAACTGTCATGTTGATATCACCATCATCATGACTTCGTCTTTGATTAGAACGGCGAAATGCATTACTAATGTTATAAGGTTCCCGGCCGCAAGAGCGTCTTGTATTGCAAATCATTTTATAAATTGTCCTGTTTATCGACATTATTCGCACAAGCAGAACCCTAAGATGGCAGAAAGAACATTGCCTCAAGTATTTAAGTACGTAGATGATAATGCGGAAAAATTCAAGCAACTTTTAAAGGAAGCGGTTGCTATTCCATCGGTGTCGTGTGACATCAAGTACCGTAATGACTGCGTCCGAATGGTAGAGTGGATGCAGGAGAAGTTAAAGGAAGTTGGCGCGACCACTGAGCTCAGGGATGTAGGTTATCAGACTATTGATGGACAGGAAGTCAAACTGCCCCCCGTTTTAGTAGGCGTTTTGGGAAATGTAAGTATTACTTTTTATAACTTCCAATAGAGTTCAGTCGTCAGAGGCTCAACTTATATGCAGTTTTACAGTCAGTAAACCAGTAATAAAGTATTTCTTCTACGCATTAGTAAAATCATTCTACATTTGCCTAATTTTGAGTTTTAGGCTTTCTTGATTTAACACTGGTTTATAAAGATTTTATGGGACCCTGGATAAAATAAAAATCTACAATAATTTAATAAAAATAATTATTATTTTTGCTCATCACTCATTTATTTTAAATTCACAAAAAAGAAATGCTTTTTGTACATAATCGTTATATAAGCGTACAAACTATAAAACCGTTTACCTTTTACCCATGTAGATCTTATATTATTCCTGTGATAATTATCTGGGGACACGGCAGTGCCCCCGCCAAGTTGAGGATATGTCTTTGTACTGCTGGTTACTTAGTTCATGTCATGTACAAGATGGGCACTAAGAACATTCTCCAATCTCTGCAAAACCTCATAGAAAAAGTAAAACAAAGATTGGCTTGAACCAGACATTAAACAAAATCCAATAGTGGCTATTGACACTCAGTCTGTTAGCCATTGTATGGGTTGATCTGAATCCATAAAGCCTCCATAAAACTTGCCAACATTGTAATACGGCACCTTCATGAAAATAGATTTTTATAATCATATCACATTTTTTTTAATGTGATTTTTTTGCATTGTTTTCAACTTATTTCTTTAAAGAACTCCATTGTGTTTTATACTCAAAGAAACAATAAACTGTACACACATGTATTCTATTCATAATAAAATTCAGATGTTATAAAAGCATCATAAAACATGGCAAGATTTTTAAAACGTTAATTATTTTTTCCCACATATTAATAAACAGGCACACAATAAAATTCATTTCAATAAGAATGTTACCAAACCAGTTAAAGCTTTGAAACTTCTATAATACAGTTGCAGATTATTCAATTTACATATGAATATGAATACCTAAAAAGTTCATTTACCTTTCTATCTATATAATAAATAGGTATGTCTTTTATTTAAATAGGGTGGGTCTCATGGCTAAATAATAGCAGCCGCACGGATCGATCGAAGGTTAAGCTACACTTGCCGTGGTGTGCATTCTTGGATGGGTAACCGTCCATTACCTAAAAACCGTTAGTCCCGGCTGTCATTTGTAGATCTTTCACAGGTGTTACAGGTAGTCAGGAGCCCAAAAGTTTTGCAACCAGTCTTACAAAGGGATGTGTTACCCAGTAACTAGGTTGTGAAGGTCAGATACGCAGTAGCTCCATGTAAAATATTGGTATTCAGTTGCATCCGGTTAGACTGGATCCCTAAGACCCCAACATACTTGTCAAAGGTTGTCTGTAAAAGATCGCTCTTAGCGATAAGACCGCCCATTGTGTCACCCTATGTTAAATTTCTACATTTGTATCTGTATTTTTTTTATGGTGTACATAATAAAGAGTATTCTATCTATCTATCTATCATACTTGGGAAAAGGCTAGTCAGGATGGTTTTTTTTCTTGTATATAAAAAGATTTTTTTTTAATTTTAGGACCCCTTAAAGCAAACTATTTGCATATATGGGCACTTAGATGTTCAACCAGCATTGAAATCGGATGGGTGGTTAACAGAGCCATTTGAGCTTGTGGAACGTGATGGAAAGCTGTTTGGCCGAGGTTCTACTGATGATAAGGGTCCAGTACTTGGCTGGGTTCATGCTATTAACGCATACAAAGCTGTTGGTCTTGAGGTAAACATATTGTAATATATAATTTTATTTAATCATTTATTATATTTATGTTCTGTTGATACAGTGTATGTATACATTACTGCATTATTTGTCTTATTATATCTCCTACAATAGATAGATATACATAACTGAGAAGGTTTATCTGTAATGATAACTTTATTTATATATGCTTCAAAGAATGATACAATCTAAATATGATTATTTTCAGCTGCCCGTGAATTTGAAGTTTGTACTTGAATGTATGGAAGAGTCTGGTTCAGAAGGCTTAGATGCTCTACTCTTAGAGAAATTAAAACCAGAGGGTTTCTTTAAAGATGTAGACTATGTGTGCATATCAGATAACTACTGGCTTGGCACCACTAAGCCCTGCATCACATATGGCCTGCGTGGTATCAGCTACTATTTCTTGGAGATCGAATGCGCTCAAATGGATTTACACAGTGGTGTCTATGGTGGAACTGTCCATGAAGGTATTTGCGTTATTTATGAATTCCGATTTTTACATAAAAATTACTACCCAGAATCGAACCCGCGCAGAAAATAACCGCTTAGCCAATGCGCTCATCGAGCCGACAGTACATTCAGAAAGTTACATGATAAAACTAATAAAACAAAACATAAAAATACAATAGAAAACTAATATAAATTTAATGGTGCATAACGATGATGGGAATATTGCTGCAGCTACAGCATAAACAATGGCTTATTATAATGAATATTAAAACAGTTTTCATATATAAATCAAGACATATGCATTCATGTTTGTTAAAATATTTTTTAAATAATCTATTCAACTTCGTCTTTATATTTTATTCTACCTACAGTAATACATTACATAAAACTGATAAACATTTAATTATCCTTTCACAATACTTTTATCTTGTTGATAAATGCATACCTTGTCTCATTACGAAAGCTAGTTACTATGGAACTCGATGCTATCAAGACTACACTTATCTTAATTATACTAAGATTTAATGTTGAGTTAAGAAACGGGAGTTGATTGGCCACTGAATTTTGAATATATATTTATGGATTCTAATCTACATTAAAATTTGACAGCCCCTCTGATATTATAAATTGAAATACCTAAGATTTTGTACGGTTTTGAATTTCCAAATTTTTAAATGATCAACAATTTAGCGACACAAAGAAGTAATGCCGACGCCGTCAATTGAGAATGATTGTTCAATTTACAGCGATGACTGATCTAATTTATCTGATGAATGAGCTTGTGGACCAGAATGGCAAGATTCAAATTGACGGTATCTACGACTCTGTCGCGCCGCTGACGGAGACTGAGAAGAAACTGTATACGAACATTGATTTTGATACTGATAGCTACAGGTACGAATTACGATGTTCCCACTTTTCTTCCTTATTACAAGACTGTCTCAGAAGAAGGGTTTGGGGATGGAATTGTCTTTTTCAGGTTTTGGCCTGTTGAGTAGAGTACCTAGCGAAACTATTATACCCTATTCAGTGCAACAAGAGACTAAAATACTAACAAACAGTACCCACACACGAAATACAGTGACGATAATATATCTTAAGATGAAATGTATTCTTCCATTAAGTCCTTGGTGTCCCTGAATAAGGTATGGATGGTAAACTTAGATTTTACTAGAATAACTTGAACACTGAATTTCGCGCTCTACCTACTGTATTATATAATACCTACTAAAGATTAAAAAAATTGTGATATAAGCAGAAGTCTAGCACAATTACCAAAACAATTTGAAATATGTAAGTAGAGACAAATATTTGTGCCAGCTGTTGTAAATGAAAATTGATACGGTATGCGGAATGAGTCAATATTGAGTTATCACATTGTTTACGATATTGCGGTCTTTGAACCCTAGACTTTTGATTTGTACTACACCAAGTGCCTTTAATTAAATACATTATGTATTTATTACATTGTGGTAACTTGAAACCAATGCTGATTCACCATCCATCCTTATTCCATGTATGTAATCGTTGAAATGGCTTAATAATATGTCTTTGTTTTATAACTTATAAGTAACAAAGACTAATGATCGGAGTACCTACCTAACAAACTGGGGACCTAATAGATACTGAATGATACCTTAGGGACGTGAATACGTGAACAGGACACGATAACTCGTGCCCTGATAACTCAGACCGTCCTATAATGCTTTCGAAACCAGTAATCAAATGTTTGTTTGATCGTCTATTACTAACATCAATCAATATAACATGGATCCAGCTATCACGAGTTCTTTGCTAATGATAAAAATAATTCTTGTTTGTAGAAAATCCATAGGTGCACCTAAATTGGCTCACAATGGTGACAAGGAACAAATATTGATGCACCGCTGGAGATACCCAAGCCTTTCACTACACGGCATTGAAGGTATAACCGCATAAACTTTTATTTAATAATGTTTAAATATGCGTAATATTTAATGTAATAATTTGTCATCTAAATACCTTTTTAGGAGCTGCTTTCCAACCCGGAGCGAAGACTGTAATTCCAGGAAAAGTTATTGGCAAGTTCTCCATAAGAATTGTACCAAACCAGGAACCCGAAGAAGTAGAGAAGCTAGTCTTTGATTTCGTCAACAAGAAGGTTAGAATTGAAATTAGCACTTCTTTTTATAAATAGCTTAGTCACACAATATATTTATGGTACGGGATTCCCCCGAATGCCTTTGTGAGCGATAACAAGACTGTCATCGTTTTACACAATAGTTTGAATAATTGTGATATTTGAATAATACCTAATGAGAAAAGTAATGGGCAGGTTTCGCAAGAGATGACTCAGGGGTTTTACCACACTGAGAGCAGCATCTTATTTCATGTAGGTACATACATTCAGACGATTATGGAATTATTCCCAAAACCTACATAGAAGTCGTAGTGGATTTTTTAAGATATCTTGGAGGTAAACGGAAAGCCCTGGGATCGGTTAAAGTTGCACTCGTATCAGAGCATGTCAAATACTGATAATTACGATCAACTCCATCGTTATTAGTCTATATTGCGACCGTTTAGAAAAGGTCGTGGATGTTGATCGGAAAATATATGGAAAGTGAATTACATAGTGATACAACCATTGTATGGCTGGCTATGGCTATATTACTTTATAAAATAATCTATATAAATAAAAATGAAATGCTATTCATCGGTCCAGTCTTTCTCAAGTGATGCGAACGGCAGATTTGATAATGGCGCGGGCGGCGGCTGGACTTAGGCATGGATTAGGCAATTTTTTCTTTTAAAGTGATCGTAAGAGTCTGAATTAGGTTTTTTATGGTAAGAAAAATTGGAAAAGTTGCTCGAAAACTAAAAGTGTTTTTTTCTATGGGATTTTTTAATGAACTCAAGACTATATTGAGGTTTTGACAGGACAATGTCTCTAAGGTCAGCTAGTCTTAAATAATTGTTAATTTATTCACAGTGGGCGGCTCGTGGCTCTCCCAACAAAATGCGCATCACGGCGCAGAGCGGGCGGGCGTGGACAGAGAACCCCGACCACCCTCACTACCAAGCTGCTGCGCGCGCTACCAGGATGATCTATCTTGTAAGACTTTTAGAGTAGATTTCTTAGTTGCTGCGTATAAGAACCCTATAACGTTACGAAACATAGTAAAAAAAAATACATGAATATAATAATGCAACAGCATGTAGATAGCGCAGACCCATAATATATTGTGCCAGTAAATGTTTTGAAGCTTTGAGCTTTTCAATTCCCTTAGTAAACCTTATCTCTGAACAGCTGAGTCTAAACAGAAGCCTGATACAGAAGGCTGTAGTTTTAGAATCGGCACGCTTGGATAGGGGGATTTTTACTCTGTATATATTTTTTTACTGGTATTCATTTCGAGTTAGACTGGAAGCCGCCCCCAAGATAGCTGTGCAAAGGCTAGGCAGATTTATATCTTTTTTCTTCTGTGAAAATCTTCAATGATGCTGAATTCATCCCATCAGTCTGCGGAGGGCTGTCCCTTACACCCTGTGAAATGATGGTATAAAATGTTTTTTGCTTCAGACGGAGCCCGACATGTCCCGCGAGGGCGGCTCCATCCCCGTCACCATCACGCTGCAGGAGGCCAGCGGCCGCAACGTGCTGCTGCTGCCCATGGGCGCCGGCGACGACATGGCGCACTCGCAGAACGAGAAGCTCAACGTGCGCAACTACATCGAGGGCGTAAGTATACGCTCATTATATGACTAGCCCCTGCTTCATCGAGATTTCTTCAATTCAAATTTAAATTCAAAATCTTTAATTCGAGGCAAGACTCGGGTAACATTTTCCTTAAAACTACGTGTTATTAAACAACACAATACGGTGACACATTAACTGACTGAAAAAATATTTTTGTGTTGGATAGTCCATTTATCGAGGAAGGTTTTAAGCTATATAACATCACGCGGAGCATAAATGAAAAAAATTGCAAAAACGGGAAAAATTATCCCTTTTTGAGAGCCGAAAGCTCTCAAAAAGGGATAATTTTTGAGAACTTCCGTTGCGTGCACTGCGTAAACGGTTTAAGTTACGCAAATATCATGTATGATGGAAGATTGACTCACTATAACCCTTTTTGTATGGTAATCAAATTTGTTCGAAATTAATGCTCGAAATTAGTTACTTTTTCTGAAAAAAATACATTCAGGTTTCGTATGTACTAAAATAATTTTGTATGTAAGATTTATATTAGGAAATTAGGGGATATCTAGGTTTATACACATAAACCTTCCGGAGTAAATGCTCTAAATGCAGGTGAATCCTTATCCGGCATCACAATCCATTGTTTAGATTAGATCTGAGCGGTCACACAGACAGACACAAAAAACAGAACGATAAACGTGCTTATAAAAAAGGCGGTAATCGTAATCAGCGGTTTCTCATGAAACTGAACTGACTAAAACCACCTCACCGCAAGGTCGCCGCCTTGAGCACACGAGTAGGGGATTTTTCAGACCCGAAGCTTTATTAGTATTTAAGGTTACTGCTGCGTACCTTTTATCGGAAATTGCATGACTTTTTTGAAACTCACCTGGAGTGGTGACATAAGCAGGTCATAGCACATTTACGTTTTTCGTTTGGCCGTACCTATTCGATCGCTGTCCGTTTGTGGTGACCAAATAGTGTAAATTGTAAGTGGGTCACCTGGTTTCAGTCACCGCCTAGTGCATAAATGTCACGAACATATTCGGGGAAACCAAAAGAGTGCTGGTGCCGGTGGTTTTGCAGATCCTTTTCGTCATCACCTGCGGGGTAATTGCGTATGCGTAACAATTACAGTAGCAACGGCTTTCATTTTGACAGTTCAACATCATTCATTGCGTTATTTACGTTGTTAAACAGACTTTTTCCAACATTATGAAGCAATGTATTAGCAGTATCCTTCAAAATGATACAGATTGTGATTGAAAGTGTTCGCAATTAGGGTGCTGGTAATACTGCTAAGTTCTGCTTATACAGCGATGTTATCAAGGTTTAAAACATAATACCGAATGACATTTTCAGGGCAGGCAAGCTATCGCGATAAATCTTATAGGAAACAAATATCAAACATATGTAGGCAAAAGAGGAGTGCTTATTGTTCTAAGACGCTCTGGGCCACGCGTTACAACTTGTCCGTGTGTGCAATAATGTGCAACATGCAATATGCAAAACAATACGGAAGAGCTGGATATGTAACATCAAGTAATTGTTTAGTCATTACGGAAATAAATCATAATTCGTGTCGTAAGTCGTAACGTCATTCTTGTGTCACCGCTATTTAATTAGCACTTTTGCAGGGGTGTTGAAATGTGTGAAATTATAACATAACGTTGCGTCTACCGTCTACCTACCGGTAGAGGTAGGCAGAGATCGCACACCCACATTTCGCCAGTTTTTATAAGTCCCAAGTAATGGGGCGACGGTATTACCGCTAACCAGACTCCAAGCTGCTACACAATTACACTTAGCCCGACCTAGGGATCGAATCCGGGACCTGTAAATCAACAAGGCGGTTACTTATAGAATCTACCTACTTAATAAAAATCTTATTCATTCACTGACAGACAACGCACAGCCTAAACTGTTGGGTCTAGAAGCATGAAATGTTGCTCAAACCCAAAGCATTTATTTCAATTAAACTATTTACAGGCACTTTTGAATAGTCAAAGAGTCGGTCAGTTAGCTAGAAAGTTGAAGCTAGTTGCCCATTCTAAAACGTAGATCTCTATGGAGAAGAACTGACACTCTTTTAAATATGGATATTACAAAATCCTGGGTACATTATTCTTGTTGCTTCTATATTATGTGAAAACAATGTAAAAAATATAATCAAAATATTAGATTAAAAACAAGCTCTGGCAGATAAGAGATGGCCATTCTCAACCGACTGCGCCCGTTCACGAACATAACGCTGACGCGTGGATCAGGACCATCGAGCTCAACCATTTTAATTTTTCTGGGTGCCTCCCTTAAAACGGTTAATTAGGGGATGAAAGTTTGTGGGGAAGTTTCTCATTTTTGCCGACGGAAAATCCCAGGGAGCACATGGCTTGTATTTATAAATAACAAATATGTTGACATAATTTTATGTCACCACTATTTAGCATCTTTGCAGGGATGTTGAACAATTCCCACAATATTGTGACGTCATTTTCAGTTTTTATTGTTTTACAATAAAAACATGACTCGTACAATTCTGACGCGTACGTGTGTTTGTAAATAAATTCCATCCGCGTAAATACCCGATTATATTCCCGTCCAAAAGAGTGGGCTCGACTTCGTGACTCTTATCACGTACGTACAAAATCCCCGAATGAAAAATGATGAAGTAAATAGATTTCCTCTCCTTTACTAGGTATAAATATTATATTGAACCCAAACAATCTAAAATTTAATGTAAATCAATGCATGTACGATATATTAAAATAGGTAAACTAGTAGTAGTAGGTAGGTTTTGAAGTAGGTAAACTTTTACCTTAACCTAAGATACGAGGTCGATTGGCTAGTCCATTTGTCATTAGAAACTAGCTATTCTTAGTCTACAATATTCTTTTTTGTCATCTAAGCAGTAAAATGGGCCAAAATAATTATTAGCTACTCCTATAGTCGTAGTTATCTAGTATTACTATAATTATATAATACTAGCTGTGCCCCGCGGTTTCACCCGCGTAGGTCTCGATCCCGTGGGAATATAGGGATAAAACGTATCCTATGTACTCCTATTAGTCCTATTCCAGGTCATAGTCTACCCGTGTGCCCATCCTCTCCTCTCTAGAGTAGGAAACGTCGCGGCGGCGGCGGCGCGGCGCCAGCATCGAACGGTTCGCGTATTACAATTTTAAAATTGTGATAACTTCGAAATTATATGTCCGATTCGAATGAATTAAAAAGTATTTTACTGGTACATGAATACCCTTGATGTTAAAACTATTTATTTGAATAAGAATTAATATAATTTTGATAAAACTCCTTCGCAAATAATGCATTAATTTCGAACAAATTTGATTACCATAAAAAAGGGTATAGTGAGTCAATCTTAAAAGATAGACATATGCTGTCGCGGACTTTTTTTTAACTTTTAAAGAGGAACAATTCCGTCATACATGATATTTACGTAACATAAACCGTTTACGCAGCGCACGCAACGGAAGCTCTCAAAAAGGAATATTTTTTCCCGTTTTTGCAACACATTTCATTTATGCTGCGCTCCTATTGGTCGTAGCGTGATGTTATATAGCCTATAGCCTTCCTCGATAAATGGACTATCCAACACAAAAATAATTCCTGATATATATTATAAATAACCCAACCAGTAGTTCCTGAGATTAGCGCGTTCAAACAAACAAACAAACAAACTCTTCAGCTTTATAATATTATAGTATAGATAGTATAGATTTTGGACACTAGCCTTTCAAGGTTGTTGCTTGGTTAACCCTGTACACTTGTACAGGGCTGAAATACAACAATTGAGAAATAAACTCATTATTTTCCTGGTTAGTTGTAAGTATTGAAACCATTTTTTTTTCCGAAAAAGCTATTAACTACACTGTATCTGTGTGTAAACGGAATTTCCTCTAATATTTCCTTTACCTTTACGAACGATAATTATTAGTACAAAGAATATGAATTTTAATTTTCCTTTTCATTGAATTATACTAATGATAGAGATTAGTTTAGACGCGTTTTCGGATAAAACGTCGTGACTCATCGATCTCAAAAGGGGACTTTTTATGTATTCAATAATGATTTTTAAAGAGTAGATATACTAATTGACAAACTATTCAGAATTTTTGAAACTGTTCTCGCAATTTTTTTTATTTATTGTTACAGATAAAGTTGTTCGCGGCTTACTTCCATGAGGTTAGCAAACTTCCAAAGGCCAGCAAATAAAACATTTAACATAAGTATATTATTTTGACTGTTTGGGGGTAAGAACGTTTTGTACGACGAGCATTATATACAAGAAGGATTGTCTACATTCCTAACGTTAAGTACACATATTGCATAATTATAATTATGTATGTTTTATCTCGCATAATATATCTCGGTGCCTTATCCGTACACTTGGAACTGGTGGACTGTATTATTTTAATTTTTTACATATCATAATGTATTATTAAACGCAGAGAGAAGTTCCGTTTTGTATTATGTAATTTTATTTGTTTTGCTTTAATTTCCTGTATCGTGTAAAATATTTTTTGCTTATTAAACTTTTTCATATATATCTAATATTACGAGAATTTTATTTAACTCCATATCATCTAAATTACGATGCTACGCATCTTCCACCCACTACAGTATTTTTTCCAACTCCAGGCTTAGATACCTGACCTATGTATTGAACCCTATGATTGGACTTCGGGCTGGATCGAAAATTTTCGGGGATCGACGACACACTTTTCAAGTCAACCAGCAGAAAGATTTCGCGATGGCTTGGTATGGTAGGATCTTGTGCATGATCCGTACTAAGCGTCATCTTTCATCGCCAAAGAGGGCCTCCTCACCTCCAGGGGGCCAAGTCTACTAATTTACAAACGTGTCACTGGTGTCACAATGATCAGTTTTTGACAGATATGTCATACAAACGTGTCAGTGGTCTCGCAATGATGAGTTTTTGACAGATTAAGCGATTGATCATGTGTTGGAGTGGTCATCAGGGGATGACCACTCCAACACATGATCAATCGCTTCCATCGCTTTGAAGCGGTCAGATTTGTTATTATTTTAAAAGGGAATTAGATTGACTTTTGCCACTGTCAAGAACGGACCCCTTCTAAATACATAGTATGTACTTTGTGGAGATAAAATAAACATTTATTACTATACTAGTGCCTGTATAACAAAATCTATTGGAGGACCAGTCGAGATTCTAGGCACAATTTTTAATGGCATAGGGGCTTCTGAGGCTTGTAGCTTGTAAGTGCTCCAACGTGAAGCAGATTTCAAGCTCTTCAATCTCATTAATATCGGTGCAGACAGCAGCAAAATGTTCAATCAGTTTTTCAGATAATTAACTATATCATTTATATTGTAATAGAGTTCAAAATAGCGTGCAAGAGATGATTCCCTATGCTGTGTGTTTGAGCATGACCGTGCATTTGCTGCTTTGTGTGCGCTGACCCTTACAACAACCTGCAATCACGAATCTATGTATCACACGGCTTTGAATGTTCTGTGACGGTCATTGCGAGGTTATAGAAATTATGGTCTGATAATGATGATGTGCAGTGTAGATAAGGTATAAGTGGAAGATTGTGGTAAAAGTACGCCTCCTCACATAAGGGTACATAGTAGTACATAATATTACTACATATTATAAAACAAAGTCCTCCGCCGCGTCTGTCTGTCTGTTCGCAATAGACTCAAAAGCTCCTGCTCCGATTTTCATGCTGTTTTCACCAATGAATAGAGTGGTTCTCGAGGAAGGATTAAGTATATAATAACCGACATCCACGCGGGCGAAGCTGTGGACAAAAGCTAGTTATAATTAAGAGGTATCTAGCCAAATTAAAGGCATACATAAATACACAGGTACCTACATTATCAGTATATAACTTTCCTACTGTTGAGAGTCGGGTCTTCGCTCTGTGAGTGGGAGTGGGCCGCCGTCCAACAATCAGGCTTTTTTTTATGTCAAAGATACTGGTTCGCCTTTTTTTACCCGCAATTATGAAGTATTTGCTGTTACCGCTGGGCTTAAATACCGTAACGGCACCGGTATTGAAGGAACGATTCTCATATACGTGGTCAGTAAGTACAGCTTACTGATAAGTTTAGTATAAACTGAAATATTATAACAACACTACTTTTGTTAGAACTTCTAGAAAGAACGGAATAAACAAACACTTCAACTGATAGAGTCGTTACTGTCAATACTTAACGGCTTAGATTAGATAAAGGGTCAAAGTAGGAAGTACTCGATAAGGAAAAAAGAAGAAATTACTTGGAACTACAATACACTATTAATAATATACATTCATTATAGTATACATCAATTATTATGTTGTTCTGGGGATTTTTCAACTCGTGGTCTATCCGCAGCTTTATCTTTTTATCTTTTTTTTCTATGGGTTGTGTAAAAGAAAGAAAAATAGGTAGTACTTAAAACAAAAAAAAAACCTATAATTACGAGCACATAACTGAAATTTATCGGTACTAGAGGCTATATGGTCATTGGTACTAGGGGTATGATCGGGCTGAAAACTGCTTAAAACACTGTCATAATTTTATGACATGGTTGACGCATTGGTTCAGCGATTGGCTAGCGCTACGTGTCGCGGGTTCGATTCCTGCATGAAACAAATAATCGACAGATTTGTCTGGGTCTAGCCGGTAGTGTATGTGAGTTCGAGGTTTACCAGTTACCACATTACGCGGTGGCACTACGGCTACGCCACTGCTACGCTGTTCCTACGCATCTGCTACGCTGTTGCTACGCTTCTGCTACGCTGTTGCTACGCATCTGCTACGCTGTAGCTACTCTACTGCTACGCTTCTGCTACGTTGCTGCTACGCTACTGCTACGCCACAGCTTACGGCTACGGTAAGACGTTGGAGCGATAAGCGATGGGCCGCTCATCCAGCGTAAGTAGATACTTCCTAGTTTTATCATGTCAATGACCTGGTTATATTATAGTGGCCAGGCATTTGACTGGTTATTTCATTATTTGTCCACAGTCTTTCGAGATCTGTTCCCCGTCCTGGGGTCAGAAACAGACATATGGGTATAGGTATACTACCTACCTAAGATGATATTATTTGGTTAGCTAAATATAGTGTGATAGGATAGAATACTCTCAACTGTACCTACACTCGCTCGTTTTTGCAAGCAATTACAATTGATAAAGATGCCAAAATTTTGCTAACATGGTTCCTGTTACCGCTTTACTTTAGGTTTTTTTCATATTTTCAGTTTTCGCCCCAAAGTCCCGTCTCTAACATACACTTACGTGTGGAACCTGGGCTCGCGATGTGAAGAAACAATACAGAACCTTAACCTTTAATTACTTTTACCTTTAGAGAATACAGAATCTAAAAGTTTGTGTATCTTCATAAAGCATTTAGTAAAAGAGAGTGAAGGTAAAGCAACAGATATTCCAATAGAAAGTCCCGACAATTCGACATTTCGTCGATCATTCTATTGTTGTCCGATCAGTTCATCTGAAGGCGGGGATGACCATTCAAAAGTAAGTATCGCACTAAACTCGAGTAGGTCAATGGCACGGTCTCTCGAGCTTTACCTATACCGAGTAGTAATACCTACATTATATAGTATTTACATGTTGAATAAAAAGAGGTTGACCGTGACTGAGCTACGACCGTCACGAGCGACTCTTGAAGGCTCGAAAAAACACCATACTTTCAGATGTTTCCAAATTATCTGTAGCGGAGCTATTTCTGAAAGAGGTTTTTAGGTTGATAGTTAAGCTAAAGAATATACATACATGAAACATAGCGAGTTCATATGTTTTTATAAAATGCGTAAATGCTCATCAAGCGTAATATCACACAAATAATTGCTAAATTAGCAGTGGGTGGTTGTTAACAAATTTGTGTTGGTAGCTTGGTAGGTACTTCTTGTTAATCGTATAGGTTTGGGTGCGACAGTCTAGGGCCCTGCCGCTGCCCCAGCTGCGGCCATTGTTGACACACACACAGTCTTACAGTTATGTGACCAATACAGTTAACGGTTACGCGAAACGATTAATTTATCAGAGATTATATCTCATTTAGCACGGTTTTGATCCGATGTGTAATGAGTGGGCGATTTGATAAAAAGTATTCTTTTAATTTTACCTCCCGTTGACATCGGCTGGTGAGCTAACGCATACCAGTTTCAATACTAACATAAAAGAGGATAGCGACCGGCCCTCATTCACTCAGTCTGTCTCCGAGTCTCGCTACAGTGCAACGTTACGCTCCGCATGTTATTTTATATACCAATGTACCGTGCATAAAACTTACATTAAACCGGTATATTAATGGGAGACGCTTTAGTTATTAAATATTTTAAATAAATTCAAAAATATATTTAAAAAACCTTCGTGCACAATAAGGACACAACTTGGTGAGTTATTTGTTTTGTTTCATTTTTAGCTCGTACCTGTTGTTTGTATTGGATACCGTCAGTAATTTTAGAAAATCACAATATTTATGTTTGCTTTAGAATAATTGAAGATTTACGTTATCTGGATACATAATGCTTTAGGTACTATTTCCCTATAATTACTTGGCTATTGTTGTTCAGTAATCAAACAGACAGGTTCTCACAAATCTTGTGTAACTGTGCAGCGTGTGTATCAACACAACACAGGTCCGTCACCGCCTGGCAGATTATCATGCACGCTTTCTAATTTACTGTGACGAATTTTCGCAACAGTACGCGCACATAAACATCCATGTCGCTTTAATTCGTTGCACATTACTAGATACATACCTGTTTAAGGCTGCTTAATCAAAATGACGTTTTCAGCAACTTTAAGACTCTCCGGGATATTGAACGAAACACACGTCTATGGGCGGTTATTGTCCAGGAAAGTATTCATTAAGAGCGGGTTTCTCTTTTAGAATTAACTTGCGTCTTTATTATTTTCACTTTCTTGTGTATTACCTACCTACCTAGTAGGTACCTATACTTTCTGGTGTCTGTCCTAGACTACTATATGAACTTTTTACTTATCTGAAACTTCAGACGTTTTAGTAGAAACAAATACCATTTTCGCGAAATTAGACATAGGATCATAAGAATGATCATCAGGCTAACGTTTTCAAAAATATAAACTTTTTTTAGTTCATTACTACATCTAAAAAAAAAATACTCAGCTCCTCACAATTTGGTACGCAAGTAAGAAACAAATAAATAAGAATAACATGCATGCAACTATCAGTGTTAGTTTTTAGTTTTTCAGCTCAAGACAAGCAATAACAAGGTCTTGCCTACTTACAGTACAAATCATTATTCGAAAAAGTAGACTTTGGAACTAAAATATCCCTGAATGATAACGCTTTTGTTGACTGTACCTTTGTCTTATCTGTAGCCCTTAAAAGAGACTATCTTTATTATGATACCGATGCAATGGTGCGACTGGTTTAATCATGCATTTCAGAGAATTTAGATAATAATTAATATCATCAGGTATCAGTAGTACCTAACCTAGTTAGATTAGGTCGTCACGTGATAGCCAATTGTGGTTACGCTTAGTAATATACATTATGCATTACCTACTTCAGGAATCATGCTAATGATATGCATATTACTAATTATAATCTTAGAGGTAAGAATCACTCATTTTGATGTTTTCCTAAAAAAATTGGGATACATTTTAATGTTAATAATATAATAATACATAAAAAACGGATTATTATTCACATATTTAAATTAAATTTTTTGTTTATTATTTCGTACATCTAAATAATTCTGAGTGAATTGCGATTATTGCAAGAACGAAAGTTTTGGGAGTAATTGCGTAACAATGAGCTTACATGTGTTATTTATTACTAGCTGCGCCCCGCGGTTTCACCCGCGTAAGTCTTGATCCCGAGGGAATATCGGGATGAAAAGTATCCTATGTCCTATTCCAGGTCATGGTCTACCCATATGCCAAATTTCATCTAAATCCGTTCAGCCGTTTTAGCGTGAAAGCGTAACAAACAAACAAACTCACTTTCGCATTTATGATATTAGTTAGGATTAGGATTGTTTATGCATCGCTACCATATGGGACAATCATGATATACTTATACTATCATGTTGGAAGAAGAGAAGCTACAAGGCTTTATATAGCTTATCTAGTTTATTTTTGTAATTGTTTCGTTATCTCCCATATCTACAAGGGCCAATTTCTCCCGCCTTTATAAAAGATCAGTCGTGCAGATCGGTTTCCCTTTTATGTTCAGGAAAAGTTATATAAAAGAAAATGAAACCCAACAAGCCAACAAAGGTTCAAACATTAACATCGGTTAAAGAGCGGCCGTGAAACTGAATAGAAAGTTCTTGTCATATCTACACAATGGAGTAAACTACTAATGATCATCATAGAATGGCAAATATGGAAACTTGTTTTCTTTATTTCTTTAAAAGATTTCTTTTTTTTTCCAACACTTGTGTGGAGGTGAAATATAGAGTCAAAACAAAAGCTCAAAAGAAAGTCTTAGAGCACTGGGCTTCAAAGGTTCTCACTAATACTTAGCGGATTAAAGATCAGTGTTAATAAGGCATAATTAATGTTACCTATTGCTATCTGATGAGTTTCTATAGTTTTTTCAGAGAAATATTATTGTAAATAAAATAAATTCTAAAAATCGGCCAAGTGCATGTCGAACCACGCACAATGAAGGGTTCCGTAGTTGGGATGAATTTATCCAACAAATTTAACATTGTAGTTGAAAAACTTGTTCTCCCATACAAAATGTATGGCAGAACATGTTTTATCAACTGCAAATTTAAGTTGGTCGATTATTACTCGGTAACTTGTGGAGTCTACGTAGCGGTGATAGTTTTCCTTTTAATTTCGTTATATTTATATACTACTGCCGTGAATTTTTTCACATACCCAAAACAAACCATTTCGCTGGCAGGGTGGGGGCGTGGGGGACACTTGACTCTATAACAAAAATTAGCATTTTAAAGCTTAATATTTCGCAAACAGATCCCTGAATCCAAAAATGGTTTTGGCAAACTCGCATTATTTTTAAACGTACTTTCCAACGATACCCCACACCACGAGAAAAAAAAAACCATCCCCACTTTACGTGTAGGGGAGGTACCCCAAAAAAAACGATTTTCTTTTACCACTTTGTCGGCGTGATGTATATGTATACCCATACCAAATTACAGCTTTCTAGTACCAACAGTGTCTGAGCTAGGCCGCGGACAGACAGACAGACAGACAGACAGACAGAAAGACAGACAGACAGACGGACATGGCGAAACTATAAGGGTTCCTTGTTTACTACGGAACCCTAAAAAGCTTATAATTACTGCACCTCCCTAAAGGCTTCTTCAAATTGTTCTAAGAAATCAACTAAAACTTCAATATATTTTCTTCAATAGCACACTGAATGTGTATACAGTTATTATCGACGGTCAATTGTTATTCCAGCAGCGTGCCGTTTCTGTTCGAGGATCTTATGCAAACATTACGCGTGCGGTGTGTGGTGGCCTAGTAATGTTTCCGAAAAATGGACCAAACGAGCCGAGGTCGCCAAAAACACTCGTAATATTAGTCGAAAAAGGCAGAGGCGAACAGTTTTGGAGGACGAAGTCTGTATTGTGTTAGTATAATGTTGCTGAAATTAAGAGGGAGCTACATGTTTCAAGGTAGAAGACCTCCGTAGAACCACGCTTTAATGGGAGTAAAGTTTGACCCAAATAATTAGACTTTTGAAAGCTAGCTATTGCCGACAAACCAGGATAGGTTTTAGCTCTTTTTATCCATCTTTGTTCGTTCCTGCTCCCGTTATTTGTCATGGCCCATGCATGTCAGGTGCAGAAAGATAAGAACACCCCATGAGTCATGGGTGTTCTTATGGTGTCATGGTGTCATGCATAGGCCATGACAAAAAACGGGAGCAAGAACGAACAAAGATGGAGAAGAAGAGATCTTCTTCATGAAAGTCAAGTCAAGTCAAGTCATCATCTGCCTAGCCTTTTCCCAACTATGTTGGGGTCGGCTTCCAGACTAACCGGATGCAGCTGAATACTAGTATTTTACATGGAGCGACTGCCTATCGGACGTCCACAACCCAGTAACTGGGTAATACGATACCCCTTGGTAAGACTGTTTGTCAGACTTTCAGGCTTCTGACGACCGCCGTAACGACTGTCAAAGATCCACAAATGACAGCCGGGACCAACGGCTTAACGTGCTGTCCGAGGCATGGATGAGACTCGATATGTAAAGATGGTCACCCATCCATGGACCAACCCCGGAAAGCGTAGCTTAACCTGACGAATCGATCCGTGCGGCTGTTATTACTTAGCCACGAGCTCCTCCAAAGGCACTAGAAAAGTCTTGCATTATAATATTTTGACAAATATATCGCTTTTGTAGGCTTTTTTACAAGCTGTTTTATGAGTGTACCTAGAATACCTATGTATCTACTTACCTGCGCATCATTGTAGTTACAACAGTCAGTTTTCCGAGCTTACTAAAAATCGGAAAACAGTTTCTTCTTGTTATGCAAGAAGTTCTAGTTTTTGATTTTCCATTGAAAATAGAGATTAAAAAGGATTCACAATATTTTACAACCTATTTTCATACTTTGCTGATAATTTTTCGCCAAGTTCATACATAAGCTCGCCGTAGGTGAGTATATGTTCATTGTACATAAGTGTGTCGACTGAATTTAATGAAACGGCATTCTTATTATATGGAAAATTGGAAATAGTTTTTCACGTAGTTTCGTAGGTAGTGGAGTTTTGTTTACCTGACCGGTTATATCATTTTTATTACAAACTCATACTGACACCCCATTAAATACATGTGACGCTTTCCCACAGTTTCACTGTATCCACAGATTTCCCTACAGTTTTCTACACTTCGAAACCTTTTATAGTAAGTTTCTTAAACTTAAACGACGCCGAAGACGCCGGCGATCAATCAAGTCACTACATTAAACTTAAATCTCGAAAGTGAAGTATCCATAAAACGTTCAATAAAGAGACTGAGGTTCGCTGCTCGTTTAATAAAACCGTTAGTACATTCAGCAATACGCGACGCGCATACGGCGTAGCCCGTGGGGGTCGACCACTCACTTAATATGTGATATAAGCCCAATACAGCTTTAATCGAACTCAAATAAATAAACGATGATAGGATTTTTCCATTTCGCTTGAATATTATATGGAATAATATTACAAGAACATTTAATTGGTACTTCTGTTGCCGATAAATATCTGCATTACAGATATTTATGAGACAATGATGGATGCTGGGTGTTATTGAATTGTGGGAGAAACCACAATAACCTCTTGCGGGAAACCCGAGGCCTTTTCAATTGGAACAATGAAAATCCGTGAAATTGTTACTGCGCGCGGTGAGCAGATGTCTCGTTGCCTTGGGTTTTACTTCTACACAACAACATTGTTAGCATCATACCTGCAGATTTTTTTTGATCGAGGCTCAGTTCCTTCTTTATTTTATTTCTTATTAACCTGTATTGTCCCATTGCTGGGCAAAGGGGTGACCTTTGCCCAACCAAACTTTCCACTGTTCCTTGTGTGTTGCCTCCAATCTCCAATCTCCCGATAACGCATCTAAGTCATTACGCCAGCGCAGCGTTTCCTTGGCCTCTCTCCCTTCTGGCACCCGCTGCGTGCAGAATCTGGCCAATCTGTCTCGATGCATCCTACATACATGGACCACCCAAACCCACTTCAACCTAGCAGTTCGATCTTAGAGTGCAATTTGCGAACGATTCCAGAAAAACTTGAATTAACACAGTCAGTGCCAGACAAGGTAAAATGGCATGAGCGTGGAGGTGATCAGATCAAAGAATATCATGAATTATGTAACTCGGAGTTTAAGAATATGCATTTTCCAGATCTCTTTTCCAATTGTGCTGACAAAGTTTGTGATAATGTAGAACATAGACGTGGCTTGCAGATGATGTACCAAGATATTGTAGGTATTTTGTCTAGGGCTGCCATACAGACCCATGAAGGTGTTCAGTCGCAAGGAAAAAGGCGTATTATTGGCTGGAATAAGCATGTTCGCGCTGCTCACGTGGAGGCGAGGTTTAAGTATCAGTCATGGTTGTCTTACAATAAACCCAATTCCGGCAGAGTGTGGGAAGAAATGCGAGAAAGTCAAAGGGTTTTTAAAGGCAAGCTTAAATGGTGCCAAAATCATCAAAATCAAATAAAAATGGACATAATAACATCACAAAGATCTTCCAAGAACTTTAGCCGGTTCTGGAAGTCGACATCCCGGCTTGATCTTAAGCCGGCTATGCCGGTGACTGTGGCGGGATGCAGTACACCAGTGGAAATAGCGAACACTTTCCAGAACCACTTTCGCGTTTCCTCGCCGCTGGGGCCTTCTGAATCAATGGTCGATGCTGAGATCTGTCACAATAGCCCTCTTATTCGTTTTACAGCCAAGCAAGTATCATCTGCAATACAGAAAATGGCCAGAGGCAAGTCTCCAGGGCATGACAGTCTCAGCATCGAGCACTTGAAACATGCGGGTGTGCACTGTCCGAGAGTGTTATCCATGTTTTATTCTTTGTGTTTGAGTCACTCTTATCTTCCTCCCGAGTTAATGGACACATTAGTTGTCCCAATCATAAAGAATAGAACGGGTGATGTATCTGATGTAAGTAATTACAGACCCATATCACTTGCCACTGTACTAGCTAAAGTATTGGACAGTCTGTTAGATAAAACTCTCAACAAATGGTTGAAATTACACGACGCACAGTTCGGGTTCAGGCCCGGACTTTCCACTGAAAGCGCAATATTGAGTCTTAAACAGACTGTCCAATATTATACTGACAGAAGCACGCCTGTGTACGCGTGTTTCCTCGACCTTTCTAAAGCTTTCGACCTCGTTTCGACCTATGACATATTATGGAAAAAGCTCGGGGAAGCATGCGTGCCAGCTGAAATTATACGTGTTTTCCAGTACTGGTATGGTAATCAAGTTAACTATGTGAAGTGGAATAATACACTCTCTGCTGCGTATGGGTTGGAGTGTGGGGTGAGGCAGGGGGGGCTTACTTCGCCCAAGCTTTTCAACCTTTACGTCAACGAGCTGATCGCTGGACTCAGCAGTAAACGGATTGGATGTTGGATGGACAACGTTTGCGTTAATAACCTCAGTTACGCGGATGATATGGTGCTGCTGGGTCCAACGGCCGGCTCCATAAGAGAGCTTTTAGAATATTGTGAAAGGTACGCTGCTAGCCACGGGCTAGTTTATAATTGTAAAAAGAGTCTTTTCATGATCTTCAAGGCCTCCGGTAGAAAGCAGTCATACGAGCCAATTATCAACCTCAATGGCCAGCCCCTGCAAAGGGTGAAACAAGTAAGATACTTAGGGCACTATGTAACGGAGGACCTTGGAGATCATGAAGATATCGAACGCGAGCGTAGAGCGCTTGCTGTGAGAAGCAATATGCTGGTTCGCAGGTTTGCGTGTTGTAGTAAGGAGGTTAAGATTACGTTGTTTAAGGCTTATTGCCAGACCTTCTATACAAGCAGCCTGTGGGCCAGCTACGCTCGGAAATCAATGGACGCCCTGAGAGTTCAATACAACAACAGCTTCAGAATGCTGTTGGGGCTACCGCGCTTTTGTAGTGCCTCTGGCATGTTCGCGCAGGCGCATGTTCCTGACTTCCACGCAATGGTGAGGAAGAAGACGGCATCGTTATTAGAAAGAACGCGGTCAAGTTCTAATAGCATTCTGAAGATGTTAGTGGACAAATTTGACTCGCCGATAATGAATCACTTCATGCAAGTGTTGGTTAGGCAAGAGTGATTCACTACAACAGGTGAATTGTGATATATTCACATCCCTGTATGTAAATACTGTTCTGTGAGCTTAGTACCTACTTATAATAACATACTAACATAGCTTTTAAGTCTTTTGTAACTAACTAACTAACATAAATGGATCATTGTTGTCTTTATAAATAAATAATTTAATTTAATTTAATTTAGCGCGTCGACGGCTGCAGTTGCCTTTGCCGTGGACGAGTTTCAACTCCTGCAGTTGCCTCTGCCGTTGACACGTGCCGCTCGTGTATATGACAACTTAGGAAAAAACAATAATATCGTGTTTGATGTCGCTTAAATAAGTTTTTATCGTACAAATCTTACCATGTTAACCCTAGAGTAATGTTTCAAAACGTCAATTACATAGGTAGTTAAATTAAAGCTTGGGATTGTCGTTATACAACCGGCGAACATAACTCAATGACATAAACTAGGAGGCGGAAAAATAACTCTACGCTTAATTACTATAGAACATACCTAAATGCAGTAAGTCGTTTTATGGGGGTAGGTCACATACCTACATGTTTGAGTTTTGTTTTCCTAAGAAGGTGTATAGAGTTAGGTGGTTACAAAAGTGATATTTAAAATGCGTATCATGTCATATAGGTATTTTTTAATATGTAGTAATATATGTAGACGTATATTTTGATTTTAAGTTTTATGTGCAGAATAACTCAATTTACAGTAGGGATTTGAAATATTGTGTAGTGTTATTTAGGTAGGTAGTAGGTATATTACCTACCGCCCTAATCGAATAAACTGGTATGAAATTATCCCCGAAACGATCAATTACAATTGTCAATTTTGACGTGATTGATACCCATTGATGCGCTTTATCGTCTACCAAATGTAATTGAGCCGATTGACAATATTAATAACAATAGAAATTGATCAATTGCAATTGATCGTTTTGGGGACGCCATAAGGTCCTGTTCCTTCCGTGCGCGCAATCTCTACAAACTCATGAAATAATTCCGTCATACATAACAGATTATGGACTTCGTTTTACAATTTACCGAAACCATAGAATATAAATTATTTATTCTTATGCTGAAACCAATATCCACATTCTAAGCAATATAGCACAATGTGGTTTTTCTAAAATAGTTTGTCGTCACTGAAAAAATTAATGAACAAACAATAAACTTACTGTCATCATATCTTATTGTGAAATCTAGTTTCTACTTATTAAACACATAGCATAATCAGCCTATACTGTTCCCACTGCTGGGACACAGGCCTCCTCTCTATGAGAGGGAGCGCGCCGTAATCTTAACTAAACACATGATTCCATACAAAACCATACCTACTCATTGTTGTCATAACATTGTGTTCCAATCAATCACAGTTTTTGAGGTATGTAGATTTTTTTGAATATTATCAATACAGTAGTGACACGGGTTTTCTGTCCGGTTGTGTAACAAATGTGTCGAGGATGACGTGTTGCCTGACTTTCGCTGCAGCATTGATTTCAAAGGGAAATCCAAGCATTGAGCGGTACCGAGTGGCGGTGGCGCCACTGTATGACCTACTCGCGAGTCGCGGAAGGCTGGGATTTCCCTGTGACGTCACCTGCTGAGCTCTCGAACTCTCGGTGCACGCAACATCATCTGAATTACTGATAATATAATTTCACCGCTAAGTAGTTCCTTCCGTCGGTTAAACGCACATGGCCCTGTAATCTTACAATAAATAAAATGAACGAATGACAGTTCAGCATCGCCATTTATTTCATCACTACAAAGGGATAAATCAGTTATTAGTTCAAACCAGACAGTGTTATAGGTGGGTAATTAATAAATGTGACGATTCCAATTTTTTATTTCAATTCTATTCAAGATTTACTGTGTTGTCAACATCCTTGTTGTAAAATCGTAATTGTAATATTGAACGAAATAGGATGTGCACCACTCTTTAACGTGAGGTCAAATCAACTTACATGATAATTACTGAATCATCATTTCTCGGAAACGGTACACTTTATGTCCCGCTTTCGTTTACAAAAGACGGTGTTATTTCTTGAACATATATGGATGAGTCACTTTATACATGCTAAAGGTTAAATCTCAAATGTTTTCTATAATCAGTGTCAGAACATAAGAGGAAAAACGAGTCTGAGAATCTACTAATGATTCTTGAAGGTTTTCTAAATATGAACGATGCATTAGGTGAATTATGTCATTGACTGCCTAAGTGCACTAGGCAACACATTGAATTTGCACGTTATGTATAAAACGTTATAACACGTTTGTTCGAAGCAAGTATACGTACGTAGTACTTGATTGCAATATGTAGACGCGTGTCGGTTATCAGGTCAAGCTTTAACAAGCGTTACATATTATGTACAATATGGCTGGGGTTTTCCCATCCGTGTAGGTAATGCATTCCGGAACATAGTGGGGACAGATGATACGAGTAACAAGCCCCGGACGAGGCTGAGTGTGGCGGATTCGAGGCCATTAATCAATCATACGCCATTGCCGGACATGATTGAGCGGCTAACAGATATGACCCTCATTTTTGAACCTAGATTATTTAATTAGGTATAGAGATCTAATACACGATAATTAACTAGCTTTCACAAGTTGTTTATATACCTACAGGTAGGTAATTGGTCTACCTATCAGCCAAGTTTATTAGCAGCATAAATTAAAGCGGGTATGATGCAGTCAAATTCTAGTTTTGCATGTCTTTGAAGAATTTAGGTTGGTAAAAAACTAATACTTGTTTGATAGGTAAAAATAATATAAAAATTATAGGTAGGACTTAGAATAATCTAACAAAGAAGATACTCAGATAATTTTTGCTTCCTAATGTTCTTATTCTGCTATGGTATAGCCATGAAACTAATTATGATGGCTTCTAATATAACTATAGTATAGGTAATGAGACCCAAATACCTCGAATGAGCAAAATTTTGAAGTCTGTATGTTTCGTGGGTAGCTGACCGCACTACCCCACCTCTGCTCCGAGGAGAAAGCGCGGTGAAATGCCCACAGATATAATAAATTCTGTCTAGTTTAGCTTAGCGTCTTTTATCATAGTCAGAACCATTGAACCGTAGGCTCGTTACGTCGTGTTTGACAATACCAACCTACTGAGCATAACAAATGTAGGTAATGAGGCCGAATCTGGCTGTGTTTTTGATATTGGTAGGTACCTACTTACCGTATTTAAGTTAAGCAAACATACCGACGTAATTTTTGTTACTACGCTTACGTATGTTGTAATTTGGATGTGCGTAGGTATACAATCTGCGACTAGAGATGGGTTTATGCCCAGGAGTTTTGGGCATAATTCATCTCTATCATAGAAAACATGCCCAAAATTTGCCGAAGATACAATACAATCTCTATCAGCGATTAATGTATTATGAAAATGGATACCTACATGCAAAGCGACTGACCATTGAGCAATCATTTAAAAATGAATTGTTCTGTAATTTTCTAACATACCTACCTACTTACGTCAAATGATATTTACTAAAAAAAAAACAATTATTCCGCCTACATTTAAGTATTTCCAACTAAACTCTTCCCGAATTGTCAGAATAGTGTAAACAATGGCAACCTTGGCGCAAGAATTTTATATTTTAGGTATGACCCAATCCATACTTCCATACTATATATACTATAATATTATAAATTCGAAAGTAACTCTGTCTGTCTGTCTGTATGTTACCTTTTCACGCCTAAACCACTGAACGGATTTCGATATTTGGCAAGGAGATCCGGGGAAGAACATAGGGTACTTTTTATCGACATACCACGCGGGCGAAGCCGCGGTCGGAAGCTAGTTATTTATAATATCAATAATTACGTTTCAAAACATTTTTCCTTTGCAAAATATTTTTTACTGATAACACGAGCTATTATTACCTGAATTTTAACATGTTAGTAAGTTTGATAGGTAGGTATATATAATCACATAATGACACATGTAAACATAGTATGTAACTCCATGTACTCGAACAGAAATAGTCAATACATATTAGGACGCGCGGAGTTTAGGTATCTCTCGCTTTGATTTTTTCCTACACTTTAACGTTTCTTGAGGAAACTGTTTCTGAAATATTTTGTCTTAAATTGTTCCAGTGCCATCATGTTGAAAGTAGTGGCGGTGGGCCTCCTGGTCATTGCGACAGTCAACAGCCAGTGTTTCTACAAAGATGACTCCTCAAAGAAGTTGGACCCTGAAGCTCGCACCTCATTGTACCGCGGACAGCTGGAGTTCACTCTCAACTTGTTCAGTGCCATCAACAAAGCAGTCCCCGACGAGAACATCTTCTTCTCTCCTTTCTCCGTGTACCACGCGTTGCTGCTAGCTTACTTCTCCGCTGGTGGACAAACTGAACACTCATTGAAGGAATCCTTGAGGATTGCTGAGAGTATGGTTGGTAACACGTTGTTTTTTTTATATCTTATTATATGTTTTATTTTTCCTTGACCAACAATAAGAAGCTACCTATTCGAACTGGAAATTAAGAAGTGTAACAGTTTATTTGATTCAGGAAATAATGCGTCATTAGTATTATTATTTGGTAGATATACAATGGGTTTGTTGTGAAATTAGTGTTTTGTTCTTGTATCATAAAGACTGTTATACAAATAGATAGGTATGTAATAAAACCATAAAACAGAATCTAAACAGCATCGTTTAATACATTCTAGGACAAGATCAATCTGATGACGGCATACAAGGTGGACCAGCGATCGCGGGCGAATAACAACAACAGTGACAGCTATGAGTTTACGAGCGCCAACAAGCTGTTCACGGACACCGGGCTGCAGGTGCGCCAGTGCATGCTGGACCTGTTCGGCGACGAGCTGGAAACGCTGGTAACTATCACCACTGTACCATGAGTTACCATAACAACAGTGACAGCTATGAGTTCACGAACGCCAACAAACTGTTCACGGACAACGGGCTGCAAGTGCATTGTCCTATAGATAAGTTACTCAGTACAGACTGTTTAACGAAACTAACACAACATTTAAGTGTTTACCAAACTGTTTGCTGTCTTTAATCTGCAGAAATTTTCGTCGTCGATAGCCTAATACAGTCTCAGTTGGCATTCTGTAGAAAAATGTAAATCCAACGGCCAACGTTGGATTAAATATCATCACGTCCATGTCCTTGAATAGCTTGTCCTTTTAAAATATATTTCTAGTCAACGTAATAGTTTATCTACTGCGTAGACGCCAATTTTTCCACACAGAAACAATGACAAGGAAAATGGAGTAAACTCGTTTGTTAATAAAAGTAATGAGTCTAAAATTAAAATTGTATATTATTTGCAGAACTTCCGTGAGAATCCCGAAGCTGCTCGCGTTTACATCAACGACTGGGTCAACCGCGTAACCAAGAATAACATTAAGGACCTGTTACGCGAACAGGACGTCTCCCAGGTCACTAAACTGGTGCTTGCCAACGCGGCCTACTTCAAGGGCGTGTGGGCCTCCAAGTTCCCCAAGGAGAGGACGAAGAAAGAAGCCTTCTTTGTGTCCGAAACACGTCAGACGCTCGTACCGTTCATGAAGCAGAAGGGAACTTTCCATTACAGTAAGTGATTATTTTAAAAGTCATGTCTAAAATGTCTACATAATAAAAAATAAATAATAAAATAATTCTTTATTGACATAATTTTTACAGAAACTTATTTGAAGCCTCTGACTCCTGAACTAGGTGTACCTGTATGTCAGGAGTCAGCGCCCTCTCCCATTTTATTTGACTTAGATACTAATGTCAACAAACATATGTACTACAAAATAATACAAGTGAAGTTAAACTTTTGTACTCAAATGTTGTTCATGTCATAATGATTAGCAGAAAAGTGTCAAGATTTAATTTGGTACCTTTTGTTTCCACGAAAATGCATATGCACACAGAAAATTGAATAATGATCTTACTTTTCCAAACTAATTTTCATCAAGGTCTCATCTAGTCCAAGTATAATGACGAAATAGCTATCATGATTTTACAATAAATGTTTCTTATCCTTTCCAGTGGTAAGCGACGAGCTCGGAGCCCAGATCCTGGAACTGCCGTACAAGGGCAACGACATCAGCATGTACATCTTGCTGCCCCCTTACTCCATGAAGGAAGGTTAGTCTCCTTATCTATATTTCTTTCTAGAAGCAATTATTATTTGTATTTGGTGGCAAGTCTCCTTTGGCAAGTCTGGAGGTCATAAAAACTTAAATGTCAACTGCCAAGATATGTTATTAATAAAATAAATAAGTAAAAATGGCTTTAAAAAAAATTCAGCAATCGCTCCGACGATTCGTTTTATCAATTCATAAAAGCAATTCAAAGATTGGGAGCGAAACTCATGAATTCTTGAGTTTCTCAATCTATGAATTGCTACATCAGATCATGACAATTCATAACATGAAACGAAAATGCTCTTTTAAATAAAAAAAAATATCAATATCGGTTATAAAATGCTATAAAGTAATAATATATGCAGAAATATACCTACTACAAAAGAAAATACTGTCGTATTGAGAATTATGACGATTAAAATCTTTGTTTTGACGTCAAAAAACACTTTTGATCCTATCGCCTCTCGTTTATAAATCGTTGATACAGATCTGAACGCTTAATCTGATATGAATGATGTTACTTACTGTTAGCCGTGCTTTCTAGTTCACTCGGTTGATAACGGTACACTCCAATTTAGGTCTTTTGGATTATTTCTTGCTTTATTTGACCTCTTGCTCCCGAGGTTTCATCAATCATACTTTACTACAGCTACTATTACTCGCGTGACTCCTGGGTACCACTAGTCAATATTATTTAGTAATTATTCTAAAGCTGGTGGCTGTTGCAGTCGTATTAAGCTCGTTCTGTACGAATCATCATCGTCATTCTCAAGAGAAGAAAAAGACATGCGCCGACATCTCTATTTATTTGGGGTCTGCGCATGTCTTTTTCTTCCATACATCTCTATTAGTCGTTATTTCGGTAGTCAGATTAATCGTTCTGTACGAATATGTAGCTTATTTAATATTTTTGAAGGGTTAGAAATATCTCATATTCATTCCCTGAATTAATTATTAGGTACCTACGTAGTATGTGCTAAGTTATCACAACATTGGAGTATCAGGACAGGTATTAGACCGTTCCTTCCCAAACATTATTATGTCTACGAAGAATATATTTCCTAGTATGTAGACGGTGCTTTGGCAACAGGTGTAACCAACATTATCGCGAACCTAACTCCTGAGCGCCTGGCTACTGTTGTGGAAGAAGGCTACATGGGCCGCGAGGTCATCGTCGAAATTCCGAAGTTCACCGTTGAAAAGAGCCTTCCCATGAGAGAAGTAAGTTGAAGCATTTGTTTCGTAGACTTAAGAAAAATAAGATTTCAGCCATCACTCCTCCTCCTGCTCCACCTCACACAGAGAATACCTGAGATACTTAAACAATATGTATGACCTTCCTTAGATTATGCTTCAGCAGACGATTGAAAATGGGACAATTTACATTTGTCTAATGATTATAGGATCGCGTAAGACAAATCAAAATGCCTGTTGTGTTATTTCAGTGGTTATGGTACTTTTAAGGGTTCCGTAGCTAACTGGCAAAAATGGAGCCCTTATAATTTCGAGAAGTCCGCCTACTGTACGTCCGTACGGATGTCACACAGCCATTTTGCTCGGAGACTATCAGCACTATATCGATTAAAATTGGAAAGAAGGTGTATTATGTGCACCACTAAACAATGGTGTAGTAAAATTGCGAAAAAAATAATTACTAATTATTTTATTCGCAATTTTACTTTTGTGGCATGTAACCGACGGATGAAAAAAATATAAAATCCAGATAAGCGTGTGGGGTATTGATGGATCCAATCATTTAAAAGAATATGATGTTGTTAAGTTACTATGGTATTTAAGTCCAGAGTTTTTGAAATATATTATCCAATTTCTGCGAAATAACTTGATTATATAAGGAATAGGTACTTGAAAACGAATAAATGCTCCATTTGTTTCAGGTGTTGGAAACACTAGGAGTAGGTGACCTGTTCAACGAGACCGCAGACTTCACCACTCTATCGGAACAGCGCGGTATTCTCTTCGACGACGCCGTTCACAAGGCGAAGATTCAGAACGACGAGGAAGGTACGAAACCGCAAATCAATTAGGGGCTAAGAGCTACAAATCGGCAAGTCATTGTCGAAATATTACTCGTAGCTCAACTCATCATTATGCTAAAGCCCGCTCTCATACAATTCTGAATCACAAGGCACTTAACGAATTAGGAACTTTCACTACTCTGCAAAAAGAAGGCAATAAGGAAAACCATGGCAATATAGCTTTTTAGTGTTTCATTTGGTCGTTTTAGCTGCACAAGTGTAGCATTTATATCTACTTACATAAGATTGCTAAAAAAAATAAACTGGACTGAAAATCGTAAAAGGGTTTTCTTTTCCGTTTATTGGTACCTTGTTATTTTTGTATTTTCGACCGTTATATACACCTTCCTCGTTATTAAAGTGAGTGTTCGTTTACAGGCACAGTAGCCGCAGCAGCAACAGCGATCTTCGGCTTCCGATCATCCCGGCCGGCGGAGCCAAGCCGCTTCATTGCCAACTTCCCTTTCGTGTACCTCATCTACGAACGCCCCACCAACTCGATCCTCTTCATGGGCGTCTACAGAGACCCCAAGAAGTAAGCTTCGAAGATGTCTTTATGTAGTTTTTAAAAGATTTTTTTATACAAAAATTATGACATTTTATATACTTACTACATAGTATTAGTATTATTAATGATCTGTTTGATAATTATATAGAAATGTATGAGTACGTAAAAAGACGTACATACATGACGACTTATAATATGTTAATAGGGATTCTTAGACACATCCGAAACATGACTTTAAGTTGGTGAAAAAAAAATACAAAAGAAATTTGTTTCGCTAACTGTTCAGCAAACAGAATATTTCAATGGTTTAAATACATCAAATGAAACTCTTTTTTTTTAGTTTTAAGTTCACCTCATTTTAACTCATTAAATAAGACAATGTTTAGGAATACATAGATAGAAAATTTAAGATTTTTGGACACTTGTAATAAACTATTTCTGCCAAATTTTGTTTCGGTGGTTGTAGCTCATTATTTTGCATAATCATGTAAAATGTACTGCGATAACGATTGCATACTTTTGTGATATAAAACCCAAAGGCAGTCGCCAGTGCACAGTTTTAGCAAATTGATAAGTTAAAAGTAATTTAGAGTAGTTATGTATTTATTTATTTTTGTTCTAAGACATTTTAATGCAAGATCTTGAATAACGTCGCGTCGTCGAAATTGTTTCATTTAAATAAGTTTAGGTATTTTTGTAATTACACAGTAGGTATTTGTTTTATAATTTTTTTTTTAATTAAGATATCATTGAATTTTATGTGATTAAGAACATTAAACTGAGCTATTTCTACGTAGCATAATCCAACAAATCGTATTTTACTTAAACCTTGTGTATACACACATTTTGACATCATGAATGTTGGTCAACAAAAATGTCGATATACTTTTTATATTATTATTTTAACCCGATGGCCTTACTAACAGCAGTTTCCTCGTAAGCGATCAACGGTTGTTCTGCCAAGGAAACTCTAAAGATGATACGTTCCAAATGAAAATCATGTAGGTAGGTATGTATGCAGGCTGTACGTCTGCTGAGCTGGCCTAGCATAGTATAGAGTTTCATTTATTTATTTTTTATTTACCTATTAAACAACACCAGCAGCATATACATGAGTTCCAATTGATTAAGAAGCCAGCTTATAGGTACCTCTTGGTTTTGTTACCACTGACAGTCAGACTACCCTACAACAAAATATATTATTATACATAAATTTTTTTAAACAATCTTTTAGGTCCTAATATCATTGTTCCTACTAACGTGGTCTGGCAGAGTGCGTTGAGAATTCCTTGTAGGTAAGACGTAACTGAATCTTCAGTAAAGCAATTAAATCGTATAATGTGTGTAACTTTATAAGCTTAACCTTAGTTGTGCAATGATTACTTCCTGTCTCTCATTATCAAAACAACAGCTTCCATAAAATGATTAAATGACAATAAAAATGCCATACACATTTCGCACGGATGACCAACTTTGCACAAACTGCTTTGATTAAATGGCTCGATCGATTAATGACTGGACATTATGTAAATTAAAATGTACACGGACTGCGAATGACTAACTTGTTCTAAATATTTTCTGTAAAAAAAATATATTGTTCAACGACTAGACAACAAAGTATCGTAATAAGACAGCAATTTTGAAAAAAAACTCCGTTCCATTGTCAGCCTGGTCGTGTACAGAATACAAAGCAACTAAATTAGAATACCACATTAGGTTTATTTTTGATAATGGCGTCAACTGCAGCAGCGTGTTTCGTATAATTCTCCAAGATGCTCATAAAAATCAAGTCATAAAGAATTAAATGGCGATGCATCTTTCCCTAATTTGAATAAAATAAATGCATGTGAATAAATTTGCAGAAAATAAACTTATTTATGATGCGATCACTGACCGTGTCGTATTTGACGAAGAACATGTTACACAGATCTTTCTGTACCCATGAGTGTAAATGCCAGCACAAGATAGATAGTACAGGATGCACGTGCTACCAACCAGTGAACTGAACTCGTGTAAAATGACCCTTAAGACTGACCTTAACTTATACGGGAACTATAATTATATGTGATCCTCGAAGTTTCGGGGAATGAAAGGACATCGCCTAAGAATGCGTTTGCGGGTGTTCAATCGAGTGCTAGACATCAAACACTGGATGAACTGAATAAGAACAGCAATTTCAGAAGTAATTTATTTCTTCTTTTCTGTACCTACTTGTCCAACAACAAGCGTTAAAACTAATGTTATAACTTCTTTTTCTTCTTCTTTTGATGTCGACGGTACTTTGGGTGATTATTATCATATTGTTTGAGCCCAGCAGGTGCCCAGGTTGATTGCGGCATCAGTAGCATTCTTTAGGTCTTCATAGGTGCAAGTGAACGGGCACTTAGGACACTCCAGCAATTGGGACATGGTCTGATAAGAAGCACCGCACTCGCACTGGGTGTTGGAGGGGTCAGTTATTCCCCAGTTTGTCAAATTGTGTATGCAGCGAACTACTAGGGAAAGCAATCGATTCAGAGCTTTCCATATAGGCAACTGTAGATCATGACCGGGAGGCAAGTGTTCTAGGTGTTTGACGAAGTCAGGAGGTGGTGAATGCTTACACCTCAGTGCTAATTGAATTGCTGATACATTCAGTGGGGCTCGGACAAAGATGTATCACTAAAACAATTAGGAGTAAACTTAAACATCGTTTTGTCTATGTTCATTTGATTTGATTGGCAGAAATACAATGACCTATTTGCCACTAATTATTATTTTATGTTACGTCTAAGTTTTAGTCCATAAAGGTTAGATTAAACAATCGAACCTCTATGGACTAAAACTTATTGTGAATCGGTATCAGCGCTAAATTAGCAATTTCATTGCATTGTCAAGTAAGTTTAGTGTTCGTGAGTCTCCTGTAACGACAATAAATTAACGTTGTTATGGAGTCTGCATCGACGCGATGTTATCGCGCACTGTCCACTTATCTCTGCTCTATGTAACTTCCGTGTAAGATCTATAGTAGAAAGTTAGAGCGGTTAATGAAAGCCTCATTTTGGTAGTTGATTTTTTACAAATCAGCTTTAGCGGTTTTCTAATCGCTGTGAAAAGGTTAACCCTTTTGATTGGAGATGATGCGCGAGTTCAAGTCAAATGTAACTACCTACTTAGATATGTCTGACACGATATTTATGATGGATAGGTATCTGGGTAACAGGCGGTTTAAAAAGCGAAGTAGAGATCGTCAGCCCCGGCGTCGAGTCAACATTGTGGTAAAAATGTTTATGAATAGGTGCTACTCTACAAATAATTGAAAGTCATTCAATAAACATAACCTTTCTTTTACTGTTGTTTTTAATTAAGTCCCAACTTTTGAAGTTCCAACACAGGTCGGATCCTTTAGGCAAAAGGTCAAAACAATTATTCACCCTCTTCGATCAGTTAACCCTGAGTAAGTACTATTATAAAGGAACTACATAATATTGCTAAACCACCAATAAGATGGCCAGCCTCCACGTCTGATTGAGACCTTTAAGAAATTCCAATTCTGTTCCGGGCCTAATACCGAGATGAGCAACAGATGTAGTGATTACGGACGATACGTCCGCCGCCCAAACAACACACCGCGGTCGACGCCGGTGCATGACTGCCGCTGAGAAAATATTGACGATTACTCATCTATTATTACTACTAACTGTTCATTTGACTAGACATGAGTATCCTCACCGTTCAGTTGAAAATGCAGAATGCTCAGTTTTCACTCATAATGTACGATTTCCTGTAAGCGCGCCAACTAATGACGTCTGGTTACGTTGTGTACTTTGTCTGTTGTTTTCACTCTGCGTATCATTTATCATTTTAAAGATTCGTTCGTTTCCTACAGTGCTTTCAACATTACATTTTGGAAATCATAATGGTTCTTTTGCTTAAACTGCGGTTTAGCTAGCAGTTATATACAAGTAGGTAATAGTGCTACCCGGATAACAGCGGTCATGAAATTTTTAGATGTAACCGTGAATCATTTTATTTAATTAATTGGTTAGCAATTGTCGAATTTTGCAACTTTTCTCCCACGTTCTGTATTGATTGTAAGTTATTCCGAAAAAGTACCTACTCGTTTTTATGGCAAAAAATAAGACTGGTTGGAGACGAACATCCTTGGAGCTCAGGACACGCTGGTATATCAGTTTGATCGATATTGGTTATGTAAGGATAAGCCAGTAAACCTCCACTGTAATGCTTATAAACCATGTTAATGATCACGTTATTTGGTAAAACTTACGGTTTTTCAACGGTAATCCTTATATGTTTGCATTTAGAGGCTATTATGTGAACTTAAGTATAATTTATATCAAAGTGATAACTGGAAAATCGTCTCTAATTTATGATGATTGACGGCCCATCACTCGGAGAAAGTTGAAGTGCCTCACAATATTCACAAGTCTGTTTACATTAAGTATGCAGGTATGCTACAGCATTTGTATATTTTTCTTTCATGCGATAACATATACGGGCACGACTTATGTTGGACTTTATATGAGCTTGTTTTTTTTATTAGTCGTCGGAGCGCGCGTCAGCAGAGATACCTATGTTTATATGAAGGAAGGTCGTCCGCTATACTTCCGTTTTGCTGTCCGCTTTCTTGAGCTCATAACTTAGTTATTTTGAATTCGTACGATCGCTCTGTTTACTTTATAAGGATTGTTGTCTGCCCTTATGTATCGCTTTTCCCTGTTGCTATTGATACGAATCCAGTTTTTATTTTATTTTTATTGCACTTATGTTCTGTATATGAATAGGGGAGATGTTTATCTACACGATTTATCTAAAATTGTTTCTTCACCTTTTTATAATTTTATACTTATGCTTTAATGACCTTATAAAGAGGTTGTTTCTTGGTTAACATCTTTTATACAAAGCGATGGCTGGACTGAAATTAATTGGGCGCGATGTTCTTTGTGCCGGTCGGCGGTCGGCGAGACAGACCGACAGACGATTAATAAAGAGCACATAAGTAAACAATGAGTGGAAAGCAGGTACGTAAATCCATCGGAAGTATTTGTGGCGTCGATAGCATCGGTCCGTCCACAATAGAACTAATTACCGCCTTAGGTCGGTGCGTGTGCGCCGGAACCGCAAGAAACAATGCCCGTCGACTACCCGCCAACTATTTATATATGCCTTTTGTTAACTCATCTTAACGTTATCACAATGGCTTCGGTGAGGCCCCAAACTCGGTAAACTGTTTGAAGTTAACACTAAATCTGGTCCTTTGTTCGTTACTTAATTAATGTTTGTTATAGAGCTTCTGTAACACCATCATCCTAAAGACCCATCCAAGTACCAACCTAGGTAGCTTTAAGATTATTCTGTAAGCACTACTTATACGGATGTGATTGACAGTGGCTGACCCTAGGTAGTTCATAAGTAAGTACTTACCCTAAACTTCTTTATTTCGTAACGCAAATACCCGGGTACCGTCCTCTCATTTTAAATAATGATTAGAACTAGATACTAGGACGTACTGTCTAAACTGTGGTTTATCCAAAGTCCCCGGATAATTATTATGTATGCCTACATTTTTAAACCCAGAAATAATTCTGCTAGTATTAATGCGCAGCATAAATCAATGCATTTTTATTTTGTTTTTGGGTTTTGTGGTTTTACCGGAAAACCCCTTTTGGAGATATAATTTGAGCTTAAAAATAACTTACCTACGTATTTTTTCCTGGTTAGTGCATAAAAATACGTCTTTCTACGTATTATTTTAAAAGTAGTTGATCTTGAGTGTAGTTACTTACTTCTATAGCTAAGAGAAAAGTCCGGAAACAAAGCTGTTTCTTCCACGTAGGTAAATATTTGTGAGTGGTCTTGAAGATTTATTTTCATTTGCCGCAGCGCTGAACAATGACAATATTTATACTTACCTAATTAATACTATTTGTTACCATAACTCTACGTCCGTTTTCCCTAAAGGAGTACATATTGGTGCATACCTTTTTAAAGTGCACCCATTTTTCGCCAGTTCAAAAAGTCCTATGTTTGAGTATGTATGTACTTAATAGTCGTTAGCCTCTTTCCATCGACCAGACACAAATAAAAGACTTCGGAAAGCCAATAAGAAATACCTAATTAATGGACTAACTAACCCTTGTAGTAGCTACCCTTCATGGGGATCGAACTGCTACGTTGGTCACTGATACCAGGCGTATGGTCCTACGCCTGGTATCAGTGACCAACGTAGCAGTCAGGCTGTTCAAGCCTGTAGGCTGTCAGTTTCCTCCTACCTTAGCCAAGCGTATATTTTCCAAGTTGGACGGGTCTTATTTAAAGCATTCGCAAATCTGATGGAAGTTTCATAATGTAAATATCCTGAGTGTGTCCATGAAAATGACTCACTCTTTAGTACAGACTTAAAATCAGTTTCAAAATCTGCATGAGGTGATCACTGTTCACGACTGGATTTGAATCGTAAAAGTAAATATGCAGTGAATGCCAGCTCATCGTTTACAATACATGTTGCATTATAGGTAGTTGACTCATCAGTTTGTGTGAAGAAGTCAACAATATCCATTTGATGTCGATAGTTGGTTGCAGCTGGATGAGAGTAGTCTAGGCTCAGGTTAAATGGCGTGCGATTGCAGAAGCATTTGTCTAGAAGAAGACGGTTATAGACTGTTGATGTTCATGTTTATATATTTATTTATATTTTATTGAACATCAGAAAATACATAATAAAAAAAACACTATAAAACATACAGCCTTATCGCTTTCTGCGATCTCTTCCCTGATCCCAATTTATTTGAAGTGAACGCAGCGTGCTGGCCGATGATGTTGATAAAGGAAAAAAAACAAAATGTCATATTATATAAAAAAAACATTTTATTAGCAAACTAACATAGGAAAGTAAAAATATAAGAAATTCATTATAAAACTGTAAATGTTGTAAAAAATTATGGTAGCTACATTTATTATATTACACGTACCTTACGGTGTGATACTAATTTAACGTGATCAGATCTAATCTGACTTTATGTCTGACACTAGGCTTCCACGCGCCATGCTCTTACGTCCTTTGCTTTAAGAAGTTACTGAGTATTCTGTTAACAAGTTTCATAAAATATTTCATTGGGTTTCAGTCATTTCATTAATTTTTTACGTTTATTTCGTCTGGTTATATCGATTTTTTCTATTTCCAAGAAGTTAATTGTTAATATGTGAAACATGAAAGCACTTGTCTTTCACATTTTCAGTTAAATGGTCGACGGAAAAAACCCAATACAGTCCATTAACATGCAAAATTCAATGCTGTCATTTTGCCAATATTCGTAGGCCTTTATAGTCTTGTTATGTCTAAATATATTCGCGGAACAAAAACAGGTTCTGATAAAAAACGTGTCTCGTTCGTCAGAGGTGGATTCAGGTGGAGCAGGCGGCGCAGTAGCAGTGCACGTGTCGCCTAGTGTTTGGAAGACCTCAGTGATGAATCAGTGCAGTGAGCTGCTTGCGAGCACCACACTCACACTGTCTAATAGATATACAGATAAGCAAAAAATCACAGCTCCGGTTAATCAAAATACAATTATGTTTTTGTTTTCATATTTTCTTCACCTTAAAATATAATTCTAAAAATAAATAATGAAGTATTGTACAGGACGGCTCAGCTTAAGGGCGACGTAGATAAACCTTTTTAATGTTTATAATATTTAGGAAACAGGACAAAACATACTGGTTGAAATAAAAACAAAATTAAAAACAAAACTTATGTTAAAGTGGAGTAGATGAATTAATATAATGTTAATGGAATAAGAGCCGACAGCGAAACCCTCATGAATCGAGGGGGACCTTCAATAAATAAACAATATTTACAAAGTATTGAACATTACAAATCATCGTCGATAGCGAGTCATCCACGTCTCCCTTACAACAACTCCGATACTTTATAAAATTAAATTATTCATGCAATAATTACTCATAGAACCTTATAAACAAGACATAATTATCAATAAAATCTAATAATCAACTCAGGAACAAATGCAATAAAAATCGATCAATATAATCCTTTTCAATAATAAACCTTTTCAAAATAATGTACTCAAAAACCAACATAATTTAATATATTACATGAATATATTAGCAACCATTTATGCACTCACATAATTTATGAAGGTAGCCATAGTATCTTAAAGTAATCTGGTAAATCTCTCAATGTTTCTTATTTAGGTACTTATTAAAACTATAAATTCGCTAGTAATTCAAATACCATCTAATGAGATACAAGTGGTAGAGTATAAAATTTACTTCCAAAGTCAACTTTTCTATAAAATTCATTCATGATACATATTTACAAGTTAATGAGTATTGTTAAAGAGTTTCCTCTGGCTTTACAACTATACTTTTAATAACATATTTACGACAATCTCAATAGAAAGCTTCATAGTACTCGTAACATGCACGTTCTAACCGAGGAGACAGTGCTGCAGTGTAGGTACAAAATTCAGTCTGAAAATCATTTTAGATGATGTGCCGCGTGAACTTTAATGCGATGCAATATATTTTTTTTGTATAACGGTATGATTATTTAGTAGTGTTCTTAATCGACAAAGCATTTTTGTATAACTTTTATCTTTAATCATTATCAACTAGGTACTTATAAAGCGTTCATACAAAATTATTGTAAAAATAAACCGAAATACTTAAAGGGTTGAGACTCAGAACTATAAAAACTTAATTAAGTAACTTCCACGCAAACAGTTTATATTTGCAGCGTCACAGTCACACAGGTGCGTCAAGGGGCAGTGTTCGTTTACGAATTGCTAAATACTGAACATTCTTTGTTCATCAGTATTGCTACTGGCAAGATGCATATATTTATCGGCAACTTAGCATTTATAAGTAAGTAGAGAAGCTTACAGTGGCAGTTTCAAAAAAGAATATGAGAGGTGTCGTCAAAATTATTATTAGTCCAACGTTAAAGCGGATACAAAGAAATACTACATACAATTACTTTAGAGACTGTAATTTAAGATACAAATAAATTCAACATTGGTATCTCTATCTATAAATCTTTAACAAACTGCTGAGTTCAATTAATTTCTTAACTTACAATATTGTTTTATTAATGTCTTCCTATTTAATAATAGGGTTTTAGATTGTACCCGGGTAAGTGTAAATAATTAAATAAGTTGCCATTATCGGAGCTAGTAAAGCTGTTTCTAAAATTAACAAATCGGTATAGACGTAGGTAGATATTTATGTATTCTATATAGTTTGTGGACGGAAGGGCCAAGTGACGAAACGACTTTAGGGAAATTATCAATTTTACGAAGTGAAAAGCTCTATTAGTCGGTAGATAGGCAGTTTTAAGCATAGCTAAATTAGTTTCAAAAGATTTCTAAAGAAATAATTTAATAGAAAAAAAAATCGGTCCACAATTGACTAAAATATCGATGAATTTATATAGAAAAAAAAAAAAAAAAACTGTATAAGTACAGACAAATTTAGAACCTCCTCCTTTTTTAAGAAGTCGTTTAAAAAATGACTAGGTCGTGCCGGTATGACATTGTGTGTGATACCGCGCGCCTGACGTGCGGAGGCCGAAATATTATAACTTGACCTTAATTCCAGTGGTTTAATTTCAATCACGGTACATAATTGAACTATTGTAATAGACACTGCATGGTATAACCTATTAACGTATTTATTGTACTGCGCTGATACATTGATCAGTGACCACGTAATGGCCTAAAAATACTGCGACTACAAAGTAAAGTATATGTTAGTTGTGTTAGCATTCAGCTTTGTTTACAATTGTATCGCCTGGTTAACAGTTTATTTTCTCTCATACTTATGTCTGCATAAGTATAAAGCCCTATGTAAGTATTCCTTTTTAGAAAAAAAACATTTGTACTAAATAGGCATCAAATTGAACTGACTGCCACTACTAAAGAAAACTGTTTCTTAGAAAATATGTTGAATATATTATTAGGTATCATGTTGCAGAATTAGCTAATTCACACTCATTTTAGTTATGATACTGAGTATTCATCGTCATTAGATGATAGGTAATCATTATTTAGCACATTGGCTCCCCCTATTGTGAGGATGCACTTAGCGAATTTAACCTAATGACGTGATATTTTTAAATTCATTTGCTCTAGTAGGCGAATGAAAGCGCTTTCACAAAACTTTCGGGCTATTCACTACATGTCGCATGATTACTATGAAAGACTCAAATAAAAAAAATAAAAAAAACATTCTTTCACATCCTCACGAAACTAACGATAATATTCAGTTGTATATAAGAACTAAACTGAGCACAAACAACCTGACTGCATAGAAAGGTATCTGAAAATGTCAGTGAAACAGATTTGAGTGATGTCTATACTCGTACTCGTATTAGGTAATTACTTTCACTAAGTGGAAGGTAAGCATGCACAGTACTTTCATGCACTTTCATACTCAAGATTACTGTTTCATGGCTAATAACTGGTAGGTAATAATGGGAAGACATACAATGATTACTTACATAGGTGTTCGACGGTAAACAATGTCTAAGAGACTATCTAGGTACGTATATATAAATAATGACAGGGCGAGGCCCTGTGTTATAAACACACAGACGGAACAAAGAAAGGCCAATTTGTTAGACGAGAAAGGGAGCACATTTTAAAGACCGCGATTGAAACAGCACTTGTATTTATAATTTATAGCAATCTGAGGGCAATCAGGCCTCTCCCAGTATGAGGCGAAAGATGTAATATTGGGAATGAGAAACCGTTCACTGCGTCGCGTCGTCCGATATGGACACTCGAATAATGGTCCCTCCCGTCCCGAACAAGCTATTACGTTCCAATTTCCGAGGAGTACATTATAATAATAGCGCAAGTATTAACAACAACTTTTTGTACAAAGCTTTATCTTAAACATCGCAGAGTAACTAGTAAATAGAAATGTCGAAAAATGATAGTGCAGCCATACTCGAAAAAATAAAAAGCACTGTTCAAACCGAGAGGAGCACAGTGAAGAGATGCGATAGTTGAGCGGTGAAAGATGCTGGGGTTCTGAATACTCGTTCTTTTAGTCTTTTTTATTTTTATTTTTAGAAAGTTCAGTCGGTCGCACAGCGGGAGAAATTATTACGGCGCGGCGGCGACCAGTAACACCAGCGGTGCTCATCATTGTTCACAATTTATCTGATGTTACTTTGAGACACATTGTCGATAATCCACCGTTTAAACAAACACTATAATGAACCACAGTACCTACCAGCGAGCGTCGTGTCGGGGTGCCATTACATATATCAAGGAACTAGCGTCAGATATCTACCTACTTATACCAAAATGCATAACGTTGTTTACAAATATGACTTCTAACGTAAACTAGTATTTATGACTAATAAATATGCAATGTAAGTCGATTTTATATAATCTTGTAAAACACTTAAAAGTATCTGTTCTTAGCTAAAGCTAAAATGTATACGGTAACGGGCGGAATTACATACAAATTAACAAATAAGATTAACGGCCGAGAACCTTCACATCTCTCTTTCGTAACTGTCTTATTTCTCTATAAATTATTACTTTATTAGCACCTTACCAAATTCATCTGTGATATTTTCAGCCTTTAAGTATCGATTATAAGAAAATACATTTGTTATTATATCACCATGATAAAGTTCAATTGACTATCAATGGGGTGTGAGCGGTGTGCAGTGCGCGGGCGCGCGTTACCTCTGCTTGTTGGGCTTGACGGCGCCGTTGGCGGCGGCAGTCTTCTGCGCGATGTGCGTCTGGTAGTGCTTGGCGAGGTGCGCCTTCTGCCTGAAGCTCTTGCCGCACAGCGAACACGTGAACGGCTTCTCACCCGTGTGCGTCCGCACGTGCACATTCACTGAGTATTTGTCCTTGAATCCTTTCGAACAAATGGAGCAGTAGTGGAGAGATCTCTCTTTCCTCACTCCGTTGGACGTAGAGGTAGCCGCCTGAATGGCCGTCCCCGACTGCGCTTGCGGCGTCGGCGCCGGGTTCTTACTTTGCGGTTTCTTGTATCTTCTATTTCCCGGCTTCGTGCTCGTCACGGTGGGCGATGCTGTCACTATTTGCAAGTGCTGGTTCAGCTGTACCTCTCCGGCGGGGATCATGGTCACTAGTTCACCGTTGACGTGATGTATGTTATAGACACTTCGCGTCGGGTCAATAGGTTCTACGGTACAGAACGGTTGCATCGATTCTCCAAGTTCCGTTGCTATCCTCTTCAACTTTTCGTAGTCTTCCGGGTAGTTGGTGTCTAGTCGAGACAATAAAATGTCGTCTACACTTTGCGTTGATGATGGATTTTCCCCATTTGAAATAACAGAGTTGCTGGGGTCTTCCAATAATATCGAAATATTTAAACGATTAGGTGGCGAAATCGCCATCAAGAGTTCATCTTTGCTATCTTGGTACATTGATGGTACATCAGGTTTGTTGTTATTTGTCGCGATGACTCGTTTCAGTTCACTACTAACATCGACTTTTGCAGGATTTTTTTGTATAGTACTATATCTAATAAAGGCTTTTCCCTGTAATGCGCTTCTGAGCAAAGATTCATTCGATTCTGTATTTTGATCCGTTATTTTCCAATCATTGTTATTGTTATTAAATTCTACTTGACTTTCTAATAAGGCTGGTGTCACGAGAATAGATGAACTATGAGAATCATCTTTTTTGTCACTACTCTGAAATTCGCCTTCTTCGTAACTGTAGGGTTCCACTTTCACTAAATCACTAGTACTTAAATCAGCGTGCTGACTTTCTGAGTCACCATCCTCATAAGTGAAACCTTCTACTTTTGGTAAATCTTGGTTGAAGTCATTGGGGAATCCATTCATATTTAATATGGATTCGAGATCTAAGGAGTTGTGCGGCTCTATGTCAGTTGGACTAGACATAGACACGTCTTCTTCTTTAGCCCAGTATCGACTCGAACTGGTTTCCGTCATATCATGATTTAATACAGTCAGTGTGTAAATTTGTCCATCCGTGTTATTTATTAATTTATTTGAAATTGCCGTGTCTGTGCAAGGATGCGTGCCATTAATATCGCTTTCCTGGTTCCAGTAAAACTTGTTGAGATCCTCTAACATGGTAGTATCTAAGCGATCACGTTCGCGGTCCACGTTCCAAATGGAGTCGAAACTCTGTAGCGTCGTGGAAGTTGTGGCAGTGGCCATGCCACTGTTGGCGCCAATTTGCGCGCCGCTCACGCTCAGCAAGCTATTATTGTTCTGTTCTTTAGGCTCCTCTGAAAGCAGTGGGTTCGACCTCGAGTCGGGTGATTCCATGAACACATTTACAGAACGCATCTGTTGTTTGTACTGAGCATCAGTAACCTCATTGGACGTCACGAAATCAAAGAAATCCGACTTTGACAGTTCTGGGGCAGTGGCCGTCATGACTACCGTTTCATTTACAACCGAGGACGACAACTCGGTTCGTTCTCCTGTCAGTTTTGCTACATTAAGCTCGCAATGTTTGTGTTCAGTTTATCTTTGTACTACAATAAATATATCTAAATTTAAATAAGTGAATAACCCGGTATGACTTGTACTTTATTGGCAGTCGCTAGAGCGTCGGTAACTGAGAGTGCGGGAGTGCGGGGCGCGGGCTGGGGTGCTACTCGGACGTGCCCAACGTGCTCGAGTCAATCGGCGGACCAATGCAGTGTGCGAACTTGATCCGTACGTTCCTTTTTCCCATTATTCACCCCAACCCTATCCTTGTTGGTCGAGAACTTAATTAGCCAGGCTTTTGGCAAAGTAAGTGCAATTGACCATATTATCCATGATGTTATGAAGGTGTCCGAAGTCAAGGAGCGAAGTCAATCTGGAAAAAGGAAAAAAATACGGTTAATGTTACTCAATTAACAAAGACACTATTATACATACTAGTGGGGTACTGGAAATGTAATTTTCCAACGAAACTATACTGCGTCGGCATCGCATATCATAAAGCAGAATATATCCGTATCTGAATGTTTAATTAATAAGCTCGCTCCGAGTCTTTAGATCCTGTACGGAATCAGGGCGAGCAAGTCACGCGTCGCGCCTATCAGGCATCACGTAGCGCCTGCGCGCTGGGCCCGCGCGCTGCCTGCGCAGGCGGTGTGGTGCTTTCCGAGCCAAGCCTGCTTACAGCGCGAACTCCAAATAATAAAAGTGAACATTAAATTTTATTAAAATGAAAGCAGAATTGAGATCATCACACGGTATGTAATTCTAGTGGTTGCCTAAATATTTTTACTTTCTACATTATCATACTCATTTCCACATCCTTCGTTGTTGTATCGTATTTTAAAGTGTTTAAAATGTATGATTGTTTGTTCTGCTATGTTATTTAACGATGGAGGTTTCTGTACATGTTCGATATACATGTCGTAAAATGAGAAAGGTCTGTCAAACGACACGATGAATTGGAGCAAGCGCGAGGGACCGAAACACTCGATATTAAGTTTCATCTGACAGCTGATACAATGGTAACTCGTTCATATTTGACGAAATATTATTTACTTGCTGTATAATTTACAGACACCAATAATACCTATACTATATATACGTATTGCTCGTATGTCTTCGTGTTCAAAATATATGATTTATGTTTATGATATGATCATTTATTAAAAACTGTGTAAACTTTGTAGAGACATTATATTAATATTATCCATGAAAGAATATAATAATAAATATTTATTTAAGGAATTCCACATACACACCCAGATACGCGTGTAACACATAACCCTGTTAGCTGTTGCGCAGTCGGGTAAAAAGTCTTTGTTTGATATTATAGAATTTTTAGTAGGTATTTAATTATAGAGATGGAAAAATAACTCTTACCTACTATACATGCATCATACACTCTGTTATAAAAACAAATAAAATATCGTGACGTCTTCGAATGTGCTTAATAACTGTTGTTAACTTCAAAACGGAATGTAATACTTGTGAGCAATAAAAAATTCTGGAACGAATCTTTAATTAAGAACAATGACGTTATTTTTTGTTTGAATGTTTGTAGTTGTTCGGGCTCGTGTATTTTGCTACAATATCTAATGAAGTATGGAATTATAAATTATACTGCATGCAACTAGGTTTACATGCTTTATAAGTGGCACAGAAAAATACAAAACTATAATGGATATAACATTTAGTAACGAATTAACGATACATCTATTAAGTCGATAGTTTCTGATGATTTCCTATTATTTTGTTGATTAATTGGCAGACAATCAGAGCTGGACAATGAAGTAAGCTTAGCTTAGTGATGATCATAAATTACTCTATTTACTCTCTTGCGAGTGGCTCGTAAAATTCTAAATTCAATTAGTACTTTACGTCATTGCCTCACAAACATATTTTAACTGTACTAAATTGTGTACAGCCTGTCATTACTTTAAACGAAACACTAAGTTAACATGCGAAATTGTTGTGCAACTAACACTGTTAAAAATAGTGCTTTTGACATTACTTAAACCCTATTTCACAATCGTGGAACGTTCAGAGCGGTGGATTAACTTTAAATTGCTTATAGGAAACCTTGTCGATGGTTCTTGAGACATAAGTATCTATCATAAAGGTAAAAATATTGGGTTAAATTGCTGGTACGTCTACGTTTAGCTCTGTAGTGGGTAATCCCAGGCTTTGGTAGGTAAAGGTGCAGGTAACCATTATAGTTGGCTGCGCTAAGGTCGCCGCAGTGGATTTTCTGAGAATCTGGTCTCGTAATAGCATCGTAGGCTATTAACTTAACCGATAAGCGTCGATTATTGGCATTGGTTTGGGTTCGTATTCGTAACACACAACACACAACAAATAGTTTAGCGAGTCATTGTAGGCATAATGTGTGCTCATAATTATTTAAAAAATTCGGACATCTTTTAGCGTTGTAACCTACACGGGTTTTTCTGTTTTAAATAATATTATTTTTGGTTGTCCAGAATAGGTAGGTTACCTTCTGAGAAAACACCAGCTGCATCAAGTTAGTTAATGGACACTTTACTTGACCTAGATTGTTTTATGGTGCCTACCTGCGTCAAACTTGTGTAATTTGACATCGAAGGTCACAGGTTGACGTAAATCTAACCTAATTGATACAAAACAATAGTAATCAAATTTGTTGTTCAACTAATTGAGTAATTAGTTAAAACAAGTATTATCGACAAGCAAGGATGTGAATTTGATGTCTTTGTATTGAGCAGTGGCAGCGCGGCGCGCGCGGTGCATGTGGGTTAACGAGCGCGGTTGCGCCACGCACGCTGCGCCCGCGCCGACACCGACCACCGATACCAACAAAAATAACTGCTATAAAAACGTTATATCTCGTATATTGTTATTCTTAGTTACTTTTTTTTTTTCTTTAAGTATAATATTTTTTAACAGGAAAAAACTAATATTGAAAAATGCTAAAGATATTTTCTAATTTGTTCTCATAAGTTGTTTCCGAGTTTTTACCAGCAGTCAGGAATGTGGTCAGTAGTGAGAAGACCTGAAGACTTATACACAAGTTACTAATAACATTTCTATTACCTATTGATGCGACTAATAAGGTAGAGCTGCGGAGAAACTGCTTAGCTCTCTTAAATATCTAGAAATCTTAAATTGCAATGTTCGTTAGCGCGAATACCCATTACATTTTATACCCATTTGTATTATTTCTACCTTCATGCCATCTCAGGCAAGTATGTAATTAATGCTTCTAAAAGATTTATGAACCGATATCTATTAATAGCATTCTTAAATTAATTGAAGAATATATTATTTTATTATAGACGCATTGGACATGTTGGCGTAATAAGCTTTGTATGATGTTCAGTTACAACTTTGCTTATACAATAGCTCTGCCGATTCTGGAATTTATGTTTATTCCGGATGAAAATAATGCATGTCGTTTTATAAAATAGTCCAGTTCATATCGGTATCGTAGATCTAGTTCGATATCTTTAATTAACACGAATAAGCGGCCTCGATATCGCAACTACAATGGCCGACTTTATCTCCGCGAGCTATCGAACGATGTCTACAAATTGCGTCGTATTTACAACAAAAATACGCGTACAATTAACTGTGAAGTTCCGATGTGACGATAATGACTAGTCGGGCAGCCGGGGCTGAACCAGCGCATGATCCAAGTGTTACGCGGAGCGACCAGCGCGGCGACCAGCGCAGCCCGCGAGTCCGCGACCGACGCAGATCGGACCGCGATAGCCGCGACCACATTGTGACGGTTTTAATTGGACGCTTTACATAGAATTGATTCGAAACAAACCTGAACATGCCGCTGGTCATTCTCTGCAATTCAAGGCGACCGTTCGACGTGCAGCACGATGTTATGATTGTGTGTGACTGCGAATTGGTTACGTTGTTATTTTTACAATTTAATTATTTTGAACGGTCAAATACTCAATTAATGAGATAGTCAGGCATTATTGTGAAGGTAATTTTCTGAATCCTAAAGCACTTCAAAGTTAATTTATCGAGTAATAAGTAACTAAACATGAAGTTGTTGTGACATGAACGGTTTAGAAGTAAAACTTACAATTTAATCTATGACTTTATATGACTAATCATCCGCTGACATGCAATGCCGACATTTTTAATCTTAGAACTTGTACCTTGTTGACGTAAGGATCCACAATGATCTGAATGATTCGTATAATTGTCGCTCTGTTTCATATCACTTGGTATTAGCTAGGCAGCCGTAAATGGGAGCTGGTTGCAGCTCGACCGCATACCAGAGCGCGTCGCCGGCGGCGCGACCTCTGACATTTGAGCAGAAGATGACCGCTTGCTGCGTACGAACAGCCTTTGATCTCTCATACTGTTGCAATTTTATGCCAGATTATTATAACGAGTCGGATACCAGTAAAAGTGAAATTAACGTTGCGTACTGATCTGCTAGCGGGCGTTACTATAAACTCGAATGACACGCGGTTAATTGCGGTTCATGCAATTAAAGGGCTCGCCACGAGCGTGTCTCTAAGTTCCGAAGATTCTGCATCACCACATTTAATGTTTCTAAGCGCTACTTTATCAACGACATACTTTTATAACTATCCACCTTGATTGAATCGCATTTGATGTTTCACACATTAATTTACTCTAATTTAAATAGGCAAGTTGGGTTTGACGAAATATTTATGCAATTCAATTACACCGGTGCTAATTATACTCGAAATCTAGTTTAATAATTAATTTGGTAGATACTAAATGTGGCGGTACCTACTATGTACGAGTTAGTAGTATAAGGCTGCTATAAATGCCAATATAGGTCAATTGCGGTTTACACACTGATTTATGGCAACTGGGAGACCGGTGGCTACGCAAGGATGCACAATCTAGTCGTGACATTAATGGCGGAGATTACTTGCTTACCCGCAACTAGAGTGCGTCGAATTCTGACGTAAAATATGGTTAGTATTTATATCGGATAGTGGTGCTCGAATTCCCACGCGGTGCGAACACTGCGGCCGCGCCGACACCGGTACCGGCTCAAATGATTGGACACATGCTAATGTTGCTAAGATAGATTTCAACGATTGAGAATATTTAATGCACTGTGATGTCACAGTAACTCGTGGCCATCACTTATTGACAGCACAGTCAGAGCAGTGCCCTTTTACTGCCAACGTCTACAACTTACGATATGTTTTACTAAATGCAGATGCCTAGAGTAGCAATACAACAAATCTTTTAGAGAAATCATAACTTTAGACCCGTTTGTTTGTGATGTGTATTTGAATAAATCCAAAATTTATTACAATTTTGAATACAATAAAAACAATCTAGCTTTCTATTAGATATCTTATTTATGTGTTACCAAATAAGAGATGTTTTATTGATGTCTATAATCGCTAGGTATAATGAATTAGACTGTTAGATTATGTATGTTAGATTCTGCATTTCTATGAGCGGGTGTGCCGACCTGTCGTTCAGGTTTAGCTCGATTAGGAACAAAAATTATACTGAGATGACCGCTTTGTCCTAGAGAACAGCTCAGCGGCTCAAGCTAATTGGACACATGACCAGACTACATTACGTAATGCAGCTGACTTCGTGGATTCTATTCACGAACTTAATTAGCTCATCAATTCTGGGATCGTTAAATAAAAAGCCAGCATACCTATAACAAATTAATACTGCCTAATCAGATAAACGATTAGTGTTCTAAACATGGGCACATAACATTTATTACGTTTACACATTAACGTGAACTTTCCTGCCATAAACTTTACCTCTGTATAAACCACATGAATTACTAAAAATAAAAATCTTAATTAATAAAGGGTCGTTAAGAGGTGTTCGTTTCTAAAATTTAATAACAATATATCACTTTCAAACTATATTTTAAAGAATCACTAAATAAAGCTACACCATATAAAAGCTACAAACTATTTACCTATAAGAATCAAAGTTGATTTAAATAATGTAAACAAAACATTTTTGGCATTCATCTCCATACTGCATAGGACAATACTGTGTAGGATAAGCTTCAATCACGAGTTCGTGTTGAAATAAGCCATGATTGGCCTACATCACAGGTGCACTTACAAAAAAGAGAAACTGCAGTATTGCGGCGTACGAAAGAAAATCTTATTATCGACATAAGGGGCGATATTCGAGACGGCCGTCTGCTCCAGTTACAGAAAACGCTCCCTCTGATTTGGATCCGGTTCGATCTGGTTTCGAGCGAACCTACCTTCACTCTCTTATGGTGTTTTAATCACTGTTATTAACGTGAGTAGGGTCCTCTGCAGACATTATCGGAACAAAAATCGATATTGTTAAGTAAATAAAACGAAACCGCTTCCGCTCATTTTAAGCTTCCTCTTCGTTTAAACTACTGTGGAATGCACACAGTTTTTGTCTCAGTTTGAGCTCTCACAGTAAAAATTACAGGTATGCGTTTAAGACATATCGCTACGTGTATTTTGCGCCAATCATAATAAGACCACACGAAGTCAAACATGTCTCGTTAATTTAAAAAGTTACTTCACCAAAAATATTATGCAGTTAAATGAAACAAGGAAACAATGACTTATACATTCAAAACAACCAATTAACTTTACGTAAATACCTACTATTTCTAGATAACTTAAATAAATATTCTTATTATTCGTTAGGTTAGATGTAATTCGGCGCTCACCTGATAAATCAATCTAGAACAAAAAACTGTTTGGAATGAAAGGTCGCGTTGAAAAGATTTTAAAGCGACGACGTATAGACAAAACAGTCAGTTAGCGTTTGACAGACGCAGCTTCTCTTGTATAGTGAAAATAAATGAAGATACTGACTAATTGGTAGTTAACATGCACGTTCGATTATGTGCGAAGCGTGCTAATATAATACAGAGGCAAATTGGCGTTAAGCTTTTGACAGGCGGGTCAATAAGTTGCTGGAAAACGAAAGTAGCACCTGGTGCAGTTTTGCTTTGTTATTTTTATCGGATAGTTTTACAAATATTGAATTACCCGGTCGGGCTTGGATGTCATGGTTCACTTTGATACTTTTTGCACGTCAGTGAGCATTCTTTTTGCTTAACAATTTTAATAGTAGGTACATACATACAATGTGCCAGCAGTAAAGGTAGGTTTAGATTTTTACACGCAATGCAGTTAGTTTAAGAAAGTGTGAAGTACCTACTACCGAACCGGATATCAACCGGATTTCTATTTTTGTTAGATTTCTTAGCAATTGACTCTGTGGAGGGACCATGTCCCTAATAATCAGGTGTTACGTCAGACTAAGCAATGCAACCGCAATCGTCAGTGGTCAATGTATGAGAAGATGTATGGATTAAGGATATGGAAATGAATTCACGGAATTTAAAAAAAAATACGGTGAACGAGCACAGTGGAACCTACAACAACTGTTAAATACAGCAGTTACAATGATTGCCGAAAAAGCTTCTACATAAAGGCGAATATATTTAGTTTACAAATAAAAATAAAAATAAAACCACATGTTTTATGTACTCAATAGGTACCATGCAATAAGTAATTCCGGATTGTGTTATTATAAAATAACCGAGAGCAAAAGTCAATGTAATTATTCGTTCACGTATTGATCTCGGTATAAATAAACGAGTTGTTGCAACTTGTTACTTGCCATTCGGGAAGTAAAATTATAGCGTGCATAAACGCTAATGTTTATACCTACGAACTCCGTACACATATAATTTTAATGTATAATGACCAGAAACCAACAATATTACTACGTACATTACGTAGGTCGTACTTTTTGTTGTCATGTTGAAAACTTTTGCGTATAGCATTTCCCTCACATATTTTTTTCTGTAAATACTTGATTGAAATTCAGGAAATCTCCATTTAGCTAAATCTGAAAAATATATTATCTATAAACGCTTTTATAGGATTTAAATTTTAGTAAAGTAACTAAATAAGTAATTTAACTCAAGTAACTGAGTTGTGAATTACCTAATTTCAAAAAGCTCAAACTTTATGCCACAATATTAATAATGATATTAATAATATTATATTAATAATGCATTAATAAAATATGCAGTTTCTTTTCGTTCGCGATTAGCATGTTGCCGAATCGAATGCAATCGCTGCATGAATTTCATTTAATAATAATATAATAAATTCAGATTGGAGCCCACGCTGATCACCGTAGCCGCAATATTTTAATACGCTATTCATATATCTATTTGATTTTATATAAATCATCTCAATTTTTACGTCGACATGTGAATAGGAAACATATTAATAACACTCTTGTATTTACATAATAATAAGTAATAAAAATAAGTATAAAGTAATATTAGTAAGTATAAATCTTAATATAACTCTTGGAATACTTATTTAATCATTGCCTATTCTCAAGTTCGAACAGTACTTATTCATCAAAACAATCTTGTATACGCCTGCAAACTATGTATGGACATCTTTTTCTTTTAATATTTTAATTAGATATGTTACACCGATACGCTAGGGAACTTTTCCCATGATACATAGTAATGGATACACAATTATAAGCCGACAACAGTCGTGTAATAAGTTGTATCTCGGTTCGCAATTACTAACGGGTAGTAATATCTCACATCGCGCCTAGCAATATGTCTGGCACGAATCTTAATGAAGCTCATCTGTTTAACTGCAATCACACGAGGCTAGATTGTTATGTGCACCGAAACATCTATACATGATTGAAATGGTATCTCTCCTATGTAATCCAATCAGTAGGTAATCAATCAACTTTTAACGATTTTTATATGCAAGCCAGCCAATGATTCAGCAGATACAACATTATTAAAATAATGGCGGAAGAGAAGCTTTATCTAGACTTAAAAAACTGTGATGACGTAAATCTAAAGATAGCTGTTATTGTTGGGCTTTGTACAGCCCGTTTTAGCAACAATGAAAACTTTGTCATGCTCATACATTACATTTCTGATGAATATTGCGTTACATAATGTTTTACAGTTCATTTTTATATGTTATACTTAAGTTGAATATATCGATAGAATTTAAACATTATGTATCCAAAGGAGTATAAACTGATTTACACTGCTTTCCTAAAAACTAACAGGGATATTTTAATTTTGATCACTAGGAATTTACGCAAACCCCAACTTTGGATATCTTGGCACGACATGGTCATAAACAGCTTCCAAGTTACCAAGTATGTCTACAGAAGCAGTAGTCGTGTCCCATAAGTAGGTAAGTGTGCATATAACAGCGCACAGATCGCTTTCCACGGTGTAAATGACTTCAGGTTAATAATTTTCAAATCGTGATCTCACATCAATTTATTTCACCATTAATAGTTTGTCCTTATTTATAGGTATTATCACGTCTATCGCTCGGAGAGCCGGAGCAGTTTCGTAAGCTGCAGTTTAACATCATTTGCATATTCCACGGCGGTGTCGATGTGGCCCCATGTTGTACATCGAGCGAACCACTAATAATTACTATTCACAGGCTTCATGTATTTATACTGAACCAATTTTCGGGCAGCGTTCACTAGCGAGTTTAGCCTTATGTTTTAGAAAAACTATTGCAAGAAAATGTTTGATTATAATAATAATTGACGTAAGAAGCTTTATTGCTAGTAATATAACGTCATTAATCTTTAAGTAGGTACCTACCTCTACCATTAAAATTTCATCAATATTACGGGTGGCATCTGGACATTAGAAATGGTATTTAATGACAGGAAAGGACGATTACATTTATATCAAACATGCTTCCGTCGAAGAGTAGTTCAAAATTTGAATAAGATATTAATATCATTTGTTTAATAGCTGTTGTCATATCGTTACAAATTAGCGCAAGCAGTGTTCGTGCTATTTGCTGGTTGCGCGTAGGCAGAGGCACGGCTCGCGGATGTCGCTGTCGGGATGATCCAGATACACGACGAATCCTTTCACCGAGCGCAGCCTTGAGCACGCCGTGTCCCAGGACTGACCATTACCGACGCACGTTGTTAATGTCCTATCGATTAACATAGATCGGTACTAAAAGATTTAGTGCGCTCAGACTATCAACGTTTATAGACTTCACTATTGTGTTCGACTTCTCGCATTTACGATATGTACAGCTAGTGAATTGGGTTAGCAAATGTTAGGCCGGTCCCAGGCCATCCGAGCCGATGACGAAAAATACCGGACATGTCCGCCAATTAAAGCTCGACGAAGACGGTGCGCCTGCGCACTGTGCCGCACTGCGACCGACCACGTGACTCGCTCTTTTGCAATTTAAATCAATAAACAAGAGATCGTTATTCTCGTTGTTAATAGCTTTTTTAATTGGTTCCAACATTTTTTTACTTTGTTTGTCCTGTTTCTTTTGCTAGGTCCGATGGCAGAGGTCAGCAGTCAACTTCGACATTTTAGTCATTCATGCCAAGTGAGAGTAAGAATTCACAATGGATGCACCACTTCATAATACTTATTTATGTATTGCTAATCGAATTTGTACACTATAATTTGCGGTTATTATGTTGCTCTTTAATGTTCTCTCACAAAGAAAGTAGATGTTGTCTAAACATAATGGGTACCTGCTTCACGTTTGTTGTTTCACTTGGAATATTTTAAATCATTTTCCTGTTCCCAAAGTAGAATCATTCCTACATTTATGGTAATATCAACATTCAAGTGGATTGGTTTCATTAAAAGCCTTAGTATCCACATTAAAATCTTAAAATATCACTTCCTTGAATATATAGTTTAATTAGGTTGTCTTCTTCTACATTAATACGCCCTTAAATGGTTTCCTGGTTCGTCTTCTACATAAACTGGTGTAAAAAATGGTATGTCGATTCCGATTGCTATTCGCCCGTGATACTTTACAATGGAACTTTCGTAATGAATATAGTCAAATTACAATTCGTAAGAAAAAGCATGCGCGCAGTGCGGCAGCATGGCTGCCAAACCTGAATGTACTTTTTAATTGAAGGGTTCATTTCATACTTTGTGGCGGTTTATCAAGGTAATTGCGGCAGGTTTTAAGTGAAAACATATTTTATTTAATATTCTTTCTTAAAGTGCTCTACATATTGACATTTAAAGACTGCGAACCGCAATGTTGAATAATTTATTACAAAATGCAGTATTACTGCTTACTTTATGAGATAAGAATTTGTACCAGTTATGTATCTACCTACCTAGATTTTATTGTCTAATAACAAAAAAAGTATAAAAAATAGTTTTCCACATAAGTTTAGCTTCAACTCAATGTTTTGTAAGATTTGGAACGGGAACTTTATAATTAATAAACGACTAACGAATGCGTCTTGCACGATATACGAATTCTTGTTTTAACTTTATGACGTAGTTACTTTGTGTATCAGTAGTATTTTGAGGGTCTTTTGTAAGGGCCTTGAAGTCCTCAGGTTCCTCCTGTCTCTTAGCGAAATATTTGGAATCAGTTTAACTTCCTGTTTACCTAGAAACTTTAAAATAGCACCAAAATACTCCTTTCAAATTAAACTTATTCATGGCTGGATTTGAGTTGAACGATCTTTGAGGGTTTCCTTTTGTACCTTTTGGGAAACCGAGATTGTATGTACCAGCACCTTCAGCCGCATCTATGATACTTGTAGTTTCTCAATGCTATTTATCTCTTTACATGATAGGTCTTATGTTATACTAAGTAGTTCTTATTAATATTTAAAAATAATTCGCTATCGAGACAGCAAGATTCAAATACTTTCCCAATAAATATTTAAACGTAAAGACAAATAGTTACATTACGGTTGAGAATGTGACCTACAGTGCCATGTTGTAAATAACGTGAGAGCATACATAATGATCGAACAATTTATCATTATATGCACTCTCACTTAACTAGGTATCTTGTAGTGCAGGGATCGCGAACATAATACGCACGACAGAATATTCTAGGCACGTTTGATTGTAAAATACATTCGATTTGCGTTAGAGATCGTCCGAATGGACATAAAGGATTTTTATGCGAATAACTTTTGTTTTAATGTTGTCTATAAGATAGATATCCGCAGCACGTTTGAAGCTTCTTTTAGTTTTAATGACACGCAAATGAAAAAGTTCACCATCCCTGTTGTGTGTACGTGTGTAGTGCGCCCGGGCCGGTGCGGTACTCTGCGCACCATGCCGGGTCGACGTGCGGCGTACGCGCAGCTCTTGTAGCACTCAGCGAAAATATTTGTAAGCCCAAACGACACACTACACGGATAACGACTAGATTTAGATTTATTATAGCACCTTCACTTTTGCTGGAATATGACAACATTGACTGTAAAAGATTAATTAGACTAGACCTACAAAGCTGCGGAATACTGTTTTGGAAATAATGTACACTTTAATTATAGCTTTTATATGTATAACAGTAAGTGTATTAATGTTATTAAATTGCCAGTGAATTCTATCTGATCTGCATCGTGATAGGCATCTTTTTTGCATTTGCGTGTTTTTTTGACATACTTGTTTAATAGCATTACAGATAGGTACTACTGAAATACATAAATCCATCAAATTATATAACCTAGCTGTGCATTCAAAATTATTACTGAAGGCAAGGCTTAAAGCGTAGTATAAGTAACTGTATAACACCAACTGTTATACAATTTTGATTTGTAGATACAAACTCCAACATTGACATAATTATTATGGGTACCATTTCGATATCTTCTATTTGTTGGACAAACAGAAATTAATACGAAGTATTGTTCACTGTTATAACTTGTTGCCCATTGAAGCAATTTCAATTGTGCACACTTGAAATTTTATGATTTATTAGCTATTCTCAGTTGTAGCCATAGAAAGTTCAGTCCTCTGAAATACGAATACAAAGGGCCTTTAAGATCTTTAAAACAAATCACTGCTGCATTTCGTTGGAAAATGCTTAGGAAATAATGTTCGACCAATGAAATTATATATTTACCAGGATATCATAAAGTTACTGAAGGCATTATACACAATGTAAAACTATAAACTCAATAACTTTCCAACTTAAATCTCAGTTCTAAAGCAGAGATATTAAATAGTAAACGTTTCTAACTGCACTCTGTCGAAATCTAAAAATTTTGAATTACAAATGTGCGTGAGTATTTACGACGTGCACGAGACATAATTCAGTGGAAAGCGGGAAGTTTATCAGAATTATTTATGCGACAGGATTGACACCTGCAACCCGGTGGCGTCGGTGGCGTCGGTGGCGTACGTACGAGAACGCGCGACGGCCTGCGACCCGCACCGATCCTCGCCTGTTGCACTGATGCACATTTGTGATAAATTAGACACGCCACACTCGAGAACCAATCTCGACGGTTTGCAATCAGTTTTGCGAAATGCTCGTTTCCTCGTAAATTGTTGTAGGTACTCCGCGAAATATTGCCGCGTATGTTGTGACGTGTGTTGTGATCTGGACATGCGTTTGTTAGCCTTGGCGATTTCAGATTGCAAGACGTATTATGGTCGCTTTGTGCTCTTCACGGGGTGAACATTAAAATGCCACATAGAACTTAAAAAAAGAGTGTATGCAGGTTACTTATTAGAAGTCTGTAGTGATTATAATACACTGTTTGTCTCTGCATCTCCCAAAGGTTGATTGGTAGAAAATGCCTATGGCATTAAGTCCGCCTCTGTACATATGTGTGTTTAAAGTATTAAATAAATTAATTCAAAAATCATCATTTCAGCGGCTCTTTGCAAACGAATATGGTACTGCAGCTGAATATCGAAGGCTTATACTAACTAAAAGTAAGGCTTCCATAACCACAAACAGGGAGATTTACTAACGCAAATTGATTTCTTTAAGACGTTGTGATTCAATGTTGTGGACGAGAACCAATACTGGTTTAAGGATATTATTAATAAGTGGTCAGATAAGATTCTAATCATTTAATAACTTTGACCAGACAAGAAGGTTCGTTTCCAAATTAAATTGACCATACGGTATATACCTAGGTCGTTTCTTGTTCCATTTGACTGATCATTATATTGAATGTCAATTTAACTAAAGCAACTTTTTTTGTATTCACGAATCGCTTATCTAGGACAGAACACAAAAGCTTCACATAATTTGTTTGTTCCGATCAACACGTGCACGTACGCTCGTGATCTAGTTTTATCTTCCACAAATATAACGAATTGCTATACACTAGAATGTACTCGTATTTATAATAAACTTTTTAGTCTGACACTAAAACGAACTTATGGCTTTATTATTTAAGCAGAAATAAAGTTTGATAGAACTTAAAGCAACTACACTGACGAGCAATATAAAGAAACCACTTGCAACTGCAAAGTTCCAAAAATATCTTAATATCTTCTAAACTACACAAGTTAGCTACATGCAGCAAAAAATCTTGAAAACAGTATTAGTGTTTTTAGCTTTTTACTTCAAAAACCTATTTTGCGTGATTTCGGAAATATCTTATAAGTTAGAGGCTTTTTTATATTGCTCGTCAGTGTACTTAAAATTGAATCATTATTTCGTCAAGTCTATGTCGTGGCGATGAAAATAAAACGATTAAAACGCCAGATAGTGGTTCGCAAATTAGTCGGTAAGCAATTTCACTTATGATTAATTTGCTACAATAATGACAAAGATTGAACGTCGCTGTTTGGACGCTCTCTATTCAAATACCAACATACTTTTTGTTCACGTGAATACAGTTTAGGATTTCTTGTTTTTTTTATTCAGTAGCCATACTCGATTCACTGTTTTTATGAGATTATAAAAATAATTAAGTTAAGTACACAGAAAATATGCCTTTGACTTTCCGTATTATCCGCATTCTTGGAATAATAAAGCCATAACCACAAATAACATGATTATTTTTTCGCACACAATTGGATACGGCTTTCTACAAAATATAATCTTTATTAACATACAAAGAAGTGATCTTGTGGCACATGTGTATGACAATATGGGCCCACTATGTTATAAATTATAATTTATTCTGACTAGGCTCGTCACAGACGGTGTTTGAGACACTCAAATTGTTCTTTAATTGACAACAGGTTTTTTTGGGGTATGAAGTTCATATACTAATGATAGCCTGAATGAAGATGAAAACTGAAAGGATTCATGACTTACATCGAACTATATCGCATGTACAATAACTATAGGTACATATACTTAACAATTCGCATTTTTTATTTATTTTGTAAGTAGACCAAATAAAACCAAGCAAAAAATCGTTTTTTTTTTGTTTTACCTATGAAAACTCGAATTTCCCTAATTTTTATCAATTAATCGGACATAAATAAAATGGAAGGAGCTTGTGTAATTATTTGCCAAGGGTTTCCCTTTTTGGTTCACCCAGGTGATGTACTTCAAAGAAACAAGATCTAATAAAAACTCTACATAAAAAAGAATTATCTGGAAATATGACAAGTTGAAATCAAATAATGATACAAAGCTAAGGTCCTGTCAACCAGGATATAGGTGGAGGCGGTATTCATTAACAAGATCACTGAACTCATTTTAATTAAACTTTCTCATAGCATTCTCATCTTTATTTGGACGTCATACTGCATGAGAAATAAAAAGTGATTTTAGGGCTAATTTCACCAATGAAACTGAACGCGATCAGCACTTATAAATCACTTTTAAGAGCTGTCAACATTTTTGTGAAATATTTGACACTGATTTGACTCATCAACGATTTACTAGGCACAATTTATATCAGACGGACACTGTCGTTTTTATGCGATCGTCGCAGCTAAGTTGTAGCATTGTGATCGCAACGCGGAGTACAGAAAGAAGGATCGTAAAGATTCATTTGTATTAACCATTCGTACCTATTTGCTTTATTAGAAGACTAAACTTCTTTGAAGTTTTATAATGTCTTTTTCATTTAACTTAGAAGTAAAGAAAGTATAAAGTAGTTTTAGTATGCCATCTTTGTTTAAAACAATGCAGGTGATAGTTATCTGAATTTCAAAATTAGGGCACCGCACCAGCACAACTTTCTAATCTCATACATTTATGTATATTAGCGTAATATCGACATATTCGATTTGAGTGCTCTCTACAGTCGTGATCCTCCTGCTAAAGTGCTCGATATAAACAAATTGGTTAAACGAGATGTGATGTGCTCTAAAACGTGCAGCGAGCAACTGACCTCGCCCCGCGAGATGCGAGAAATTGAAAACACGCCCCACTTAACCTGGATAGGTACTGAATCCATTAGGCGAATAGACCGAGCGCATCAATAATATCTTTTAAATACTTACTTGCTGTCAAAACTTGGTTATTTACGGCCGCCGCGTAGTTTATTACTTTGACTGACACCCCTTTAGAAACATAAGCAAAAACATTTCTTTTGTCCAATAAAATATGTGTACAATTCTGTTTAAAGCACAACTGTCATAGTGCTTCCTCTGTTTCCTCAATATGTTTTGAATTTAATGCGTTTTGTTAATTACTATCTGCAAGCTCGTTCTCTTCTAACGACAAGAAACTTTATGGTAGTGAGGTTATATTCCATAATTATTAAGTAAAACATTATAAATAATACGTGCTTTCACATTCACATATGAGATGGATGGCGTCGCCAACATTGAAGTAAACTTTATCTGAGGTCACGTGTTAAGTTTTAGTGCCCATCTCATGCAATATTGATGATTTTTGCTTATTTGAAATGGTAATTTACGGCGACGGAGAGGATAAAATAGACCCTTTACATTAACTTCATATACCGTGTCGTTAGAAAAATTAACATTACAAATCCGCAGAAACCATCAATATTGCATGAGATATTGGAAGTAATATCTGAATCTGTACTTCATCAACACACCATACTTTGATTTACAACTATGTGATCTTAATAGATGTTATTTTTACCCATGACCACAAACTTATTAATATTTTAATTGGATTCCGACTTTAATTTCATCTAAAGACTTTTTAATGAAAAAGAAACTCGGTAGCTAGTCGAGTAACAATGCTTAGAGATGACCCACAAATGTTGCCATGGGTTTTCCTGGTAGAGTCTTAATAAAAAAAAAAATAGAAATTGCCATCCATCCAATTCGTCAGTAATTAAAGAGGCGTGATTTGAATAGATTGCTCTCAGTTTGTTGGAACGCGGCTCTTATAGCGTATACGATTTATGCTTATACATCGTTAGGTAATTTTTCCAAACTTACTAGATATAATTATCCTTGCCTGATATAAAAACACACTAAAGTAAAAAATAAAGGTACAATACGCTTCGAAAACAGTTTTTTTCGAATAAGTTAACAGCGTTCTAGACAGTTTCTAATTGAGAACAACTTAATCGAGTCCAGGCGCGACACATTAAACTTTCTGAAAACTAGTTAGTTTTTATTGACTATTAACATACACATAAAATAAATATTAACAATTTGAACTAAAGACCATCACTAACTTAGAAATGGCGCCTTTGGTTTTTAAATCCAATTGTGTCAATTATTACTTAAGTTACAATTAAGCTAAATCTTTCTATCATTCCAAGGTTTGCTGTTATACTCGCCTTTGTACATAGAATATTCATTCAGCAACTGTATAATCATTGCGGACATTAAAGAATTAGTTTTTCTGACGTTACAGTTCATCGTGATCGCTACGTAATTTGAAGCTACAAACGTCGCGTGCACATCACTTCTCATTCGGTGCGTGGAAATAAAAACGAGCGATTTAGAAGCCGATCAATCAACTGAACTCACTTATTTTATTTACATTTAATTTACGTTCAGTTCATTACTAATTAATGTTTATTTATTCATGTTTACTTTAGTTTCTTGCCGAAGCAAAAATGGCAAGAATACGAAGAGTTCTTTATTAACAATGTACTAGTATGTTGTTTTGTAGCTTTGGTTCTTTCTTACGTAAATATACTCATTGTCTATGGTACATTAACATAGTATTCAAAGTACCTAAATATGGCTACGTCATAAAAAAAATCATATTTCCTTTGAAGGGCTTTATTTCAGTTTTCATTACATGAATTTCAGTTACGTGTAGAAAAAAAATTGCGTGGGGATGTTTCGTAAATATCTCATTTGTTTTGAAAAATGTGATGAAATTCGTAAACACCTGCATAGCATTAATCAATCGCTAAACGCGTTTACATTTAGAAAAAGATTTAGGTAATCTTTTTAAAGTTCATAATTAGCTTTTGATGTAGTAGGTAAAATATTTATATATTTCGGAAATTAAATTAGATTCATTAATGAAACCGTGTAAAAGTTATTACATATATTAATAGAGCGATCTAACATTATTATTACGAGCCGCTCCACGTGGCTCGTGATACGCTATCTGCTATCGCGTATCGTAGCGCGCCACGGCTAGCGGCTCCATGAGAGTCGTCAAACTGGAACCTCAATAATAGGTAAAAAACTTGAACAGGATTCTAGTATAATTTGCGACATGATTAAATGCGGAAAATATCAATGACAAAAGGAGACATATGCCTTAGTTACTATGTATTATGTGTACAAAAGTTGTATTTATTTAAAGCAAGGTGTCACGTTGCCGGCGGACACCGCCGGCGCTTGCCGAATATACTTATGATGAATATAGTAGCATATGCAAATATTATACTCAAATAAACATATATTTGAATAGGCCTTCACTTAACAATATTATGGATTGGCAATTAAATATATTATGTAAATTCTTGTAGTCTCTTTAGGTGTGGAAAAAAATGTGCATAATATCTTTAAAATTTTATGAGTGCTCAAATATGTACCTATGTACCTTACTTCTGTTTGTGTACCTTGTTCAAATGAATTAAACACATTAAATAATGAAAAAGCTACTAAGAATTTGCTGCACGCATAATTTTCCAATAAAGTTTACAGCGCGACGCGCGTTGATGTCTTTTCTATTGTAAACTATTGTAAAGCAACGAACGGCTTAACTAGTGATACAGTAGTGGCAATATTATAATGTTGTACATTTTGGAATTACTTGTTGATAACACTCTGCTTTATGCGGTAATGCGAATCTATTTCAGCTGTATTAAGCTATTAAACATTGATTGTGCTCGAGCACTCTTTCGTACCGCATAAATCTATCGGTGCTCTAGATAGATAAAATTAAAATGATACCTGGAAACACACTCAAGCTGAAGGTAGTTCCGTGTCTGTTGACGTCCGGCAAACCTTCGACATTTCCGAACAAACACAGTTGAATCACCCGCTTGGGAGCAGCGCGGGTCGCGGAGGCAGTGTGCACGCGGGGGGGAGCCTCGGGCCAGGGGACTGAGGTGCGGGGGGCGCAGGCGCAGCGTGCGAACATACACCCGCGAGGTCGCTGTCTTTTTACTCGCATTACCTCCTGACATTCGAACTTAATGGAGTTGCCTTATTGAAATTTAAGCAGAACGACTACCGACGTAATGGAATAAAATTAGGTTATCGTAACGAGAAAACGGTCTTCGAGTGGCCATCTTTAAGCTCTCGGCGGCCCAATAGGAATTCAAAACATTCAGCAGAGGCTGCGCGCGTCAGAATGCCAGTTGTCTCGCTCGTGGCACGCCCGCGACTCGCATGCCAGAAAAGAATAGATATAGGAACACGGTCCTATCGACGAATAGTCATTGTTCTTGGCCGTAATGGAACAAAATAAAGACAGAACAGCGGTTTTCGTGACTGTGAGACGAAACTATCCAAGTTAACGAGAGCGAATGAGAAAGAAAATAAGGTTTTTAGGGTCGATGGCCGAGCGAAGGAACTTAAAATTGGATTTTCTTAAGAAATATGCTTCATTTAGGACACGTCTATCATAATTTTAAATGTTGTGTCAAGCGACCGTGTTTATTGATGTTAACAAATTATTATCGATGTTTAAAGACATTAATCAGCAAAGCCGCATTGCAGCAATGAGTATGGTCATCATTTGTCTAACGGGATTCTTGTAAGTGAAAACAAAACTATTACGTATGGTACAAAATTATTAATAATATATTAATTAAGTTCATAATGTTATGAAAAGGTCATTCCCTAATTAGTATTTAATCATAATTGTTTCTAGCAACAGTAACGGAGCGATGACGCAACGGTCAGCATGAATCAGTGTCCAGTGCATCCCGTGCGTCCCGCGGGCACGCGGCGCGGCGCGGCTAGCGGGACCAGGCCCCCTCCCCCCTCCTGCCACGCCTCGCGCGCTCCCCGCCCCCCGCACATGGACCGTTACGCCGGCGTCCTTGGCTGAGTTCTTTCTTGCGCGGGCGCAGCAGGTCGGTGTGAACTCGTTCCGCGCTGCCTCCACTGTGCACGTGTGCCCACTGTGTTAGTAACCTAGCCTTGCATGTGTGTGTGTCTAATGCACTCATTAGATTACTCCTAACGGATATTACGGAATTTGTTAGATAAATACCTCAAATATGAACTAGCTACATTAACACATAGTCTTTATATAGAGCAAATTAGTTTTAGTAGTTATTTTTATAAAAACGCGGCGCTATTAACATTCAAGTAAAGCCATACTGTAACTTGCAGCGCCGAGTGTTGGCGACGCCTCCTTGTCAATTATGAATCTTATTAGAAATAACTAGCCTACTTGACATTTTCCTATAACAGAGCAGTTTACAGCATTTTATACTTTATCTCTAAATAATAATAAAGTATTTTTTTCCTTTAGCAACTTTGGTGAGTATCTATGGGGAAAATGTAATAAGCTGATTTAATTGATCAATGATTGGAGAAGCGAGATCAGACAGTTCCGTTGCCATACATTCAGCAGGATCTGCTTGAACGAGCCACAGTCACACACCATGTCCACGATACGACAGCGATTGGTTTCATATGAAGAAACATTTCAAATATTTTAATTTTAAAAAGAACTTACCCAACTTTAACTTCATTGAATGAAAGCGAATGTTATGGAACTTGTAATTAACAGACAAGTCTAGTTAAAATATAACGTAATGAGCGCGACCCGCGACCCCTCGTCCTAGCTATTGTGAGATTACAATCTGTTTATCACGTAACTAACGATTGCGACCTTCATCAGCCTGGGTTTTATCGCTTTTCCCAACAATTCAGAGGTCGGCTTTCAACCATATCTAACAGATACTTTTTTAATGTTACGTTCGACATCTTTTAATTTCCCTTCTTTTGAGGTTTTATTTTGTTTTACCAAAAAAAGATAGGTTAGGTTCTTTGTCGTAATCCATTTTGTTATCAATCATTTTTCATTTCAAAGCACATGGCCTACGCGGCTGCATCGTGCCTGCTACGCACAGCCTACTTAGCTACACCGCTCCTGCTACGCACAGTCTACGCGGCTCAGGCGCTTTTTCTATACTGGGCGAAACGGCTGCAATGCGCCTACTACGCAATGCACGGCCTACGCGGCTACGTCGCTGCTGCTACGCACAGCACGGCCTACGCGACTACGCCGCGGCTTCTCCGCATGCTCTACGCGACCACCGCGAGATTTCTATGCAGTGTCGACTCGGAGTCTACGTAATCTTTAAGCTGAGTCTTCGCGGCTTTTCCGATATTTCTACGCAGTACCAATAAAGAGACCATTGATACAGCGTAGATGTATCGTAAAAGTGCTCTCCAATACAATGACGGTTTTCAATATGTAAAAAAAGCAAACTGACCCATGCTCGAACTTGGCCGACGCAAAAACAGCTTAACCTCGCAGATCAACCATTTGTGATTTAGCCACGAACCCCTGATACACGTCACTAATGACATTTATCAATAAATAGCAATGCCTTACGCAACATCCTTTGTTACTCACAATCCTATTTGATACAGACTCATACACGACACAATTATACAGATGACCCACATTGCGCAGCCTTAAAAAATACAACACGACAGAGATTCCATGAAGAGTAACAATAGTCCCGTTCATAATGGATTTTGATATTGGAAAAGATAGCTTTTTTAAAGTTTTTTTTTTTACATTCTACTTAATGCGTTTTTGTGGGATTTTCCTACACTTATTATGGGGAGCAACTACGGTAATTTTTTGTTTGTCTAATGCATCTACTTATAAGAGTACTGAGGCAGTGATAGAATAATTAGGTGTAAGGAATTTACCATCTTTGAATCACGCATATTTCTGTTTAAGTTCAAAGAAGCAATCTCTGTTATCATAATTGGATTTACGGTAACATCTATTGTTTATGCGGCGTACACAGCGTAGTTCAGTGACGGTTGTTGACCTAATACCTATCAATTGGTAAATCAACGGTAGTTCACATTTTAATTAGGTCTTCAAACAAATCAAAACTAATAGAGTCTCTCGTTTGACATTAACCTAACCGATTAAGAATGCCGAAATATTATAAAGAGAATCCAGGCAACCTGCAGAAAACTATTTTTAGAACGTTTAGCTGTTCAAGTTTCGAAATACGAACCAGTAAAGGTCGGTAGAACTAGAGGCGTTATACCGGCGCCGACCAACACTAAAACAGTTACAGCCGTCTTTAATTACTTTTTGTTCTTATTACCGATTTTATTTTCATACTCGAAAGCTTTTAAGATGGCGCTAATATCGTGCACTTATCGAGCGTTGAGCAACGAGCAAGGACGATCACGCGGCTGATCGTGCGGCTGTCGCAACCACCAGCGCCCGCGCCGCGCACCGTTCGAACGCAGCTATCAACGAACATGCACTACTAGTTTACTACCCGCTGGTATCAACGTGCGACTTCACTCAGCCGACAAACGACACTTGTTTCATTGCTAAAGTACACGAAAGTAAAGTACTGGCACTACTGTCAGATTGTCACATATTTTGTGTAATTTACTTACTATGTTTAAATAAATAGTCTTTTAAAGTAGTAAGTAGTTTAAATAGTCTGTCTTGAGACGTTAGTTACAAAAGTTTATTCATATTGAGTGTTGTGTGGGCCGAGCTTTAGTGTGCCACAAACGCTGACGTGTCTTCTGTTAACAAGTTATCACACGAACAAACGCACGTGGCCACAAGGAAGTTGCACACTTGCACAGCCTCCATCAACTTTATAATCACACAAATATGCATGTATCACTGCTATATCATATGAGAACTATTAAACCATTATTATGGGCCATAAAACATTTTACAGCAATATTAAGTCCAGCGCAGTCTACTGCATCAAATAGTCATAAATGAAAACAAATTAAGGAAGTCAGAACTAAGATATTGGATAAGTCGTTAAATGGACATAAGTATCTGATTCTTATACGCTAATGTTGTATTAATAACAGTAACTTATTGCAGTCCTAAGTTAGAACACGCTTCCCTTTAATAAATATGCGAGTTCGGAGTTACAGCGACATAAATCTTGTTTATGCGTCGACAATGTACAAGTGAGAGCCTTCAGGCAACGTGGTGGATTGTTGAGCACTCGGAGCCGGAGCGGGCACGCTTCTCTTACAAACATTAACTTAGATACCGATACCGCGCGTATTTGTAACAACTCAATAATTCCTACTATTCATGCGAGAGTTTGTTTTCTTTGAAATAACGTGTACGTGTGCCGAAGTTTACGCCGCGTTATTGCAATGTGAACGTTATGGTTATACGAACAAATTAGGAAATAAGAAAACGTAACGCGTGCTGCTAAAACCTCATGCGCCTTACCTACGTATCGCGCCATGAATCAGATTAAAGTACTTACACACGTTTATTAGACGCACACGGACGCACGGCGCTGACGTGTGCACAGTGTCGACGTCGTGCACGTGCACGGTGCGCGCGTGTGCGTGCATACACACGCCGCCCCAGGAGGTTCAACGTACCAGTCGCCACTACGAGAGTTCCTTGTTCCACTTTACCACTGACACTATATTATTATTGTTCCAATGGAGTTTCCGATTCGGCCGAGGCTTTTTTCAGAGTCCTTATTTTTTATCTTCATAGTTGCTAAGAGGAATGAATTGCTGACGGTATTCAATATTTCTTATGCTGACTAGCTTCAACTATAGTGTTTGCATTTGTTCTCGTAATTATTTTGTAATAAAAGTTATATTTAAAGAAATCAGTTTTATGCTTACAAAGTCAGCGATAAAAATCGTTGGAACTGTATCACTTAACTACTACTACTACAGTCATTTAAATAAAAACATTCCATATTAATTGGTCCTGCATACCGCGCTCCAATCAGTCGAGAATTTCGATTTCAAAGTTTTAATAATAATTCGACCTATTAAAGGTACCTACTACAATTTTGATTTCCCTATATCCGATGGCCTTGGATTTTTATCAAGTCAAATTAAAATATCCAAGTGCTCATTAAAAATAAGCTTTCAAATAATTTAGGCCACTAACACCCTTACCAAATTACGCAAAGACTGAAATTGCGTAAGCAATTTTGAAAACATATAATTGTGTTCTAAAGTGCGCACGGTATAAAAGTTTAGTAGTGTAATAAGTTCCAAAGTCGTAAAGCGATTCATAGTACAACACGATCATTATATCTTGTTATTAAAATAAATGTCAGTTAACTGGCCACAAAGGATAAAATATGTACATTGAAGATAAATGCTTAGCTATTTATGAAGTTCCATTAAAAGCTGTGCCATGGAAAAGACATCAACGCGCAATAACGCTTCGTATAGTTGTTGTAAATGTATGAGACACATATATTTTTACGTCACTCTGACCCTATTATTCAAGGATGAAATAATGGCGTATCTTAGTTTTTAAAAAATGTAACGTACTTACACTGCAGTTTATTTGATTACGTCAGATATTTTGTAAAAATGGTTGCTTGACAATGCTACTAATTAATAAGTAGAATGGTTCCGCTAACTCCGCCACCTTTATTGATTTGATTATAATACTTAGTACGTATATTTTATCGTCAATTGGTTCCAACAATACGATTCATCAAGAAAGTGAAAATTGTAATGATACAGAACTCTGTGAATTGATTTTTTCTTGGAAGCAATAAAGGCAAATAACTATCTTGATGTTAGTTCAAATTACGGTCGTATCTATGCCATGAGTTTTTTCTACTCATATGTATGTATCTGTGTGTTCCAACAATTATAGAATTAGATTCCAGATTTCTCGGGTATTATGAGATTATAACTGTTCAATATAGGGTATTCACGAACTACATAACACTATATAAATATAAATAGTAACTAACTGTGCGCACTACCACTTCATAAAATATATAAACTGGTTTTGCAACATTGGGCCAACTTGTGTTTTTTTAACATTCAGACAAAGTTTTATTTCTTTTTTATTGACGTTATTAATAGTTGTGCTAAACGCATGCTAACATGTTTGTTCCAGACTAATAATAATGTGCTCTTACGACACTGTGCTTAAATATAATATTCTTAGAAACACGGTAATGTACATACATTATGTTTGTTTAAATATTGGCTGATAAATGAATTATCGTAGGTTGCTGTGCAAGCTTGTTCTATTCGTAACGGGAAATTGTTGTACAACTAGGCCAAATAAATGGAGCACAAATCATTTCATTTCATTTTATTTATTCATAAACAATGCATTCAAATAATGTAGATAATTGCTACACAAAAGAAAAATTACAGAAGATAAATACAGCCTTCTCAAAACTATTGTATTTTCGTAACACTTTTTACTCAATAACAATTTTGTTTTGTATTTCAAATGTTTTCTATAGATTTATATTATTATAAGTTGACAAATAAATATTTTTACATGTAAAGTAATTGATGACCTACAACCTGCACCATGATATTAATTCGTATAATCAATAAAGATGACACATTCACAATACAGAACATTTCTACTTTAAGAGCTTTTACATATATCCAAGCTTTTCAACTACAACGAAAGTCATCTTTTACGATTGTCAGAATAGAATTAATAAAACGTAGTTTTTTTTATATACTAGGCATAATAATTTTATGGACATTTCTGTTTTTGAGAAAGCCTCAGGTCTCATGTTTCGTTACAATTTAAAAGTTCTAATTCATTGAAATATGCCTAACAGTTCAAAACTATTCTCTGCCGCCAAAAATGATTGACGCGAATTCTTATTGGGTCACTTAGTCAAATAAAATAACGTAAAGTACGAGATCTTGTGTCTGAAGCTGTTGCAGATTCACGGTAAAGGTTTTTTTTTGTTGTTACGAACCATCTAACGGATTAACGAGTCTTTGGGCATCGTTTATGAGGAAAAAACTTGTACAAGAAAAGTCTGATAAAGCATTAGATGAGTGGGCGTCTTACAGTTGTAAAGATGTAAAAAAAAGCACTGTAATTAATGTACTATAACTTTTTGAAGCAATTTTAAGCAGTAATAAAGCGTTAGACCCAAATCTGCTAATAGCCTTATTTCCAAGTTGGGAGGTAGATTAAACGACTGCATATTTTTTAATACCAGCCGGTATGAATGAATACGTCGTTAATAGTTTTAAGTATATATAATAGTTCAGAAAAACTAACAATCACAAGACTAGGTCTCATTACCTATTATTTTGACGATAACGCAATCATTGTAGATGTTTCGTTACGTTTACGTTAAAAATTAAAATACTTTACAAAACCATTTTATATTTTTCATAATCCTGCCAATTTTTATGCTATAATATTGTTCCATAACTAATAAATGTATACATATTGATTTTCCTTTATGATACTAAGAAGCGAATGAAATGGTAATATGAAATATGGTCAGATAAACTTGCCATTTCCATATTAAGCAAAAGGATATGAAGCATCATCATCATTATGATCGAGATAAAATTTTAATAAAAAAGTGATTGAACGAAGTCTGAGTCTTATTCCTATTTCAATAAGATTTCAAATATTGTATAGAATGATTGCAAACTATAGCGAAAGCTGCCAGCACTAATGAAAGCAAACGTGTTTTAGTCTTAGGTATGTAAAATTCTTTTAGTGCTAGCTTTGGAAATTTTGAGCTGCCAAGCATTGACGTCAGTGAGCACACTACCATCATAAGTTTATCTGAATAAAATATTTTTTTATACTCAATAAGTAGGAACTAATTAATGTTAATGTAGTTTCGCAGAACGTGATTAAATGTAAATAGGCAATACGAGTTCCATTTTAACTAATTTACACTAAAAGTTATCACCTGACCAAAATTACTACCCTGACCAAAACACTCGTCAGATATTCTTATATTTTACGATGTTTCAATACCATTATGGAAGTTGTATAATTTTGCATCTCTTTACTTTAATAAAATAATATTTTAAGAGTTCAATTATCTTGTAAGTTCAAGGATACGAGCTGATTCATCTTAAATATTTTTTCCAAACGAATTATGTATAATGCATATCTGTATGCTTGCATATCATACTGACGCACGATGAACACGATGTCTCCGCCGCGCAAAGGTTACCGCAGGTTGTCTGTCTGCTCACACGCGCCTGAACAGCGATGTGACTTAGCGGACCGCCCGGTGCCCTGCCCTTGACACTTGCCCTATGTTAACGGCATAAAATCATGGTCAGAACAGAGGCTTTAGCATCCTCGGAGGCGTCTGCGGTTACAGTCACGACCTCACTGTAAACTAAGATTATATTTGGGCACTGCCCAAACCACCATGATAATAAAGACGTATAAAAAAATATTTAAATGTACCAATATAATATCTTAAAAAAGCGGTTCAGAGATGAAGTGATGTGGAAATTAGTAACCATAAATCGACCCAATTTATGTAATTTTTTGTTGTAATAAAATCCGCGAAGCCTTAATAAATCGCGCTCAAGCCATAGTTGAACAAAGGCATTGTCAACCAAGTGGCTGGACTGGTATACCAGTTGAAAGTATTAACATATCGCAAAGGTATATGAGGTCGCGTTCAGACACCAGAAATCATACCTCAATAAACTTAATGTGTTTTAATAAAAATAATAAGAGCCTCGAAGCCTTCATAAATCATGTCCAAGCAGCTCAGTGGTGACGGCCAATGTTGTCCCGAGTTCCCGACTGAGTGCAAGTTAAGCATAGCTCGATATAGTTATTGTCCATCATTCATACGATTCTATTCATTAATTCAATTCGTTGCAGATTCAATGAGCAGCAGCAGCGGTGGAGGTGCATACAGACGAGATAACTTGCGATTGACTTTCACCTTCGTTGTACAGTCATGTAACATTCACGTCATTTCTCATTCCTAGTAGAACCTTGACAAATTGACAATGAAAAAATGTCACTTAGTCAAAAATAGTGTAAAACCATAAAATTTTATGATGCTCACCTTTTGGTTTGATGCGACACCTGACGAGTTTATATCTGTAATAAAAGAATTGAATTTCAATTTGCATCCGAACATCGATAGTAAAATGTGTGAAACAATCTTTAATAATAAATTCCAAGACCTTGGATGAACAAATATTTTCATGATAATTATGAACGAGTTCTCAATCTCAAGCATTACGAACGGTTATTTGACAAAAACAGTATACTAGAGTCCATGCAACCGTTTTTATCACACCAAAGTAAAAAGGAATAACAATGAAATTGCTGCAAACTCAATAAAATTGGCGAAATTGGTCTTTAGCGATGTCTTCGCGAAGGTTTTGAGGATTATAAAGCGATGATTTGCTGCAGGATTCAGAGTAAATTGGTTTTTATTATCAACAATTTCGGCGTTACGAGTTTCAAGGGGAGTTAACACTGCCAGCTTTCTACACGATGTTATTATTGGCCATAACTGTGGTATTCAATGCCTTGTTCCATATTTAAAGCACAGTCGTGGTGGGAAGGAAATTCAGATGATCGGTCGTGATAAACATATGTACAGTACAATGGACTATGAATTAAGGACTAATTGTTGTTGTCCCAGTAAAAGAAATGTGTAAAGAGTACAATTAACTCTGAACAATTTAAAATTAATGAATGTCAATTTGTAAGCATGTGGTGTGATATATAATTATATTAATTGTGTATGTGGGGAATGAAGGAAATTATTCACAAGTAGTCAGCCATTTAGGTAGATTATATACAAGCTTAATGTGCATACGCGCATAACTGGTACATTAAACGTTAAAAGGTTGTTTGTTTAGTTGGAAACTGGTGCAAAACAAAAGTGGTGCAAACCGCAGAACCAGTCCTGCGACAGGAAGCGGCCTCGAGCCGCGCCCCCCTCCAGCCCCCTCTCGTCTCGCACGCCCCCCGCTCGCCCCTCACCTGCTGCGCAACCACCTGATCCAGACAAAGCGTGTCCTTCGCGTAGTGACGCATGCAAGTGCATTGCACTAATAATACCGAGCAAGTCCTTTCCATGTCCGGTAGGCAACAAGCTGTGAACACGACCAATAAGTGTCGTATCATATGATACGCGAGATCTTGCATAAAGCCGTATCGATGCAATATGGTTCAATCACTTGCATAATCGTCCGTGTTCAATCGCTTTACATGTTCTAATTTATATTTCAATATTTTAGTTCTGCATTTCCTTATTTTCTATCGAGATGAAAATATTTCAATAACAGGGAAATGATAATAGGTAATAAACTTAATTCTAATAACATATTTGTATGAAGCAATCAATGGAACTGAAACAATCATTAGCGGAATCAATGTTTTGAATAAATAAATAATAATCAAGCAATAGATATGATGTATGTCTAGCAACTATATAATGTTTAACTACTATATAATGTTTCTACTTATATAATGTTTTATAATTATGATAATTTGAAAATGTTACGTTAGTTGCAAAAATGTAATAAACCTTACTGCCAATTGCACTCGCTGGAGGGTGCCCTCCAGCGAGTGCAATGTGCATTGCACTAGATAAAAAAAGGTTAAAGTTCCTAATAATTTTAAATTGTAAATAATTTTAATATATAATGCATTCTAATACACCGTACTATCTCATTAAATAATGAAACCGGTAACGATAGATAATATGGAGGATAAATAAATAACATAAGAAACAGAAAAACATGAAGGCAGAAAACAACTTCTTCTTCTTCTGTAATCTATGGTTATAAAAAAAACTATTATGGTTAAGTATATTATGTGACCATGACTGTTAATGAGAAATCCGGTGTGCTTACAATCTACTGATATATTATTTTAGTGAAAGCCGTTCGTCAGAAATAATCTGCAACAATGCATCAGTCAGGGAATCAGTGTTGTGTTAAATGCAGGAAAGAAGTTGGCGTTCATTAATTCACTAAAAACGAATAAATTCGCAACCAATGGTAAATTGCAACGTTTCAAGCACTTTACAGTCACGAAGAGCTGAAGACTGTAAGAATCAAAGATTTATTACAGGTCAGAGTATAAACATAATGTAAAAACACAATATTTGTAGTGATATTTTGTTAATTGATTGATTGACCTGTAACGTCAAAAGTGTGTAAATTAGTTCATTATCACAAAAACAAATATGTTTGAAATTAAGCAAGTTTTTAACCTTTTGGTATTATTTTAACCTACAATTTATTATAGTAACAAGGATGAAATGAAACAATATTGAAAAACGCCGAAAACTGTTGCCTTGCGCCTGACAGTTTGTGTTGTGTACCTCGTGTCAAAGAGGCGCCATAGCATAGCTGCCATGCTGTCTCAGCTTTGCGAAATATTACATCTACCGTGATGTCGAATAAATAAAAATTAAACATACATACATATACTCACGCCTTTTTCCCACGAGGTTTGATGGTAGGGTTCGATATTTTGTTAACTTGATTTAATTAAAGACCGGCGACACGTGTGTGGGAGGCTTTCTTTATGCATCGTCTTGTGAAGATGGTCTACTACGTGGTTGACAGTCTGACGAAACCATATCATAAGTCATGAAAACATGATGAACATGAAACATGATTCATGATTCAATGGAATACAGGATTCAATGCATGTGCTAACAAGCAGACACTTTCTTCGAGAAGATAGTCATTGTACATGCAATAGTTAAGTGCTTATAAATTAATTCTATGTGGAGAGTTAATAAATTAATTCCTCAGCCTGACATTGTGTCAGCCGGTGACATATCTTAAGCACAGGCCACACTGGGAACGAAGCTAAGTTCTTGCTTCGCTCATGTAGCTACCGCGTGTTTGCATACTTCGGTTCACATCACATCGCAAACTATGAACCTTGAAATAGCTGCGGTCCCAGAATGTGGCCTGCGTTTTAGAGATACTACCAAAAAGTTTCATTTTATACAATCACTAGGTTGCGATTTTATCTGCGACTCCGCAAACATAAACGGTTGCGCATTAATGTGACAGAGATCTATTGTACTGATACTGATAGCTCTTTACGTGCGTGGAAAAAACGCTATATTAGAAATACCACTATAATACATATACATACATATACAATATACATATGCATATAAGATTAAATAATTCATTAATTAATGACGCCATTATAGAGACATTACATTATAGTCAATTAAATTGTGACTCGCGTAGTTCATACTATATTCCGGCATGCAATGGGTGATACCGTACTTGCTAGTAACATCATTGTATCAACGTGGAACTTAAGGAATCCGAACCCTATATACGTGCGAGTAGGTATATGTATAGATTTTAAGCAGCTGGTCTTTTCTGACAAAGAAATCGGTTACTAACTATATAAATCGTGACTGAAATGTATCTCTAAATAGAATTGTTATTGTGTAGAGAGTAAAAGAACAGTGTTGTTGATGTGCACGCGGCGCTCGGCGGCGGCGGGCGGCGGCGGTCACCACTGGTCGGCGCAGGTCGGGCGCACCGGCACGAGCCCGCAGCACAAAGCCGCTCTGCGTAACAGGCGAGTCTCATCGGACCGCCCAAAGAAACGATCTCATAGAAAGTAGAGCAACTCATTTATTTATTCAGTGCAGCAGCGGGTGCGAGCGAGATACCGACGCGAAACTGGCTCATTAAAATAAAAATCCGATTTTTGAGTGCAACTCGCGCGAAGTAAAATAAAAGTTTCCGACGAATTTGCTCGAGTTATTCCAAAAAAGGTGCGCGAAACGCCTCCACGACGAGATCACAAGATACAAGTGCGAGGTGAAACCGACCGCGACAGCCTCCGACACACGCGGCCGCTGCCTCACGTGTTTACTTTCATACGTCGAATTTATTGTGATTCATAATACATCTCCAGTAAATAGCCACATCGGATCACTGAAAACACCCTTTTTGTTGAGCCACAATATGAATTTCTTTTCCGCATTAATATGAGTGTTTTCACTGTAAGAAGCGAGCCATTGTGTGAACATTACGCAGCCCGGCGTTGCATTAAGCGCACGATATAATACAGCTCTATAATCATAGTCACGAGTCACGTTATCCGCACCCGCATTCGCTATATAAATAACACCATACACGACATTCCGGCGTTCGACAAAATATAAATCGTTTCCCATTTTGCATCTATCGCTGCGAGCGAGTTCCACATTAATTAATAAAAATACATATATATCGATTGCAAAAACATTACGCAGGTTTGTGTGGGCAAGTGCTCTCGATCTGCATTCCGCGATGGAGGCGGTCAAGCTGGCGCGCCTGACACGCTGTCATTATTTAATGTTATTTTCGCGTACAATTTTCTTCATTTATGTTCCGCTATAATCGCGTGGGCCTGACTGATATTTTCAGAACAGTTCACGTCAATTATACGCATAGAATTAACAAAAATCAAAAGAGACGACGATTGTGAAAGCGCAGTTGGATCCTTCTAGCTTTTAATGTATGAATAAAATTAATAATTTACTGACTCACGATTCGCAACCACGTTATACTGTAATGGTCAATAAAAATGATTTCAGACAGCGATCTCATTTATGTCAATTATATTTTGGAAAATGTTTTTATTGACAGCAATAATGATAAAAGCAATCAACTATACGTAATTTTTATTAGCTATATGCCAACATGTTAAACATATGAAGGATACTTTATTCGTTAGATACTTACACTCAACGTTTTATTATAACATACATGTAATTATAATAATGAATCGATCGAACGGCTCAATTGGTTCCGGAGCCTACTTGTTATTAATGCAGAACTTTGAACTCTTCGTAGTTACATATAACTTTCACAAGCAAATGTGTCTATTAACCAAGGGTGTCTAATATATAAGTGCCTTAAGTGAAAATTCCCAGTGTGGTAATAAATAAGCTTAATATTAATAAATCGCTTCTGGTTTCAATGTAAGTTCCCCTTTTGTTTCTGGCAGATAGCTGATGATTTAAGCTTATTTTGCCTTTACATTTTTAATCATAATTTAAAGTGCCATTTTAATGGTATGACGCTACCAAGCCAATATTTCAAAATCATTGAACATATACCATAGTAAGTAGTATATATTTGGATTGAACTATAGATATTCTACTGTGTGAGAAGTTGAGAACAAAAGTTTTGAGTCGAAGGCGAATGACGCGAGCGTGCGCGTGCTCCGACCGAGCTGCCAGATCAAGTTGTCACGTCAATCAAGAGGAGAAACGGACCTGCACTCGACTTACTTTTTAAATTAGTCACACACTTTGGAACATATCATTCAATTTTATGTACCCATCCATAAGTATTGAAGTTCACTTAAGCTTATCTCTTCGTTTTAAAACCCGATATTTCTTCTTCGGTAGGGCTTTCGCTTGTAAGCCATTACCTCGATTTTGGAGTCTTTAATTATAGCTTTATCGTTTAAAATGTAATTAAGTATGTAGATCAATTATTTAATCTGAATAACCATTACAGTAGACTGCAGAATACAAAGGGGCTACATTGAAAGTTGGTAATGCAAATAGTTATACGGTTATACCATTGCAGAGACAGAATAATAAAATAAATACCTCTACCCTGTTATTTTATAGTTCTTTACACTAAGACAAGACTACAGACAAGCTAAGAGTAGGTTATCATATCGCTATCCTTTGATCATTATAGCAATTGTATTATGCAACATTTTAATTATACAAAAGCTTAATAGAGTTCCAGACATTTTCTCGAACAGTGATTGAACAAATATTTGTCACTGGTTCATAGTGTGAGGTCGCAATGTGTAGTGTCTCGGTTCCGAGTGAGCAATCATGCGCCGATGTTTACAAAAGCCACTACTGTGCGACGCGTACGCATACTCACACCTGTTAATGCACAATTTTATACTCATTTAATGTTTTTAGAAAGCGTATGTATTAATCAAGTTAGTAAAGTGTTAAATATGACCAGTTTGAGTGTGTGATGGCTGTGTTTCAAACAGTTATGATGTTGTATGAACATTGCGAACAGAGAACGCTTCCTTGTCCTGCTTATTAACAGCGTGGAGCTTTAAGTAATATAGATAGATTACTAAATACGCTCTATCCACAATGTTGCCTGCTTCAATATGTTTAATGAAAATTAATGAGCAATAAAATAGTAGATATTTTATACTTGGGTATTTCACCAATAAATCTGTGTCACTCTCAACGCAGCTGACTCACAGATTTTCCTCAAAATTGAGATTTGCTATTTAAATAGAACTAAGACGGTTACGCTAGTTGGTCATTCTTTCATACAAACGTAGTATGGTGATTACTCGTCTGTTTACCGGTGTACGTTCAAAAATAAAAATTTTATATAAATTTGTCTTGTCATTATCTAGAACGGAAGCAGGATTGGAAAAAAAAAAATACCCGTCTTTGGGCGTAAATAACTTATGTAGTACGAAAATGGCAAAATAGAAACCGTACAGGCATAATTTATTTAAAAGTTCTAATAATTTTATTTTTAGTAGATACATTAATTAGTAGTTTTTCCTTAATATCAATAGGTACCTACGCCCATAGGCCTGTTCATGAAATTTTACGTGCTCGTTTTCGTTATAAATCATCGTCTATTTCACTAAATAAATTAAAACTAGATAAATAAATAAAACGAAATAAATAAATAAATGTAATTTGCAATAAAATGAGTACAATACATTATATAAAATGACCTAAAAAATAAGATTGAATATGTATAACTAACGTAAACAATCGATGTATAAATTGTAAATCAAAGTTCTTAAGCATGCCGCTGTGTCATTTTTCACGTATAGAGGCAGACTTCACTAGACACAGCCTCACCATTACGTCCCGCTATTCACAAGTCATAGCACAATTGTTTCACTAATGAATCATACTTCAAAATAAGTAGTTTCTTTAAAAATGAAAGAAATGTATGTCCGAAAGCGCCGCGGCGATTCTTTGAGCGCCACGAGCGTTACCTATATATGAAAGAGAAACGCTCCGCATGTTAATATTGTAGATAATATGTGTGTTATGTTGCACACATTGCGTAACAAGGCCGTCTGCAACAATGTGTAGAAATTTATAATAGTTAATTAAGTTGGAATACATTAGCATCTTATCGTTAGCTAATAATCATCTAATTATAACTTATATTATTGACCACATGGGTTAACGTTTATTTCTCGGCGCCATAACTAACCACTTTCATATTTACCTTTTCTATATTTCAGACAGTAGTACGGCAAAAGGTTTAGTGTCCATGTAACGAACCAACAAGTGAAAACAAAGGAGAATCATTATTATCAATAATTCTACGATCAGATTAATTAATTTGATGGTGAATTGACAGTGCCTTCTTATTTTTTCATCTGCAGATAGCGGAAATTAATATTTTCTACTGATTTCTATCACAGCACAGCACTTTAAAATGTCTTCTTTCATACAAAACTGAAGGGATATAGTACCTATGAATCTAGACTATAGATTCGAAATTAGATTAAGCAATTGAACATCATAAAGAGCCAATTTATTTTCTTTGAGAGGCTCATTCTTTGCTTCCATTTCGTTCAAACAGCTTGATACAATTCTAAAGATAACCGCTTGAAATTATAAAATAACTAAATAAGTATCAATTTATTTGTTTTTAACTTCTAATTTATCATTGTCCCCGGTCTACTTTTTATGTGAAATGATAACCCCCATGAAATCAGGGAAAAACCTTACATTTTATTTTTAATATCTAGCTCAAGATGCTGAATATAATGTTCCCAAATTCAACAACTTAAGAATAAAATGTTAATATGAAACAATCCATCCCACTAAAGATTATTTATGATTGGAACTTAGTCGAGTAGATAAAATCCTTATAACGGATAAATCTACCTAAATCATAATTAAAAGCCCGAGTCGACATCATAATTTAAATTAAATCCAAATGAGTTCGTTTTCGAAAATAAAGTTATTAGGTCTGTCTTTTAGATTTATTTACGGACATATTAAAAACTGGCTTGTAGTAAAATATTAAGTTCAATGCATTTTAAACTACGGAAGACCAAACGTACCTACATAAATCACGCTGTGCTGTGTGTAAGATTGAATCTGTAAAATTCTGTAACCGTCTTAAATCTTGTCGATTGACTTGACAGTACATTATAACATAAGGTTCAGGGGTTTCACATATGAACAAACTTCCTGACCTATTATTGTATGAATTCCTTAAATATAAACGAATGATATAACCTTTAACCTCGTCGCAATGTTAGTTGCACGTTTGTACAAAAGCGGCTGTGATGACCGCTCACATTACGAAGATCTGTTGCCTGATGTCTTCCTAGTACTCTCCACTTTATTATTGTCAAAGCTATCAAGACACCTTCCAAGACATACTAATGTCCGTAATATACGTGTTTACCGCGAACGCTGTATAAATGCCTGCTACCTACATTTTTATATGTCATGAATATGATATATCATGACATTGCGGACACATCCGCCATCGCCCGCGATCAGGATCGGGCGAGTCACGAAGCGCTCGGTATCATATAGATATAATGCACTTAACATTGTCTTGCGTCCGGCTCGTTGCATAATATTTACCGGTAGCTAGGTACTACCTGTCACAGCGCGGGAGTTACGTCGGCTACCTACCGCCGTAATATTAAACAATAATTACTACAGCTAAAAGGTCGAGACCGCAAGCAGAGCGCTCACTCTATTATGGACGCAATAAACGCTCCGGGCATAAAGTTTAGGGCTCTATTAACTATAATACCGATTAACTTCTACATAATAATGTTACGTTATTTCATATTATTTTTGCATTATATTCAGCCTACCATAAATAATAACCTGGTCTTATACCTACAGCACATTTTATCATTCGCTTTGTTCTCACTGAAATTCAGTTTTCTTTCAGATATTATTCGGCATGCTCAACAATTACGTTGCAGCTATCATATAATTTTCTACAAACATTTAACGTTTTTATAATGGGTACCTATAGAGAACGCGATATCCACAAAGTGGTATTTGGCCATAGACTCATAGAATCCGGCAATGTAACGGTACTCCAGCGACTCACTGCTAGTATTTTTATACTATACTTGTACAAAACTTATTGTATGGCGAATCACGAGCATGTACGTACAAGGTATGTTCCTAGGTAGGTACCGTCGCCGTGGGCGGCTGATCGCTGCCCCGCTTCGGCATAATATCTAGGTGGATCGTAATGGCAAATTCCAGTACAAGTGAGAGTGTCTGATTTAAGATAAGATTACAGACTTTAGACGTAGAATTTATGTCGCATATTGTAGTGAAATATATGTATATTCTTAACGACTGAACAGATTATTGTAACCCAAAAGTTGATTACCAAAAAACTTTTTGCAAAATATTTTAAGAAGTAATCTCACCTACATCACAACAAGCAATAACCGGACCAGTGAATAAGCGCCGATATAATAACTAAGATTGTAGGAAAAATCCATTAATCAACCTGACATTCTAACTATGGATTCATAGGCATACCAAGATCGCAATAAAACATAAATAGAAATTCAAGAACTCTAAGAATCTAATAATAATTTTCTTTTGAAATGTCATCACGTTACTTTTTCACAATACTTGTAGGTAACCTAGTACCTAGTACAAAGTATTGAAGAAAAATTCCTTGTGTGTATCTACAAATATTGGCATTGATAATTAATTAATTCAAAGTATATGAATGTTTGATAGCAGATAATTCAAAACAATGTATAATGACAAATATTATGTTTAATAAGTACTGCCGATGCACCAAGTCAATGCAATGCCACAGAGTGCAATAAAATTCTGTGATACGTTCAAATATACCAATAGATAGGTAATTATTATTTTATTGCAAATGCTAGCTTATTCATCCTAAAACTAGTTATGACATTAATTTTATTTCAATAACGTTTATTATCATCAAGATAGTTAGTGTTTAACCTCTGACTCTCGCAGCTTAAGCCCGCCATGTGATTTCACTTTCTGTGAGATGACAAGCCGTTTAAGTGCTGGAATTAGTAACATTTTCCTCAATCGCTAGCAAAAAAAACATGGTAATTAACAAGATTATAAAATTTTAATTGCCAATTAACCAATTAATAAAAATATCATCACAAAATACATTTGCATAAGAAAGTTCAATAAAGCAGAACTGATGCATATTACACGCGTCTAAATGTCAACGTCATCGTTGCAACTGCATAATGCGCTGTTATGCATAACAACACCAATAAACATCGGACATTATCATTTAAATCGTGATATCTTGCACCAGTGACTAAACATAGCAATAAATAAGTCATATGCTTTTTGCCAATTATATTATATTTTGCAAAAGCATGTGGGCTTACAAAGCCCGTATGGGATAAGTTTCTCGTAATATATTCTGCTTTATCGCTACTTCTAGTATAACGCAACATCGAAAACTAAAAATTATTGTTTTCATGCAGGGTCTGTCTAGCTTGTAACTGCAAAAATTTTATGACTATTTACTTTAATTTTAGCCTTGTTTTACAGTATATTTCAAGTTACAATACACTAACGCGCGGTTTTGGAAAAACGTTTTCGGAACTTTCACAGTATGCATTTTTATCAATAGTACCTACTTATTTATCTATTCAAAAGATCTTCAGAGGTGTGTGTTATCAAGTTCTAAGTCTTAATGGGGGATCATCTGTAATGGAATATGCATTTGATCGTTTCATTATATTCGCAAATGGTGAATCGCTCCCAATTAAGTGCCTATCTCCTTGTACGAAGTATCGTGCATCGTTGGTGGGTTGCTGAAGCTTGTTCAAGCCCTTAATGGGCAACAGTAACACCATTTTTGGATTTTTTGTTGGTTCGCTCTAAACGTAACGTAAACTTATGGGACATCAATTAGAATATGTATCATGACACACTACTGCAGCCTGTACCCTTGTAAATACTTTGAACGAATATATCTGATGAGGCGTTAGTGTATTCGTTGCGTGTTTATCTCGAAAAGCCGAGACTTTAAATTAGATATTCAAGTTATAACATTGGAGTTAAAATATGAGATTAACATTTCATGTAGTAATGAATGTTTGATTAAGAATATAATTTTCATAGCATTTAATTACTCGTGTTGATGGCTGTCTATATCCACGAGCCCGCCGAGCGCTTATGCCACGCGCCCCAACCGGATGTTCCTCACCAAATGCACAATCACACTAACACAAAGTCTCACGAATTTTTCTCCCAACGCTTTCACGTCTTCCACTAATTATTATCCACTTTATCGGGCATCTTCAATTTGATTTACGTCTAGCTCTTACACAGCTCAATAAGTACACTTTTTCTTTTTGGCCAGATAATTTAAGTCTACATTAGTTGCGAGCGGTGCCGATACCGGCGCGAGTCGCGACCACTCGTGGTACAAAATGCTAATTACTTACCGCCAGACTGGCATTACATTATTACACCTATAACATAATGAGGATTTTGGGCTTAATTGCGTTTGTTCGGGTCTGCTATAATTAGCGATCGTTATAGTTAGCTACACTACATCTAGGGTTTACTACTTAGAAAGTTATGTTTAATTACAAATTCGAAGTTTATGTTTATGACGTAGTTCGATTAAGTATTTAATTGTTTTCCGTACATTTATTGTTTTGCTGAATTCTCGTTAAAGTCTATAGTGGAGCTTATTTTCTGAGAAACCTCGTCACAGGCTTCATTGTTTATGGGAACGTTAAAATTTTATTAATATCAGATCACGTTTATATTAATTAAATTGTGGATATAAAACATGACGATACTTAAAGAAACCAGTTTAACGTAATATTATGTTCATAAACTTAGAATTATTGTTTTGTTCTTGTTCATGAAAGACGATTTAGTAACATTGGACAAAATCTCTCAGAACAATAAAAGTTGACCCTTCAAACGAATATACAATAATTAAAAAGGTCAATAGGTTGTTTCATGTACTATTGTACTATGTTTATCGTTGAGCTTGTAAAGGTGAAGAATGCTTATAACAAACGGTTTTCAAGTCCATCCATAATGATGACTATCTTATAATAGAGTGTTTACAATCAATGAGGCTAATTAAAATATCAATGGCATTAGAGATGTATAGAAGAGTCTGTATGTGCACTATTGTATGATAAGAGTCTTGTGTTATATAAACAGAATTTAATTAACATCGATTAGTTCCTCGGGCATCAAACAACTTACCTACCATTTTATAATTTGCCGATTCTTTAATGAGTCATTGATGTAGTAGAAAAGGAAGGTTATAAAAAAACTTGTTGAGAAGAAAATACACGTGCACCTATACCTATAGACAGTATAATATTAGAACTTTGCATATAGACATCTACAGTGCTAAAGTGTGTTCTTGCTCGCGTTGAAATTTTTACACTACAGAATTATTTTACATTTTTTATGTTTGAAATATCTGTCAGAAAATAGTCTTATAAAACTTTTAGGTTATACCTATGATTAAGACCGTAACTTTACATTAAAATTACTCGCAGATGTGCGTAGGCTTTAAATCATAGTTAACCTTTTTGAGTAACCACAAAGCTGCATAAGACAGTTATGACGAACCTTCCCAAAATATAAATTCCATTGTTATCTTTACAATAAAACGCCATTTTAGCAATATGTCTAACAATTATCTCTGTCACAACACAACACAAATTTCAAACAAATAATCAGACGTTCGAGTTCAATTGGTCAATCAATAACCATGACAGGCGCAACGTGTGCGCAGTGCGCAGGCGGCGGCGCGGCAAACAGTGAACACTACCTCACCGAGTCACCGCACAAAGCGGCGATGATCAAACATTATAAATTCTACTTTCTTTGTTAATGAACTACTGAAATAACAATTTAAAATGTTGCGAAACTTAATTTTCAATAATATTTTTTTTTATTGCAGTACATTTTAACTGTAATTATGATAATGCAAACGTGAACGCTAATGTAAGGTTTTCATCACGACTTTCCTTCGTTGTCTCTTTCGGCGTCATCGTCCGCGCTGCGTGTGATGCAAGCTAACATTAACCGTAACACGAAGTCAGCAGTGCGTGCACGCAAGCCACACACACGCCACGCGAGCGCCACGCCACACCGTCTAGTGACTTATTATAGGCCACTGCCAGTGGCGTGAGAATCGCATCAGACAGATCGTGATTTGTCTAGATAATAGCAGAAGTGCAGTTTTTATTTGACATACCTAAGTGTGACCCATCATGTTCATTAGCCATTTCAGACTTTCTTTTTCAGTTAAAGTAGGATCAAGTGAGATTTATTAAGTTTCATTTCATTCCATCTCGTTGCTCTTGATCCTAACTGCTTCGAAACTATTGCCTGCGATTAATAAGAAATACCCAAACAGAGAAATTGGAACCTGTCGAGACCGAAAATGTATTTATTTCCGTAAGAAAATAAAACCTATTTGAAAATATATCATTATAAACAGCAAAAATAATATAGATTAAAGCTATCAAGACATGGTTGAATTTGATTCATCTATAACTACATATTTACCCATAGCTACAAAACCGGCTAATCAGTGAATAAAACAAAGGAATAGCTGAAGTTTCAGCAATCTCACGCTCAAATAAAATCATCGAAGGTAAGCAAAATGGCAAGTATTTTACGTAAAGCGGGCTGGAGTCGTGGTGTGTTACAAAACGCGGGCTATGGCGCATGGCGTGACGGTATGTCGCCGACTCGCCGTGCTCCGCCGCCACGCGAGCAGCCATCATGCTCAGCCGCCTAATGATATCACTAAGACACCCGGAACATATCAGCCAGACAAAGCAGGCTAGATACCTAGGTTTTGTTTCTCCTCTGATGAACAGAATCGAAATGAATTATTTTCTGAAACGAATCAAGAACAAGGTATATTTTGAAAAAAAACGTAGATATTCAAGAATGCTTTATGGATTTTAGTTTACACAATCTGGATGAAAATATTCATGAGTATGAACAATATAAAATATCGTTACTTGTTGTTTTGACAGAAGTAGAAAGTAAAACTTACTACGCTTTGAGAACTTATTCAAAAATATATAAATCAAACATGTTATTACAGATTTTTTTTGGGTAATAAGATTTCAGGAAATACCCAGACACTTTCGATTCATCTCAGAAGATTGCCACGCCCCACTAGTTTCCTCCCCCACTAGTTTTCCAAATAGCCAAGATGATCAAACATATCATTCTATAATGTGATAAATTTCTACAGTTATTTACATTTCATCTAATACATCAATTCACAGCTATTTATTTGAAGAAAGTACTAAAAGAGATGCTTGACCAACATTCGTGTTTTTTGTACCGTTTACGTATTATTATTATTACCAGACTTCAAACGTTAAAGTACTTACCTAAGTCTTTTTTTGTATCTACTAGACTGTTTATTTTCCACTATCAGCCATGCAACTTGAGACTAAATTGGTGAGTTTAACATTTTGCAAAATGTTATTCTAATGTCCAATTAATCAGAGGTTTCGTAAACGAAAGTTTCCTTTGTAGTGTATCTGAATATTTAATACATATCATATTCGATCAGAAGTAACACAAGCAAGCGAATAATATAATTGTACAGAGCACAGAGTGATCATTTCGGCGTGATAATAGAGCAAAGCTCGGCGTGGGTAGCGGTGGTGGCGCGAACCGGATCTAAGCGTGCGATAAATCATGTTGCGCGCGAGTCGCAAGTCTCGCACTTCGCCCCGCGACCACTTCGCACGCCCCTCGCGCTGTCTACGTAAACAACACTTTAAAGTTTTGTCATATATACCCCTTTAAAAACAAATGTTTACCACACTCATGTTAATTGTGGAACAACAAAAAAGTTTATCAACATCACACCTACCTATACTTTGGAACTGGAACCTTACATACTGTACCTTAAGTATATTCAAAAATTGCAGCCTACTTTTCTGTTCCCCTAACCGCAATCGCTATTATCTTAAGTCCGACATAAAGCTAACCAATCCATAGCTTTATGCCTAAAAAGTTTGGTTCGAATTTCCATTTGTTCAAATCAATGAATATGAATACCAACTCAAATGACGGGAACTTATGAACCGAACCCACCCCGCGTCGAAGTACCTTGTCTTCATACAGCGCAGCAGAGGGTAAGAACGATTTAGCCTGTAAGGATTTGGAGCTGAAGTTATTCAGTTAGTTTATAAAGGGGGATAGTGATTTGGGTTTTTTTTTTAGGTACAATGAAGAATGTATTAAAACTTTATAACATGAAGCGTGAAAAGAAAATAAATTTCCTTAAAAAAAACTATGTAAGAATCAGATAATCGGGATCCTGTGTTAACCAGACAAATGGGTTTAGCTATGCTCTACAATTGCATTACTCTTGTAATTGATCAATTACGTGCACTCGCTAAGGTGGAAGACAAATGATTTAAGTATGGCAGTGTATGAATCGTTAGAAGAGTATGTTTGGTAACTTAGCTCTTTAACACCCTATATGTAATGCACGTAATATGTATATCATCGGTCCACGGCGCCGAGAAATTAATCCGGAAAATCCTAGCCTCCACACTGATTAATTGTTATCTGCAATGCGTCACCGAGACTATGGATGCCTGGAGACTCGCTTGCCCGAACTCAGATCCACCTCACGATCCATTTTCCCAGAGACGGTGAGATGAGCCGCTCTACGGAGTAGAACAGAACAATTTACTTGACACGTCTGCTACTACTGCGGAGCGTGCGCGGGTTCTGGCTGTGAGTAAGTGGAAGTTAGGTCTTTGGCTTCATGCAGTACCGCCATCGACCATAATGCACTTTGTTCGACGACACTACTTTCTATCTCGCTGCTTCCCTGCGACTAGGAACTCCTTGTTGTTCTCCCCATCGCAGTCACTATGGCAAAGTTGTCAACAGCCTCGGACACCACGGCCTTGCAGTCGAAATGAGAGTTTTTGGTTCTTGAAGTCGAAACATTAATAACATCATCCAATGGCTTGGCACCGGCAATGACTAGACACCGGCCAGCTGTCTTTATTTCCATGGAAAGTGGTTAGCGCTTTAGTGTGGGACGCAACGTGTGTCGATACTCTTGCACCACTGATATACTGATACTCTTCCACCTCGGCGTCATATTAGCCTGGCGATGCTGCTGCGGCTGCAGAAAATCTCATGCGGTGAAAGTATGATAACCTTATCGGCAATTATATTTCCGAGCGGTTTGGGGTTGAAACCCTCGGGCTGCTGTGGTGTCCGAGTGGTCATGGTTTGTTCAAGGAAATCTCCAATCGGCTGGTTGACACCTCCCGTGAACCAAGGGCTGACTTTTACCTTGGCCAGAGGTTATGCATTGGCATACAACGTGGCAATGCCTCCAGCCTCTTGGGTACATTACCAGTCGAGTCCGATGAGAAGGACTTTTTCGACGCCATTTAATAGATTTAGTTTAGTTTAGGTTATTATATTTTTATTTTAATAGTTTGATAATTAATTAGTATAAGAAGTTTATCCAGTTTTTATATTTATATTTTCGTTAATAAAGTAGTAATATTTGCTCATTATACTCGTAATACATCAGATTATTTATTTGTTTGATCAAACACCGTCTGAGAAAGCACCAAATCATTTCATGTACCTGGATGTAGGTACGTTTACACGGATTTGTGTGTACGCAGCTGTAATCGGTGCAAACTATTGTTATAACTCAAAGATGCCACTAATAAGGAAAACTTGGAAACATAATCCAACAAATTATTAATTTATTCTGTAAAAGTGTATTAAATGAAATACTTTCATGCATATGTTCAAACTAACATACAAAATTATAATCTGTGAAATTCTTCCTATTAAAATGATGTTCGGCTTAGCCCAGATGTAGGCCCAGGTGTGCCGGCGTACGTAGATATTTAGGCACCAGACAATAGAAAAGTGTCATAATAGGTGGCTTTAGGTACATAATCTTTCCTATTTGCGATGTTTAGAAATTAAATATCAATATTATGAGAGGAATTTTATTGCCGGTCCGGTAGCTCGACCCACGCGAATTGAAATCGAAAGAATAGATTCTAAACACGTTCGTGATCATAAAAATACGAAAGTGTTATCAGTTTGAGTGGCCCTCACGCTCAGTGATTTTTTTAGAATTTGGAACAGAATGCATGTGCATACAGTTGTATACAAAGAACAAAAGTGCACGTTGGGATTGAGAACAAATGTCTGCACTGTGCGATAAGCGTGTACTCGGCGGTGGTGTGAGCCGTCGTTGGCGAATCGGCGCGCGGCGCGCGGCGTGCGCAGCGCCCGCCTCAGCCGCGCAGCCGTGCGGCCACTGCACTCGCTTCGATTTCACTTTTATTAGCAATCCACTTAATTGGATACCACAGTTGCGGTTTTATTCATTTTGCAGATTCATCTGGGACGCATTTTTCGTATTGTAACAATGACAAAGCCAGATAAGGCTTCAGTTCTCACTGAGAGGGAGGGAACAAATGAAGAAGTTAACGTTACTTTACGTTACGCGCATTATGAATAACACGTAATGATTTACATTAATCTTTATAAACTTAGACTTTAGAATTGTCATTCTATGGCTAAAATAAGAAATGTGTGTAAACAACACAAGGATCATTCAAGAAAGTGTTTTCTAATTGAAATTCTTTCAAATGACGGATTGTGATTGTTTATCTGTCATTTTGTCTATTCTTCCGTAGACAAACCCCAATTCTACGGTGGTCATGCTGATGCTACGCTTGCAGGAGCCAGATCATGTCTTTGCCATCTGTCGAGTCCATGACTCAGATGCCACCTAATTTACACCACAGCATTCGGTCCTGTGTCTTATCCTTGTGTAACCCCGGCTACCTTCCACGATATTAAAAATATTTGTCTTCAGAGTTCAGGTAAACAATAAGCGCCTTACTTCTCAAAGGTCCGTAAGACAAAAAATGTAGGTATATTTAGGTAAACTTCCTTGAAATGCTCCGGTTTTATCGTTAAGACATGAAGGTCAGTCGAACCGCTGGAAAAGTACCTACAATGCGAATTAAAATTTTAATTGATACCTAAAACCACGCTTGTAATCCCACGCTCGACAGCTCGGATTAAATGACATTAATGGAGCTTTTGTTCAGCAGCACGCTGGTGGAGCTCGGCCATGTATTGTGGACCTAGTCCTGCGGCTGAAACCGACTGCATATACCATCTACAGACCCACCACATGTGACGCAGGACGTTCAGTAACTACAACAAACAACAGCAACGAGTATTGTGTATACGTGACTACAATTGCATTCAATTACGAAGTTCCTTAACTCGTTTTGCGCTAATTTCGTACATGTTTGGGCAAAATTATTATACAGGAAATAACCCACAAGGACGTCTGAGATGCTGCTTGCATGATTTAATACTTCCTAATGTCTCATTCAAATCACGTACAGAATTAGGCTCCTGAAACACAAATGTCGGAATTACCAGAATAAAAATAGATCTGAGCTCATGAATTGATGCCTAGAAAATTGAGTTTAGTGGGCAAATTGAATTAGGACACAGTGCCGTAGTATACTACGGCACTGTGTCAAAATTCAATAGTACAATTTGCATTACCTGCTGACATGTATTGTACTATTGTGATACTGCTAGTTCGGTTCTGCACTTGAATGTAGGTAGTAATTTAGCCGTTTAATTTCCGCGTCCAAGTGTCACTGAAGGACGTTTGAAATGTCATTATCTCAATCGACGCGTGCTTTTGTACTCTTATTATTATTTCTTGCTGTGATCGATTTGTAGCACAACAGATGAATCATTGTGCTTTTTATTGTATTAATTAACATGTTAATTAATTTTATTGTATCATTTATAATATGTTATCCATATTTAAAAACAGTTCATTCTCAAAATTCTTATGAATTTACACATACACTTTTGATAATTTATCCATACATATTTTTTTTACATTTTAGATTAAATGTTTAGTTTTACTATGTTTTATAGCTTTGTGGCAAAAAATATAATTATGCTAGTCAAATGTAAAAGTGAGAAAATTGTAGCGGGAATGGCTACGAGCTACGGCTCTACGAAGCTGCTACGGCTACGGACGCGGTGCGGGAGAGCCTGGGAAGCGCCGATGATAATTTCAAATTAGGCCACATACATTTATAATCTAAGTACCTACATAATTGTTAGTCTTAAGTACGACTACTAATTAATGATAAAAACTGAGATAAACCGGAACTGTTTATATGTACTATGACTTTCACTTGCACTCTATCATAGAATATTCCGACAACAAACCAGTTTTTGATTTTGTGACTAGTTAGAATTTTAGCTAGAACTTTACAATTTTTTCGCTACATATTAATTTGCTTATCGTACGACGATAAACTAATGGAATTCTATTCGGATTTCATTATAATAACGAACAGGTTTCAAATAAATTATGGGTTAGAAAATGAAATTGGCAAATTAATTGCTCATAATATCAGCATAATTTTCGAATGACTTCGTGACAAACAAAATAAAATACTGCAGTATGCTGCATCGTTTCATATTGCGCTTGTATTCTTAATTCCGGGGAGTCTGTTGCACAACAACATTTTGTCGCCTGCTATAAATATTTTTCCAATCCATAGTTATTTTAATGCTGGGTGACAAGGGAAACCCCCTTCCTACTGCTACGAGTACTCGTATAACAGAATGTTAAATTTGTTGAGACAGACAGCTCGTCGGAACTCAACAACGAAGCTCGAGTAACATAAAATATGCAAGTAGCAACAAGAGACATGCGGTCAGGATATAATGATTTGAACCAACACGACTTCACTTGAGGAAAAACTTAGTACATATTGGTCAGAGTAGCGTAGAGGATGTAAAACAAAAAGCAGCCTACACGTGTATGTCCTCATTATACTTCTAATAGGAGGACCCACTTCCTAGCGGCCAAACAAACAAACAAAGTGAGTTAGTGCAAAATGCTAAACGGCCCGTCCTCGTTCTCCTCTTACAAATACACGGCAGCCTGATTGTCGACATACCTACAGAGAATAATGGCCTCTCCCTACTAATATTGATTAAAGCACATTCATATTGATTAAAGCACATTGATATAATGGATTCAGATAAGCGATAAGTGCATTTTTACCTTCACATTAAAATACTTATCAAATCAGAAAATTTTCCACTTTGTTAAAAAACGTATTTAAAGTAAAATTACTAGGTATAAAATGTAGACGTACCGAATACATGTTAATTTGTTGCGGAATCCGAGAGCAATAACCGACGGCACTGCTAGCGGTATTCGGCGGTTTCTTCGACTCTAATATTCGACAAAAACCACCGTCTGCCGTGTATGTGTGCCTGTGTTTATGCACTACTACGAAACACTTTATATGTTTGATTTGACTGTGTTTCTACATATTAAGCTTAATGTGGAGATTAGTCACGCTACGGCCTTTAAAAGACGAGTCCGCGTATCTCGTATCGTACATTATTAGATTTCGGAAACAATGACGTTATCGTCACTATACATATACGAATATATTCTATGTATTGTCATTTGATATATAAATAGATTAGCTACAGAATTATAAATATTATGGTATTGTATTATAGGTAGTAAATAGAAAAACACTCGCTCGACAGTGGAATGGAAACTCATCAAATGAATAAGTAGTTTTATTACACTGGGTTATAAACACTAGGTTAAATGATTATGCATGTACCAACATGTCCAACATGTTCTATGAGAAATATTATTTTACATATGCGGCAATGTTCAGTAATATAAATATATGTATTTGATTGGAAAGGTAAAGTTTCATATTACTTTATATTATGTTAAGCAAAGCCTGACAGACCGAAGAGCTTTACACTATCGACATTGTGACCGCCCTCCGTCCGCGACAGTGGTGAGTCGGGGAAGCACGGGGAAGGGCGGGGCTAGCCCGCACATAGCCGGTTGGATAAACATGTGCTCACAGTGTGTGGTAAGCCTAAGTCTGGATTTTTACACAAAGAAATGTGCGCTAACAAAATAGTGTTCAAGTCTAGATCATCAGGACCTATGGACGCTCTAGCTGTAAAACATTGCAAGGGGGATTTCCGCGGTTTCTGGAAGGGCACCAAAAAGAAAACTTACGCCTCTCTGTGAGCATCGATGGTGTTTGTGGATGACCCAAACGAGATTGCGAATCTTTTTAAGAACCATTTTTCGGTGAAGGCTCCATACTCCATTAGGACAGCGACAGAGGTGCGCAATGTTGGCGATGAAATGATCATTAAGATTCAAGTGGAAACATATATTTTTATGATACCTAGAGAATAAATTTAAAAGCGACGACCAACTACCGACGCGGTAGAGTAGATTGGCAACCGAAAAAGATTTATTATATAGATAGTAACACAAGCAACTTTCCTTACAAATTCAACATTTACAAAAGAATCATTAAAAGCGAACTACTTCTTATGTTTTACCCTGTTATGAAATGCTACATTTTATTCCTAAAGACCAATGTGGATTATGTACCGGGATTCATTGTTTATTTATCGATCTACCCTAGTTAAAAGTTATTAAATCTTCTTTTTTTATGTCCTCGTAAAATGACAACTATGCTGTGCTTAATACCAAAAACACCGTGAATTCTTCTATAACTTGGTGTTTATTTTAACTTACTTTAACCATTTGTGAAGCAAATATTTTTAACGTACGAAGATTATCATGACGTAAGTTTATAAACCCGAATTGATTGATTAAATTACCTAACCACCCATCAAGAAATACGACTACAGAACCATATGTAGTGGTATTTCTTGATGGAAATGATATTTTTCAGTTACCTCTACGAGAGGCCCTAGACAAAGTGACATTCTAGCAGCGATAACGATGATCGAAAACGCAAAAATGTATAGGACTGACATACGCTATCAAAAACCTTATGTCAATCCTGTTGAAAGTCGTTGTAGAAATGAAAAATATTCATTTATCGTCAAAGACTAGGTGTGACACAATTTTTAAAAGGAATTGTTTTTTTTTTAAATTATAAGTACTTAATTTATCAATTTATCAGATCTGTATTGTTGTTATTCTACATTTATTTTAATTACTAGATTAGGATTGGCTGTACGTCCGTCCGTCCGGATGTCACAGGACTGTATTATTTGAACCGTAATAGGTAGACAGTCACAGACTTCTATGGCCGCTATAACTACAAATAATAAAAATTAAAGGGACCCTTTAATTTTTTTATTATTTAAAGAAAATTGTAAAAAAAAATATGTATTGTCTTTTGTAGGGGGACCCCCGGCCAAGTGCGATGTATGAAGATACATAGAATTGCATATAATTTAATGAAAAGGAGAGTTCATTTCCAAAACAAAGAAATGTCACAATATAAATATCATCGGCAAAACATCATACTACTTAATATCATTCCTTTTCTGGTGAAAACAAAATTCTAACAATTTAGGAATCTGAACATAAGAGACAAAGCTTGTAAACTTTTAATTAGTAATAAGGTAAACATTCCTTACTGGCGAACAGTGTTTTTGTGTCAATCACGCTTTTATTGGCGTGCAACATTTTCCTCATTGCGTGCCGAAAGTTATCAATCAGCTAGAGCCTAATGAATTAATCGTCTGTTTTTGTTTCAGGGGTAAAGGTTACACGCTGTACGGCAAGGACAAACACTTTCTGCGCAGGAGTGCACGTCGCGGTCGGCCGAGCACCAACCTTCCGCGTCGCGCCGCGCCTGCGCTCCACACGCGAGGGGTCAAGGCTCCAACACTGCCCATTTTGCTCTAATTTTCTCAACTAAATCGTTTTTAAAAGTAATTTGCATTTTAATTAGTTCTTTGCAAAATAGTTTGCTTTTGTGGTTGTTAAGGTTGAATATTTTTATGTGCGCCTACTAGGTAATTGAACAGAATCTATCACTAAATAGTGGGTAATGTGATGTAGCGTGCACTAGGGTTAAAGTATTTAAAAAATGTTAACTCATTGAGATACTGGCAATCAATTGGCACCTTTATGGTAGTAACTAATTATTCTTGAATCATTCAAAATTAAAAACACATTCATGCTTCTAAAGTAAATACATATATATAAAGCGTAGGCGGTTCAATTTTGAAACAATTATCGAACGCTCGTCACACCCAACAAAGAATATTTACAATAAAAGTTCGTGTATTATAATGATTAACTACATAATAAACAATTAACTGAGAGAGATTTGTAAGCTGTCATTATCGCACTTTCTCCGAAAATCATAACAGACCGGACAGGCGGAGTCGATTCACTGCAGAGTATTTTACACCTTCGAATTGGCGAGAGTTATAGATTGTTATTATTATGTTAGCTACGTACAAAATCGAGTTACGTGGCCACTGTCCCACGGTTTTTATTTGTGATTGGCACTTATGGAAATCCAATTGGTATTCTTATTTTTTGGTTTCAATAATCATACTCTGGTCGTAAGAGCTCCGAAGAGTGCTAGTGAGGAGGTACATTATCTGTGCCTTTTTGGAATACTTAATAAATCTCGTTGTAACGGCTTACAAACGATACATCTAAACAAATCAAATACTCAAACGATACATCTAAACATACACATGAATAAGTAATATGGTCAATTAATAGAAAGCAGACTGACTTCGCTCAACGACGTAACGTTTCTAAAGTATCGATAAACTAAGCGAAATTCCCTTCAGACCGTGTAGTCGATTCCCGACGAACGATATCAAACATTACGTTAGGCCGCTGACTTCACAGAAAGGTTACCGTTTTCACATTACGTCGGACACAGCCTTAAGAATGCTATTGTTTAACCAACTAGCAAACAGTACTCCGTGTAACTATTTTCATTCGCAAGGCTCTCTAATTAATCAATAGGGAATATGCATGTGATTCAAATATGGGTCAAATATTTTTTTTTATAAACTATGTTACTTCAGAATTATGCCTCCATCAATATTTTTGAACAAAATTTATTTTTGAGCGAGAAATTAATTTTTTTAAAGTACCAAAAAACTGTGGGTAATTCAAATACTTGAAAAGGCTAAGAGCGGATGTGACGTAACAATCCGGAATAGCAATCAAAATGTCAGTGTCAAGTCAATGTCAAACGTTCTTAGAAAAAGGAGTATTTGATGTTGACTTGACAGTTGCTTGTCTGTTTTCACTGAGTGTGACGTCACCACACCAAGCGCGCCAAATGGAGGGCGTTTAAATAGCCCGGATCGGTTGGATATTTTTAAACATTTTTTTAAATACTTTAAATTGCTTTTTTGCCGTCGAATTTTTTTTTACTATTATTTGACGCTAAAAACTATCGAATAAAAAAATAAAAAAAATACATGCATATTCCCTATTACAAAGTGCACAAGTACATAAGGAATACAGAATTTCTTCACTAAGCATATACTACACATTATTCGACAACGTCGACGGACACAATTTAACTTAATCGTTATATGGTACTTAATTATGTTTGAAATAATTTATGTATATCTACTAATCGTATCTTTGTAATTATCAAACAAACTATTAAGTATTCACTTTCCAATGGTTTTCTCGTTCCTATATGGACGCAGACGCAGAAATCTTATACGGCACTCGTGGACAAGGTATTCTATTGTTCTTATTTTAAACCGATATAGTACTCTATGTTATTGCACGTTTGTTTGCGTGGACGATACGAAACTCACTTCTTCTGCCTTAAATATACCCCATTGCAATTTCAACAACCAATTACAAATCTATCTGGCTAGCCTTTTTCCAACTATGTTGGGGTCGGCTTCCAGTCTAACCGGATGCAGCTGAATACCAGTATTTCACATGGAGCGACTGCCTATCTGACCTCCACAACCCAGTAACTGGGTAATTCGATACCCCTTGGTTAGACTGGTTGTCAGACTTTCCTGCTTCTGACGACTCGTAACGTCTGTCAAAGATCCACAAATGACAGCCGGGACCAACAGCTTAACGTGCTTTCCGAGGCACGGAGGAGTCTCGATATGTGAAAATGATCACCCATCCACGGACCAACCCCGGCAAGCGTAGCTTAACCTGATGGATCGACCCGAGCGGCTGTTATTACTTAGCCACGAACTTTTCCGTCGGATAAGTGACGATGGTATGTAACACTAAACTGAAAACTGAAACAAATATTTTAAATATATCTGCTAAGATAGTATATACGAGTATAGTCAAGGAAAATAAAGTTCAAAAACCAGTTTTGTTAGTCCATAGAGTTCTAGTCATTCAGTCGTCTCAAAGCCACCAAGTCGTTTTATTTCTGAAAATCTCAGTAAAAAAAAAGTGGGTTTTAGTTAATTTATAAACTGGCAAATAAAAACTATTTCCGGAAAGATGACTCGCCATAGCTTTACATGCGAGGTCTCAAACCGATACCATTCCTAATATGAGTCTTATACCTTATCCGTTCGGAAGAAACGATGCGCGATTTTTATGATCAGAAGCGTGTCAAAGAAAATTCTAGAAGAATTCTAAGCGAAATGTCCTCACACGCTTACACTTTAATTCAAGTTCGTGATAATTAGTATATTAGCAATGTAGGTACCTACTTTCGATGATACATTGGCAAAATACTGTATAAATGACTGTGCGTCTAAATAAATTGGTGTAATTTGCAAAATGATTATTTAATTTCGAAAATGTTTTGTTTTCCTTTAAACAGAGTCGTTTTTTCTCGTTCTGGTACTAATAGATTTTAATAGGTTCCAAAGTAACTGGATCGCTTCAATCATCTAACCCTAATGTAGTCATTTAACATTTTTCTATAACCATTATACGCCCCTTTATCCTTAGCTTTTCCGGAGAACATTTGTTAAATATCTAATAAAGAAAGTGTCGATTGTACATATACTATAATAGGCCTAGCACAAACGGATTAATACGGGTTAGTCCATGTGCGTGTTAACAAATAAATAAAGATTTTCCTGTTCATTTAACTTCTCTTTCGGCATTTACTATATACTGGAACACACTGGAAAAAGATGCTCATCATTTGCTGTTCTCTTGTGTTAGTTAAGGCGCAAATATAATTTTGACAGAGTCTATTGAGATGAAATCGGAGTGGATGCCGAAACAAAAACTATAGAGTCCACAATCGAGTTTTTTAAACGAAGTTTTATTTTCGCAAGATATGTAAAATTGCGTGCCGTCGTTAAAAAGTCAAGCATTTCAGTTCGTCATTTAAATGAGATCGACTAGACACACCGATTTCCAACGTTCGGAATTGGAACACAATTAAAAGGACAAATCGTGACGCATTATAAGGTATAGTTAAGAATATCTGTGGCGGCTGAGCCGTCGTCGTGTGGAGCATTTTATTGCGTAACGCGATCATGCGCCGACGAGCCACGACGACCGGCGCTCATGCTCAGCATCCACGGAGCTATTTCTATTCATTGCTCCTAACAATACACATTAAGCCAAATACAAATAAGTAACAAAGATGCATTCCAGTTTTTAAATTGGTGCAGATAATGTCCTCCAATGTACCACTTTGCTGTGCTGTGTGGATCTCAGCAGACTTACGAGAAAAAGATAATGTTAGAAAGCAAGTAAGGGTAAAGGTAAGTGCGATATTGGCAAATATCAGTTTTATATTGTGGTAGACAATTTCGGTGCCTCATATGCTATGCTTCTTATTCCGCAAAGACACATTCCTGAACAGTGTGAAGATCAGAATGGGTCACGGCACACAAAAGCATAAAACACGAATATATAAATTCACAAACCCTATTCCTAAGCATTTACTGACAACTATGTTAACTTCTAAGGAACAACAATATCCATAAAGATCGTTTATCCCAACCTTAATCTAACACCACATAGATTATGGCCATCCCCGGTTCATTGGTATGTACAAAATGTCCATATGTAAATAAATTCTCACGATTACAAATCAGACTTACTTCCCGAATACTCTCTGGGGCAAAAGCGAATTGATTTTACTAAAAGACTTGTAAGTAATAGCGTGTTCGGTTTAAACGCCGTAAAGGTGCATAAGTCAGGTTGATAGCCCAGCCCAATGGCCTCAGGTGCAATAGCGACCACATTTCCTATCTTTATTTATGTTATTGATGGGAACGATGGCTTATAAATGCACTCACTATGATAATTTCCTCTTAACCTAGCGTCCCATCTGAAAATTACGCGATGTAAATTCCGAAATAACGCCGCCTGACTTTCATTGTTAGTTACGGTCGCTGAATTTTCGCCACGTAATTTTCGGCACGCTTAAAGCAAATGAGTGTTTTTTTTAACTTGTAGACTTGTAGTTATGTGGGTATACTTTTGCTTTATTTTTCTACGTAATTAGTTGTCATATATCCTTTAGTAGGATTCTTTCTTTTTCAGCTTGCTGCAAGTCGGCGATGGCATTACATGCAGTGATGTCACGAATTCAACAAGCCATTCGAGTTCGACTGAAGGTAGTGTTGCGAACAATACACGCTCCCCTTGCCGGCTCCGAGCTAACAAGCTCCATCACCTTCATGCCATCGCATTGTACTATCGCCACGGGCTAATTCGTACTGTGACGTCGTATCCTTTGTCCAATTCAATACTACTCTCAAGGTAACCGCGGCTCGCTATAAAATACTTACTTAAGACAATAAAACACTTAGGTACGTGGAGATATCGTTAAATGTTTTAATAACTGCAGATCGGCTAACAATTAGGAATATGGAAGTTTGTTAAGATTATTGGAATAACAGAATTCTTATGGAAAAATTCGCCACCCTAAATGTTTATTATACTTAATAGGCAATTCAATAAATGGCCCAAGTAGTACCAAACTTTACATTGATTTCAACATACTGGCCGTATGTCGAAATCAATGTAAAGTTTGGTAAAAGAGCCTCTTATAAAATGTTGTTAAATGTTTTAGGTATTTCACTTGCATATTGTGTAAAATATTCAAACAATATGTAGGTACTATTAAATATATTGCTAAGTACGCGTTATAGGTATATAAGAAGTAGGTGTTTATTGTAATCTAAAGCAATAACCCACAAAGTTAATTCTGAACCGGATATAAGACAACTATACCTATAAACATGAGTACTTGCTACAGACCCCGGTTTTATCAGACAGCAAGTTTTTCTTCCGTTCATACCTGACTTGTAATTTAGCTTAAACGTTTTTATTAGTCTCGACGTGTAATTTGAGTGAGACAGAATCAGATCAACATTAAGTCAGAGAAACAGTATGAAAATACAACATTTTTGATATAATTTAAATAAGTATAACAATAATTACCAATAAGAATCTCATTAGTAATGCGTAAGTACCTACTTGACAAGTAGAGAGCATTGTCGTTCTGCAAGGGGAATTCGCCATAAGCATTAGCTTATGGCAAATTACCTTTGACTGTATATTAAAGCAAATATTTAAATACATGTTCGGATCAACTGATTATCCATCTCCTGTGTATCATTAAAGTTGACATAAAGTAGGTATGTATAACACCATGTTCTATGTACTTTTTACTTTCTGTGGCTAATTACTACTCATTTAAACAGATAGCTGAAAAAAATTGTATCTTAATGCCATCTCGACCCTTTAAATCATCATTACACGAATAAGAAATGCCGCGCTACATTTCGATGTATTTATTGTATGTAATTATTTTAACAATTTTCCTTATAACTATCAGGCAGGCATTATTTGACTTCTCTCACGAAATCTATGCATGTGTCCGTTACCTACATTCCGTATGGTCAATCGTGAGAAAATATAGAGAAAATTTAACGTATAGATAGTTACTGTATTTCATATTGTATGTATGTAGTGCGCAATGTTCGCACGAGTTCAATAGGTGCACGCGCGTTGAAGTCTTTTGAACAGAACATGACACGGCGCTCCACACAATGCGATCCTGTCAATATTTTGTGATGCTAGGCGCCTCAACGTTCAAGAATGTTAAAAAATATTTTGTATGTATACGTACGTATACGTATGATAATGACAAATATAGTGTGTGATATAATGTATGTACGTATAATATAGCCAACTACAGGCGAATACGTCAGTGCCGTTGGAACGTGGCTATTGTTTCTTTTAGCTTTCCTTCCAAATCTAGAGTTTTCATGTAATTGAGCTGAACTCAAAGACCAAAACTGCATTCACATATTATATTCTTATTATGGTAAGCCAGACGTAATAATCAATGCAACGTATAAGATAAACTATACAACAATTGCCTCACCGCCCACATTTATACTCTCCGACTGTTTCATTAAATAATTACATACTTTTTACTTCATCCGCGTTCATAAATGTCAATATTATTATCAACCAAATGATAATTTCTTCATCCGTGGAAACATTAATTTAGCAATAGTTATCGCAACCGCTATACTGGTTTAAAACTTTAACATTACAATTATTAAATATTTATATCTTGGCACTGTAAATTAAAATAAACATGCCTTCCTATTAGATACTAGATTAAGGTCTAAGGTAATAATAAAGTATAACAGATAAACTAAATGCAAAACTCACCTTCGCCTATGATGAAGCGATCCAATAAATATTCTGAAATCGGATTAACACTCCAGTGAAATAAGCACGAGTCGTAGCACTTAGTCTGTAGGTAAGGTAACGCGACAAGGGTCGTGTTCATGAACAGCGTCCGCGTGGGGGAGCACAGGGGTGGCGTCCCGAGACAGTCCAGGGTGGCGGTGTCGGGCTGCGGAGAGCTTCGGGGTGCCGGCGGCGCGCGGGTGGCGGTCCAGCGTCCGGCCGCACTACGCGCCTCGCAACGGTAAACTGGCTGGCAGCGCCGATACAGCCTCTCCCTCGCTTGTATGAGTGCCTCCAACCTCCCTCCCGAACAAATAGTACCGTACGCCGCGCTTGTGTCTCGCTAACATTTATTATACTTTTATTAGTGTTCGCGTGCGCCTGCATGTGTGCGCCACGCCGACACGCCGCGACGTGACGCGGCCTGCGTCTGTGTGGGTGTTGGAGTAGGTAAAGTAACTACCTATGCGTGCTTTGATCTTACGATTCGGTATGCACGGCCGCGCGGGCGCACGTAGCACCGCGGCTATACTTTACTTCTATAATATCTAGTCAATAATTTTAGTTTGGGTTTGTGCAACACCACACGTCGTGTCGAGCCAACTATCTAGGCTAGTAACCGGTATACACAACCATAAGTATCTTCACTTAAGAAATACTTATTTTTACGTAATGAAATCATTAACATAACCTATCAATAAGATCGCAATATCTTAATTACACGTTGGCATCCAAACTTCATCTGCCACCTAAAAATATTTAAAACCACACACTGCAAAACTTATTGCGTCTAACTGACTGTTGAACTACTGGTAGTGGAGTCCTGAGTTTGAACGCCGGGCCAGTCGAACTGTTTTTGTAAAACGTAAAAAAACATTTCTACTGGATGTGGTAATAGGCTCCCCTCTAATTACATTTTTTTTTGAGTGCGAAATGTTTAAATAAATAAGTATGTCTAGTGTTTCACATTTGAAATAGGTACTGCGTAGACACCTGAAATAAAAAACACAAGTAGGTCTAGGTATTTCTTACTTCGCGGCACAAATAAATGCCAAGTACCTAGCACCGTGATATTTAAAATCACTCGACCTAATCTAGCGTTCAAATGCCCGCCTACTATTATGTTTTATCTTTTTATGAATAAGGTGTTGTACTTCTTGTACCTCCTTCGTGAACTTTTGCAGCAGAGCTGTAAATCCTAGATTGGCAAGATAACGTGTCAAGTTGATTAAGATAAGGTATCATCGAGAACAAACGTGACAGTAAAGAGCGGAGTATACTTTACCTACGTGCTATAATTTAGGCCGAGCTACCGGTACTTAAACAACCTATATTTCTTCGCAAAAGGTAAAAATATAACCAAAACGTTATAACTCATTTGACGTCTAGCATAACAGAAGGTACAAGCAATGATAGGTATTCTTTGTTTTCTTTCCAGAGACCGGCCCTAAATGCGTTAGAATTCAATAGAGATAGTTGATATTGAAGTGTTGATGTTGTTGCTTTACAAGTACCTAACTCTATTTTTCTTTCAGACATAAACTGAACAACATTAAAATAGAAAAGATTTAAAAATAAAATCAAACTTAACAGATTAGATTATTAAAAACTTAAAAAAAAAACGACCGACTTCCAAAGAAAATATTAAAAGTGACAAATAACTTTCATTTCGGAAGTCGGTGTCTTTTTTTTATTTTATTTATTTATTAAGTTCGGACATCAATATGGTCCAATTTTTTAGTAAATAAAATACCTTATCAATAGTGTTAGTAGTACACAAAAACATGGACAAGAAAAGCTGGTGACTGCGGCAAGATGTGCAGAGAACGATAAAGCAAGGAATATGCTACCTGACCATTCTCCCCACATAATGCCTCAGAAAAGGGAAGTAAAGGCTCTCCACCACTGTTTTCAGGTAGCTATGCTTTTATGTCTTTGCTTTTCAATTATTGTTTTTTGCCACCGACTTCCGAAATTAAAGCCATTTGTCACTTTTTAGTGTTTTTTTGGAAGTCGGTTGTTTTTTTTTGTAAAAAGTTTTTATTTTTCACTTCTTATTTGTGGTACCTACCCCACACAAATTTGAATACCACTACCTGCTATGTAAATAACAGTATAGGAGTAAATTAAGATAATTATCGTCTAGTTATACTAAGTGGGAAAAATGCGTAATATTGGTGCCGATTCTCTTGTCACAAATTCTCTAAACTAAACTAAAAATCACTAAAATTTTGTTTATTCCTGTCAAACGACGATTTTCCATTCTGAAAATAGACTAAGGTGACACAACTTAACTATAATTTAGTTTGACAGCACTAAGATGGCACTGAGTTTTAATTTAGTGAAAATGCTATTCTGAATTTGACGTTTTAACCAAAATTTTTGTTCTATATCTAAAATCCTCTAACTAACTCTGACTATTTTTAATCACGATTAAAAATGTGTGGAATAAAATTAGATGTCATGAACTAAAATTCAAACCAGCACCTCGAATTCAGTTGCAAAACGGTACTGTACCTTTTTTTTATTTTCTAACGTCAAATTCTGAATAGCATTTTCACTAAATTAAAACTCAGTGTTATCTTAGCGCTGTCAAACTAAATTATAGTTAAGTTGTGTCACTTTAGTCTATTTTCAGAATAGGAAATCGTCGTTTGACAGGACTATACTAAATTTTAGTGATTTTTAGTTTAGTTTAGAGAATTTGTGACAAGAGAATCGGCACCACTGTATCTTTTTTTAATTTTCTTTTGCTTATATCTCGAAAACGGTGTGTCCTATCGCAAAAATAATGAAAATTTTGACCCCCTTTGCAGCCCTCAAACCCGTAATACTCAACATGTTGGTAATTTAATTTTTTTGTTTTCTTCCAAAAAGTGAAAAATTCCATATAAAAATACGTCGAGACGGCCACATTGCGCGCCTCTCCGGCTCAAAAAAAAATCACGTGGTAGGCAAACAATCGATCGATTTTAGTTCTGTCAAAATAATTTTTAAATTTAGAGATTTTTTTTGGCAGAATAGCTCTAAGATTCTCATAGTAAAAAATAAGGAATTTTAGTGATAGTTTAGTTAGTTTAGTTCGGTGTACAAGAGAATCGGCACCATTGAAGCTAGCTCAAAAACTACGCAAGAAAGTTAATAAAATATGGGAGCACCTCGGAAGCATGACCTACTAAACAAAAAAGAGAATCATCAAAATCGATTCATAATTGGCGGAGTAACCGCGTAACAAACATACAAAAACAAAAAAAAAACATACAGACGAATTGAGAACCACCTCGTTTTTGAAGAAGTCGGTTAAAACAGTGCATTTACTCAAGTGTTGATGGTGACCAATATGCTGACTGTAACAATCTCAAAACAAACCAATAAATGAGGGTAGATATAATATACCATTGAGCTTTATATCTACCTCTGCCTAAACCTTACGGAAAAACAAACAAATAATATAATATAAAATAAATATAAATATTTGTTATGTTTTAAAGTTTTTACCTCTTTCGAATTTGGAGGTTCCTGTGAACATCTATACTATGTGTAATGTAATAAACCTGAAGATTTTTTGTTTGAACGCGCTAATCTCTGGAACTAGCAGTCAGATTTGATTATGGTGATTTATTTTTGCATTTTATCTAATACAAAAAGCAATTAATTCTTGAGAAAGGTTATAAGCTATTTAACATCACGCTATAAACCTTAGGAGCCGGGCAAAAATAAAAAGTAAGAAAAGAACGCTAAGCGAAATGAAGTAGGTAATAGCGCGGGCACAGACTAGATACTAGGTAGAGCGCGGGCGCTGGGCGCCGGTCGGGAAATATGGCTGTTATTTTAGTAAGTATAATATTGTGGTGTCTTACGACTTCCACGCGAACGAAGTCGCGGGCAGAAGCTAGTTATTGATAAAATACTCTTTCATTTTTATATTATAAATGTGTGTTTAATGCCACCTCGCTCTTTAGTTTTCAATGGGCAAGCAAACATTTGTACTGGGCCCAGTATCACTTTCAAATTACCTACAGCAAATCAATATGAAATCAACAACCCTAGAGAACCCTCGATATTCTAATTTTCCTAGGTTTTTTGCAAGTACTTGTAAGTCAGTGTCAGGTGGTACGTTGAACAGAGAGTGGTTTTGATGATTTTTAGATACAGCCGCGAATCATATTTAGATCAACATACAACCTGAGCATAGGTACAACCTGATACTGACCTGCAAATAACAAAAAACGTAAGAAAATTACTTTTTTTTTGGGCGGCCCAATTTTCCCTTTGCAGTTACGCCACTGAATGTAGAATTTTAATATAAGTAACTAAGCTTTTAAATAAAATTGGTAATATATATATAACTAAGCTTTTAAATAAAATTGGTAATATATAACTAAGCTATTAAATAAAATTGGTAATATAAGTAACTAAGCTATTAAATAAAATTGGTATACTATGTAATTTTATTTTCCGTTTCTGTTTGGTCAGGATATTTACTCCTTGGGGCATCATAATCATAATAGTTGTGGAAGACATCGAACAGAATAATATTAAAGAGTTCCGGTAGATGTCGCTACGATATACTGAAAATAAGTTGATTCTACAGAACAAAGTTACATTTAGTTATATTATCAGAAAACATTCAATCTGACCCAATTGGTCATTTTCATTAAATCTTAGTAATCTTTTTTCCATTAAGAAATAATAATAATTGTATATGGCAACTGCAATTTAATAATTATTTATTTATAATCTGTCTGTCTACACTTTTTTATTAATCTGGCATCCCTGCCGGGTGTGTGAGCGACGTACGAATTGTGTATCTGTAATTTACTTAATTTTAAGTGTAAACAATGAGTTTAATAGATTGTTTAACCGTGCGATATTAAAAATATCCCTAATCTCATTGCCAATGTCGTAATTTAGGTGTTTTATACGCTTTTTATATTGATGTGAGGTTCTCGTGCTTTGTCTTCGTGTGTGACAATATACTCAAAATGGCGCATCAACTGGCACCGTCTGTAAATTGTTCATTGGACGACATTGACCTCAGCGCACTAAAGGTAAACTTTTAAAGTAAACTAATAATATTAATTATACATCCTGAATATCCAGAAAGCAGGGGCTACCTAAACTTCCAGAAAAAAAGTAATCAAAGGGCAATGATCTCACAGGGCGTGAATCATAAGTGAAGGTTTACTTGAAATGGCATATTAATCTTTCTAAGCTATTTCATTTAATTTATGTGTCATTTCAGGATCCTGCTGGTATATTCGAACTCATAGAAGTGGTCGGAAATGGCACCTATGGACAAGTATACAAGGTATGTACTAGATTAAAAACCGGAGCGCAATAATAAACTATACCCGTACATATAACTACACCTATCAGTAATTAAATTGATTGCTTTTATTGAATCTCTCCTCACGGTCTACTTACAAGCTGTAATACATGACATGGTGCTAGTAAAAAATTAACTTAATAGGCTCCAATGAAAGCATTACAATTAAAAGAGCACTGTCTATTAATGTCAATGAACTTCATTAGTTCCCATCAGTGGACTTTCAATAGGTAACACTACATTTTAAAGTGTAGGATAATTTTGTCTTTTCCCTACTTCTCTATAATAATTTCAACTCAGTCAAAGTATATCATGTATAAGTTTAAACTGATTGAATCTTTATTAGTAAAAAATGATATGCTCTGTTGATTTATGCACTAATACATCTGGGTCAAAGGGTTGTACGGTGCATTATTGTTCTTCAAAAACTGTACATTCATATAAATTTACATGCTATATCCTTCATATGTTTATGACATGACCTACAAAATGATTATACAAAAATTAAAGGGATGAGATGTTTACCTACTTTAGTATTTACATCATTTTCACCCTACTGCACTAGAAAGAGAGTATAAACACAATTTTTGAAAAGTGTAGTAGTTAGCATAATTGTTACTATGTTCATAACATTGTATTATCATAAAAATAATTATGGGATGAGTTTGGAATAGAAAATCATTAAACAATGGTTAAAAGAAAAGCTCTTAAAATCAAGAGCTGCGTTCAAAAAATGATTTTATGTACAAGGCAGTAATAGATTATAATATATACTACAACTGTGATTAGATTATATTTTATTATTATCAGCTTTTGCTAAACATGATTGTATAGTTATTTGGCCTATGGAATATTGCAGTGGTCACCTTATTAGACAGAGTGGTGAACTGGTGATCATAGACTAATATTTTTGCAGATGAGAGACTGCTGCATGCAATCCCATAATGTAGATCATTTATTTCCAACAGTTGATTTTTAAGATACACAAATTTAGCTAGAGAATAATATAATTAAGTATGCATAAACAAAAAAAAAAGTAAATTTGTGGTTCTTGCATTAAAAACTAAAACAGCCTTGTATCATTCCATTCAATTCAATTAAATCTGATGATTATTTTCTATTTGCTTACAAACTAAGAAAGAAATAATACTTCCTAGTTTCTAAAGCCTAATCACATCATAATAGACTTCAAGAACTGCAGTAGCACATTTTGATCTAAAAGCTAACAAGATGCTCAGCAATATACAAAACTGAGTAACATTAAAATGAAGGGGATTAAAAAACAAACTAAAACAAATGGTTACACATAGTTGTATTATTCTTAGTTCATCAAATAATAAATAATCAAATTTTAGGGACGTCACACAAAAACAGGGCAACTTGCCGCCATTAAAGTTATGGATGTCACACAAGATGAGGAGGAAGAGATAAAGCTAGAGATAAATGTGCTAAAAAAGTACTCTAATCACCGCAACATTGCCACATACTATGGAGCTTTTATCAAAAAGAGCCCTCCCGGAAAGGATGACCAACTGTGGTTGGTTATGGAGTACTGTGGAGCTGGTATGTGTCCCTTGTACTTTTTATGACTTATTTGTAATATGATTAATACCCCCTAGTTGTGAGTCAACATTTCTGTTTATTTAGAACGGGTAAATTAACAGAAATGTTATAAGTTTTCTATTTCCAGGCATTACCTGATGATGTTCAATATTTATTATTTCTTGAGCTAACTCTTCATAGCGGTGCACTGCTGCTAGCTTGACTTTAAGTTTCATATTTTTACATTGCTGTTTCTAGGATCTGTGACGGATTTAGTGAAGTCCACTAAGGGGCAATCATTAAAAGAAGAATGGATTTCATACATTTGTAGAGAAATTCTCAGAGGTCTTAGTTATTTACACTCTAACAAAGTCATTCACCGTGACATCAAGGGACAAAATGTCTTGCTTACAGACAATGCTGAAGTTAAACTGGGTATGTACATTACATTACATTGATATTTTCTTAGTACACACATAGAGTAAGTTGTACATGCTGCTTACATGGCATGTCACGTCATTAAAGGATAAAAAATGTGTTAATAATTTTGTGTCACTCAAATTCTAACATGACAAATAATTTATGCAACCATGTATGTTATCAGTGGATTTTGGAGTGTCGGCGCAACTGGATAGGACTATAGGTAGAAGAAACACATTCATCGGTACTCCATACTGGATGGCGCCCGAAGTGATTGCGTGCGACGAAAACCCCGATGCAACATACGATAATCGTTCTGACCTTTGGTCGCTCGGTATAACTGCTCTCGAGATGGCGGAGAGTCAACCGCCCCTTTGTGATCTTCATCCGATGAGGGCACTTTTCCTCATTCCAAGGTATAATAAAATTTCATAGACATTTTACTGCAATACCTATTGTTTCTAGTGCAAAAACTAATCAAATAACTTGTAATTCCAGAAACCCGCCGCCTCGTCTGAAGTCAAAGAAATGGGCTAAAAAATTTCATGGTTTCATTGAAACTGTGCTTGTAAAAGACTATCATCAACGGCCGTACACTGAACAACTTTTGAAACATGCATTTATAAGGTAAATCATTATTGTATCATCAGTTTAAAAATACAGATGTTATACTAAGAGAAAGTCAAATAAACATTTTTTTAAATTATTTTGTAGAGACCAACCCACAGAGAGACAAGTGAGGATACAACTCAAGGACCATATAGATAGGTGTAAGAAGCGGAAGCAGGACAACTCGGTGCGGGAGGACTACAAGTACTCCGGATCGGAAGGCGAGGAAGAAGAGAACGCAGTTGCCGGCGAGCCGTCGTCTATCGTACACAACGCGGCCGCTCACCAGGGCGGTGACACTCTACGTCGGAACTTCCAACAAATCCAGGAAGGACCAAGGTTGGTCATCATTCATACAATTTTTTTTGCCTATTAACTTCTGTCGCTTAACATTTGTGTAATTAACCAGACCCGCCGAAGCGCCTCAACCCCAGCCGCCCCCGAAACGTAACAGCAAGCGTGAAGAACGTGAGGAAATTCCAGGTGACATAACTATCTAACTATTCTTATGAGTCATTTTGCAATAACTTTGTGATATTCGTTAACTCTGTGCTGTTTGTTGGTACTGCAGAGCCAGGCCCACCGGCACGGCCTTCTATTCCACAAAGACTGATCGTTGTACCAGACCCACAGGCACAACAGCCTAATAGATATAGGTAAATATTGTCTTATGTATAATGTAATAATTTGTTTTGTAACTGATTCTATGTTTAGTTATATGATAAAATATTTTATTTAAAAAAATTGTGCTTTGGTAAGAGGTTAATGAACGTGGTAATTGCAGGCCTCTACCACCAACACCAAAGTCGTCCGGCTCGTCGAACAGTTCGGGCTCCAACAACGGCACGCCGCCGGCCAGCGGCCCGCAGCCCCCGCAGCGCGGCTCACATCAATTGTTCAAACCCATGGTGCGTGTGTTTGTGCCCCCGCTATTATTATACTCCGGAAAATAAGCGATGATACTAATCACATCTGCAGCTACTCACGATTTCAGAGATTTTATTGCAGTTTTTCATAATAGTAAAACACCTAGCAATTAAATAATTATAACGATTTTTCGTTTCAAAAACTACACAAAGTCAACAAAGGCTAAAGTTTCGGTTAGCCTCAGTTTGTATCTAGCATAGAAAAAACGAAGACTTGTCTAGGAATGGTTATGATGATATTCACTTGTATCGCGCTATATTTTACTGAGTATAGTAACGACTTGATTGTGTATTCTGCTAAATTATTATTGTATGTATTACTTTGTTACTTTAATTTTATTAGCTTTTTGTTTTTATTTTCATGTCACGCTGTTAACTTTCTTTGCACATCCGATTTAAACTGCAACTGCAGATTCCACCGAGAAGGCCAGAGGTAGGTTATTTGAGTTGCGTTTATTATTGATATGATTGTATCGCTACGATATTTTAATTGTTTAAAGTTGTTTTATACAAAATGTACAACAACTCGGCAGGATTTGGACAAGTTGGCGGCACAACTTAACGAACTCGGCGTCGTGTCTGGTAACGAGCCTCCAAACAGGCCACCTCGCGCTCCCACTAATGGTCAAGGTATTTACTTAAGTTTTCAAACTTTGTTACTATAACTTTCGTAAGACATTGATTTGATGGTTTTTCTGTAATTATGTGGGATCTGCTCGACAAGTTTTGAACAACGCGGCTAGGTCGCGAGTGGAACTAGTCAGCTAAACTCTAAACAGTATCCCGCAAACATATTTTTCTATATTTTCAAGTATAAAAAACTTAAACATCCTAATGTAGGACCACCAGTAGAAAGAAACCAACCAGAACCCGCGTTTGAAGACTCCGATACCGATTCTGACGCCGAAGAGAGTGGTGGACGAGTGCGCAATGATGGCACCTTACTAGCTAGCGACCCGCCTAAACCTCTGTAAGTAGCTAATAGCAAAGAAACCGCTGTATTTTTACACATTTGAATGTACATTAATGTGCATATTATTCATTTTCATTTCATTAAAGTAGAACTAACCATGATTACTTTTATTTTTATTTTGTTTGCATATTTTTATTTTTGGCCCACATTTTTGTTCGCCCTCCCCATCCCGTTCGGTTGTGTTTGCCTGTCAGTCCCGAGTTCTGTTACAGGCCGGGCCTGAGCGCCGTGGCCGAGGACGGCGGCGGCGCGGGCGGCGGCGCGCCCACGCGGCCGCTGCCGCCCACGCCCGACGACGACGACACGCACGCCGACCGCACGCTCGTCATGAAGCGGGTGAGTGTTCCCACACACCGCACGGTGTTCCGCTCAATGCTAACACGATCATAATCATACTATTCTACCACATTACATAGTGTTTGATATAGCAACATGAAGCTCGATCCATGGCCCCTACATACTACATACACACGAGCAGAACTTAGTCAGTGCTTAAGATATCTAATATGCATACATAGCCTATTGATTACTCTAGCTAAATCTGTTAACATATTAATTATATTACCACATGTGTTTTTACGGATAATATGTACGCCAGGTGAATTGAAATGGATAATATAATAGACATATTTTCGAAACATAAGATTATAAAGAATACTAAACTTATTTTTCCAAAATACTATTATTATTGAGCGCCTATTTCATTACAACTGGGAGTATTTTTGTGATATTTGTGCTATGGTGTGTGTGGCTTAATCAAAAATAGCAACTGACAGAATGGGGCCCAATGTGAAAGAAATGGACTGTGTTTTTATTTGGATTTTATTTTCATGAATGGTTTTCACGCCAAAGTAAGATCAGTGAGCATAATATACTGCTAATTCGTTTTTATTTGTATGTTTCTTGGTTCTTATCATTTATATGTACTTTTTGTATCGGACATGTTTGACAAACATCAGAGAGAAAATACCGAAAACGATAAAAGGCAGTCTGATGTCGATGAAGCAGTATTACTGAAGGACTGGGATTTCGCCCGATTTTTCCCATCGAAGAGTTCTGAAAAAGAAGAAAAGCATGATACTCCCAAAGATTCCGAGCAAAAACGAGCTCAACTGCAACGACAATCACGGTTAGAAATGGAAGATGCTTGGTCTAAATATAAAGCTATAGCCACTCCTCCTTCTCGACACAAGCAGCTATTCCAAAAACCCACCGAAAAATCGACGCAGGACAAATTAGCTGATATTTTGAAGCACAAAAAGGAATCTGATTCAGACGTCAATTCTCCAAACCGCTTTTTCCGTGGCTTCCGTAGAGAAAACTCCGACCTCTTCCCACTACCCAGTACTCGTCACTCCGCTATATACTTTCCGAAACATGAAAGCCCAGCAGGAGTAAATAAACAACTACGATCCAGTGGAATATTTAACAATTCACGCAAACAAGTTATGAAATCGTCGGCTGGAGAACCTATTCTAACAGATTTCATAAAAACTAACGATAGTTTAAAAATGTCACAAGGTGATGCAAGAAAAAGTGAAAAGAAAAGAACCCCCGATCGAAAAATAGCAGCCAGTAACCCTATCGATGCACTCAAAAATGTGGCTGCCCTTATCAGACAGGATAATGAAAGTAACGGACCAAGCCGGCAAAGCAGCTTAAATAGTGATTCTCCAGCAACAAGCATTTGCTTCACGAGTAGCACATCTTTTGAAAAGGCTGGGACGCCAGACTTAACAGCCAATACCAATGAGAAATCAAATTCGGATACTTTAAATGAAGGCAATGTGGTGAAACCACGTAGAGAAAAGACTGAATCTGATATAGTTTTCCGGAGAAATTCTCAATATAACCGGCATTCAGAGCTTATGGCAAGTTGTGGGCAGGAAGCGGTACTCGCTCAGGATCAGGTAAATTGCTCCCTGCTCAGGATAGTTTGATTAATAATTTATACTTACATTTGGTATGAGGGTTTGGTTTTCTAACATGGTTTTCACTAACATCTACCTACATAATAATATAATATGAACGCTTTTATAAAAGAAAAATGTATGTTTTGTATTTAGTTTGTAGTGGTTTTGGTTCATATAACAATTAATTAAATGTATGGGAATGGTATACGGCTCTTGTTTGTCATACTTCATACTAAAATTCTACTTCGTCTATTTATAACTTAAAGAGAACATTGGTTTTAGATATTGCTCACACGTCTTACATTTTGGCGTGATAATTTTCTTCTAGTTATTAGAATTATTTAGCATTAGTTCAAATCTGTTTGAGAAGACCAAAGGTGCAAATAGGTAGTGAGTAAGAACTTTTAACAAAGTAGACAAATTAAGATCATAGTTTTAACAATCTCGTAACAGCTTCATCACCTAACAATGCAACTCACTATTAATTTTAACTAACCCGTTCTTTTTATTCATTGTCTAAACGCGATACCGTCTTCCTGCCAAGAAATCAACACATACAAAATATATGCGATACCTACTTATGCCATCAACACTTGAAAATTAACCATTTAGGAATGCTGCCTAACGACATATCACAGAAGCAAGAAACAATCATCAATTTGTGAATGTGTTTTACTACTGCATGTTTGGCTGCCGTTGTATGTCGAGCTCTGTTATTGTCCAAATGATTAATATTGCTATACTACATTATACAAAAGTTTGTCTAAGTTTGAGATAAGTTAATAGTAACATAGGTTTATGATTTTGTGTAAAATATTTGTAAAATTGTGTTATTTTCGATACGATTACGACTATAAATCAATAATTATTCCTTTATAGTCGTATTTCGCGGATTTTGTTGGTATTTAATAAAATTTAAAACGAAATATTATGAAACTCACACAGTATGATGTTAATAACTTCATTATGGGAGAAATTCATTTTAAAATTATACTTTATCAAATGCCACAGATCTACATGTTGTAATGAAATTGATTTGAATGTTTTAACAGAAGTACTTACTTTTAATTAAAAACTTGAACGTGGGCGTGTTCCAGAATATAGTAAAATGTTATATTGGGTGTAGGGTCGGTCGAGCGGTGCCAACGAAGGCAGTGGATCTCGTACCAGCTCGGTACTCCCCGACCTGCTGAGCCAGGCGGGACAGCCTACCACTCCTCCGCGCCACGACAAGTCCACCAGTGAAGAGGTATGTTCATGTGCATTTATACAAATAAACATTCGCCTCTCGTACGCATTTAATGACCTGGGACTTATTTAAATTTGATTCGTGCGATTCAAGTTACAATAATTATATTAAAATACGTAAGAAGCATAATTTCTACTGGAGTTGCAAAATTAGCCCCGGTTTGCTTTGTGTTACACTGGTGGCTATTGTCATTAGACATAATAGATTATACTCACCGCATAGATCGTACCATGTGAATTTAAAATTAATTATGATTTTGTGATTGCGTGGCATTTCACTGTACACATGCTTAAAGGGTTATAAAATGGGATCTCTAGTAACATGCCATGATGTATTCATAATTAAATATTACTGAGGTGCTTCCAACGCTAGCTGCTTCGTATAATAAGTACATCTATGCAAAATGTATTCCCCATACTTTAATTTGCAATTTATCCGTAACCATTATTGCAAAGTCAGATAAACCAATAAACATGTTATTTTTAAATACAAGTAACAATAGGTACCTACTTGCTCAGTTATCTAATATAATCTCCGAAGAATAACATTAATATGAACGTTGGCTGTTCGTTGGAAGCTCCTGCTCCGGATCATGACTGTGTGCTGTCTCAAGCTTTTGGTTTATCGTATTAATGTGATAATGGTTGTCAATCATGCAAACATCCTGGAGCCACTGCGCGACCGGTTTGCAGACACCTGTTAACACTGCGTAAGTACGAAACGAATTGATGCAAGAGGAAATGCTTAAGGTTCTCATAGATTGTTGTTTGTTGAAAGTTAGATCTGTATCTCACTTCTTCCTTGTATTTATGCATTTTCTAGATACGCTTTCATTATGTTCGAAAATGTTTTGTTGATCATCGAATGCAGATCGATACATTTGTTAAAGCTTTCTATAGTAGTCCAATTTACTTAAGGGCTGCTTAATAACAGTTGTAACTATAGCAGAGGTCTTTCGGGTAATTAATGAATTGCTATACAGCTCGTCATATTATTATGAGGCTATCGTTAAAATATAAACAGTAAATAATCACGTTTGTTAGAGTATAAGTTCACGCACGCTGTGACGCAAAATAAGTAAAGCTAACTACAAAATGGAAAGGTTTTGTATTAGCAATGTCAACGATAACGAAATTTAAACATCATTTTATGATACAAGCTAATAATAGCTGTAGTAGACATAGAAATATCGGAGTTTATGTAGTTAAAATAATAAAATAAATGGTGGTCTCTATCAAGTCTATTCAACGAATGCATACATGTCTACAGCATACACAGCGAGTTCATGCCTGCTGCAATTTCACGTCCATTATCACATTTTATGTTATGGTCATGAATGTAGATAATAGCCATCAAGCTAATAACTTTCCAACTGTATTTGAAATGACAACTAATCAATGGGAGATGGACTTATTTGACTAACCATCACTTATTAATTTACACGGTTGATGCTGCGGCGGAATGTGCTGCAAACATTTAATTGAGAACAATCTTTACTGCAAAACTTATAAATTAATATTTTCTATTTTCTCTGTTCCAGTATAGGCAAGCCATTGCCGGAGGCACACCTCTTTCCCATCATCATCACCATCCGCCCCCATCCTCAGTTCAATCCACGCCGTCCAAATCTTTCGTAGTGGGCGCAGCTTCCCCACATCCCTTACAACATTCCCCCTCGAACTCGTCTGTGGGGTCCCAACAACAGTTCCTTCCCTTGCAACAGAAGCAGCGTTCGTTCCTCACGTTCGGGTTCGGCGCGGGCTCGACCGGCAGCGGCGGCACCGGGGGCTCCGGCGGCAATGCCTCGCGACGTGAGAGCCACGTCAACGTTAATGTCACTCCGACGGGACATGACCTGTCCTCCGATACGCCCGAAATACGTAAATATAAGAAGAGATTTAATTCGGAAATCCTTTGTGCAGCACTATGGGGTAAGCAAAAACTATCACTTCTCTCGAAATGCTCAAGTAGTCATGCACTTCCTTGTGATCATGTATGTTAATATAATCTTAATCTTGCAGGAGTTAATTTACTTATTGGCACCGAGAATGGTCTAATGTTATTGGACCGTTCTGGTCAAGGAAAAGTATATCAATTGATCTCACGACGCCGCTTCCAACAAATGGAAGTGTTAGAAGGACAAAATATTCTTGTGACTGTTTCTGGAAAGAAGAATCGTGTACGCGTATACTACCTTAGCTGGCTCAAGTCCAAAATCCTGCGCACCGACGGACTTAGTGACGTAAGTTAATTTTAAGTCAACTGGGAATAACCTAATAGTCAATTTGAATATAAATAGTAATACCCATAAAAAATACGTATTTAGACTAGAAATGCAAATTCCAGATCCACAACATGTCAATCAAACATGGAAACAAAACAGCTGAAGATGCAAAATTTTTAGATACTTAATATTAATGAATAAATAAAACCTTAAAACTATTGACCAGTTGAATAACTAACATAACTTATCATTTTAAAACGAAACGTGGTGTGAGCTTCGTAAAAGCCGGATAAAGTGCTGTGTTAAAATTTTATCATAATGAATTCTACTTAAATTACAGCAAGCAGAAAGGAGGAATGGATGGATTAACGTGGGTGAACTGCAGGGGGCAGTTCATTTCCGCATTGTGAAATACGAGAGGATCAAGTTTCTCGTAATCGCCCTGAAAGACTCCATCGAGATATACGCGTGGGCGCCCAAACCATATCACAAATTCATGGCCTTCAAAAACTTTGGAGAACTGCAACATAGGTATGTATATTATTTTCGGGAAACATATAAACATCAGGAGAACTTTCTTTGCATAAATATTGTTTACTGAGAACAAGTGTGAAAATGTTTATTTCATTTTCAGGCCTCTTTTAGTTGATTTGACTATTGAAGACAGCACAAGACTGAAAGTAATTTACGGATCAGCAGATGGCTTCCATGCCGTTGATTTAGACACTGCCACGGTCTACGATATTTATATTCCAAAGCATGTAAGTACATTATACCCACACTAGCACCAACAGATCGCCAGGAGAAAGATCGGAAACGACTTTTTTACAGACAGACAAAGTGGATAGACATCGACACTAGGTTATTGCACTCATCATTATGAACGACTTTTACTATGGGACCAAACCTGAAATCGCGAAAAAAAAAACAGCTGTTCCCTACATTTTGACGAGTTATGCGAACGTAAATGTAAGGAACAGCTTATTTTTTTTCGCGATTCTACGGTTTGTCAAATTATGATGAGTAGTTTAGAAGGTCGAAGGTCAAAATCATAACCCTCCTTTTTGCTTCGCCGTAGTCGGGTAATAAAAAGTCACGAAAGTTCTTTGTTGAGATTTTTTTAAACGCACTTTTCTCGTGACTAATATCGTTGTCTATGGCCCACTTTCCCACATAATACACTGCATTGTGAACCAAAATGCGGTGCAGTAAGTCACTATTCGAGCGAGTGTGTTGAAAAGTCGCTTTTCGTGTGTTTTACTTAGTTCTTCTAAATAAACTTCGTAATGGATTTTGGTGCGTTTTTCACCGTCATTTAGAGAATTTATTCCGGAAGGGGTATACATTAAAATTTAACTAATATAGCACAGAGGTCTCGAAGTTTTGACATGACGCCACATCAGTGCATTGCACCCTTGCGAAGCAGGGGCGGGTCGTCAGTAAATAATATAACTTGGTTTCATAGTACCATGTTTCTTTCTTATACTTACTATGTCTATCTTTTAATGTTTACAGACACAAGGAGCGATTGTCCCACACTGCATCGTGCCCCTCCCAAACTCCAATGGAGTTCAGTTGTTGCTATGCTACGATAATGAAGGAGTTTATGTGAACACGTACGGACGAGTAAGCAAGAATATTGTCCTCCAGGTTTGTATTTTCACCACATTTGTATACTTGGGACAGGTTTTTTAATAATTTTTTTAAATGATGTATATTGGTCTTCTTTCAGTGGGGTGAAATGCCAACATCGGTAGCCTACATAGGCACGGGACAAATAATGGGTTGGGGCAATAAAGCGATCGAAATTCGTTCAGTAGAAACTGGTCACCTCGATGGCGTATTTATGCACAAGAAAGCACAACGACTCAAATTCTTATGTGAGCGCAATGACAAAGTGTTCTTCTCTTCCGCCAAAGGTGGTTCCTCTTGTCAGATATACTTCATGACGCTCAATAAACCCGGCATGGCCAACTGGTAGTGCAGGGGCGCGGCAGGCGTCGAGCGCGCCGCTCATCTGTGATTGTAACCGCACGGCGTCCCTTACTAAGTGCATGCCCGTACTGTACAAGATAATGCCAGTAGATTAGTCAATATTACAAAATCATGTGCTTTGGCCACTCGAAATTCAAAGACTTGTGATAGTGACAGAGATTAGTATATGTGCTCAAAAGACAATCCACAAAATAATATTACATTCAAGTATTCGAGGACCTTCTAGTAAATGTGGCATTTTGTACTGATGAAGATAATTTTCATTACAAGCTATTAAGGAATATATATTATTAAGCAATAACCTTTAGGATAAATGTTTTGATATTGACAATTATGCGTAAGTAAGTTAATGTGCTTAGGTTTTATATTATGTTGCAATTGATAATTTCTAAAAGAAAATGTAATTGAAATCAACTATTAATTCATATATGCCATATTGTTTATAATGTTAAGATAGTTGGGTGATGATTATTATTAATTGGTTACATAATAATTTTATGATATTAACAAAGAAAAATGCCATGTCTGACAGGTTATAAGTAATTATAACAAACATTCAACAAAACACAATTAGAGGTAATGTAAAATTATTCTTCAATTTACATTTGTAAGGTTCATTCACTTATCAAATTGGCATTTAGTCAAGTCACTTTGTATCATAATTATCACACCAAACTACATTTTTTTATTAATGGATAAATCCTAAAAATTTGGTAATATTTATTATTTATTTGTTATGTACTATATTATTTACATGTATAAAGATATAACTGTGCATATTGAAAATATATATTTGACGACTTTTATTTGATTTACCTTAGCCCAATAAAATTTAAAAACATATTTGAAGTCCTTTTATTACCCGACTGCGGCGAAGCCAAAAAAGGAGGATAATTGCACACGTTATATAAAAAGCTTGTGCATTTTATTCATAATTATTCATTACAAAGCTTACTAAGTACCCGTATACTATGTTGATAGACACACCACACAGAGGCGGACTTTCCCTAAGGCGAAATAAGAGAATAAGGAGAAATAAGAGTTCATAATAGGGCCCCAGGATTCTTTTAGAGTCCTGGGGCCCTATTATGAACTCTTATTTCCAGGCAGTTTACGGCGTAAAGAGAACTGCCTTGCAATTTCGTATTATGAATCGTCACACCCCGGTCACGTGACACCCTGGCCGCCTTTGCCCGAATATTGCCTAGCAATTTATACCGTACTACGAACGTTCGTTTGACATTTCTTGACATATTAAAACTGTTAATAAGTAACCTCTCAATCCATTCAATATAAGCTCCTCTGAAGCAGCTTTTAGTGAATGGATTGTGAATTGTTTTAGATTTATTTGTTGAAATTATTCGAGCGTTATCCAGTTAACATATAAAAATATCAGGTGTGACGAATATGTACCGTTTGAGTTTCTGGAAACTAGAAAGTAGCACTTCTGACTGATAAAAACATCGAAAAAACGATAAAATTGTAAAACTCCCACAACTTTTCCAACAGAACATAAGTTAGGCGCCGACGAGGGCGAAAACTCTCATCCACTGAACTATGTAGGTATATTAATTACAACTGCCTTTTAATATCTCGTTTATTTATTTTCATACTTAGTTATACATTTTTAAATATTTTGTAACAGTCAATAAATACCTAATGGATTTTAGTGTGAACTGAGGGACCAAACTGGTAATCGCAAAAAAAATCCTAGGATTTAGTAGTAGTCAAAACAATTTTAGAACGAATCTGTGAAGTAAATCAATTTAATATTAAAAACTACAGGCCTTGGTCCCTCAGTTCTCACATATCATTGCCCCGCGTTTACACCAAACTATAAAACGTGTATTCTACTGTTTTCATTCCTCGTTTACACCTATAATAAGTTTTTTAAAGACTTTGTTTTATACAAAACTTTTGAAGGCGAACAAAATTAGCAATAAAAGATCCAACTAAACTATACTGCGTTCGCAATTTATTTGCCAAACATGTAAACTAACACGAGATTTAGGAAAAACAACTGTAATGCCTACTTATAAGGCTCAGTTTGCGCTACAACTTCATATTTTTATGACTTTTTGAACAGTACTAGTCAGTCTAAAATCAACTTTCTTTACACTGTCATAAAGTTGATGTTTGCTTAAAGTGAAAATAACATAATTGGAAGCAAGGCTTTAAATAGAGCATAGCGAGACTCCGCAGAACTAATGGGTAGGTATCGATATTTAATAAAGATAATCAAAAACCACACCAAACCGACTGCAAAAACAATAGTAATCTATAGAATTTTGGTATGCTCTGACCAAATAAAAAATCAAAAAACGATAAATATATTGATATGTTTTTATTTAGTTTAGCAACATTTGCTAGCGTTGCGTTGCTATCGTGGGGAGTCCCCGCCGGCCAGAGCTGGGGATTTCCCATTCTGTTTGTTTACGTTTGTTTACCTTTCAACGCCTAGGAAGTCAATCAAAGTATTGGGTGCGGTCCAACCAGCGCCCCTGATTCTGGGGGGGCCTAAATCGTTAGAAATACTTTTTAATCAAATCCCAAAAAAGGCCAAAATATGTTGAGTAAGTAAAAGGCAGTATTTGTTGGGGACCCCGTAAATATAATTTGACTTTTTCATCCTACTTTGACTTTTTCTCAGACTTTTCTGTAAAAGCCGACAAAGTAACTCCTATTTATGTATGAACGTATTGTCAAAGAAAACCTTACCTATCAGGGGCGGGGTCCTAAAATTTTGGAGCTCGCTACGCTCGCTCTTACATCCTCCGTTCCCAAACTATTCTGTATGGGTCGACAAAGTAATCCTATTTTTATATAAATGTTCAATTCAAAATCCAGAGTGCAAACATTTTCAAGCTCGCTTCGCTCGCTATAGCATCATAATATTCGTTTAATGCTCCAACTATTTCATTCTAAAGAAAACGTAACCTGTTTGAGCTATTGTGCCAAAATTTCGAGCTGGCTTCACTCGCTCGTAATTTCTACGTTCTTCCTAGTTTTCAAAGTATTAGGTATGCAGAAACCCTTTATTTTGCCTCCCCGGGCCCCCGACAGTCATCAAGCTTAGTCCGCCACTGCCTATCTCGACCTATTTATTATACTTAAAAATAATAATATGACAGTCCCAGTAGTTTTTTTTTTGTTTTCTTGCTCGACCAGAGGGCCTCGCGAAATGTTCCTCGCCCACACTAAATTTAAATCTTCCGCCGCCACTGATCAACAGTGACGTGAGCCCGGTTTCGTAAACATGATTGTGTGCACTTAGCGAGGTGTAGTTTGATTGTAAATGTGAGCGTGTTGCCGTGTTTATTTATACAGAGAGACATGTGTGTCGTCCTTGCAATTGCAAAATCGAGTACCTAATAGATCGACGCTTCCAAGTACGTACGTGCACCTTTAGACACCATCGCCAAAAACCAGAGCTCGAAGTACTTGTATTTTATTTCTGCATGGAAAATAGATCCGTTAGGTCACAAGTAGGTACAAATAAGGACTACAATTGGGACGCAAAAAAGGATACGTCCAACTTCCTTGTTGGAAGATAGAATACTTGCACAGAAGTTAGAACATTGATTCGTAACATAAAGAAGCAGAATGCGTCTAGGCGTCTACAAAAAAAAATACTACCAAACATTAATACTTGCACAGAACATTGATCCGTAAACAAATACAAATAAGGAGCAGAATCGCGTCGAGCGTAAACGTAACAAAATACTTTGAAGTTTGCGAGTACCTATTTCGGATTAGCGTACTTGCAATGAGTAAAAACCTGGTTGCGTAAATACGCACAAATTGTGAAACTGACTCAAACAAATATAAAAACCGGCCAAGTGCGAGTCGGACTCGCGCACGAAGGGTTCCGTACCATTATCTATAAAAACGGCAAAAAAAAACAAGTTTGATGTATGGGAGCCCCTCCCCCAAATATTTAATTTTAATTATTTATTTATGTAACTAAATATTCTGTGAATATTTCAAGCGTCTACCTTGCGTCGTTATCAATATCGAGCAAAAAAAAAAAAGTTTATGGGAGCCCCCTAAATATTTATTTTATTCTGTTTTTTAGTATTTGTTGTTATAGCGGCAACAGAAATACATCATCTGTGAAAATTTCAACTGTCTAACTATGACGGTTACAGCCTGGTGACAGACGGACAGACAGACAGCGGAGCCTTAGTAATAGGGTCCCGTTTTACCCTTTGGGTATGGAACCCTAAAAACGTATTTTTTTTTAAATTAAATTCATTACATTCATAACAACAGTTTTTCTCTAGAACAAACTAGATAATAATTTCAGACTTTTCCATACAAATCAGAGCCCCTAAACTCAACAACATACATACTCTCGAAAAACATTACCCTCCTTCTGGGGCAGTCGGGTAAAAATCAATAACAAGTTTCAGTTAGACCTCTGTACACTACAGCAACTGTTGTCAAAGGGGTATATTTATAAACATTGCCTAGAATTCAAATGTCAAAAAGTTATGGTTACACATTCGCTAATCATTACTTAACTTTTATAAATAAACCCCAACATGTTTTCTCCAAAAAACAGAGGTATAGAAAGAAATAATAAAATGAAAATACCACTGATTTAAATTTATTAAATTAAAAAACATTAGGATGGAATCAAGTTTGAACTGGATAGAACTTCAGTTTCTTTTGTTGACAAGGGAACTAGCATCAGTCCAGGTACAGGCGGCTGCATTTCCAGATCCCGTAAATTATTAACTTTAACTCTGAGATCACTACGGAGTTTGTTTATGTCAATATTTAACTGTTTTTGATCAGCTTCTAATAGCAACTTCGTCGCATCAATATTGTGTTTTATTAAAACCGATCCTACAGTCACCCAACATTTGTTTTGAGACGACTTTGAAAGATCCCGCAGCGCCTCACGGTTATGGTTCCTTCTTTTATCCAACAGTATAATTTCACTCTTATCTGTTAAGATTTCATTCGCCAATTTTTCGACTGACATTAAGTACTTCAAAACATTCTCTTGATCCTCCATTGCTTTGATAATCTTCGAGACACAAAATATGTTCTCCAAATAAGAACTTTATGTGGAAACAACAAAATATTCGTGTACCTATTGATTTTTAAATAGTTTGAACTCAAATGAAGCAACCAGACAATAGCAAAATTAGCTGATATTTCAAGGTTTATTTTGTCTTTCTCTTTCAGTCTCAGCAGGTTTGAGCCTCAGACCAAATAAAAGTTTGAGCTTGAGCACACAAAACAGAGCACTATAGGCAGCAGAATCAGAAAATTATGTAGGTTAGTAGATCGATCGATGGAGAAGGTGATTATCTATTCTCGTGGCCGTGAGCCTTAGTTCCTTGGATTTATTTGGAAAGCTCCTTGAGATTATTATTCTACATTGTCATGTGTTGTTTTTTGTCAATGTGATGTCAATCAAATCAGTGTGACCATCTTATAAATGGCGAATCTGCCACACTTGACGCCAAAATTGCCAAAAATATGCCTTCATGGAAACTGGAAAAATACACGAATTCAATGAAATTTCTTTAATCCACAAAAATATTTAACAATTTTCTTAAGCATTATTTTATGTATACACTACTTACTCTACGTATCCGCATTTGCCTCCAAATTTTCGTCATTTTCGTTGTACATACATCGATTTTGACGACATCTTTTTGATCATATTTTTAGTTGGTTTAAAGGATACACAGTCTCCGTGTTCCTTAATCCCCTCTTTTGTTGTAATTAAAGCTGACACAATCATGTTGATTTAAGAACCAATTCCTTATTTTTTTTATTATTTAGATTCACCTGAGAGAAGATTCTTTCACACGAAGTGTTGGACATCGGCAAACATAATAACGCTTTCGCGAAATTTGTAATGTTTGGATATTTTGTAGCCCCATTCGCGTCCAGGATTTTTCCAATCGCTCCCCAAAATTTGTCTACACTCAAAATTGTGCTGGTGGTGCTACTTCCACCTGATTCTAACAAGTCTTTTAGTAATTTTCTTGAAATCTTTTAAATCTGCCGAAATCTGCCACTTTTGTAAATCGTCAGCATGATCTGCCACAAACAATTTTTTGGAGCGAAATCTGCCAAAATGGCAGAAATTTGCCACAAATGGTCACACTGAATCAAATGAAATGTCAATGCTTCTTTCTCTTGTCATTCAATCATCAGCCCACAGAGCACTAATCAGCCTCTCTCTCCCCCACCCACAGGCGCGTTTTTATCGTGTGAACTAACGCAAGCCTAATTTTATTGCGATATCTGTTTTCATAAGATTTTTTGTATTAGGGTGGCCACGAAGTTACAAACTGCTGCGATAATAACGCCGCAATAGGAGAAGGACGCGCGTTTCTCCATCCAAGCGATATTCCAATAAGTGTTCATAGAACATTTGTATTAGGTAGGACGCATGCGATCTTACACACACGTGCGTTATTATCGAAGAAACGTTTTAGAATTCAAATTCATTTCTAAAGAACACGTTAGAAACATCGCACGATAAAAACTTAGCTGTGTGCAAGTAATCGGGACGTATTATCGCAAACGCATTAACGCTTGCGTTATTAACACGCGCGCGATAAAAACGCGGCGGTGAGGGAGAGGCATTCTTCTCATACAATTTTTCAAGTGAACAGATTCCTAAAAGACTATCACATTTATATCTGTTGCATATAAACCGTTTTAAACCGAAATCCGTGGTTTAGAAACAAATTTAAAACGGTTCTTATACCACGGATTTTGGTTTAAAACGGTTTATTTACATCTATGATCACGTTATTCACGTTAAACCTCTGCCGCAAACTACAAAATGCACAAACGTGTGGTTATATCGCAAGCACTTGCCATTAAAAAGTCTGTTTTTAACCGTGCGTATGCACTGGCGAGGCTGACAGATAATTGGCCCTGGTCTATTTGCATTTGCAAGCCAAATCGAAATGAAATAAAATCTTTGATAATTTACCTTCTTGGTTGTTGTGTGTTGAAGTAAAAAGTTCGTCCATTTTTAAATAACAGGCTAAAAGAGTGTTTCATTTGGCTAAACGCACAAACAGCGCGAAGCCATAAAAAAATAAAGAGTTTTCCTATCCACTGACTCGGCTTTGTAGATATTTTTACAGTATTTACTTACTAACTCCATGACAGCAATACAGTGGTCAGGAGCAGTCAGGTCAGGAGGCTCAGGACGTTTATTCAGGTGGGCGTAGACGTGGACGTGATTAGCTCTGGACCATACTCAGGGGACAGGACTACAATTTTGTCATGGATGATTGACTGTTGTCTGCAGTAGTACATACTAATTCCATACGCGCACTACAGAGTCGCGCACGTCTGGGGTGCGCATGACATGGCGCAGTCCATAGACTAGAAAATTCACTGAATATCCGGTAGAGATGTCGGAAGTATAAAGAAATATCGATAAACATTGTATCGATTTTGATTTTATTTTATTATTCCAAAAAAATATCGTTGGTCCAGCTAAATTTTGTTATAAAATTGGTGTTTGTACTAAAAGGGAAGAAGTTTTGGCAATCGAATAAATTATCAAAATATGTACACTTTGATGTCTGCTCCGACTTTCGGTATCTCGGTTCCCTGGTGCAAAGCGATGGTGAAGTAGATTGGGCGGAAATAACACTGGATGTGGATGGATGAAATGGTGGCAGGTCACGGGAAGAATCTGTGACTCCCGCATTCCCCTTAAACTTAAGGTGAAGATATTTAAAATAATGGTTAGACGTGCTGTCTTGTATGGATCAGAATGTTGGGTGGGCCACAAAAGGGATGGATGAAAGGCTGAACTGAATGCAGCTGAGATGAGAATGCTAAGAGGGACGTGTGGTGTTTCGCGAATGCATAGAATAAGAAATGAGTACATAGGAGGTCTGAAAGTATGAGGAAAATATCACCAGAAAGTTTTGATTTCATAATGTCGATAAGAGTAGGGGAAGACCTACCGCAAAAATGTATTTTCACTTGAGCGAAGAAACAACTTTATTTGTTTCTAAATATATATACAACTTTCGGATATTCTCAAACTGTCCAAGTATTCTTTGGGATCTTCTAATGATAATTCCTTCAGAAGACAATTCGTAGCTCCTAGTTCTTACCTAGTACTTTTTCTATTAATTCATATTCGTTCTTGTTCCCATAGCTTTTATTTCTCAATTTTTTTCATCCACCCCTTCTAAAATAACCATTACCCATAAGCCTCATCACAGTCACCACCTTCACTTTATTGTGTTGTAACCAGAGGCCTTAGTGCGAGTTTCACTGGCCTTCACTGGTGAAGGGCCAATCGGAGCGCCGAACGCGGTCGATGCGTAAAGTGAAGATAGAAACTCGCATTAAGGCCTCAACGATTTTGTGTGAGTTACTAAACGTTTAGTTACTAAATTACTCGCCACTTGATCACTTGACTAAATTAGTAAAATAGTCCGATATAATAATCAAAGGTCCGACGCTAGGTTGTGAGTTGTGACTGCAATCACTCTTTCCGTTAACAATTTTATGCAAGAATAGAAGACAGCATTACTCGACGGTTAGTAGACAGTCTTGAGTTTTCTATTCTTGCGAGTTGCGAAGTCATTTTGAAGAAAGTGTCTGATTAAGTATATGGATATCGATAGTTTTTTGAGAACCTTAGTATCTGGTAGGTACCGGACTACGTAATACCAAACATAATTATTAATCTGTGACTACCGCTACTACCAGTTGCCGCCATTTTGATTTCGCTTCGCTTCTACATACAAATTAATGGCCGCCGGTACCTACCTGACGCTTTCGCGAATCCGCGTGGAATCGTGATCGAGGTAGTCGTATTTCGCATTCGTGTTAAATAAATATCAGATTCAGCCGCGGCATAATACAAGTTCTGACCAGGTTATCAGGCGCTCTCTTATCCGTAGTAGTTTTACGTAGTTTCTTGACTTCATTTGGCGACTGCATCCCTAGAGATGGATGGGCCGCCAAACCGGGGTTTTCGTGGTGGTGGTCGTGGAGGACCACCAGGTCTTAATCCAAGAGGAGGAAGAGGTGGTTTCGACATGCGAGGGCGGTAAGTTATTATCTAATCTACCAACCCAAACCCATACTAAACCTAAAGTCACCCGTAAGTTTATTGTTAAATTTAAGGTTATGTGACCCGTTAGGTTAGGTACACTTAGTAAACGTTTTGACTGCGACTTAGGTCTAAAAATAACCACATCATTACTATACTACAACAACACCGATGTTATGTAAATGATTGACTCGTTTCAGGGGTGGACCTGGCATGAGGGGCAGAGGTGGCCCGCCACGAGGCGGCCCTCCGTTTCGTGGTGGACCGCGAGGTTTTCGTGGCGGCCCCATGAGAGGTGGCGGTGGCGACAGAGGAGGTCGCAGTTTTCCTCCAGGTCCTCAAGGTCCGGGACCACACCCCGTGCCCACAATTGAATCCCGTGGTGCACCACCACAACGTAAGAGTTTTACCTGATAGTATTCCTAGCAACATGCTTTTAATTATGAGGTTATGCTAGCTACAGCGTTATCTGTAAGGGCGCTTTCAATTTATGCGTTTCATGACGGCCTGCTGCGGTGCCGAAGCGGTGCGTTAGTCGTACAGCCCACGGACGATCGATCATTTTTTTTTTCACACAAAACGCGCGTTGCGGCAACAGTGCGGCGCCGGTACCGCAAACGCTCGACAACAGGACGGCAACGGCGCAAGCATCACGTGTTCATTTCTTCGTCAGAGTCCATGGCTTGACTGATGTCACATCAGTCACTGGGTTAAAAACGCACGGCAGTAAAATACGCTTTCAATTTAGGCGTTCGGTGCCGGACTGTTACCGTACTGCAGCGGCCCGACAGCGATATAACCTGCGGCACGGTAAGAGTGCGACAGCGGTTCGAAACGAAACGCATAAATTGAAACCGGCCTAAAACTTGACCATAAGCAACACAATCTGCATAAAATGTTCCCACTTACAGTTCGATTCAAACTTAATGGCGGCTCGGAACATGAGGCGAGTCGCTGCGCAGTAACAATTTCATGTGACAGCGGGGGTGAGGGGTGGGGTACTGCGCAGCTAAAAGCTAACTTCCGAGCCGCCATTAAGTTTGAATCGATCTGTACTGGGGGTAAATAGACAGTTGATTTAAATTTCTCTACATTTTACTAAGACAATGTTATAACGGAACATGTTAAAAAGAAACCTAAACAAAATTTTCTGTTATTGCACATGTGACGGTACCCAAAGACATGATTTGAATACAAATTGTATGAAACTAATAGTATGTTCTTAATTTGTTCACAGGTGGAGGGTTCAACAATCGGGGTGGCCCTGGTGCCATGAGAGGCCGAGGAGGCCGGGGACGAGGAGACTTTGGCCAGCGAGGTGACAGGGGTAGTGGCCGTGGGGGTATGCCAATGAGAGGTAAAGAGTTCATGATAATACAAATCTATTTCTACAATTATAAAGGAGTTTGCTACCCATTTAGTCTAAAATAGGAAGAAGGCCAGACAGAGAATGCAACACTTTTTACCCGACTACGGCGAAGAAAAAAGGAGGGTTATGATTTTGGCCGGTATGTATGTATGTATGTATGTATGTATGTATGTATGTATGTATGTATGTATGTTCATCTGTTCCCTCCTATCTTCCAAACCACTTATCACAATTTGACAAATGACGTATCGTTAGAAGCATCGTGATTGTCCGCTGGTTATAGGCTATGTGAAGTCACATTAAATTAAAAATGGCGCCCTCTAGAGGACAAAAAGTGAGGAACTTAAAAAAAAATATGGTTTAATCGTACCATGTTGGGTATCAAATGAAAGAGCTTAATGAGCACATTTCAAAAATATATATATTATAAAACCAAAAGAATTAAAAAAAAAATCAAGTAATAAAAACTAAAACCCAACTACGACTTAAAAGGTATAAACAAGACACCACAGACAGACAAATTAAAAATCCGGAGTCACACGTAATCTGTTCGATTTATGCCCTAACACGTGTGACTCCGGATTTTTAATTTGTCTGTCTGTGGTGTCTTGTTTATACCTTTTAAGTCGTAGTTGGGTTTTAGTTTTTATTACTTGATTTTTTTACTTTGTAAATAGATAGTCAGATAGAATACTTTTTATTATGTAAACCATATAAATTACAGCTATTAAATTTAGAAATTTTACATAGGTGTTATCTGTAAAGCAATCTTTTTAAGACAACCTTTGGATTTATTTATAGAAGATAGAGAGACACTGCAGGTAAACTGTGGTGAACCATTTAATTCATTCATTCATTTGTAATTTTCGTGTATTTGTTCTATTTTAGCGTCATGTTTGCCGTAAAAAACGTATTTTCTTTCTTTCTTATTTAAATATACAATATAAATACATACAAACTTTAGACACATAATTATCCATTTGCTTACATAAAAAGGTGAAATTTTAAAATAATTATAAAAACATAATTTGTAGGACGTGGTAGTCGCGGAGGCCACGGAATGCCGCCGGGTGGACCTCCCGGTGGGCCGGGCGGCCCTCACTCCGGCATCGGCCCCACTGGTCCGCGGCCCGCACCGCCGCACGTATCAGCTTCGATACCGCCGCTGCAGTCACAACCTCAACAAGCCTTCAAAAGGGGTGGTGGCCCACCGCATGGAGGACCTGGGGGTCCACCTAAGAGACCAAGGTTTGAGCTTCCACATTACCATAATTACATTCCATCTAAAATAATACCCAAAAAATCTGATAATACTGATTCATCCTCACTTTATTTTTTTGTGTGATTTGGTGATTAACATTTATTTTTACTGTGCTCAGGTTCGATGGTCCTCGCGGAGGCGGGCGGCCGGCGCCGCAGGGCGGCTACCAGCAGGCGGCTCCGCAGCACAACATGCCGCAGCAAAACAATGGCTATGGACCATCGTACGTATTTAAAGCATCATGTCGGACTTTATTGTAAAGCTCTCTCTCTCTCTCGTAGTTATACATACAATGATGATCCAGAAAACGATAGGAATGTGCCGTCTGAAACACAAATGACGATTTTCTTAATCTGATATAATAAATTGTTTATTATTAATCAGTTGCCCTATTTCATTTTGCTGAGCTGGATACAATCTTTACAGACACACTGGATATCAACCTTACGAGCCGCCTGCAGCTGATCCTTATGCCCAGCCGTCATACAACACGCCTAGGTAAGATTATTTAAAAGAATTTAAATTAGAACTACTTTGGCAGTAAACTTAATAAGGAACTTCAAAAAAATGTATATGTGAATAATCCATAACACTTTTTTATTACTATGATGAAACAAATCTATCAGATAGGAATTGCCGTCTGAAACACAAATGCAGATAATGTAGATTCTGAGTAATTACTACAGTTCAGGCCTAATTTTTTGGATAGATACAGATTTCCTAAGCGTGTTTTTTCTTTTATTTTACCAGCTCTTATCAGGGTAACAGTTACTCAACGCCAGCTCCGGCTCAACCCACCTCAGGGTACAATTCTGGTAGCTATGGCTCGGGTTATGGTTACTCAACAGGCGGCCAAGGCAGCTATGAAAATGAAGGATATAGGTTAGTAAAACCTTCATAAATCTTTTGTTGTTAAGCACAAAATTAACATAATAATTATTATTCATTACCCGACTACGGCGAAGCAAAAAGGAGGGTTATGATTTTGACCTGTATGTATGTTCATGTGTTCCATCATAATCTAAACTACTCATCACAATTTGACTAATGAGGTATTGTTGGATGTTGGAAAATTTGTAAAACTTATATCATAATTTTATCATATAGTTATCTACAAGTTTTTTATACAACTAGGCTTTACAAGTAGTTCTAGGTGTAAACGATAAACGAAAACACTATACATAATAATGTAGAATACATGTTGTTTACCTTGCTGTAAACGCGGGGTTAGAGGTAGATCATAATATGGTTTTGTATAATAGATTAATATTATTAATTCCCATTTAACCTCAGCGGCAGCGGCGCTGGCGGTGCGGGAGACGCCGGCTACGGCGGCGCCGAGCCCGCGTACGGAGGCCCGGCGCCCTCCTACGACTCATACTCGCAGCCCTCCTACAACTCTTACCAGCAACCACAGCCGCAGTATAACAATAACTATGGTAAGTTTCGAAAATATTGAATCTGTGTAGAAGCCTAGTTATGCTACATTCTAGTCAAATTTTTTATGTGATATCCCAAATGAAAGTTTCTAGCCCTGCGTCCTAGATGAGCGACAAGTATAAGCCACGCAGCATAACAAATTGAATACAATCTTAATCAGTAATTCGGAAACATCGAATTAAATTAGCTGCCTGATCCATGTTGCATCTTGAAACAGGTTATTTTGGATACATTTATCTTACTTTCACATTCATCGGTCACTTAGGACGAGGGTCAGACAACTTGTGTCACTACTATGTATTCATTCCTATTGAAAATAATCCAAGGAAATTATACAATCTCTCTATAAGTATCAAATTCACGAAATGTACTTAGTTTGCCTGAAGGAAAACGTACATTAGGTCATACTTCATAATTTAATGTTGGCAGTAAATAAGTAATTTATGAAAGAACTAGGTTAAGACATAACAAGTAATGAATGCAAGGGCTACAACCAACATAAAGAAGTATTCATAAACCAGCAAATGAAAGCATAACTTTAAATACAATATGAATCTAGGATAGTTGAAAAATATTCCAAGGATGTTGTGTAATACAATAAAATTGCAAAAAAAACTAAACTTTTTAAATGTAGGCAGTTTTCTCAGATTCTGTGTCAAGGAGACTGAGATTGGTATATAAACCAATAGAAATGTGGTTTTTAATACATGTAAAGTGATATTAGATGACCATTTTGTAATAATAATAGATATCATCAAAATCTGGTCTAAAAGTTTGAAAAATTTCATAAACTTGGATGAAAATCAAAGGAAACTGCGAATGTAAGCTTTGATTTGCTACATAACGTTTCCTTTAAGGATTTGTTAAGAGTTTGGTATTCTTATGGAATTAACACCAAAATTTGCTACATCAATGTCGATAAAATATGAAATCCTTTAAAGAGTTATGTAGTGAACTAAGGAAAAGCTATTTTCACATTTTTTTTGTACTATCTGCGTTTAATGACGTCAAAACAAAAATGGTCGAGCATATAAAACTGTATAGTATTTTTACCCAGACTGCCAAGGAAGGGTTATTAATTAAATGCAATCTTATTAGATAAAAATCGGCTACCAAAACGGTAAGCAACTGAGCTAAAAAATATTAACAAACCACGCAAATAATACGTATTATAGTAATGAATAAGTTGAAACCTATCATTTCATTTACAAGTACTTAATAATAATAATCTTACAATAAAAATAAAATATTTATTTTGTAAAATAGTATTGGTGATGTAAATCGGATTTATTATGCTATTAATGAAACATATAACAGTATTAAAAACAAAATGTAAGGTATTTATATTAGCAGAGTAATGCTATTGAGGACCTTCAATGGATTACAGCTACATAGAGTTAAGTGTATTTATTTATGAATAAGTTTTGACGTCTATTATGATTGTTTGCATTACAGGCAGCTGGTGATCTGTTTGACTATACAGAATATCATTAACGTCTTTATGGTACACATTCAAAATAAAGTATCTGGATCAAATTATTGAAGCTAATGGATGTACTACTATACAATGCAGTTTGCGATGTATACGTCACATTTTAGTTAGGTGAGAGTTTGGACAGAGTGATAAATATTATGTAAATGACTGAATGAGACCATTGAGAAGAGACAATAATAAATATATTGGGGTGTTTTTTTTATGAGACTTCTTATTAGAAGAGATTAAGTTCCACTTTCACAAGAAAATGACCTCACAAAAGAATCTATTAATATTAGGACTGTCACTATTTTACCAAACAAAATTAATTTATACAATATTTAACTGTTGTAGCAACTTCTACTTTGGCTCATTTTTTTGTAACAATGGTATAGTAAAGTACCATAATGTTTTAGTTTTAAGGACTCAATTCACAATAAAAATATAAACTAACATATAAATGTGTATGCTTTATTCCAAAATGGGCGAGCTCATGCTTGCATAGCACCAGTTTTAAGATTATTCTAGTAATTAGTTAATTATTGTAATTACACAACCTACCGACCTGATACAAATTAGGGCTATCCTTAGCCATACTTTAGAAAAGTAAGAATACATCCACAATGTATATGACAGTACATAATTATATAAGGTGCTATTTTTGAAATGGTTACCTAATAGTTTTATGCTAAACATGCTTTCAATAGTCACAGGGTCACAAACATGACGATGATAATATGTGTGAGACAATATTACATCCATTGATAATAACTGACTATACACGACATTCTGTACATAACTCCTTGTTAAAGTCTGGTTAAACTCGTCTAGGGCAAACTTTTGTAGAGACACGAGCATAAATATATTACTATGGACAGCTCGGCAATTATACCAGATTTCTTGATTCATCCATTAATATATGGCGGCAAAGATTATAATATAATTGTGGAAGGCATAGGTTTTTATGCTGCCAAAGTGGTGGTAGATATTTTCGATCACAACGAAGTATCACATTCTTCTGAATTTATCTGAGTAGGCAGAATTTATGACGCAAGATATGTCCGTTCATATTGCATAAACATTACGAGTATAGAAACCGTTGTAACATCCTATATGTTGGCGTCTCTTGTCTCGCTAGATAGTTTTGGTGTTCCTTCGATATCCCATATTTGTACTGCCACTTTTATAACATATTTGATATCATCATATATTAATGGATGAATCATGAAATCAGATTTTATGGTTGAGCTGTCCATAGTAATACATTTATGCTTGTAACTGTACTTGTACGAATCCATTTCGGAATGGAAAAAATATCTTGTCCAATATTTTAATGCAGCAGTTTCTGAAGTGGACCATTACAGGTCAAGGTTTAGAAATGTTATTTATTAATTGTCCACATTAGCCCTGGACCGAAGTAGCTGAAAGTCATTGGCTGAGGCCTTTTCCCAACAGTGGGATGCAGGCGGAATATATTCAAACAACCTATTAACCTGTAGAAATGCTAGGCTAATAAATTAATAAGAGACGACAAAGTTATTTAAATCTAACATTATACACTGTTAGTATCTACTGCTTTTCATTTTGCTGGTAAATAATAGTCTGTTTTGAGCACACAGAATATTTGATTCACATTTCATTGCTGCATCCAGATACAGAACAAAGAATACCAATTATGTGTATTTCCACAGCAATTATCCAAATTTACGATTTCAAAAAATACCTAGACAATTAAAATTCTGACCAGAGAATTTACAGAATGAGTAAAGCGATTTATTGATTTTTAAATGTTATGGGACCTTTAATAGTCCGTACATTCAATATTACCCTGTCCACAATAATGTGTAATGATTGGGATGTGAATCACCTTTAATTTTATAAATGTTGAAGCGTATTTTCAGAGTTGTTTTACGCCCATAAATACAGAAGCCCAGACAGCAAAAAATCTTATTAGACTTTTTTTTTCAATTATTTTTAAGATTTAAAATATATTTTGAATTACAGAAAAATAAATTGTATGGGAACTCATAAAGGAAATGCTTCAAACGATTTAATTTGTAAAGGTACCATTCCGTAGACGACCGCACGCGGGAACTGCAGGCTACGTGTCGCCGCGACACTTTGCATGCTATACATGTCTATGAATTTCTGTGAAATACCTTCCGTAGTAAGCGACAAGTCGGTTTCATAGAAAGAAATACATAGGAACCTGTAGTGACATTTGCTGCAGCGAATTTTCGTGCGGTGTGACCGGCGAAGCATATTGCGACTAAAACAAATGAATAGAAATGTACTAGTCATGCCGCGCCGCTCGTCCCGTGGCCAGGCGGTCACTTGCCGCCTGCGGTCGGCTACAGTAGTACCCAACTGATATGGCTTACCGATGTACCTGCGCAGAAGATGAATTTTCAAAGCGCGGGAAATGCTATTGACCAAACGGCGCGCTCCACGCACCGCGCTTCTTTTTTTCTGCACCGCTATTGGTCGGCAGCTGCCGCCATGTTAGCGCGCGCCGCGTGGCATGTTAGTCAGCCGCCATACTTGCGAGTGAGACGGGAACTAACAGCTGCAGTGTATTATGAACCTTATAGTATTGATCTAAGGTTGATTGTAAGTTTTAAGTTCTTTCGTTACTCTTCGGGGCCATACTTTCTTTTCTGCGCAAACGATGATTCACGACGCGCCTTATCAGTTGGGTACCACTGTACGGAATTGTACTTTGAGTAACAAAAACAGTCAAGAACAAAAAGGTGTGCTTTTTCATGTAACAGACATGGGCTATATTTTAATGAACTAATACAATAAACTAGGTAAATATTATCTAGAACAAGGTATTTGGTCTGCAGCACGAGGGAAACTTACACATGCCTCTTCTTATTTTTGTCTACCTGCTTTGAAGATTCATTTTTAGAATACAAAATAAAGACAAACAGGTAACATATTTTTCTTAAACCATGATTTTGCACAATTTATTATAGTAATAAGGTTATATATACATAAGTAAGTATACTAGTTTTTACCTTCATGAGAGAGGCAAATTATTCCACTTATAGCTCAGTAACTTTAAAAAGTTATGATGGCAAAGAACATAAATGTATGTTACTTTTGAGTTCCCTGAAAGGGTAGGCAGAGGATGTACACATTTTCCTCCATGATATTATAGGAGCGAGCCTATATTAGGTACCATAAGAATGATAAGGAATGGAAGTGGTATAATAATCTGTAACAACAAGCCCATACAACGTTCTTTCATAAGACAAGACGAATCGAAATGGTTGAGTAAAACCCGAAATTGAGCCAACTTACACACACCCACGCGTAGCATGACCACAATAGAAACGGGTTTTGTCAACGGAAGATTAGACAAAACGACAGATTAACAGTCAAAATTTGTCATTTTGTCTATTCTTTCGTACACCACCCATTTCCATGGTGGTTATGCTACACGCGTGCTGGGTCTAAAGTCAGTTTTTGTATAAAGAACTTTACTGTAGTGTACTAAGAATAAATTTCAAAATACAAAAACTGGTTCGAAGTTTTTAGCTATGACTAAAGTTAGATCTCGATTTGTAATGAGATGTCAGGTAAAACTAAGTTAGGTCAATTTACTTGGTAATGTAGCATTTCCAGGCCATGATGAAACAGAAATAATAAAATTAGTTATGTATTTTACTCAAAAGTAAAGGTATTATCTTATGAAGATAATAATTTCATTGAAAGACAAAAGTTTTTAATATGCTGACATTCTTAATTAAGTGACACCCTGAGACGATCATGCTTATGCTGGTTTTTGTTCGAAAAAGTATAGCATATTTAATAGAAGCACTATTCTTTGCAGAAACTTGCACATTGATATAAATGAAAATAATATTAGAAGAATTCTTGCGGGTGCAACATGGTGTGCATGCATACTAAGAACAAAACAAAAATACTTTCAGTAAAATTATTTTTACCATTTTTTAAAATTAGGAAAGTAATTCTATATACACGTGATCCACAGTTATGTTGAGATGCAGTATGATGTAGATTAATTTCATTGGTATACAGTACTAGTTATTAATTTGATTTTAATCCTTTTACTCACTTTTCAGGAATGGGATGAAATTGATCAACCCACATATTCAACTGAAATTGTTAATATTGAAAGGCTACAGTCGGTAGACTGTAGAGGATGGAAAGTCTTCATAATCAGGTAAGTCACAATTGTATTCAGCACATTATTTATTCATTTAAATATTATTAACGTATACCATATGAAAAGGGGCAGTAAGGGCAGATACTTCAAAACATTCTTAGGAGACTGCCCTTAACTTTTTAGTAAGTAATTGCTAAGAAACCTTATCTTAGATCTTTTATAACATGAAAAGAAAGTAAGGGAAATTGTGGGAGCGTTTGTTTGTAGGGGATAATACAGATGAAAGTCGCGGGCAAAGCCCTCGGAAGGTGTAAATTGGTTTGATTGACGAGTTGGAATGATTCATCCGTCATGGCATGAGGCCGTGGATGAATCCGTTGTTTGGTATCATGCCAAAATTTTACTTAATTATTCGACACTCATGGTTATTTATTGACAGGATAATTTATCACCAAATTGAATGTTTATGTGGTGCTTTATTATAATACAGATTGGATGCGCATCCGGTGACGTCACCACAAAAATGTGAATCTGGCTCTTTCTTTTACCACAGCACCCACAGTTATGGTGGTCTAATATTATATTACTTATATTAATGTACCATTGTTGTTCCCAGGTTTGGCAGCTCCAGGGGAGACGGCATGGATGAGTTACATAAAGTGTATCAATTTTGAAATAATAAACACTAAAAAAAATCCTTCACTAATTTCATTTACTTATATAATAATTGCCACTTCTTTCAATTATTAATCACCTATCTAATCTAACTTCTAACTAATATTATAAACTCAAAAGTTTGTTAGTATTGATGGATGGATGTTTGTTACTCTTTCACGTAAAAACTACTGAATGGATTTGGTTGAAATTTCGCAAACAGATAGTTTATAACCTGAACACAGGATACTTTTTATCCCGATATTCAGTTTATAACCTGAACACAGGATACTTTTTATCCCGATATTCCCACGGGATCGAGACTTACGCGGGTGAAACCGCGGGGCGCAGCTAGTCTATAATAATATGAACAGTCTCATTGACGGCTTCAATCTGAAATGGTTAAGATGAAATTACTCTTTGAACTCTTTCACTATTGACTGACTAATTTAATTATTGCTGTAACATTTTTTAGGGTTCCGTACCCAAAGGGTACAACGGGACCCTATTACTAAGACTCCGCTGTCCGTCCGTCTGTCAACAGCCTGTATCTCACGAACCGTGATAGTTAGGCAGATTGAATTTTCACAGATGATGTATTTCTGTTGCCGCTATAACAACAAATACTAAAAAACAATTAAATAAATATTTAAAGCTCCCATACAACAAACGTGATTTTTTTGCCGTTTTTATAGATAATGGTACGGAACCATTCGTGCGCGAGTTCGACTCGCACTTAGCCGGTTTTGTAGACATTGCTTGTCGAGATTCTATTGACCTTTAGTTCGTGGCGGGTTTGTAAACCCTTTTAGAGAAAACTGGTGTACAGTCAATCGCAGATCAGTGGTAACACTGACATTAACAGCGCCTTTACATCGTAGCAGTAAGAGCGATTTTCGTAGTGCTTGGATCAGGGTTCAATGAGTTACCAAGAATGATAAGGCTAAGTAACCCATCTGTGTTAACGTTATCATTTGGCAGCCCCGGATCTAGGGGGGGGCAAGCCGGGGTCTATGCCCCGGGCGGCAAGTTCAGAGGGCGGTAAAATTCACACTTTACAGACCAATGGACAACTATCATCATTTACTTAACTTTGACCACAGAATAAATAGTAGTACATACGGCTACACATCAAGCTGTACATTTCCAGTATAAGCTGACCTCGCATTTTACGGAAAACCTATACGATGCGAGATCAGCATACACTGGAAATGTGTAGCCGTGTGTACAAGTATAGAAATTTCACTCTTGTTTTACTGTGGCCATCGCAACTCGACCGATACCTAGGGGCTTAGGTACATACTACGCTTCCTACTACATCCGCAATGAGCGAAGTTTTAGCAAACTAAAACGAATTATAAATTATTTGCGATCTTCTATGAGGCAGGAATGCTTATCAAGTCTTTGCAATAGCGATAGAAAATCGAATTGAACAAGAGCAAAATTATGACAAAGCCATAGATAAATTGTAATTTCAATTCAATTCACAAATGCAATTTTTGATTTTTGTTTAAATCCTATCCTAACACAGGATAGGATTGAAACAAATTGTTTATAACATATATATCCTACAATGTAGGATATATATTTGAACGTGTATTGACTGTAGGAGGTACACATTCATGTCTATACAGGGTCTAAGGGTAAACATCGTTGTCACTCAAACCATGGGGAGTTGACTTAAATATAAAAATAAATGACCGAGTAACAACAAAAAAAAAGTTATTTTTACCCGACTGCCCCAGAAGGAGGGTAATGTTTTTCGAGAGTATGTATGTATGTTTGTATGTATGTCTATTTCTTTGGCACGCTCTGTAGCCTAAACGGCTTGATGGATTTTAACATACGAGGTGTCGTTAGGTTCGTCTTAATTGTGGGAGTGACATAGGCTATTTTTTTTTTTAAATTCCATCTGGAAACAAAAAAAAAAGGGAGGGGAAGGTTTTTTTTTTAAATAAATTACAATATTGGTATCAAATAAAAGCTAGTAATGAGTTAATTCCAAATATATAAATTAATAAAACTAAAAAGCTTGAAATAAAACAAATTATTTAAAAAACAAAAAACCCGCCTGCAAAAACGCATAACTTAAAAGAGAAAAACAAGCATTATAATCTGTAGAATTTTGGTATTACAGGCGGGGAACAAACCAATAACCTGAAATATGGTGTAACTTTTGTTTGTTCCCCGCCTGTAACACCAAACTTCTACAGATTATAATGCTTGTTTTTCTCTTTTAAGTTATGCGTTTTTGCAGGCGGGTTTTTTGTTTTTTAAATAATTTGTTTTCATTAAAAGATTTTAAAAAGTTTCCATCCGACACCGTGCTCGCTAGCGAAATAGCTGAATGACTGAGGGAGGGGTCGCGCTCGCAGCCGGTCAGGTCACGTCACACGCCCCCCACCCGTTTTGAGACGCAAGTTCGTTGCCTTAGAGCATAGGGTGAAAGGGTAATAGTATAAAATAGTCTTGTGATAAAATGTAATTAAAATAAAAAAGTTGTAATTTTCCATTGATTTTACGTTCTATAAATGACACCAACCACTGGTTTCAAGGATAACGGTGTTTACCCTAACACCCTGTTTATCTGTAAATAAATAGCCTTAAATAAATTATAAAGATAGGTAAAAATAAATATAAGTGGGCGGGGGCGGCATATTATCAGATTTTGCCCCGCCTAAAAAAAATTGAAGATCCGGGGCTGTCATTTGGTTTGAATGGGTCAGGTCAGGATGATTTCCACGAAACGGCTCGCATCGCATCGGATCGGAACGGATTTTACAATCTTTAAACGATATTAAATCGTGGTACAGTGGGTAATAGCTGTTACCTGACCCACCCTAAAAACGAACGAATTTAAACCCTCTGTCGGTAACATTAAGGGTTATTCAAGTTGTATAAGTTTAATAGAAGCGCTACTCAATGAACAAATACAATAATAATACACATACGCAAATTTGATCTTTAAAACGTTGGCGTTAAGATATGTAACAGAGTATTGTAATATAATTAGTATCATTGCTAATGATAGCTTATTTTAAATAACGTATTCAAGTAGATCTGGTCTCGTGGTCCGTATATAAGGCTGAGAAGAACGACGATGCGAGTTCAAATCCTGCGTCGAAGACATTGTTTTGCTTTCAATTCAGAACTTAATCAATAAGTTTAGTATTTCTTGCAATAATTGTAACGAAGTATAGACGGACACATTCTTCAAATGTAAATTGTCTAAATTGATAATATTTTTGCCTAACTTGTTAATAAGTGGGTAGTTGAAAGACAAATGCGTATTCAATACGGAACTGGTATTCAAATGTTACTAAGGATCGGGTAGGAAAATAAAAATGAACCGTAACAGTAAAGCTAAAGCCAGTCTACGCACAATTGTAGTGACTCGACATACACATTTTTTACCTTGCCTTACTAAATTGCGAAAAACAACTTATTTTTCAATTTTTTACATTTCTATTTCTTAATTTATAAATTATTATCATGTCTCAATTGAGTGACTATTTAAAATACAAAATAATCTATTTGCACGAGGAGAATGTTGGCATCAGAGAGATTGCTAGGAGACTTAATATAGCAGTAAGTGTATTTATCTAATTTTATACTTCGTTTTTATACCTAGCTATACCTTATTGACGTAGCAAACATATTATTTTTATATAGGACTTAAACGTAAAGTGACACCTGTTTAATTTCTTTGTTTCAGAGAAATACAGTCAGATTGTGGTTAAGACGTTTTGAAGAAACAGGAAATGTTCAAAAGGATCATTCAGGACCAAAACCTACAATGTTTACTCCGGTATCAGAACGGCACCAAGCGATTGTTAGTAGACATGTGACATTTCCTTTTACACCTACTCAGTCAACTGCAGTGCAGTATAATGTTTCTGTTCAAACAGTTAGAAAACATTTGCATGCTGCTGGACTGAAACAATACAAGCCGGCACGTAAAATTCAATTAACTGCTTCTCATCGCCAAGCAAGAGTCAGCTTTGCCCAAGAATATCTGGATTTTAATTGGGAAGAAAATGTTGTTATTTTTACTGATGAGAAGTCCTTAAAATCTGATAAGGATGGACGAAAAATTTTATGGCGAAAGAAAGGTGAACGTTATAATGAAAATTGTTTACTGCCGTGCAGAACCAGCGGTAGAATAACTCTGGGATATTGGGGCTGGATGTCTTCCATGGGGCCTGGTGAACTTGTAGAAGTTGGTGGCCGATTTAATAGTCACAAATATTTGGAAATATTACGTGACGTAATGTTGCCGACAGTGCGTGTTGCTTATCCAAACACGGATATTTACTTCGTGCAAGATAATTGCGCTATACACAGAGCTGCTGTGGTGCAAAATTGGCTAGCCAGTCAAGAAGGTGTCAAAATAATAAGTTGGCCATCTAAAAGTCCTGACTTAAACCCAATAGAAAACTTGTGGGGTCAAATGATTTTAAATTGGGATTCATCAGAAGTCAGGACAAAAGAAAATTTGGCGCAACTTGTGACTTCAACGTGGGAACTCATGAGAGGAAGTGATGCTTGCTGGAACATGGTGTGCGGTATGCGAAGCCGCTTGCAACAAATTATAGAAAGAGATGGTGCTCCACTTCGTTATTAAGATAGCACCACCGCCCGCAATCAACAATACTTACGTATCAATATGTGTGTTAAGTAAACTGTTGTTATCATAATTTCTAAGGAAGTGTTTCATACAATGAATAAGCAGGCCCTTTTTACGATCATAACCATATTTAAAACTAAAAATACTTTTAAAGTAGGTAAAACATCAAAGCTATTTATACTATTTGTGCTATTTCTTTTTTATTTTATAAGTTGGTATGACAGTTAATGTGGTGATGTTATTGTTATAAAATAGAAATTATTAAACATATTTCTAAACAAATAACATGTTGATTCACTACATTAAATACTTTGTAAAGTATGTAACAGATTACTTACCTTAATAAAAATGGGTATTTTATGAAACTATTGAAACGAAGAAAAAGTTTAATTGTCGCATTTAAAAAATTCAAGCTTCCCTTATTTAGTTTAGTATTCTAACTTCTTAAACATGTTTTAGCTTTATATATATTATGACGAGTAATTATTTTTGTAAGTTATTATTTTCATAGTGAATAAAATCGTTATCATATTCATTATTGTGTTTCATTTCTGTTATTATTTGTATTTAGGTAATTAATTTAAATTAACTATTTTAATTTAATATTAAATAATATATTGAATTTAAAAAAATTATTGAATATTATAACATAAAGCTACAAAAAGTGAATGGTTAGTTGTGAACTTACAACCATGTTGACGAGAATTGACTGTTGCGACCACTAGACCAAATTAACTCAACAGATACTGTTGAAATTAACAATTCCATCATGTAATAAAACAGTATTCAAAAGGTTACCTACCCTAACATTACGTATTAAAGATCAAATTGGTATAACCGTATTCGATAATATTTGCCTACCTTGAACAACTCGTTCTAGTTCAACAAGCTCGTACGTTTTGAATTTCACTTATCTACTGCTAATTGCAGAAGGTTCAAATTCGTGTAACTTTTAGTGGGTCACCTAACGACAGGGTGGGTCAGGTAACAGCTATTACCCACTGTACACAGTATTTAAGTCTATACTACAAAGCCGCGCACAGCACCTTGACCTCGGGCGTCTTCCCCGTATCCTCCATCCGAGTTATTTTGCCTCTGACAGTAGCAACCTTGAACAACTATTAGGCTAAGCGTATGCTGAGACGCAGCACAGCACAGTACAGATTTTGCAGGGCAGGGCAGGTGAAGCCCGTAGGTGAGTATATGTTCCTTGGGCGAAGCAGAAATAAGCCGCGAACGCATGCTGCGACGCAGCTACTGTGACACGTTCGCGTCCTACCTAGCTATAGTACAAAACAATAGACGACTGGAACAAAATTATGAATCAGCGTATGCTGAAACGCAAGTGACAGTTCCACACAGCGCAAGGCAGAGCAGATTTTGTAATAGGTAATTGTACTGCATGAAAGTTCTGACGCAAGAGCTAGATCGAAGAGTGCTGTTAACTGTACGATCTCTTGGACTATACCTTAAAAATGTAACTACCTAATTATATCTTCTAAACTAAGACCCGATTAAAGGTCATAGCACACATATCAGTGGCTCTGGTCGGTGGCCCGTTTGCGCCGAGCCGTAAGCGCGGGGACCGCTGGTTGACCACGCGCCACACCGCGGTTCGTGAGCTAATGAGCTTGTCCCGAGGCGAATGGGTTTACGATAAGATTCCGATTAGTGTGCTTTTCAGTAGGTACCGTAAAATGGGGTGAATAAGGACTCAGGGGTAAATAGGGTCAAATCGAGGAATCTAGTTTCAAAGCCACAAAATAAAAAAGCAAGAACTTCCAATTACTACCTTTTTTTTCTTCTAAAAGTAGAATATATTATCTTCTAACTGGCAACACCGAAGCGTTGTGAAGTCAAAAATCTTCTTTCAAATAAGTAAACTGTAAGACTGTAGATGTGAGGTTGCGGTATTGTCCCTTAAGTTGACCGTTTTTGGAAATTCTAGTGTTTTTTTGACAACTTGTGGAGTTAGCCAACGATATAATATCTTTAAGAAGCTACACAAAAAGAGTCAAGTCTATATTTTACATAGTTTTTGTTTGAAATCGTTTTCTTTAAAACCTCTGGGATTGTTTATTTTTTCGAGGTGAATAAATACGGTAACGGGGTGACAAGGGACGGCTAAAGTACAAATAGAGTCGCCTATACTTGGTAAATAGGGACATATGAAAGTTGATTAGGAAAGGTAATGTTTGAATAGGGTCAGGGCTGCTACAACATGAATTGAACATTTTATCGCATTGTTTTGCAGGATTTCACTTTTTATTAAAATAAGGCATTATCATTTTATTTATTTTAAACTTATATACAAGCATGCGTGCAAGGCGAACTAATGAGAAGTAATAAGAGATACACACGGCTACACATCAAGCTATACATTTCCAGTTTATGCTGATCTCGCATTGTATAGGATTTCCGTACAATGCGAGGTCAGCTTTTACTGGAAATGTATAGCTTAATGTGTAGCCGTACGTGTGTACATAGGTACGAACTTGTATGATTTAAAAAACAAGCCTACAAACAAATAATAAAAATACGTAGTGTGTTGAACTAACAATATATGGGTCTTCGTTGTTTTATGCATTTTAATATTTTACATTTATAGGTTTCTATATTCTTTAAATTTCTTTACGCTTTTATTTTCAACTTAAAAAAAAACCGAGGTTCTAAATTCGACTGTATGTTTTTTGTTTGGTTTGTATGTGGCGCTATTACTCCATCATTATCGTGAATTGATTTTGATGTTTTTTTTTTAAATAGGAAAGAGACAACCCTACTAGTTTTTCCCAAGTTACCCATGTCTCGTTCCAGGTCACCCCACTTCAAGCATGAATAGGGACAGGCTATATTTTTGTTAAAATATCTAAATTTTAACTAATTCTGGGGATATTTTTAACATTTACGAAAAGTATTAACTGCCGGAAACCCTTGGAAAGAGTTATCAATATTGCATTCGTCCTACAACATCGATTAATTTCAGTGACAAGTTCGATTTTGTCCCTATTCACCCCATTTTACGGTACCTAGGGAGTTTCATACTACAAAGAACACATAAACGGCTCGAATTTATACGGTAACGATCCGTTTCAGAGTTGATTATATGATATTTGTGCTCTGTGCTACCTATTACCTTAAGGCCGGCCGCATAGCTACGTACGGTTTCCGGATTCGGAAACCTGAAGGCTGGCCGCGTACCGTAAAATGGGGTGAATAAGGACTCAGGGGTGAATAGGGACAAATCGAGGAATCTAGTTTCAAAGCTCAGACCAACAAAAAAGGAAAGACAGATCACGCCGTACGTCAAAAGTGAAGCCACCTTTTTATCTATGTGTGTGTAAAAAAGGGTTGTCAGTTGTTAAAGTTTTTCCCTATAACTTGGGGAATAATATTTTGGGTAGGCTAATATTGTACGAGTAAGATATTGTTGAGTATGGTATTGTACCTCAATTTTTAGGAAGAATTCCGAAACAAAAACATTTTTTTTTACATTGCAAATTAAATAAAACACAAATTAAGTACAAAGTGCATTTATGAGATCACCTTTTATGCAAGAATTGCTTGTGTTAGCGAGACTCCGCTCTTTCACTTAGAATTATCCATTAATTTTCAATTGAGTGTTAAAAAAAAATATATATATGTGTATAAATAGGTTAGTAAATTAGCTACTATCCATTTATTTTTATTTTCAGTATTACATGGAAATCTAAAATATTAAATGCATAAAAAACAGACATAATTACTCGAAGTAAAAAATATCGAATGGGGAAATTTGAAATCATATTATGGCAACCCTCGCTCTTTAAATGTCACTGTTTTCGTTCGTTCATTCGTTCAGGTTTTTTGTTCCAAATAACCTAAAATTCATAGTTATCTAAATTAAAAAACGATGTTATTTTAAGTACTTACAAGTGAAAAGTGATTCCGTGAGACTTTTTCTGTGATTTAGTATTGTTTTTACACGTTTTCACTACACAGGAAGGCATAATTATATTTGTTTTGGTGATGTTAGCTAGACGACGACTCGTGACGTACTAGGAGCGATGAGCTTGGTTTTAGTGTAGGTGTGTGCGTGAGCCTGTGTGTTTACTTGCAGGAGCTTGGTTTTGTGGCTTCACTTTGGATGTACGGCGTGATCTGTCTTTCCTTTTTTGTTGGTCTGAGTTTCAAAGCCACAAAATAAAAAAGCAAGAACTTCCAATTACTACCTTTTGTTTCTTCTAAAAGTAGAATATATTATCTTCTAACTGGCAACAGCGAAGCGTTGTGAAGTTAGTAAAAGGTGTCAAAAATCTTCTTTCAAATAAGACTGTAGATGTGAGGTTGCGGTATTGTCCCTTAAGTTGACCGTTTTTTGGAAATTCTAGTGTTTTTTTGACAACTTGTGGAGTTAGCCAACGATATAATATCTTTAAGAAGCTACACAAAAAGAGTCAAGTCTAGATTTTACATAGTTTTTGTTTGAAATCGTTTTCTTTAAAACCTCTGGGATTGTTTATTTTTTCGAGGTGAATAAATACGTTAACGGGGTGACAAGGAACGGCTAAAGTACAAATAGAGTCGCCTATACTTGGTAAATAGGGACATATGAAAGTTGATTAGGAACGGTAAAGTTTGAATAGGGTCAGGGCTGCTACAACATGAATTGAACATTTTATCGCATTGTTTTGCAGGATTTCAGGCATTATCATTTTATTTATTTTAAACTTATATACAAGCATGCGTACAAGGCGAACTAATGAGAAGTAATAAGAGATACATAGGTACGAACTTGTATGATTTAAAAAACAAGCCTACAAACAAATAATAAAAATACGTAGTGTGTTGAACTAACAATATATGGGTCTTCGTTGTTTTATGCATTTTAATATTTTACATTTATAGGTTTCTATATTCTTTAAATTTCTTTACGCTTTTATTTTCAACTTAAAAAAAACCTGGAGGTTCTAAATTCGACTGTATGTTTTTTGTTTGGTTTGTATGTGGCGCTATTACTCCGTCATTATCGTGAATTGATTTTGATGATTTTTTTTAAATGGGAAAGAGACAACCCTACTAGTTTTTCCCAAGTTACCCATGTCTCGTTCCAGGTCACCCCACTTCAAGCATGAATAGGGACAGGCTATATTTTTGTTAAAATATCTAAATTTTAACTAATTCTGGGGATATTTTTAACATTTACGAAAAGTATTAACTGCCGGAAACCCTTGGAAAGAGTTATCAATATTGCATTCGTCCTACAACATCGATTAATTTCAGTGACAAGTTCGATTTTGTCTCTATTCACCCCATTTTACGGTACTTACGGTTCCCTGATTCGAACGAACATCGAAACCCGTAAGCACAGATATTATAATACTACGCCGTAAGTATGCGGCCAGCCTTACAGTGTTTGCACTTTTTTTTTTTTTTTTGGGTGGGAAATCATCAAATGACTTCTCCCGCTCTGGGTGGAGCGGAAGGGCGTGTCAGACTCTTACTGACTAAAATCCACTCGTGTTCCTTCAGTTGCCTGTTGCCAGGGTCCCGGTATCCCTGTCGGACTATTCCGCAACCCTGGCAGGGCCAATGAGGATCATGGATATCGTTATGCGCTGCTCAAACGTATCCCCACTAATGTTGTTGTTTAGTGTTTGCACTGGCGTAACATTACAATAAAACATGTTTTGTCGCAAATGCTTCGCCAGTGCAAACGCACGGTTAGGGAGCTCATTATCTTCACAGATAATCAGCCTATAAATGTTCCCACTGCTGGGACACAGGCCTCCTCTCTTCGAGGCCCGCGTGGTGGATTACGGCCCACTGCCGTAATCCACCTCGCGGGCCCAGTGCGGGTTGGTAATGTCACGTCTTCGATTTTTTTGGTTCTAAGACATGCCGGTTTCCTCACGATTTTTCGTTAACGTTTTGAAAGCAGTGGTTATGAAATAATTTATAAGTAAAGCGCCGGGCGCCGGTCTGGGTTTGAACCCACGACCAACGATTCGTAAGTCGGGGCCGTTACCACTGCTCCTTCCTTACATTATCTTGCATGGGTAAAAAAAAAACAAAAATGATTTCTTAAATTATATTAAAGATACATCTACACCTGCGACTCAGGCAGTGTGGTGATGATGTCAGAATCACCAGGGTCGGTGATGGCGAGTGTGCACACCCTGTAGTACTTTCCGCATGCTGTGCCCAATTCGATGTTGTTTCCACTGTAGTGGTGGACTCCAGTCTTGGCCAGAAGTGCGTAATACTCGATTTCCGATTTCCTATAACAAAAGTATATCATTGTTACAACATAATAACTTACCTTTATACAAATTAATCGATAATTATAAATAATTTATTCATAATCATGCAGTAGGTACCTAACCAGTAAGTTATAAATGCAACACACTGATTTATTATTAAAATAACTGCTTATCATGCTCACCTGTCAAAGTTCAGCAAATGAGTTATGACTACTCCATAGGTTTCCCATGAGGATCAGAAACAGTCATGGCATTTAAATAAATTTGCATTTTGTAATTCAATTTGAAATAGCTAGGTACTATACTTAGCCTTTTGAATTATCTATGCAAGAACTAGTAGGAATTTCATTGTCTTTAAGATTGTGGCATACAAGTGGCCAAAGTTTCTATTCTATTTTCCTAACTTCAACATGACTGCTTCTTGAAACACTGAGGGAATCCATACTTCTTAGTCCAAAGACTCCATATGCTTCCCTTTGACAGACAGAATATTGGGAAACTCTACTTCTCAGTAGTCTCACCTTAGAGGAGGAGCATTCTTAGCGATGATGACCAGCTTAGCTTTGCCCTGGCGGAGAGTCTTTAGTGTCTGCTTGTAGCCAAGACAGTACTTGCCAGATTTCATAACCAGGGCCAAGCGGGAGTTGATAGACTCGATGGTCTTTTTCTGAAAAAAATAAAAGACCTCATTGTAGGACTTTACATGTCAGCTATTGATGACGACTCATAAATGATTTAGATTATCGTGCGTTTGCACTGGCGAAACATTCACGAGAAAATATGTTGAAATCTCGATTTCCTGTCAATGTTCCATAAAATTTTTGACAGGAACTAGAGATTTTAACATGTTTTGTTGTAATGTTTCGCCAGTGCAAACGCACGGTTAGGTAGTTGATTTAAAAAGTTAGCATTCATCAGAAATCATCGGCGGCTGGCGCACAGTGGTTCGAAATCGACGCTCCGTGGACATTGAAATCAAAATTTCTTTAGACGAGAAATAAAAATCGGAATGGCTTTATTTCAGTATTATTTATAATATTTGGTAATATGACAGCTATAGACAGCACCATCTCCGAAAAAAAAAAAATTTAATATTTTTTTGTATGAAGAAAAACACAAAAGTCGTTTTTTCTCATAACTTAATAAAACTTAAAGCCTGCGGCTTACATGGGGTGTTGTCCTACATGAGGCGATTCCGAAATGCTATAACACGCACACCCATGCGCGCCGCTTCACTCACAGCAGAGTGTTGAATTTCGAGAAATTCAGTTAGAGATTTTTACGTTGATTTATGTGTGATCTTGAAAATATACAAAGTAATTGACTTTAGTTTGCTAATTTGATTAGTTATAATGAGAAATAATGGAATATACAATATAAAAATACTAAAAAAAAACACTAAAATTGAGACTCATTTACAATATAAATAGATTTTGCAATCTTTCTTATAATAATTTAATTCGGTGTTAGTAGATACACAGTTTGACTTCTTAATTAACATTTAAAAAAAAAAGTACAAAAACTTATAACTAATACAGAAAAATACTAAGAATAAGCAATTGTATAATTGAGAAATATATAAAATTTACACAAAAACATCAAACATTAAAATTTTGTCTACTGAGTTTCGTCATCGCTATCAAAGAATTCAAAATCAGAGCTCCTGGTCCCAGCACCTTTATATGTATAAAGGTGCTGGGACCATGAATGATGGCAACAAAAGCGTAAGAGGAATGTATAGTATATTCCTCTTACGCTTTTATTGGCCTGGATGTGCGATATTACCTAATTACTAAGTACAGCTAACCTGCAAAATTACTAAAACATGTTTGATACGTTCTCAACCTTACAAATTATGAAATAAGCAAGCCTATCTTGTATCAATTGATCTTGGACTTTTACTTAATTAGGATTATTAAATAAAAAAGATATCAAATAACCCCGTTCAAATCCAATTATGTACTTATGTTAAAACACGTGTAGGACACTAACCTGTTTCTTGGCCGCAACCATTGTGTTTGTTGTTGTAAGCACGAATTACTGAAATAGAAAAGGAAAAATAAGCTTTTCTTTGAAAACGCGAACCCTTTAAATAAGATTCAAATGAAAATAATGTAATTTCTGTGAGAATAAAATGTAACGCACCTCTCGTAAAAACGCGTTGCAAAGAAAAGAACGAATCCAACGAATGAGAATGAATGAGTTGGTAAATCAATGAATGTGAATGGGTCATCAAAGTACAACGAAAAATACTATTTGGAAATGTCGATAGAATGCAATTGAATGGAATTAGTATGTACTATGTATGGAATTAGTAAATACTATATGGTAATGATATGGAAAGTGGTAATGGTATGGTAATGATGAATTACGAGAATTACATAAGTAGAAATTTAGATTCAGCTGAAGTGAGCAGAGGAGTAGGTAGGGAAGTGGGCAGGACGAGTGTGTAAACACATACTTCTCATGCCACTGCCATTGCCACTCGCGCTGCCCGGCGCTCCCCAAAAATGCGGTTTTTTGTGCGGAAGTCAAAGGACCGGCAGCGCGAGCGGCAGTGCGTGTTTACATTCTGCTCCGTCACTCAGTATTATGGATAGATATCATCCCCCATCGTCTATGACGAACTTTCTTTTTTTGTATTCGATTATTTTTTTAATACCTCACATAATTATGTATCTATCGCAAAAAGACAGCGCGGCCGCTGTAATTATTTCGACGTCTGCCATTGCCAAAATTTGAAAGCGAAGTGAGTGGTAGGGCAGGTAAAGAGGTAAACACACACTCCTCTCGATCCTGCTGCAGCAGTATTTATGGAATTATTGCCGGCAGCGCGAAGGGCAGCGGCAGGGGCTGAATGTAAATGAGGCATAACTCTCGGGCTGGCGCTCGCGCTGATTCATCTGCTGTCGGTCACTAGCGCGAACACAGAGCTCGTTTGTATGCCGTCTACACTGTTCGCGTTACATTACTATACACATTACACAAGTCTGTACACACCTTTACGTGAGACGTATGATGTGTGGTGGCTGGTCGCACTAAAGTGCGTTTCATCAAATATAATATTTGATTTGATGTAAGTGATGATTGCCCAGTATTATAAAGTGCTCTGTGATGATTGCGTTTCATCGTTTAGATATGCCACAGTTGACGTCACAACAGCAACGTCATCCAGTAAACTTCACCACATCAAACGGCTCTCAGACAGAAGGAAGACTGTCTGAGTGAATCTCTCTTGAGTATTAATGTTCTGTGGTCATTCTGAGGTCTGAGTGTCTGAGTCTGTCAATCTCATTGACTTATTCAATCTCCTACTTGCTCCTACTAGGGATGCAAGATGTGCCAAAAAGTAAAGATACATATCGTGTAAAAAAAATATCAGTATCGATTAAGATATATCGATAAATTGGTGAAATTTTCTAAAAAATATTTTTACTTTAAGTTCAAGTTTTTTAACCGACTTCTTCAAAAAACTTCTCAATTCGTCTGTATGTTTATTACGCGATTACTCCGCCAATTATGAATCGATTTTGATGATTCTTTTTTGTGTGGTAGGTCATGCATCAGATGTGGTCCCATATAAATTTTATTTACTTTGCTTGCGTAGTTTTTGAGTTGGCTTCATATTACGTATTTTTCCTGCTTAGTATTAGTTCAACTGTCATTAACGAGACACAATAGAATTTTAATTGTTATCTATCTTAAAAGACTTTTAGACAGTCGGAAGGCTATATGTGGACGATGTTTTTACATAGCAAGTAGTGGTATTCCAATTTGAGAGGGATAGGTACCACAACCAAAAAGTAAAAAATAAAAACCTTTCACAAAAAAAAAATACACCTGACTTCCAAGATTACCACCACCTGATTTATCAAACTAGGACAGAAAAGTCTAAGCTGTTGCTATTGGAAATATATCGTTATTTGATACATTTTCGATAGTTGATATTTTATATTGAAATAATAAATATCACCTAAAAATATCGATATATCGAACAATCTATCGATATTTTGCAGCAAGCTTAGAGACTCACGTCAAATTCAAAATGTACACTCTGTGACTCTGTGACATAGCTTTGAATTTTCATTCACTTCACTTGACTTCACTTTCACAGACAAATACTACTTGTTTGTTGCATTCGTGAATTTTTACAAAAAAGAAAGTTGTGCTACATAAATTGTTTAAACTATTATCAACTAAAAAGAGCTCTTGCTTGAAAGTTAAGTCAGTTTTTGATAACATGTCCGAAAAAAGTGCAAAAAAAGTTAAAAGTTCAGGACCCTCCGCTATAGGAAAATTCTATCTTTTAGCATATAATGGTATCCAAACTTTGGGGTAAGTTAAAAGTTTACATAATTCCTACTTACAAACAATATTATTATGTCCAGACATAATCTTGGTCAGATCATGTGAAGACCATGTAGATTGGTAGAGGCCTTTGCCAAAGGGCACACAGAGACTCAGAACTGGGTAAACTTTTTATAGTATACAACTGTAACTCTGAAAAAAAGGCTATAAATAAGTAAATAATAGACTAACAATATTTTCTACCACTGCTCCTGAGTGTCTATTCTGTTTCAGAGGAGAACAAGTACCTAGTAAAACATCTAACATTACCAATGTTTGTTCCAGATGGTCATACATGCTGTTGCAATCATTTTCACATTTCCTAAATCGTGGGAGTTTGGACACCTTCTGGCCATTAATTAAAACAACTGTGGTTATATTCCAAACTGCTGCAGTGCTTGAGGTAAATTTATAGTATTAACAACATCTAACTAGTATTAAGCAAGCAGCAAACGTATTGAACATCCAGCTAGGTGGACCAACAACCTTAAAAAGGTGGCTGGGATACACTAGTAGCGGAAGGCGGTGGACAGGGTGTTCTGGCGCAGCCTGGGAGAGGCCTATGTCCAGCAGTGGACTGCGATAAGCTGTGTTGATTGAACTAGTATTTGCTGCAGTAAACTACAATCTATTATTATTATTTTTTTGTATTCTGTATCTTGGCGATCTGTGTAAACACAATAAGCTATTTAGTTGAGGTGTCACATTCTGTGTTTTATAGGACACTATGAAGTTTCAATCGGGAATGTGTGACACTTCCTGTGCCTACTAGTTTTGATGCCAGTTCATTGACATCAGTTGATATTCTCATTGCTCTCGCAGTTGACTTTTACTACGTCTAGCAATCTCTTGTCTGACGGTGTTGATATTTATATCCTCCTGTATATATTTGTTGCTCACATTGTAGGGTGGGTATATCTAGCATGACTCTCTATTAATAATACAGCAAAGTATAGGTACTGTATTTGTTTTTAGTCTTGTCATTGTATTTTATAATTCATTATAATTTTTAGCATAATATGTATGGTGTGTACTAAGTACTTAGCAACGTGTATAGTACATAAAGTATTATTTATAAAGTAATATTGTAGCAATATGAATTGAACATTAAAAAGTTAACACATATGGGCTAAGATATATAATTATAACACAAAATATGGCATATGTGTTAACTTATTTTTTTAAATACAATGACAAGACAGTAAATACAAACAGTACCATAACTTAATTTATTTTGAATGTGTAGGTAGGGAGGTACCTAATTAAACATTGAATTTGCACTGTCATTCACTCACACCGAACAGTGAACACACATAGGTATTATACCTACATATTGCATCATTACATAAATAAAGGTACGCCTCGCTACAGTCGCTACTTGACTAGCCTCGCCATCGCCATTCGCGCGATTGTGTTAATCATGGTTTAGGTAACTGAAAAGGTGTAAAAATGGCAAAGACAGAAAGTATTTACAAAGCGATTATGATGAATAACTAGTTTTTAACAAAAAGTACGAGGAGCTCGTGCCTAAGTAATAACAGCCGCTCGGGTCGATCCATCAGTTAAGCTATTTTCACATATCGAGACTCCTCCGTGCCTCGGAAAGCACGTTAAGCCGTTGGTCCCGGCTGTCATTTGTGGATCTTTGACAGTCGTTACGAGTCGTCAGAAGCACGAAAGTCTGACAACCAGTCTTACCAAGGGGTATCGTATTACCCAGTTACTGGGTTGTGGAGGTCAGATAGGCAGTCGCTCCATGTAAAATACTGATATTCAGCTGCATCCGGTTAGACTGGAAGCCGACCCCAACATAGTTGGGAAAAGGCTAGGCAGATGATGACGTCACTATAAAACTTTTATTGTAAAACTTGTTTTTGTTGGAGTAGGTATGTATGCACAAAAACATGACCTCCATCGCTATAACATGCAATATTTTTTGTATATATATTACTCATTCAGCATCTATCTATAGGCATGTATAAGATGCCTACTTATCTATTTTATAAGTCAAGGTTTGAAGTTCAAGTTACACGTACTTACGGACAAAAGCTAGGTACTGGTTGCTACAGTTGCAAACTTGCAAACCTTTATACTAAACCTTCTTTCTACCTTCCTATACTTTACCGAAATCTCGTTAAGGCAAGTAAGATTCACATGTATATCGCACTTTGACTGCACTTGCACCTAAGCGTTCCATACGAATATGAACCTTATTCAAAATGGAAGTAATATTCTTGTAAGTATATTCGTATAATTCGAATATGAACATTTATTGAACGCTATACGAATAAGGTTGTGAAGTTAACTAAGCGAAGCAACGCGCAGCAGCAGCAGGTACTACAACAGCAGCGGGGCGAGCACGACCTACTGTGAGTAGGTACTGTGATGTGACATGGCTTGAGTCCCACATTTTATAAGACTAAACACAGTGATGAAATGTGTGACTCGAGCCATGCCACAAGGCCGCACAGTGTGTTAAGAACCCGATTTTTGTTTCATTATGTTTTTATTCAAGTAATCGATAGTTTCTATCATTTCTGGCACGAGAGTTCATCTCCGGCTTTGCGACGACTTGTAACTTTAAAAAAATATGTATCAAAGTTTCGTAATATCCGCATCATGAAAAACGAATAAAAAGTCTTATCCTATAGCAAAGCCAACGTGCAGTCTGTGAATCTCTCCCTTAGCTAAACCTATTGGTCGCAAATGCTTTCACTTTATTTTAAACTGCTGCGATCACACTTTTTTTTAACCACATGAAGTGGTATAAGTGAAAAGGTCGAAGAGTATAATTAAATACAAGTAATTTAAATAAGCAAATGGTACACACGCCTACACATCAAGCTATACATTTCCAGTATAAGCTGACCTCGTAATGTACGGAAATCCTATACAATGCGAGATCAACATAAACTGGAAATGTAGTATAGCTTGATGTGTAGCCGTGTGTACCTATATACTTGGTAAACATTTTCTAATAAATATGTATACGTACTGTACCTACCTACATGTTTTGAATTAACCCTGGACTCGGCAATTGTATGAAGTTGCTTGACCTACATTTATGTTCGCATACCTCGTCAAAATGTAGAGAACAGCTGTTTTTTTTTCTCGATTTCATTTTTGGTCCCATCTTGAAAGTTGTTCATAATGATGTGATGAGTACAATGACCCCTTAAGAGGATTAAAACGAATAAATTTACCTTGTAGTTATATCTTGTGTAACATACATAACCGATAACGTAACTTTATGCCTGTTTTGCTCGGAGGGATAGGCAAAGGTCTTTGCCACCACATTTCGGCAGTTATAAGTTCCAATGTGGTTAGGAGCGAGCCGATGCCCATTCCCAGGATCGAACCCAGGCCACCACGCTCAGCTGTCGCGCTTGTGACCAACAATGCTATCTATGATACCTTTATGTTACGTTTTCATAATAATACCGACTCTGGATGAACCAAATTGAAGTGGTTGTATTCTCAAACGTTGCGTTGTTTGGTACCCAATAATAGAAGTATCGATTATCGATAAATCGATAGTAGGTACTTTACCCTATATCCCGAGTAGAATAGATTTGGACATCTACTGATCCTACTTGTTTTCAAAATTCGATTCTTTTGTTTCATTGTTACTTGTGTTGATGATTAATTTTATTTTTTTCAGGTGGTGCACTCCATAATAGGCTTAGTACCGTCTGGAGTAGCCGTGGTGTTGCCACAAGTATATTCGCGTGTCTTCCTAGTATGTGGTTGTCTACTAGCCACTGAAGCAGCCCCTGTCAGCCCCGGCCTGCCTCTGTGTATACTCGCCTGGTCCATCACGGAAATTATAAGATATGCCTACTACACACTCAATTTGATTAATAGTGTGCCACAGCCGCTGTTGTTCCTCAGGTAACATAATTTGTTTAGTACTTAATAAAGACAGCGATTTTTGCTTATGCTGGATTTTTCACCCAAGGTAATCCTAACATTCGAATGAGATATTTAAAAAGATAACAAAAAAAACAACCGACTTCAAAAAAAAACACTAAAAAAGTGAAAAATAACTTTAATTTCGGAAGTCGGTGTCTTTGCTTTTTAATTTTCGTTTTTTGCCACCGACTTCCGAAATTAAAGTTATTTTTCACTTTTTTAGTGTTTTTTTTTGAAGTCGGTTGTTTTTTTTGGAAAAAGTTTTTATTTTTCACTTTTTGGTGGTGGTACCTACCCCATACAAGTTACTACCTGCTATGTAAATAACAGTGAAGGAGTCTAATAATGATATCGTCTACATAGACTGTGGGAAAAATACGTAATATTGAAGCTAGCGCAAGAACTACGCAAGCAAACTTAATAAAATTTATATGGGACCATCTCGGGAGTATACCCTTTCGAACTAAAAAATAATTTTTAAAATCGGTTCACAAACGGCGGAGTAATCGGTGAACATACATAAAAAAAAAAAAAAAAAAAAAAAAAAAAAAACAATCATCCGAACGTAGTACCTCCTCCTTTTTTGAAGTCGGTAAAAATAAGGTTTTTATCTACTGTCATAACGTAAAATTCGAATTAAACTTCAAATCCAAGGAGGACCAAAGATTTTCCATTTTTTTTTAATGGAACTTTTAATCGGGTGGTAGCGCCCGCTTTAGAGCATGATGTTAAACATAATTGAAACCATAGGAAGCGAGATATTACTACATATTGTAAAACAAAGTCCTCCGCCGCGTCTGTCTGTTCGCGATAAACTCAAAAACGAATGCACAGATTTTCATGCTGTTTTCACCAATGAATAGAGTGGTTCTCGAGGATGGTTTTAGTATATAATGACCGACAACCACGTGGACGAAGCCGCGGGCATCAGCTAGTTTGTAATAAACCGATTTTTGTGACCTTTGACCTTGAATATCTTATTATCATTACTATTATTTATTTACAGCTCATTCCGAGGTAAAACCCGTTATGTAATTGAACTTGTAAGTAACTAAAGGAACATTTCTTTGTTTGCAGATATTCCACGTTCTTAATACTCTACCCAATTGGAATAACAGGAGAGCTCCTGTGCATGTACCACTCTTTGGAGGAGATCGAGCAGAAACAACTTCTTACAATTTCTATGCCTAACGCGTGGAACGTAGCCTTTAATTACTATTACTTCTTAGTCTTCTACATGTTCTTATACATTCCCATTTTCCCCTTCTTATATGGCCATATGTTGGCTCAGAGGAGAAAAATGCTCGGCAAAGACGCAAAGAAGTCAAAATAATCACTTCTTATAATTTTAATCGTACTTATCACATTGATGAGTTTTATAATACGCACATAGCTAGGTCTTTATTTTCATTCAAGTGCCTTTTGCTATAATAAACACTGAGTAAACGAAAATCTTTGCTCACTTTACTTTCACATTTCTTTCGTAGTAAAAGACACTGCGGCGTCAGGACCGCACCACGCGGTATCTCATCTGATGATGTTAGTAGCAGGCTAGCAGGCATATCTTCATTTATACCTATGATGCCAGTCGGTGTCTATGAGTATATACGTTTCCAAACAAAGAATTTTTTTAAACCGTTTCGTGCAGCACGTCTGGGCGTGAGGTCAAGTGCGCATCCATTTTAATTACCTATTCGAATAACTATATCACTTTCTGTTAGGCGGTCACAATAATTTATTCGTGCTTGCTCAAGGAGCGGTAAAAGAATACTCAAATTGTTACATTGCATTCCTATAATGTAAGCATAATAATGACTTGAAAATAGCTGTTAGTTTTAACTTATTTAAAACGTTGGGCTGGGACATAGATTGTTATTTAATTTATTCTTGATTGGGTTATGGGCAATGACATAGTAATAAATCTATTAATAATATATTAATTACATAATTTTGTTTTATTTTTTCGCTACTGATGTCTGTGTAAGATACTACCTACCTATGCCTCTTTACAGGGCAGGGGCCGCAAAATTTTGCCAAAGTTAATAGGTATTTAGGTATTCCAAAAATGTAACAACTAACAGAGATACATCTAGTCTCTTAAAAGAACCGATCTATGATGAATACAATAACTACGACAGGGTAATTTAACAATAGACGATTACAAATTTACGTAGGTACTTACGACTGTCATCATCTGCCTAGCCTTTTCCCAACTATGTTACGGTCGGCTTCCAGTGTTACCGGATGCAGCTGAATACCAGTATTGTACATGGAGCGACTGCCTATCTGACCTCCACAACCCAGTAATTGGGTAATACGCCCCTTGGTAAGATTGGTTGTTAGACTCGGGCTTCTGACGACCCGTAACGACTGTCAAAGATCCACAAATGACAGCCGGGAGCAACGGCTTAACGTGCTTTCCGAGACATGGAGGAGTCTCGGTATGTAAAGATGGTCACCCATCCATGGACCAACCCCGGCAAGCGTAGCTTAACCTGATGGATCGACCCGTGCGGCTGTTATTACGTAGCCACGTACTTACGACTATATCTACACAAAATTGATAAGTACTATTACATAATAACTAGTTACTTAAATAGTAACTACCCTCATGCTAGCGTAATACTAGTAGTAGTATTCCATCATCACAAATAATTAATGATTATAATTAGGTACTGAATTGTTATTGTTGATAACATTGGAACAAACAGATTATATTAACCGTAAACCTCATCAATTATGATCAATATCTGCAATGTTTTTATCGGCATTGATTTGTAATAAACACTTTGATACATAAGTAGCCATTTGGTAATCTCTTTATCTTCTTACCTGACTTGGGTCTATTAAAATATTCAGACTATTAACGAAATCACAGTCGATAAGTAGTCCTCGGAGCATCATGGATAAAAAATATACAGCCCTGGTGCTAGCTTTCTTGGTAGCTGCGGCAGATGCCAACTCTATCAACCTCAAAAGTCAGCCTACATCGAAGCTACTGGAAGCGAGGTAAGTTATATTTTGTCGGTTTAATTTAATCTACTTAATCACCCCGTAGACATTTTAAACAACAGGACAAGAAACTATAGATATCTCTCGACTCTCTTGCCGTTACCGATATTTTTCATAGTCCATGATTGTCAGGGTTTCGAGACCTTAACGTTAAAAGTACAAAGAAAAGCACGGACCAACTGAGCGGACCTTGCTATGTAGGGTTCCGTAATCATTAGGTAGGTACGTACGGCTATGTTTCTGCATAACTTTAAAGGTGTCTGAACACGGGTTAAAGGTTTTTTTAAACTATCTTATACTATTGTTATTCGATAATTTGAATACTTACAGTTAATTTCCATATTTCGTTTGCGTAATGTGATTTATGTACTTATATTGTTCCTATCTCACTCACACACAGCACTACCATACAGCACCGACTCCTAGATAAAGTGCACGGCTTATCTACTAGTTTATCTAGGAACCTAATAACTACACAAAAATAAGTTTTACACAAGGTCGGTTTAGGTCGCTCTTGAGCTAGGTACGGCCCCCGAGCCAGCCTGGGTCGGTTTCTAATCTAAACAGTTCCGTCCTGCCATGAATCTTGTGGAAGTTAGTTTGCTAGATAGATACTTTGCACTTTAAGCTTTTTTAATTTAGTAATATTCTTGCAGCCGTAATTGGGGTGATCTCGGTCAATCTGCTACGGTGAACGACTATGTGGACAACACCATTGACATGCTCGTGCCCCTCATCCAGAACCATGGCCTGGACCCCATGGACCTGCCGGAAGTTATCGAGGGTTTTGAAGTGGTAAGTTATTTTTTCTCCGGAAGGCCGAGAACTGGGGTTTTATGGTACTTACACCTAAAGGCTTCGTTGAATTTTGTTGCCTATTTGAGACATGATCATAAAGCCAGATTAACCAATGGGTTCCAACTGGGATACGTCCATTTTTTGTGACTTCGTGAGTCGTGTCTCTTCGCAAATTAACAGATTATCTTTAGTATTAAGATGATAAGTATTGATGATAAATATTAAATTGAGCAATGTTTTTCTTCTGGTATTGTTTTAGAGGCCCTTGCTGATTACGTACAGCGCGTGGTTGAAGATCCACGATGGTTACATGACTGGTCTAGTGAACGTGTCCCGCTCCGGCGACCAGGAGGTTAACTATTTCGCCAAAATGTTGCGCGTGCGCGTGCAGCTGCAGTTTACTGATCTTCAGGTTAGATTGACTTTTTTAAATTATTTTTGATTCTCCAATCTCCAATCCTCAACAAATGGATGTAACGACGCGAAATTGCCTGGACGCTGCACGAGCCCTAATAGTCACATAACTGCATACCTATTGTTACCAGATTCCAGAGTCCAGGCGATTGATTGATTGGAGTCTTATTTAGTAATGTTCTAAGGTATCTAGGTACTAAGATCAATCATGTTTAATCATTTGTGTTTTACTCGTTACAGTTCATATACAAGTACTTGGTGCAAGTGATGAACATAGGACCTACAGGTGGTATCATTGCCACTCTCACCCGCTTCGTAGTCATCGTCGACATACTTCTTGACTTCAATAATGACGAAATTCAGCTACAACAGTTCAGGCTTACCGACCTCGGGTTTGTTCTTTTTAAATATTGTATCGTTATTATATACAGTGTGCCCAACCCGCGTGGAGAAGGTGGTCATTGTTCACTGTTATCACTTATGCTACTGAGTGTCCATTATATCTTGTTAGACGGCCGAGCCGGTGGTGGTGGCGTCCTAAAGGACTAAGGTCGATATTCCAGATAAATCGAACCACTGAAAGTGCACATTGGCACCTTACTACTTACATTTTTTAACTTATTGTTTTTCCTCAGCCGTCTCCGCGTGCGTTTCACTGGAAACATTCTCACTGACTGGCTGGTGAACCCCGTACTCAACGTGTTCCTCAGAATCTTCGACACCATCATCATAAAGGTTGTGGAAATCAACATCCGAAGAGCTGTTCAAGATGAAATCGATTCTATTAACTCCAGTGTGAAGGATGTGATCAAAGCCATTGAAGCATATAATTAGTTAGTAATTACTAACGAGAACCTGCTACTTATGATAACGATGCTGATATTATTAATTAAAATTAAACAATAAATGAGAATATGTGTATCCTAATAAACAAATAAAGTTTTCTTGAGTGGAGACCGCGAATCGGCAAACGTAAGGTAGGACGCCCTCAGGCTAGGTGGAGCGACGATCTTCGCAGGGTGGCTGGTAGCAGCTGGATGAGAGCTGCCGTGAATCGAGCTGTATGGCGTGCAATTGGAGAGGCCTATGTCCAGCAGTGGACTGCTATAGGCTGATGAATAAACAATTTACCTACATAAATAATTTATTAATGATTAGTGAGGATTAGTGAGATGTAGGAATGAAAGCTATACCTATTATCACACTGGCTACGCCACTTCCTGTTAGCTTATAGCTTTCAAGGACTTTTATTTTATTCTAATCATTCCTATGTACAGACGCCAGCACATCAAGCTACTACAATCTGTCAAATTTCTTTAATAGATTTTCAACTTTATCGCTGAAGCATTAAGGTTCAAGGTTGATTGGAAAAATCTGACAGTTTCGGGTAGCTTGACCTGCTGGCGTCTGTACCTACCTACAAATATGATTCTTCACTCACCTCATGTAAGTGACTGCCAGGCATTAAACCCTACCTTTTGAGGCCCAACTTTCTGACTGATCTTAAAAAAAGTTGTTTTTTGGATGAAACGTTACTTTACAATAAAATAAGTTACCAGTGCGATGAGGCGCGGAGGGGTGTACCAGGTGTACCTACTCTGTGGTTGTGGACTTGCGACGCCGGAGCAGTATCGCTCAGTGGTTTGTGATAACAGACTATTAGAGTCCGCGCCATCACTCAAGTCCGATAGGCGCGGCGCTAGTGTCTAATAGTCATTGCATTAAAAAAATGTAGTTCTACAATTTTCCGCCGGACTTCAGTGGTGACGCGGACTCTACTGTCCTTCCAACTATCTTGTCTCTACTCGCATGTCTACATGTTATCTCTGTGGCGCGTTAGCAACGACGTTGCGTATTTGGAATCTATACCTTCACACAACGCTCTATAGTGTTGAGTTCAGGTATACAATAAAAATATATATACGCCCGTGTTAGGGATTTGAAAATATACCCGTCCGCAACATTTTTCTGGGGTATACTTTCATGTCTACACTCCATTTTGCTATACTGTAATGTATACCCGTTTCACTGTCTCTCCACTTTTAATTACGCTAATACATAGACAGACAAAGGGACGTTTAATTTTGTATGTATGTGTTAGGATTGAGATAAAGTATACAAGAAGAAATGAGGATAAAACAACGTTTATTAGAAAGGGAAATATTTTTACTATAAAAATACAATTGGCATGAATTAGTCAAATTAAAAATAAGAATGTTTCGCGCGTTATGGACATTCATTTTAATATTCTGTCCTAAATCAAATCAAATTATTAATTTGCTGGAATTTAGGTATACAAATAAGGTCGTGAAGAAATAAAGTTGAGCCATACATTCTGCCCAAGATTCGACATGCAAAATTTAAATGAGCGAGTACGATCGATGCTATAACAAAAAATAAGATCACTAAACACAATTATCAGATAACAATTAACAGTTCAATACAATTAAAATGAATTCATTCAAAATGCAATGAATAAATAAACCAAAATAAGATCACCTAGACTTAGAATACCGAACGATTGCTTCGTTGCGGTCGGGTATATTTTAAAATACCTACGCGCAAAATCCTAAATTATACCCAATGTCAACTCGGCCAGTGACGTCACAAATGTTAGGTTAAGGTCATAGAGTAAAGTAATTATTATTTTTATTATTATTAAATTTATTTCAGACCATAGGTCCATAAACAACACACATCACAATTTTATACACAAAACATACTACATACATACATGTAAACAAATACCTACAAAAAAAAAAAAAAAAAAGAGAAAAAAAAAAAAAAAAAAAAAACAAAAACAACTTATTTTAAATAACTGAATGACGCACGATGAGTGGTCATCCATTGCCACATAATTGGACTGTCCATCCTGTCGGCTACTATAGCTACCAAGTTGTTGGAGCTGTCGCGCACTCGCCGCATCAGGGATGCTATCCGTGTCCGTGTAATATATAGGGTAGTTAAGGTACGCTTTAATGAATGAATTCTCGATTTCTGGATTCGAAAACATACCCGACGACAACACGGTCTCTGACGTCATGAGCGTTGTGTGAAGGTATAGATTCCATATACGCAACGACGACGTTGCGGAGTCACACGTCCACCTCTGTGCGTCCACCGCCTTTGCACCGCAACGCAATGTATGGAGAGACCGGGGAGTCGGGTTCTACGAACGGGACTCAATACTCAATACTCAATATCTTTATTGCTTAGACTAGGATTAGGTTACACGCAGGCACAACAAAATATCCAACCAAGTACCCTTCTGTCTTAGACCATTTATAAGATAAATATGGTCTGAGCCTTCTGTAGACGTGATGATGCTTTCGGAGGATGAGGATACGGATTTACCATGATTTACTCTGAAATATTTTTGAACGAAATGTGTCAACTCTCTGTCACTGTCATCCTTTTGTGCTGTCAACTGCTGTCATGTCATATCAGATCTCTTGATCTGTGTATCAGATTGTCAATGTCGAAGTGCACATGTTTTCATCCGTTTTCACTTTAGTTGATTTCTTTTGATTTTGCTTCTTTTTCACACAAATTGACTATTTAAATATATCTACCCAAAAATTCCACTCAATATATTGTGTGGTTAAAATTGTGTTATAATGGGAAAGGCTAAAAAGTTTAAACCCTCCCAAGTTGGGAAGAATTTAGCTTTAGCAGATCAAATCGAATCAGTAAACTCGGTGAAAAATAAAAACAGAAACAAAGAAAGGAACAGGCAAGATGATGACGAAGAAGTAAGTTTTTAACTTGATAAACAGACCATCTATGATATCACGAATTCACGTTTCGGAAATATTCATATTTCATACCTACATGAATCCTTTGCTTTACTAAAGTTTGTCTTAGTAATACCTACATAACTTTAATGGTGTTTTATTCTTCAGTTCGTAAATGCAGACTTGTCAAAAAAAATCTTAAAAGCCGCAAGAAGGCAACAAGCTGAATTAGGGGATGCAGAAGAAGGCCCATCCCCTGCAAAACATGTGACACTTCCTACAACATTCAAAGGTGAGCTAGGTACCTGAAAATTTAGGCCTCTTTGTAAATACAACAAAGAGATAGTCGAATAAAACTGCTGTGCAATCCATCCAATACAAGAATATAATAACTTAAAAGAACTTTATTTCATTTTTGACATAGTAACAGCAAGAACAGAAGATAATATGAAACATCCTACTTTGAAAATAATTACTTCCATAAATTGTTTTCTGTAGGGAAATATCAACAAGAAAATTAATTAAACAATCATATCTCCCACAGATGCAGACTCTGATGATGATACTGGATCAGATAAAGATGACTTGGAGCCAGACACATATTATGATAATGTAGAAATAAATGAAGAAGATGAACAAGCACTTAGAATGTTCATGTCAGCTAAACCAGAGAGGACTCGCACGCTAGCAGATATTATAAAAGAAAAGATCACCGATAAGCATACTGAGCTACAGACTCAGTTTTCTGATGTTGAAACATTAAAGTTACAAAACATTGATCCAAGGTAAGATTTTTATAAGTCAAGTTTAATATTATAAAAGGCAGCATAGATACATTAAGAATATATTGTGAAGATTTTAATAACTGATTGGCATTACACTTTCCAGAATAAAAACAATGTATGAAGGTGTCAGAGATGTATTGCAAAAGTACAGATCGGGAAAACTGCCAAAGGCATTCAAAATGGTTCCGCACTTACAGAACTGGGAACAAATATTGTACATCACAGAGCCAACCACCTGGTCAGCTGCAGCTATGTACCAAGTAAGTTTGAGAAGTGGTTATTTTATCAATAGAAATATTCTAGTCTATTGCTGAAATAATAAGAGACTTCGATAACCAAAGATTGTTTGCAGAGCATTCTTAAATGCAGCCTTTTTTGACATAACATAGCACATAAATTAATTAAGAAAACTTAATCTTTTATGTCCAACTGTTGGCATAGCTGTCCTATGCCATGAGAACTTACCCTGTACACTAATCATTTCTAGGCTACCAGAATCTTCGCATCGAACTTGAAAGAGAAGATGGCGCAGCGATTTTATAATTTAGTACTGCTACCTCGTGTGAGAGATGACCTTGCTGAATATAAAAGATTAAACTTTCATTTATACCAAGCATTACGTAAAGCACTCTTCAAGCCTGGCGCTTTCATGAAGGGTATACTATTGCCCTTACTGGAGGTAATGTAAAATTTATGTGTTGTTCTACAAGAATGAATAATTTGACTTCAGTATAATAATTATTTGTGGTATTTTCTAGGCAGGAGATTGTACACTACGTGAAGCCATCATAGTGGGTTCAGTGTTAGCACGTAACTCAGTACCGGTGTTGCATTCCAGTGCAGCAATGTTAAAGATAGCGGAAATGGACTACACTGGAGCAAGTTCCATATTTTTAAGAATACTCTTCGACAAAAAGTATGCATTGCCATACAGAGTTGTAGATTCTGTTGTTTTCCACTTTATAAGGTGAGGATAAGTAATTGTTTAAATTAACACAGTTGTATTTAATATTACTCCTCTGAAACAGAATATTACGACCTGTGTCTACAAATTACATTGCAGTTGCAATGTGCAGCACAGTGCAATCATATTTTGGTTTGACCATGGTGCAGCATTTATTTTCCAATGGCACAGTTTTCAATAGTAGGTTAGTTATGCTTTTGCTGTATGAACATGTATAAATAATTCCAGAAACCATTTGGTCTTTTCAGATTTCAAAGTGAACATCGCAATTTGCCAGTTCTTTGGCATCAGTCACTGTTAACATTTGTTCAACGTTATAAAGCTGACATATCTACAGAACAGAGAGATGCCCTTTTGGAATTACTCAGGAAACAGTCCCATCCTACCGTCACCCCAGAGGTAACATAAAGTTAATCTATATAATAAAGTGAATTGCTATATGTTAATCTCGTTAAAACTCGAGAACATCTGGACCGATTTGTATAATTCTTTTTTTGTTGTGTTCATTATACTAATGGCTAGGTTTGTAATAAGGTAGGGTAGGTATTTAGTGGTACCCGTGTAAAGCCGGGGCGGGCTGCTAGTTATATATAACACAATGTACCTATTATATAATTCCATGTCTACTTTAATGTCATAATGGTTAAATTTTCTGAGTGTTTTGTTGTAAATTTACAGATCCGAAGGGAATTACAGGCTGCAAAATGCCGCGATATTGAAGTTAATGAATCAGTAGCAAGTGCAATGGTGGTTGAATAAATGTCAATTTCAACAAAATAAAATACAAATTATAATCAATCTGTTTTATTTTATTTACAAGTTAGAAAGACAAGTGTTTCAGTACATAATAATATTATATCCTTAAATTGTTAATATTTTGAATTTTTATTGGCCTATCAATTTGACTGGTCACTAGATGTATAGGTGGTATAACCGATGATCCACATTCACATTTTCGCCCTGATATGTAGTCAAATGACCCAATTCTATTGTTACATTTCTGACAGTGCAGTTTACCCTTAGTCCACTCCTCATTTTCGACTTTTTCTCTAATCCATTCAGGCACTTTGTCTTCACTAACGTATATGAACCTTTTTATATCATAACTTTCACATTTTTTTGGATCACATGTTATAGAACTGTCCAAGATGCATGTATCATCAAATAATATTTGGCGGCATTTGTGGCACTTTATTGCTTGTGAACTCATTTCTTCATAAATTGTTTCTTGTAAGGTTGTAAAACGGTGTATATAAAATAAATAACTAACTAAATACTGTTAAAGAGTAATTAGAAAATGAATAGGAAACATTGATTTGATTTGAATCACATGGCTTTCCGAGCTTTCCGAGTTTCGAGCGTATCCACAGAGTACATTTTTGTGTATGTTTAGGTAGGGTAGGGTAGTGGTAGTAGAATCACAGAACACAACTCCTTACGGAGAGAAGAAAAGTCGATCGAGCTTGGTTGGTTCTTGCCGTAGGTGAGTATTTTCCTTGGGTTGGTTGCAGCAGGTGGCCCATAGAGTATAGTAACTAAAAAAGGTGGCCGCCGTCAATAAAAAAGTACCTACTCTGTGGCCGCCGTGGAAGTGGCTTGCTCGGACATTTGACAACTGATTGACATTGACACTCAATGACATTTTTGCTCATGAGTATCATCCATGGAATTAGTATGTACATAGGTCTCACCATATCCATATGTTCACACTCAACGGCGACACACGGACGGAGAGTCTTCTACGGTTAAAGTAAGTTCCGTTCCATGCTGTATCAAGCACGTATCAAGCTTGAGCAAGCGTATAGTATATCAGGTTGCTTGTCCCGGTGGCTATAACTGGAAATACCCAAATATCAAAAAAACCTTTTCGCACTGTGTATAAAAGTGCCAAGTGCACAAGAAAAGTGAAAAGGTTCTAAAAATGTTCTAAAAAGATTCTATGACCTGCGTCGCACAAATTATATGGGTGTTTGAGAATACCATGGAGAATACACCCTTGATAAGTGGCAACACTGAACTGAGATTCAAGGGGCCTTTCTCTTATAGAGACCTTAGACGATCAATGTGGCATCAATTCAATCTATGATTTTGGGATGATGGATGTCAGATTGATTGTGATTGCTAGATTGATGCAACTATATTTTAATTTGACCCAATCAGATTGACGGGATTCAAGCTGTAGTCACATGGAATTATGAGTTTAGAAAATAATTTTTCATAACGATAAAAATCAAGTCTATTGGAGTTTATGATAAATTATTTTATTTTTGTCATGGTCTAGAATTCTAGATAAAATGAGCGCTGGAGGCGCGCGAAAAGTACGCTGTGTTTAAAAAAAAAAGAACTTGCGTGAACACGCGTCTAGGGCGTGATAAGGGCGCTCGGGAGGGGCGGGTATGAGCATGTTGAGGGTTCAAAAGTTACAACAAAATGTGGAAATTTTGTTTCTTTTGACGAGCGTCCAACGCGCGCCCGGCCCGCGGCCAAAACGCAGCGTACTGAGCGCGCGTCTCGAGTGCTTGTAATAACTAGTCCCTTATTGAGTTTGTACAAACACTTGTACCGACCAAAAAGATTTTTAAAAACTGGATGAGGACAACAAAAGAGTCGATGCCGATTCGTTCAAAGAAGGGACAGGTAGACCACCTTCGTCCTCAAAAACTACAGTGCGAAAAATGTTTATCCGGAGAATCTGATACTTAATGATATTTATGTAGTAGATAACCTACTTTCACTTCAGGGAAGGCTGCTCTCGGCTGATGAAATAAAACAATAAGTCGCATGTGCGTGATATTTTATTCCACTGAACATATTCCACGAGAATTTTGCGCTGTTCAATGAATGCAAACTTTTGATTAACTATGTGACTAATGTGCTCTGTTTATAATGCTCTAAGTACGTACATGTAAGTATTTAACATGTACTGTTTACGCATATTAGTATAACAATAATGAACAAACGTTCAATAATTTGTATAAAAAGTATACCTAAAGCAAAAATTTGTGGCTTATAAATTAACTGTCATAATATCGTTCCAGTCAGTGCTTAGAATAACGTAGATGTAAATAAAATATTGATCGTTGTCACTATCATTATTGGGTGCACAAAATAAATAATTGGATATGGAGTATACTATAGGAGTGAAGATCCTTAAAAAAATGCTTTTCATGCGGTTATATCTATACACTGAACATAGAGTAGTTATTAAGTAGTATAAAATTGAGTCTGTACTGTACTAGCTGGGCAAGCTAAAATCCTGGTTATGTGGGTATATAGAAAGGGCTGTAACAATAACTTTTTTCAACATGTAAGTAAATATAGGTTCTATTGCTTAGTAAGGTAAACTTGCCTATCGTACCTAACCTGCTCCTAAATCGTACCTGATGTATTTCTTCCTCTCCCTCTCCCACCTAAGGGCCGGCGCACATTTGGCAAGGCGCAGCGCAGCGCATTTGTCACTGCCAAACAAATATCTACCTTGTATCACTTGAAATAAAGTTGATAATAAATAAACTTCCATCAGCTCGAGAGAGCGCCGTAAGCGCCGTAAGCGGCAAGAGGCCTCAGGTTACCTATTCTCAACTTTATTTTTAGGCACGCAACGTTGACATTTCTTTAACAGTGACAACCGCGCCGCGCTGCGCCTTACCAGGTGTGCGCCGGCCCTAAGATTTCCACAGGGAACGCTGTGGAAATCTTAGGGCACAAAACGTAAACTTTAGTCCGCCATCTTGCAGGAAAAGAAGCAGAACACCTTGCGGCTAATCGTTAGGCAAGTTTACCCTACAAACTATTTAGTTCCGGGCTTTAAATAAAAACATTCAGATTCAAAGCGTCTTAATTAAACGCGATAACAATAACTCAATCAGAAACATATACCTACCTACTTTTTTATTGCCTAAATCCACATGTCACTTTATTATTTTCAGCTTAAATTTAAGAATTGTTTAGTTTTTTTAATTACCTCTTATTATTGAAATTAGTAGGTACCTACACTCCGACTGTTGATTTGCAGATAAGTTTTCTATACTTATATTTTTATACATGCCCAGATGGTTGATAAACTTATCGACAAGATATAAACATTTACTAAGAGTTGTAAATAATATAGTACCTAATCCCACTTCAAGCTGTTCGCATAGTTCCTTAAATCTCGACCGCTCTATTTCTAGAACCATCGAGAAAAGGAAAGAATGCAAAATAATCAATTATAAAGTTCCATATTATCTGTGGTAGGTATTTCATAGAACGAGTCTCTTATGTCCCGAACACAATCATTTATTACTAACGGCAGACTCACATAAATAGGCATTTTAACGTAGTACCTATCCTTTATTGATAGCTCTTACCCAACAGTTCACACAATTTTCAATACAGCAATTAACTCAACAGTATTGTAAGTATATTATCTTAATATTACAGTTGTCACGATTCGGTAGACACGCAACATGCTTTAGAATAGTATTTTGTCAATAACAGAACTTGTTCATAACATAACTAAATGTACACTTTTCATATAATTAGTGAGATATCTAGTAACAATAAGATATCTGAATGGTTAGGAGATAACGTGTTCCTATTTGTATTCACCCATACATTCTGTAATGCTTTTTGATATTTATCAATTAATTTCTATGGGCTTAGGTACAAATATTTGAAATGTTACGTAATGTAAATGTCAGTCTCCTGGATGGAGACTTTATTGTCGATATTTTCGAGTAAGTACCCATTTTAATAAGGTATCTATTTAATCATTATCTTTTGGCAGTGTCTGTATAGAGTGCCGCTAGCGGCATTCTATCACTATCGGATAAAGTGCCGCAAGTACAAAAATCGCCTAAGTTTCTTTCGGGATTTGTGGGATAGTGGGAGTATTAAAGTTGGGGAAGATAACGTAGTGGGTCTAAATTTGTTTCCAAGCAACAATAGTAGTCCACGGTAGTGGTCATAATTTGATTGGTTAAACTTTATTCGAGGCCTTTAATTTCATGCTAAAGAGAAATAAGCGTTTCAAATATAAGTAGGTAGACACTGTTTTTGTAAGGTTATCAACCTACCTACATGTAGTTAAATATGATAAAATTGTACAATGAAAAAATATATCGTCACAAGCAACAATCGTTCGTAATTTGTTCTGTAACCAAAAATCCCACTTATAACAAGTGATGTGTAGATCACCTGCAATATGAAAATAAATAATAAAATAATTAGGTAGGTATTTATGTATACATAGGTGCGTAGGATAAGAGTTAGTGGGACTGGGTAAGTCCTACTTGAAATGGAAAACGGATGCCTAGTTACAGCACACAGAATGTATGACGCAATACGTTCAGCATTTCAAATAATACGTGCGCTTAATTTTCAGCTTAACAATATAAAATTTCGATCACAGACAAAATTACATAATACAATCCACGCGTTAACTTTGCGCTTATGTTCTTTGAAATATAAAATACTTAACTTATCGTTACAATATTCTAATATAATTGTGAGATTATTCAAAGCTGAAACAACCAGTTTTCTGTGACTAAAATATTTCAAGGCAACAATTTTTAAATGATTAGTGACGACTTAAACTACACTTATATCTATTGCATTCAGAAGGGCATTCTCAGCTAAAACCGCGGCACCTACATGCTAGTTTTATACAACAATTCATTATATTACGTATAGTCACAGAATAAACAATAGTATTTCCTAGTATAGCATGGCTCCAAATTGCTTCACTTAATAATTTAAAGTTTATTTGCGACAAGTTAATGTCTTTCTCAGTAGACAAAGTATCGATCGATGTTAGGTATTGATGTCTGGTTTAGTACGCATGAGTTCTACCGATGTGGTTGTAGATAAATTATTGGCTGAAAGATATTAAGTGTCGCAAAAGTCAGTTCTGTGTACTTAGGTTCTCAAAGGAGTAAGTAATGCATTAAATAATTAAACTGAATTGGAGACGGGCGACTATAACTCCATCATTGTACACACGGCTACATGTCAAGCTATACATTTTTAATATAAGCTGACCTTTCATCGTACGGAAATTCTATCGAGATCAGTTTACTTTATACTGGAAATGTATAGTGATGTGTGTACCAGTACCTTGTGTACCAGTAGTAGGCCTTTATGTTGTTTTTGAGTAGTGATCTTAACAAATGATACATATCATAAGTTCTAACCTACGCACATGAAGTTGAATCAGCAACAATTCATCAAATGTGATAGAATTACCTATATCGGAGAAAATGACCAGTGTGCAATACGAATAGACTATAAAAAAGGTAACACAAGTGCCCCAAAGAGTAGATGCACTTGTGCCGGCAAACATACTAAGCGTTCGAAACTCTACGTTAATCAACATTCATATAGACAATAGTTACCTACGTTAACTTTATCGATGGTAAGTAATAATATTATTTTAGTATTAATTGTCTAGGATCTTAAGTTATCATTATGACTTATGAACAAAATTACACCCTGTGCTTAAGCGCTATTAGTCAAACTTCTAAATCATTCTAGCGTGTTTGAAATGTACACTTGTGACGGTTCTAACGAGGTTTAGAAAATATTGAAGGGGTCTCTAGCCCAAGCTTATAACCAAAATAATGACAATAGCAAATGATGGAGGTACTCGAGGATTTGTAGTGTGTACACGTTTGAACTCGGCTGTGTACTATTGTTGAAATAAGTGCTTAGGGAGATATATTAAGGGCAATAGGAGAGCATATAAATAAAATTCGTTGTGAATAGTATTTCATAACGAACCTCCTCTTAAGTGACCAAGTTAAATTGTATATGTATTTGCGTAGCAGACTTGTAAGTACCTAACCATTCCACATGTTTCATTTCAAAGATAATGCGATTTGCTTATTTTGGAATGACTTTAATTGCTCTGGAATAATAATAATCTAATTTCACTCGGTTTTATTTTATTTATAGTGCTTATAATAATAAAGTCGGTATTGTATTGTTATAGCTATGCAGTTCTTCTAAAGGAATCTGAAATTTTATAAATAACGAACGTAAATTTTTAAAATCAACTGTTTTTATTTGTAAATACATTTTAAACTTGGTCTATATTATTTTCATTTAATTTATTTATATGAAACCTCTGTTTATACCTACTTCAAAGCGTAAACATAAAATACTTAGGTAAGTATATTTTGATCTCAGGAACTATTTAATTAATGGAAGAACGAGACCTGCCAATAATATGCTTGCTCATGTATTGAATCAAATATCAGCGGGTTACTTTGATGACATTATAGGAATTTTGAGTTTCACTAATTATCTAATTTTAATGTTTGTTATTTTTTTTAAATATACATCATGGTTTATATTTATTGATAACTATTTAATGAAATGACATTCAGGCAAATTGTAATTCTATAACTACTAAAGCAAATAACAATGCTTAAATGTAGATCTAGAATACTCGGCATATAATGATAGTAATATAAAGCAAAGCTATTAATTTGATAAACTATGTAGATAGATTGAAGAATAAGTTTAACATCTGGGAATTGACCAATTTACAAACCTAAGTCTACCATATCTAAATATTTACATTACATACAACCTACTACGCGCAGAAAATCAACAGTAGAACTAATGTGGGATGTTACATGCTCTTTTCAAAACCTAATGGTTTATTATTATCATTTATTTTTTAGTCAATCACTGAACTTTCTATTACTAAATGTTTTGGTTAATTCTCTTTAAATTAAAGCGGTAATATGTAAGGTAAAATTAAACAATATATTCTTTGGTACCTAAATTACGAATGCGTGCATTTTTCATGGTGACATAAAACGCATATTTTGCTGGATTGATATTGTCTAAAGATTAACAATAAAAATAATAGCGTGGAGCATTCCTTTGTTAAAATAGATACTGATGTGTTTGTAATTTGAATAAAAACTACTTTTTGAAAATAAGTATAATCATTTGGCAGTTTTCATTTCACAACTATGTTTCTACCGCTTGTCGTCATAAACTCGCTATTTAAGTTAGTATTGCCATGCGATACAGATGATGGTAATTTTCTAAAATGATCGAAGACATGACACAAATAGCACTGTGTACAAGTAGTATGTATCCAAAGTTAAAGCTTAGCTAGAAGATTGGGTTTAGTCTTATTTCTTCACCTTCCCATCTCTTCCCCTATGCGTTTATACCTACAAATATTTCCCATCTCTTCATATACGCACTGGGGAAGAGATGGGACTAAACATAAGATTGATGATGAGTTATAATTCACGGAACAGTGCTCGTCTTACATAAATAAACCTGAAGAAGCTTGCTCGTTTAGGTATGATCAGAAATTAAATTTTATCTAAACTCGCGTTATTTTATACAAAGTTAAAGGAGGTGTACCTATCGCAGATTTAAACGGAAAGATAATGCCGTGCATAATAATTCTACAAGTAGATACCTACCTAAAATGTGTACCAAAACTTTTTGACTAAAGTTTAAATCCTTACGCGAAAAGGGAAGTAGTAACACACATATGTATATTTAGAAGGTTTCAACATATATCTCAGATTATAAAATAACCTCATTACCTCAGTTATATGAAAAACATCTTTTATTGCGATTTAAAATTATAATTACATGTTTAAATTTGAAAGTGGCACTAAGTACCAATTGGTACCCACAGGTATGTTTTCTAAACCATTTGTTTACATTTTGATCAAATTGTTTTGGAACAGAGTATGCGTTAAGGTAGGTATTTTTAGGTACTAAGTAGATTGAAAGCAGCTAACTACATACAAAAGACAGAGCATATCAGGGTTTGATGTTAATGTGGTGCAAGTAAAAATAACGAATTATTATGTTTATATTAATTGACCGGTATTTAAAAACCAAACACTTTAGTTAATTATAAATACGTCTAGCAGGAATAATTGGAATGTTTAAGTTAAACTCTCATTTGAATAAAAAGATAACATTTGATTTGAATACATTGTAATATGAAATGGTTAAAGAATGATATGACGCAGTACGACATGATGATTACGGAACCGATAGTATACTTGCGAGTCCTAAGTGCGGCGACAGACAAACTGTAGCTCTATCTGGTTACTGTACACCTAACTTTGGGTGTTATGAGCCACTTACGTAATAATCACGATACATCCTAAACATACGGTGGGCTTTATTATTGCTTATAATGATATATTGGCGAAATCTCTTACTCCGTAACTAGGATACACATTACAACATATAGTTAATAATTTGAGCCACAATTATAGTAATTATAAAGTAAAGTCAGAAGGGAGACGAGGATTTTAATATTAAGTATGAGTATTGAATGTTCGTAACCACTCGTCGTCAGATTGCGAAGTACTTGACGCCTGTGAGTCATAAATACTTTAGTAAACAAATACAAGAAATCGAAAATAGTTTAATAAAATATTTATGTAGTTATGCATCATTGAAGACAACGCGGCAACTAATGTGTGTAACGTGTGTCGAGTGAAACCTCAGAAGCGCACTTCCACAAGGAGCAGTTCATAATGTCGTTCATAGTAGTGTTACACATACCTAGCTACTATGTAAAGGCAAGGAGCAAGGACGGGTAGAAAGCGTTTATCGTTTAGGTACTCGCTTCTGGAAATACAGTTCACGGTATTTACGTAGTCTCTCAGTCTTATAAGCCTCATTCTGAATTAGCTGAAGTCTAGAATAGAATAATTAGATATATTAATAAGTCAATTTGGATAATATATTTGGATTAATTAACTTAAACACATTAACCGGAAGGGTTGATGAAAAATACGGTCAGATAGTGCTATTGTACACATACCCATACGTAATACATCATGTAAAAATTTACTTCTCTTAAAAGCCTGTAAATTACATACATAAAATTAAAGCACCCAATATATCCACCACTTATTGCATTTCTAACCACTCGTGTAGTCGTACACTACCATTATAATGTGAAACGGCTTCGTGTCTTTTCGTCGAATCAACCGGATCCGGCCCGCTGGACAATCTTAAAGTTTTACTAAAGCGAACATTATTGAAATTTTATTACAAATGGACTCGGCACGGGCGGGAGAGGCCGCCCGCTCGCGAGATCGCGAGGACGTGTTTATTTAGGCGTTAACGGAAGTACAAAATTGGTCCATGCGTCGGGTGAAGGCCGCGTCAGAGGAAGCCCCGGACGTCGGCGGGCCGGCAGCGCGCGATGCGCCGGCAGAAGTGGAAGCGCGCGCGCGGCGGCGACGGGCGCGTGCCGCCGGGCGGCGCCTCTCCCGCCGGCGAGCCCGCCAGCGAGCCGCACGACGCCGACTCGGCGAGTGAGCGCGACGACGGCCGGGAGCGGGGGGCGCTCGTCTCGCGCGCCTCACACTACCTGTAGAACGAGTGAGAGTGCGGCGGCGGCGGCAGCGCGGGCGGCAGCGGTGCGTGCGGCTCCGAAGCCGAGCGCTGCACGCCCGGCGTGCGCTCGCCACGCTCCCCACGCCCGCACCGACCGCCACGCTCGCGCTCCCCGTTCCAGTTCCACTCCCACTAGAGACATAAACAACGCATTATTGACAAGTCATTATATTACTCAGCAATTAGTTGAAGGTGGTTAACGTCACCTCATTCGTTTGAGGCACCGAGAGAGAAGCTTTGGGTAGCACTGTGGAAGGGGTGTGCGCTGGCTGCGCGTTGTGGTGCGTCGAGCCCTCACGCGCCTGCAACAGCTGCAGGATACGTCGCACGTCTGCGGTGAGCCCGGACTCCAGCACGGCTACACGACGACTTAACTCTTCTAGTCTTGTAAGTACGGTCGCTACTGATGCTGCCGTCGCAGCGGCTCCTACGTTCTGGTACTGTGGCGACATGCTATCCTGTAACAATGTAAACGAATAGTCTTAGTAGGTACGAGAGCCGTTCTTAGGTTTTAAAAGTTCCGTGTGTTTAACTGTTACCTGTGCGGTTGCAGCATTTTGTGCTTTGTCATGAGACAGAGCGAGCGCGGCGGGGCGGCCGTTGCAGGCGGCCTGGTGCAGGTTGACGGCGGAGTGCGGCGCGGAACGGCAGGACGGGGTGCGCGCAGGCGCAGGTGCGGTGGGGGCGAGTATGTCGTCGCACGACACATGTTGGTGCGCAGGCGCAGGCGGCGATGGCGACGCGTTGGTGTAGTACGAGCTGGGGTTGGTGCTGAGGCTGGACACGGGCAGTGTGGTGCTATGCGCGGGCGTGCTCACGGCTGGCTCACCCGCCGCCGCGCACGTCAGCGGGGACGTGTCGTTGAGCGGGCCCGCCGACGACTGGCGCCGCACGCCCGTGCGACTTCTATACGTTTGAGGCGTAGATTGCGCTGGAAATTATGCACGTGTGTAGTAATTTATAGTGACCTTCACCACCTCGGGATACATACGTAATTCATCGAATTATAATAAAATTAGTTAAGTAGTGGTATGAGAATGACTAATTTAGCACGTAGCCTACTAATTATTGATTTTTCTCATTTGAATTATGATTTCATAGTAAAATACCGTAGGTATTTTGATGCATATTGTTAAATTTGATGTTGCTGTGTAATAAAAATTGTTCCAAATATTAATAAAATAAAACCGATTCAGTTATAATTTTGGGTGAAAGTTCCGGTTGACAGTTGCGTGCCCATATTGTACAGATGAGTATTTTACATGGAAACCATTCAACCGGTACCTTGATGTGTCTAATTTGACTTTTATAAACCATTTTTTGATGTTGATTCATGCACTACAAAGTAGTTTAATATATATATGCATACTTACAGTACTTGTTGTGCAGTGGCTGATGTGTTTTATGATGGTAGAGGTCTGGGAAGCTCCGTTTAAGTTGCGCTAGCATGCCTGCACACAAGGGCCGCGCTCAGAGCGGGGCGGGCGGTACCGGGGGTGCGGGGTGTGCGGGGGGCCGCCAGTGTCGAGAGCTACGCGTCATCACGAAGCTCTCTCCTAGCAGAGCCACTGGCGGCCACTGACGGCCACTGACGGCTATTGACGGCCACTGACAGCCATTAGCGGCCATTGGCGGCCACCGTGAGCTCATCAACAGTGCCGATACTAAGTGATAGCCACACCGCATCCCCTCCCACGTCACCAGTAAATAGGAATATAAATAAATAAATAAGGAAACAAGCGTAACACATGCTGCCCTAAATGAAATAAACTTTAATTAGTCGCTATAATTTTAATATTCATGTCCAAATTGATTGATTACAATGATATTTGTACATTTGTTGAAATTTTGCAAAAAGTTAAAAAAAAACCGAATAACACACATTTAGCCCGTATATTTGATACCGAAGTGATATAACTTATGAAAACTTTTTGCAAAATATAAAAAAATAATGATAGAAATTATTAAAATATCCCAAGACAAAAATTAACTCCCTTAACGAATCAAACAGAAAAATAAATTGAAATTGTAACGGATCACAAGGTGTTACAGTAAAGAAGAGACTTAAACATGGCGAAGGGAAATGCATATTGGTCATCCATTTACTATAATGTGTAGGTCATCTACTCTATGAATAGAGAGGAAGGTACCACAACATGCCACCCGGGGTTTCTGTGACTTTGTATTGAACGGGCGTTTGTGATAGGTCGTAATATTAAACAAACAAAGGGTTCATTCCTCGAGTGAGTGCGTGTGCTTACCGGTGATGGAGTTGAGCGTGGTGGAGCGCTGCTTGCTGAAGTTGAAGTTGAGCGGCGTGACGTCCTGCCCCGCCTTGTCCGCCGAGAACTCCAGGATGCCGCGGCTGGCCGGCGACTCCGTGTCGTCGTCGCTGCACTGAGAGTCCTGCAACAGCGGTGGAGTACTTCAGATGTAACTGGTGCGTACACTCATGCATGCATTCCATTGAGAACATGTACCATATTTCCACAAATCATAAAAATCTTAGTGATCAGCTATCTCAGGGTAAGTGTTGTTAAACCCGCTTGCAGCACAAATCACTTATCATTTATACTGCGTTTACCACGAATAGTACATATTTAAAACATCGTTCTGTTTCTATCAATCGTTTGAAGATGTTAAGCGCTAAATGCATTTAGTGATTTGTAGTGCAAGTGAAGTTGTTCGTTCTTAAAAAAAGAAATTACGCAATAATTAGTTAAATAAATAATTTAAAAAGTTCTCTATTTGATACCGCCAGCAAAAGAATTTACTCACCACTTTCTCGGCGAAGGTTTCAGTGTGTGGTCGACGTGTGGTGCGCGCGTACGCTTCCCGCAGCAGTCGCGCATCGCATGGATTCTCATAACGCATGCGACGCTTCGGCTCAATGCCACCTAATTCATCCTGCAACGTAAGACAAAAAAAACATCGCATTTCTGTCTTTTCTCTGGAGCTTTCTCCGTATTATGTAATGTCTACACCGCCGTAGCCGTGCCACGTAGCGTCTACGTCGTCGTAGACGTGCTACGGTTGTAGCCTCGTAGCCATTCTCGTAGCACATAATCTTGCTACAATTTGCTACGAAACTGACTAGTGATTGATTGAATTTGACGTTTTAAAATAATTGTAATGCAGCGTATCATCGTAACGCAAGTTGTTTACAGGTTTTTCTCATTATTTTAGTATTAATGTAGTTTCAAATATTTTCGATTTTGTATGGCCTTATTTTATTATCTTAATTTATTACGTGATACTGACATCTCTCATGGTGTAGGTGATCTCGAGGTTGTTGACGAAGGAGGAGCGGAACTCGGGGTAGAAGTCGAGCACGTCTAGCAGGTCGTCTCGATGTACTCGGTGCAGGTCGCAGTAAGTGAGCGCTCGCACGCGGCAGTTGCTGCGGCCCACGGTGCCGTAGATGCACGGGTTCTCGCCGAATATGTCGTCTTTACCTGCAAAATACAAGAAGACTAATATTACCCAATAAAATTCATAGAGAGATTTTCATAAAACAAACCAGTATACGTATAGTGAAATAGAAACAGAGATAACTTAGTAAACTCACCTAATATGGCCATCACAATGTCGTCCTTCAGGATTTCTATAGATCCTCTGGATATAAAGTAAAGGGAGGTAAGGACATCGCCGCGATGCACCAGGGTCTCGCCAGGGGGCGCGTGTGTCGTCTTGAACCTCAGCGAGAGGGCTCTATAAACAAAACAAAAGAAGTCGGGGTTTAAAAAATGTTACATTATATTTGGGAAAACGCGTTGGAAGCTATTGCGTCGTCGGGAGTCGGTGGAATCGTTGGTTATGTTTAGGCTCATTCAGAACGTTGTTTTATTCATTCTAAAGTTGATTTTTCTATCTATCTTCTTCTATATTTATAAAAATGAATCCCTATTTGCCTTGGTCACGCCATCACGCATGAACGGCTGAACGGATTAGGATGAAATTTGACACAAAGGTAGACAATGAACTGGAAAAGGACATAGAATACCTTTTATCCCGATATTCCCACGGGATCGAGACTTATGCGAGTAAAACCGCGGGGGGCAGCTAGTTATAAATTTTATAATGAAGGCTTTGGGTAGTTTGACGATTTTACGATTTACCTAGTAGTAGACAATAATCGGTAATACAAAAAAAAAGAAAACACTTCGTTTTCATCATAATCACACTAATTAAAAAACTGCAGTTACCTTAAGCATCCTGGACTAGCACCATCAAAAGCTGAGCAGTTTGCAAGCAAGTTTCTGTTGAGGTGAAGACAAATATCTGCTTGGAGGCACTCCGGGAATCCCTTCAGTAAGCTGGACGTGTCGATACCGTTCGTGTAGCTCCAGGCGTGTTGGAAATACTCCTCCAACCTTTGTCTTAAAGGATTCGTTATCTACAAGTATGATCAATAAAGAGTTAATATTTAGTTGTGATGACACAACGGGACATCAGAGCGAGATAGCGCTATTCATCTGATTTAGCTCTCAAAAGAGAGCGAACATCACGGAGCTACCTATCGTTAGTGTCATACATAACTAAAAAATGGACTTTATTTATATCACATGTAAGTTGGAAATAGTATTCAAATAGTAGTTAGTGTCGTACCTGATGAAAGCGAATAAATTCCCGTACTCTTAATATCTGTGTATGATAACGAGCTGTTCCTGAATATAGTCTTTGTATAATAGCTGATACATTACCGAAGATACTGGCATACATGAGAGCTGCAAGAAATTTTTTTTTAATGTGATTTTGTCATGTTCTTTCGTCAAGTGCAGTGATAACTACTTTTCTGACCCGGTGGAGCAAGTTTTTAATTTTCCCATTAAAGGAATAAAACCTCTTCACATATAGAGAAAGAACTAATATTGATTATGTTTTTGTCAATATTTCGGGAAACACAGCTTATATAAATTAAAAAGGCCGTACTTTCTAAGTTTCATGTCCTCAAACCACTGGGTTACCACGAACCTGATTAGTGGCAACGTGAACACCGGGTCAGAGAAGTCGGTGGTAAGTTACTAAGTCAGAAGTACTTACAGCCAACCAGCATAACAAATATCGTGAACCCTTTCTCCATGTCAGTGTTCGGCGCAACGTTCCCAAACCCAACGCTTGTTAGCGAAGTGCACGTAAAGTATAAAGCAGTTATATATCTAGATCTGAAAAGCAAAATTTCATATTAGTTTGACATTTTAATTGTTTATTATAACGTAATTTATTGTACATTACCGCATGGAAGGACCAGTTGAGTTGTCATAAGAAGCTTGGACATCATTCGCGAGAGCGTCCAGCCATCCTATTGGCGCGTGGAGCTGAGGGCGTTCCCAACTGCCTATAGCGTACCTGCGTAACAAGACTAGCATTGTAGGACAGACAGAACGAGTGAAATGAAACTTATTGAACCATGGGCTTGTCTCACTTGGCCTGTGTAAGTATAGGATTGTTTTTATGTTCTTAAGGAGGTACCTACCTAATTCTTTATATGGGGCTGTTCAATTACAACGAAGCCAATTTGAATAAGATTTGCATTACAACAAATGATTGACCGGTTGTTCATTGCACAAAGATTACGTTATAATATTCAGAAAAATTAGGTTATATTATAGCCTTGTTGTTTTGAATTGCCCTCATGGTAAAAGTATTCGTAAATACTCACCATAAGCAGGCCAACCAATGAGCAATAAGAACAAAAGTCGCCATAAGTAGAAGCAGTACGGCGGTGCCATATTCGGAGTATCTGTCAATTTTGCGTGCGACGCGCACCAGCCGTAGCAGACGCGCCGTTTTCAGCAGACCGATGAGAGTCGTGGTCTGCAAGCACCACAACCACACCTCAGAACGATCCGTGAGCCGCTGTGCAAGTCGACTTAGCCGCAAACTCAAGCGTTATATGAAACGTTCGCTTAAAACTAAATAGCATCAACGAGGCCTCGCAGCGAAAACCACGCTAACTAAGCAAAAACTGGCCTATGAATGCTGCTGAGCTCAAACTTAGATATATGTATGTAGTTTGCAGAATTAAAAGCGATTATTTTAAAACTATAAAATTAGCTGGCTTCGTACATAATGCGGTGCATAAATACTGTTTGATTACTGATATCACTTCACTGCCAAATTACAAGTCCCTCTACGTTTATCTGACCACGGTGCCTACACCCTGGTGTTGGTTTGTGAATGTTTAATGGTCGTGTGAGTTTAAGTTTTAAGCGAATACAATAGTTAGAAATATATACAAAGATTAGTAATTTTCATACAACTCAGTGCATTTAAAAAAAAATCTTGGCAGACATGTTTTGCAAATATCCGAATTTAGAGATTTTGTGGACTTACCTAAAGTTATCAACTTTTTCGACAGGTGCATGATTATATACCACAGTAAAAAACAGGTATTTTTTCAAGTATTGCCTAGAAGATTTTGTTTTTCTATTATATTATAAAATTAGTTTATGTTTTAGAAGAGCTCTTAAGATTGTATAATAAATAAGTAACAAACAATATCTTAATTATTAGAAACATTTTTAAATTAGTAAAATATGTGTTTAATTTATTTATAAAAAGTAACATTTATTCAAAAGCTTTACTGGCGGCTATAATAAAGGACACACAAACAGATTTGAGTTTAGTTTATATTAATATGTAAGTCTAAGTAGTGTAAATAGTTGTAACATTCACACGTGTGGTCGTTTTGTGCTGTATTTATTATGGGAAGCTATGCTTGTGAAGCTGATGTTGTTTGTCGATGGATTGCTCTCGATGAGTGACTCAAAGTATAGGTATTGAAACGTACCCCCCATCTCTGATGGGTTCTCAGTTTGAACCGTGCACTGCGGGTAGTTTTAGATTTGATTTAGTTTTATTAAGTTTGGATTTGGAAAAAAGGAAAAACAAAAATAAATAAAATCGTTTCAAAACAATTTATTTAAATTTAAAATAAAATAGGTAATCCTTAAGTATGTAAGAAAATAAACAACAATGTAGATGATAATTTTAACCAATTGGAAAATTTTAACAAACACAAAGTACGATGAGTAAATAAATGTAAGTGGGTATACAGATCAGTGGCGGATACAGTATTGTACATCAATATATTGATATATTGCTTGATGTAAGGTGGGTGCTTCAAGTAGTTCTGTAAGTTCGGGACGGACACTATAACTTGGTGCTTATTGTCGTGAATAAAGGCGATCTATTGATCGGTACATAAAGTCTGGGAAGTGTGAGCGTAATTGCTACCAAGCTCTGTGCATATCGTGACTCTTGTACGTAGGTACTTTTACTAAGAAAAGCCAATGAAAAATGTTCCACCGATGTAGTTTCACTATAAAATCATATCCGCATGACAATAAATTATGTATTTAATATTTATTTATCCAAATCTACCTACTTGATGATTTCTAAAATAATTTTTGTTCTTGATGCTATTTTAGTGAATCTAGTTAGTGGTACTAATCAGTACGTACATATTATTATATTATGAGGTTCTCAACTATATCAGTAAGTAATTATGCAAGTAGTATATCATTACAAATCTAAGTATATAATGTTACTGGTATGTGCTAATAAAGCTAAAATATTATGCTCAAATATAAAAAAAAAGATGATACATTTTCTGATTACCAAGACGCATCTATCGCTACCACTGTATGGTGGTATCATGTAACACTATTCAATCTCATCTCTTTAAAGTTGGAAGGAGCGACCATTGAGACTCACGTATAATTACTGGTTACGCTAGGCAGAGCGACGTTCTGCTCGGATCTAGCCATGTGGTACATGTCGGTAGTCGCTACCCTGCGGCAAGCTCGTGATACAACTAGTGAGCTCGGAACATGTCGGGAACGGTGTACGACTTAGAATGATTGACATTTTGCTCATGGGAAGCGTCCATATCTTCCATTAACGCATTCACTTAGTGGATTCAAAATGGCTAGTGGAAATTAATGAATAAAATATGTCAACTAAAAATATAATAAAATTGAGTGGCAGCAACATAAAAATAGTTCACAAAGATGGTATACCTCATCACTTTCCAGCCCCTGCTGTAACAAGAAATGGTATTACAAATTCAATACGCACCCACCTTCGGGCATTCTCCACAACGTGACTATTTAACAAATGATAAAATAAATCACGACTGGTTACTAATAGTCAACAAAATCAACAGGTAATAAGTAGTTGTCTTAAATCAAAATAAAATCACAAATCAACTTTGCTTACGAACAAAATATACTGGATGATATGATTTTAGTCGGTTTTACACAGTTTGATTATTTTTAAAATAATTTGCTATGAATGGAAAATTGATTCAAATATAAAGTGGGATCTTTAAATGATCAGCTGTGGTAACCTAATCGATAGTGACAATTGCATTGACTGCATTCCACAACTACGTGACTCGCTATAATAACCAGAACTTCATTTGTCCGAAAGAACCGTTCATCCCAAACGAAACGATCTTTAGCAGTTCAAACACTGTACAAGTACTTATTGTTTCTTCTTGAAATGTTTATCGTGCAACCCTAACTTGACCTAGTTCGCTTTCATATTCTTATGACCTATTTTACCCTTCACAATGCGGAATGTATCGTGCTTCGCCACCCTAATCTTGTTGTACTGTATGGCCTCCACTTGTGACCACTGTATTATTTTTATATACTAGTCTAACTGCATTGCTTTTTTGTGAACCCTCAGTGTATTAAGTTCGGGATTCCGAGAGCTGTGACACCGTTTCGGACAACTGATCGTCTGGATAACCACCGTGAAATGCAAACTTACTTAGTTCACGCTCCAAAAACGATTTGAATCGATTCTCGCTGTTTGGCGAGGGAGCCGTTAGTGCGACTATCGATACGAGTTTGCGAATCACGGTAAGGCCGTTGGTGTTTTTGTCTTCTATTCAGCCATTCCTTTTTGTTGTCTATTTCTAAAATTGAGTTTGTGTAGGTATCGTATGTGAGATGAAACCAAATGTGGTGTAGGTAGGTGGTAAAGCAGCTCACTTCGTCGGTGTCGGTGCCGAAGAGCAGCAGATCGAATGGGATTGCGGCGACAAGGTCGATAAGGAACCAGCCACGCAGGTAGTGCATGGCGATCTTGGCGGGGTCCGACTCCACTTCATCGGCCACGTTCACATACGTAGTGCGGAAGTTTATTAGGATGTCTATTATGAATGTGACGTCCACTGGAAATAAAACATACTATGTTTAATTTTACTGTTCTAGTTTACACTGAATATGCATGCAATGTACAAATTACTGTGAAACATAAATAAAATAAAACAGTGCGAATATTTACCATGAATTGTATGGAATTGAAGCAAAGCCCAAGGCTTTGACCTTTCTTTTGGCTACTGTCCATATATTCAAGAGGTCTAGTAAAAAAGCCAAAGTAGATATGTCGCAGTGTCACTGTTTAATTTATTTGATACCTTGAGTTTTAGAGATATATATTACCGATCATGTCGATGACTACTATGGGGTCTTCGCCGAAGCTACGGGAGCGTTTATCAAAGTCGGGCTCGTTCAGTTGAAAGGCGGCCACGTAAGGAGTAAATATTGCCGTGTAGATCACCAATATAAGGATCAACCAATCCCAAGCGGCCTGTAAAACAAGTTTGTGCAAATTCAATAGACTACAGTTTACGATTTAAATATTTTACAACAAAACTATTTGGAATTGTAGCGCGTTGCGTGTCGACTGTGTCGAGTAGAGCGAGGTCAATGCGACGAATATAATTTATACTTTTCTTATGTGCAAACTACAATATGAACAAGCTACATTGTAGTTGCTAAATAGTTACAGGGTAGATTAGATTTGTGGAGGAAAATTGAATAATCGTTGTCCATTCGTACACATGGCTGACGTAAATACAATTCTTACCTTGTAAGGAGAATGGTGGAGGATAGTGCAGGGGTGAGAAGGCTGCGTGGTTCCCTTGTGGCCGCCCGTCGCGCCCAGAGACAGTACCTGCGAACAATGACGTCACCACTGTTTATGTGAGCCTACGAATAAGGTCGCTGTGGACTGGCGTACGTGGGTAAGTTACGGCTAACACGCGCGTTCAGGACAATACACGGAAATATTCATACGTTAGGTTAGCTGTAGTTCACGTAATAATTATTTAGTTGAATTGTACATTGGATTATTGATATATAGCCCCACTGAATATTTGCTCAAAATTAAATTTAAAGTTTAGACAATGTAATCGTAGTGGACTTTGTCGAAACTATACATTTTTGAAACAAAGAGTAACATGTTTTTACGCCTACAAACACAACATATCAAGTATGTTTATTACTTGCATAACTACGACAAATTACCGGGTAGGTAGGTTTATTTTACGATACAATTTTCTTATTAGTCGTGATTTATAACACGATAAATAACAATATAAGGATGGAATATATATATGTATGGAACGTCGTTGATTAGGCTAAAGAAAAAATCTCCTTTTTCGTTGTTTACACATAATTACCTATATAATATTATATACATAGTTTAAAACTACTAGAACAGGTACTAGGTCATACGTGCTATAAGTATGTTTAAGATAAAGTAGGATGCATTATTAGGTACGTCAGCAAAGGCATTCCCGATGAAATGAGGAAACAAAATCCATTCTCAAAAGCTAAGATTTATAACTATGAAAAATCAATGGATGAGGTATTCATGTATGTACGAGTATGTATGCAGATTGCAGACTAGATACTATTTGTGGTTTCAGGTCGATTTAATTCTGTGTTGCGTTGTTTAACAAAAGTCTTTTTAATTATTGAAAACATCTATTGAAAATAGTGCTGAAACGTTGTTCTCTGAAGTTTAATGTTCCTATTTTAAAATGCTGTAGAACTACTGTGAATAAATGAATGAACAATATCGTGTCGGGATGGACCATATTCCACCACGGGTTGTAGAGGTCGCAGACGTATGAAACATGTGAATAGTTCATTCGGTGCTTCACGTTGTATGCTTCGCTATTACTGAGTATTAATTTTACGCAATAGTTTTCTCCCTATTGTTGCTGCCCGTCTGTTACAGAAAAAATCATTTAAGTAAGTACCAAATTAATTTGACAATCAGAGAAAATTATACCTGATTTACTCGTTACTCTACATAGTAAAAACGGCGAATCGACAAATGGCCACCGGCTATTTTAGATCGCATAAACTTAAATGTAATAAACACTCATCGCAACACATTATCTGGCAAAGAGATAAATGGATTACCTCCTTGCCGATGGCGGGCAACCCGTTGAGGCCATTACAGGGCGGTTCGAGGCGAACGACACTCTTGCGTGAGCCGCGGAAACCGGTGTCACGCACGCGTACCGACGAGCGCCACGTGGAGTGCGGCGGGTCGTCGCGGGAGCCGCGCGCGGATGCGGCGCGGCGCGATGTGGTGAGCGCGGCGCCTGCGCCGGCGCATGGCGGCGACACGATCAGCGGCACGTCCGGCGCGCGCTCCTCCATGCCGCTGCCGCGCCAACGTCCTCACCGGAACCCGCCGTGCTCCGACGCTTCCAGGTGCTCACATTCCAGCACGGCTCGCTCGAACGCCGACGCCGACTCCAGCAGTGCGATTGCCGTGTTTTGCATAGATGATCGATCTATCCCCACGTACACTTCTTAACCCTCGTTCTCTTCTAATCCAGTAATCGTATTTATGTATTAGTAAACAATCTCAGTTACTGCATGGTAGTGTTGACGATATTTTTACGATGGTATGGTTTTGTATATTTTTTATAACAGCGAAATGGTATAAAAATGGACAAAAGGAAACGCAACTATATCGTATAAGTATTTGGAAGCACCAGCTTAAGTTTCCACAAATGTCGGCTAAGACAGTAGTTCAAGTGTATAGAGCACGACTAATAGGCATACAGCTACGAGCGCCTGAAAGCGGAGAACGAGGCCGGGCTCATTCAAGACAGTGTGTCAATGGGAGGCGGTTCTTTTCATCTTTTTGTGCACATGTTCAATGTGCGCAAGACGTTCTCTCCGTTGTTGGAGCTCGAGAATAATGACGGACACGAGGAAACTGACATTGAACGACAATACAATACGAATATCGAATGAAACGTCTTGTTAAACCAACCCGTGCTGCCATTGTGATCTCAGCATTATAGAAACTGATACTTTAGCCAATTCCTGTATAGATCTGTATGTTGTTATCTTTTACTTAAAATAAGGCTTGAATGTGTGTGGATAGTGTGGAATTATGATGATGGATTATAAGTTACGAGTAATTTTGAAAAAGCAGCGTAGCTAGCATTAACAAAGCTGAGTGAATATGTACCTATTTATTAATGTTTTAGGATGTAGGTATCAAATAATGGAAGTACAATCCGGTATTTCACAAACTGGTGAGGAAAATGTTCCCTAGTAGTCAATAATTTTGGACGAATGAAAAAAACATGGATACTGTCACGACTAAATCAAATACAGAAAGAAATACCTAGAGGATTTCCTTTCGAAATATTGATTTAAGTTTTCAAAATATTAAAACTTATAAAAGTTTATAAAATGAATCATTATCATTTTTACTGTTTATGAGCATCTATCTTTCGGTATATGATACAGATTTAAACATTATTTAACACCACAGATTATGTTGATTTAATAAGCAAAAACTCCAAAGGACGTTGTAGCTTGTCTGCAGCACTCAGTGTTAGAGATGTGTAGCATTGAGTGCCATATTACGTAAACTAGCTTTACGAGGCCCAAGAGACGAGCGGCGAACTAGAAGCATACATATGTACACGTTCTCAGAGGAACACGATAATACACACATACATAATTCATAAATTATGAAGGCGAACCTCATTCTCTTCGTGGAAAATCTAACTTAATATCGCCACAAACTGTTTGCCTCAGATTCCCGTTGATAATGCCAATTCAGAGAACTTTTACGAAAATCTATTCCTAGTGTTAGGTACCTATCTGCATGAATAAAGGTAAGTCATAAGGATTTATTTTCTCTGCGACTGTATTTCTTTGTTATTAATATCGTTTTATTTTAACAGTGTAGAAGAATTCAAATGTTAATTTAACATTTTGGGTAATGTACATATTATATGTTCTGATACCGTGTTCTGGAGTTATTAAATTTTATTTTTATATTCTGCCTTCATACCTATATAAAATAATGAACTAACTATTTTAAGTTCCCAGTGTTATGAAATTAATGAAGAGAAACAAACGACCTCTGCAGCTGCACTGTCACGAGTGGTTCAAAACGACAATGTAGCAATAATCGGTGAATATGTCACAATACAACAAACGACTTTAAGTATATAACGTTATGTAATAGTGTCCAGTAGCAAAACGAACTGATGTGGCTACAGATGAATTAAAGCTGTGTATTACGCCAACAATGCGAGTTTTGATGGATATTGTATGTAGCGCGACTCAAGCCTGAACTGAACCCCTGGGAATCCTTCCAGAATGTGAAGTCATGGGAGGGGCGGCATGCTCTGCATAGTTTTTACAATAGAATCGCCGCCATACTATGAATAGGTAGGTACAATATAGCGTCTGTAACTCTCGTTACAATGAAGCTTCCAAAGCGAGAAGCACGGCGTTATTATAGAAATACAATGTAAACGACTAAATAAAATACAAAATAACTAGTTAATGGCTAGATATAAACTACTCAGTCAGAACCAACAAACCCTACAAGAAATTATGAAAGAAGAATGGTTTGATGATCTTTCATAAAATGTTGTAACATTCGTTCAATCTAAAAGCATCAATATGTGATAATGTATGTGAACTAACTTCTTTTACTAAGAAGAGAAAAAGTAGATAAATAACTTAGACAAAGGAAACCATACCATGGTAGTCATAACTCCAAGCATGGATCGCGTTTTTCCCCACAAGTATAACAAAACAAAGCAAGAACCAACCGAAAGAATATATAATGCTAAGCCCGCAACGAAACGAACGAAGAAAAACACCTCGACAATTTTGACGCACTGATGTTCACTGAGCAAACTAAGCACCGGACGGCACCACACTCGATATTATGGACTAGTCGATAAGCCTAAGCAATATTTGACCACTTTTAGCTATATGTGTAAAATTTAAATAAAAAACACCTATGGCAGCGCAACAAAATCCGCAAAGGTCGACTGCAAAACGATAATAATAATTTTAACTTTTTAATGCAGTCGATCGATTAAGCGCTCGACTCGTTTACAGCACGAACGGCCCGTTTTTGTGAGATATGCGTTAGGTTCAGTGTATCGTGTTGCAATTATACGTTTTAGCTAAGATTCGCGGCGGTCGTTCGTTAAAGGCGAGTCGCCTAGGAACGATAATAAGATAACAATTCGATGGCAGTGTGAGAAGCGGCAGAGTCCGCAGCGTGGTCGCTGGACGTAAACTCGATGGGGCACTGTAGCGGCGCACGCAAGAGGTCGCTGTGCGCGCGTCGTCCCGGCGCGGCCCGAGGCGCGGCGGACGCGGCCGGAGACGACCGAGCACAGGCGTGACCTCGCACAACCTCCCCTTCTACCATCGAATATTTCAGCTGAACGCACGGTGTCGCCGTGCCGCGCCGTGTCGCTGATGAACACGCTGCGGCCCGCGATCACGTGACACGTCGATATTAGGCCCCCAGAGCTGACACACTACTAACAAATAATTTAATTTACTTTATGATCCTTTAGGCGTACGTTTTGTAACGTATTTATTGATCCCTAGCAATGTTTTCATAAATTATTATAACGTGTTTGTACGTGGACATTAATTGATTTGCTTTATATCTACAACTATGTTGATTTGTCACTATCCTATTATTATGTTTTAATTTTTTTATTCGTGTTGTTAGTGTTACAAATGATTACGACCCGCTTGTAATTTGTTCACAAGGGAAAAGTCTCTTCTCACACAGAGAAATACGCCATTGATCACCTCGCTAACGTCATGTGCTGGTTTCGTCACGATGTTTTCCACTGACGAATCATCTTCCTGCCCTTATTCTAACATAACTGAGGTCGGCGCAGCATGTCTTTTTAACCAACGAAAAAAAAGGAGGCGGTTCTCAAGTCAACCCGTATATATGTATAATTTTTTTTCTTCTTCTTTCACACATCTCTATTAGCCATCATATCAGTAGTAACTCCGTTTCTAGCCAAATCTTTAATCCTTCTCATAACATAATCCATACTTCGTTTCTATAGTACTCCGTACATATAAGAGGGAAGATTTACTCATCAAACTTTTCTCAAGACATAGTAGTCCGAATCACATGCCCATACAACCAATTTTCAACATACAATGGTGGCACATCAGCACATCAATAGTGTCATGGTGGCCAAAATGATCATAAAATCTGCGAATTATATTAATTGAAAAAATAAACATGTTCTACTGTCTCCTTGGCCTACCGGTCCCAAATGGGACTGCTGAGCGTGGAGTTCCCGGTTCAATTCCCGGATGACATAAGTGTTGATGTTTTTTTTATTTCTTCGGAATTTCTATGTAATGATAAAGGAGTTTTTAATAACTTCAAGTTGGACCCGAGCTCTTTGTTCTAACAGTGAAATATCTGCTCCTCTTACTGAAAACCTGAGAACTGACAACCATGTCTTTGTGTATTCCTGAGTCTAATAAAATCCTAAAAAACAACAAAATAAAATAATCTGTATTCACCAACAAAAAAACAGTTTCTTTTAAACTGTAAATATGGTTTTCTAGCTGTGATAGCCTTATTTAAACTTATCCAAAGAATTCTGATACACACAATAAAAGATTGATTGATTGAATGTCTTGGAAATAAAAACATACTGACTGTAAGTAATATTCAGTCTCTTAAGTATTTTCAAAATAAGGTTAAGATGAATAACAAATTAGTTCTGCGATATCTACGTCTATAGTATTTTGAGAATAAAAAAAGACTAAAGCATTGTCACAATAATTTCGAGGGATACTTTGACTTTATCCGCTAAATGAAATAAATTCAGGGTGTCTTCATAGCAGCGAAAAGAGTGGTGCTCAGCGTCGAGCACGCGTAGCACTCGCTTGGCACATGCGTAGAATACGCGTAGCATCTCGTAGCACCGGCGGCGTAGCATTTCGTAGGGGTCGTTATGACCGCGTAGATGCAAAGTGAAAGATACGTCGCTTCGATATTAGATAACAAAGAGTTTTCAACGAGGAAACACTGTTATTGCTAAAAAGATTAGGATGAATTCAGGCTCCAGACATTTCTGCAAGATGGCGCTAAAAGCCATTTCTATTCGCATTAGTTAAAATCGGTTATTTATCCAAATATTTTACGATGGTATTATGTATGATGTAACATATAAACAAAGAGGCGCTAATAAACATATTTCCTATCTTATATTTTTTTGATTATTTCTTTAAAGATCTTAGCAGTTGGAATTATTTCAATCAGTTGTGCAATATAATTACCCGACTACGGCAAGGAAAAAGGAGGGTTATGATTTTGACCGGTATGTATGTATGTATGTTCATCTGTTCCCTCCTATCTTCCAAACCACTTATCACAATTTGACAAATGAGGTATCGTTAGAAGCGTCGTGATTGTCCGCTGGTTATAGGCTATGCGAAGTCACATTAAATTAAAAATGGCGCCCGCTAGAGGACATAAAGTGAGGAACTTAAAAAAAAATGGTTTAATCGTACCATGTTGGGTATCAAATGAAAGGGCTTAATGAGCACATTGCAAAAATATATATATTATAACCCCAAAAGAATTAAAAAAAAAATCAAGTAACAAAAACTAAAACCCAACTACGACTTAAAAGGTATAAACAAGACACCACAGACGGACAAATTAAAAATCCGGAGTCACACGTAATCTGTTCGATTTATGCCCTAATACATGAAAGACGGTCAGACTTCTTTAATTATTCACTACAAGAGAGCCGCAATAATTACTAAACAAAATGGTTTGAATTGGCACAATAACAACTCTTCTAATGATGATGATGATGAAGGCGATACACGACTACACCAATCAAATCAATACGTATGGTATTTGACAGCAGATTAAATTGGCTTTCATCGACCGGGGGTCAAACTCACTTTCTTCGTTAGTTAGTGAAAGTGTTGCAATAATCTATGTAAGTAGACGATGTAACTGCGTGACGGGGAAGATGGGCGTTAGATTGGCGAGGGCTGCCAGCCGGCCTCGACGCCGATTAGCACGCGATAGTTCAAGGACTCGATACACAAAAGATAGCCACAGCACGTATAGATAACTCCTTCACGTTACGCAACTAACCTTTCAGATTCACTGGCGTGGGAACACGCTGATGTGGCTTCGAGGTTGTTGGCTTTTGAAAATGTAAAGCTCGTTTAGTTCAGTTCGATACAGGATTGCATGCGAGTGTTTGTTTGACAAATAAAAGTGTAGTAAAAATAAGTACACAATAGTAAATTATAAAAGTTTCTTAAATTAAAGTAGTTTGAGAATAAATGGTTGTATATTTATGTACTTATGTATAATAAATGGCGGTATATTTATGTATCTGTACCAACGTATGTTTTTGCCAGCTGTTTGAATTAGCTCAGCGGTCAAAATTTGTAATCCAAATAATCGAGATAACGTGAAACAAATTATTTAACATAAGTAATGAATAGTTTCCCAGATTTTCTTTTGTAAGTAAGAAACCATTTTAAGAAGTTTAATCTAATATGGAATGCACCATAAACGGGAAATCTGTAAAGTTGCATTTGAGAACATAGTCGTAGATTGTCTCCGAGTCTCTATTGGGAGTTTAGAGAACTACTGTACTGTTAACTATCATGATAGAAATAGTTTTGTAACCTCATCAGTGAGTCGGTCTGGTCGCAATGGTATACCTACACCTATAGAATGTCTCTGACTTAACCAATAAGCGAGACAAATAGTTGCAAAGCTTTCGAATGCAGGTATTTTGAACAGAAAGGTATTTTAGGTATTTAGGAGATCTAATGAATTAATTATGATGCCTCTCACTACCTCAGTAGCTGAATGTCATCAAGTTCTAATGAAATATGTATAATTAAGTACAGCGTACGTCGTCTTGACGCAGCATGAATACGACTCGGTGGCTCGGTGGAATTGAATTTATGCATGAATTCCTGCGTGCACACACGTCTCTATTTCCATAATGAGACTGGCAATACCCAGGTGCCGTAATCCACGGATTACGTTTAATTAACGAGGGATTATCATTATTGCTCTCATAGCGGTAAAGGAGAACATATTATGTCAAAGCAACTGATCATTACATCTCACTGCTCGGACAATCAGCCGGTAACGTTCCTCTCTGTGAAGTGGTTACAAAGACTCTGATAGGTCTGATTGGTCATGTATAGAATCAATTTTATTAAATAGTTATTTTAATGTGCAGAATCAGTTTTTTCTTTAACCAAACAATTAAAAAACGGAGGCCGTTTGTTGCTGCCGCAAAAATTAGTTACTAACATTAATTCAGAGCTTGAGGTCATTTTAATTTTTTTTAAGTTCAGTGACTTTATGAAATTACACACATATTGTTCCCAAAAATAATATTCAAAGCATAACAAAATTTTCAAGTGTCTTTGAACGATGGGCGCATTATGACACGTTAACACGTAGGAAGCATTCTCGGTGGACGTGATCTACGAGTTACAGTGGTTATAGTTTGAGATTACGGTTTTCCATAAATTACTAAATCACCTCTCTTTTGAACGCCTGCTAGTAGATTTTTTTATAATTTTGGATGCTTGAACTCTTAATAAGTTTTACCTGATTAATTATATTAAAGTTAATAAGTACCTATACCAACCCGCACTGGGCCCGCGTGGTGGATTATGGCCCACTCTCTCTCACAGAGAGGAGGCCTGTGTCCCTGCAGCGGGAACATTATAGGCTGATTATGAAGTACCTATTGTGAATGTGTATATTTATTTGTATAAAACTTGGTTTCCTTATGTGGTGGAGAAATAAACACATTATTATTATATTGTATTACTTTGTGTAAGTTATTCGGAAGAAGTTAAGCGACGTAAAGACTAACTAAAGACCAACTAAGACTAACATAAAAATTAACTAAAATTGAAAGTCAATAAAAGGAACTTCACATGGGCTTAAAATGCAAAAACCGGCTAAGTGCATAACGGACCACGCACAAGGGATGATGGGTTCCGTAGTTGGGATGAATTTATCCTGTTGTTGAGATAAATTAAAACTTAACATTGTAGATGAAAAACATGTTCTCCTATACGAAACGTATGGGAGAACATAGTTTCGCAACTGCAAATGTAAGTTGGTCGATTACTAGTTAATTTGTAAAGCCTACTAGCTGTGATAGTTTTCCTTTTAATTTCGTTATATTATGTACTCTACTACTCTACTGCTGTGAATTTTTTCACATATCCAAAACCAACCATTTAGCTCGCAGGGACATTTGACTCTAACAAAAAATTGCACTTTAAAGCTTAATATTTCGCAAACGGATCCCTGAATCTAAAAATGGTCATCACACATTACCAATATTTTATAACGACCTTTCCAACGACACTGCATACCATGAGATAGAAGAAATAGAAAAAAAAAACATGTTTTTTTCTCAGAGAGGCCGCAAGTTTGACGATGCTTTAAAAAAAATATTGCACCACTATGTCGGCATGATTAATATTAACACACGTGCCAAATTACAGCTTTCTAGTACTAAGAGTCTCAGCCGCGGACAAACAGTCGGACAGACAAATGGACATGGCGAAACTGTAAGGGTTCCTTGTTGACTACGGAACCCTAAAAATGCAATAACTCGATGCTCAGCTGAAAGTTGATTCAATGCATTGGTTATGGTAATAGGAGTTCTAGATCTGAAATAACATTTCGTATTCGCAAGGCAAGCAAATTACTGAGGAAAGAAGAATAATCAATATCTTACATCTAGTTTGTCAAGGTGGAACGACGACTGGTGAAGGTCGTGGAAATCTGCTGGACGAGGGAATCACAGGACCGTTTGCTGTGGCGATGCTTGAGGGTGAGGCTATGTCCAGCAGCAATCGTCTTATGGCTATGATGATGAGTGTTTGTCAAAGAAGGTGATACTTCGCACTGAGAGATGAAAAACTTGATAAGCTATAAACTTTAAGGTCTATTTTGTCAGGCTGATTGGTAGAGGGAGGCATTAAATGTGGAGGATGGACTGGTGGAGGATAATGGAGATCCACCCTGGCCTTAGAAAGTACACTTATGTAGGGTTGGTTTTTAAAGGTTATGCTTTCAATTGTATTTCATAATATAAGTCCTAAAACGGATGACTAAGCTGAGCACAATTATTTCAAATAGGCACATATAAGGCCCTTTTGAACGTCAAAAACAAAGAAATATAACTGATTCTAGTTGCCCTTTCCAAAAGGTAGTTTTCGTATGGAGAAGAATGGGCAAGAAACTCCACCGTTATTCCTTTAACAACGATTTACAATATTTATCAATGATGTAAGCTTCTTAAAGCTATTTCGCGTAGAAAAAACTACTCACTTACAGAAAACCGTGAACTACTTAGCAAACTACTAATCCGGAAGCTTTTCTGATAATCTACTTATGCTTTCCTTAGTTCTAAGTAGAGCCACTTTCAAATTATATCAGTTGTCGCTTTCACAATCAATAACAAGTATTTACCAAGAAAATATTCGCTAGCGCATTTATTTTGTTCCATAATAAATGAATTCACTAGTTGTAGCTTGTTGGCGTATCTATCTGTTTTTATTCAGAAAAACCTTTGAAAAGGCTATTCTGAAGACGGATTTTTTTAACTTGAAACAGCCTTAAGAATGAATTTTCTTGAGATGAGACGGAAAGTAAGAAAGGGTTTTTTTACAAGACAAAATGTTAATTTAATAAGCTTTCAGATAGACATCAAAAGCCTTCACAGTTAAGTATTTCTCGAGCTAGGATTTTAAAAACTCCTAGTGGTTCTTTCAACTGACACTCTTTTTGAGGTACCTGGAAATAGGTATCTACATTAAATATTTTCATTCAAAATTCAAATTAATTAACCTAAATATTATGTTCAGGTTATAATGCCGCAAAATGTTACCAAATTAAAGCATAAAATAATGTTTAGAACCTTTGACTATCTAAACATGCGCCGTTTATATTGTCTCCTGTCATGACTAATCACGAACGGCAATAAAAGTGCTCAAATCTCAAATACTCACTGAAACACGCCAAGTGTGTACAGATTGCCCAGTATATCCTGTCAGGTTATGAAATGTCGTACTAAATTAAAATATTCTCAATTTGAAATGAAATGCTACTGACATCTGCCCTGTGCGCTTCGCCGACCGACATGGTGTTCTCATACATGTTTGGTACACTGACGTACAGCCAAATGTTTGTTTATTATTGATAAACTATTTTGACGGGCGCACGATATCTTAGCAACGTGACTCGAAGGCGCAATCAGGTCGTAAATAGACGGATCGATACATTTTATATTACTTATTTTGTTTTGCTATCTCCATAGGCACAGGTTTTTATGGATTGCAGTTTTGTTAGAACGTACAATTACAACGAAATCCCGTTGTGATTGTGATTGATTGAAAAGGATTTACTTAGATATTTTCTGTCTCTTCAGTTCAACAATTAATATTTTAGTTTAAGACGTCACATCTTCTCTTCTTGTTCTCACACACATTATCTACATTTCTCCTTTCGCAGGCCTGCTGAAAGAAATTTTGAAATAACTAGTAGCTTTGTACTCGATAATTATATGTCGTATCTCTATCTATTTTACTTAATTAATAAAATAAAATAAATAATCTATATGTAAAAACTTATCTGAAAAGTTGGAAACAATCCCTGAGGTGGAACGAGTATTATTACACAATCTATCGGAATTGACATGCAGTTGGAGGCTACGAATTATCATTCATAACGACTCCTTTGAGGGATAAAAGTTACTTTTGCTAACCAAAAAGGTAGATTACGGTGGGACCTATTTATTGAAATTAAAACAAAAGAACGATTGATCACATCCAATTAGGTAAGCATCAAACATTTAGTTTTGTGTAGGTAAGCTGCCTTCGTTATAGTATCCCAAAAAGGTCACAAGAAGTCGGTCCGAGAATGTCTTCATAGATCAAAATAATGTATTATTTAAAGTTATAGTTGACTAGGCATTGTAGGAGGAGCTCGTGGCTAAGTAATAACAGCCGCACGGGTCGATCCATCAGGTTAAGCTACGCTGGCGAGGGCTGGTCCGGGTAGATGGGTGACCATCTTTACTTATCGAGACTCCTCTGTGCCTCGGAAAGCACGTTAAGCCGTTGGTCCTGGCTGTCATTTGTGGATCTTTGACAGCCGTTACGGGTCGTCAGAAGCCCGAAAGTCTGACAACCAGTCTTGCCAAGGGTTGTCGTATTACCCAGTTACTGGGTTGTGGAGGTCAGATAGGCAGTCGCTCCATGTAAAATACTGGTATTCAGCTGCATCTGGTTAGACTGGAAGCCGACCCGAACTTGGTTGGGAAAAGGCTAGGTAGATGATGATTTAAAGTTATAGTTGACTGCAAACCCATCTCTCAGATCTTCAGAGAATAGATATAACCTTATATTGTAAGTATAATTCGTATAACTTATAGCGAAACTTCGCTTGCAAACATAAGTTTTGAAGTCATATTCTATTTGTCTGTCTGGAAACTACTCAATTTCTCGAGTGTGGTTCGTGACTTTATATACCTACTAACGTTGCGATTGAAATTGTGTAGTTGTAAGCCTGCACACGGAACATGCGAAAAATAGGGTAAGTTTCATCTCCAGTAAAACGAGATGAGCTATTTGCTATCTTGAATAATATTAAATAGGATTATCCTGCCTGCCTGTGATGTAACGTTACAGATTCTATTTTGAGCATTACGTTACAATACTGCCTCCCTGACTGAAGAGCATTCGCCTGTAATGTAAAAATTCAATTTTGATTTTGAGCATCACTTACGTTACAATACTGCCTCAGCGAATTCTCCTGTAATGTAATATTTCAGATTAAATATAACAGACATTGCGCACTGTAATGCTCGGTTCTACTCCCTCACAGAATGTAATGCTCGACGCTGAACGTTACATAACAGGCGAATGCTCCCGGTGAGGGGGAGCACCTTTACAATGGACTGCCGCGGCACGACGTGCAACTGTTTATAGACCCTCAATAATAGTTTCTAGCTGGTATGTGTATTGGTAGGTGTGTCATATCATATAGCCCTGCTTGAAGGCTTTAGTCTTAAGACTGCACAGTAACACGACGAATGGGTAAGTTTATAGATTAACAGCTTTTAAGCCACTTGACTAGAAGGTCCATCACTATGATCCAGCTGATTTCTGGCTATGAACACTTGTTAGCAAATTCGCTGATGAATGGATATAAGTTTCTAAAGAGCGCAAATATCCTCAGACCTGTAACCCGTACAAAAAGCAATGTTTCAAAAAATAAACTCTGCCCCTTTTCTCTATCTTTTCAGCAGTTAGAGGACCAAGATTGTGATTGATTTCCTTCATTATTTACATTGTAGAGCAGACAAATTCCAACATATAAAGCTATATCCTTCAAAATGATTCAGATTATAATTGATCGCGTGTTACACAATTAGGGCGCTGGTGTAAGACTTAGTTGATTGATTGAGCGACTGATTAATAATTAACGTCCAATTTAAGCGGCAGAAACGTGTAATATCCATGTATAACGTAACGTTCAACTAAAGAGGCATCATTGGAAATATGACTTAGATGGGGGTGAAACCATTACCCACATGGCCGCAGAAGAGAGTGAAAGCGAGTGATTAATACAATCCACGTAGATGAATGACTAAGAAATTGTGTAGTAAGTATCAAATCGTTGATTGAGTCGCGAAAGATAACACGTTAGTTGAAACTGACTACGTTATAATAGGATAGTCTAAATCCCATCAGAAGAGTACCCAGTCTTCATGTGTGAGGGTACGGTACGGTAAGGTACAGTACCTTCACCTTCCATCTTTCTTAAGCTAGTTAAAATCAATCTGCCTAGCCTTTTCCCAAGTATATTGGGGTCGGCTTCCAGTCTAACCGGATGCAGCTGAATGCGGACGGAGCGACTATTTGCCCTCCACAACCCATTAACCGGGTAATACAATACCACTTGGTAAGACTGGTTTCTTAAGCTAGTTAGTATATTGCTTTAACAATATATATCTATACGTAAATTATCTATAACGAATATATTGCTTTAATTGAAACTTATGACAACCGAGGTAATCATTAAAAGACTCAGACATTCCATTGAAACACATATAACAGCACTATTATATTTGATATTAAAAAGTTTTAAAGCATAAAAGAACTAGATGACACATTAACGGGTCTGTCTACTACAGTATTTATAATCATCCAATTATCCAGATAATCTGCTCTTTAACGATTTGCCGCGCATTATACATTTATATCGGAAAAGGTGACAAACACATAATATTTGTGTTACAAGCTATCGTTGTTGGAGTCTTAAAAACTTGATGGTCACTCCTCAGGGACCGGCGGCAAAATGTCATAATACAAAGCAGTATACTTGTAGACGTTACAGGGATATTAAATTCTTCCCCCACTTTCATAATAGTTTGTGGTTTGTTGCTCGTAAGAGGAATGATCGAGAAAAGATTCGCATAACTTCTGAAAGTGGTTAGTTAAAATAACAGACAAAGTGCTGAATACTGAAGGTTTTTCATTGGATTCTTACTTTGTTGAGGACAGAAAGGTTGCATATCTACCCTTATTTCCAGTGATGTCTTCATCTTTTAACTATCCATACCCTATTATAAATTAAAATCACTTTTCGGTCTGTGTGACCGGGTTGTTCTTTTACATTACGCAACGGATTTTGATGCAGTTTTCACTATCATTTAGATCATTTATCTATAATATTAAACTTACATCGTAAAAAGACCCATTACATAGCCGTCAACTACGAACTCTGTATATCAAATTAAGTAACATTGCATAAAACTAATTTGCTGGGAAACAATTTTTATCTTTGGTGTGAAAAATCGCTGTTTACGGTAGTGCGCAACGTAACGCAAAACATTGTGTTTACGGTTGCATGCAACGGTTCAGGGTTTAAAATAAAGTTATAACATTTAAAAAACGTCTGAAAAAGTTGGAACTTTGACCTCCAATATATCCGTAACCAGAAGGTTCCCAGATATGCTCCAGAACAAAAACGAATGAAATGATCACAATGACCGGAATAACAAGTGACTTTCGGCGTCGTTAAGTGTTTTGTTATTAGTTTGGTGTTTTGTCGAAACGTAAAAAAAATCAAGTAATAAAAAAAACTAAAACCCAACTACGACTTAAAAGGTATAAACAAGACACCACAGACAGACAAATTAAAAATCCGGAGTCACACGTAACCTGTTCGATTTATGCCCTAACACGTGTGACTCCGGTGGACTCTGGTGTCTTGTTTATACCTTTTAAGTCGTAGTTGGGTTTTAGTTTTTATTACTTGATTTTTTTTAAATTCTTTTGGGGTTATAATATATATATTTTTGAAATGTGCTCATTAAGGCCTTTCATTTGATACCCAACATGGTACGATTAAACCATATTTTTTTTTAAGTTCCTCACTTTATGTCCTCTAGAGGGCGCCATTTTTAATTTAATGTGACTTCACATCAGCCTATAACCAGCGCACAATCACGACGCTTCTAACGATACCTCATTTGTCAAATTGTGATAAGTGGTTTGGAAGATAGGAGGGAACAGATGAACATACATACATACATACATACATACATACATACATACATACATACATACCGGTCAAAATCATAACCCTCCTTTTTTCTTCGGCGTAGTCGGGTAATGAAATGTGCTCATTAAGGCCTTTCATTTGATACCCAACATGGTACGATTAAACCATATTTTTTTTTAAGTTCCTCACTTTATGTCCTCTAGAGGGCGCCATTTTTAATTTAATGTGACTTCACATCAGCCTATAACCAGCGCACAATCACGACGCTTCTAACGATACCTCATTTGTCAAATTGTGATAAGTGGTTTGGAAGATAGGAGGGAACAGATGAACATACATACATACATACATACATACATACATACATACATACATACATACCGGTCAAAATCATAACCCTCCTTTTTTCTTCGGCGTAGTCGGGTAAAAACAGTGCAAAGCAGGGGCGGGTTTAGTTTATCATAGTCAAACTATCCAGCTAATGTCACGATTAAATTAGCAACGGGCAGCTGGTCTACTCACGGATATTGGGCAGGTAGATCTTATTTTAATAACTGTACCAGTAATGTTCAACACATTAAAAAAGAAGGAAAGCAATAAAAGAAGAAGCTAACATACTCAGTAAATGGAATACCGGATAGTAACTGCATCAGCGGCGTTTAAATTCCCGCGCGACAGCTGTAATGTGATTTAGTTTTAAAGTACACAGTTGAATGTGAGGGTATTTTTATATTGGGAATAGAACATGTATCAGGTCATCATCCTCTAGAATTAGTGTAGTGATATTGGTCGTGTGTCGATACGTAAAATTATAACAAATTGGTGATTTATGATAACTAACGAAATGTTATATTTAAAAGGTTTAAAAAAAAACTACTTAAATATGTAAAAATTAAGAATGCCGTAAAAATTATGTTTACACAAGTTTTTGTCAACCGCTGCATGGAGAGTTGCAAATTTCGAAGGAAAACACCAACTTGGCTACGAGCGTAGGCGCACGGCTACGTGCGTAGCAAGGTCTACGCGGGTTCATAGTTCATAGCTACACTTATTTGCGCGTAGTCTCAACTACTTCTTATAATACTAGGTTTTTTTTTAATTCGTTGCCATTAAATGACAATATTAATTTGTTCCATGAATTTAATTTTAATAAGCTCGAGTAAATTATTAATGATACAAAAATAACAACCTGCATAATATATACACGCACATATTTTTGATAGCATTTATGGTATTAGCAAAGTAAATGTAAACAATTACGTAACGTAAACGTTTTAATAATTGATTAGATTAATATGGCAGTTAGTGACACCTTGGTTTATCACTCAAAGTACTTGATTCGATGGACACAATCTATTATAAAAGGTAAGCATTTTGAATGAATATTTGAAGCGTTTTGATAGATTTTTTTTACTGATTTGTTTGAGAATACACAATTAGCGTTGATTGTTTTACAGTTTGATTTTTAGGTACAGATTAAATTCAAACACTACGGTTAGTAGATTGCTTTTGATAAAAAAATCTATTGGTACATGCATTTAAAATCACATCATTCAATTTTTAATCCCGTAACAGCCTGTCGCCGTCCATACATATAATTTTAGTAGTACATATAACTGTGAAAGTTGAAAAGCGCGGCTGTAGAACACAAGAGGGTCTAAGAGTGAACCTAACGAAGTACTCACCACCTTCTCCTCAATGATCTCATTGTTGTTGTTGTTGCTCCCATATTTTAAGGCACCGTTTTCCATGACCACAACTGATCGTCGTGTGTTTAACAATATCTTTAACACTATTTGTCCTCAATTACTATACATTTTTACAATATTTATATATTATGTTCAGTGATACTAAATTACACATTGTCCTTATATTTCTAACTTTGCTTTTGTTTATATGTTACTGATATATTGTTTTGTTTGTCAGTAATTATTATATACATTTCATTGGACCTGAAATTCAAATACGATCTTCAGATTTTTTATGTTTAAAATTATTTGTAATTAGTTTTTCTATCAGCATTTTAATATCTACTAAGAATGTGCATGATATTCATTTAATTTTGACAAATGTTGTTAGCTTAAATGTAAACATTAGTATTAATTACACACATTGCACTTACAATATTTTAATATTATTAGTAAGAATTACTATTTAACTTACTTAATGTTTACTACACAAATCTGTCATAAAATAAAGTAGACAAACAATAGGATCATTACTTATTGCAGTAGTTCGTAACCTACATTTGGTTAGTTTGTCGGTTACACATACGAACTATTTCTATTATTATTGATTTAGACTTCTACGGCAACTCTTCTTTTAATAATACGCCATGCTGAATTAATTAAAGACGTTATTGATATTAATATGACATTCGTTGCTACGTTACTTTTCTTTGTAAACACATTTCTTTGTTCGCCAAATCACTTCGACAAAAACATGAGACAGCGACTTATAGAATGTCTTAAGATATTTTGCAATATTCCAGTCCAAGTTTTATAATTTGATTAGTCTTTCTAACTCCACTGATGAAAATTCACTTTTACGAAAAGTTTTCGCATCGATAGGTACATAAAATAATAACCTAATGATTTTATTTTTTTAATTGAAAGGCACGATTGTTTTAGGACACATGATATATGTTTAGTAGTAGATGCAGTTTGTTAACATCGTGTCGGGTGTCGGTGTGCAGGTGACGCGCGGTGTCGCTCGGGGCGCGGGCGGGCGACTCGCGGGCCGCGTCATACTGCGGTGCGCGGCGAGCGGCCGGCCCCTCAGCGCCCTAGCGCCGCATACCCGCACTCTGCGCTCGCCCGCTCGCCCGTTCACCATCGCCGACCACCATACCACCGATACGCACCATCCTTTATTATTGACAGACGACCTTGCCCCACATTACATTTTCTCCACTAAAAGGATTTATTAGGTCAATGATGGACGGATGTTGAACATTTGTGTTAAATGGAAAACAATGACTGGCTTGATTGACCCTGCGTGGAATACCACACCGAGTATTTTTCCCCTTCTTCTTTATTGATATTTTCTTTTCATTGAGAAGTTTTGTTGACGACTACTTTCTTATACCGCAATAAAAAGTTACCACATTCTTACCTAACTTGTAACTTGCAAGGGTGTTATGTCATTTTTATGAGTTGAATATAACCAGATACAGAAAATATGGAAAGACAAACTTATTTCAAGTGTAAGAAAAATAAAAACATGCACATCTATTTGGATTTACCTTCTACATGTATGATGGAGGATGTAAGGGTAAACACTCTTGTCATTCATACCATGGGTAGTTGACTTAAATATAAAAATAAATGACCGAACACAACAAAAAAAAAACGTTATTTTCATTAAAAGATTTAAAAAAGTTTCTATCTGACACCGTGCTTGCTAGCGACACAGCTGACTGACTAAGGGAGGGATCGCGCTCGCTGCCGGTCAGGTCACATCCCGTACCCCCCGCCCGTGTTGAGACGCAAGTCCTGCCCTAGCGCATAGGGCAACGAACTTGGGTATCTTGTGGTAAAATTTAGACCTAAAAAAAAGAAAAAAAAAGTTGTAATTTTCCATTGATTTTACGTTCTATAAATGAAACCAAACCACTGGTTGCAAGGATAAAGGTGTTCACCCTAACACCCTGTATAATACCTTTGCAAACGTTCCCATCCCAAGTACATAATTTGAGAGGGGAATCATTAAATAAATATGAAACTACAAATATTTCTTAATCAACATTGATACCCAGTCGAAGCAGTGAAACATAACTCAAGCTTATAGTGACAACAATTTTAAGCACCACAGGCAAAAATATTGTCACAAAGCTTTCGGCATTTCGTCGTAGAAGTTAATGATGCTTTTGTATTAAAATCACAATCAAGTAGGTACTTTATTTTTACTAGGTACCTATAACTTTACCTTCTTGTACTAATGCGAATGTTTATAAAATTTACACAATTTGTTTTAGATTACTTACAAATCGCAATAAACAAACAAACAAAGCTAATATTTTTTCAACATAAGCAGTTGTGATGATTTTTAATATCACAATATATTATGCTGTCTAAACCAATTTATAACCAACCATAGCTTGTTTTCAAACATTAGAAATTTAAATGGAATCTTGCTTTTCAAGACGTTATGCTATAACAATAAAGTCTGGAAACCACCCACCGTCTTACCCAGGAGGTTCGTATTACCCAGTAACTGGGATGTGGAGGTCAGATGCATGGCAGTCGCTCCATGTAAAATACTGGTATTCAGCTGCATTTGGTTAGACTGGAAACCGACCCCAACATAGTTGGGTAAAGGCTAGGCAGATGATGATGATGTTATAACAATAGAACGTGTTATCACGGGTCACGTATAACATAACACTCACACTCACTCTCATGCTGCTTTCTCTGTAAACGATGTTAAATAAACTCCAGTATGTAGCCTATTTTACATTTTGGAAGATCTATATCTCTTAGGGCAGATTTCACCAATGAAACTGAACGCGATCAACACATCTGTCGTCGAAGTCACATCATTTCGTAGTTAAGTCAAGTCGAAGCTACGTCTTGTCGGAGTAGAGTAGTGTCGGACTTAAGGCATGTCGAACTAAAGTATTGTCGAAGTAGAGACGTGTCGCAGTTCCGTAATGTCGAAGTAAAATCATGTCGTAGTACCGTTTTTCGAAGATCCGTTTGGTAGTCGCTGATCGAGCGTTCAGTTTCATTGGTGAAATTCGCCCTTAGAGGTATAGATCTTCCGAGTACGAGTAAAGAGGATGTATTTTTTTAAGCCGGGACCGGCAATCGTTAATATTTTCGTAAGAGAAAATAATTATAATAAGCGAGAAAAGTTCTTTCCTAAAAGGATGTTTCAAGAATTTTATTAGTGTTTTAATTGCTAACCAAAGCAGGCAGTATGTGTTTTCTTGAGAATCTCTCGTGAAGATAGATATAATACATTTTGAATCTCTATCTAATAAAAAGCTGTAGTTTCATGATGAAATAATGAAAAACAACAGACTGTTTTAACCGATTAAAACTGTGATTACCTCAACACACACAGCACCTAGTGTACGAAACAGTCAGATACGAATCCAATATCTAGCAGACGACTACAGCGGCCGATATGATCTTTATAATTATTTTAATCGTCATTTACAAATATCTACTTACACATTAATGAATTTCATTTTATCATTCGATTAATGTTGGCAATTAATAAAAAGGAAACTGCAATTTGAACTTTGCCAATCACAATTTTATTTTCCGTAGTTTCAGGTAAACAAGCCAGTAACTCATACTTGGTGCAATTATCTTTCGTTACCCACTTCCTAAAGTAAATAGTTCTGACGTGCATTGCACTGTCTGATAGCAAATTAATCTCATTTAAAGATACTAAAGGTAAACACATATTGGATTAGTCTGAAGTGTTTGTTTTCAGCGTGGTTTTAGTTACAGATGTGATGATATCGTAATAGATAGTGTAATTGCATAAGAATTGTGCATTAAGCAAATTCTCAAATAGGACTTATATTTTCTCATTTCGTTTTTGATTCCTGCTGTATAATTGTATCTTTTCGAATTCAATAGATAATATAGATAATTAAATTGTTAAAAGTCAGACCCAATATTTTATTTCATAACAATCAAAATGCAATGTGCAATGCGAATGCAAGGGGCAATAGTGTAAAAATAACAAAACTAAATCTGTTTCTGACAATTTCATATCCTCAGGGCAAAACTACAATGTCTAACAGCGACAATCTGGTTGGTTGCAACTTGCATGCAATGCGTGCGATGCCGACCGATATTTACGATCTCTAGCGCCGTCCCAGACCTTGCCAATCTCAACATGCATCACTGTCTTCCCCTGTCCGACGATGCCGTTTCCCTTTTATCAACCTTGGGTTGTGTTGCTGAGACAGCCTTTGAATCAGCAAAAAATAAAGAGACTGGTACGACTATAATCAATGAATTATAACTCTTATATACATCATGCCTTATCCTATGGGTTGTCGCCGCCATGAAGTTATTATGTTTTTTCTGTCTTTAAAAAGGACTGTTGTAACTCGAATTAACTTTATAAAATGATACATCTACACTATAATATTATAAGAGGAAAGATTTATATTTTTGTGTGTATGTTTGTAATGAATAAACTCAAAAACTACTGCCTCGATTTCAAAAAATCTTTCACGTTTAAAATTTGAGACTGGTTTGAACCTACCAGTTTAAAATTATGTAGCAACAATTGTGTTACGTAATACAAGACGCAAAATCTGTGAGTCTAAATGCCTCCCTCCTTCCCACAAACGTTTCCTGCCCCCATTAGCTTCCGAATTCTGTAAACAGTATTTACTTTTCCGTACCCTTATGTGTTCAGCAAAATGAAGGTCGATTAAACGTTTAATTAAAATGCACAAACCATTTGGTTTTATCTTCATACTTATTGTGTCTCTCTGCGCGTTATTGTGCGCGCTTCCCGAATGCGTATCGCTTTCCTGTAAGGGCGTTATTTATTTCGCGAGTTGCGTTAAAAGTACGTTGACAGTCAGTTGACCAACACTCGCTGTAAACGCAATAACAAACAACGCAAAGAATAATGAAATTAACTTTTTACGGCTCACGGGACGAAAAACATTTTTAAATTGTTGTCGTTTTGAGAGCATGTGAGCAGGCTTACGAGGTGACACAGACAATTCATTTTAGAAATTGAGGGCAATGATGATTTATATGAAGTGTGACGTGTGATTACGTATCTTCACGCTCCCTTCGTGCGCTAAGTGAGCAGAAGCCCTAGTGATACGAGCAAGAGTCGTGTTAATACCGTTTCTTGTCACGTTCAGCTAACATAATACCAACGTGTCTTTCTATCAAAGTAGAGGAGTTAAGTAACTAACTGTGTACAACTAACATAAGTAGCTATCACGATGGTGCTGCTTTTAACCCTTTTAGAATGAAGACAAATTAAATATAAATAGTACAGGATTCTACTCGGTATAGTTTGCGTAGCGATCATCAATTTGACGGAAAACTGCTAAGGTTTTATGAGGATACTAATCGTTATTGTTGAGAAGTCTGATGTAGATGTTTTAGGAATTAACAGCTTTAGCAAACTGTAATCACAAACCTACAATCTTGTGTTACAATACAAAGAAGTGCAGTACTTACAGTTTTTAAGAGAGTCGTTTTTTAGGTGCTGAGGAGTTGGAGTAACTCATCTTTTGTCTTCAGCCCGACGAGGAGCTAAGAGAGTATACTGCTGTATGTTGTCCAGCCAACAAGAGAGATAGTGAATAGAGTCGTGTACAATAATTTTCATACATTACAATAGTCGTCTACAAAAATCGTGCACAATAATTTTATTTTATTATAACAAAAATTTATATATGTTTAGGTTAAGGTTGTATAGACCTGAGTCGCCTGAAATAAATGGATTATTATTTTGGAAAAACAAATTTTATTTCTTAGCTCTTTGACCACAAAAGAGCTAAGAAATAAAATTTGTTTTTCCAATTGTTTGTTTTTTCATTCAGGAAAATCACTCCTCATAACATTAATGCTTCGTAAAAAATAAAATAAAAACATCATAGTATGGTTACTACGAGTGATGAGGAGTGATTTTCCTCAATTTGCATGATTTTTCTAACTATTCTGCAGATGTTCAAAATTGCGGGTTTTTGCAGTGTTATGTAAATTGAGTCTTTTAGGTCTATTAGTTTACAGGCTGTGGTGGCTGTGGTGCTGTTGGCACTATGCAAGTGCAGCCAAGGACAACCCCCGGTTGGTGTAGGACTATTGCAAAACATGGAAACAAAGACATTGGGCTATGGGTTTGGGTGGCTTAGTGAACTGGTTACATTGAACTATGGAAAGACATTGAGGTATTCCACGGCTATCAGGACAATCCCGGAAGTACGGTCAAGATCCCTACCAGCATCTTACTGAAATATTTCCTTCCTCCGAGCACGTTTGTTCTTGCGACTCTCCACTCAAGCCGGCCAATCAAGGCAAGAATGAGGTGGGAGCTCTGTTCCTCGTCAGTGTTCACTCCAACCGGCCAATAAAGGCAAGCCAGAGATGAGAAACAAGACTTCTCCCGGGAGGTAGGGTCCGTGGGGTCGCTACTGCCCAACAGTTCGCCACATGCTGCCCTGCGGGTTTTTGTACCTCGCTTGGTCTGGCTCCTCATCCTAGACCCTTTCCGGCAAAGTAAACTCTACCGGCACACACCTAGACTTCGGAGCGCGCAAGCCCCACCACGACGTCAACGTAGAGATACGGCGGTGGGGTTATTATTAATATTTGCGCTATACTGAGTCTTAATTCATACCAATTATGGACTTACCAACGTTTACGTAGGTACATTCTGCAAAAGAACAATGTCAATGCAATGTTTTGTATGTACCTATTGTGTCATGTTGCTGTGCCTGCGGCTTCGCTCGCGTACTGTAGGTTTTTACGGAAACCTGTCCAAATATTCCACTGTTTCTGCCGTCACTCGGTTACAGTATTAGGTGATAATCTATTCTACCCTGACATTATAAAATCTTTGGTTTTATGGGATAACGCGAAAAGGGCAAATAGGGGGCTCCGGCTTAGTGAGTGCTGTTCACTATGTTATGTCACCGAAACCACATTACAGTAATGGATTCACATCAAACCATTCAGCCAATCGGATATTTTTCCTATCCCTTTGCTTTTTTTGGATAAAAAGTACCTAGTCCCATTTGTGTTTTTATTGTAGTACTAGCTGCGCCCCGCGGTTACACCCGCATAATTCACGATCTCGTGAGAATATAGGGTTATAAAGTATCCTATGTCTTGGTCTACCCATGTGCCACATTCTATCCAATCCGTTCAGCCGTTTTAGCGTGAAAGCAAACAAACAAACAAATAAACTCACTTTCGCATTTATAATATTAGTTAGGATTTAAGATAAATAAATAACAGACAGACATGTAGGTACATGTCAGTCTATTTTATCAAATCCCTTTATGATATTATAAAGCTTAGTTTAATCTAAATAGAAATTGTTGCCGACTCTTATTAGTTTTGATATATTGCTAAACAAGTAAATTACTCGAGTCATTGCATTAACATTCATCAGGCAAACGTAGGTATCTACAAATAATTCCTGTCATTATAATGACAATCATAAATGTGTGCATGTAATTTTCTGAATGAATGAATCTTTCTAAATCTTTGATAAAAAAGAAATCTACCAATTGTGCATCGGAGTCGCACACAAAAGGTACCAGCAGATCCCTTGTTTTTTTTGGAAACCTTATATTTTTTGTTTTATTCTAATTTTCTTGTATGGTTTAATTTTGATGACTTCACAACACACACAGGCGAAGCTGCAGACCCAGCTGGTATCATGTAAAATGTGAAAATATAACTGTAACACTTGACGGGGATCAATTTATTGATACCAACCACTTTAAAAAAAACGAAAAAAGATTAGATATAACATGTAAATTCCATTAGACTTCAAAATCTATCGTGTACACACTAATATATCGCTTGTTCGCTTTAGGACAGATTCGCTTTATATGCTCTGAGTGTGTAATATTTCCTAGGACATACTGACAGTTCGTGCTGCTTTGGTAGAAAATTTGCTATACATCTTAGCTATAAGAGTTGAACCACAGTCGAGCCGACGTGATGTTATGGATTTTCAAAATTGTTTTTTTTTCTAAATTAACGTGTGACGTGCGAACTCTGCTATTAGTTTTGAGCAATTATGGCAATACCATTTTTATTCAAGTACTTGCTGACCCGAGACATCCTGTCCTTTCAATAATTCATACAAAATTCCAATAGAATGCACTTTCAGTTTTTTCGAATTTTCGAATGATCCCGGCTTTTCAATATTTTCTTTCGATAAGAACCTGATTCGGACTATTACGAATGTTTTAAAACAAAACTTTGCCAAATCGGTCCAGCCGTTCTGAAGTGATGCGCGTACCAACGAACAGCATTTAATTTGTATTATATAGATGAATATAATACAAATATGATGTATATAGGTCTGCTGGAAGAAATTTCTTAAGAAATAAGCAGTACCTTTGTACTCACATTTTAATTATGTCGTATCTTTTTTGTATTTTACTGTGTGTACATAAATAATAAAATAAATAAATAAATGAAGTATAGGTACTATTTTTACTTAGTAGGTAATACAGGAACTTGAGAAATTTAAGAAGATAAATCTGGTTTTGATTTGCTGTCCTCTAAAGCGAGCTTCTTTTTATTAAATGTTGTTGTTACTCTCAATTTTACAACTTACAGGCGTTATAGATATAAGTTAGGTATATAGTTCTGTAAGAATAACCTTCACCTCACATAATATTTTGTTTTTTCAAAGAAATAAGAATACATAAGATTACCTTTGCTGGCTTGTGTTGTGTTTCACCACAACCCCGCGAACATCTGTGATAATGATCAATTATCATAATTAGCTAAATTGCTAAGTCACGATGCATTGTAGTTTAAAAAATATCTGTCATCGCCGCGCCTTTGGACCTTAGATTAGACGGCTAATAAAGATTATAGTCGTATTCACTATAAATCATAATTATCACTAAAGTAGAGCGTAAAGGCCGCGGTTCAGTCGCGCGATACCGTCAGTCTGAACGAAGCGCGCATGCCGTGCGCAGGAGCACGCTCCACGCATCTCTCGTCACTCGTATGCTAGCAGTTATATGATACTATTAAATGAAATAAGTTTGCGTTATAGTAAATGATATTAATTTGGTGATCGTTAAGATGGGTGCTGAGAAAGATGCGAAAGACGCGAAAAATGCGGTACCACCGAAGAATGTGCCGCCTAAACAAAAGAGTGTGCCAAACACGTTTATGAGGACGTTGTTCTGCTGGATGTTGCCTATATTCTATTTTGGCAATAAAAGAGACTTGGAAGAACCTGACCTGCCGCCCGCTAGAAATATTTATCAATCGAAAGTGGTCGGAGATGCACTGGAAAGGTGAGTTCAAAACAATATCTTAATATGTTACAAAGGGGCTGTTTGTTGTGTCTGAAACTCTGAAGTATTCACAGACTCAATATTTTTTGTGATACGTAGTTTATTAAATGTTGCTTTAGTTGTAGATTGTCTGGGTATAAGACAAACAGTTTATGATAATATCGCGTAAGATTTGATACTCTCTATTAAACTTATATCTAGCCAAAATTTCACTTCCTGATAATTTATTAGGCATCTATGGATGTCGGAAAAACCTTGAACTTTTACTAGGTACCATATAACAAAAATTTGGATTTGTCGTTTAGTTACTTTTAGTTCTTGTCAATAAATACCTCGTACAACTGCGCAATAGTAAGACCATCATTGTATGTTATTTCTGAAAATGCACAACATGCTGAAAGAAATTGATTTTCTCATATTATAGGTAGATCAAACAGTATAAGCTCCCTCTCACAAAGAGGAGGCCTGTGTCCCAGCAGTGGGAACATTATAGGCTGATAATGCTAAACAGTATAAGATCAAAATAATCTAAGCAAGTTGTTTTATTTTTAGAAAATCGAAATAATTTTTCAAGTGTTATTAATATTTGCGTTCTGTTATCATCACGCTGAAGCAAGCACATGTTTACCCAAGCTCAGATCTTTGTATTAAAGTTTCAGCATATGATATTGAACAGACTGCTCGTATCCGATTTGTTTTCACTTTGCGTGTGTAATATGAAATTCTAATACAAAGTTGTAAAGAACAGTTTCGTTTAAAAGTGAAGAATGCTGCGCTTCGCCGCGTACATGTCCGCTCGACGACCTAATATTATGTACAAATATCTATAACATGTGTACGAGATTAAACTTCTTCGTTTTGAAGTTTCATACCTAGAAAACCAAAGAGCCAACAAAGAACAGAAGGACCATAAACCGTATTTTTAAGAGTGTTTTTTTCGCATTCTAATCTCAGTCTCATTCTGTCAAAAATACCTCACTAAGGGCTGATTTAGGGCAAATTTCACCAAACTTTTAAACCGAGTATAATTCATTCAGGATAAGACTTATACTCGGTATAAAACTTTGGTGAAATTCGCCCTTAGGGGTATTTTTACGCGACTACGGCGAAGAAAAAGGAGGGTTATGATTTTGACCGGTATGTATGTATGTTCATCTGTTCCCTTGTATCTTCTAAACCACTCATCACAATTTGACAAATCCGGTATCGTTAGAAGCGTCGTGATTGTCCGCTGGTTATAGGCTATGTGACGTCACATTAAATTAAAAATGGCGCCCTCTAGAGGAAATAAAGTCAGGAACTAAAAAAAAAAAATTGTTTAACCGTACTATACACATTTCAACAATATATATATTATAACCCCAAAATAATTATAAAAAAAAAAGTAATAAAAACTAAAACCCAACTACGACTGAAAAGGTATAAACAAGACACCACAGACAGACAAATAAAAAATCCGGAGACACACGTAATCTGTTCGATTTATGCCGCCCTAACACGTGTGACTCCGGATTTTTAATTTGTCTGTCTGTGGTGTCTTGTTTATACCTTTTCAGTCATAGTTGGGTTTTAGTTTTTATTGCTTTTTTTTTTTTTTCACTTGTCTCTGACATTTTTTTTTCGGGTTTTCAGATGAAATAGCGACTAGAGATTTTGATTACGGGATTTGGCCAGCTGGTTCCTTACTCTATAGTAAGGGTATCTGATTAACAGCATCAATCTACCCACCCCGCTAGAAGCGTCCGGTCTTATGGCAATATTACATCACGACCCGCATGCGGTGTACCTAATATTTATCGTTAGCAAATTGGGCAGGGCTTTTCGTGTAAGATGCTTCGATCAGAATGTTTTATATGGATCTAATCCAAAAATATCCTAAACTAACCCCTATCTGGGTTTACCTTTTTTCTGGAAACGAGGGTTTACGAACTATCTATGTAGGTTGATTTACCTATAGAATATTGACTTATAAACAAGGCCACAAAGGTGGTTATGCGTTTATGTTATGTATATGCGATGTGGGGAGAATAATTCTAAACCGACTTCAAATAAAACCGAGAAATCGATCCGCTTAGAGATAAATGAGAATAATGGCGGCCGGCACACGTCTTAGAACGAAGCTGTGATGGGGTCTGTTCATTCGTCCACACGTGAACGGTAAAAAGGGGAGCGAATGAAGTCCAGGCCAGTCTCGGATTGGAGCAAAAAATCGGCCCGAACAGTACCTAGGTATCATTTGCCTCAACAGCTTGATCTATGTTCAGTAAGCCAACCTCAATTTCACCTTAACGGACCACGGTCAAACAAAGTTCTCATATAATACTAGGCCAGGTAACAATCATGTCCTCAACCTCAGATTATATTAGTAAAGGTGAAACTATTGATTTTCTCCAGTTATTAAATTAATGCGCATACTTACATCTCTAGCGTTGTACATAATTTCGTGGTATGCCAATTTATTTTTAATTAGGATTCCATTACAATACCGAGGGCTAACATATTCGTCGTGCTGGTAATGTTTTGCTTAATCATTGCTTTTGATGTATGTATAAGCAAACGTTAAATACGTCACCGGGGAGGTTTTTTTTCATTCGTTTTAATATTAGGAATAGTTGAGTTTAATGATTGTTTTATTATCAGCTTGTTATTGTCCCACTGTAGACCAAACGCTTTGATTGATCACTTCATTCGTTGTTCATTGCGGGCTGATGGCATTACAGAGCATTAGGTTCAGGTAGGTCAGGGTGTCTAAGGTTGACTTAGAAAGCACATACCAGACAATTAACAGTGCATTGGTACATAATATATCTACCTACTTATCAGCTCTTTATTTTTATTATTTATTTATTATTTATGTAATTCAGAGACAAAACTCCATATAGGTTACATAAGCCAACAAAAATAACATAAAATCATAAAAATAGTAGTGTGTTAGTAACAGAAGAATTGTACCTAAAATTATGTTAGTATTGTTAGTACATACCTATACCTAACTAATGCCTATGACTGTCCTTATCCACAGATTTTGGAAAGGACAGTCAAAACGGGCAGCAATGACATTTAGGATGCTGTTACTGCTGCTTCGTAGACGGTGCAGCAAGGAGTTCGCTTTCTTGCGCATAATGGCTTGAAAGCCATCTGTACGCGCTTCAGCAAACATACCAGACGCGCTGCAGCCCCCGACAGCCCCAACAGCATCCTAAAAGCGTTGTTGTGTTGTCTTTACCTTGCAACCTACATAATCATGTTTGCGCAATTAAGTTTAAGTTAAGTCATATCTGTTATGTGAACAAGTAACTCGTATTGTTTACTTAAAACGTAAAACCTTCATATCAGTAGATAAGTATGCGGGATGTGAAGCATGTTTAGTAATAGAAGCCGTTTCGAACGAACAAAGCCGGGTCCATAATATACGACTCAGTGCAGCCCAAAGGCTTCCTCTTGGAGTAAGGAGAAGAAAGTCTATTATGTCGTACATTAGGTACGGTTTTAAGAATGGCATTTACATTTGAACTGATGAAAATAGGGTTTTTAAATACATAACCTATGTACCTACTACCGAAATGTTTCAGGACAATATTGTTACAAAAAAGCACATGGACTTTACTTACAAAGAAAATTTGCAAAATGTAAGGCCAAATAAATATAAGCGATGTTAAATAGAGATCCTAGATTACCAAATATTATGAAACAAATTAAGGTTAAATACTGATAACAATACGATGGATGTGAAATATTATATTGTTAGGAAAATAACATTGAATCTTGATAAGCCGCAAACATCTAACTATTTATTGCATCCTCCACAAATATAGTAAGGCACTGAATTTAACGAGAAAGAAAATAGAAGACGTAGTTCAAGTCACGTCGGTCATCGTTTTGAAAATGAAAATACGTTCTTGCAAAAACAAATGAATTCGTGCCTGCGAGGCTGGGAAAAATTGGTGAAAGGGTCGGTTCAAAATTCGTTTGATAAATGCTCAAATAAATGCCTGCGAGCGGTTTTGCTATATTCGATTATTCTATGTTTGTTTTTGACTGTGCGTACAAGCACAGTGCAGCAGTGGTGCTGTGCTTACTTTTAAGTTTCACATCGGCAAGATCTTATTTCGTGGTGTAATTTTCACACGACTACCTCGGAATTGTCGAAAATGTTAAAAGATTTCATATTTGTAATCACATTTCATGATGGCGACTTTGGTTGCATCATCTGAGATTGTACGCGCTAAAGCCACCCACACGATTTGGTACCACCTGCAGGCAACGTCACCGTTCATATTTTTTAGATTTCGAACCACATAACTTGTGACCATACAGGAAAACGTCGTCGCAGTATTTTCGTTTTCTGCCTCATGGCAAATTATTGTTTACCCAGTTTCCCCCATTATTTTGATGGCTTGTACATCCAATATATAATTTTATCCATATTGCCTCCAGTAAATTACAAAATGATAATAAAATTCTGGTGTCAGCAACATTTCCAGACCGATTAACTTTTCCGATAAACTGTGCAAGTAATAAAGAAAAGCTCCGTTTCTGTAACCGGATTAATAGTAAAGACCACTTGTGTGCATGTTAAGTGTATCAGAATTGTTCAGAAGCCATATAAATAATTATGTTACAATTGGACGTGATCGGATTACCTACTGTAGTTTACAAAAGATTGCCTGTAAAAGGTAATAAAGTAGGTACCTACTTTGTGGTTACCGGTAAAGACTGAGCTATCAAACCATTCTTGACAACTAGATACCTACCTTGAATCAATGATGTTTGAAGCTTTAATAATTCAATGATGTTTTCGAATATTTAAAAGATGTTGTCATTTCTAATTTCAAATCATGCTGATATTCAATTATTATTCCATTTGTCGCATTATGGTGATAGGTTTATCTGACAAAAAGATTTTAGTGCGCAAATAGGTAATTCCAGAAAGATGTAATGATTCCATTGATCTCCTTATATGTAACCAAATAAGAATTGAAATGGTCCGTCAGCTGGTTGTTTTATTTTTTTTATGACATCATATTGTTATCATGTTATCAGGCGCCGATAAATAAAACGTTTCAATGATCGATCGTAAATGAACATGTCATAATCACTAAGCTTAAAATTTTATTGGTGATCGCATTTTGTAGGTATTATCATTGTAGATCATTACTTGTTGATGGAAATCGTCAGGGATAGATAAATTGAAATACTGAGATGTAGAGAAATTGCGAGGTTACATTCATTGATAGATTGGACACCGACACTTTTTAGCAGAAATGCATCTGCAGCTCTGTCTTTGTGTTTCGCAAGTGCAGACACTTGCACAACACAAGGACAGAGCTGCGGAGCCCCACTTTTTTGATTACGAATAAGTATTTATGGATAGTGATCATGGTGTCTTTTGGGATCTTCTTCCGCCTACTAGATTCTTGAAATACTACGTGCTAACGTATATTGACTACGTGCTAACGTAAACTTCGCTTTGGTTCGACTGATTCTGGCGAAATGTCCGCTGACGACAAAGTCTTCGTACAATTAGTTCATTAAGTAACCGGCGGTAAATGTTTACGGGTATTCCGTTTATGATGAAGACAAACAAAGTATTAAAAAAAAATATAAATTCAAGTGTATATAACGTAGGTATAAGTGTATATAACCGCAGGCTTGGAAATAAAATTGAAACGTCTGAAAGATAAAGAAGGATAATAGTTCATAATTCAAGGGAAAAAAGTATCGACTTAGTTGACTTTTGATTGGTGAATAACATTGGCGTAGCGTGTTGTTGGTCAATCGATGATATTTTATGACTCATGCATGTTGTTCCTTATCAGACTTGTTCCGAATATTTTTCGTCTGTAATGTGATGTCCTAATTAATTTAACTTGACTTTCAGTTATGAGTTTCAGTGTAGGTATAGGTACCGATAATATACCGGTAATTACTAATATTTTTTTCGATTTTATTTTTTATTCTCGACTTTTTATATTTACACACATGAATGTCTAGACCTGACAGCACGTCTGTATTCCCTGAAGGACACAGGTTAAACACACCAAAAATTTTTCAGTTATGTTAAAGTCCCATAAAGCGAGTAGATTGACATCTTTTAAAGATAACCGATCACTTTAAAGAATATTATTAAGAAATGTTTTCTACATCAATCTTTTGAGCAAAAAAAACCTTCCTCTCTCTATATGGCCAGACCCAAATTGATTCGAGAGCCCCACCGATTTACTTTATCTCACTATTAAACACAATTTTAAACAGTATAATTGCATAGCATTCGATTAAAATAACAAAGACAAAATAGGTATCGATAAGATAAGAAAAATAACAATAATAATTTTATCCATTTAATTAGGTACTTAATATAAATATTATTGTTACTTAAATATTATTCCCGTAATTTGATTATTCTGTTGGCTAAAAACCTATGAAGTGAGAACTCTTTGGACGAGCTGTAATTTAATAGATTTTTTTTTAATTTTATGGTTATTATTTCATGCAAATGATCCAAATTAAAAAGCACATTATTGACCTCACAAACACATTATTCACATTATTGGTGCGCCCCACGGTTTCACCTGGGTCAGTCACATTTTCGATCCCGTGGGAATATTGCAATAAAAAGTATGTTCTATTCCAGGTCATGGTCTACCCCTGTGCCAAATTTCATCTAAATCCGTTCAGCCGTTTAAGCGTGAAAGCGTAACAAAAAAACTCACTTTCACATTTATAATATTAGCTAGGATAGCTAGGATTAGGATAATGGAATTCAGTACAAGTCAGTTCAGTCTTGCCTTAGCTTTAGAATAGGATTGCATGAGATATAATTTGGCAGGTGGTGTAAAAAATGGTTTTATAATATAAAACCATTTTAAAGATTTTCTCGATATAGAAAATACCATCTAAAAAACTTTTGTATTGTTATGATTAAGTTATCCTTTTTAATTAACAAAAAGGTTTCATTTCCCACATGTTGTCGTCTGTCGTAAAACTGGCAGGTAGTGAAAAAAAAAGATGATGCCATAAAAATATGCATGAAAAGTGGCGGGAATGTCGATTCTTTAACAATCGGACAAGCGTAAGCATTCGTTGAACACATTTTCGCAGCAAAGACGCCGCGTTTTCGAACCGATAGTTATTACAGTCGTGAAATATTTTGGATTATTGTAATATCTTCACAAAATATTACAAACAGTTTCATCCAATTAATTTTTTTGCAGGAATTGGCTGAGAGAAGAACGAGATGCAAAAGTGGCCGGACGAGAGCCGAAGTTTGTGAAAGCTCTTTGCAGAACATTCTTCTGGTCTTACTTGCCAGGAGGTATTATGCAATTCATTGGAATAGCTCTAAGGTAAGCACATAATGAATCATGACTATGATTATCACAATCGTTTATAATATTAGGTACTCGTAAGTAGGGAAAACAAAATAAAAATTATTTGACTTTTTGTAGTCACAAGTTAATATTTTGCTATTAATCTTCTATTAAGTTTTCAAAAACAAAAGAGCATCAGATTTATTATTAACGCCGTTTTCCTCCTAGAACGGTGTCACCATTGCTGTTCAGTCGCTTGCTTCTGTACTGGTCAGCCGACTCGGACATGTCCCGAGAGACGGCCATGTACTACGCCATCAGTATGATACTGATGAACTGGGTGTCGGCGTTCATGAACCATCACGGAGTTCTGTACTGCCAGCAGTTCGGTATGAAGATAAGGTGCGCTGTCGGCTCTTTGATGTTTAGAAAGGTATATGATTGTTTTATAAATTAGCATTCCAGTATTAAGAAGTAAAATGGCTAAATGGCTAAATTAAAAAAAGTTCAGAATAAAAGCTATTTCAATTTTGGTACAACAGCTTATTGATATAGTCGTAAACTCGTAACAATGGAATAGAGGGCCCACCTATTTTGGTCGCACAAATCTTGACGAAGTAAAGTTTTGTCGTACCTTATTATAACTGTACGGGTCTCCTCACCCTTGCCTGTGGCCAAAGTGGTGATATGTATACTCTATTCTGATAGTTTCTAGAATTTATTCCATGCCTTCCACGTTGTAAAATGGGATTCTTTTTAGATAATGCGCATGAGCAACGGCTCGCTAGGCGAGACGGCGGCCGGTAAGGTTGTGAACCTGCTGTCGAACGACCTGCAGCGATTCGACCTGGCCCTGATGTTCCTGCACTACGTATGGATGATCCCGCTGCAGGTCGCCGCTGCCATATACCTCGGCTACTTGCAGGCGGGGACCGCCGCCTTTATCGGATTCGCTGCCTTGATCATCATTGCACTTCCCTTCCAGGGTAATTTTTGTGCTTTAGTTATTCTTGTTTTAATGTAGTACATTATGTGATGTTTACTTGCACATTTACCATCACAAATTGCGCATGCAAAATTGGAAATAAAAATTCAATAGGAATCAGCAATACAATGGAATTATTAAACATTACGAAGGCTAAACATTACATATATTATAATTATGCCAACAAAACTAAGAAGAAAAAAAAAATAGTTTCTTAAAAACGTAAATTCTTTTAAAAGCAAATCAGATTATGTTATTTTTTTCATCATGTTAACAAAGTACCTACGTCATAATTTTTCACCGTCAAGCTCAAGCAGCAATTTCAATTACAAAAGTCAATTTTTGCTTCGCAATTTGAAATGGCACATGAGACATTGTACTTTTTCTCAAGTGTTAACAACGTGTTTCGGCAAATCTCCAGAGGTTTCAAAGTCGGAAAACCACAAAGTAAACAATACAATGAAGCTACTTAAACGAAAATAAAAGTTTTAAAGTACAGTTATTTTTCAGGTGGTTTGGGTCAATATCTAGGTAAAGTTCGACTTCGCACAGCTGAAAAAACAGATAACAGAATTAAAATAATGAGCGAAGTTATTAATGGAATACAGGTGAGTAACTTTAGACATTTTGTGATAATTAATATACCTACCTACATAATTTATATATTATTAATAAAGAATAGAATTTCGTGACAACATACTTGCGCAAACCGAAAGTTTGTATTTACCTAAATTTTACCTACATTTAATGGAATTAATCACGTTTACACCTTATTCTTGATTTTTTCACGAGACATAATGTGGTGATTGCTTGTCTCGCACAGACGGGCCACAAACTCTAATGCACACAAACCTAAGAACCACCAAATATTATAGTTTTTGGCTAAGAGGGTTATATATTGTTGTAAATCAGTGGTGCAGCTTATAAATTCCTATAAAATATATATTATGTTTAAGGTAATAAAAATGTACGCATGGGAGATCCCGTTCCAAACCGTAGTGGGTCAGAAGCGTGCGGAAGAGCTGAAGGAAGTAAAGACGGCTACACTCCTGAGGACAGTTTTCCTTGGGTTTATGATGTTCACAGAGCGAGCTGCACTGTTCTTCACTGTTCTCACTTATGTCTTGTTGGGAAACGTTATGTCTGCTAATGTGGTAAGTTTCACTATCTAAACATATTCTAGACGTAACTTCTACGACGTTACGTTCTTAATAAGTTATTCTTGCGTTTAGATTGTTCAATGATCCTCATATCTTTTGGAATTTTGTTTTGTTCAGCAGCGTCTAAAAAGAATTTATCCTAAACTATACGAAGTTCGTAGAAACTAATCTTTGTAACAAACAATGAATTAGAGTAAACCTTTAAATCATTTGGAAAAAGCTTGTGCAATCCACAACTTTTAAGTACTTATAAATATTTTATTTGTATTGACTAACTGACTATACGACGAGTCATTGCGAATCGTCTTTCAGCTTTCCACTTCGTATTTTATCATTTCAAAATTCACACTTCAACCATTCTATAGTGTTTGAGTCTTCTCTTATATTCAAGAGCTTCATTAGACTACCGAGTGATACATAATTGCTTTTTGAAGTGATGTTAACATCGGGATTTCTTTGCCTTCGTGCGCAGCTGCCATTAACCTCATGCAGAGATTGCTGAGACATTACACTAAAATCACAACTCCCGTGGAACATAAAACGTTATCTGTGGTAGGTACATTCGCAATTCAAGATTGGCTGCATTTTATTGTCTCCGTGTTGGCACCGAGGCTTTTTCGATTTTGAACATGTAGGTATTTTACCTGTAAAGGATAATCTCGGATCGGAAATATCTTCTATAAAAATTCCTAAGTAAAAATAATAAACCGGAAACCGCGGAGAGTGTGAAGATCGGCTCCAGACTACCTAGTTAAAGATTATAATTTGGATAGTAAAATTAGTGTTAAAGTTTACTTTGTTACTAAATGGATTCTCTGTGGTCCGAAATAAAGATTTAAATGATTTAAATAGGAAGTTGGCACATAAAGCTGGCGAGTTATCAGAGCGTGAGACCACGGTGCGCACTGCATCCGATTCTAATCGAACTGTCATCATAGATGGATATAGTCTTTCTCGAAGCTGTGTGCAACCGCTGTAAGGTCTAGTTTTGCAGTATAAACCGTATTCGCATAACATTATATGCCTTTATATTCCACTGCAGGGGCAGTGGAATATGTTGGGCTGCATTTATTTGCATTATATTAATTTCATATTGATGGTAAATGGCATTTTCAAGCTTCTGATTGAGAAAAATCTTGGAGCGTACCTTGGATCATGTACCTTCTAGCGACACACCCCTGCTTCGCCACGGGTACATACACACCCACACGCACGCATGCACATGCATGCGTGCGTGGGGCACGGGTATGTGACAAAACATCGAAAATTCTGCTCTATGTATGAATGTACACATAAACCTTTCGGAATAAATGATCTCAGTAAATTATGGTGAAAATCGCTTCAAAATCCATTGTGTAGTTTAGCAAGATCTAAGGGCTCACACAGACAGACACGAAAAGCGACTTTGTGTGACTTTGACTATGTTTGTATGACTTCGATACTTACATTACATGGTTTTCTTCCAGTTCTATCCGTTACAACAGTTTATGAGTGCAGCTCAAGTGAACATAACATTAATCCTGCCGATGGTGCTATCTTTCACTGCAGAACTTGTGGTGTCTCTCGGAAGAGTTCAAGAGTTTCTGATTCTAGGTATGTATTATACACAGTACTCTTTCATAATAGAGAAAAAGTATTTTGGTTTTTATTTTTCTTTCTTGACAATATATGTTAGATTTACCTAATTATCTTCCTACTTGTGGAACAAAGACCATATACCGGCTTATGAACGTTTAACACCACGGTTATCAAAATCTATAAATTATGGGGAACGTGAAAATAAATAAAAACATTCGAAAACATAACCCTTTTCTCAGCAGTTAGGTAGAAAGAATTATCGACTCTTGGGCGTCGTAACGCGACTTGAGCTACTACTCGGCATAAGTTAACGCATACTAACGCAACGAACAAATAAATGATTAATACATGCACGCAGCATTATATAAATAATTTATTAGCTTAGTATATTTTGTAACTATTAATTTAATATCTTAATGGCGCAATCATTATCTTATTGCCTAATGTTAAAATTTTATCAGAAATCATTATCTCTATAGGTTACTTCTACCTATCTCAGTATTAGTAACATGCGATACTATTAGGTAACATAAAATAGAACAAGAATGACATTTTTAATTGTGAAAGAATGGAGAAGCTCGAATGGTCATAAAAATGTTAAGTACTTACGAGGGTTCACACTTAACAATTTCATGTTTTTTGTATGAGATTTGACCCATATTATGAATTTCAGACGTTATGCGTCACTATAAGCCCTGCATTCCACTGTGGCGATATTTGACGCATGTTGGAAAAATGTGAATGAGTAACCTTGTAGCCGGAATACTTCTAAGTTAAACATTTTGTTGGTGACGTACGTCATATGCCTTGTTATTCATGGAGTAATCTGAAACTTGAACGATTAACCATTTCACATTAGGGACGTTTAGTTTTACAAAAAGTACTTACCTACTTGATGATCGTTAAGTTCCGTTAAGTCAGTCATCATCTTATCTTTTTTGTGAGGATCACATAAACGAAACGTATAAGAATTGATAAGCAAGAACATAAAAAATTCAAGTTAAAAAAAATTAAAGTTTATACATTCTAGTGAATTTTACGTTACACTACAGTGGCTCATCATCATAACTTCCACGTAGTTGCCAAAACGATGTGTTTTAATTTACAGAGGACAGGCCAGACTTGGCGGGACAGTCGGAGGAGGTGTCGTCCAACTTGTTCCGTAACTTGTCGTTCAAGAGCGACTTGGGGTCGAGCCCTTCCATCCGACCGCTCTCCTATCATCGGAAATCGGATGGATTGCCTCCCGGTAAGAATACGGTAAAATTATATTGACAAAGGAAATGGGCTTTTAAATTCTATTACATCTTCTTGATCATGTTTTTACATTCATCAATGCACCTGATGCAAATGGTATGCGGTTAGAGCTGATATCAAATTATACAACAGTTTTGTTAAATTGGTTGGCGATTTATTTTTATTTTGATTAGATGTGGTAAAGATACGTAGGGCTTAGCAATTAATTAATCAGTTTCCCGTAACATTCACATGCACAATAATGCACATATTTATCAACAAATGTTATCGATATTCAGGCAATGTCGTAGCAAGTCTTCACCTGTTGGTTCGTGAAAACTTTTCAAAGTTCAATAAAATGGTCTGAAGTTCAAGTCATATATATGTATGTAGGTAATAATTTCGACGGTTTGATAGTTTTGTGAAATATGTACCATAGTTCAATTACTTCACTCGTATACGTAGAGGGAACCGCGATGAGATGAAACCTATTAAAAGTTGTTTATGTATTTTAAAGTTCCTACCTAAGCGTAAATAAGAGTTTGTTTATGCCCGTGTAGATGCTTAAGCATAAATCAAACGTCTTGATATTGCAACACGGAATAAACATAACTTCAGGTCCTCATATTTTGAATTTGATTCCAGACCCGGCTTTAGGTTCACAACTCAAAACGCCGGCAAATCCCAAGTTCTTGCGAAGCATGTCGCATCAGGATGACTCGGCCTTGGTGTTACGTGACGTGTCTGCCAGTTGGACAGGGGACCCTAACGCCATGGCGCTCAAAAACATCTCCATGCGACTGCGTAAAGGGAAACTATGCGCTATCATTGGAGCAGTCGGATCTGGGAAGGTAGATTCCATTGATTTGTTTAGCATAGATACCTAAATTAAATATTCAGTTGTCATGTACCAAATTATTTATCTTACAGTAAAATGTCAGCTGATTCTGTAGTAGTGCTAAACTTTCACATTTTTCGCTAGTATGACAAAAGTGTTTAGTTACTATAAATCTTTAAAGTAATATCAGTAAAGATATCAATTAAGTAATTGTTACTTTCCGATATTAAGTCTATAATGAAAATTACGTCACGAAGTACTTACATTTAACTTCTAATTTTTCTAACTAAAATATTTGGAAACAACTGTTCAACTTGTTCATATGATTTGTTTTTCATTCTTAGTCCTCGATTTTGCAACTACTACTAAAAGAATTGCCTTCGGCGACTGGCACTGTTTCAATATACGGCACGATATCGTACGCCTGCCAAGAGGCGTGGCTGTTCCCGAGCACCGTCCGAGAGAATATACTTTTCGGTTTGCCTTATGAACCCGGAAAATATAAGAAGGTACGTAAATAAATCTCGATTTGCATATAATACGTATTTTTTTCTTATTTGTTCACTTTATTTGGGCCATCGATAGGTTTATAGATAGGTGAATTGTGTCATTGATATGCATAGTTTCACCGATATAACAAATTAATCATAGCAATAAAGGTTACAGATTAAAAATATATTGTTATGTCTGTGTTTGTGGCAGCATTCCAAGAGAAAACAATATGAGGTGCCATATTGCCGCTTAACGCCTCGAAAAGCAGTAACTTAGGGTTCGGGGTTTTAAAATTGTAGTACTCTACGGCTTAATTGGTGGTAATTTCAGTGTTGCAATTTTTCCAAAACATAGGATTAAATGTTCTGTTTAATATTTACCTTGCAAAATGGCATGAAATTAAATCAGGTTTTCATAGGTTTTGAAAACAAGTAAGCCTTTTACTATTGAGGAGCACTGAGCCGTCTCCTATTTATTCACATTTCGTTCGTGTGCTCACAAACTTGTGTGTTGTGTAGGTGTGCAGGGTGTGTGCACTCGAGAAGGACTTCAAGCAGTTCCCCTACGGCGACCAGACGCTGGTGGGGGAGAGGGGGGTGTCCCTCTCAGGAGGCCAGCGAGCTAGAATCAATTTGGCGCGGGCTGTTTACAGAGAAGTAAATTTATTTCTATTTTGTTGCTAAAATATTGAACACATCACAGCTGGGAAAATGGAAAATGATTTTTTTAATGGGATCATTAACTTGACTGAAAAGTTTATTTTTAATAGTGTGTCTTCTAGGAATACTGCTTCGAATATAATATTTTCAAGTTGTTGAAGTTTATCAAACGTTGCTTAAAGTGAAGTAATGATTAGCGACTGTTTATCCATACATTTTTGACGTTTGAACGTCACTGGACTTTAAGCAACGTTTATAAATAAACCCCTAAATCGAAATAAATCTTGGTACAAAAATATCTGTCCGGTACAATTTAGCTGAGCTAAAATGTAAGTATTTCAAGAAAGATTCTCTAACACACATTGACGCAGTTCCGACTATATATAGCTTGAAGACCTTGAATATCCTTACCTTTCCAAGCAATTCCTCATTAAAATATTCAGCTTGAATAAATAAAGGTACATAGTCCATATTTTGATAACTGTAAGAATAGCTCTGCTCATTTTCATTTGTTCTATTTTTGGACTTTAACGTGTAGTGCTTTTTATACATTCAATTACAAATTCCTTCGTAGAGAATTCAAAGAAACTTTTTTCTTTTTGTTCTCTCACAGTCTGCAGAGATTTGTCTGTCGGCAGTCGGCACTGAGGGTGTGGGTGCCAAAACTTAAGTACGGAATAAATGTAACGAACTTTACGAACTAAAGGAGGAAGGAAACGAATTTGTTTCAGCAAAAGATTCATATATCGTGCAACATAAGCTTTGCTCTGGTATCCAGATATTTAATTTTTCTTCTTTCTGGTTTTATGATGTTTAATTCAAGGGTTCCCAAAAAACTTTTTACACAATCATTTTAAAAATGTATGGTGTACCTCTGCGCGGAATTCGTTTCCTCAATCGCTTTTAATGATTCGCACTGGAAAATGAGAAGAAAACTCCGTGTTTTTCCGTTTTTACTTCGCTTTAAGGTCGGAGCTAAATGTAGGGCAGCTTTACTATTGCATGTACGCCATGGCATATTCATAGACTTGAAACAGCGTACTTCTTCGTTATGGGAGGGGATTTTTCGCGTAACAGTATGAGAAAATTAACTTTACTTGAACTGCGAACACCTTTGAAGTCAAATCAAAACTGAAATCGTCCAGTTAGCAAACTAGCTAGGAGTAACATCTTGACAATGAAACAGATTGTTATCCTACGATATAGACAAAGACATTCATTTTTTATTTTCCTAGCCTATTTTTCTCGTTTGTCCCGTTTTTTTTGCTATATGACTTATAATGTTTTCCTTCCAGGCCGACATATACCTTCTGGACGACCCGCTATCCGCCGTAGACGCTAATGTAGGTCGCCAGCTGTTCGAGGGCTGCATCAACGGCTACCTGCGCGGACGCACTCGCATCCTTGTCACTCATCAGATTCACTTCCTCAAAGCAGCCGACTACATCGTTGTTTTAAATGAGGTTCATACATTTTTGTTTTATTTATTTATTGGGAATTGGTATATTCATTGGTTTAATTGCTAGTATGGTTTCCAATTAGCCTACCAGTGTTATTTTCCTTGTGATAATTTAGAAGAACTTTATTGCACAATAAATTTTTGTATTTTATTCGATAGAGTGAGTCTTTATGGTAAAAATCTCTTCATCATATTAATGTCTTCTCGGACCAAAATATGTTATACAGTTATGAATTACTACCTACTAGTAGGTAAATGAATTATTTTGTTATAGGGTCGCATTGAAAACATGGGCACATTTGACGAGTTGGTTTCATCGGGCAAAGATTTCTCTATGATGCTGTCCCAGCTACAGGAAGGCAAAGACAAGGACTCTGACAGTCTTGGATCACGAGTAAGTTAACCGTATGACGTAGGACAACACCAAAGGTGATGTTCACCGAGGATCGAGCTTAATGGTGTGCCATTGAAGAGACCTATAGCCAGCAGTGGACCGCTATAAGCTAACGATGATATTTCCAGCTACTCAGTTCGTGTGGAAGTTCATAAGATTGTATGAATTAAAAGAACGAGCTTTACTATAGGTACATTGTGCCTTTGTTCGTACCTAGTTCCAACATACAATCAAATTGTTGCATTTGCTAAACTATTCGAATTATGCATTCCAATCAGTACGGTTGATACAAGTCTATCGATCGCTGTACTGGACGACCGTGATATCGACCTCACTCAGCTGCTAAAGCTACGTTCCATTGTCGGGCCCAGAATATGGTAATTTATATAATTGTAGTCTCTTTTGTTCGCCCAGTACCTAATAGAACACTTAATTTCCCAATTAACATTTCTCATCATTTCTTAATTTAAATTCAATTTATTCACAGCTCGCAGGATTGTTACAATATTTAATTGGCATTTAATTTATTTTGCATGTAGATCAAAAGTAACCGCCAACCATAATCACGAGCTACCCCGTGATCATAACTTCGAATTAGTGTCATAGAAATAAAAATATTTCATAATAAGTCATACTCAGAACTGTTTACAAAGCAAACGTTCCTATTCCTAAATAGTATCCAAGTACCTTTCGGTACCACGTAACTGTTTATGCCTTCATATTTTATGAGCATCTCAGCCCGCACTTCGTAAAAATACAATTTATCCCCAAAAGGTCTGAAGGAATCCCTTTATAGTGGCAACTAGCTTCTTCCATACCTATATAAAAATGAGCTTAGGTCATTCGTTTACTTGCGAAATCTGACTTTTATATTTTTCGATATTTATGCAAATTTTATGCCAGCACTTTGCTGAAGGGGTTGATGCATTCTTAGCGGCGATAAACTATGAAACGTCTTATTTATGAAAATAGCAGTACAAATTTTCACATTTTCATAGCGGTTCAGAGAGCTTAGCTTTTTATTAAGGTCTTGGAGATACCTTAGAGTACCGAAACTAGTGGGTATAGAGGTACATAAAAGATTTTTAAATCTCAAAAAGAACAAGTGAATTTAAAAGAATCTTATATTGTTCAATATTGGTATGTATTCTTTCTATTATATAGTTTCCAACCTCCTCAAGTCGTCAGTTTTTTTCCTCTTTATTGTTGTCACAGCTTCATGAGATGAGGTTGGGAGATCGCCCGGGGCCCGAGACTCGAAAATGAAACAACACAAAATGATGAGCGAACGTAAAATTCATAAAAACCATTCATCCTCGGTAAAGCCGATATTGCTCGTACCTACTTTACTTGTTTCGAAGTTTCAAAATGGTAGAATGTTGGTACCATTCAAATCTTTTACATACATAAACAAGAAAAATATGAAGATGTGTACAGTCAGTGTTCTGCATCACACGACCCCACTTCCCCTCTTCTTCTTCGTAAAAGGGATCAGCATTGCTATTCTGTAACCATCTCACCGTGAAAACTTAGGTGAAGTGCGTCAGGTACGATGACAGTTCACTTCAAGCTCACTTCACCAATATTTTTACGGTAAGATTTTCACAGAATCGACTGGCGGGTAATGCAGAGCACTGACCGTACCTAATGTACCTAAGATGTGTACATAGGTACCAAAGACGAAAAAATATCATAACACTTTTTCACTAGCCTGGACAATTTGCACGAACTTGTAGTATGATAATAGAAGTAGGTCCCAAGATGCCAAAATATTACAAAGGTAGCTATTTCAAATGACTTGCATGTTATTTTCTACCAGAGCATCGAAGAAAAAGACAGACCTGCCTTAAAAACCATGGTAAGCGTGACCGAAGTCGAAGACTTACAAGAATTCGAAGCTCAAAAGATGGAGGAAGAAGAGAGACAGTCAGGCAACCTGCGCTGGGAGGTCATCTCTGCTTACTTTAAATCGGGAGGGAACCTCTGCTTCATTCTCTTTGCGCTCTCGATTGTTGTTCTGTCCACCACTAGTGCGGCTTCTGTTGACTACTGGGTCAGTTACTGGTAAGTCGGGTTTTGTTTGTTATATCGATAATTAACGATCTTTTCCAAAATTTTGCTTTGGAAGCAGAATAAGTCAATCCATTGCCTTCAACTGCAGTTTAAGTACGCCTGTGCACGACACACGACCAATTAGAATTCTAGCAGGCATTTTCATTTTTCAGCAAAAATGTGTCTTGCTTTTGCGCTGAAAGCTTAATGTCATCAGTATCATTCGTTTATTTTGTACAATAGGCGAGGTCTAGATACATTCTTAACGGAAATATAATAAACTTTTAATTGTTTTGTTAAAGGACAAATCAAATGGCAGTTTACGAGGAGTCCCTGGGTGGCGATGACATTGGTACGTACTAATTGATATCCCAACGATGTGATTAATTCGTAAGATTAGATAGCTCATAGCATTGAGAATGGAGTTAATGTAACAATAAAAACAATTCGAATATTTGTGTTGGTTGATAGTTCGTATGATGTACTTATGATTAGAATAACATTAAAAAAGGTTTAACTTGTCTCGCGGTCGCGACATCGGTGAGCCACAATGGCTTTTTAATTGTATATTTGACTACGGGATTGAACGGGTATGCATGCATTCATTAAGAAGGCATCATGAGTAATGAAGCAATCATGTCGACGTATCATTCTATGTCAATAGAACTCTATTATAGTAGGTAAATGATGCAATATTTATCAAAAGTTGCTCATTTGTAAGCCTACAATGGCAGCCTTGCATAATAATGTACCTAAGCCCAAGTTTTCTATAATTACATAAATACAATATAACCTACTACACTAGTCCCAAGTGGTGGGGCCTAATTAAAGTAGCTAACTAACAGGGACCACTAATTAATAACAAGCATCGTTAGGTAACTTGATTCGCGCCATAAATCCTTGAGCTCAAGAGTCAAGCCGTTGGATCGAATGTTAAACTGTTACAAACACCATAATAGATAGGAAAGTAGTTCACATTCGGTAGTTGGTTTATTTGGTTGGTTTATCTTACTTTTAAAATAATAGAGAAATCCTTTAATTAAAAAAAACGGCCAACTGCGTGTCGAACCACGCACAATGAAGGGGAGTTGAGATGAATTTATCCAACAAACTTGACATTGTAGTTGGAAAACTTGTTCTCCCACACGGAATGTATGGGAGAACATATCTTTGCGAGTGCAAATGTAAGTTGGTCGATTATTACTCCGTAACTTGCGGACCACACTTAGCTGTGACTGTTTTTCTTTTAATTTCGTTATAATTATGTATACTACTGCCGTGAATTATTTCACATATCCAAAACCAACCATTTAGCTGGTAGGGGGACTTGACTCTAACAAAAATTAGCACTTTAACGCTTAATATTTCGCAAACGAATCCTTGAATCCAAAAATGGTTTTGCACAATCTATTTTTAAACGACCTTTCCAATGATAGCCCACACTGTGGAATTGACGAGAAAAAAAAAACATCACCACTTTACGTGTAGGGGAGGTACCTACAGTAAAAAATAATATTGTTCACGATTTTATTGCACCACTTTGTCGGCGTGATTTATATGTACGAGTAGGTATACCCATACCAAATTACAGCTTTCTAGTACTAACAGTCTCTGAGTTAAGCCGCGGACAGACAGACAGACAGACATGGCGAAACTATAAGGGTTCCTTGTTGACTACGGAACCCTGAAAAGGATTTCCCTATTTTTATTTATATAAGCAATAAATGGTCTTATTGGAACAAATGATTTGACTTATTTTATATGGGAATTTTGTATGAATTATTGTTTGGACAGGACAACGTCTTTCGGGTCAGCTTGTAAATAAATAATGATACTTAGAAGGTGGAAGCTACGTAGAATGCAGTATCATGTAATTACATCTTAAGCTACTTAGCCAGTAAGCCGCGTGGCATAGCTTGAAATTCAAATAGCCTCGAGGAATGCAATGCCAAATCTCTTCTGAGACCACGTACAGGCTATAAAGAGACTGCCACATATGTAGCTGGCATCGGAATGCTACGCAAAACTATCTCATGAAATATGCTAAGAAATATAGTGGTTCTTATTTTCATTCCTTATTGGTATTATTACCGCAATTTAATCTAACTAATATTATAAACGCGAAAGTTTGTAAGTATGGATTGATGGATAGATGGATGTTTGTTACTCTTTCACGCAAAAACTACTGAACCGATTTGGATGAAATTTGGCACACAGATAGTTTATAACCTGGATTAACACATAGGATACTTTTTATCCTGATATTTCCACGGGATCGAGACATATGCGGGTGAAATCGCGGGGCGCTACTAGTATACTATATATGATTAACTCTTGACTAGGTCTTGTGGTAAACACTTGAGCCGGTACTGGGTTCATTCCCCGGGTCGGGCGAAGTGTTATCTAGATTAACAATTAGGAAATTCTGGGACTCATAACTCAAATCTCCAAGATATCTGGTTTATTACGGGTCTTTCCCTTCAAGGTGTAGTCCTTGAAGGGAGCGCCATGTTGTGTTCAAGAATATCAGCTTAGCCATATAAATTAGCTTTGTCTCATAAAATGAGATTTTTTAATCCGAAAACTGGGTGCTCACCCAAGAATGGTTTACCTACACTTATTACCTACCTACATATCTACTGAAGCGGATTTCGAAAGTAGGAAGCGAGTGTTTCGGCTATCTAATTAAAGTTTCAGCATAATAGAAAGTGGTTTGTAATCAATTAAGTAACGAAAGAAGGTGTAAATGGATAGTCTGTTTTTGGCCTCGTTTTCTGTTATCTAATTCAAAAGGAGTAGACTAGATGTTTTCGTTGTAACATAACATGCGCTGTAACACAGATTGTAATATACATTTAGTTTTATAATGAACTAGCTGTTGCCCGCGATTTCTTCTGCATCCCAGGATGAAAAGTAGCCTATGTCCTTCTCCGGGTCATTGTCTACCCATGTGCCAAATTTCATCCAAATCCATTTAGCCGTTTTAGCGTGATAGCGTAACAAACAAATAAAAAACTCACTTTCGCATTTATAATGTTAGTTAGGATTAGGATACAGACACGTTTCCATAGTGTTTCATTCATAGCTCACGGGGTCGAAATTATAACTTTTAAATGCTGCAAAGCAATGTATTCAATCATTTTGTATCAGTTTAGGTGTTATGTAAAAGTAACAGTGTTATTTTATTTATTTTAATCGACTTTTGTTGCTGACTGTACCCAGGCACATAGTTTTACTTCGTCAAAAGAAGACCAGTTTTTAACGTTATCATTATTCCTGTCCATTCAGAGCCTGGCTTGGACGTGCAAGTGGGTTTATTCACGGTGGGCCAGTACCTGATGATCCACGGAGGGCTGGTGGTGATCTGCGTTCTTATAGTGAACCTGCGAGTGTTCCCCTTCGCCTACCTTTGTGTCGCCGCCTCCAACAAACTGCACAACACCATGTTCTCCACAATGCTGAGGGGAGTCATGCGCTTCTTCGACACCAGTTCTTCAGGTATGTTTACGTATACAACGTGGAGACGACAATACAACAATAAATGAAAACACTGGCAATACTAATGCATAAGAGTATTTTGGAACTATCAAATAAATCCTAACATTGAAATTAAAAAAGTCATTTTTTCAAACAAACTAAATAGTAGTGATGGGCCGACTATGGGGTTTGCCAATCTTTGACTAGCTATCGTAACTATTGGATATATTTGATTAATTCTTTGTATGTAGACCGAGAACGTCATTAGATATACGGAGTTTTATTTTTTGTCGTATTGTCGTCTCCACCTTGTATTTTGAAAGAAAAGCAAATGAGTGTGTCTCCGAACAGCTTTTTAGAGTCAATATTTTAATTTTATACAGCGCGGTAGCGTTCACAAGCCTTGTAAAGTTTATAAGGTCAGGAAGATTTATTTATTCTAATTACGGAAGAACTTAGGCTCTCAAAATGTTATTAAAGTAACAAAATAAATAATTTTCCCTTTAAATGTATTGAGAAAATAAGTCTACAATTTTGCTTCCGTTAAAATTCCGAACAAATTATAAACTCCTTAACAAATGTGTCAAAAACTTTGTTTTCACCTGATCAAAAACTTTCCCCCAGGTCGCATATTGAACAGGTTCACAAAAGACATGGGCTCTCTCGACGAGATTCTGCCGCGAACTCTGCTGGACGTGCTACAGATCTACGGAACCTTATCAGCTATTCTAGTCCTCAATGCTATTGCTCTGTACTGGACCCTGGTACCTTCAGCCGTGCTGCTTATACTGTTCTTCTTTTTGGTCAAGATATACTTGAAGGCGGCTCAGGGAATCAAGCGATTGGAAGGCACAAGTACGTATTGATCAAAGATTTTTAAACTTTCCTTAAAAAGTGTAGGAACACGTAACTCCTATTAAAATGTCATACATAAAATGACGCGATCTTTCGTCGTCCGGACGCACGTTAAAATTTTCACGGCAGCGTAGGTAATGTTTTAGCGGTAAGATCCTTTTTCCTTTGACAAAATATCTGAAATCTTTTCAATCACGAATGCTACCCCTACTATGCTTTTTATCTACTTAAAGGCAAATATTTTTCATGTTTTTCATGTGCCTAAAGTATGATTGACGATTTAGGAACTTTAATAATTCATATTATAAGCATGCTGATATCGTCTTGATGTTCTTAATTCTTCTTCCAAGTTTTCTAACAATTTTGTTTATTACAGACAAGAGTCCCATGTTCGGTACAGTGACGTCATCGCTTAGTGGCATATCCACCATTAGATCAGCCAATGCCCAGAAGAGACTCATTGACCAGTTTGATTCTAACCAGGTTAGTAATCTACATTTACGTTAAATGAAAATCTCAAGATTCACCCACTTATTTGATTAACATGAGGATGAGCACTGAACAACCCTGACATTATAACCTTGCCTTACCTGTGCTTGAACATTGTCTTACGTTTCAAAGACCTATAGTAAAGAACCTCAGTTCAGATTCCTATGACTGTTCAATGTTATTGGCAGCCATCCAAGACAAAACCGCGACATAGGTACACAACTTATCCATCCTCTAAAAGCCTGATAGAGTCGCTAAACGCCAAACTTAATTTGTTCCACCCAGGTTAAATCCCAAGTTAAGTTACATGGAAGTCATATTACATACGACTAACCCGCCCCTCCTTCGTGCGGTTTTTATGACATAACAAAACATTTAGATTACTTTTTTACTTAATAATGTATTAAAATTATACGCATGAACTATCCGGGATAAATTCGGGTGAAAACAGCATCAAATTACTTTGCGTAGACAAGAACAACGCGGTCAGTCGGTCACCCAGACAGACACGAAAATCGAGTTTTTTTTTTATGTACCTATCGATCAAGATATAAACTGAAAAATCTCTCGTTGAGATCAGTAAATTAACCATCTTGTTTGTCCTAGGATTTGCATACAACTGCATGGAACAGTTACTTGAACGGAGGCACCACGTTTGGGTTCTACTTGGATACCATGTGTTTGGTGTACCTCACTACTGTGATATTCGTCTTCATCTTCCTTGACTTCGGTATGTATTCACAAGTTTATACCTATTACTTAATTCAAGACTTAAGGGCTCTTACATACTGGCGTGACGCGACGCCGCCGCATTGTTCGCCGTGATGTTTTCTCAGATTTTTTTTTGTTAAAAGTCGCGTCCCGCTACATTTCGCGCCACTATGTAAGAGCCTTTATATTTCGGTTAGCTTCTGCGTAAATAGGTTTTTAGAAAACAGAGCCCCTGAGTGAGTTTACGATGACGTTAGAAGCTTTCCTAATTATAATAGCGTTCATCAAATTACTCTAAATTACGTGGCTGGGATACCGGTACACTAAAGTTGTGTTAACTTAAAATAACCCTTTATGAGCCAGTGATATGTTATACGTAACGGGCTTTTGGGGTTGCTAATGTAATTTTCGATGTTCGGATCGACTGAATCTTACCCGTACCTAACTTTTTTTTTTTTTTTGAGGATGTGTAATCATCAAATTACTTCTCTCCCGCTCTGGGCGGAGCGGGAGGGCATGTCAGACTTTTACTGACTAAAACCCACCCGTGTTCCTTCAGTTGCGTGTTGCCAAGGGTCCCGGTATCCCTTTCGGACTTTCCTACAACCCCTGGCAGACCAGTACCTACTTACCCAGAGAATAGTTTCGCGAATGATTGACTGACAGAAAACGTACAGGCGTAAAGAAATAAACATGAAACAGGGACAATAGTTACGTCTTCTCTTTTCGAAGACTACTAAGGAATACTCCGGAGTGGGTCACCCTGAGCTGGAAAGTTTGCCTACCAACAGCTACTTTTGAATAATTGGTACCGGAGTAGCAGTAGCACAAATGTTTTTTATACCTTATGTCATTTACCTACAATCTATGCAAAAAAATACACTTTACTTTATTTTACTTTAACCTTTTCGAAAAGATACTCGTCCGGGGAAGTAATACTACAATACCTATTTATATCCTCAATCAGCGTTAATAAGGTTTGTATGGTATATAGTGACGGTAAAGTTACAGAAAAGTCGTTTCCACTTTGCCTCTAGCCTCTGTAATTGGAAGGCACTTGCCTCTGACATTGCAGATGTCTATAGACGGCGGTGATCACTGACTGATCTCATTCCTCTTGCTACGTAATAACATAAACAAATGTTAATGTATGTGTTGTTGCTAGGCGACGCGATCCCCGTGGGCAGCGTGGGGCTGGCGGTGACGCAGAGCAACACGCTGACCGTCATGCTGCAGCACGGCGCGCGCATGCTGGTGGAGTTCCTGGCGCAGCTCACCAGTGTGGAGCGCATTCTGGAGTACACGCGCATCGACACCGAGCCCGACTTGTTCGAAGGACGTGAGTGCATTACCTACCACGTTGTATCTTCTTAAGGGCGAAGCTACCGCCATATCAGACGTATCAATGACACGGGTCCTCCAAGCTACAGCGTGTGTACGCAAGAATTCGTAAAATATTATCCAAATCCTCAAATTCTTGATAAGAGTAATGAATGAATACTTGACGAAAATATGAACGCCACTGTATCTTCTACTGTGACCTGACCCAGTCTTGCCTAAAGCCCGTTGTATAGACACATTTTTTTTGCGTAGTTTTTCACGGAAAAACAAACGTGTGGACAACCGCCTAGGCTGTTTGTAGACGTTCTTTATCTGTATCGTATATATTTTAATGCACAGCTAACGTAATATTAATCTTTGTTTTATTCAGAGATAGCCATGCCGCCATCTTGGCCGTCACAAGGCAGAATTGTGTTCCAAAACGTCTCCCTACGATATGCTCCGAACGAAGAGCCAGTACTTAAGAACTTGAACATTATAGTCGAAAGTGGACATAAGGTTTGTAAACCTACTATATACTTTTCATTCCTACTAAGTCGTCAAATATGTAAAACTTAAGGACTTACTTAGATACCTAGTAGTAATATAGTACGATATTTGTTCGTTCGTTCAGGTTGGGATCGTGGGGCGGACGGGCGCCGGCAAATCTTCCTTGATATCAGCTTTATTCAGATTCGCCTACCTCGACGGATCAATTTCGATTGACGGACTCGATACTTCCATGGTTTCGAGACAGGTACGAATTTCACGGTTACGGCATTACAATGCGAGCCCGTTTAAGCACCCATTATTTTCTAACTTATGGTTATTTGCAGGGGCTGCGATCAAAAATTTCAATTATTCCTCAAGAGCCGATCCTCTTCTCTGCAACAATTAGATACAATTTGGATCCGTTTAACATCTATAGCGACGAGGACCTTTGGAGGGCCCTCGAGCAGGTCAGACTCATGTACAATAAAACTTGACTGTGTTTCGTTATTGATTTATTACGGTTTTTATAAGATTTGAATATTACAGGTTGACTTGAAGTCGGCTATTACTTCGTTGGACTTCCATGTAACGGAGGGCGGCGCTAATTTCTCAGTGGGGCAGCGACAGTTGATGTGTTTGGCGCGCGCCGTACTGAGGTCCAATCAGATATTAATTATGGACGAAGCTACGGCGAACGTAGATCCTCAGTGAGTATTTGGAGAATCACATGCATACTTAACAACAGAGGGGCAGTGATTAACTTGTGGGGTTATGTTGCAGAACGGACAACTTCATCCAGGAGACGATACGGCGTCAGTTCGTGTCGTGCACCGTGCTGACGATAGCTCACAGACTCAACACTATCATGGACTCGGACAGGGTGCTGGTGATGAGCAGCGGCGTGGTGGTGGAGTACGACCACCCCTACGTGCTGCTGAGCGACCCCGCCAGCCACTTCTCCGCCATGGTGCGCGAGACCGGCGACAAGAACAGCGCCAACCTCTTCCGGATAGCCAAGGACGCTTACTTCCAAAGCAATCTGAAAGAAAACGCGAGATAAACCAAATACACCCACAATGAAAATCAATAGTTACTATTAGAATAAATTGTAAATATTTGTTATTATGTACGACAAAAGCGGGCATTACAGGAAGTAGTAGAGTATTGTTACGATAGTTAAGAGTTAAGTCAGTGAAATAAATTATGAAATGTTGTTATTTTATGATTTTGAATTGTACCTCTATCACCTGGTTATTCTTTTAAAATAACCAGCACCTACTGCGTCTGCGGCTGGCTGGATTTCGGCACCGATACAGTTTATACGCTAACACTAATGCAATGAATATTAGACCTAGAAGAAATCCATGAGTTTTGTGGTCATCGAAGAACACTTCCCAACCGGTATCGATACAGCCATAGCAACAAGTTGCACCCATCTTACATTGTTGGTATTATGCATCATAACTCTTGTGTTTTTGCCTGCTTGTTATTTTATTGTATTTCTTTCATGATGTGTTATTTTACAGGACCGATACCTATTTTTTAGTTGACATTTTTCAAACATGACCAAAGAGTAGAGTATGTCCTAAATTGACAGACATATTTTTTCTGGTAGGAATCCAACTCTTTGTATCACAGAGCTTTGTATCTAACACATAAAGAGGATGCATAATTTTCTTTCAAGTTTCTGGACACAAAACGCATATATCGTTATTGAGTGGAGAGTCAGAAATCGTATACAATTTAACGAAAAAAATGCCGAGTGACTTATACTAGAACTAGGACTCCCATTCAACACAGATAACGAATACTAGACAAGAGTCCATGAGATGCGTGATCCCGGCGCGACACTTGCCCCTCGCCTTAATTTTACCGAACATATCGTATCCGTGACGAAAGCGAACAGAACACTCGGTTTTATCATGCGCCATACTTACAAATTTCGGGATTGTACGCCGAAATCATGCTGTTGCATTTTGGGATCCGTATACGAGGCCAATTTACAAAGTTATGATAGAAAAAATACACAAAAAATTCTGCCGATATTTAGACAAGAAGAAGTACGGGTACTACCCATTTCTTTATTACTCGCTTTTTGTAACGGATATGGCTCGGACTCGACACTCTAGAGCTAAAAAGGAACTCATAGGCAAATATACACTTTTCCATTAATTCACCAACAAAATCAACAATCCCTCAGCACTGGTAGATATAAGCCTAAACGTCCCTATAAGAGCCTTTCGTGGAGCGGAGGTGCGCGGTTTCCGGCCCCTGCTGGCTGTGGCTAGTTCCCGCACCCGTGCCACGAGAAATGCAACTACGCGACGTAGTCTTACGCTCCTCAGCTTGATCATTAAATCAAGATGTGGACCTGTTCACTGCCAAACTGAAGAAAATTATATCTGCGGTAAATGTCCACCTCGCACACTACTGTCTTACAAGTTAACTCATGATATCCACGTAACTAGGCTCAGCTGTATTCATTATAAGTTATGTCCCATTAATATGTTAAGAACAAATTGTAGATTACGAAAATGTAACATGTTATATGACGCCCTGGGTTGACCGGAAAGTGTTTAATATAATAAATATATGACGTGATAACAATAAAACATCTGTTTTCTATTGTTTAGTGGCCCCATGGTGTTACCTAAAGCATACATTGGTAGGCTTAAAGAAAGCACGAAAATTGAAGTGTTCCGGTAACCAGCGAAAACATGTATAACCACGACTATAACATTATACATACGTAAACACTACGGCTATCGAACATGTATGCATTCATTGGTGAACACTGAACAGTACAATACTGAACGAACCACAGCAAGCAAGATGGATTGAGCATCAGCACATCGTAGACAGTAGAATGTATATAACTGCACAGTAGATAGATGTATACAGTATACCAGTTTATAAGTATCTAGATGTTAACATAGACACGTGTTTTGCATTGTTTCGTGTGTTCCTCTGGAGGCTGTGCAAGTGAGTTATTTATACCTTAAAATATAAATAGCAGCTTAGCTGCTGCTATTATTATCCTTACATATTATAAAACAAAGTCCTCCGCCGCGTCTGTCTGCCTGTCTGTTCGCGATAAACTCAAAAACTACTACACCGATTTTCATGCTGTTTTCACCAATGGAAAGAGTGGTTCTCGAGGATCTAATATTTTAGTATATAATTTTGTATATAATATTTAGAATATAATAATTTAGTATAAAATAACCGACATACACGCGGACGAAGCCACGAGCATCAGCTAATAACTATATAATAACAACTACACACACTTTCACACTTAAAAAGAACATTGGCAGTGTATTGAAACGATGAATATTTTTGCCTGCATACCTATTTGTTTGACTCTACGTAATTATGTAGAGTTCATTTAATACTCTCATTAGTATATTAATTCTACGATTTCTAAATTGTACAAGATAAATAACATCATTATATTCTAACGAAAATATAATAATAATAACAAACGTAGTCTAGCAGTCATTCGCTTTATCAGATTCACTCAAAAATAGTGTAAATCAGGCTCGAGTAGGTATAGTTATAGTATGAGCGCTTTTCTACCCAAAAAAAACTGTCCGCAATATGCAACGCGCAACCACGTGCCTAGAACAAAGGAGAAACACGAAGCAATCGGGCTCATACATAAACTCATTCCTTCTTCCCATGGGGTAGGCAGAAACTACAGTACTACGCCACCTGCACCGATCCTTACATACTCCTTTTTGCCTCGTTTACGTTCATACATCTGGGCACCTACCACCACCGCTTACAACAGTATTATTTTAATCTTACTTCGCGGGGGAAAGAGATGGAGCTATATGTCCTGTAGAGCTTCATCTCTTTCCTACACTGAAGTAATAATAGGTAGTGGTAGGCCCCTTGGTCATACACGCACGCCGGTTGCGAGTATTAGTCACAGTGAGCTGAAACTCTACTACTACTCTACTAGAAATATTTTAAAACATATCCTCTGGTTGGCCAATAATATGTTAAGAACAAATTGTAGATTGCGAAAAGTAACTTGTTATATGACGCCCTGGGTTGACCTGTATAACATTGTTAAAAGAAATATACCTTCTCGATTTAGTCCACTACATATAATCAAGACACATACATATAATCAATCACTACATATAATCACTACGTTATAATCAAGAGTGCGCATTTTATTTTCTCTCCTTTTTTATTTAATAAGATATGAGACGGCTGTACTTATCTATCTTTGTTTTTTTATACTGTAAATGTTATTTAACTGCTCCTCTAAGATTGTTCACCTAGTAGAGTGATAATAAGAAAATGCTGTATTTAGATTTACCTATAATTGTTGATTACATTTAGTTTATTATTTTCTGTTGCTTCCTGTTATTTCTGTAGTGTACACGAACGTTGGTAAATCTAAATAATTAAAAGAAATTGACTTACGCTTCAACAGTGAGGACGACGACTTCTACAAGACCCTGATTGTGCATTCGCAGCACCAGGGCCTTGGCATCGGTACAGGGCCACCGACAGGTACGTGATGAGCATGAGCAGCGAAATAGTCGCGAACAGCACGCGGGGGTTTTTGAACAAGGAGTTACTACAGCAAGGTTCTGGCCCGTCGCAGCATCCCATTTTCGTGAATCAAGATTAGTATACGTTAGTCCAAATATGTGCCATTTTATTTCATGTTTTGTGTTTCATGAAGCCAATTTATAAACTTTATTTACAAATATCTAAGCCACTTTTCGTTGTGTCTTTTTGATTTAGTTCCACGGAGTACATTTTTATAGGGCTTGTTTAGTACTACTGCCACAGACTAATTAGTCTTACTACTGCTCTACGACATTTTGTAAAAGTTGTACAGAATATAAATCAAGCATAATTTCGCTTATTCCAATCATTCTCAATTTATTATAACCTCTTGCCATATTAGTACATACTAATTCCATGCCTCGTTGAGAATACTGCAGCGCGAATGGTAAACTACTACGGCAAGAAAATAAAAAAGTCTGGTAGGAGATTTTTGTGTCACAGTTCTTATATGTAAGTACTTATGTAACGTAAGGCTTAGTTTCACTCAGGTATGATGTTTTGTATTGCACAAATTATTATAGGTAACTACGCAGTAGCGAAAAGTATTCGTATCCGTTGCGTTGCGCGTTGGTACGAAGATTTCGCTACTGTGTAACTGAAGCAGAGAAAGTTAGATTGCATTTACAAAACAGTTTCAGGTAAGAACGGCTTGCGCCTGAGAATAAATACTAGAACGAACTGCCATTCAATATTTACAGATATGTATAAATCCAGCAGGTTGTATGTGCTTACATACTCACTTGATTAGTTATTTTCGTAAAAAAATATTCGCGGTCTCCTGATTTATTTCTGGTGCCCGGTATTAATTTTGGGATCGCATGGCAGTTTCATAATGCATGTGTTTTCAACCCTATGAACCATAGTGGGATTTTGACGTGATTACAACTTTTTAAAGATTATGACGGCCATCAAAATGTACTCTGTGATCGCGGTCGTCACGTGGCGTTAGGTGATAGCGGTGCGTAGACAGAGTATCAGAGTATTCCAGAGTATTCTATGTCTACGTAGCGGTGATAGGTATGTTCTTTGCGGCCACCCTCTTCTAGGAAATCGTAGCTTTAGGAACTCGAATGCAGTCACTCAAAGTGTTGAAAGGGATATTCACAATAAAAACACCATTAAAAACATAAATAATATATTACACTTATCTAATAATATTAAGCTTCCTTATTATCACTGTCATATTTCGTTTTAGCGACATCAAACAAAATCTTGGACATGTTATCCCCTGTTTCTTTGACCATGGATGTGAACTTGCTGTTGGGGTTTTTCAGCAAGGTGTGCGGGTGGTCGAACTCGGCGGCCACTCCCTGATCCATGACCAGCACTCGGTCCGAGTCCATGATGGTGTTCAGACGATGCGCGATGGTGAGCACCGTGCATGACGCAAACTGACGACGGATCGTCTTCTGGATCAAAGCGTCCGTTCTGTAATGTTGAAATGCAATATTAATTCGTGTAGTGATTATATCCACCGGTTGTTACGAGGGAGCCAGGATTGTGCTAGGGATGATTAAAATATGTATAACTTAATTTTCTTGTGGTGTAAATTATAGCAAGTTATTAAATAAATTATTGCATTAAGTAACAATAATTTTCTTTTCTCGATCTCGTATCTTTAAAATACACTTCTCATCAGAAAAATCGAAACACTTCCATTTTTTTTTAAATATATTCCTGAATATACACATTTTTCTGATAATCCTTACAAAACATAAACTCGAGGTGCTTCGCTTTTTCGGCGAGGTGTTACGATTTTTTCTGATTAGAAGTATAGTTTAAATACAAGACATATTATATATTAAAACAGGATTTTCCTTTCGGAACTCACTGAGGATCGACGTTGGCGGTGGCTTCGTCCATGATCAGAATTTTATTAGATCGCAGGATGGCGCGCGCCAGGCATACCAGCTGACGTTGTCCCATCGAAAAGTTGCTGCCGCCTTCAGACACTTTATAATCTAGTGCCGGAATCCCCTCTTTTAGCTCCACCTTTAATGATAAATTCATTAAATAATTGCTTTACTTCGCAGGTGCCGAGTTTCTGTTTAAGATGTAATTAAATTTATCTTTTTAACCTCATTTGGACTACCTAATTGAAGTGTATGGCTGTACCTATCAATCCAACTTACAAATCTTGCAAACAGCTCAAAATAAAATTATTAAAGTTCTTTTTAAATACAACTATCGAACACCTACACTAAAACTTTACAATGACACAAAGCTCATGAATATTTCACAGATATATAGATATAATACTTGTATACTCGTACATAAAATTTTAAACAAAAACATACACACACAAATAACTCTTACAAAACAATCACAAATAAAAAACAGATACAGAACTAGGCAAGCAAATGACATAGTGTTGCGGGCGCCTAGAACAAACTATGGCAGGAGTACTATTCTGTATGAAGGAGCACAGCTTTACAATAAATTGCCTCGGAATGTAAAAGATCAAAAATCCATGTATAGTTTCAAAAAATCTCTGAAGAACCACATTTTAGCGGATATAAAATTTTAAAATGTCTGCGAGTACTGTACTTAACTAACCTAACTAACTTATAAATATACTTGCTTGTATAACTTATTTTTATTGTGTAACCGTCGCGGTCGCTTCGCCTATTTTAAACTAATTAGAAATAAGTTTTTTTCTCATATAAGTGAATGTAATTCTTTTTGAGAAAATAAAGTTCTTAAACCTTAAACCTTTTACCTGCTCCAACGCCCTCCAAATATCATCGTCACTGTAGTCGTTGAACGGATCCAAATTATACCGTAGAGTAGCAGAGAACAGGACTGGCTCTTGTGGAATTATTGATATTTTCGATCTCAAAAGCTGGGAACATAAAAAGTTATTGCGGCATTAATATTCCAAATTAAAAAGTAACTTGCACTCCTGAACTTGATAATGGCCCCAGAACAAAACTGCTGATTCCAATATTTTAAAATTCCATTAAAGAATAAATAACTTTGTACCTATTTGATAGACCTTTTGTAAATTAATGGAGCGTCACTTTGAATTCTTAGAAACAAAATGTTGTAAGTACCTTTTTTGCTATTCCTTGCGTATCAAGACCGTCAATTTTGATGCTGCCCGTTATATCGCTAAGCCGGAACAGAGCCGCTATTAGTGATGATTTACCAGCTCCAGTTCTGCCTACCACTCCAACCTAAAAAAATATTTTGTAAGCGTTAATTACAACGTTACCAATGATATTTTAATATAATATCAATGAACGTTACACTTTATTTAAATTAAATTACACAGAATATAGTGTTATTACCTTAGATCCGCTTTTAATTTCAAAGTTCAAATCTTTTAGCACTGGTGGGTCTGCAGCTGCATATTTCAGGTATACGTTTGAGAACACCAAATTACCAGCCGTTGGCCATTCTTTTGGTGGTTGTGTTGCTGGAAAAGGTAAGTTTTAAATGAAGCAGAGTTGGCGGAATCAATAGAAATGTTAATGAGCCCCTGAAATTGTGGGTATCGTATCTTAAAAATAATGACTAAAACGATGTTCTTACATCCGTGTTCCATATAATCCTCTGTGGGCAGCTTGGTGTACTCTAAGACCCTCTCAACTGCCGTCATTTGTCCGAGGAAGTCGGCGGTGAACCTCGCCGCCATCTGCAACATCATCGTCAGGACCATAGACTGACTGACGGCCAGGCCCACGCTACCAACCGGGATCACATCACCTGGAGGAAGAGCACATTATATGAAGAATTTTAAACTAGGATATTTGCACGAATTGTGAGGAGGTTTCTCTCTACAGCCCTAACCACCGAAGTACTTGCATTCTGTTTTTGATGCTGTTGGGGTGCTTTTTTATGTATTTATAAAATGTATATTTCCAATAATAACAAAAAAAACAAATATAATAGGTAGGTAATATGTATTTAGTACCTACATCGCACTTTTCGCTTCACTTAGCAAATTACATAGGTAGCAAATCTTAGCGATATTATTGTTCGATGTCCTTCTTTTACAAATCTTTAGTCAGAGTGAAGTTAAAAAACAAAAGCTATCCAAACTATCAAAAACTTTTTTAATGATAAAATATCTCATGTCCGAAATAAAAATCAAAAGTTAAAAAGTACATACCGAAGTCACCCATAACAAAGATAGCCAACACAATTCCGAGGTAAGCCAAGCAGAGAGCGTCCAAATACAATCCGAATGCGGTAGAACCTCCGAGGAACGTATAGAAAGCACTGGTGTGAAGATTCTGTAACATTTCAAGAAGCAATAGTAAGTAGGAGCGAATGTAAAAAAAGTTTTTAAAGAGGTCACATCTAAACCTCGAATACTGCTTACCTGTGCCTCATCAAATGTTTTGAGCAGTCTGTGCTGGGAGTCCGAACTTCTAATGGTGGAAAGTCCGGAAATTGTTGAGTTGATCATTCCAAATACTGGACTTTTTGCTGTGGAAAGATTATAAAAGGTGTTTCAGAAGAAGGTTGGGAACAGGAACAGTTGAAGTGACCATAGTCCATGAATTCTATACTTACTAGTTCCTTCCAAACGTTTTACAGCCTGAGCAGCATTCAGGTACCATCTCAATAGAAGAACGAAGACTACCATCAGCACGGAAGTGGGTATCAACGTCCATGGTAAAGCTATGGCGTTCAACACTAGCACACTGGTCAGCGACAGGTACATTTGAATGGTTTCCAAGATACTTCGCGGTAGAAGCTCATCCATTGCTCCCATATCCTTTGAGAATCTGTTAAGGACACGACCTGTGGATGAAAGACTAACGTTTGATCGTAGCACAGGCCAAAACAATGTTACTAACTTATTTCAACGAAGAAGGCACTTCGTCGTTCTTAAGCAAGTTACCCATTTTATGGATGATTGTACTCGTACCAGTTTTCCGCACGAAAACATAGCCAGAAAGGTAATTGAAAATGACAGTATGTCGCTGGCTACTTTGGCTATTGCTATTACAATCGCTTGGCATAAAAGTTATGACCTAAAAACCGTAATCTTGGCATATAGCCAGTTGTTACAACGAATTACAAACATTTTGGGAATCGTGTTTTAGTTACTAAGTAGGCCTTACTACCACTCTCTGTATAGAAGTCGTTTTTGAGGAGAACCGTGTTCAACTGTAGTCGATTATAGTGGCAAACAATTGATGTTAGGCGCTCTAAAATAGTTAACACCAAGACCCCTACGACAAGAGAGGTTCACCAAGGTATACAACTATTGATTTTTACTTACCCGAAGGGTTGGTATCGAAAAATCTCATTACGGCCACTATCAATTTCTCGTAAATGATATTATGAAGATTTTCCGAAGCTCGCATAGTCATCACTACGAAGGCCAAAATTCTAATGTGTGTCAAAAGAATGATTGCCAATATCACTCCGCCGTAGACATATAGGTACTGGGCTGTTGTTAGTAAACCGATTTGAGCGTTCATATCCGTATCTGGAACATAAAAAAGAAATCAATTAATTATAATAAGGTTCTTTATTATGTATGATTATTTTATCCACGACCTGCGGTGGAGCGGTGGAGGGTCGTGAAAGTCGTAATTTTTTCTAAGTTTAACCAAGAAGATAGACGAAAAGCTATTTTTTTTGTATGCACAAGAACTGCCACACCAGGTAAATTGTAATGTTTCTTAACGTACCTACAACTTGTCCATCAGGTAATCCTTGTTCATGAGCGTCTACTTGGTTGGTCCTGAAATCAAAGTTTTCAACAAATAATTAATAATTCATTGAAAGTGCCACAGAAAGTTTAAATACAAAAATAGAGTCATAGTCAAAAGAGCCAGGGACTGCAGTCCTAAAGTCAAGTAAAGGTGTTATTATTAGGACTTTGCGACTGAATTCGGAGACAGCCCCTGGGCCAGCATGCGCCACTTAACCTTTAGTAGATATTGTTTAGGTGTATAGGTAAGTCTCTTACCAGAAACTCAACCAAAAATCTGTGGTTGTGGCAGCAGCCTGCGTGATGAGCAGCACCATGAAGGCCATGAACACGATACACCAGGAGTCGACTGAGCTCAGGTACTTCTGCAGTACCTCCCACTTTAAGCTGCCCGATGCTCTCTCTTCTGCCTCCAACACTTGAGCCTTCTCCTCCCCGTCATTGTCATCGCTTCTCACTGAGATCTTTGATAATCCTCGCATCATTGATGGTCTTTCCTTTTAAGAAACACAACAAATATTTTTAAAGGGTGTGTTATCACCTTATCACTAGTACATCAACATTACGTATTCGATTACCTAGTAGTTTAGTGTAGTAGTTTGAAAAAAAAATTCAGTGTGTAAGAATATATTATACTGTGAAGGCATACGGTTCACGTATGTCTACATTCACATTTTTATTTGGTTTTGTTTTAGAAGCATGTTCAACGATGTAGACAAGATAATGTTGAAAGCTGTTTTCTGGCAAACGTTCAAGTCGCCAATTGAAAAGGAAAATACTAGATTTTGAGTGTGTACTTACTTTATTTTCGCTGTCTTCGCCATCGCTAGCTTGGTCGGATAAAAGGAGTGAGAACTCTGTTCCAGACTTGACCAGCTCATCATATGTGCCCATATTTTCGATGGAGCCCTGGTAAAATATCATAATATAAATAAATTTCCGCATGTATGAAAGGTCATTGCAATGGCTCAGAACAGATTTTGCAGATTTTTTTGTTGAAAGAAAAAAAAACATTTTTTCTTTTTTTTTCTTTTGTTCGTGTGTCTTTTACATTTTTGGAAAATCCACCGGAAATGTCGGTTTTGAAGAAAATAGAGACATGAAATTCACCCGGATGACACCCGAGTAGGTACAGCTAGTTTATTATAGGCCTCCAATCGTTCATAGCTAATCAAGGGAATGTAACGACAACTAAGCTCATTTTTATTTTCACCCATCATTATTTTTAGAAAGATTAGTGATCGCGGCTTGTTCTTAAAGAGAAAAGTTGATAAGCCTTTTCATTACCTACTTTTGCAAACAAAATTGTTAAATCTACAAAGGTATCGTTTCAGATAGAAATGCTAGAAATTACTTGTTTATGAAATAATAATAATACTTGTTAAGATTTAAAATAAAACAAGTTAGTTAGACCGTTTTCTTAGAAAAAGATTTTAGATTATACTAGAATAAACTAGAAAAGTATTATTCACAAGGTCCAATTTCATAGCAACATTGTGATGTCATTAATCAATTTCGGCGTTGAAAAACTGCTGTGCTAGAGTGACTCGTTCGTTGATAATAGTTTTTATTGAAAAGATAAGTTAATATTACATACTTTGATTATCTTTCCTAATAATACTGTTTTGCTAGGTTAGTCATTCATTGAGGTAATGTAAGTATAGGCACATGAGACATTACAAAGTTGGAAAATGCAGTTTTGATGCCTCCGGTACTGCAGCGAGATGTCAACAGAGGTAATCAACTTTATTTCCACTTACCTCATTCAGAACTACAATAAAATCAGCAGCTTTGAGGTAGTGGATCTGATGGGTGACCAGCACACATGTCCGTCCACCGAGGTAGCCTTTTATGCAGCCGTCAAACAGTTGTCTGCCAACGTTTGCATCTACTGCCGACAGCGGATCATCCAACAAGTAGATGTCAGCCTGGAAAAGTATCAGTTGTAAAAGGTCTAACGTTATTTTTTATGTTTTTATGACCACACAAATGTTAAATATTTGTTGTAATTGTACAGCTTTAGCTATGGCTACTACCAATCATCATTGTAAAATCTTCGTATCTTCTTATTCGTCGACTCTTAAAACACGAATTTCAATGGTACGAATCGAGGTAAGAAAGAGAGAACCTCGTAGTTATTGCTAGCTACTAGTACAACATTTTCTTCCTTGATTTTTTTTCTAATTAGGATGGATAATCATTTAATTACATGAGTCATAAGATATACCATGAGATTTTTATCTATAGGTATTCATGTCATTGATAAATAATTCAGATGTTGAAACAATATGAAATAATTCGTCATCTTTTTAAAAATGTTGTACATTCCACAATACGATTAGCAAAGGTTCGCGGAGATTGTTCGTTTAATATCTTATCTTATAATATCTATTAAATGAGGAATATTTGTATATTTTTATATATATACCTATTTATATTTATAATCACGTTCTCGAAAAAAATTTAAGTTGTGAAGTTTCGTTTTCTATTTTCACCCGAGCAGAGCTCGGTCGACTAGGTACTGTAGAGGCATGGTTTTAGAATAAAACCTTAGTGCTTTTAAGATGATGGCATGTTTAGGAGACAAACGTTAGATTTGTATTAAGAATAGGTAAAAACAGTGGACTGGTGCCCCGCGAGCTGTCAGAGGCGGGAGCTAGGAGATTAAGGTAAATAATATTAAATACGTAGCTTTTATAGGAATAATTATCCTTTGCTATCATAATATGGTATTTATTAGTACCTGTACCGGTTCACCTCGGTGTTCTATAGTACTAAGTTATAATACATTAAGTTCAGAACAGAGGCTATAGACAAAATCCCTTTTCTGTAAGCGTTAACGCCAACGGAAAGACCAAATTGTATGGAGTTGACATTAGCTTTAGAGATGTCACGTGACTGCTGCTGTCATCTCCATACAATTTGATATTTCCGTTGGCGTTAACGCTTACAGAAAAGGATTTTGTCTAGGCCCCCAGGTCACATAAATGTAGGTAGGTACGTTTTAATAAAATGGTCGACTTATAATATGTGACTGTACACTCCAGTTATTAATAAATCTATAGATTTACCTTATCAGTTAATAACCTGACGATTAAACTTATGAGTGAGATATCAATAAAATAGTCTTACCATAAATAAATAATGGTATTGATATTGAATTAGCTATTTGTTTCCTTTTGGTAGGACTATATCTTATATGAGACATGTAATAATTTTAAAACTTTTTCAAGCAGATTAAGAAAAAAATTAAACACATTTCTCCATACACCTGTTGTGATAACAATCGTTAGACACGTAAATTACCTCACGATAAATGGCTCTGGCCAAATTAATCCTGGCTCTTTGACCTCCTGATAGAGAAACTCCTCGCTCTCCAACCAAAGACAAGTCACCATACGGGAACTGTTTGAAATCTGGCAGTAACGAAGACGCTTTGCAAACCTGCAAGCAAATAATGAATAATAAAACAAATGAAAATATTTAACAAACCATGCCAGCTCGGATTGGTGTGAATTAAATAACAGCGGGAAAATTGACTCTTGTCATAAAATTTTAACGTCTCTCGCACAATCTCTGTTTCTGGTTTTACATTAGGGTATATTTTTTTCATATTTTTATTTCCGGTGAAGTGGATAGCCCAGATAGCCAATTAACAATTCGCATCGATGTCACACAATAAAGATACCCAATCAATCCAACACTTTGTCAACATGTGGTTACTGGTCCAAATATACGTTTTATAGAACTTAATTCTCATTTAAGACAATCGTCACTTACATGAAAATGTAATCTTTTAACTAATTATATTATATTAGTGCGGTTATAAGACTAACAAAAAGCAAAAAATTAAGTATGATCATTGTCAACAAAATTGGAAACGAGTTCACTGCATTAGTAAGATAAGACGGTGGCACAACCAAAAGACGTTGCTGTTTTCAATAAAAATAGACACAACACAAAATATAGTGTTTCGTCGTTGTAAACAAATGTGAATAATTTCTTTTTAAATATGTTGAGTGAAGTCGCTTCTTTTACATCCTTTGGAAATTTAGTATAGAGCTGTACTCCTCCATAGTGTTAGGTTATTTTTACCGTAGTTAGTTCTTACTCTAGACAATACCAGGTGACATGCTCGACGAGATGAGCATTTGCTTATTTCACCTTCAATATTTAAGTAAGTACCTCTTTGTATTTCGTAACATCGTAGGGCAGTCCAAATAGAATGTTTTCCCGCACAGTCCCCGGGAATAACCACGACTCTTGACAAGCGTAAGATAACTTTCCAGATATGTTTAGATTACCACTGGTCACTGGCAATTCTCTTAAGAGCAGTTGTAGTAGAGATGTCTGTAACGGTAATATATAATTAATTAAACAACGTGCAAAGGAATGCAGACAAGAAAAATAAATTAATTAAGGTTCGATAATTACCTTTCCAGAACCTACAGGACCAATAACAGCGCACAATTTGCTCTTGCGAACACGTAACGATATATTTTTGAGAGTCATTTCCTTAGTATTCTCATTACCGGTCCAAGATGCGCTAACTTTATTAAGTTGTATAGGATAGTCAGCCATATTAGGTTCTTCAGTGGTGTCTTTCGGAACCACAACGTCGGTAGGAGAGTACTTCTGAGGTAGCACGATGCGTGATTCGTCCAATCCTTCTTTCTTGGAGTTGAACAAATTTGTATCAACACCATTTTTATTCATTCTTGGCGTAACTTGCATGTCTGTTCGTTCATCTGTTTACAAAAGATATATAGTTATAAAAAACAATTGCAACTGTACAGAAATTAAGTAATGTGGTCATTCATAAAGGGGTGTGCCTGACAGTCACACATCGCTAGAAATGTAGTCGTGTCTTTTATTCAACACGACGCGTCGCGAATGCCAATAACCTTATTGTAGAGTTCACTTTAAGGTTGATGCGCTAGCGTAGCCCGCGAAATACGTTTTTTGCAATTTGCAGGTCAGTATCAGGTTGTATGTTGATCTAAATGACGATTTATGTAATTTTCATTCCATGCACTTACATGAACTTAGAGAGTTGTCTTGCTGATTCTAATGTTTATAATTCTGTAAATCCATATTTGTTACGAGCGCTAATAATATTTAGATCAACATACAACCTGATACTGACCTGCAAATTGCAAAAAACGTAAGAAAATTTGAATTTCGCGGGCTACCCTAGCGCATCCCCCTTGACATGATATTTACCCATCACGAGGAAGCCCTGTATACGCTCGAGAGATACCAACATCTCGGAGAAACTTGCGATTGCCATAGGTAAGATCATTGTAACGTTCATTTGAATAATACTGAAGAACTGCTGAATTGGGTAAATCTGAAAATAATAACGTTATATGAGATAGATGCATAGACAACATTTCGAATTTTCAAAAGTACAACAGCAATATTTTAGTAATTACCGTTGTGGCAGTAATCATGTTGCCAGTGAGTGCGAGGGTTAATACTGTGAAGAACATGATAGTGCGGTCAGTGAACAACATAAACCCGAGGAACATGCTCCGAATGAATATGGATTTCCTGAGGGCACTCATTTCGAAGGCGCGCGCCGCCTTCACGACCAGCTGGAAGGGTTTCTCCCAAGCGTACATTTTGATGACCTGAAATGTTAATAATAAGGTGTGAATTCTGGCCCACTGGTACACACTTCCGTATAAGTATAAATCTGTGTTTTCTGCTGAATACGAAGGTATATATTTATGTAGTAGTTGGTAAGTAAAACCCGAGAACTTTCGTATGTACCTGTATACCGTTAATAATTTCACTCATTAACTTAATTCTTTTATCAGTCCTCTTAGCTGTAGAGCGTCTAACAACAGCAGTGAGCTTTGTCAAGCCGGCTGAAAAACAAAAGAGTATCGGTTAAGACATTGCTGACAGACACCAGCAGGATTAAAAAAAGAAAAAAGATTTTCGTTAAGTTACACTATATACCTTGGAGAGGTAGAATTAATATGACGACTCCAAACAGGCCGACAAAAGGCGCCCATCCCGCGGCTTCGTACAAGAAGTAAAGAACGACGGCGGCTTGAATAGGGACCACCCACAAGTAGTGCAGGAACATGAACCCGTAGTCAAACCTCGTGATGTCGTTCGACAGCAAGTTTACTAGCTTACCTCCTGCCACATCACCCACTGACACTTGACTCATGCGGAGTAACTGAAAGAAAAATAAAAGCTAGGTACGCATTTGGGCTACATAATGTGTCTTCACAACGAACAGAAACTTAGTCTGGCCAACTTTAACGTAAAACCCACTAAACATGCATTTGAGTACACCTACCTCATATCTTTGAAAGAGTTAATTGCTAGCAGCAAGTAGGTATATTAACAAACAGAATTAACTCTGGTATGTACAGTCACGGACTTTAATTGATGAGCCCCCTGGCACTGTTCGTATTTTAGCCGTGTAATTCAAATTGGGTTTATTCGGTTCCCGACACGCAGTCATATGTCTTCGTATTAGAAGAAGAAAATTATATTTCATAACTTTACCGGTTGGCTAACCTGAGAGCCAGAACTACAAACTTGACAGCAGAGTGACTCCCAAAGTCAACCAATTGCAGGTCTAGCAACAGGAACCTAGCAACGATAAACAATTATTGCTAGGTTACTGTTACGATAGTAACGTTAGCGTACGGAGAAATAATATTAGTCATTTCGACAAGTTCGAAAGTAACGTCTCTGACATCTATATTTCAACTGTCAGTGTCTTCAGTTTTGTTTTCAGAATTAAGAGTTAATGAGCTATGATTCAAAGGATCACAAAAGATATCAAATAGATTGGATAAATAACTTATTGCAACATTGTATTTATTTTTACCCGACTGCGGCGAAGAAAAAAGGAGGGTTATGATTTTGACCGGTATGTATGTATGTATGTATGTATGTATGTTATGTATGTATGTTCATCTGTTCCTTCCTATCTTCCAAACCACTTATCATAATTTGACAAATGAGGTATCGTGGGAAGCGTCGTGATTGTCCGCTGGTTATAGGCTATGTGAAGTCACATTCAATTAAACTGCTTACTTAAAAAAAAATATGGTTTAATCGTACCATGTTGGGTATCAAATGAAAGGGCTTAATGAGCACATTTCAAAAATATATATATTTTATTATATTACCCCAAAAGATTTAAAAAAAAATCAAGTAATAAAAACTAAAACCCAACTACGACTTAAAAGGTATAAACAAGACCTCACAGACAGACAAATTAAAAATCCGGAGTCACACGTAATCTGTGCGATTTATGCCCTAACACGTGTGACTTCGGATTTTTAATTTGTCTGTCTGTGGTGTCTTGTTTATTTATACCTTTTAAGTCGTAGTTGGGTTTTAGTTTTTATTACTTGATTTTTTTATCATTGAGAACTTATTAGTCAACCTCTTTGGATAAGACTATTTCCGATTAAAAGTAATTTATTAGTCATCTTGTTTATGAGCGTGTGATTTAAGTTCGTGCTTAATTGTGTAATCTCGTGAATGTATGAAACTGCAAAATTGAAAAGTTTGAAGGTGGCTCATCAATTAAAGTCCGTGACTGTACCAGAACAAGCTAATTAAATTTAAAATTTAAAAAACCCCCGACAAAAACCAAGCATCTAATTAACCTTTTTTATGGCTAAGAACACTCTCGATTAACTCACCTTTCAAACAAAACCAAAAAAATCAAAATCGTTTCACTCATTTGGCAGCTACGATGGCGCAGACAGACAAACAGATACACACGTTAAACTTATAACACGTCTTTTTCCGTCGGGGGTTAAAAATATGTAATTCATATCTTACCTTTCTATACAAAAGCGAGGAGCAGGCGATCTTGACTTTCATACTGAACCGCATCACATACAATGAGCTGTGATGCTGGGACATCATGGACACGAAGTTAAGCCCCAGCATGGCGAAAGCATAGAACCCAGCCTCCTGTTGAGTCATCGAGCTTTCTACTGACCAGTAGGAGAGGAGCTGGGAAAACAGCAAGGGTTGAGCTGTCCTGTGAACATAACATTGAATTTTTAACTTATCATGAAAGCCCATTCGGTGTGATGTGTTTGTGAATGTTTGAGGTTATGTCAGCAAAACAATAACAAGACAAATACAATAATAATTGAAAGAACTTTAACGTTATCCATTTGTTCATCAATCATTTTGTTTTGCTACAGGATACAATCAAGGATATGTATGTTTATCTATCTACGCATTTCAGTAAATGATAAGTAGTTGGATGTCTTTAATAATGAAAAGACGCAACTTTAAAACAAGAATCAAAAGCTCTTACAAGGTACCAGCTTTGCTGATATTATGTTTTTGAATAATTTTCAAAAAATCTGCTGCTCCATACATTTATGTTCACAAAATACAGGGAACATGTCTTTTCTACCCGACTGTGGCGAAGCCAAAAAAGGAGCGTTATTGCATGCTCAAAACGAATAAATGAAAATGAAGGATAATTGTGCATACCTTGCTGCGGATATAATAAGTACGAATATTGCCGCAGGCATATAGGAAAGCCAGTAGGCCCTCCGTAGTGCCTTCCATAGCGATGGCTCCTGGTTATTTCGTGTTGCTTCTTCCAACTCCTCAAGCCAGTATCTAAAATATTTAACAAGAAAAAGAATACATCGAACCATATACCCCTATTATATCACTATTATTCCTGGAATATAATCCGTAATTCGGTAGGTACAAGTGTCTAGAAATCTTTTACAGCGAAATTGATATAATTTTGAAAAAAAAACATAAACTGTCTTAAAATTGTGTTAGCTCGCTAAAGTAAACACGAACGTATTAAATTTTTTGAACGTGCTACAAATACTTATCTGCAAAGATATTTCTCGTTAATATGGCTAAGGTACGAAGCTTTTAACCAATTTACGAAGTCTCTCAAAGGCGAAAAGAGATAGATGAAATATCTTTCCCCTCGCTCTTATATTCACATGATAAAATTTCGTTAGTCACTGTAATTTGCTTTGTTGCGACGAAGTAGAACAAAAAATGTACGTGAATTATGTTGATAGTCCAGTTCATAGAGTACTATATATGTCCAGTTTTGTTACAAGTAAAGTAGCACCTACCTACATACTCGTAAATGCTGAACAAAATTATAGTTAACATCAGTTCAACGAGTACAACACGCTACGTTCAAATTGCCCTGTTATTGAATGCCTAGGTACTTAGAAAGAAAAGTATTTATTGGGACTCGTAGAGGGAGATCACAAACTAAACACAATCAGAGAAACAAAAAAACAGAAGCATATAAAAATAAAGTAAGTAAAAACAAAAAGTACTGTACGAGGCCAAATAGCTCCTACTTACGTCATGAAATCATGAAATTTGCGGCCAATTCAAACATAGAGAGTTGTATCGAATATTATATATATTATTATTATTATTATATATATATATTATAATTCTGTAAATACAATATTTGATAAGGTCGCAAATCATATTTTGATCAAAATAGGTACCTAATACTGACCTGCAAATTGCAAAAACACGAAGGAAATTTTAAATTTCGCGGGTTTCCTTAGCACATCCCTCTTAACATGGGATGGTTAACCCAAGACTAAAAAGGCCTTTCCGTCAATTATATTTATATACTCACACCTTTTAGAGTTGGACGAAACATAATAGGTATACGACGTAATGAAGCTTGTGTATTGTTTGAGTAGAATTAAAAAAAACTACTTTTTGTTGCGCACTGTGTTTTAAACTCTCGCTATTGAGCCGAGCATTGAGAATCCAACACACGCATTCCACCACGTCAAAAAACCACACTGTTGGATTTTCAACTCGAAAAAAAAAAAACGCCCATGCGTACCTTGGCTTAGTATTCGGCCTAGTGACGACAATTTAATCGTAACTCAAAGTCCACAATTTAGTCCATTAGACGTCACAATGTCATCACCTTGTGGATACAATAATGCCATTACAAAACGTGTTTTGCTTTAATATTACTCTTTATCGATAAAACAATGGGCAAATACCGGGAGATAACTCAAATATTATCACTAGCTAACCTAAAAACGACAAAAATAGCAATATTGTAAGTTTTAAAAGTATTAGTCACTGAAGTTAAAAAATATTTATACAACAATTAATTGAGTTTTTAAATGAAGTAGGTACTTAGGTACGCAAATATTGTATTCAATAAAATTTTGGTCGTCATGTAGTATGAATATTAAGTATTCATACTACATGACGACCAAAATTAATAAGTAATCTTTATTTTTTGAATATCAGTACAGAAGCGAAGAAACCTACCGCGTTTATGCGTCTTTCTGAATTTAATACTGATATCCTGTTTCAGTAGAATTTTGTAGTATCATAAATAAGTCTGGTGTTGAAATGTTTATACACTTTGTATAATGGACATATCTATTGCAGAAAGTGCGTAAAGATAAACAAAAAGTATCGTAGGGTACAAAGATTTGCACGTGGTGCAGGCTCTCTATACAAATATTGGTGCGCATGAAGCTAAGGCATGAAGGGAGGTATCAATTGAAGGACGGAAAACACGATTACACGACATGTGCACAGAACGGTATCGATTCGTACGGAGAGGTTCCCTACTGTTTGCTAACATTTTCGATAACCCACATGCGTATATTGTATTAATGTAACTAAATATTGCGATGATTAAAATGTTGTTTTTATTTTCAGCAGTTCGAAGATTTTCTTTCAGTCGAACCTACCGATTCCTATTGAATAGGTTATGCACACAAGTTATTATTTAAATTCTTACCTTTCAAAATATTCTCCTTGTTTTTCTGAATTGTATCGTTTACCGGGAATTATTAGATCTTCTTCCTCCACATCTCTTCTATTTCCATTAATGAGCACAGGGCATATCCACCAAATAAAAATACGCGATAGAATGTTAGGTTTTTTTCTTTTTCTACGGTTTCCTTCGTCCGCAGTATTTTGTTCATTATTTTTATATTCTTTGTTCATTTTGAGTTTTTAGTAAATATTATTTGACACACTTATTACTACTTATACACATTTGTATTATTTTCGTTATTAGAATATTCTGAACATGGTGCTGGCTAATGTGAGCAATTATTGCAAACTAAATATTAAATACACCCGTCTTTCGACTAGGTGTCTAATCGTGAGCTATATAAGTGATAACAATCATAAAGATACATGTACCCAACAGCAGTTATCACTCTTTTAATACGTAAATTCTGAGCGATTATAGCTTTGCTATCGATTATTTATCGCAGTGATTAGCCTAAATAAGCATATTGTAACTGCGCAAGCTAGGTATGAGGAAATGATCAAAATTCTCTATTTAACATTACAATATGACTGTCCTGTCTTAATGGCCGCGTTGTCCTTTGTATTTTTGTGATCGATGCAGGACTGCGGGCAGGTCAGATGAGATCCAGTGACATCATCAGGCACCGGCAAACATAATCAAAGGTAAAGAAAATACTGTGTAAATATTGTTGCAATTGTAACAGGAGAGGTGTTATCTCTAACATTGTATTGTTTGACTCCGTCTTTTTTGATGACAGGGATTGCAAGTATAGGTAGGTAGGTACGAAACCCATTTAACACAAACTATAATAGTATTTATCGTTTAGACATTCGTATGAAGTTTATATATTCTGCGTGTACGATAATGGTTAGCGTCAGAATGTCTGGTTGCCTACGGTAATCGGCTCTGAAAGTATAGTATATATAGTTAAAAAATTGCTACATAATTGCTTAAAATTTGCTACATTTCTTCAATAATTACTACATACGATACATTCAGAGAAATATGAATATTTTTTTGACCAGCCAAGCTGACGTCAGGTTTGCTGGTCGCCTCCGTGTTCATCATGAAGGACGCAGAATTTCTAAAAGTTTTCTGTTTCAATAATTGCTACCTAATTGCTTCATTCACGAATTTAAGTTTGAGCATCGTACATACATCAGGTAAAAAAATTGTGTAAGCGCTGAAATTGTTTTCAAGGATGTCTCTTTTTTTCAGCATATTTCAATACTATTAACAGAGACTCAATTTGAGACTGACAAGATTTATCTTGGGGTAATTGTTTAAACCTGAAGAAAAATAAAATAATGAAAAAAATATTGTTTATGTTACCTCCCCTGCAGATAAAGTGGGGATGTTTATTTTTCGTCTATCCCATGGTGAGGGATACTTTTGTCGTCCAAAAATATATGATGTGTGAAAACCATTTTTAGATTCGGGGATCCGTTAGCGAAATATTAAGCTTAAAGTGCTAATCTTTGCTAGAGTCGAGTGTCCCCCTGCCAGCTAAATAGCTGGTTTTGTATAATTATGTGAAAATATTCACGGCAGTAGTATATATAACGAAATTGGAAGGAAAACTATCACAGCTAAGTATAGGCTCTACAAGTTAACGAGTAATAATTGACCAACTTACATTTGCAGTTGCAAAAACATGTTCTCCCATACATTCCGTATAGGAGAACATGTTTTTCAACTACAATGCTAAGTTTTTTCTTGGGATAAATTCCATCCCAACCACACGGTACCCTTCATTGGCTTATTCCCTATGCGCGGTCCAACACGCAATTTTTATTTTATATTCATCGATTAAAAAAACATGATTTTCTTCTATCAGATATGCGTATACCGCGTGTTAACTTAGTTTAGGATTACCAAGTAACCAATCAGTTCTAGTTTTTTTTTTTTAATGCGTGTACTGCAGTGAGTCTTGCTTCATTAACAATCGCGATAAAGCAGATATCTATGACAAAGTAAATATTGCACCAGGTGTAGATATCAGTGCACCGCCGTCCACGACCACACGTGAGACAGACTGATAATGTAGTTCCATCCACACGGGGATGTGACGGCGCTTCCAACGCTTTGCTTTACCTATTGACTCGTTAGGAGTTCCACGGCGTAAACAGAACTGCCTTGCAATTTCCTAAGCGGTCCTGTCCGTCCGAATATTGTTTGGCAATATCGTACTACGAACGTTCGTTTCATAATAAAACTGTCAAAAAGCATCCGCACAATACAAATACATTCAACTTACGCTGCTTAGAGGAGTTTTTATTGAATTGTATTGGATTTATTTAACGAAATTATTCGAGCGTTATCCAGTTAACATAAGAAAATATCAGGTGTGACCATAGATCGGTGTGAAGAATATGTACCGTTTGAGTTTCTGGAGACTCTAGAAATTGGCACTTCTGATCAAAATACCGAAACAACGGTAAAATTTTAAAACTCCCACAATGATTCCAACTGATGCTGATGATGTTAGGCGCCGACGCAGGCGAGAACTCTCATCTACTGAACTATAATAATTGCAACTACATTCAATACTCAAAAACACCACTCCACCATATTCATCCTCCATCATATCCATATTTTTGTTTATAACCCGAAACTAGCACTTGCGAAGGAACATAATTATTATTATACAAACAATACGATAGTATTCTTAGTTTGTGCAACTATATAGTAGTCTATGTGTGTGTATACGTCCATGAAGTTGTCAAACCCGCTAAGCTTGAAGTACGGAAACTTAATCTCGCGTATACAGAAAATTATAATAAGTACTTATGAATTAAGTACTTATATAAATACGAGTATAGCACATTAAACATCGCGTTCATATTTTCACCTACTTTTATTTTATACTAGTAAGTAATTAGATTAATATAATTATTATTTTTATCATAAAATACCGTGATTTAAATATAACCGTAACATTAAGTACCTACCGATAAATATTTAATTGTGTTTCTGAATGTTACGGCAGAGAATTACAAGCCAGCTAAAGACAAACTATTAATATGAAATTCAACCAGGCAGTGAAATTAATTGCCTGGATCTTGCCTAGTTTTTTTAAAGTTTCTAATAGACCCCCACTCCCCAGTAGTTTTCAAGGGCGCTGATGTCAAAAATGATTGGTAATAAAAATCCAAGATGACAACTACTGAATTATAATTATATGTATATTTTAATGTTCTAACAATTATAATATAAAATGTAATTTTATCTTTTTGTTTGTTGCAGTCCAGTACTAACACCACAAGATAAACTATAGATCAACTATAACATAGAAGATTTTTATTATTCATTTTTTTTTTCTCTCTATGCGCCCTTGCTTTTCCAACTCACTTTAGACATTGGCAGAATGGTCGACATCGGCTTTACTTGCCATAAAAAAAAATAGAATAGAATATAATTATATGCGTTGTATCCTGTTTCCATGTAAAACCAATCTTAGAATTTTATTAGAATCCTGTAGTCTCAGCATCACGACTCATAGAAAATAAAAAAACGATGTCGCTTCGTTCTGTCGCTGGCATCCGGATGCAGCTGCATACCAGTATTTTACATGGAGCGACTGCCTAACTGACCTCCACAACTAGACTAGACTGGTTAGACTTTTGGGCTTCCGACTACCCGTAACGACTGTCCTGCGAATTACAGACGGGACCATGCCGAGCCTCGGTCGATAACCCCTATCGATAATTATGTAATTGATGGTCACTCATCCCCGAACTGATTTCGGCAAGCGTAGCCCTTCGATGGACCCGTGCGGCTGTTATCATTTAGCCACATGGGGCTTGTGGCTAATTATCCTTACATACCTATTATAAAACAAAGCCTCGGGCGCGTCTGTCTGTCTGTTCGCGATAAATTCAAAAACTTCTGCACCGATTTTCATGCTGTTTTTACCAAAGGATAGAGTGGTTCTCGAGGAAGGTTTTGGTATAATAAAATAACCGACATCCACGCGGGCGAAGCCGCGGGCATCAGCTAGTTAAATATATATATTAATAAATGTGGAAAGCTAATAAGAAAATAAGGCTTTGCTTGATAACCCTAGTGATAGATTACATGTCAATGACATTAGATATTAAGCAAGACAGTACATGAGTACCTGATACCCTGATACCTATTGTGACTCGAGACAGTGAAACAAAATAGGTATTTATCTTCACTTCTTGTGTACCTACAGTAGTTATCAATTTGTAAATATGTAGTTGCTGTCAACTGCTCGAGTATCTCCTAGACGTTGTAAGCCTGCTCGCTTAACACTTTGCGTCTGCCAAAAAGACATTTATAGGCTACGGTATCGTGGATAACTTAGAAAATAAAAACCGGCCAAGTGCGTGTCGAACCACGCACAGTGAAGGGTTTCGCAGTTGGGATGAATTTATACCAAGCACAAACTTAACATTGAAGTTGAAAAACTTTTTCATACGGAATGTATGGCGAACATGTTTTTGCAACTGCAAATGTAAGTCAGTGGATTTTACTCGGTAACTTGTGGAGCACACTTCGCTGTATAGTTTTCATTTTAATTTCGTTATATATACTACTGCTGTGAATGTTTCCACATATCCAAAACCAACCACTTGACTCTAACAAAAATTAACACATTAAAGTTTCGCAAACGAATCCCTGAATCCAAAACTGGTTTAAACAAACTCCCAATATTTTTGTACGGCTTTTCCAACGATAACTCACACCACGGAATAGACGAGGAAAAAACCCTTCCACTTTTATGAGATACCCTTAAACAAAAATTTTTTTCATGGTTTTATTTTACCAATTTGTCGGCGTGATTTATATGTATACCCACAGTATACATACAGACAGACAGACAGGCGGACATTTTAATATAATCCGATGACCTATCGGTGAAGAGCAGCCACAGAGAGGACGGACGGTTAAATCTATTTCGAAAGGCTGTACAATGCAATTCAACATGACACTTTGTTAGTCAATCTAAATTTCATCCACAATCAAAGCAGTAGGCAACATCCCTGTATACTTTCAGCACCTGGTACCTACTTTTTAAAGTTTAAAAGTGTGTGAATAAATGCTCTATCATCATTACAACGCTAAAATTATTTTTTTATACATACATTTCATATCAATGAATTATTTTTAGGTACGCACACGTGACGCAGAATTAAGGTAGCAATATATAATAATAATATAATATATACATAGTCTCCCTAATTAAATCAGCACCCTAATTGCGTAAACATTTTCAAATACAATCCAAAGGTTTTGAAAGAAATTCCTAACCCATTGCTTCATAGGTTTAAAAATATCGTCTGCTCAACAACGTAAATAACGCTATGAACATGTCTGAACTGTCACAATGAAAGGAATTACAATCAATTGTCATTTTATGTGTGTTACGCAATCACCCCACTGACTGCCCAATCCAAAGTAAAAAAGAAAGAAGATAAATTAGTACTGTACTGAGTATTTATCCATTCCATACACTTTACTGAGACACAAAATGGATGCGTAAGCGTAAAGAGGGGGAATGTTCGTAAGGCTTTCCCGTGTTATATTCTCCAAGATGAGAGCACGTTAACAACCCCGTCCCCCGCTTCTTCGCACATCACACCGGCCATACAGATATGCGGAGTATCAATCGTTGTTACTTTGGTAGTCTAAAAACAGTCACAATAATTATTGTGATGCATTATCAGATTGCTATCAATTATGATGATTAGTTTTTTTTTTAATTCGTAGAGTAAACGTAGTGTTTTATGTGTGTTTTACTGTAACGAATGATTGTTCTGTCACCATGACGCAGTTTTTTGTTTCAGCTGTTACTTTTTAGCCACAATGACGCAGGTTTTTGGTTTTTAGCTGTAACTTTTTTTCCAATGCTTTGATACTTACCACCACAGTAACAAATGACGACTATATTTTTTTTACTATGGCGGCCAAAATCGATTTTCATTGATATGGTCAGTGGGGACATCCAGTCACATCATCCTTTTATACGCGTGAGCGTTTGTCATTGCATTTTCGACTCAATTACGCACTCGCCTGGCTGCAATCCCTCAATGAGTGTATTATTGTATTTTTTTGTCAAATTAAGTCAATATTTATTATGTACTAGCTTTTGCCCGCGACTTCGTTCGCGTGGAATAGTGACTTCCGACAGATTTTTGGTTTTACCCGCATGGCGCATAGTTCCCGATCACGCGGGATCTCTTCAAAAATGAATGGATCCAATTTTAATTTTACGAAACGATCAATCCTCAATTCTGCGACAGTACCGAAGCGCTCGGCCGATACCCAACCAAATGCGTGTAACGAAACCATAGCGCGATCTATTTCGATCCCAACGCCATCTATCGAGCATAGTGACAACTCGGATTATTTATCTATACTCCGTTCGGGCATTTTCTTTGTACTAAAAGTTTTATTATATTGATATTATTTTTTTCATACCTTTTTACTATTTATTTACTTTTTTCCGTGAATTAAAACAATAACATGAACCGAACTCGTGTAACGATCGACACCATTGCGCGATCACCAACTCGACATATAGTACTAATAGAATTATCTATACTCCGTTAGAGCATTTTCTATGTACTAAAAGTTGTATTATATTATATTTTTCATACCTTTTTACTATTTATTTACATTTTTCCGATGAATTTTCAGTACTGAATTGATGCCGACTCTTGACCAATAGATGGCGCTGTATGTCCGGAATAAATTTAATTTTTTATTTTATTTTTTGTAATAAAAACTATCCTATGTCCTTTCTCAAGTTCCAAACTATGACTGTACCAAATTTCACACAAATCGGTTCAGTAGTTTAGGCGTGAAGCAAAGACAGACAGACAGACAGACAGAAAGACAGACAGACAGACAGACAGACAGACAGACAGAGTTACTTTCGCATTTATAATATTAGTTTGGATATTCGTTTATTTATGTTTTTTTTTGTGGGTGTACTATAGGTACACCTCGGCGTGTTGTTATGATACGTGTAATATTAGTTTATTCCATAAATCAATTTGTCTCACGTCAGATTAATCTTTCAATGAAACTAATATGATTGTTAGATTTATTATTATTAGTTATTAAAAATGTATAAATTGAATAGTAGAGATAATTATACCGTACCTACAGCAGAAAATATTTCGTTAGTCTAGAATTCTAGATATTGTCTTGTATCTTTGTACACACACACAGATAAAGGAAGGTTTAAAGGAATCTATTGGAATGCACTGGACACACTTTTGATAACAATGAGTCGCATGTGCATTTAGATTCTACTAAATTTTTCTCTATATGCTCTACCAACATCTTGACGTGACAAATAGGGACTTTATCACAAACACAGGTCTCACACGGTTTTTGAGTATCAGGATCTGTGACAGTACCGCTAATAAACGAATTCTTGTCATCATCTATTAGCAGCCCCGGGAAATAAATAGAATTCGCGAGTTTAACGGCATTTGATCTTTCGGAGTTAACTGGTAAAATGTTTTCATTCCAGTCGATTGGATAAATGTCACTATTAGAATACGCCGTTTCTAAACTCATACTTTCGGCAACTGTATTTGCGGTTTGGTGAATTAAATTAACATTCTCGAGAGAATATTTCAAAACCATATCGTCTTCATTATTTTGTAATGCAGATGTTGACATTTCAGATGTGAATACATCGTCAGAAACTGAATGACCATTTACAACGACGTCACTATTTTTGTTTTGAGCGCCGTGCATTATGTAAGGAAATTTTTGATTATTGTTACTGTTAACCAGAAACCCTTTCCAAAGACTATCAATTTTATCATTATTGGCCTGAACTATAGATTTCATGCAGAAGCAAGAGCCAAGGGTTTCGTCGCAACTACAGTTCACCGTATATCCTATATAAGGTGCACGAGGAGTCTGTCTGTTAACCACACGGTTTTGTTCGTCTAGTTTGCTTTCATCAATTTCACTCATTTCAATTTTTGATATCGGTCTCATACTCACGCCTCTTGAAAGGCATCTGGGTGGTTCTTGGTTAATACCAATTTCGGGAATATCACAACTGACACTTTTGTTATTAGCTTGTTCTGCGTAAAGATTTACAAAGACTTCTTTAGTTCCAAACAACTCCGGAAATTTCCGAATGTCCACTTTATCCGTATTGTAACAACAGTCACAAGTATTATACATGACTCCATTAGATTTGCTGTCTGTAGTAATATGGTCTGTTTCTGTAGTTCGCGCGTTTTTATTACTTTGTGGTCGCATGATGTCACATGATTTGGCTTCCATTCCCAAATTAGGAGGTACTTGAGATGATATATTTTCTTTAAGAATCATAGAGTTGTTTGAGTTCTGTTTCGAAAATTTTGGGACCACAGAAAAGTTTTGAACTTCAACATCATTATACTTTGCTTGTGAAATATTTGTGTCTTTTTCGGGCAATTCTGTAGGTAATACATGTTCTCCTATATGTACAATTTTTGTACGCGTCTCAGTACTATTTTTGCATATGCAAATATCTTTCAAGCGTTGAAAATCATTTTCAATTAAGTTACATACCTCCTCTAAGACTTCCGGTAATATGACATCTTTTCTATCGTTTAAAACACATAAACATTGGACACGTTTTATTTTTATTTTCAAATATTCCTGTAAAAGCCCATATGCTCTATTCCAACTGCCTTTATTTGGTAATCCTCCCGGACAACCACATTTCATTTTGTTAGCATAATCTGAAATTACTTGTTTAACTCTTTGCAAAATAGTCGAAAATAATTTTTCTTCTTCTTCTGGAGGTATACATTTAGATTTACATGAAAATGATCTAAATTCTTCAAATTTTTCTTTAATGTGGTCCTCTAATAAATGAAACGCATTTACTTCTAAATCTCTAGAATCATCCACATTCATATCGTCGCAACAAACACACGCTTCTATTGTACCGGTATGTGTAACATTTTGTGAATCAATGGCTTCATCTTTGTGTGTATATTCGTGTAACTTATTATCAAAAAAGTTATTTATAAAGCTTGAAAAATTTTCAAATTTATCTTTACATTCACATTTTGTACAATCGTTAAATTTAGATTTGTCATTTCTTTCCCTTGTCAAAACACTTGGTTTCGTCAACGAATTAGATTGTTCAATGTTAGATAACTTTGGAAGTTTTCTTGGACATTCAACATGTTTGTCTTTGGGAATCATTAACCCATCGACATTGTCATTCCTTTCCCTTGTCAAAAAACTTGGTTTCGTTAACGAATTAAATTGTTCAATGTTAGATAACTTTGGAAGTTTGCTTGGACATTCAACATGTTTGTCTTTGGCAATCATTAAGCCATCGATATTATGATCAACAGTTTTTAATTTTCTTTTTGTTTTTTTATTGGAACTTAAATCATCTAAAGTAACACCCAAAAATTTGATCAAATATTCACTACTACTTGAAAATAATTCTGTCTTTTGAGGTAAGTTGCGCATGTCAGCTTTTTGTTTCGATTCTTTTTGGATATTTATATAATTGCTACTTTTTGGCTTGCTATAGAATTCTTCAGTCTGAGACCTTTTATGATCTTTTTGCATTTCTTGATATATTTGACAATCACAAATATTTGTATTTATATACTGAAACGGAATATTCTTGTTACCATCCTCGTATTTATCTTGGTTATTCTCCTTGTTGGATTCAATGTTAGTTAAACATTTACAATTATTTTCATGACTCTTGTCTAAATAAACGGTGCCCATATATTCTGATTCAGTGGTGGCAGGCTGTTTTAAAAATGATCTATGCTGTTCATCGGTCCTAATTTGAGCACCGCCATAAATATCACTTACATTTACTTGCTTTTTATTACTTTCTGTTGAGATCGATAAATTAGTTTTTGAATCATTTTGGGTAAGAATACGCATTGCTTCTTTGATTGTAGTTTTAGAATATTTGCATAGACTGCTTTTAATATGTTTTATACGTTTCTCTCGGGGAACCAAGTCATACTTCCATGCATCTAATATTTTTAAAAGTCTATCAATAGAAGTATTGGATGGCATTTTATGAAAGCATTTGTAGTTGCTATTACAAGGTTCAGATGTTATGCTGCCGTTTTCTAGCAGTCCAGGAGATTGAAGATTAATTTTGATAGGTTTTGTTTGTTTTACGATAGAAAACTGTGGCGATATGTCTTTTAGTGAAGTTTGCTTCCATGAGGGTCTTCCACTGTTGTTTATCCGGGCATTCTGTAAACTTTTACTATTTCTTTGTGGTCCACATAAACATAGGTTAACTGCATATGATTGACCATGAACTTGTTTTTTGCTTAGTTTGGTGGATTTTTCGTTAATTGAACCTTTTTTAAATAAACTTTTACTATCCTTCCTCCTACTCGCTCCAAATTTGTTTTGATTTGAAGTCTTCAGGGATTCATCTTTCCTATTAGCTCCTATTTTATTTTTATTTGAAGTCTTCGGAGATTCATCTCTCCTAGTAGCTCCCAAATTATTTTCATTTGACATCTTCGGGGATTCATCTCTTCTAGTAGCTCCTATTTTGTTTTGATTCGTAGTCTTCGGGGATTCATCTCTTCTAGCAGCTCCAAATTTGTTTTGATTCAAAATCTTCGGGGATTCACCTCTCCTAGTAGCTCCTATTTTGTTTTGATTTGAAGTCTTCGGAGATTCATCTCTCCCAGTACCTCCTAATTTGTTTTGATTTGCGCACTTCGGGGATTCATCTCTCCTAATAGCTCCTATTTTTTTTTTATTCGAAGTCTTCGGGGATTCGTCTCCCCTGGTAGCTCCTAATTTGTTTTGATTTGAAGACTTCGGAGACTCATCCCTCATAATAGCTCCTATTTTGTTTTGATTCGAAGTCTTCGGGGATTCATCTCTCCAAGTACCTCCTAATTTGTTTTGATCTGTAGTGTTTGGGGATTCATATCTACTAACAGCTCGTGAATTTTTTGTTTCTTTTTTTACACTTTCTACGTAGTATTTGGAAGTATCTCTTGTGATAGCTGAAGGATCTTCATTTTCCATGACCTTAAATTACAAAACATTATAATATTATTGGGACCTGAATCAACTAGCAGCTAATTGAAATTAAACTAGTCAACATCATTATTTCAGATGCCTATAACGTAGTTACTTACCGAAGCTTCTGTGACTAATTTATAAATATTTTCTTCCATTAGTTTCAGATCTTCTTTTTTGATAGAGTCCTGTAATAAAAAAATAAACAAAATAAATCAATACAGTGAACGTACTAAAGTATCGGCTTTAAATTCGTTGTCCTATCACTGTTCGTCTAGTCCCATTTTATTACCGACTTCAAAAAAGGAGGAGGTACTACGTTCGGATGATTGTTTTTTTTTTTTTTTTATGTATGTTCACTGATTACTCCGCCGTTTGTGAACCGATTTTAAAAATTCTTTTTTAGTTCGAAAGGGTATACTCCCGAGATGGTCCCATATAAATTTTATTAAGTTTGCTTGCGTAGTTTTTGAGCTAGCTTCAATATTACGTATTTTTCCCACAGTCTATGTAAACGATATAATTATTAGACTCCTTCACTGTTATTTACATAGCAGGTAGTAACTTGTTTGGGGTAGGTACCACCACTAAAAAGTGAAAAATAAAATCTTTTTCCAAAAAAAACCACCGACTTAAAAAAAAACACTAAAAAAGTGAAAAAAAACTTTAATTTCGGAAGTCGGTGGCAAAAAACGAAAATTAAAAAGCAAAGACACCGACTTCCGAAATTAAAGTTATTTTTCAATTTTTTCATTTTAAGTATTCGAACATTTCGAATTCAAAAAAATTTACTATTCGAATACTTCGTATTTTCCGAAGTTTTCGAATTATTGTACTACTATACGGTCATAAACAATGATAAAAGGTTATAATCATAGTACACACGGCTACACATCAAGCTATACATTTCCAGTATAAGCTGACCTCGCATTGTACGGAAATCCTATACAATGCGAGATCAGCATAAACTGGAATTGTATAGCTTGATGTATAGCCGTGTGTACATACCCACTAATGTGTGCCCTGTCCTTCCTCGACATGAAAACATATTTATTTCAATACTTAATTGTTCAAATTTTAATTTTTCAAATATCCTAATGTACCTAATAAGGAATCACATGAAAATAAAAATAAACTATTGATACTGATTTTTGTAGTGCGACCTTAAAAGGCATAATACATCGGGGTAAGAGATATAACGTGGTGAAGGGTGGGCGTTTTGGGGTCTGTCCTATGTAATTTTGACGTTTGAAAAGTACTGATTCTCAGCCTAATTTGAATAAGTGACTTTTGATCTACTAAACGCAAATAACCACGGCAATATACATACACTGCGGCCGGTTATACAGAAGATGAGAAAGCCTTCGATTCGATCGAGACTTGGGCTGTACTGCAGTCTCTCCAACGGTGCCAGATTGACTATCGGTACATCGAGGTGCTGAAGTGTCTGTACCAAAACGCTACTATGTCAGTCCGACTTCAGGACCAGACCTCGAAACCTATCATTCTGCAGCGACGGGTGAGACAGGGGGACGTTATCCCTCCGAAACTGTTCACCGCTGCACTGGAGGATGTCTTCAAGGTGCTGGACTGGAAAGGGGTTAGCATCAACATCAATGGCGAGTACATCACTCACCTTCGGTTTGCCGATGATATAGTAGTCATGGCTGAGACTATGGAGGACCACAGTACAATGATCGATGACCTCAGTGGTGCTTCCGAAAGAGTGGGTCTTAAAATGAATATGAACAAAATGAACATCATGTCGAATGCCCACACTCATGAAGATCGGAGACTCGAAGTTTTAGACGATATTACGTTTACGAAGGACAAACTGTCCAGTTAGGTAGGTTCAACTTTGAGAAAGAAGTCAACCGTCAAATCCGACTCGGCTGGGCGGCGTTCGGGAAGCTGCGTACTATCTTCTCGTGTCACATACCACAGTGTCTTAAGACAAACGTTTTTGACCGTGAGTGTGTGTTGCCAGTGATGACCTATATGGCACTGAAACGTGGTCGCTCACAATGAGCCTCATTAGGAGGCCGATTGTCACCCAAATTCCAATGGAGAGGGCTATTCTCGGAGCTTCCGTGCGTGATCGAATCAGAAATTAGGAGATCCGTAGAAGAACCAAGATAACCGACATAGCCCGAAGTATTGCCAAACTGAAGTGGCAGTGGTCAGGGCACATTGCTCGTAGAACAGACGGCCGATGGAGCCAAAAGGTTCTGAAGTGGCAACCGCGTACCGGAAAACGTAGAGTTGGAAGGTCCCCGACAAGGTGGACCGATGACCTGGTGAAGGCCGCGGGAATCAACTGGATACGAGAAGTACAGAACCGGTCGAAGTGGCGGTGCTTGGGGGAGGCCTATGTCCTGCAGTGGACGTCTTTCTGCTGAAATGATGAGACGAAAATACCCTTTCCGATTGCACCCTCGTGGGAGGAGTAGACAATAATAAATTCACATAACCTATCTACGATTTTGGATGGATGTTCATTGTTAATTCGTCTAGTACGTTCATTTCATGAATAAAAAAGTCAATCAATCTGCCTAGCCTTTTCCCAACTATGTTGGGGTCGGCTTCCAGTCTAACCGGATGCAGCTGAATACCAGTATTTTACATGGATCGACTGCCTATCTGACCTCCACAACCCGGTAACTGGGTAATACGATACCCCTTGGTTAGACTGGTTGTCAGACTTTCGTGCTTCTGACGACTCGTAACGACTGTCAAAGATCCACAAATGACTGCCGGGACCAACGGCTTAACGTGCTTTCCGAGGCACGGAGGAGTCTCGATATGTGAAAATGGTCACCCATCCACGGACCAACCCCGGCAAGCGTAGCTTAACCTGATGGATCGACCCGAGCGGCTGTTATTACTTAGCCACGAGCTCCTCTTCATGAACAAAAAAGTACAAGATAAATTAGTATTCGAAATGTTCAGAATACTCGAATACTTGTGTCTGTCTTATTCGAATAATAATCCCTAGTGCGGAGTTGTGGTAACACCGCTAATACATATTTCTACACCATGTACCACTGAATTAAAAGTGGGGTGAAAAAAATATACAGGGTGTTAGGGTAAACACCGATATCCGTGAAACCAGTACTTTGGTGTCATTTATGGAACTTAAAATCAATGGAAAATTACAACATTTTTTTTTTTTTAATTTTAATCTACATTTTACCACGAAAGACGCAAGTTCGTTGTCCTATGCGCTAGAACAACGAACTTGTCTCTCAGCACGGGCGTGGGGTGCGGGACGTGACCTGACCGGCCGGGAGCGCGACCTTTCCCTCAGTTAGTCAGCTGTTTTGCTACCGAGCACGGTGTCGGATATAAACTTTTTAAATTCTTTTAATTAAAAAAAAGGTTTTTTTTTTGTTGTTACTCGTCATTTGTTTTTTTAAGTTAACTACCCATGGTTTGAGTGACAATAGTGTTTACCCTGACAACCTGTAGATATAAAAATGAATTCCTGTTAGTCACAATGATATTACAACCTGGTGTGCCCACGAGTCCACACCCATTTTTTTACAGTTTTCTTTATTATAGAATCCGCATTCTATAAAAAGGCAACGGTAAAAAAATAGGTATAACTTTTTATTTATTTGCCTAAAAATAATGATATAATAGTTTTCACACAAATAAATATTCAGAGTCATATAATTCCGAGTAATAATAATATAAGGACGTAATGCATAAAATTCGGAATTAGATGAGTTCAACTGTCGATTGGCCCTTAGAGGGCGGATGAAAATTAAAATTCTATTGTGTCTCGTTAGTGATAGTTGGAGGTCTTAGAAATAACGGGCCCGTCCTAAAAGATTTTCGTAATAATACAAGCAAATCAGGGTTAGAAACCATATTTTAGGTAAATCGCGAACAACGACAATGAGTATGAACGGTGTTGTATGAATGGTTGTTGATATGAAAGGTATGCATTGATGGATGCGTTGATTGATTACAGCTACATTCGAACCATGTTCTGACCAACCAGAATAAAAATTGTATAAATTTACTCATAGATTAGCCAATTAGTAGTCTTTCCAATCAAATGGTCTTAATAAGACTGGGTTTCTTTTTTAATCTTGATACTATAGCTCGTATTTTTTTCCTATAATCTGATCCTTTGCAAAAAAATGCTCAAAAGCGAGTCTCTTTTTTGCATCCATAATAAGAGGAAACTATCACAACAATTAATTTTACCTTCTTTAGGTCTTCAATCTGAAGTTTTAGCTGCGTAACGTCCTGGATAGTTTGCTTCCAGAAGGTCGGTGGTGTCGTTTCACCAGCCTGTCTTTTGACTGCCAGCGCATTTGTCGTTGTTGTCGGATTAAACGGTGAGTTCAGACGCATCAGGCACGGATACATCGCAGCTACAGAAATATCACCAACATAATTCAAACATTTATCTAAAGTATAAAGTTCCGAAGTTCGTGGCCATGTTGAAATTAAAAGCATTCAAAATAATTAAGTCGCAAGAAAACGCATTGTCTTGGCCATTTGATATCTTTTATGTTTACCCGTGTACAAATCTCGCAACTGCAAAAATAAAGGCATGAGCTCAGCATACACAATTTATGCATTTAACATAAACATCAAGTAATTCGATTTCGGTGAGCAGATTCTGGTGCCATACAAGACGAACCGAGAGCATCAGAACATCACTATTGTTTTGATGAAGAGATTCCGGTGCTAAACATGACGAAAGGAGAGCATCAGAACATCACTATTATTTACATATTTATGCTCTAACCAGCTGTTGCCCACGACTACGTCTACGATAAGTACGTCCCAGGATAAAATGTAGCCTGTAGTCTTTACCCATGTGCCAAATATCATCCAAATCCGTTCAGCCGTTTTAGCGTGAAAGCGTAACAAACAAACTCACTTTCGCATTTATAATATTAGTTTAGGATTACGATTTACGAAGTTAGTATTACGCACATTTATTGCTTAGTACCTACTCTACCTAATTAATATCATTTTCTTAGGTTAACACTGAGGGTAAGCACAAGAAATTTCCAAAGGCTGCTTCTATTTATGCGTTTGCGCTCTCCTGGAATATCTAATAGGAAGCACTTACTTGTTTCTGATTTGGTGGAACCACGAGAACAAGGTGAACTCAGGCAGGGTGGTGGTTTACATTCACAAGGCGGTGGTCCTGATGTAATGATGTCCTTGGCCCGCTGCTCCACTTGCAAGCTTCGCTCCCGGAACAGGTCCTCGGCAAGCTGGTTGGCCATTTTCTGGGCGCGTCTCTCTATTGCTCTCAGTTGCCATCCCTCCTTCAAGTCGTCTTCTAGAGTTGGTTTCATCACTGCCTGGTCAGCACACGATTCTCCAACCCACTATTATAAATAGATATTAAACTTTTAAACAGAAAAAGCAAGACAGTTGAACAGTTATATAAAAAAGCAGTTTTTTAAACATATGTATTATTTGGAAACAAAATTATGTAGTTCTTTTAAATATTTTACCTTGGCGTGGTAGTTTTCAATAGATGTAGCAATAGCAATATCCAGTTCACTCGATAATAATTTTGAGAAGAAGTTTCTTAAATTGGTCTTGGTAACACTAGGTCGATCCCAATTGTGTTGGTCTTCGAGACACTTCAGCAGCTGGCATGGCATCCGCGAGCCGGCGCCGTTCAGCTCCGACTGCAGGCCTGCGAACAGGTCCGACAACAAGCAGGACAGTATCCTGCCCCGCAACGACGTGCAGGAACACGACTCCTACGAAAGAAAAATCCGCTATATCAATTTTTTTCTCTCTATGTAGGGTACATAATTATTGTTAAGTATACCTAAATTGGGTCATTGATCGAACGACTATCTTTTTCACCCATGTGCCACACTAAGGGCTGATTTCATCAAAAGCAGATATCTTTTATCCGTGGAATAAAATTGTCGTCTGACATTTTTTGTCCGGAAAACCTATCAAAAATTTTAAATTTATTCGCAGGATAAGACTTATACTCGGTATAAAAGTTTGGTGAAATTCGCCCTAAGTACGGGAACTTCGTGAAACATAAGGGAAAAGGTCGTAGGGCTTTAAGTATAGATAGGTATTGGTACACCGTTGATAAAAAATATCGCCTCCTTTTATCGTCAGAGAATTATATAATTCAACCACATCACCACGGCGCGGTGCGGTGCTGAGAACAAAATCCCAATTTTTCCGTGCCGAGGAATGTGACCGAGCCCTTACTACTTACTAGTTTACCCACTGTCAAAACATCTTAGGGGTGCTACACACTTGTTTATTCGGCAATACGGGGCGGCAAAATCGATTACATATTTTGCCGTCCGGCTGTACCAAAACATCCCGAATAAGTGACTTTAGATATCGCTAACTGAATGTGTAAGAGTCCATGATAATGTACCATAATATGCATTACTCATAAATTTACTAGTAATTGATCATTCATACAAAATTTAGCCACATCATTATGATCATTTTAATTGAGTTATCTAAGAGATAAGTTATACGATAATACGAAGAAAGAACACGTTTAAATATCTATAAAAATACTAATTAGAAAATATTTTTTTTGGGGTCAGTAAAAAGCAATTCAAATTGAATCCCCTACTAAGAGGAAGGAACCTACTTAATGACCAATCGAGCATCTCGAAAGAAGAATTAATTATTATTAATCTGTAACGACTTGCTTTTAATGTACATAGGACCTTTTCCACTGAACTAGGTACATCATTTGCGATACTGGTCAGTTCACAACAAGACGCGACGCGACGCAACGATGCTTCCAGAGGTTTCGCGCCGCGAAGTGTCCGACGCGTCTGACGCCGCCGCGCGGCGCGCCGCCGCGAAACTCATCCCGCCGTCGCGAGGCGCAGCCACTCTTGCTCGCTGCGCCTATCGGCAAAACACCGATGCGTCGTGATGCGTCGCGATACACCGAGAGGCGCAGCACGGCGTAGCGTGTTGCAGCAGGGCGTTTTCGAATTATCTCAATAAAATGTGTATCTTATTGTGAAGTAAATAAAGTTAAGTATATTTTGTATCACTATCTTAAAAAGTGCGCGCAGCGTCGCGTCGCTTCACGTCTCGTCTCGGAGTGAACTGATCCTAACTTTGCTACTAGGTCATATCGTACGTTTCATTGAATGACACGAAAATAACGTTATTATCATGCTTCAAAAATGTCCCAGACGCTTTGATATTTTCAAGTGGAGTAGTATCCACCATTTTGATCAGTAATATTACTTTAACAATATATTTTACCAGGAAGTTATCTTCGGGCGCGCACATACAAATAGCCGCCAGTGAGGGCGTACGCTTAACTTGCACCTTCTCATCTACGGGCATTAAGCACCGGCACTCTAAAACCTTTTCCTGTAGCTCAAGCAGGTGTTCCTTCATCTTCATTAACTCATCCAACTGTCCCTGCATCTTTTTGTCGCATATCGTCTTGCATCCATCTAAATCTTCTAACAAATCCGCCTTTTCTTGCCGTAGTTCTTTATGCTGTGAAAATAAACGGAATATGAAATCATATTTCCTGCAGATGGTAATTAAAAGGTCATAGTGCTAAAGTGCTAACCCTAAACCACTAAACTTGAAGCTAAAGTGGGAGAATTTGGTAATTACGTTTGCTTCCCTATTTGTTTAAGATTTTTAGTACTTTAGAATAGTAGTTTGATTTTGAATTTTCGTTTTTTGCTACCGACTTCTGAAATAAAGTTATTTTTAATTTCGTAGTGTATTTTTTTGGAAGTCACCTGTCCTTTTTCCAAAAAAGTTTTTGGCTCCTCTTTTTATAATGTGCGGTAAACTATAGAAGAAAACGAACATAATGCAATATTGCTCATCCCTCATATCAAATAGCGTGATAATTTATAGCCAGCAGAGCAGACTACCAGACTTAAAGGGAATATCTAGGTATGCAAAATTTGGATGGAATCTATTTGATAGTCAGTGCGTGATGCTAGACTATACATTTACAAACAGACAAAAATTCTAAAAACTATACTTTTGGCATTAAAATTCCCATATTCGTTCCCAGACCTGGTAGCAATTACTTTTATGCAAAAATATTCAATGTAGGTACCTACGGTGTGCGATTTTGTCTTTGCTACGATTTTATTATAATATTATGTATGGATGTTCCAGGTACTATACAGTTCTAAAGTGGATTATGTTAGTCTCGGAAAGCAATTGAATGTCGTGTCGACTTGACTTACGACCTTCTTCTATAAGTTGTTTCAATACTATATACACGCACACACACTCATTTTGTCTGCAACTGATAGTAGTTTATTATTTCAACCAACATAGTATTGGCACACTAGCTCAGTGGTTAATTAATGTGCTATGGTAGGTGCTACTATGGCGCGGCAGGATCGAATCGCGCCTGCGCCGGTTAACTTTTTTTTTATAATTACTATTTATAGTTTTTGTTAGCTTTTTATAATACCTAGTAGTATTTCGATAATAAAATAGTAAGTATTTGTTTTTTTTATTTAATTACTAGTAGTAGTTTGATAAATCATTAGTGTTTTGTCTCGATCGACTTAGTCACATAAATAATTAAAGTTTTGTAGGTAGACCACAGAAAACCAAGTAAATTATTTCGATTTTCTGAGGTAGACAGATGCAGTTCGTTACGAGTATTCACCTATACTTAGAACGTTGTTGGTTCGTGGTTATTGTGGGTGACGAGTTATAAATCTATTAGCGGTGTTTTAGTTAATTCTTTTCACAATGCAGTCAAATATCAATATTGAAGCGAGGGCAAATATTATTGCGCTGCGTAAAAGCGGATGCAATATATCACAAATATCTAATGAAACCGGACTGAGTGTAAGTGTTATCATTGACCCACTGACCCAAATATTTCATATTTTACTGAACCTAAATCTAAATCAAAGTCATTGTTAATCCTTTTACTCAAAAGTTATATACTTAATTAAATAAAGTTTTAAATTCAATAAGAGGTTTAAATAAAAGAAAAGAAACATATAACAAATTTTGTAGATTATTTTTCGATTAGTGAATGTTAAATGATTATTATGCAATGATATATAAAACTATAGATACGTTGTCCGCACTCTAAAATGACAACATGAAATGAAGCCAATTGGCCACATCGCGCTTAGTTACGCACCAACCTGTCGCGCGACACTACGTTTGTTTTTAATTTAGATATACGAAATTACGTACTAAGATGTATATTTATCTCCCTCTAGCAACAGGCATCCCGCCGTACGGTGTCATATTTTCTTTCCCTTTCTTCATGCGTATAAGTAGCTATCTAGTATTTTTGCCGTTTTTAAGCGCCGTGATGTTGGTTTATGACGTGTCTATATAATAATACGTCATTGTTATTATGTGTATTATATAAATACCTAAATAAATATACACAATTATTATTTTTTCTTAAGTTAGTTTTACTATTTTGCATATAGATGTCTAACGGTATTCCATGTTTTGTTTTAGAGAAATACTATGAGTCTGTGGGTAAACAGATATGAGGAAGAGGGCAGCCTTGCTACTCGAGCTCGTAGTGGGAGGCCGGTGCTTATTAACGAGGAGCAGCGACGTCACATGGTGAACGAGTATGAAACAAATGGTTTCATACCGACGAGACATTTTGCCGAGTTATTTAATACGTCATTGTTAACCGTTCGCCGTGCACTCCACACTGAAGGCTTGCATCACCGAAGACCAGCTAAAAACCCGTTTTTGACAGAAAGGCATAAACAAGAACGTTTAAGTTTCGCACGACAATATTTAGATTTCAACTGGGACACTGCTATATTTTCAGATGAAAAAAAATTCAAATCCAGCGAAAAGGGAAGAATTCATTTATGGCGTAGGGATAACACACGCTGGTGTGAAAAAAAACATAGTTCCTAACACCGAATCAGGAAGGATTACTGCAAATATGTGGGGATGGATGAGTGTGGCAGGACCAGGGGAACTCGTATTTATTCCTCCACGCGCATGTGGATGTATTAAATGACGTCATGCTACCTACCGAGCGCAACGTTTATCCAGCTGAAGAGGTTACAGAAATACATTTTGTCCAGGATAATTGTCCAATACACCGGGCGAGCACTGTGTGTGAGTGGTTTACCAGACACCCGGAGATAGCTGTCGTTCCATGGCCAGCGCGATCTCCTGACCTCAACCCCATAGAAAATCTTTGGGGTTTGATGGTGCAAAGGTGGGAAGCCCGGAATGAGAGATGTCTTGAGCAGTTGAAATCGCATTGCATGGAGATATGGGAAAACATAAGGGGAACAGAAATATGTTTTAATCTCGTCGGCTCCATGCGTCAACGGCTACTTAACTGTATCGAAAATAATGGGGGTTAAAACAACACACAAATACGTGTAAACAAACACACAAGTACGTGCTCTAATGAATCTGTTAAGAATCCAGCACGAATTTGTGGTAACGATTTTTTTAAGCACGTAGTCAACATTTTGTTTGTCGTATTTAAAAAAAAAAATTACTTACATTATTTTAGTAGGTTTAATAATATTATAGCTCATTTAAGGATTAATTAAAATTTGAGGTTTAGTTTCAATCTTCTTTTCGTAAAGAAAATGAATACTTAAGCTGTAACCTCAATAGTTATTTACTAAAACCAAATAAAATGTAAAATACATAATGTAAACAAACTGCCCATACTTAACCTTAAAATCACTTAATAAGTAAGTAGTTGTTTTACATTTTGAATATAGTCTAATATTCTTATTTACTGCTTAATTACATCGATTATGATCGAAGCTTAATGTTTATGGTAAAATAAATAAATAAGTAAATAATTTAAAACCGTTTTATGTCAAAATAATACAAATTGCATTGTTATAGATATTACTTGACATCTTTGACAAAACTGCTTCTAAGTTTCTTGACATCTATTTAAATTTCACATCTTACTCAGCTGAAGTAATAATAAATACTTATTTGTAGCGGTTTGTTAACTTTATGTAAAATAAATAACTACTTGGAACGAATAATTTTTTTTTTTTATTTCTTATAAAATTATCATCACCATCACGCATTTTTTTATTCTAAACCCTTTTTTGCAATAACAACTTAATAAAATAAAAAAGGCAACAATTCTTATGAATATTATTATAATTGCAAACAAAAATAAAAATATTTGCATTAATCGTGTTGCGCTATAAGTGATTAGAACCTATGCCATCTGCGTTACAATCCAACGCAAGATGCTCACTGCTATCAGAACATACTAGTCTCACCCGAATTAAGCAATCAGATAAACTGGCCAAGGTCACGCGCATGATGCGTGTAAGACCGAATCTAGCAAAAGTGTTGGAAGTATAGTTTTGTTTCGTTTAACACGAGCACGACATCGACACGCGCGAATACGTGACGCGATACGACAGTGTGTGTACCGTGTTGCTTACACATACCTACAGATGTACGGACTGTATCGTGTGTTCAAATGACTACGAGTCTTAACGTGCTAATCCAGTTTTGAACTGGACCGTACGTACAGACTAAGTTCTATTTGAGTTGCAGAATATAGACAACAATATTTTTTATCAAAATATATTATTATGATATCGTCCAATCATTAATTGTTCATAAATTTTATTGCAAATTCATGCTTTGATGACAATTTTGTTAATCTTATCTAAATAGCATGACAAGGTCAATTCACTAATTGGTAACAATATTTCGATGGGCGACTAATTCTATTAATCAGTTTACGAGCAACGAATCTTCGTCAGTGTTTATAAAAAACCTTGAAAGGGTTCCTAAGGGATCACATCAAGATAACATTCGGCGATCAACTGTTCGCCGTGTTTGGTGGCACTCATAAATTAGCTTCTTCTGTAAAAAAACATCACTTGTATCAAAACATCGCCCTGCCGTCACCAAGCACCTTAGATTAAGCCTTCCAACTTTTTATTTGGACATAATTAATAAGAGAGTCGAAACTTATCACGAAAACTTTTCCTTTTTTCGTTTATTATGTTGTGTCGTAGTGAATGACGCATTTGTATTATTATATACGACTAGCTGCACCCCGCGGTCTCGAACCAGTAGGAATATCAGGATAAAAAGTATCCTATGTCCTATTCCAGGTCATGGTCTACACCTGTGCCAAATTTAATTTCATCCAAATCCGTTCTGCCATTTTAGCGTGAAAGCGTAACAAACAAACTCACTTTCGCATTTATAATATTAGTTAGGATTTCTGTATATACTAGCTTAAAATATTATAAGTGCCCTTTAAACGTGCATACATGATATCTACAACCACAGTTGGATTGATTGCTTAGGCGTGAATAGCCTTGAGTCTTGTTGGTGGATTTGGTAAAGCTAAGTATATAGGTTTTTGAAGGCTCGAAAAACTTCAGGTTCGTTAACACAAGAAGAGGTTCTTTCCCTTTGAGAGGCTAGTATGTTTATAAGAGTCTCGTGGGCTGGGCTCGCAGCATCGTAATTTCTTTTTATCTCCTTTCGATAATCTTTTATTCATCCAGGCGGGAACATCTACTTGTTTAAATGAGCCTTTACCAGCCTCATGGAACTTCTCACAAGGAAGGTCAAATACTTCAGATATCTAAAATATTGGAAAAATTGATTAAAATATAAGTTATCCAAATTATTTGAATCTATATTTATTGCAACCATATCAGATATACTAACTGCGTCATTTTGTAGATGCAGTTTTAAACTCACTACGTACTTTTTCAATTACCTACAAAGTATCTATATATTTATTAGTTATTGCAGCAGTAATGTCACAATACTCGTAATATATATATGTATATGTAGTAATGTTAAGGTCCCAATGGAAATAAATTGTTGTTTTATTTTCTTCTAATTGCTAGTTATAACAATCATTGTTCTCATATATTGACGCACTTCAATGGTGATTAAGATTCAGAAGAGTGGCTAACAGTAACAAATCTCAACACACTTTTATCTACCATGGAATGCATAGGTACAGTAGGTAAATTATAGGTAAGTATACGACGACAAGACAAGTTTTTAGGTACTGCTATTAAATATTTATCAGGCAAAACTGGAAATGAAATTGTTTATTCTGTAAATAGGATAAGTATCGGAATCACTTTAAGAAAAAAAAATATAAGCTAGATCCTGAATGGAGTTGTGGAATAAATCGACATTTCCTATCTGAATACCCCTGAGAAGAAATGGCCGAAACAAAGTCAGGGATTGGAAAACTATTCGGTAATTCTTGTTTGTGATATTTTAGCAAATATACACACCGCATATGTACCTACTTCTGCATGTTTCAGGGCTATATTGCTAGCGGGAAAAAGTGAAAGTGGCAAGGAATTGTAACCATTTTGGAGAAGTTTAGAAAAACAAAAACAAAAGGAAAGCCGGTGCAACAAAATAGGTACAATGTTTTTAGAGGTAAGCCCCAAACCATCGGTTAAGTTTATGACAGATACAGCCAGTGATACAATATTTAAAACCAATCTATCCAAGCATGAGGGTTAGGATCTTCCGGTCTCAAGTCATACGGGCTCAGTGTCCCGCTAGGGACAAAAACCGTACTTTGTAAGTCCCTCCTGTACTACCTAAGTAATACCTTAATGTGCTTAAATAAATTATTATTATAAAGTTAATACAACATGCATAATTCACACATGTCCGGGTCGAGCTCCAGAGCATGCTCTGGTCTGGCGAAAAAACCTCATAGCCGGCCCGGACTCCCGAAGGCCCCGACTCGGAACTTTGCGTTTTTATGTGTTAAATGGAGTGACTATTATCAAACATAACACTATGAGTTGCAGGAATCATAAGACGCTATGCGACTGCAGCGTAAATGACGCTGTGCTAATAAACAGTCCGACTACTGTAGGAGCAAACTAACGTCAGATAGCGATCGCGCTACCACAAACATACAGGCGCTATCGATGAAACCAAACCGACTTGGAGTTGCACTAAGCGGTATTAAAAAGTATAGTTTACTTAGTAACTCAGTTATTCCACAGACGATGAGTAAGTTCTTAGTTAGGTATACATTGACACAACAGTACCTACAAGAAACAAAATATGCTAATCACAAAGCCAGGCAGCCTAATTTTCAACCGCACTGCGTTGTTGTTATCAAATGAGTAGGCTCAATTTGTATAATATCTAGTTAATAACAGTTAATACTTAGTTTTAGTTGTAAAAAAAGGATTGGGAAATTTTCCAAATGCCTTTTTTACTACACCTAAAACTAAATATTCGGTGTTACGATATTATTTATTGCATTTCATAATCAATATTTTAAACAGTTAGCTAGCCATATTTCATATTTCCATACAGTAATATTGCCAAATTAATCAAAACAGCGAAATATTTGACATCTATTTGCGAGGTTGCCCACTTTCAGCGTAAACACTCTTAATCGAACCTAGAAAATTCATTGACGTAGAGTTTTCATTTAAGTTTGGGGGGCTAATGACGTTTTATACGTACGATGCCGCGATGGGTTGAATTTCAGTTATTGAGTACTTAGCGTATTTTAGACAGAACCTCAGACCAAATAAAAAACCTAGATAGAGCGCTGCGAACAATCCAGATGAAGCATGCCAAAACTACACCAACGCTCTGTGCAGACACGCCAATTTTGCTAACATTTCTTTGAGGCGCGCGTGGAACACGCACGAACACGTGCAAGCCCGCGCCTATGGTGGCCGGGAATCCGCCTGGGATTCCCGATTTGGCAGGGTTGGCACAGGAGTTTAAATTAAATACTTAAACAAAACATTAATCGGCTTTTTATTATGTCATTATGATATACTTAATATTTTTTACAAATTACTAACACAAAGCCAAACAACATAAAACAACTATTACGTTTTGCAGAAAGATCAGTTAAACGCCGAAAAGTTAAAAAGGATGCCTTTATCATCATTTAATTCTTTTTATTCATCGCGCACGCAAAATTGCTGTCACAATTTTACAAACCGTCAAGCATTTGTGCGTGGCCATGCATTACATATGCAAAATAAGTCGAACTCGTTATAAAATATCACGTACCTCTTCCTTAAGTTTCTCATTACTCTCTTCCTCTTGAGATAACCCCTTGGAAAGCTGTGTTTTTTGCTCGCGCAACCCGAGCAACTCCGCTCGCATAGCTCGCTCCGCTTCACAGGTCAGCGCTCGCGCCGAATCGGCTTCGTTTTCTAACAATTCCAACTTACGTCGTGCTTGTTCTTCTTGGAACTAAAGGGAATACATTTACAAGTGCCTACATTTACTTTGGCATATTAAATTTATCACCAGCAGTGCGCGTGGCACGCCCTACTTCTCGCATGAAAATTCCCACACGAACTGTGCATTTTTCGGGTGCAAATAGTATCTAAGTCACTTGAGAATAGTAAATATACTATACAGGGCGTCCCACGGATATGCCACATGGAGGGATAGTACCTCGAATATTGTAGATGGAATATTTTACTGAAAAAAGACATTATTTGAATTTAAAAAACAATTTAAACTGCATTCATAGATATTAAAAAAATTACATGGTTGAACCGGGAATCGAACCCGTTACATGAGAAAAATAATCATGTTAAAATTCATGTTCTTCCTTTTATTTGAAACAGTAAATTATTTAGCAAAAAATAATCCTCATGATGAAGCCTTTCGATCGGTATGACAAAGCTACAGGGTGATTATTTTTCTCATGTAACGGGTTCGATTCCCAGTTCAACCATGTAATTATTTAAATATCTATGAATGAAGTTTAAATTGTTTTTTAAATTCAAATAATGTCTTCTTTCAGTAAAATGTTTCATCAACAATATTCAAGGTACTTTCCCTCCATGTGGCATATCCGTGGGACGCTCTGTATATATCTCGTGCGAATTAAGTAGTCAACTCGACCCCATTTCCGCTTACCGCGCGAGGTGCCTAGTTAATTCGGACGGGTAGTACCTACTTAGCTGTATAACGGTGAAAGAATTTGTGTAACTTGATCATTATTTCCAGATATTACCCATAGCTAAACATACAAGCTCAAGGATAGGCTTACAATATCAAGGATAAAGATAAAGGTTATAGATAGATAGAAGATAATTCATAGATATTAGACAGTTAAAATACACATCTACATCATGTAACCGCCTTGATCACCTCTCATAATATCTTAACGATATCGTGTTCATATAAGACTTGCATCTTATATGAAGGAACAAACAAATCATCACAAATAAAATTTAAATTTAAAATTCAGTGTCTTCTAAATAATGCGTATTCAAGCATGTAGCACGAATGATTACCTCATGGGTGCTTATCGAACCACTAAATAAACCGTATGTCAATGATGAATGTTAATGTATAGCCACCTTAAGGTCTCGATAGTACTGTGCAACCTTGCAGAGTTCCTGTGCCAGGGCTGCTTCGCCCTTCGCCGCCTCCTCACTCAACTGCAGCCTGGTGCTCGCCAAGCCACACACCTGCGTCTCCAGTGTCGTTAGAAACCCCCGCGCCTTCTCCACAGCTTCTCCTTTGGTTTTCAGGCCATTAGCTAAAGGGTCACAAGTGCACTTAAAATTGTTCCGCTCTGCTATTAACTTTTCCATCTGAAAAAATAACGAAATGATTGAGTTGAGCTGTTTATAAACAGATATGCTGTGCTTTGTCAATTAATCTACTATTGTAATAAACGTATGATAATAGATAGCACAATGTTCAAACTTGTCTTTTAATATCTTCTTCTTTTTCTTCGGCTATTGCGAGTCGCTTCTGGTAGCCTACTTCGAGGTTCTTCCAGGCAGCCTCGGCACGTTCCAGAAGCTCGACTCGCTCAGCTTCCCGTCGCGCCAACTTTCTGGCGCGGGTGCGCAGCTCGCTTGTTGTTTTATCTACTGCAGCTAGCTTTTCAGCGCATTGAGTATCCATACAACATGCCTATGAAGTCACAAAACTGAAATTAATACTTTTTATGGTTCCGTACCTCGGATCACTCGTCTGTCTGTCTATCCGTGTCACAGCCAATTTCGTCCGAATCTAATAGACCGATAAAGTTGAAATTTAGTACACATATGTATTTGTGTGACCCAAAGACGGACGTGTAGCGTAAATAAATGAATTTAGGTTACATATGGGGGACAAAGCAGAAAAAAAATATTGCAAACTGTACCGTGTGTCATATTAGGTATGTATATATGGCTTATTGCGAGGATCACCAATATATATTTTTTATAGTTTTAAAACAATAGGAGCTCGTGGCTAAGTAATAACAGCCGCTCGGGTCGATCCATCAGGTTAAGCTACGCTTGCCGGGGTTGGTCCGTGGATGGGTGACCATTTTCACATATCGAGACTCCTCCGTGCCTCGGAAAGCACGTTAAGCCGTTGGTCCCGGCTATCATTTGTGGATCTTTGACAGTGGTTACGAGTCGTCAGAAGCACGAAACTCTGACAACCAGTCTAACCAAGGGGTATCGTATTACCCAGTTACTTGGTTGTGGAGGTCAGATAGGCAGTCGCTCCATGTAAAATACTGGTATTCAGCTGCATCCGGTTAGACTGGAAGCCGACCCCAACATAGTTGGGAAAAGGCTAGGCAGATTGATTGAGTTTTAAAACAATAGCCCTAGTACTTTAGGACGCGACAGTACCCGTGCGCAGACACATCCCTTGCACTGTCGCTCAGCGTTCTTTTTACGTGACGATAAAAATACCTCTATCGATGTATTTGTTTAAAAGGTCTATTACAGCAGTCATATTTTTAAAGGTTATAACAGTAACGGTAGCTCATTGTATACGTACTGCATTTATTTTATCCAGGGTTTGCTTTTCTGGTCGTTTCGGTGATTGTTTTTTCACGGGTTGGCAACAACCATGTGATCTTTTATTTTCAAGTGCCATAAATAATTTCGTTTCCACCGGTAATTTAACAACGGGGCCACTTGTGTGCGATCCGAAGCTTCCATCGACTGAAAGATTAGGAGCGAAAGCTTTCCATGAGGCGTGTTTTTGATCAACATTTGTTGCACTATTTGGCCCAGGAACACTCTTGGCAGCGCAGGGTATTTCTTTCTTCTTATGTTCTATAAATCTAAAAAATAAACATTAACAATGATCCAAATGCTCTAAATCACAAGTACCTATAGTGTAATTTTAAATATCAGTGAGTTACTTAATTAAAATAATTGTTATCTATACACTATACATTGGTAAGAACTTCAAACCCAGTATCACTTTCAAAGAGCATTATCATAGCAATTACAGCATTGTAGGGGTCGGGTCGGGTCATCTAGGCGTTTTAAAAAGAAAGATGGCGGACCTATAAAGGCTATCTGTGTCGTGGTGTCCGAGCCGTTGCCAAGCGAGCAGTGCACAGATCAGGTGCTGTTGCTCCGGTTGCTCTTCGTTGATAAAGTTGAGGTCACGGTCCTCGGATTCCAGACGCCGTTGCGCCACCCTAATGGAACCCTGCACACAAGCAATCGATTAAATAAGATCAAACATCAAACTTTATGTTGATAACGCAGATTAAGACCAGGCACTCTAAAGACAATTTCCACACGCAAACTCCACCCCCATGCACCCGCAATCCGCTTTGTGCTAAACGCCAAAACATCAGTAATAAAGTTGAATATCGCGTGCGCTCTTTGATCGTGTTCGAAACTAAACGGCGTATGTCTCAATTCTTATTTCGTTTACAACTAAACTAATAAAAGATCTAGAGAAAAAAAATCTTGTGGCTGGATAATAAACTATATTTTGATACAGTTGTTTTATTGTAGTTTCTCTATGTTTTGCCATTTGGGATACAAATATACATGTATGGAAGCCAATGGAAGACTTTTGCCAATCACGTAAATTAATTTATAATAACTCAGTAGTCATCAACTCAGTAGTATCAATGTCAATTAAAAAAATGAAATTAAATAGAAATGCAATAATGGTCATGTCAGGTAATGAAAATATTTAACGAAATGCAATAATGTCAAAAATAAGTAATTATAATGTTAATAGGTTACTTTTAAGAAAAATATTTCAAATTAACATTATCTACAGAATTACAGTTGTATATTAGATGAGATATATTAGAGTTGTCATGGTAACTTATTAAATATTCTTTGAGCCATAAAAAAAACTTTTTCTCATTAAAGCCGTAAGCGTGAAGCGTAAAATACCACATACAGGTATCTCTAACTTATTTTTATCGCGTAGTTTCCTATACAGGGTGTTAGTGTAAACACCGTTATCCTTGAAACCAGTGGTTTGGTTTCATTTATAGAACGTAAAATCAATGGAAAAAAAACAACTTTTTTTTTTAAAAGAAAATCTACATTTTTCCCCAAGAATATTTCACCCTAAAGGGCAACAAACTTGCGTCTCAACACGGCGGGCGGTGGTTGGCGGGGGCGGGCGGGGCGCGCGCGGCGTTACATGACCGGCCTTCAGCTGTTTCGCAGCGCTCTCGAGCGCGTATCCATGAGTATCGGGACAGTGACGGATATTTACTTTTTAAAATCTTTTAATGAAAATAAGGTTTTTTTTTGTTGTTACTGGGTCATTTATTTTCATATTTAAGTCAACTACCCATGGTTTGAGTGACAACGGTGTTTACCCTTGCATACTGTATTTGCTTTGAAGTAAAAAATATTTCTTATAGGATGATGTTTGTTTTGACAAATACATTTACTTCATAAATAAACAGTGAAGGTAGGGTTAAGCTATCTAAACTTTATAAACCACACATACCACTAATGGTCAGTCTTAATTTTATTTTAAGAGTGTAATCTAGAATTTACAAACTATATTTCTCCAATACTAAAATCGATCGACTCATTTTTCTCGTCAAACCTCCAACCCTAAATTACCTTCAGTTCCATACAGGGTTTTATTTCAAGTGCCTTCGAAACGTTCCATGTTATGAGACTGGTCATGGACGAAGATTTAATTTTATCCAATGGGAATGGTTCCATTTCTGGAACTGGTTCCTTTTCTGGAATTGGTTCCTTTTCTGGCATTGTTTTCGGAAATATTTCTTTCTGCGGGGGGATCATCTACAAATATGTACATATTCATAATTCACCTGAATAATTATAAAGAGATAAGAAATTTGCTCATTTTTTATACGTAAGTAGCGCTTCACGCTTCTTTTCACACACGAGAACTTGTATTACACTGTTAGTCCACCGCACTGTGAACGGGACGTCAACGAGAAACGAGATTATTCGAACCGAACGTGACGTCCCGTTGACGAGCGACAGGCGAGAACGTATTAGGCTCCCTGTCTAATCTCTTATATTCACTTTCTTATTACTCGTGCCAAAAAGGGTGCCAAATGCATGATTCGCTCTGGGCGCCTAAGTGGTTAAGACCAGCCGATAAGTGCGAGCGATGGGAGCCCAAAAATTTTGCACCATCTTGGATAAGTTAGACATTCCCACAGAATTAGGAGTATCTTTTTCGACTAATGCAAAAAAGCATTAGCAGCAAAGCACGTACAAAAATAGAAGAAGTTGTCGCCAGTTCAACCTAGTGACCTCTTAGTTTGTTTTATTTCTACGAAATCAAACTGAGCCTTGAGTTCGGTCACGGAGGATCGGTCAACGGGACGTCACGTTCGGGTCGAATAATCTTGTTTCTCGTTGACGTCCCGTTCACGGTGCGGTGGACAAATAGTGTAAATCTACTTCGTAATTTGTTAATTTTTCAATCCGCTCAAAGTTGAAGTACCTAAAAGTGAAGCAGCTTTAGAGCAGAACGTTTTAATGTAGAACAGATACTAATGAGTACCGCAGTTTAGCCAGCTTACTAAAAGTTTTGTAACTCAATAACCTTTTGGACTGGTTCATCATCACCATGCCAGCCGAAATACGTGCAACTGCTGGACTTAGGCCTCCCCCAAACGTCGCCACATCGACCGTTACATGCTTGTCGCTTCCAGCGGATCTCGCCGCGTCCTCCAAGTTATCCGGTCCACCTTGTTGGAGGCTTACTTACAAGGCAAAATAAAACACAAAATCTGGTTCAGCTGCCTTTTGCCTCCATAGGTATCTCGTCTGGATATATTATACTTTCATAAAACGCTAATATTTTAGTTAAACAGACATAGCTTAGCTAATAAAAACAATCTCTTGTCTCACCTTCTTTATTTTTATGATGCTGTGCGGTCCAGGTCGCATATTGTTCACCTTGTGTATTTCGCATAATATTTCTTTCAATATGCTCTTGGAAACACGACGAGCATCAAAATTTCGTCGTTTCTTAAAATATTTGATAACCGCTATTAGGGAGTATAACTATTTGTATACCTAATTATCTTTTATTATTAGACTATCTTTGGTTTACTTCTTTCCAAACAGAAACTATAGAGGTCTACAGAGTCAAGTCTTTATGTAAATCGTTGCACTAACTATCCTTACAGCTACAGCAGCTTGCAAAATTTAAGTTTGTTTATGGACCTATCTCTAAAAACTAATACGCGAATAGGATCAAAAACCCATCCCAAGAGGGACAATACTTTCGTAATCGTATGCTTCACTGTTGGGCCAGTCTTTGCGATACTTAACCCTTTTTCCATTTTCAATCACTGCTCAACTGTATTGTTTACTTACATATTGCATATTTTTACTTAAGTAGGTACTCTATTATTAGGTAACATACCAGTTCAGGTTCCTTTTTATTATCAGCATCCCTACAATCTCTATATTTTTGACTATAATGGTTAGTCCCCATTGCAAACTAAACTGACTTTTGATTTTATGATTTACTGTATTTACATTTGTTTTAGAGTGTAATTTTTATATGAAATTGCTCACGTTACGGAAAATATCATTTTAAATTTTACACATAATTTATTTCAAAATTCACTTGACAATGTGCTTGACAATGACAGAATAAGCTCTTGTCTTTAGATCTTCTTACTCTTCTACTCTACAGGTCATGCCAGCCAATCCATATTCTCTTTGAAGCTAATTGAAGAAGCTTTTTGTGTTAGCCTTCCTTAGAAAACAATAACGTAATCTTGAAATAAATGATTCTTCTACTATCACGAATAGGTGAACCTAGGCATAAAAATATCCACCTCAAATGTAAACATACACGATAATAATTGCTTCAGGCACTACCGTCACCCAACATAGGGACTATGCTGGGTGAGACCACCTTCCAGCTCGCTACCTGTCTGCTTCTGGGCGCTCCTTGCGTGGCTCCGCATCGCTGCGGTGAAGGTGTCGACTGCCTCGGTCACCATGGCCTATCATCCATGACATCATCCGTCGTGCTCTTGTCACCGCCGTGTGGGCTTGGCACGTGACGATGGGAAGAGACCAGACGGAATGACCATAATGCCTTGGAAGGTAGGTAGGCCTTTGGTGTGGGATGCAACGTGTGTCATCTTCCTAGCACGGCGGGCTGTGCTGGAGCTGCTGCTGCAGGTGCAGAAAACCTCAAACGGCGCAAATACTCCAATCTTATCGGGACGTATATGTTCGAGCCGTTTGGGGTTGAAACCCTAGGGCCATGGGGTCCGAGTGCCCACTTAGTTTTTCAAGACATCGCTAAACGCTTGGTCGACTCTTCACGTTGGCCAAAGAATCAGGATTGCCATACAACGTGGCAATGCTGCCAGCCTTTTGGGCACTTTTCCTGTTGACAGCGATGCAGACGAATTTTTTGATGCCCTTTGATAATTTAGTGTTAGCTTGTATAATGTATATAATTAAGGTTTATAACTGGAAAATAAATTAAATATTATTTCACGATAATAGTATAATGTTAGTTATTGTAATACAAAGTATAGCTACACAATATAAAAATGGTATTTGGCTCGCCTACGCACTACCACGTGCTTGCGGGCTGGCAGTCAGGCATAGAATGAGCCCGCATGCACTTGTGACGTATGCGCTCGAGACAAATCATAAATATATCTTTAAACACCACAGTTACGTACCTTACTATATTTATTTTTATAGTGTGAATTACAGGCGGAGAAATGAGGGAAATGTCGTCAGGAAAGTTTTGAGTATTAATATAGATGGCTATACGAGTAGGGGAAGACCAAAGAAATGATGCATGGACTGGGTGAAATATGGCTAGAAAGAGAGTAACTACCGAGATGACGACTAAATGAGAAGTATGAAGAAAAAGACATGTGCGCCAACCCCAAATAAATTGGGATAGGAGAATGATGATGAAATTACATAATATACGAATCTCATTCATATACCTCAATATCTATTATCAGGTCCAAAGAAATCAATTTGCACTTAAAAGAAACCAAACGAAATCGATTTATTAATACGACCTTAGGCACCTAGATGTTATGTTCAATGGCTACACGAGCGATAAATTGGCGAGAATTGCCAGGAGCCTACAGGTAAAGTTAATTTTCTTATCGATACAAGAAAAGTACTGGTAAGTTTAAAAAAAAGGCCAATCTTGAACGACTGACTCAGTAAAAACATTCCAGAGACCAGAAAAGATTGTAATCAATGTTACACTTAACGATTATCTTAATAAATTCTCATCCTTACAAAATATCATGCAGGTGATTCAACATTACGTGCATTCGAGCACAATGCACCGTGGCTGAAGATAAAACGAGAAAGAGTGATCGCACCCCGTCGCCGGCGCCGGCGCCGCCGCCTGGCTCCCGCCGCTAACGGTCCTTGCCTTCCAAGTACAGCAGCATTAACTACATTGGTGCTATATTTAGCACAGTCACCATGCCATGTACAGCATTTACTTGTATCCAGTACTAGTTGCATCTAAAATAGAAAACTAGACTCCAGGCAAGTCACACGCCTCTGCGATGCTTTTTTAATCATGCGCTGTAAGTATTAAAAGGCAATCTGAGTAGGTACCTATGAAATTAACTGGAAAAGTGTGAGGAAAACTGGCGGACGTATAGTTCCAGTTTTGTAGATAAGTATATATGCTAATAAACTGTAATTACCTACCTACACTTGGTTGCCTAAAAAATTAACTTGGGTACTAATAAAAAATAAGTAACACTTGGCTTGAAATACAATCATTTCATAATAGACATTCACATAGGTAGACAGTATAGTATTTATATTGCGGAAATAGTAGGTAACTATGGGTTGAATTAAGTTTTTGTCTAAATAATTAATGAGTACGTTACCTACTCGTTCCTGAACAAAAACTTTATAGGTAGGTAGTAGTTAGTAGGTAAGTACTTGATAAGTATAAGTTTCCTAAAGCTGAAATGTTTTTAAGAAACTATTTATACTAAGTATATATTTTTTTCTATATATAGTTTTGTCAATCCAAAATTAATAATTAATTACTAAGTGATTTGTGGTTTTCTAATACATGCACGTGCCGCTCGAGATCAATCGACAACCCAAATCAAAGAAATGACTATACAGCCATTAAATATCAATCAGGTAACTCACTAGAAATTAACAAAAAACGGGATTTTAATATTAATTAATAACGCGTTATTATGGTGACGCTGGTACCCAATATCTAAATCTGTTACAAAATGAGTGGCACGAGTCATGCTGATACAGAATGCACGTACCTACCATTAGTTTTAATCAAACCACAACGCATAATGCGTTTCGACATTATCCCAAATAGGTGTTTTTTCCGGAAATAGAACAAGTAGATATGTGCCTGCCTAATATGGATTTAATTGATTAACTTAATATTGAGAGGTATCCGACTTAATAATACCTAATACATAGACGTTCAAGTGATTTGAGCAAACACGCTGGTTGAAACAGTTTGATAAAATAGAAATACGAAAATTCATATTTCTTCATTGACAACTCATTTTGATCGAATTTTCCCACACACTTTCATGCCAATTTGATAAAACTGTTTGAAACAGCCTGTTTGATCAAATTACTTGAACGTCTATGGCCCGAATATGTGACATGCATGTATTCGTAGATACTATAATACTGCGTAATAGTCATTTTGTCTATGTTATGTGGAATTGTGGCGTGTGTTGTAACAAACATGTCACAGTCAGCGAGCACCGCATTACCAATTGGATTAACTTGACAATCGAGGGCAAAAATTAATCAACATGAAGATCCGTTATTTGAGAATGAACAAGTACCTACCAATACTGGGTCTCGGTTTTTTCCAGTTCGATTGTACGTATCATTACACGGCGGCATGCAGCGGCCGTCCGGACGGCGCGCGCTGCGCACCGAAACGCGGACACTCGTTCAGACAAAACAAATTATGAAGGCCTCGATGTAATTCCAACTTGTTTACCTTTACAATATTCATGTCACAGATCAGATTTGCATAAAAAACTTAACTAGAAACAAATATATGGATGTTATGGGTCACCAATGTTTGCTGTGATTTCAATTGGTTTAGTTATGTTTTTACTGTTTGAACATCAAACATACAAACACACTCGTACAACATAATCTCTGTCAGTAAGACTATCCAAAGAAAATGCGAACATCAGTCATAATGATATTATGCCGTTTAAAACCGTTCATACGCGGGTGCTAAGTGAGGCACCATTAAATAAAAATACCACATAATGGAGGGAAATTGCAGATGTAAACAATGATGATTATGACATAGCCAGTAGAGATAACTAAAGCATAAAACCTATGAAACTTCGCTAAAGTACCTAAATGAAGAACGATGAGCAAAATCGCAAGGCCTCGTTTGAATCTTTGAATATGTAAGCCGTTTGTGCGTGAGTCCCGAGCGCGCGCCGCGGCTGCGGTGCGGTGGTGGCGCGGGAGAGTGTTGCTCGTTGGTCGCCATTGGCCGTCATGCGGCGTGTCAATAGAGCCACGTATTGTGTCCGACGCATTGTTACCGGCCGGCCAGATGACCCCACTGCACGCCACAATAACACTTCAATACGCTGATCACATGCCACCGGAACACAGATCTACTCCGTCAATAGCGTCACCGTGTTGTTAAACTGTCTCATAACATTCTGACGATGCGTAGCGTAGACTCTGATGATCAACGTGAGAAGCTTGGAGGCCAGTGACGTAGACACCACGCCTTCCACCGCTAGCTCGCGGGTAACCGCATATATTTTTCCAGAAGTTACCCTCTGGAAAATATGATATGACTGCAACGTCACACACAATCGAAGTGCGAGAATAATCTTCTCATAATGGCATAAGTACTTTATAAACATAATTGTGTGTTATGCTCACTTATGCTCACCTACATTTAAATTGCTCGTGAATGGAAAATCCTGATATTGAAAAAAACTTGTTTGTACTACCAAGTTTAAGTAGTCCAAAAAGTATGCTTCTCTGCTTATCGTTAACATACGAAGTGGATTCGAATCCTTTAACACAGCTTTAACTGGACACTTAATGCCACTTGTCACAATTCATGACTTATACACCTTCTAATCCAGTTACTAATATATTACAAATATAATTATGTACTTACCAGAAAAACAATAGGTACCTTCTTCTTCCAAAGTCCTCGTTGAATTTCCCTATATATTCTTGCATCCTGTTAATTGTTACATTTTATTACTCTCGCAAGATCAGTTTTATTGCATTTTATGATTTTCTAACAGAATCTTTGATTATAAAATTGTTGCGAAAATCTGTTTATCTTCGAGATTTCAAGATGAGTTTACGTGAAAAGTTAAACAGAGGTTAGACTAAGCTTTAGTTTCAGGGTCGATTATACGTTTATTGCAAATTTTACAAAAACTAGAAGCTTTATATGTGACATTAATTGTTCAATTAGCATATACCTATACTCAATTTCGTGTGTAGTGTGTACCGATGTGCGATTGTACAACATTATAACTATCGTGCCCGTGTTTATACAAATCAATTAATTACCAACTGTTATAATAACGCAACGTGATCTTCAAGAGAACCTTGATCTGTTGCTGTCAGTACGTCAGTAGGTACCTCGGATGGTAGAAGTGGTCACTTTTGCAATCGATTGTTCAAGGTTTTCTGTGCATCAAGTAAAAATGTAGGTACCTATTAACTTTAATAGTTTAATATTTTTAAACACTATGTTGCTTTTTTTTTAATTTCGTCAAGGTTCGCTGTTTCTACAAGAGCTACCTACTACATGAAACTGACATTGGACTGGTCACCCATTCAGTGAACCCAGTCTATTTATTCCGGTTCTACTGTTTTTAACTTAGTTAGGCTACTTTCAGGACTATCTTCTGCGTTTGGCGCTTCAATAAATTCAAAAAACTAAATTCTAAACAAACGCACCTTAATAATAATAATTTTTCTATTGCCTGTTTTTAGTCGATCAAGCCAAGTGATCAAGATGAATAATATGAGGTCACGGGTACCTACTATATTAGTGTCACACGAAAATTAATATCCTATTCTCAGCCAAAAAGCACAAATAAACTACAAACCAAGTATCGTAATATTAAATTTATTTTTGTTTTGCAATCCATCTTGATGGCCGCGCTGAAGGGACTTTTTGCGCCTAGAGGCTAGAATCTTGCTTGAGAAATAAGAAACAGTGAACTTTCAACTGGTAGAGCAAGTGTGGCAAGTACAGACACAGGTTTGTCAAGTTCCGTAGGGCCTTATCATCGAGTCGTGAAATGAAACACAACGAAGGCGATGGCTATAAAACCGGAATAACTAGAACATATAAGTTCACTGTTGAGGGATTTGCTGGCCACTGGGTTCAAGAGAATCGGAAACAGTAGTGCCCTTTATTCTTTAATTACGTAAAACTTGATAAAACAATTTAGATGTTTATTTGAACGATCGTGCCTTTCCTTATTCCAGACGAAAACCAGATACAATACTAGTCATAATTAGAACTTGCTTACTTACATAGATTGATAGATATACAGAGTGAAATTGAATTCATGGGCAGCCTCTTAAGGGGTCATAGTACTCGTCATTATTAACAACTTTCACTATGGGACTAACAGTGAAATCGCGAAAAAAACTGTTTCCTACATTTTGACGAGCTATGAGAACGTAATACTTACCCCTCAATAATTAATTTAACCCTTAAGCGCCTGCTACACGGTTGCCAACCGCATCCCCGACAGAGGTGGCCTTAGTTGGTGACCGGCAGAGCTTTTTCTTTGGTAGTAAACCATCATCTACACGGTTGTAAACCACCAAGGTCACCTTTGTCGGGACGCGGTTGGCGACCGTGTAGGAGCCACTTTAAGAGGATGTCCATTCATTCGATTTCACCCTGTATAATTAAGTAGATAGTGCGAGTGATATGAGACAGTACAAGAACCCGATTGAGACAATACCCACGAAAACTGGACCCCCGAATCAACTCTAAAATGCAAGGATACAAGCACGCACAATAAGAGCAACAAAACTCCAAAACATATTGAGATGTTTTCACTTTTTATGGCGAATTATTTTTAGTGAAAAATAAATCAAATCAGTATGGTAATTATTTCAACTGCTTCTGAAAAATGTCAAGTAAACCTTTAAAACCCTATTGATTCTTTGAAAAGGATAGTTGACGAAGTTACAGATTTTAAGATCCCTTGTCCGGAAAATTCCTGCCACCATGTTTTATCTGTCGGGCGCCGAGCAGCATTCCTATGATCCTATTAAAAGGATGTGCGTGCGGTGCCGGCGAAATTGCTGACACTTACAGCATTGCGCCATGGGGCCAGCAAGCTGAAATGTCTCACCCTTGCCAACCCTATGTAGCTGATGTCCATAGACAGTGGAAGCTGTCTGGTAATCCAGGTAGCCCATGGGTCTCTAAAGTCTCTATCGCTGCCAGCTAACTGCAAAAAAGACTGGTATAAAACACAAATATTTATTGGAATTCATAAATCCATAATTTATTAAGTAGATTTATAGCTAAGCCATGCATATTTGATACAGAGTCAGTAGAACTGAGCATGCCTGCCTTCTTTACTTATGTAGTACCTATCAATTATGTGATATGAAAATCATTTTCCGGAACTACGTGTACGTAAGTATAACGCTCATTAAAAGCTTAACGTGACGGGGACGAACTCTGGCGCCGTGAATTCGTAGCGCTTTTAAGTAGGTATTAATACGCACCGACTGCGCGCGCGCAACTCAGTAGGAGGCAGCTTGCGCTCGCTTCGTGTCGTTGCTAATCAGGCGTTTCGCCTAGTTGCCGGCTAACGTGCTTCGTCCGCGACTATTACTGCACCGACAAAAATGACGATATTCACTCCGAACTAACTTTGCGTGACTAGATTCTAAGCACGAGGCCTTAAAAACTTTTTATTTATATTTTAAAATATTTTAATTCATAATTCAAAATGGTTAGTGGCAATAAAGATCCGTGTGATCTCAAAAAAGTGCCACCGAAGAACCGTGAGAAGAAGACGAACAACTATAAAAGAGCAAATTGGTTTTCGAAAACATGGTTCGTCTGGATGATGCCCACTTTCTGGAGAGGCTACAAGCGGGACCTGTACGACTCGGACCTCACTAAACCTAAAGATAGCCACCTCTCCGACAAGCTTGGCGACCGGCTCGAAAAGTAAGTACAGACCTACTGAAAATATTTGAATACCATTTTTTTTTTTGTTAAGCCCTTGTACGTACAGAATTATTACAAAAGTCCCTGTGAATGTTGACATTTAGCTTCACAAGGTGATGCGCAAATAAAAAAAAAACCCACAAAATAAATTGTGTGCTTAAACTCCACTGGCATTTAACAAGCAAGACATGTTAATAAAATCCGTGCGACCACGGCCGCATGTACAATACCACAATGAGTAGATAAACACACCTATATTATTTGCGTAAGTGATAAATTCCAGGAGCTGACAATTTGTATTGTATCATGAAAATTGTTAAAGACAAAGAACTTTTTTTTAAAACCCTTTTATAGTTGTATGAGTGAACGTAACAGAAGTTTACACATCGGAGCGTCGCCTGCGATAGTTTCAAATTAACACCTGCGGCACTCATACACAATAATGGAATCATAGATGTTTTCCAACTTTGTTTTAAATACTGAAGCTATTCTAGAGCAAAACTATTTTATTTTCAGCGAAGTATGCTTACTCATCTTTTTCTTTTACCTACCTACTGTGCAGATAATTCATTTTTAAATCTTTTTTTTTTCATGAAAATTCTTCCAACTTATAAGGAAAATACATTTTGGTAAGGGTAGGTATAATATTCCTAAAATAAGCCTAAAAGTAAATAACAATTTCCTTACTCTTTCCACTCCCTGTTTCTTCGAACGTATAATCATTTATTTGAATGTGGGGCAGAAAAACATAAACCACTAAATTGGTAGGTACTTACGCAAATTAAATAACGTTTACTATGCAAGTAGTGTATTTGAACCGTTTCAAGATACCTACTTTCACAACCACGTGCAGCCTCTCCCCCACAGGCGCGTTTTTATCGGTCGATAATAACGCAAGCGTTATTTCGATAATGCGTCCCGATTCCTTGCACACAGCTGCGTTTTTATCGTCCGATATTTCAAACGTCTGCGTGAAACCTACACTATAGGCCTACCGCCCGCACTACACCGTACTGTCGCTATTAACGCAGGTGTGTTTAAGATCGCATGCGTCCTAGTACAAAATGTTCTAAGAACCCATATCAGAATATCGCAGGACGGAGGAACGCAAGCGTCCTACCTCTATTGCGTTATTATCGCAGCAGTGTTTAACTTCGTGGCCGCCTAGAAAAATTGAAAACAGATATCGCAATAACGTTTGCATTATTATGGATGGACCGATAAAAACGCGCCTGTGAGGGAGAGGCTTAAAATATGCACTGCGCTCAATGTAGTACTACCCACATACTTCGGGACCAGAAGATTCACTAATAACACTACGATAAACTATCGAGGAAACCCCTCTAAATTATTTCTATGACGTTGTCTGCAACTCTGCACACCTCATCAAGTTTTCTCACAATTTTTTTGTACTTTCCGGAAAGGAGTTAATTACCAAAAAAGGAATAATTACTTACCTTACTATTTATGACGTGAAGACCAATAGAACAATGGACAAAACTGTGCGTACCTACTTATTATTATAACGATACTTTTAGAATTATTCCACCGATAAAATAACAATGTAATTTAATGAACAAACACGATAAAAAAGACCTGAAATGATTACTCAAAAATACTTATAAGTATTTAATATTTTACAAATATACCTAATAAAACTCAATGTAAACTTTCTATCTAAGTAGGTACAGTACATAAAAGAATAGCATTTCATAATTTCTTACCGATCTCCTTTCTTTAACTGATTTCAACCGTACCTACAATATTTCGTAAACTGAATTTTCTTTTACATCGTTTTTCTTTTCAACTCCTTATTATTCAGATTTCAACAACAAAAAAAAAGTAATTTCTTACGTGTAGGTACGCTACGTAAACTTTAGTTAACTTAAATAAAATTGACTCGAAACACTATTTATGGAAACCTCTTAGTATTTGAATATTGAATTGAGAATAGCTGTGATTGTATTTTTCCATAGGTGATTAGACAGGAAGTTGTGTTTCTCACATATGAATATAATTTATCATCAACGTGTCAAGTGAATCCAATACTACTTCTGTTATTTTATTTTTTTCACAGTAAAGTCATTAAATGCTCTTGATTGTTTTCAACTCATATTCCATCATTAGGTATTCTTAGAAAATTAAGTAGTTACCGTACGTAATTGAATACAGGATACTGATGACTGTACTGGTGGCAATAATACAATAAAGATAATCAAGAGCCTACTAAAATCATAGCGGAGTCAAAATATTTTTGAAAAAAGTTTTTCCTAACGAGTCTGGGAATAATTCTTATGCCGAAAATATGTTTTGTTTTGTCTATTATTTGTTTGTCTGAATGTACCTACACACGGCTATTCATCACGCTATACATTTCCAGTGCTGATCTCGCATTGTATAGGAAATGTACCTATACCGTTCCAGAATCACGCAAATACTACCGCATAGATTTTGTTCTTTGCATAGATATTCCCTTTATTTAAGTATGATCAGTATGTTCGCTAAATATCACGCTATTTGCTATGCAGAATGAGCAATATTAGGTACATTATGTTCGTATTCTTCTGTAGTTTACCGCTAATTGCAAAAAGACGATTCAAAAGGTTAGAATATTGCAGGTAGTTACAGACTTACCGCCTTATTCATAAATGCTGCTTAAAGTTAAGTTATGAATTAGCAACTGTTGAACCATACATTTTCGACGTTATACGACTCTTTACATTAAGAAACGTTTATGAATAAGAGGGTTAACTTTTTAAATTATTATCATCAGGATACAGGTACCTACCTTTATGGAGCTAAGCAGTCAATCATCATAACATATTTAAGGACGCCTATTTTCGGCAACTTTGAACAAAGCAATTAACTTAGCGGATCGACGACTGCTTGACAAACCTGTGATAATAGTAAGTTCGATTCCCAGCTATTGATGATGATGATGATCTTTGTAACTATTTTTTTTGTCATAGATGTTATATAGTATTATGGCATTTTGCGCCGACCCTAAAGATATTGGGATAAGGGCAATAGAATGATGATGATGAAGGAACGCAGGCGTCCATTAATTCACTAAAAAACGAAAAACTTCGCAAGCAAGGGCAAAATAGTACTGAAGGCTTCGGGCGTCGACCTCAAGACGAGCTGCTTCTCACACGGACTACTGTACCTACGTCGCTTGCCCGCCTTTTACAAGTCTTGACTCTGTATGTTTTGGCTGCTGATACCAAAACGACAAACGTAGTAGGTAGTAGAAGGGAAGTTTTATAAAAATACTAGCTGCGCCCCGTGGTTTCACCCACGTAAGTCTCGATCCCGTGGGAATATCGGGATAAAAATCCTATGTCCTATTCCAAGTCATGGTCTACCCCTGATGGCGTGACCATGGGAAATAGGGATTCATTTTTATAAATATAGATAGAAGATAGATAGAATAGATGACAGTTATTTAAGTATATTGTGGTATCTTGCCACTTCCACGCGAACAAAATTGTAGCTGTAATACTTATGTAATAGAAGCTAGTAATTATTAATAGATGGAAAGTTCATAATTACACGTTTCACGTGTCCATGAAAATATGGAGTAAATTGGTAATAATTTTCTCCATGTCGAGATTCGTAATCTTATCCCGAATAGCATGAAATTGCATAATACACACATTTTATACGCATTAAGTTTTTTTACACTAATTTAAATATGATAAAGATATTTTGTGCCATTTTAGCAAACGATTACTTCTACAATAGGTAGATATTATTACTTTGATAACCTGACTCAAGACGACAGGCACCATGTCGATTGTTTACATCAAAATTGGTAGTAATTCAAACTATTACTTACTTTAAAAGCTAGCAGTCTTATTACCTATATTAAATATTCTGATGTACAAGAATATAAAAAAGGAAGGGAAAGAATCATAGGCCATCAAAAAATTCGTCCACATCGCTGTTAACAGTACAAAAGTCAAAAGGCTGGCAGCTTTTAAAATATATAAATAATATCTTGGAAATGACAAGTAAAAAACTACTGAATGACACTACAGACGATACTCGCACATTATTGTGCTTCATTATACATAGGTAGTTCAGTAGTTTTACTATAAAATAAAGTCGAGAGGTGTCCTGGGAGACCCAGTTGGAACGAAGTTCCTTTGCCTGTCTATTATGTATTAAATTACAGGCACTACTACGAGTAATTAAATATAGTTATAATAATTATTATATGTGGGTAGTCCTTTCCTCGACACTCGAATAAAACAGTGATGCTAAAAAAGCGAGTAGGTACCTACCGTCTTTATGTCTTTAAAGGTATTCTGAACCGGTCGTACATAAGGATTTCGACATACATTTCCGCGTTTTCGTTTTTAACTACTTTAGTGGTAAGTAGGTACATATCTTGGAGCTTCACGAAAAAAATACACCTTGTACGCAGATGCAGCAAGCAGACGTACCCAATTAAAATATGCACAATAAATTCATTGTGTTAGCGTAATTCAGTAATTTCGTGTAGATAGGTAGGTACCTCTTTTAAGTATTCCGTGAGTAAAGAAAGATGTCTATGTACAAAGAAAGACCTACAATAGGACAAAACTGAGATAGACAAATTATTATTTAACGATGCCTGATTACCTTTTTGTATGTCAATATCACTTACTCAAATCATCTATCTTGCTTTGCTTTAATTACAGCTCGTTAAAGCATCGTTCTCGCACTTGACGGATACCTGTTCACATTGAATCAATAAATAACTGTCATCATCATTCTTGAATTATTTTTTTGCATACTTCATGTGCATTTACAAGTTTTTCTCAGTGCCTATCCCTGTTTCTTAGAAAACAAAGGGTACCTTACTCTTGAACAATTCTCAATATTGCAAGTAGCATAAAAAATGTATAAAACTAAAATGATGACGATAAGATGTGTACGTATGCGACTCGTGCTTCAAAGAACTATTTTATGTATGTACACATATTGAATATTAATAATTCTCGTGCTTGATTAATGACAACATACCTACACCTAGCAATACTCATAACGAAGGTATTGGTTTATATAATATAGTTAATTGACTTCAGAAACTATCTTATAAGCGTTTAACTAAATACAACTTTGTCCCGAGAGATGCGCTTATCTTTCTGCCTGTCCCTCGGACCCTTCGGCGGTAAACTAAATAAGAATGTAATATCTGCTAATAAGTATTCGGCCACTATAGGTGTAGATCTGCCTCATCGTAGCTGCATATTGCGCGATACTCGAAGTAATTGACTAAATAGCCACGCCTCGAGCGAGGGTCAACTTAAATTGCAAACCGCTTTAGCAATATTAAAATATTCGTTTTTTTCCATGCACATGAATGTTAAATCTCTTGAGAGATTTGAACCGAATTCGCAGACTCGTATCAATGTATTACCATAAAGATGTACGCATGCAGTACCCGGTGCATTCCTTCGCGAATTCTTTGGAAGTCATTCAGTTATTATCAAACCAGTTATTCACGTGCTGGTTACGGTGTATCGGAAAAACAACAAAAATATCTCTGCGTGAGATCTTAAAGAATGCGTGCCAAATCTTTTGGGATCATTAATCATATTTACTTATTTATAGTTTATAGTTTCTGTCTTATCTGCATTGCCACTTGCAATTATCCGTACAATATTCATATGCATGGCATTATTCTATGCATCCACTGAGGACACATCTGCGTTCGCTTGTCATCGTCCTCTATGATTATATATTAACATCGAGCATGTGTTACCCTTCACCTTACCCCACTTGAAGCTACCGCGCCGGGTATGTGGTACATTCACTTACCACACGACGACGAGCGAATGCTTTGACAGTGAGACGGAGTTATAAACAACGTTCATACTTCGCAAGAATATGCGGAGAAGGAGCTTGACCGCAAATTAATATACTACTAACCCTTGGTTGGTTCTAGAAACACGCAGAAGATCGTTAAATTTCTAGACTTCAACATTTGCCTAACCTGGATTTTTTTACACCTACAGTTTATTAACATAGTTAATTATTGTAAGTATTGTGTCCGTGACGTAAATAATTAATAAAAACAATTGCACAAATTGTTTATTATTGTAATTACGACGAAGTCCTTGCTGACAAATGACGTGTTGCTGTGAACGGCACTAACGCTACTCAACAAACAAAACATGATACAGTGATTACAGCGCATCGATCACTAATAAAGAACTAGATACACAATCAGCGTCAAAAAATGTCCTCACCGAATGACCGCCCACTTGAACATTTGGGTGGTCTTTTCATCTAGTAGCATTCGAACGCTCCGACGGTAAACATGCCTCAGTGCTCGTTTAAAAACTGCAAAAATCACACGTCTAGGACGCTAAAAAAGGATGGAGTTTCATATTTTTGGTAAGTATTAATATTATCTTTATATAATTGTTAACACTGTATTGTAAATACTGATATTTTGTCAAGAAATCATCGTAAAAACTTTATTTTAAATTAAGTCGTAACAAATAGCAGGCGATATAATGCAGCTAAATTGTAAAGACTCTTACTAAACGTATTAATCATACTAGCGCATGCCCACTTAAATTGTTTGGGTTATCCACGTTGACTCTGTTCAATTTGTTGGAGACGCTATATATAATAATTCTTTTTTTTTTTATGCTAGATTTGATTTTCGATTTTATTTACCCGACTGCGCGACGCAAGGAAGGGTAATGTGTTTATCAGCCTATGTATGAATAATTGACCTAAAATAACTGCCACCAACTGCATCAGACTACTTGAAAAGTGACTTGTTTGGAACTTGTTAGTTGTTTTTTATGAGTCGGGTTTTTTAATATTGTATTTTTTTTTGTGGTTTTTTAGTAGGTTACTGTATTTTTTTTATTTTTTAAGTAATTTAGATTCATTAATAAGTAAATGTGGTGACATTTATTTATTTCACCACCATTTATTTATTTTTCCACTTCACGAAATGATATTTTCTGAATGTGAAGATCTGATTTGTTACAAAAAATACCAAAATCGCTAATTGTATGCCTTTAATATTTAAGGCGTTCCCTCAATTCCTCATAGATTCCATCATCAGAACAAGGATTAGATGTAAAAAGGACCAACTTGGGAACAAACCTAATGTAATACCGTTTGAATCATCTCAATCGGTCGATCCGTTTTCGAGTTATCGGTGGTGTGCAAACATAAAAAAAAAACCTATATATTTATAAATACGCGACGCATTGAGTAACCTCCTCCTTTTTTTGAAGTATGTTAAAAATACCATACATAATAATTTACAGTACAAACAAAAAATATTGTTCTGGTTCGTCTCCATTCGTTCCTTGTCCTAGCGGCGAGCCTCGGTTGTAAAATTTATTACTTTTTTTTGGCACTTAGTAATTGTTACTTTAAAGCATGCGTATAAGGTTGAAGTTGTTTTGATGTATCTTGAGCAGTGAGTACCGGTCGTAAAATTTTATTGCTTTTTGTAATAGCTTTGTGAATACGACTTTAAACGTTGTAGGTAAGGTTGAAATTACATTAATGTATATTTATTTTAACTAAACACAATTGGCGACATTTTTAAGAGAACTTTTGTATGAGATTGTGTATCTAGTTCTTTATTAGTGATCGATGTTACAGCGCAATAAAAAGTTAATTTGGAAACTATTCACACGACTTCCTATGTTTTTTTTTAAATAAATGCACAGTCTCATAGTCTGGCAACCATATTTTATAACATGACAACAGAACTTAATAGATACAACTATTAAAACGTAGGTACTATATATACTAATTATGCAAATGAATTAGTGAAGTCTGTTCTACTTTTCCGCCTATATAGATGATTGGAGTTAAGCAACCCTCAATGCTATATTGCTACCAGAGCAAGTACAGCACTACACAATACTTGACCAACAAGTTACATGAAGTCACGCAGATTTTGACCACATCTATGACTTTTAAAACCATGAACAAGATAAGTAGGGATCAACAAAAAATATCAACACAAAAGAGTGTGCATTGAATAAGTTGTATATAAGTTTTACAACTTACCATTAGATGCTTACTTATCGCTTCAAATACTTAATTAAAACAGTACCCTGATTCATTAAATTCTGACAATGATTCTGACGTACATTCAAGAGAAAAAAAAATGTATGTAACAATTCATAATTTTAAGTTAATTTACATTTATGATTTATAGTTTCTATGATGTTGATAAGATTTTAACTTATTTCGGAACAACCATGTAAATTACTTAATGTTTTCAGAACAAAAAAGCGTCCTGGGTACTACATATTTTTAATTATTGCCATTATTAAGACAGAGCATAAACGCCGAAAAAAAATACTTTTCTTGTATGGCATGGCAAAGCATAGTCTTAGAAATTAATTGACAAGACAATAACAATGATAAGTAGGCATAGTTTATTAAACAGAAATCTAAATAAAAATACATGACTCTGATCGCAAAACCTTTTCAGCAAAGAATGCATTATGTGGTTACAAAAATATAGGACTAAAGTTTATTTCATAACACATCGCATTTTTCCGTAAATGTCTTTGCCAAACAAATTCAAATTATTGCAAATACCACACCGAATGTTAAAGGGTACGCATGGTATCCACCTACCGATTCATAGGGATAAACACGAACTTCGGTAAATTACAACAACGCAGTCATGTCGGGTTTAACGCTTCATTGATAGCAAGTGACAATGACGATGATGACATACGATATTTACAAAATAAACACACATTTGTGTAGTTTCCAATAAAAGGTAAATTGTACTAACTGGGTAGCTACTATGTCTGAATATGGAAATGGTCTGAGTGCCTACCTTCAAACGTGAAACCCAAATACGAAAACCCATGGGTTTCCACTGGGTTTCCATTCCATGGATATTTTCTAGAGTCATCGATAAACAAATCGATGTAGGTACGAACTGTTATTTTAAAGATCATTCTTTAGTGTTAAGTGGTTCCGATTAATTTACGTTACTTGTGGAGGCTGCACGTTCCGCGTATTGCTCAGGCGTGACCATAAACTACTAATCGAAATTACATAGAATTGAACACGTTATTCCATAAATCTCCATAGCTCTATTAACTTCATAACAAGAAAAATAAAACGCTATTATGATATTGCTAAAGGATAAAATTAAATAATAATAGCGGTTATATTTCTTCATTATTGTTATAGGTAAAGGCCAACGTCATTATATTATGGCAATGGTGCAATGAAAAATAGTAAAAGAAAATGCTTATATGTAATGTTTTAATTCCATAAGTTATGAAAGGCAGTACCTTCATTTCCCATTTTTTCTAGAGACTTTTCCCTCCTGGTTTACTAAGATAGGTATTGGAAAGATATGTAATAATAATTTATAACTTATTTTAATCCTAAATAACATTGTAGTATTAGTAATTGTGACCTATATGAGTAAGCCACTTCGTGTGCACATGTGCAGCAAACTGGCTACAGATTTTTCAGGATGAGATTCTCAAGTTATCTTTACCATTAATGAAACAGTAGTGGATGTGTTAATTAACACTCCTTTTTAAGTCACTTTGTTTACATACAACGCATAACACTAACAAATTAATGATAATAAAATAACAAAATACGTGATACAACTGTTTGTTTACCCTTCAACTAGGCCTAAATGCCGTTTTCTTACAAGCAAGGAATATTGTATTTCCCAAGCAAAGTTTTGTCGTAGTATTTTACAAGTAAGTAAACATGTGCCAAATAAAGTAAATAACCCATGTTTGGGTAATACGGCGCGCTGTAATCAAATTGATGAAATTCAAGTATCCAGAATTATTCTAAGCCGACCCTTTACGCGATACACCAATGCGACTATTGTAAAACATTTTAAAAGGGTGGAGTTCCTTCATTCCTTGCCTTTTCTTCTCCATACGAAACAACCAACAGGGGCAGGGGCTACTAAAATCTATTTTATTCGCTTGTGTGTTAAGTGCCTATTTGAAATAGGTAAGTAAACGATTTGACTTTGATTTTTTATTTGACATCTAAACGATCCTGAAGACGTTATTCTCAAACAGGGCACGTTCTACATTCGTTATTCTAATTGTCAACATACTAGGCATTACGTAATAGCTGTTACAAGTTGCGTTTCCTGTCTAATTCAGCGTTCCGGGTAATTGTGATTATGTACCGACCTTCTCATTGGCTAATGTGCACGATGACGGCGGCACATCGATAACTGTCCTGGACGACGGGAACGGACCGTTATTAACCAATTCAACATGAGACTTTGGACCCGTTTCGCTTAACGCTTCCCCGAATATTTACAAAACCTGTTCTCCTTGTAACACTTTTCCGCATCAAGCTCAGTCGTTAGTTAGTTCGAAAATCGTAATAAATCACGTAACACTGACAATTTTTTATTTATTTTTTTCCTCTCAGAAATACGTAATTTGACATTTTTTACAGAATTAGTATATAACACATCCCTTCTATGCCTGAATCGGTCAGTATGCATAGTGCCATACGCATGATCATGATTTAGATCATAATCATTCATTTCAATCATTTGTCCAGATCATATTCACGTCAATAGATCATATGAATCGGTTATAATCTTAGGAGTGTGACAAGGTTGCGTTTGCATGTTACCGCTGTATGAAAGCATGCTGTCTGATTTCCATATTAATATAAATCTGGCCACGTAAATAAATGCACTATTTATAAAAAGTGTTTCACCAATCCTCAACTCGACTGGCTTCAATGACATCGACTGGCTATTAGGTTACTACGACTTTCGTATGCACAAAAATATTTATGTTGAGCCGGACATAATGTTAATATAAGTACTAATTAAATTATACTTTAAAGTTTTTAAAATAGTTGTTATGACGTCCGGCTTAACATAGACAGTCATATTATGACTTATATGAAAAAGATGTAGTAGGTACTCACATAGGATATGTAGGTACCTATATCACCAATGCCTTTCATAATAGTCTGAAATTAACATGCATATAGAGTACTTCTCACTCAACGGATAATGGCAGATTGTGTTTCGTGTTTACGTTCCTAACTGAGTAATAGGTAGACATGGAATTAATATCGTCAAAAATCTCCTAAAAATAACATTCGTTTCCAAACTCAAAAGAAGACAGACAATAAAGTATATATTTTTATGATACAGAAAGCTCAAGGACTAAAAAGCTCACGTACGCGACATCTCGTAAACATCTTGCGAAGGCTTTGACATTAGAGTGCCTACTTGTTCACTTCTTTGTTTCCTTGGCCACTCGCTACGAGGACATATTGATTTATTTTCTTGCCTAATAATTGTACAGTACCCAAACCAAGAGTTTAAAAATATTGACAGTGATTCTTAATTTGTGCAAAAAAGGCCCAAAGAGTATTTTTTATTTTTTATTCATTGTCTCTGCAGCTGGGCTACAATACAGAGCAAAATTGAAGTCACACGATGTTGAAGTCTGCGAAAGAACTGAATAGGTAATTAATGACGGGATATTATTGCACGAACTAATCAATAGTCACCAACGTCACTATGATATGTAAATACTTAATTAAAGGAAACCATTGATTGTACAAACTATTTTATCGACTTGACGATGATCAGCTGCAAGCCACAGTTCTCACGTGTAACCGGTGTTGTACTTAAATGTTTGATTGGGAATGGTGCACGTTGCCGTTATGCGAGCCGAGCAGACGGCCGCCAGCCACGCCGCATGCGTGATGCGCCGGCGCGCGGGAGTTGTGCCGTGCATCACACAAAGGCCTAGAATCTCTGCGAATGGGAAGTATTAATCAAGGCGAAGTAAGACTTGTTAACGCATTTACACACACGATTACATTATGTGTGTACACATCAGGTCACACATCGCTGTTTAAAGCTTACTCACCATTTTATGTGACAATAAAGAGCAATTGCAAATCCAATTTTTCTATTAAATCCACTTTGAGAGCTATTGCGTCCGCATTTCGGATTTACAATAAACATTCGAGCAGGTACCTACATAGCTATGTCTCACCAAGGGCAACAGCAGTATCATCCAACATACGCACGGTTCAAGTTCTTTGTGCAGTGTTAATAAAATTTTACCGGTTTAAACGAGTCTTCATGGATTTGTACTGCAATCCTTTCTCCGCAGCGTTTCTCTGGATGTTATGGCCGTTAAATGACTTTGACATGATTACATTTCACATTGCATTATTTAATCATACTACTTACTACGGGTTGGTTCACGAGTCGTCAACATGGTCAATCAACTACTGTCAACAAACCCCATGTGTCATGTAAACGATACCTTCATGATTCACGATTACTTCTATATACCTTACCCTTACTGTACATATAATACATATTCGCTAATGATTTGCATTGTATTTAACACCTGTCATAACGGCATTATTTACCTAACTTTAATGAATGTAGGTACCTATTGTTGAAAATATGGTGCTATGCCTTATTAAACAGAACAGATAAATAATTAACTTTTACATTTTAAACGTTTAGCTAGGCCAAAATCTTTAAAGGAGTTTTTGAGATAAGGACCGAGCCTACGGGCACATTGTCGGTCAGACGCAGTGGGAACGAGTTTGCATTGCACCTGCAGTTGCAGTGGGTTATAAATAGATGTGAGAAGTTAGAAAAAACTTCTAAAGCCTATTGAACATGAGACTGATGGACAATCTAAATAAACGGTTTTCTGAACATGACATCTGTGCGGTTCGCGCGTGAGTTTGCATAAAGTGTTACTGGTCGATGCGTGGCCTCCACCAGGTGCAGTGATGCTCACATAACCCGACACATTTCTGTATCCATTACTCCACTGGGGATCGATTTTAATCATTTGAAAGGTTCTGTTTGGAATATGGAAATGAATCATTAATTATCAGAGAAAATGATACATATTTTAGAAAGCCCATGTTTCGTGCCATATATTCGAAGATATCCAACAGGCATACATATATGTTACCTACGTATATGACGATGACGATGGTGGCTCAAGTCTCAAACTTTATTTTATTTTTATTATGACTCAATTACATCATTATCATAATTTACAGGGTACAGGGTTTACAGGTACTCTGTTGACGCTAGTGCAGTCTTTGTGGAGCTTCAACAGGTACAAGGTTGGCGTGAATTGCTTGGCCGACTTCCTTTGTCACAGTGTTGATCATCAAGTAATTATGCTCTGTGTGAACAGTTGCCGCTTGCCGAGTTACCGCACGCTAGTCGATGACCCTAGATGTAACAGATAACTAATAATTATTTCAGCTTATAAAAGAAAATTGTTTTTGAAAGTGGGACATTGCCATATTTTCCATGACGATATTTTCATACAAGCAGACTGCTTCATCATGTTTTGTAATCTTTATTTTTAACGTCGTTTTATTTTCTAACAAAGACAATATTTAACGTAAGAAACCATTATTAGTGAATACTTAACCGCAATAATAACTTAACACTAAAAGCGTGTCCAATTAGAGGATAGTTTAGAAAACAATTGACACCTAAACCTAAAGTCAATTTACTATTTTTATTGTTTTGTGTTAACAACTTTGCCTCCGTCTAGCTAGACTACACTCTCAAGGCATGTTAACCTAGAAGATAAAGGTAAGTGCCATCGGTATTTACAACTCACGCATGCCACCTGCAACTTTGTAATGAGCATTTCTTTATTCACTAATGATCCAGTGAAGTACCTACGTCAATATTATAAAATAAATATGTATTCATTATATTGAATCTAATAGTACCTAAAGAGATAACATTAATTAAACTGATAATTCGATATTATTGAAAACATGTAAAGAAGTGGTTTTTGAATTTCTAATCAATAATATCTATTCACAAATAGCACACCTCTTTGATAAATTAAAAACCTCCTTTCTATTTCATTATGGAGCTCGTTCTCGTTAGTTCAGAAACAGATGTTCGAATCACCCTTTCACGACATATCTGTATTGTGAAACTCGAAAGCTCATCTGCACGCGACTTGCTAGATGAGAGATCAACATCCCAAACTTTAGCTCGACATTGTTTCCTATGTTCTTATTAGATCCATAATTTACTAGCTTCCGCCCGCGTCAACGTCTGCGTTGGAATTAGAAATGGGTTCAGATCGAAATGAAAAATGCAGAGACATATATGTAGAGTTGCTATTCAGTTTAATAGGTCTAAGAGGACTAATTCCGTAATACATTGTTTTTTTTTTACAAAGCTCCCCGTCGGCATGATTTTTTCCGACATCTTCAACAATCATCCTCATATTTCAGCCAATTTACACAAAACCTTAATTAATTATACACTTAAACCGGCTCATGAATCATTCCGTCCATTGATGAAAACCGTATGAAAATCTGTTCGGTAGTTTTTGAGTTTATCGCGTTCAGACAGACGCGGCGGGCGGGGGCGGACTTTCTTTTATTTATAATATGTAATAATTTTCATTCACTGGCTGTGCTTGCCATACCCATCTATTGTCGACATTACTTGCAACTCTTAATACATATAATAAACAAAAACTATAAACTACAAAAACACTTAATATTGATGTAGACCTTTAAATATACAAACATTTATCAAGAAAAAACTACACAAAGGTTACTTTGAGAAGTGTTGACAGTTTCATTACCAATGTTGTGGACTCTTGGTCAAGGTCATATGAAAGCTCTGAACAAGACACAAAACATAATAATATATTCTTACATAGTTACCTGCACTTGAGACTCAATTATATTATTAACTACGCATCAACTGATACATAATATCTTCGGAATTGAAAATTAATAGGAAGGGTTTCTTGGTCATAAAATATCTTCGTTTTTTTACCTCGTAAAAAATCTTCTTACACAATGGTAAAATACAAAACATTAAGCTTTTAAAATTATACAAGAGCTTATTAAAAACGTTCCTGCATTATTAATTAAAAGCTTACAAACTTTTGACCATTTTAATCATACTGATTTATTATCAGTGAATCGCAGGATTGCATGGGTTATTAAAATTAAAATATGTCAACAAGGATGTGAACACCTCAGTATGAACTTGCTCGGTCCGAAGGCTATGACCCGACAAGTCAGACGACCGACAATACCTGCCGGTATATTATAGGTACTATCGTGTACAAGCTTACACAGTCTCATCACTTGATGTAAACAATTACACTATGTACTTATATCGACTTAATTAAACAAGGAAGTAAAGAGGAAGTGACTGGTTCTGGTTAATTAGTTTACTATAAAGATCTTATACTTAGTAGATATTTCGTAACCAATGTATGTGTGTGCCCTTGTACTCAATAAGTTTTATGGAAATATGAACGTGTAAACGACCAAAAGGATTATGTAAGGATCGTAGCAGGTGGCGTTCTGTATTTCCTGCCTAACCCCATGGGAAAAGGCGTAAGTTTATGTATATGTGTATGTATGAATGTATTGTTGTTAATACGAGGGCAACTGAAAAGCAATACCTACTTATTTTTTTATTAGATACCCTTGCAGTGTCAGCACACTAACAGTTTTTCTATAGCTACTTATTATAGAAAAACTGTTAGTGTCCCTACTGCATTGCAAATATTATCGTTTATTGTACGTGTCTACAGCAATTTGTGCAAAGGTATAATTGTATAATTAGCGGTCCTTTTGTAATGACTTACATTGTCTTATAATTATTAATAATAACTGTGATAACTTGATAAGTGATACAAATAAAAACTCAACACTTTACAGGAGAACAAAAACAAGATTTAAAAATTTTAGTTCGTGAACTTAGCGGGCTACCTTATTTTGTAGACATTCACTTTCTCTGTGCATTTTTCATTTGTATGGTAAATATTATAGTTTTAAAGTGATTCATGAAAAATGTGTAAGTTGTACGTTTTTTATTTCCAATATGTGTTCCTACGTGATATATGATACAAGTACAGTTAAATTATGTTGCACCTATAATTCTCCTGTCTGGCACACACAGACAAAAGTAAAAAAAACATAGGTAACTCATTAGAATATGTTCCTAACACAATGTTGCTCAAACAAATGATAAAAATACTACCCCAAAGATTAGATTATTTTCCTTATAAATTATGGGTATTTTCATAATTTACCAGAATTGTATCAGTTTGCTAATGTAAATATATTCACGATAAATATACTGAAAAATTCAATTTGAAAATGAATATAATCGCTTTTATACCACGAAGCACGAACAACAATGTGTGGAGCAATTACTTAAAAGTAAGTAAAAAAATCGTGAATATAGATATATGTCCAGTTGTAACACTTGACATAACTATATTCACGATATTTTTGCCATAATCCTGGCGTTTATATCAATTTGCATCCAACTATCTCTGAAACTATAGCAGATTGCAGAACGTGAGTTAGATAAAAACAAAAGGGCAATTATTTTTTTCTGGTAATTTCTATGTAAAAATCACAAAAAAAGGTACAACTCGACTGGACGATCAAAAATCACTCATCACAGGGGGCATAGAATTGTAAATGACCATAAATAAATAAGAAGGAAATATTGAAATTATCCAATGTTATATCGTAACATAATTTGCACCCCGCCAGGACTGATAAACATTTTTTGTTCCTAAGCGTTTTCTTTCATATTTATGGCATATAATATTAACAAAGTGGTAGCCTAAATTAACAAAGATTATTATAAGGTAGTACTTGGGTGGTACGGTCTATTTTTGGGTATGAAAATATCTCTAAGGGCCTTGTTATTTCAGTTATTTTGTAGATCTGTGGTAATAAAGGACGCGGTTTGTATATATCTATTTATGGTACCTACCTACCTACTTAGTAACTGCGTTCGAAGCAACAGTAGATCATAACATCGTAATGTCGTTTGCGTTAATATTGTTGTAGCTTTATCCCAATCATATCCTGATAGGTAATAAAGTACATAAACTTAATAATAGTCGTAGATACCTCAGCTGATAATTACACAATAATGTAGGTAGGTGAAAAGAATCTGATAACCATCATGATGTAGGAGACAAGATTGTTCTAAGACAAGTTATGATAAAAAAATCTTCGCAATATGTATTGAGAGTTGCAAGTAATGTCGACAATAGATGGGTATGGCAAGCACAGCCAGTGAATGAAAATTATTACATATTATAGTGTCCTTCCCCGGGATGCCATCTATCTCTTTGCCAAATTTTATCGAAATTCGTTCAGCGATTTAGGCGTGAAAAGGTAAAATACGGACAGACAGACAGACGATTCGAATTTATAATATTAGTATGGATTAGTATGGATTCTAATGAAAATCTTGATCTTATGCCTGGTTTATACGATGGCAGTGACTGGAGCCAGTGCAGCAGTAACTCGGAATTTCGGACCCAGTGGGTTCATGTAGTCGAGATCGGCGGTAAGTCTGTAAGTCAGGCGGGGGAAGCTACTGGGCCCGAAGGAGACGGGTAGGTTAATCAACTGGGCTAACTTGAGGGCGCGAAGTCACGACTGGACTATGTTGAAACTAGTGTCTACACGAGCCCAGTTGCAAGTCAGCGCTGGACTGTTTACTGTAAAGTCACATTACTGGGCTCGTATAAACGTGCATTTGTACATTGAGTCTGCCATATTTTATTTTAAGAAACAATTTCAGCAGTTTTCCAGTTGACGTCAATCATGTAACAAATTATCATGCAGGTGTGAAAAGAGGATTGCGCTTGTTATGATATTCCCACCATGAAAATGATGTCAGAATGTCACGTCAAACCATGGTTACCTAGATGGGCACTAAACGATCTTTTATACAGGGTGTTAGGGTAAACACCGTTATCCTTGCAACCAGTGGTTTGGTTTCATTTATAGAACGTAAAATCAATGGAAAATTTCAACTTTTTTTTTCCTTTTTTTTAATCTACGTTTTACCACAAGAGACGCAAGTTCGTTGTCCTATGCGCTAGGGCAACGAACTTGCGTCTCAACACGGGCGGGGGGTACGGGATGTGACCTGACCGGCCGCGAGCATGACCCCTCCCTCAGTCAGTCAGCTGTTTCGCTAGAGAGCACGGTGTCGGATAGAAACTTTTTAAAATCTTTTAATGAAAATTAGGTTTTTTTTTGTTGTGTTCGGTCATTTATTTTTAAATTTAAGTCAACTACCCATGGTTTGAATGACAAGACTGTTTACCCTTACAGCCTGTATTGGACCACGCCACTGATCACTGACCCTATCTCACCTAATGTAAATGATGAATTGATGAGAGTACGCCGATAACGGTATCGGGCCCATGTCAAAGGGGCCAGAGCAAACACATGAAAGATTTTGAAAAGAAAGAAAGATATAATTTATGAATGGTCATGAAAGAAAGTTGATATAAGAGAAGGCTGAAGCACCAAGGACTATTTTGTGATTCCGGTCTTACTGATGTGGAAAAGTCGCGTCAAATAGACAACTGGAATAGAATATGTCAGCATCGGCAATAAATAATCCACAACACTTATAAATAAATAACGAAGAATTAAAAACATATTATGGAAAAATCGAGAAGACATTATTTCGCAATAAAGTACGTAAAGTACTATCTTATAGATAAGAATTAAGTACAAGACAAGTGAAAGCACATCCGATGTTCTTGAATAAAATCGATAGCTAACCGGTACCCATGCGCTTGCACACACTGCCGTGTCGATCGTTGACATACTAACGCGATCTGCGTCATGATGGCACTCATGTGGTACCTATTGCCAGCCACCACTTGGTAAACAATACAGTGCTGAATGTTGTGCACACCTTATATTGCATTAACCCTGCTGAAAATATTGTACCATAAGTAAGTCTGATGACTGATCTGCGGATACGAACTGGGAATCTTCCAGTCTAACACACCAGAATAGATAATTATGTACCTACCTGCTAATTACAACATTATGCACGTTGTTTTTATAGTTAAATAGAATTTTACAAAGAACACAGTTTCTAAAAAATGCTGACTTCATAAACCGTTGTGCCAATTGAAGGGTCCATCAATCAATTTTAACTACTTGGTGACGCCAACTTGAATTCAACCGGTTCTTATTATTAATAGTAGATGTAAACTGTGAGAGATCACTCTCTACGTTCGGTATAATTCATTAATAACTGCGAATGTTATCTCTGTAGCATTCCTATGATAATCAGTTAATGGTCTACGATTGACTTCCTGTTCCGGTGATCTTTTCACGTCACACCTTGAAGTTACGGGGTTATTAAAACATCATTTTCTTTTGCAATTTATCTTGCAACGATGCATGTGAAAGTAAGTGAAATTGATACAGGATGGACATAATATTGTAATGGTACACAATACGTGTTTTATCAATGACTGAATTGAATAAGCGCTATCAAAGGGTGTCGTCGTTCAGATGCACAATGTGATGGAAAAAACTCGATGATACTCACGCGCAGTTAATTTAGTTATGAAGACCGATGCAGATCTCTTATTTCTCGAGGTGGAGGATGTTTGTATATAGAAAAAAACTGGGTTTCGTTATAATGAAATTCAGCAAATTAACTCATGGTTATCTTTTATTTTTAGAATGATGTGAATTATTATTTGTTTCATGTTCCTTGCCTTGACCGCATACAAAATAAGTACCTATTATTATGGATGTGACTGAGGTATGTGATTATAAATCACCAGTTGCTGTCTAATGCAGTTGATGTTGACTGTCTACAATCGTTGGTAACTCCTACTTAGGTACATTAAATAAAAAACCTGCAAGTGGGCAAATATGCCTGTAACATATATAATATCCTAGGCAGAGAAGAATTATGTGGTTAAACGAGTATTTTTTGTACCTAAAGCATTTATATAGGTATCTGGAATGTCCACAAAGGAATTATGCTATACAGTGTGAATCTTTATAGTGTGCACATATCGAAATGAGGGAATCTATGCTTAACTTTATCAACGGAAAAATATTTAAAAAAATCTAAACATTTTTTTTATATTTTTTATGTTACATTATACAGACAAACACTATTTGTTCGGGTTCAGGTGGTTCAATGGTTCAGGTTTACCGTCGCAAAGTTATTCGTCAGAATAGCCATCATTTTCGTGTGAATTTACTGTTTTATTATAAATAGTCAAACATAAAATGAAAATAATTATGCAAACCGCACTAATACATATGTATGAATAAGGATATCAAGACATAGGAAACGCAATTTACAGTAATTCAATATTCACGATGCATTCATGTCGAATGCAATAAACCAAGCTGAATTTAAGATTATTTACTTCAATTTCGATGGCTGGTTTATATATTTATAGTTCCATTTTGTTTAAATATTTATGGTTTATGTTCTCAAGAATCTTTTGGCGCTTGAATGTGTGAAATTGTATTGAAAATTCAAAATGGCGACGTTAGCCGATTTAAGCCACGCGCCAAAAGATATTTGTACCGCTGTAGGTAAATGTTTTGATGTGTTCGCAGTCATATGACCACGAGAGTCCGTCCTCCACGCTCTCGGCAGCCGTACTAGGCACCTCGCCTTGTCCTTATTTCAGCCCATCACAAGCATCTACGTCGCTTTACACAAGCTGTCTAATGATTGATTATTATTATTACAAGGTACTCGCGACTCTTGACACCTCCTTTACTTTGCAGAAGTCTTTAGTAGGTACAGTCAGCAACAAAGTTCGTTTAAATAAAACTTCCACCGATCTATTCACTGTGAAAACTAAGGTGAAGTAAGCTGTCATTCCACCCAATGCTAGCGATTATCACTATTGTCAGCTAACTTCACCTAAGTTTGCACGGTGAGATTTAGACCTGCAGAATAGACCGGCAGTTTTATTAATCCTAATTATTGAGCAAAATATTCATAAAAATCTGTAGTGACTCATATACAAATATAAGAATCTGAATTCTTAGTTATTACGTTACATGAAATGCAGAAAAACCATGTATTACTTATAAGTAATCATTCAATTTTTGTAGGATCAATTAGATGATAATTATGTAAAGGGTACAGTGTTAATTGTTGCTGACTGCACTACCTAAAAGATAATATTTGACCTAATTAAAAAGAATCAACGTTTAATGTGCCTTTAATCCGCAACCAGATTGAAATGTAAAGGAATGTGGTTTTATTGTAAATTGTTATTACCAAAGTAGGGCATGAAAAAGCATTTAAAGATACTTATTCTTTGAATCGTGAGACGTGCTTCCCTTTTAAGGCTAATATTGAATCAAGTCTTAAAAAAATTCATAACATAGGTACACACGGCTACACATCAAGCTATACATTTCCAGTTTATGCTGAGCTCAAATTAATTGGCAAGGAGATAGATGGCATCCCGGGGAAGGACACTTTTTATCGACATACCACGCGGGCGAAGCCGCGGGCGGAAGCTAGTCAAACATATAGGTATATGTTTGATTCTAATGTAAATCTCAGTATGTAGCCGGCATCTGCACCCTAATGGCGTAATACACGATCAATCAGAATTGGAATCGGTTCGAAACAAATGTCTAATCGATTACTTCGTAAGTTACGTTGTTGAGCAGATTTTTTTTTCGAACATTATTATGATGCTATGGATAGACATTTGTTTCAAACCGATTGCAGTTCTGACCGATCGTGCATTAGGGTGCTGGTATCTAGCTGTATAATGTGTAGCTGGGATTCGAGTAATTATTACATTTAAATCAGGTAGGTTATGTTTTATTGTGTGCTTCACGGTGCAAGCATTAGTTGTATCTAAACATTGTCGCTGAACTTATATCGATAGTTCTAGACAATATTTTTTCTTTTTATTTGTCGTTATTGTACAATAAATTTTATAACTTGATAATTACCTACATATTCTCTTGGATCACATGATCATAGAGGTTTTAGGTGTGTCACAAAAACTGTTAAAAGTTAATCTGTAGCTTTACTCACGTATTTCTCATTAGGGTGTGATGTCACACCAAAACCTTAGAATGGTCGTAACTTAAAGTTGTTAACAACCGACATTTGTTGTTTGCCACCACTAGCGTTTTTTTTAATTAGTCGTTTTACTGTTCCACTGCTGGGCAAAAACCTCCCTACTCTCTTTCCACCTCTCTCTGTCCAGAGCTGCCAAGGACCAATCTTTATTGAAGAAGTCGTTGTACGTTGTGTAACGATTATGTTCTTTGATTTACTAACACTTTAGAATCCTAATATAGAAGTATTTTTAATATACTTAGTTAATTGATTCAGGCGTGACTTTGCGGAAATCCATTATAAAATACAATAGACGTAGATATTTTAGTAACCTATTCCGCTTAATTATTCCTAGGCAAAAATTCAAATTTAAAACTAATAAATATACCTTTTTTTTTATTTTTTATTTGAATTTTTTGGTAATCTTCTGGGCAAAGATCTTACCGTATTTTGTATGCTTGATATTGAGAATTTAAGAAGGATATACGCAAGATAATACCGGTCTACTTACTTAGGCAAATAGGTAATGACAAAAAGCGCAAAATTACATTTAAAGATCACAGTAAACTTCGTTTTTTTTTTTATGATACAACCATAATGTAATCATTTCATTTAAATGAGCAATCTAAATTATTAATTGAGTCGTGTGGTATATGCACGTGGCAATAATTATAAGTATTGTGTTTGTTTCATTACCTTTTCCTGCATCTATTAAGTTCCTGTTACTAATATCACTATGAGTGATTAATCACATAAGTTCGTAATTTATGATGTACTAGCCGTTGGATGTTATCCCACGGGAACGTACTATCCGGTTCAAAAGTATCCTATGTCCTAGCCCAAGATGGGTACCTAAACAGGTAGACCTCATTAATGGTCTACTTGTGTACCTATCCTGTGCAACGGATTAGCAATAGTTTTCAAAATGGTTCAGATTATGATTGATCGTGTGTTACACAATAGGGTGATGGACCTGTTATTTTAGGGTCATTGTGAATTTAATTATTTTGAGACAGATTTTTTTTTTCTATTTTATTATGACTATTATGATTCAACAGGTCTACAAGATGCAAAGGTCAAAAACTAAACTACTCATACCTATTATTATTCTATTCTTGGTTTCAGGGTTTTATAGTGTTCACGTGGTTGTGGAAATTGCGGCATTAGTAATATATAGATAATGGTATTATAAAATATCATAAATATCATCATTATTTACTGATTAAATTGCTATTCGGGCCCTACTAACATTATTCTACGCATACATGTTCATTCAACAATAATAGGAGAGAGTCTCACGATCAACGAGTTGTCGTATTTTATAAACAGTGTCACGATCACGAAGATAATAACGCGATTCTTAGCGCGTAGCCCTAAGCAGTCCGTAGATATTCCTTAGGTAGTGCGTCGTCTGTAGGCGAGGCACCCTGGACTGCTATCGCACTAATTAATGTCTCCAACGACGATTACTACGCAAGTTAAAGTAAATGCACCGGTCTAGTTTCTTAAATACCTACTGTAGAGTTTGTAGGTTCACGCTTGGTAAAATACTGTAATAATGAAGTATGTAATTATTATTAAGTTATAATATAACTATCCCGTTTGGTACGTTTTGATTCCCTTTTAGCCTGGTGAAGGCCGCAGGAATCCGCTAGATGCGAGAAGCACAAAACCGGTCGAAGTGGCGGTGCTTGGCCTATGTCCAGCAGTGGACATCTTTCGGCTGAAATGATGATGATGACCCCGTTTGATCTTACGTGGTCGACGTTATAATCATGTAAAGTAGGAAACAAACATGCAAATAAGAACATCAAAATACCAATTCGTAAGATGTGTATTGATGATATCATTGAAGATTAGAAACCGTATTGATATTCAAATGCTAAGTAGTGAACAAAACAAACCTACGATGTAATGTCTGCCAGCATAAGGTCAAGATACCGTAGGTATATCAACAATGTAGGTAATGGGTCCATTTTAAGTTGTCACGTGAGTCCTGCCAATTTTTAAGTGCACAATTTGATGGAAGGAATTGGATGTTACAACCGAAGTGACATTGAGCAGTTCACGTGGTCTGTGTATATGAAGACATGACATAACATTACAGAAACTTGGAAGTAAGACAGGAAATGAAAGCGTTTTTAAAATAAAACACTATATTATAGACTAGTTGCTGTACTAATTACTAATAAGACACTTTGTTACAGAAAATGGCTGGAAGAAATTGCACTAGCGAGCAAGCAGGGCCGTAAACCATCTTTACTTCGTGCAATGACCAAGGCTTTCTGGATGAGTTACGCTCCTTCCGGCATTATGTTCCTCATACAAGCACTCGTACTCAAGTGAGTAATTTTGTTGACTATTGGCAGTAGTCACGCGAATGTCACATTATGCCAATTACTAATCATCTGGTGGTATTTGAGACCTTCTCGTGTCATAGGTTACACCTGGAAAATTTTACAGTTCAATGCTAGCTATTACGGAAAAATCTTGATAATTTTTAATTTGATAAAGTTTTTATTACAGGATGCTCGTTTATATCTCGTAGACGGCTAAACTCTAGAACTCGGTTAACATAATTATGAATGAACGTAATCACACAATTGTATTATTTTTCTAACCAAGTTCTTTTCACTCTGCTTACCCTAGGCCTTTCCAACCGGTAGTTTTGAGCTGGATGCTTACATACTGGGAGCCAGGCTCGACCATGACCTACGAACAGGCAGTGTACTGCGCCACGGCCGTCATCATGATGTCGCTGGTCATTGCCTTCCTCAACCACCACGGGACCTACTCCACGCAGCAATTCGGTATGAAAGTCCGCATAGCCGCCTGCTCACTTATTTATAGAAAGGTAAGACAGAACTCACTTTAACAGAACCTTATGTAGGTACCAACGAAAGCCTTTTTCTAAAAATTGAAAATGGCTCTATCAGCACCGTTTCGCCCGATATTGCAAAATAAGACGTTAATTAAGTAATCTATTGACACTGAGAATTCACCTTCAAATAGCAGTGCGTAAACAAATGTATTTTACATAAATATAATAGGCAGTTAGGTTTGTTTTTTCTCAGAATTGTTTTCTGAGAAAAAAGATTGTTCTTGGGCAAAGAGCATGCCAACTTTATTCATTTGATCCGAAAATTATGAAAGTTTGCACTTAACATTATTTTGAGAAACATTATTTATTGCTACATGATAGTGGGACGCGATAGGCAAGATTTCACAAACGCTTGGGTGTAAAACTATGAAAGTATATTTCAACAAAAGAAAATTCTACCATTTGAATTTTAATGACTGGTGAGAGTTGGACGACTAATATTTGCATAAAAATCTTTTATTCATAAGGAAATAGGCTTCAGGTTTTATTAAATTAGTTACAATTAAGAAAAACATTATTGTTAAAAAAAAAAAATATGTGAATAAGTTGCCGTGCGAATTTTTTATTAATATGTTGCCGTGCGACTGCCAAGTTGTTCTATTTATTCAAGGAAATAAAAATGTCTAATACTAATTAGGTAAAAATATATGAGAAAGTTGTTGGATAGATGTTCCCATAGATAGGTAGGTACTGAATAAATTAACCGACTTGGTTTTAGTTTAGATTTCAGTTTTGCGGTAGAAAAACTGCGTTGCGAGACTTGCATTTTTTTACAAGTTATGTTTTTGGATGGGATCTCATTTTTTTTTTGGATATAGGTAGATAGCATAAGTTATATAAAAACGTGTGGATTTCTGTGTCTATCTGCGGCATCGTAGGTAGATAATTATTGCTTCTTCATTCAATTTGTTCTTCGTCCAATTTCAATGCAGTTTAATTGACAAGTGACGTTGCCAACTAATTTCATTTATTGGCCATTTTACAAATAACCTTCGAAGAGACCTTTGTATTCCATTAGATAGGTACACTAGGCACCTAGTCCCTATCTATGTAAATAGGTACAGGCAGCGCAGGTGATAAATAATTTTACAAACTGTTTGTTTATGAAATTCAAATACTTAGGTACTAACTCAATTTGCCTGCCAGATGGCCAAGTCTCAATCTCTTCGCTTGCTTCCGACAAGCTGCGTATGCATACGTATAATATAGGTTTATTTATATAGTATTACAAAGTTACTTATGCAGTTCGTATATTTAGAAAACGGGCCTGAAATTGCGGTATGTTTTAATTTTTTCTTGCTAAATACTAGTTATGTGACAAAACTAATTAAGGAACAATGACTTGAAATAGTTTTTAAACTGCAGAGTTCAAATTGAATATGTAATTTGGGAATATACCAAGTTATACTAAGCTCTCTTGGTCACTGAAAATTCAGGCTTCTAGCTTTATCCACAACGAAGTTACAGGGGGTCGAAAATGTCCTTTATTTGTTTGGTTTTGCTCGACTAATAAAATTTTTCATGATTGCGGTTAAAGATATTTATTACTAAATGTTAAAAACCAGATTGCTAAAGAATTTTCAGGGTCAATAAAACATTATAATTAAGGCAGTAGGTAACCCTACTTAAATAATATGAACCTTTAAACTTTATATACTTAAGACATTCCTACCTACTTTCACTCCTCGATGTAGGTAAACCCCTAATAATTGTATAGACTTTGTAGTAGAAGACTAGGCAGAAGATGACGATGCAATTGAATTTTAAGTTAGTTAAAGAATTAATTATATTTTAACTCTTCGGGTCAATTAGGTAATGCGCATGAGTTCCGGTGCGCTGGCGCAGACCACAGCGGGACAAGTCGTCAATCTCTTGTCGAACGACGTGAACCGTTTCGACTACGCTTTCATCTACACGCACTTCATCTGGCTACTCCCTCTCCAAGTCGTCGTCGTCTGCTACCTCATATACCTGAAGATTGGCTACGCAGCCATCGTAGGAGTCATCGGCATTGTGTTGCAGACCATACCGGTTCAGTGTATGTATATTTTTGATGCTGTTGTTTTACCAAGATGTTGAATCAATTGTTAACTTTAAGCCGAATCAGTAGCGACTACTTTTGTGATTATTTAATTTTTTACATAATTTAAAACAAATCAAAATTTGGCTCCATGAAAAGATCCCACTAACGTAACGGAAATCATACAAAAAAAACATAAACAGCAAAACATAAAAGTAAAAATAAAATAATAAACATAATTATGGATTCCAAAGCTACAGCTTCCTGGTTATGCAATTACAGTAAAATAAATTTAAGGCCCATAAATTCCTGTCGACCGATCCAATCAGTGGGCAGTGCATCTTTTAAGAAAGGCAATAAACATAAGAAACCTTATTATTATTCTTGCAGCTTACATGAGTAAATTGGCTGCAAGGTTGCGAATGAGGACCGCATGCAAAACTGACGAGCGCGTGCGCATTATGGACGAAATTATTAATGGCATGCAGGTATGTTGATCTAGATTTTGTAACGTTCTAATTACATAAATATTGAATTTTGAACTAGGTCAATAGGTATTAACAAAAATGCTGATGTCTGTCGTAGGTACTGTTAAACTTTTAGTATTCATACTGTGAATTTGGAAAAACGATGGTTCAGGCTATCATCTCCATTTTTTTGGAGACTAATAGTTTTGTAGGCCTAACGTTTCGAAAAAAACAAGAGTTTTCTGTCTAAGTACTCCGAATCACCAATTAGCGTGCTACAACCATTTTAAATTACTTGTAAAAATGTTTGACCCTCATAACCTAAATATAGAATGTGTCGAGCTTTCGATTCTACTCGAATACGACAAGATAAAAACATAAGGAAAACTTCGCGTATTTATTGCCATTAAGTAGCCTGGCGCCCTTAATTTTTTACAACTAGGTATTTAGTTAATTAATGAGTTTGGTTTAGTTATTAACTGAAACTTATTTTTGTACGTTTACCAAGAAACCGCAAGAGAATAAAAAAGTATAAATGCATGACTTTAACTACGACCGTTAATATGTACCTAACTTCAATTATTGGCGTTTTCAATACAAATGTCATCTTCAAGTTTTTGTTTGCCGACATTCAAAGAACAAAGAAAAAATATACTTCATTCATAATATTTTTTAACTTAATAAGTAAATAATTTTAGGTGATTAAAATGTACGCCTGGGAGAAGCCATTTGAGCAGGTAGTAGCTCTGGCTAGAAAAAATGAAATTAAGCAAATCACGTCAGCGTCTTACCTCCGAGGGGTATACCTCAGCTTCATGGTGTTCACCGAGAGACTCACCCTGTATATCACTCTGCTCTCCTACTCGCTGTTCGGCTTCCAAGTTACTGCAGATATTGTAAGTACCTATCTAGAACAAACATAGTAACTAATAGGTTCATGATCTTTTTATAATGTAGAAAATTCCAGTTTATCATTACAATTACTACCTCGTGATGAATACTGCATTTTGCGAAATGTTAAAATTCAAGTCAACACATTCCTAACACACCACTTAACAAAGTTATCTGATTGTATAATAACTTTTATGGACGAGTGCAGTGTACGTGTATAATTTACAGGTGTTCCCATTGGCGCAATTCTTCAACACACTACAAGGAACGCTATCGATAATCATGTCGAATGCCGTGTCATTTTTGGCAGAGGCGCTAATATCAGTGCAGCGCCTTGAGGCATTCATGTTGTTCGGTACGTGAGACCACATGGTCTCGACCTCGCACTAAGTGCATGCCCCCTATCGACACTATCCTTCTTCTACGAGTCCAAATTATAACTGAGACTCGACGCTAATAATAACACTAATATTTAAATTAGCTAACTCTCAAAACTCTATTCACGTGCCTGTTCCGTACTACTGCCTGTATTGGCTAAATTATTTAGTCAACATATCTACATAACTACTTTTAACCACTTCGATTCAATTAGTTATTAGATCGTAAATCGTGTAAGGATATGACATTCTGGTGGCGTTTGGTTAAGGGTTTCAACTAAAATGGACGTCTGGTGTTATTATAGTAGGTGTTATAGTTTTCAATTTAAATTCTTAAACATAATGTTTGAAGCATTAAATAACAATGATAGTGATAGAAGAGATGAGACATATCACTAACATTAACTTAATACTGCAGTAGTCAATGAACGCTGCTGCTTACACTCATCAAGGGAGTCAACCAAATCAATGATTTCCACAGGCGTTCCCGTTGGCACAAATGTTCAACATACTACAGATGACTCTTGCTGTATATTTGCCGTCAAGCCTTTCATTGACCATGGAGTCGTATTGCTCTGTTCGCCGTATTGAGGCAGTTTTACTTTTGGGTACGAGATTAGTCAGAATAGTTTTGGGTGTAAATGTCCTAAATGATGCACTGTGCGTCATTACTGTTCTAAAGAATATTTGATTAACCGACGTTTATTGTGTTAACATGGTTCCTGTGATGTCATTTGCTCTTACTTCAACACATACCTACTAACAATTGCTTATGGACTAACCGAAGGAGAGCGCTTTTTGTTATAATTAAATTTATGTTCCGATTCAAATAAAAAATCATTTATGTTTTACATACAAAAGAAAAAATGAAAATAATAAGAGCTAAGAACAAAAGCTATCTGATACACAGGTTTTCACTTCGCATTTCATAAAACATAAACGAAACATGCCATATGATAGCAATATATGTCGCTGTGTAGTATAATAATGACTGTAAGTAGGGTATATATATGAATTTAATTAACGTAGTATGTATTACAACAGATGAGCGGGAGGACCTTCGCAGTGTTCCGGACGTAGACATCGCTAAATTAGTACAAATGGTAGAAAATAAGAAGAAAAAGAACAATCTGAGCGAAGTTGACCTACGTCCTAACACCTTCAAGAAAATCGACGAGGAGGGCATTTACAATCCTGGTAAGTTAGAAATGACTGAACAAAATAAAACAGAATAAAAACACACAGATGTTGAAACATATTCCTTGTACATTTTATGGTGCATTATATATACAGGGTGAAATTGAATTCAGGGGCATCCTCTTAAGGGGTCATAATACTCATAATTATGAACAACTTTTGCTATGGGACCAACCAAGAAATCGAGAAAAAAAATCAGCTGCTGCACATGTATGTTCGCGTACCTAACTCGTCATTACATTTCATGATACGTTTCACATATTATGTGTACCCACCATTAGCTTTCTCCTTGTCATCTTCTAATTTTTGTTTTATGTTGCTAATCATAAGCACACCCATTATATTTCAATTGACTGCATTTATTCAGGAAGCCGTTTCTAGCCCTATCGTTCAAGTTCCGTTGAATTATATTGTTTCTGAGAAAAAGGTTTGCATGATTGTTGCCATTTCATATCAAATTCAGAATAACATTTGGCGTTGCGTGTAGAATAACTTGTAAATAATAATATTTAATTCAATTAGATATTGATCCTGAAAGTGCTCTTCTATATCAAAGGAACCACACTCAGGCAATTTAATTTGTAAATTGATAACAAAACGTTAGATTATATTTATAATCTAAGAACAAAACATTTAGTTTTATGACATACTGAATGTTTTTTTTTTTTCAAAATTTCCTTCTTACATATTTCCAGCCAGTAAACCTCTGTTGTCACCTAAGGCTTTGTTGGATAGCCGACACGGGGATGAAATTAACTTAGCACCATCATTATTAGCGCATTCAAGTAAATCGAAAGAAACATCGATTTCAATGAATACTATAACAGTATTTGAGGAGTCTGATGATTCAGATTCCGAACTGACTGTCGAAGGTAAAAAATGGTGACGGAAGATTGGTGTTTTGGTTTAGTTATTATAGCTACCGGACCTTTCTGTATATAGGTACATGGTAGATTCGTATCTACTTTTGTACCTGAATATATAGCTGAAAATACAGGGTAGATTGGATTCGTATCTAAATCTGTATTAAAATTTTCTGCATAACTGATTGTGCTCACACCATGATGTTGGTAAGATTGCAGCAAAATGTTGTAGACATTTTATAGGGGAAGTCAATCAAGGGGCCTTAAAGGGCGCATTAACGTCTAATGTGGTTAATCTTAACATGGGTTCATGATTTTTTTTTAACGTGAGTTTGAATTCCTAACACACTTAATTCTCTTTTTTTGGAGGCAAAGGAAAAAAACTAACAAATAATATTTGCTACCATCATGAATATATTGAACGAAATAATTAGCCTCTAACTAGATGCACGTGTAGCAGCAGACTTGTCATGTATTTTCGTTTTTTTCTGGTATTTAACCGGTGAATAACCCTAAATTGATTATTTAGTTACCTATCTAATTTTTTTGGGTTCCAAAACTCAATTTTGAATAAGGCGAACGTTGTAGTTGCGATAAAAATGCAAACTAAAAAACGTGTTTACCAGCAATGCGATAAATATTTGGATGGACGAGTAACTCGTGAGTTATTTACGTGTTGCTCGCGAATCTGATAGATCAAATTATTGCAACACTATACAAAACTAAAGGTATAGGTTATAACATTTAAGCACAACGGATATGGTTCGTCAAACATAGGTAGGTACTTCGACTTCGACTTCTCGTGTGCCAATCAATTAACCACTGAACGTTTGTGTGTGAGTTTCTATGAATAAAAAAAATTAAGTAATAAAAACTAAAACCCAACTACGACTGAAAAGGTATTTATACCTTTTCAGTCGTAGTTGGGTTAAAAATCCGGAGTCACACGTGTTAGGGCGGCATAAATCGAACAGATTACGTGTGACTCCGGATTTTTAATTTGTCTGTCTGTGGTGTCTTGTTTATACCTTTTCAGTCGTAGTTGGGTTTTAGTTTTTATTACTTTTTTTTTTAAATTATTTTGGGGTTATAATATATATATTTTTGAAATGTGCTCATTAAGCCCTTTCATTTGATACCCAACATAGTACGATTAAACAATTTTTTTTTTTTAGTTCCTGACTTTATTTCCTCTAGAGGGCGCCATTTTTAATTTAATGTGACGTCACATAGCCTATAACCAGCGGACAATCAAGACGCTTCTAACGATACCTTGTTTGTCAAATTGTGATGAGTGGTTTAGAAGATACAAGGGAACAGATGAACATACATACATACATACATACATACCGGTCAAAATCATAACCCTCCTTTTTCTTCGCCGTAGTCGGGTAAAAAAAGAAGGATTTGAGACTTTGACAGTCGCCAAGAGGCGTTCTCTGCACTTGCCTACAAATTTATCCACTGAAAAATAAAATACGCAAAGGAAAATTCCGAAAATCCAAATGTTGATAAAATAAATTCTACGCCGATCTGCCGCACGTGTTTATCAACAAAAAACACGGCGACCGGCCTTTGCCGCATTGAAGAGGTTAACCGATTGAATCAGACGGCGAGACTCGTATTATTAATCCAGTGGTTTACTATTATCCTTTGTAGTCTTGTTGTGCAATCACGGACATTCGGATCGATTTTACAAACTATTCTGCACACGTTTCTAGTACAGTACTTATTGCATCGTTAAACTTATATAATACTAGCTGTGCTCCGCGGTTTCACCCACGTAGGTCTCGATCCTGTGGGAATCTAGGGATAAAACGTATCCTATGTCCTATTCCAGGCTCATGGTCTACCCGTGTGCCAAATTTCATCGTCTCTAGAGTAGGGAACGTCGCGGCGGCATTTTCGCGTATTTTTATACCCGTGATAACTTCAAAATTAAATGTCCGATTCGAATGAATTAAAAAGTATTTTACTGCTACATAAATACCCTTGATGATAAAACTACTATTTTAATAAGAATTCATAATACAATACGAATGTAACAACTTTTGTTTCTAATCGGCGATCGAAATAAATTTTAGACACAAAAGCTGCTATTGTGCATTAACTATGATAGTTCGATATATTCCCTCGCGGTGTTTTTTAAAGGTAATATTTTTTATGTATCATTAATTCATCCAGTTTCCTCAGCCCACTCAGGCAAAATTTTGCTACTTTGGGTTACATTATTGCAGTTTTCATAAGGATCTCTATTTTTTTTACCCGACTACGGCGAAGAAAAAAGGAGGGTTATGATTTTGACCGGTATGTATGTATGTATGTATGTATGTATGTATGTATGTTCATCTGTTCCCTCCTATCTTCCAAACCACTTATCATAATTTGACAAATGAGGTATCGTTAGAAGCGTCGTGATTGTCCGCTGGTTATAGGCTATGTGAAGTCACATTAAATTAAAAATGGCGCCCTCTAGAGGACATAAAGTGAGGAACTTAAAAAAAAAAATGGTTTAATCGTACCATGTTGGGTATCAAATGAAAGGCCTTAATGAGCACATTTCAAAAATATATATATTATAACCCCAAAAGAATTTAAAAAAATATAGTAATAAAAACTAAAACCCAACTACGACTTAAAAGGTATAAACAAGACACCACAGACAGACAAATTAACAATCCGGAGTCACACGTACTCTGTTCGATTTATGCCCTAACACGTGTGACTCCGGATTTTTAATTTGTCTGTCTGTGGTGTCTTGTTTATACCTTTTAAGTCGTAGTTGGGTTTTAGTTTTTATTACTATATTTTTTTAATAAATGATAGCCTATGTTACTTGCTGATAATTTAGCTTTCTATTGACAAAAAAATGGTTATATTTATTTATTTATTTAATACTTTAAGCACACTAATGTACAGAGGCGAACTTAATGCCATAGGCATTTTCTACCAGTCAACCTTTGGGTGATGCAGAGACAAACAGTGGTAGGTGCAATAGCGAAAATTGTGGAATAAATATTATTTAAATACGTAAACCTATTAAAACTATATAAACATATACCTATATATAATAAACCTAAATATCATATATAATCGGTCGAGTAGTTTCTGAGCCTATTCGGTACAAACAAACAAAAAATATTATTATTATTATATATTATGCTAGCTTCCGCCCGCGGCTTCGACCGCGTGGTATGTCGATAAAAAGTAGCCTATGTCCTTTCTCAAGCTCTAGACTATCTGTGCAGTGTGCACCTCAGTTCAGTAGTTTTGGCGTGAAACCGCGACAGACAGACAGACAGAGTTACTTTCGCATTTATAATATTAGTAAGGATTATATTATATTATTTATTATATAAACCTAACCTTTCTTATGGTCCTGGACACAAACAAACCCGTGTTTGTTATTTTATTACGACTTAGGGCGACGTTTCACTTTTATTGAAGAAAAGTAATTTTATGAGCCCCATCTAATCGATCATTTTCTCCCTCAACTTTTAGGATTTGAATGCAACGAAAAAGGCTTGATGAGTTCTACTCTATGCCCGATGCCAGTGAACCCAGATGTGGGCATTCTGATCCAGAACGTAAGCGCTAGCTGGACTGATGACGGACCAATCACTTTGAACCAATTGAACCTCATGGTGCCTAAAGGAAAACTGTGTGCCATCATCGGCTCTGTCGGATCCGGAAAGGTTTGTTAGCTGACCATTAATGGTTTGCTTGACTATTTACCTACAACATAAAAATCTAGGTAGGTAGACACGATAGATAATGAACTCTTGGAAAGTGTCTTCAAATCTTTAAAACGCATGGAAATCAACAGTCACCAGCCAATTGAGGCTTCTAGGTAAACTTACGCAACTTTAAACACATGCGTAACTTATTTCCGTACTTCACAAGTGCCTTAAAAGTTACTAAACGGACGTGAATTCACAGTAAACGTTAGGTAAACAACACTACCAAAAATGTGAAAACGATACCAAGTGTCAACAAGTTAATCGAATCAAATGACCGGTATTGATTCAAGTACACGAAGCACATCCCAAATATGAATGATTGTATGACAAATGTTCCATTTACACTTCATTGCAAAATACGATACGCTAACCAAGTTTCAAGTGTAAATTAACATATTATATGCCTACTTAAGTCCTGATGTTCAATGTCCTTTATTTTTGTAGAGTTCAGTTCTTCAATTACTCCTGAATGAACTTCGATCGACCAATGGCCGGATCTACCTGTCTGGGCCTCTATCTTACGCATGTCAGGAACCGTGGTTGTTCGTGGCTACTGTTAGACAAAACATCTTGTTTGGCCTGCCCTACAACTCCAAAAAGTACAAAGAAGTAAGTACCTAGATAGTAAATAATAGTAGGATACCTACCTACTATTATTTTTCTATTATTAATTCAATATAAATTTGTGAGCTAAGAGCCAAATATAATGCTATCACTGTTTGAGTGTTTTACGATTATGATGATAAATATATAATTTAAATTCTCATTTTTCCAGGTGGTAAGAGTATGTGCTCTCCAGAAGGACTTCCAACAGTTTCCTCACGGAGACCAGACGCTCGTCGGTGAACGAGGAGCCTCCTTGTCAGGCGGTCAGAGAGCCCGCATCAACCTCGCCAGAGCTGTTTACAGACAGGTAAATATATGTAACTTATTATGGCATAACTCGCGTTATACTTCACTTCGTTTCTTGCTTCTTTCATGATATGCAAGGAAAATAAGAAATGTATTTCGGCAACAGTGAATGTAAAAGTATTACCTAATTATTCTACTGCTCGATATATTTTAGACCACGCCAAAATCGAGATGATATTGCTTCTGTGGGGACTTCGAAAATACTATTATGAAACACTTGGATATCCTCACTCTGGTTGTAGATAAGAATACTAAGATTTTACAGGCTGAGATAATCCTAGCGTGGACTGCACTCTAGCGACATCGTGGTAATACGCCAATAAAATTACGCTCTTCCTTGAAAATTAACCGACAGAGCTTACCATTAACTTTTACTGCCACTTAGTTTAAGCCTCACTAATGAACTGACTTTTAATTTGCGCTATGATGCTATAAAAGGAAATAACGATTTAAGTTAGTCAAAATGCAGCAACAGAAATGCATTTAGGGGTTTATTCATAAACGATGATTAAAGTTAAGTAATGATTGAGGACTGTTTAACCATACATTTTTGACGTTTGAACGTCACTTAACTTTAATCATCGTTTATGAATAAACCCCTATATGTCATAATCATAATTCGTTTAAAATTCACCAAATCCTCAAAAAAACAGTATTGAACATTTTCATGGTGTCATACTAACCGTTCACTTTTGTTACCAGGCCGATATCTACCTGTTGGACGACCCCCTCTCTGCCGTGGACGCGCACGTGGGTCGCCAGCTCTTCGACGAGTGCATCAGCGGCTACCTGCGCCACAGCACGCGCGTGCTTGTCACGCATCAGCTGCACTACCTCAAAGCTGCTGACTACATCGTCATCATGAACAATGTACCGTTTACGTTTATTTCTAAAGTCATTACCCCCGTATCAGTCTCTGTATCTGTCTCCAGCTACTTTTCATCTTCTTTCGTTTTATCTTCTTCTGAACCTCCTATTATTATTATTATGACTCAATTCGTTGTTGATCCTTGTGGAACACCACTCATGTTTTTTACATTGTCGCTACAACGGAAACTTAATATTATTGCCAGACTCGGTAAATCTTCGATCCCACCATGAACTTGGAACCTGTGCTGTAGGGACTGCTAATCTTTCTTATTGGTAACGAGAACTAACTGGCAAAAGGAATCACTACGTGCGGCACAACATACGCATACTCGTCACGCACCATCTGAACTATTTCAAGGCTGATGATTACTTACATCATCAACATTTAACAACGTACCTTATACAATATGATTACCTTACGTTTATTTCTTTTGTTATGTAGCCAGGATGGGCTTGTAGCGAGTTTCTTTTTGAACGTACTTATTTATGAGAAGCCTTTTAAAAGATCTCGGAGACTACATTTATCTTCTTTTTTTACTTCTGACGGCTTATAACTGAATTCATTTCCGATCCTAAAACAGATCCCTGCGGCAAAAAAAATGTATTATTATGTACTCACGCAACAGCTCCACTACCTCAAGGTCGCCGTGTACCTCATAGAAGACTTAACATCGAGTGCATCATTCTGTCACAATATTGCAATTGTTTGTTTGAATGTATCGGATGTCACTGAACTCCACACACCACAATTTCAATGCCTATGCCGTAGGCTCATGTTACTACATAGATTGTTGGCGGTTTGTTGGTTATCTGGGGTCCGTCGAGTGGTATAAATCAACTAGCTGCACCCCGCGGTTTCACCCGTTTCGATCCCGTGGGAATATCGGGATAAAAGTATCCTATGTCCTAACCTAGATTATGGTCTACCCATGAGCCAAATTTCATCCAAACCTGCTCAGCCGTTTTAGCGTGAAAACGGAACAAACAAATTTTATTTGAATACGATGAATTATTCAAACATGAGGCGTCTGGATGTGTGATTAGAATGCCATTACCGCTTGAGAATTCCTAGACTGAAATATATAATATATTATTTAATGCCATTCAGAATTCAGAAAATTAAACAGTCGCTTAAGTATTATGTAATCACTTGCCTGAATTCGGTTTTTTGTTTTCATAGGGATATGTGGATGCTAAAGGATCATACGATGAGTTGGTGAGCACGGGCAAAGACTTCGCGAAGCTGCTGTCGTCCAGTCATGATGAAAACGAAGACAAGAAAGACGTAGAGAAACCTCCACCAATGTCCCGACGAACGTCTGCTAGAGTAAGTGAAACAAAGTAAAACTTATATTCGTAACGGAAAATAACATGATGTGTCAATTAAAACTAGCCTTGGGTCCTGATATAACTCAAGTGTTAAAGCAACAATAAAGTCTGTAATTTGAAAAGTAATTAACATACTTAAACTTACTATGTAATTTTTTATTCTACACAAAAAATCGTTTAGTATTATTATAAGTCATATATAGGCCAAAATCTAACAGGAAAGGGAAAAAAATAGTATTACTTACAACTGACTTAGGCACTTCGTTGATACACTTGATCATAAAATGTGTAACAGATACTTAGAATCCCATCACACATTCGCCAATCCGATACACCACTCTACGTTATTCATCGTACGTGACAAGATTTTTTTACTTCAAAGTAGAACGTGGAATCCTGAACTACGCTTTTACCCCTTTTAAATTCTAAGACCAAATACTTAAAATCAGACCTTAAATCTTTGTCCATAAGTTTCAATTTTGATAAGAATGCTGTACCAAGATCTTGATTGAATTTAAATTTATTGATTAGACCTCGGAAATGATCGGAATGGTGTCGGTCATATGTGGTGTAATTTCTTATGACTACTTTTGGTTAATAAGCTTGGTTGGTTTTATACATATATTCGTAGAGCCATTTTGATTCTGCATATGTACTTGACAATTGGCATTTATTACTATAATAGGTATAGTAGAATGACTTAATGCAAATTCGATTGCAACAAATTTGATACGATTAACTATGAAAAATCTTGACCTAAAAATTATGCAATGTATTCAATTATTGCTATGTATTCATCCAATTTGACTTCAGCAACCACTCGTTGCACTACTCACGAGATATTATGCCATTAAAGCAAATTCAGCTTAGTCGAAGGATTTTAACGGGAATACTATCGGAACCTCGAGTTTTGAGTAGTTTTGACCCTACTTTTATCGACTTGGCCCCTATTCCTAAAAATGACTTGCCTGGAATTTTTCCATATGGAGGTTTACGACGCTGCTATTGACTTCCAAGTTAGTATACAATATAATAAGCCCCCGAGGTTGCTGTTATGGGCAGGTACGTCGCCCACGCTAGACCTGACCATTTGTAATCTCCCTGGTATTATCACCATTAAACATTATCCAGCTATCAACAACGCGTCGTCCATCGCTGTGCGAGTCTATGGGTGGCTGTGAGGTGGCGCAAGAGATGGAAGAAGAGGAACGTGAGTCGGGCTCGATGGGCTGGCGAGTGTACGGCGCCTACCTGCGGGCTGGGGGGCGCGCGCTGCCGCTGTTCTTCATGATCATACTGCTTGTTGTCGGACAGCTTTCAGCCACGCTTTGTGACTACTGGGTCACCTTCTGGTGAGTTAAATGTCACCTTTAATTAATAGCATAAGGTTCTTATTTAGGTAGATACTAACATTAGTTTTCAAGTTTTTTTTTCTAACAATATTGTATGGATTTTCTGTGATCTGAAATAAAGTTTTATTATAATTACTATTGACTGAGGCTTATCGCAGTCTATTGCTGGAGACCAGTTTCTCTGTAAGTGCTGTTAGTTAGCAAACTAAGTCAATATGACGGATGGCACAAAGCTCCAATGATGATGAACAAATTAAGTAACAAAAGGTATTTAAAATGCGTTAATAGCATATATTTTATGAAAATTCCCAGTTTTAGAAAGCAATATTTAATTCTTCATAAAGACCTCTAGTTAGATATAACATAAACATCACGCCTCGTTTCCCTGGAGGGTTGGGTAGAGGTGTACCTATAGTAGGTACACCCACAGTTCGCCAGTTATGGTTATGGCCCATACTATAGGGGGCGCGGGCGGGCCTATTGCCATCAACGGCACAAATCCAGACTCCGGGCTGCTCCTGCTACTGAGAAATTCCAGTTAGAAAACCCAATAACACTTTGATTGAAACCTCCTGACCTGACGCTCAGCAGTAGCGCTTGCGACCACTAGATCAACGTGGTCACAAGTCTTTATTTAGACGACCATTCAAAATTACCAAAGCAAAAAAGCATGAAAGGTCAACCAGAGTAAAAATGAACTCTTTCGCAGGACAAACGAAGTCACAACACTAAAAGAAAAAGCTAATAACAGAACTACAAAGGATTACCATTTCGATCGGTCGCTGCCACTTGACAATGGCACTTTTAATTTATCCAGCTATTTCTCAGGAGTTAACCAACAGCCAGGTAAAATTATTGCCATTATCCTTACCTACTTAATTATAAGTCCCAAAAGTTACTTTGTGCAATATGTTTCTTAATGGTTCTTAAATTAATTTGAAGGTTATTTTTTGTTTTTTTTTTATCTTAATCGACTTAAGGTTTACCATTGTTTCTTATTGTTAATGGATTTAATATCGTAAAAAAAATTGCAGACCTGAACATCCACGCCTACATAGGACCTCTAGACACGGCACAATATTTATACGTGTACTCTGCGTTGATCGTATGCTGCATCTTCTTCATCACGGCACGCGCGTTCATGTTCTTCAAGGTGTGCATGAAGGCCTCCCGTAACCTCCACAACGATATGTTCCATTCCATGCTCAGAGGTGTCATGAGGTTCTTTGACACTAACTCATCCGGTGAGTACAGCTCTATTACTAAGCCCAATTGGCTCCCTTTTATTGGTTTCATATAAACTACCAAAATTGGGTTCCAGACAGACTGGAACTTTTCGGTATCATGAACTTATCTTTTGCAAAGCATTACCATTAGTATGTTTGTTCACAGGCCGTATACTGAACAGATTCTCCAAAGACATTGGAGCACTCGACGAATTATTACCTCGTTTCCTGTTAGAGTGTATCCAAATCTATCTGGTGATGTTCAGCATCTTGGCGCTCAATGCTGCTGCCCTTATCTGGACCCTGCTACCTACCACCATCATCCTACTGTTGTTCTATACAATCCTTCAAATTTACCTCAAGTCAGCACAGGGTATCAAACGGTTGGAAGGCACAAGTAAGAACCGCCTGAAATAATTATCCCCTAAGTAAGCATCATAAACCCAAGGTTCAAGTTCTGCTATGTACAACACCGGAACAGACAGATTACGTTATATTATGTATGTAAATTAGATCTGCATGGGTATTCATGTTTTTAATTAAACTGGTTTCGTGGATCTAATACGCAATTCGTCACCTAAAAATAAAAGTTATTTTTATTTTTAAAGTAATAAAATGATTTCGTTCCAGCTCGGAGTCCAGTATTCTCTCATATGTCTGCAACTCTCAACGGCATAAGCACAATCCGGTCGGCTGGCGCAGAACAAAGACTGATTCAAGAATTTGATAGATTCCAGGTACGCGAATTTTGATATACCATACCACCATTTCACCACCATATTGTTCTTCGTTCTAAAACTCATTAACATTCTGGACTAAATTGGTAAAAGTTGTCATGTTATCAGAAGATTGTTTGCTGCAAAGTAATAATTCCCCTATATTGTAACTCCTCTATTGTAGTGGCCACAGAAGAACCCATGTCCGTTCATCATCGTAGCCTATTGACAGTCCGCCATTGTAGTGTATATTTGCTTTTTCATTATTTTGGCTCCCTAATGTTCGAGTAACTAGTACTACGGTATATGTACAGCTACATTTAGCTATGCTGCAAAGCTGGAAGCTATCTCCTGGGTTATCATAAATTGTTTGCCGTGCCAGGACATCCACACGTCGACGTGGAGCAGCTACCTCGCGAGCGGAGTGACTCTCGGCTTCTGGCTGGACTTCATCTGCGTCATCTACCTCACCATCGTCATCGTCGCCTTCCTTGTCATCGATAGCAGTGAGTACTACTATTTGTTTTTAACCGACTTGAAAGTTGACTTTGAAATTGTTTCGACTTTCGATCGATTCTTTTGAGTAGGTATGAGTCATCATCTGCCTAGCCTTTTCCCAACCAAGTTGGGGTCGGCTTCCAATCTAACCGGATGCAGTTGAATACCAGTATTTTACATGGAGCGACTGCCTATCTGACCTCCACTACCCAGTAACTGGGTAATACGATACCCCTTGGCAAGACTGGTTGTCAGACTTTTGAGTATGAGTATGAGTTAAAAACAAAAGTAAAAAAAAACAAATGACATGACTGAATGAAATACGGAATCTCGATTCTATAACAGTCACGACTTTAACATACTTGAAGGAGGAGCTTACTAGTTACAAATTGTAATCACCTTCAGTACCGGATTGCAACAGCTTGCTTACAAACATAGGTGCTTGAAATGCAATACACAACTTACTCCGTTAAAGATGAATGTGTAGCTCATAATAATACTCCTAGCGACGCGACGTCTACATAGCAATCACAGCACATTAAATCTAATAATAGCAAATTGAAAAGCCATACGACAGACGTTCTAATAGCAGCGGAAACAACATAATATCCTAACAACGTAATTCATTGAACAGAAACAATATTCTCTGGAAACGTGGGCCTGGCGATATCGCAGACGTTGATCCTGACGGGCATGCTGCAGTTCGGCGTGAGACAGACCGCGGAAGTGATCTCGCAGATGACCAGTGTCGAGAGAATACTGCAGTACACCCACATCGAACGTGAACCCAAGTGGGACAAAGGAGGTTTGTGTTTTTTAGTAGAATTTTTTCAAACAGTAGGTTTGTCAGACAAAAAATTCTCATAAAATACCAATTTTGTGGAAGCAGCATGAGAGTATTCGGCACGTCTCCCAAAGTACAGAAATAAAAATCGAATCAAATTATATTTGAAATGGGTTTACTCATGGTCGCTTCAAAATCTCCTAGAAACTGAGGAATGATTTTCATTCATGCATGCGACTAGACAAATTAGTAGTGAATTATGATACAAAGGACACAAAACAACAATATACATAAGTTAACCTTGTTTCTTATTCCATGTTGATTCAAATCAGCTAAGAAGTATATGAGCCAGATCTAAAATACCTTTTCATCTTAGATATATCTCTTCTCATTTACAGAATAAGAAGAGAAGAAGCTATAGAGGTTCAGAATTATACATAACTTTTATTTCACAGAAAAAGAGACTCCAAAAGGATGGCCAGCGCGCGGGCGCATTCAGTTCAAGAGCTGTTACATGAAGTACACGCCTGAAGACTTGCCTGTGCTTAAAAATCTCAATTTAGTTATAGAAAGTGGATGGAAGGTAAAAGTACAATCATTTATTATTAATGTAGAACTCTATACATATCACATAACATATCCCCGACGGGAAATCGTCTATCGTGTCTGTCTGTGTGACCACGTTGTTCTTCTAAACTACGCAACGGATTTTGATGCAGTTTTCACCTTAGAGAATTTATTCCGGAAGCTGTTTATTATATTAATATTAAACTTACCTACAATAAAGTAATGATGATGTTTTATCAAGTCGTAAAAACCGTGCGAAATATGGTATGGGTCGCTTACATAAATTTTTCTACATTTTCGTCGTTTACTATGTTTTCTTTGGGTAAAAATATCGAAGTGAACCAACTTTTGGTTTACTTCAATATGTCAAGTAGGTACGTTAGTAGAAAGTAATTGGGGTGCTGTAGGGCAACACCCCAGTTACTTTCTATCACAATCCGAAGGATTTTGAAGGAAATTCCTAACCAATTACTTCAAGTTTGAAAAATTCGTCTGCTCGACAACTTAAATAACTCAATGAATACTGTTGAATCGTCAAAATGGGCGGCATTGCCCTTAGATTGTTATATACTCTAAGGCATTTCCATTGTAAGTGTGCTATGTTATAACCCCGAGGATCCGTTCGAACTTTCCCCCTATATAATGTTCTTTATGTTTGTAGGTGGGCATCGTCGGTAGGACGGGTGCCGGCAAGTCGTCGCTGATCTCTTCGCTGTTCCGGCTCGCCATCGTAGAGGGAGAAGTGATCATTGATGACGTAGACACATCCTTCTTAGCTCTACAGGTAAACATATCGTCTTGTAATGCTTTTATTGATTAATTCTCCAAGGTAACAGAATAGGTGCAAGCGTTCAAGAGCGCAAATCAAGCACGTATATTAACTCATTCTGGATTTGCCTTTTGGTCGAAACGCGTAATATACATAGTATGTTTGATTATCTATAGAAGTACTTACTTACCTATAATTATTAAAAGAATTGCTTACTTGTGTGTGCCCTAGGAGTTGCGGTCGAAGATATCCATCATACCTCAGGAGCCGGTGCTGTTCTCAGCAACCGTGCGCTACAACTTGGATCCGTTCAACAACTACGACGATGAACAACTTTGGCAGGCGTTGGAAGCTGTGAGTTTATATTACTCTATACTAGTTTAATTATATGACTAGATAGTGGACTATCTAGTCATATAATTAAACTAGAGTTCCGCAGAGTTGCTGCATTCCTTGCGGACACCTAGGCAGGCTGCGTAGCGCCAAACTGCCCAAAGCACGTTGTGCATTTGCATCGCACAGTCTCTAAACTAATAAAAATTCAGTGTTTCATTTTCCATCATTTAGTACTCGCAACAGCTTGTTATGTTGCCTACGCTGTCCCACCACTAGTCATTTCTCCTAAAGGCGATTAGAAATCTAAGGTCACTCGTTCATAGATCGATTTGTCTAGGATTTTGTTTGAACCTTACGTAAGTATATGCGAAACAACATGTTTTCATAAAATAGTCATGTATGAAGTTGTGTTTCCGTAGGTGGATTTGAAAGGTGCGGTTCCGGCGCTGGATTTCAAGGTGTCGGAAGGCGGCTCCAACTTCTCGCTGGGCCAGCGCCAGCTCGTGTGCCTCGCGCGCGCCATCCTGCGCGCCAACCGCATCCTCGTGCTCGACGAGGCCACCGCCAACGTCGACCCCAAGTATGTCAACACAACAAACCACCAACCAACATGGTTATGTTGGTTCCATCTCTCACCACAACCACCATAGACCATCTCAACTTGTGGCAGAATACGGTCGAAATACTACTGTATTTATTTCATTCGCTCATGCCCAATAGCACAAGCTTAATGAAACCTGTTGATCAGATCATTTAGGTACTACTATAATGGTCGGATTTAAACCGACGCGCTTCGGTTTCATTGATTGACCTACTTACTTTAAAATATTACCTACAATCAAAACTAAATCTAGGTATGATGTATTCTAATCTCTGAGCAACAACTGATTGACTTTCAAACTTATTAGTATTTTTGTGTTGCTTTGGCTAGTCTAGTGAGACCAGTAAAAATAAACCGGCCAAGTGGATGTCGAACCACGCACAGTGAAGGGTTCCGTAGTTGGGATGAATTTATCTAACAAACTTAACATTGTAGTAGAAAAATTTTTGCAACTGCAAGAAGTTGGTCGATTATTACTCGGTAACTTGTGGAGCCTACGTAGCGGTGATAGTTTTCCTTTTAATTTCGTTATATGTACTACTGCATTACCGTGAATTTTTTCACATATCCAAAACCAACCATTTAGCTGGCAGGGCAGGGGGACACTTGACTCTAACAAAAATTAGCACTTTAAAGCTTAATATTTCGCAAACGGATCCCTGAATCCAAAAATGGTTTCGACAAACTCACATTATCTTTAAACGACCTTTCCAACGATATCCCACACCATGGGATTGACGAGAAAAAAATACCATCCCCACTTTACATGTAGGTACCTCCCCTAAAATTAAAGTGGCGATGGCTTAAAAAAAAAAAAAAAACTATTTTTATTCCACTTTGTCGGCGTGATTTATTTGTATACCCGTACCAAATTACAGCTTTCTAGTACCAACAGTCTCTGAGCTAAGCCGCGGACAGACAGACGGGCATAGCCTTAGTAATAGGGTCGCGTTTTAACTTTACTTACAACAAGGAATTTATCTACTCTCTTACGAGATACTTACAGCATGACAGCTGCGGAAGGCACTTAAAATATATACTTCCATCTAGCAATGACTTACAGAATCCTCATTTTCAGAACGGATGAATTTATCCAAAGAACAATAAGAACGCGCTTCGCGGACTGCACCGTGCTGACGGTGGCGCACCGACTGAACACCATCATGGACTCGGACCGAGTCATGGTGATGGACTCCGGGCGGCTGGTCGAGTTCGACTACCCCTACCTCCTCCTCAACAAGCCCGAGGGACACTTCACCAAGATGGTCAAAGAAACCAGTGAAAAAATGTCCGCGCAACTATACCAGATAGCAAAGAACACATACCTTAATAGTGGCGGAGTTATATAACAGTGCCTCTCTCTATATGTAATGTAAGTTATTTGTGTTAAGTAAGTACTTTAAATTGTCATCGTGTTGGAATAATGTTTTTAGCAAATATGATTAAAATAAATATTATTACCTGTAACTATTATTTACATGTCATGGACTGACGACTGACGCCTGTGTAGCACTGCCTCGTATCCTGTAGAAGCAGTGCTGTGGATATTGTTATACTTATTCACAAACAACCAATCAGCATCCTATACGATCAGGTAATTGATAATGAATTACCATGAGCATGTTCTAACAATTGAGGGAGAGCTTTTTTATCAATCAATATTTAAATTTATTATCTTTAATTTGTCGATCAATGAATTATTTTGTAATTAGGTATTTCAACTGATAAAAGCTTTTTAACACTAGTAGGTAATGATAGCAGTAAAACATACCTACGCACGCCTTCATTAGGTAATTAGTTACTAAATACCCCCTTATCCAACACTGTTGTAGGTGTACAATCAGAATAAGTGGAACCCTTAGCGATGCATTATTCCAATGCAGATTAAAGAATTTATAAGAGTGTGAGTAGGTATAGTGTTAAGTACAGTGCAGGAAAAAAACTGTGTTATTTATTTTATTATGAAATTGTATCATATCATTAATGATTTATAAGTTTAAAATGACCATTAAAAATGCCATAGAGGTTAGCCTCGAAAAATAAAACATAAGCTTTATAAATCTCGTTTTATTCGTCTGCCGCACCGTCTAATGCTACTGCTACACCTGGATCGTTACGCGTAAATTAACACGCAGGTACTTATCAGGTCCACCCTCAAAAAAGAAAAAAGGTACTTATCAGGTACGTACGAGTAGATGTCGCCAATATAAATACGTTATTTATGGGTACCTATTGTTAATGGCGTTGACCTTCAGCTATTAGGTATTTAACATCGAACATCGACATCATGGTAGGAGGAACGGCTGTAAGCAGTTCATCATCATCGGCACAGCAATAGGTACTTTACTAGTGAGTAAAGTACCTATTGCTGTGCCGATTTGATTTGATTGCTGTACAGAATAAAAAATAACATCATTTTCAACACACTTGCCCGTAAAGTGGCTCTTATTGAACCGTTTTTAGGTTCATAATGCAGTGTATTATGGAAGCGTGCTTCTTACTTTATATTACCGCACTAGTGCGGTAATATGCGCCACAGATTACTATTCTACTATTCAGAGTGTCAGTTCGAGTCTGGACAAAATTAAACTGGTTGCTAATTTAGTTGTTTAATTTATTATTTGTATGTCATACTTAGATTTTTACATTTTGCGGTAACTGAAACTCACGCACTGTCTTATTATTACTTATTACTTATTTAAGAATATTGTGATATTGTACACTTTTACAATGTCTTACGAGCAGTGGTGGCCCAGTGGTAACGGCCACGAGTTACGAGTTTTAGGTCGTAGGTTCGAACCCTGATAGGCGCTTTACTTTGTGTAAATTATTTCATCGCCACTGCTCTTAAAACGGTGAAGGAAAACATCGTGAGGAAACCGGCATGTCTTAGAACCAAAAATTTGAAGACATGTGACATCTACCAACCGTCTCACAGAGAGGAGGCCTGTGTCCCAGCAGTGGGAACATTATAGGCAGCCTATAACGTTCTCACTGCTGGGACACAGGCCTCCTAATCATAACCAGCCAATAATAGGCTGATTATGATGACAATGTCTCTCATATTCAATGATTAATTTATTTGTCATTGCTCCATTTTTAATTCATTTTACCTTTTGTGGTAGAGTAATCTTATTCTAGGTGCATCGCCTTCTCATCTATACTTATATACTTATAATATTTATTTATTATTTATATTTATTTTATATTATATACTAGCTGGGCCCCGCGGTTTCACCCGCGTAGGTCTCGATCTCGTGGAAATATAGGGATAAAACTTATCCTATGTCCTATTCCTATTCCAGGTCATGGTCTACCCGTGTGCCCATCCTCTCCTCTCTTCTCTAGAATAGGGAACGTCGCGGCGGGGCGGCGGCGCCGCGCCGGCGTCGAACGGTTCGCGTATTGCATTTTCATAATCGTGATAACTTCGAAATTAAATGTCCGATTCGAATGAATTAAAATCAAATTTGTTTGAAATTAATGCATTATTTGCGAAGGAGTTTTATCAAAATAATATTAATTCTTATTCAAATAAATAGTTTTAACATCAAGGGTATTTATGTAGTAAAATACTTTTTAATTCATTCGAATCGGACATTTAATTTCGAAGTTATTACGAGTATAAATAAAAATGCAATACTTAGGCGAACCGTTCGACGCCGGCGGCGGCGGCGGCGCCGCGCCTCCTCGACGTTCCCTACTCTAGAGAGGAGAGGATGGGCACACGGGTAGACCATGACCTGGAATAGGACATAGGATACGTTTTATCCCTACATTCCCACGAGATCGAGACCTACGCGAGTGAAACCGCGGGGCACAGTTAGTATAATTATAAAATTGATGGATACAAAATATTTTAAAACATTTTTAAAAGAGTACCTAACGGTAGAATTGAAATAAATTAACTATGGCTTTGACTAAAGCGTCGAGATTCTTTTTTACAACTAGCTGAGCAGATGGGCTTGGATAGTGATATTCCGATCGAAGAGAAAATTAAATCTTTAAAAACTCTATTCAACAGAGAATTAAATAAGTACTTAAACTTAAAACGGGTGGGATATTTTGAAATATGTGTCGTTTTTCTTTATGATTTTGACTTCGCTACTAATCGCTAAATCATTATGATTCACAGAACATAAAAGTTGGTCAAAATGCAATGAAATGTCAAAACAAATCTTCATCATGTCAAAACAATCAACATGTTTCTAGATTCTTATTGATAAACACATTTTGATACGAAATTGGTTTGTAAAAACATGTGGCGATACATGTCAAGTGATAAGAAATGTTGTCAAACATGTTTCGCGTCAACTAGTTGCGTGGCAATGCGAACGCGAGTCGGTCGATACATTGACAGAAAACAGTGTTTTTTTTTTTTGTCTAGGGCTTCTCATAGTTGATTTTAGATGAAAATCGTAACTACATATTTAACCGGACTTTCCTGTGGCTGCCTTAAGCTACTACACTCAGGGCCTCCAGGCAGGGGCCTATAAACTATTCTAAATTAAAACTAAGTGAGCGCTCGCTAAGGGCACCCCCTGTGGGGTACGAAACTCGGCTTAGGGCGTCACTGACGAGACAGATGGGACAGGCTGGATCGAGCAAGATGGGACAGGCTGGATCAAAATATCAGATTCATTATCTCTTTATTTCATTTTTCATACTTATAAATTATATTTTTAAATATTAGAATAAAAAATTATATAAAACAGTTAAAAATATAAAAAATAGTAGCCCACCGGTATCGGGAACAGGGTCCAAGCTACCGGCGGTCAGGGCTCCAGAGAGTGGAACCTCCTAACGATGCGAGCCGTGTCCAGGAGTACAGCTTTCTGAATCAAGCCCTTAATCCAGCTGCCCAACGAGAGCCTCCTTAGGTGTTGGTCGAGGCTCATTTCATTATTATTATCTGGAGAATTTAAAGCTTCGTGCTCAGCTACGGCGCGGGCTGGCACATCATCGGACAAGGGACGGGGGGACGAATTTAATCGGGATTGCGGTCGTGCTGGACCTCGGCGGCGAGGTCGGAATGACGGTAGGCGTCTGTTTTTGTGTTTAAGAACTGTACTGGTGACCCTATTACTCTTCTGGAGGAGGGTTACGGGATCAACTGGCTCTACTAGTGCATGCCTCGGACGGCGGACTTTACTAATCCTAGAGGGGGCATAATTAGCGGCCTCGACAACCAGAGGGTTGCGATGTTTGGCGGCTCTATCGAAATAACGCTTGGAAAGGCGTTTTAGAAACTGGCGGATTGTGGGAATCTTTAAGTCGAAATGGAGGATCTCGTTACGAACGAACCAGGGGGCTGACGTGATTTTACGTAGGAAACGGTTCTGTAGGGTTTGCATCCTATGGATATAGTGGGGCTTTGCGTGAGCAAAGATGGACCCCGCATAGGTCATGATGGGACAAATGCACGCCGTGTAGATACGCAATTTGCACTTGAGTGACAATTTGCTTCGTGCATTCAGAACGAATGGACAGAAAACAGAGATTTCAACATGTTTTTATGTGAATGTTTCTCCAGTTCAAACGCTCAGTAATAATAAAAACCAGCCAAGTGCGAGTCGGACTCGCGCCCGAAGGGTTCCGTACCATTATCTATAAAAACGGCAGAAAAAATCACGTTTGTTGTCTGGTAGCCCCCCCTTAAATATTTGTTTTATTTTATTTTAATTATTTATTTTTAAAGTCAATATAATCCTAAAATCCTTACTTCCTTAATAATATTATAAATGCGAAAGTAACTCTGTTTTCAGTCTGTTTGTCTGTCTGTCGCGCTTTCACGCCAAAACTACTGAAAGTTACTTACGCTGTGGTTGTTACCGTGCGTTTGCACTGGCGAAACATTCAAGACAAAACATGTTGAAATCTCTATTTTCTGTCAATGTTCCATACAATTTTTGATAGGCACTAGAGATTTCAACATGTTTTGTCTTGAATGTTTCGTCAGTGCAAACGCACGGTTAGCAACATTGTGACCGGTCTCTATGGTCTTGATCTCTTGACAGACAGACACTTTCGTCTGTGGATTCTGTCAAAGTGACAAGTCTTGCCTGCCTGTCTGAGCCGCTGAACGAAAAGCGAACGTTGTTGTCAAGTGAAACCAATAGTAATTAAACTTTCTAGAAATCTATACTTCTGTAAGTAAAACACTTACCGGTTAGTATGATTACTAAATTTTGTATATGTATAACATTAAACTTTTATTTCAGATAAAATGACATCTGAAATATTTGCTACCCCTCCATCGGTTTCATGGGCGCAGAGAAGTGCTCGTGTGTTTTTGACGTTTAACGTAGAATGTGAGAAACCAGATATTAAAATTGAGAAAAAGACAATCTCATTTAAGGGCATTTGTACACCGGATCAGAAGTTACACGAGGTTGTCATACCATTGTATTCTGATATTGATCCAGACAAAAGTGCTTACACAAACAAAGGGAGGTTAATTGAGGTAGTGTTGGCTAAAGCTAAAATTGACGATCCTTTCTGGCCTGCCTTAACCAGTGACAAAAAGAAGCACCACTGGCTAAAAGTGGATTTTAACCGTTGGCAAGATGAGGATGAGAGTGGAGATGATATTGATGATATGAATGACATGTTCTCAAGCAAATTGGGAAACTTTGGTGATGAAAATGAGAAAGAAACAACCAGCTCATCTGATGAAGAAGATCTTCCTGATATAGAGTAACAGATCTCATGTATTGCATAGCCAAAAAATTCAGTTAGTTTTAGAAATTTGTAATTATGGACAATATTGTGCTTTTATACAAGGAATAGTGTGGTAGTGGTAGCTCCTAAATGTATTACATATAATAAGGTTAATAGGAGTGTGGTCTGATATTTTTTGTCATAGTTTTTACTAACAAGTTAATTGGGGCAACAAATAGCTATTTTAATTTAGTGTAATAAAAGTTGAATTAATTTTAATTTAAAATTAGTTTTGGCAGTGATTGCTAATTCAATTTAATTTGACTTTTAACTAAGATGTCTTAACATCTTTATATTATCAAATTGTCTGTGGTTAGATACTTTTTTATTACATTTATAATAAATGAAGTCTTGAAACATTCAAAGGCCTGTACTATAAGTAACCTTATAATTATAATGCATTGAGGTGCACTTACACGGGGAACTTAATTGCTCAATTTATATTGGTCCATTGACCTCACAACATCTTCAAGCAAGTGATTTACTGTGATGCCAACATGAAGCAATTGTTGCTTAAGATACTGCTGTACGATTTTGAGCGATATGGAATGATTTATTAAACTAGATTGTTCCGATATTTCTTATTGCTTGCAATAATTGCCTGTGTAAGCGCAGCTTTATATTTATACTCATTCATTCATGTGTAAAATATATTATGTTTGTGAACAAAATAGAAATAAACATCAATATTTTATACAAGCTAACTTCATCTTGTAATTCAATTTAAATTACGTCTCATGAAGGTGCACTAGCCAGTGCCCAAAACACAATTATTGCTATGTTATGATTATAATATACCTAACATCTTTCAAAAACTGCTATTTTGTCAAAAATCTTGAATGATTAAATATACAATTCATAACATCTTTATTTTTAAAACACAAATCAATAATGTACATTCCAAAGATTAAACTATATGGCTGCTATAAAATCCACTATGTTTCTTTTTTTGACCTAAGCATACTCAACAGCTCCAGAATACCTACTGTAAGTTAGCTATGTTTGCCATGACACCATTATGTAGACCAATGGTCTACACCACAAAGGAAATGCAGTTGGTGAGACTTTTGAAAATTAGGTATTTTATGAAACTATTGCTGTCGTTCGACCGCTATTCGTGCGATAAGCTGACAGCTGCTTAACTGATCAAATAGCATAAGTAAAAAGTCGAGGTTTGACTCTCGTGTATTTCCTCGAAAGATATTTCATAAACTGATTATGAAGGATGTGTATCGTGACTTGTCCATAAGTTTTTCTTTTCACATACCTACACTGGTTCTCTGTTGACAGTGATCTAATTTGGCAGTTTTGACCATTTTTAGAGGGTTCTAGCAGGGCTTGAAAACGATACCAATTCACATTCAAAGTAACGTTAAGTAACGGTATTTCCGTAGAGATACTTCGATATCGGTACAATTTGGTAGCGTTACTTAGTAGCATAACATAATAATAACGTTAAAATTTTTGGTAAAAATTACTGGTATTTTTAATGTTATTGTAAAAATAGCGGTAAAAAATTATCGGTATTATTTTGTTATTTTATGCGACGTTGCCAGCCCGTCTCAAAGGCGGAAGCGGCCGGCGTGCGCGCGCGCCCCTCTCACTCTCACACGCTGTCGGCGCTGTTGCCATTTCGTTTGTCGTCTTCATATCTCTCACCGCTCATGGCAGTCGTACGCGCTTACAGAACACGGTGGACCAACCAACCAAGTATATTCTCAAGTACAAGCACAACACAGAATAGCAATGATAAGATAATATCTATTAAACGCGCAAATAGTCGTACGGCAGTCTTAGCGTCGATGCAATCTGACATTCTTTTGCGATTGGACGAGAGCGACGGTAACAAAACTAATTATAACGATAAAATTATCGTTACCTTAGATTTTAACGTTACGTATGTTTAACGGTAAAATGTGCCAGATATAACGTTAAATAATATAACGTTATTTATTAGTTAACGATACCTGCATCAGAAGGCTGTAACGATACCATATTTTTAACGGTATTTCAAGCCCTGGGTTCTAGTGCTTAGGTAATTTTTGCAAAGATCACTATCATCAAAAACGAAAACACAGGGACATACAAGTAGTTGATATTGTTGATAACCAATGAACCACCCCCTATATAGTTACTTTACTCTTTGGAACCACCTACTACTACACGTTTTTTTAGGGTTCCGTAGTAGATAACAAGGAATCCTAAAAGGAGTGATAGACGTGCGAGCAAGTCCTCGTACTTATTTATGGCTCGGCGAGCTTACTCGCCCGTGTGTCATGCTAAGTACGAGGACTTTAAAACCACCGAGTCAGTTCGTCGGCGATCCAACAGGTTTGAAATTTTGCTCGTAGCCCGCCTTGGCTTCTCGTCGTCTGTCACCGCCGCGCGGCGCGAGCCAATTTGACAATGAAATTTTGAGCAAGCTTCACGTGTGTCACCGACGGCGGCGAGCCGAGTGAGGTCGCGAACTTAAAAACCGCGTACTTTAAGTACGCACGTCTATCACCCACTTTATAGTTTCGCCATGTCCGTCTGTCTGCTCGTGGCTTTGTGTCGTGTTGTTTTTATTGACCACAGTTATTGACAGTTTTGTTTGTTTACATACTTTACATAGTGCACTGTGTTTAGCTCACTGACGTGACAGTCACAGCTATGGCAAAATTGTGGTGATGGTGACCCACAAAAACCCTTGATGCTGATGTAAGGCTTACTTTGCATCAATATTTCTGTTTAATTGTTTTCTATGTAGTTCTACGAGTAATCACAAAAAATGGATGGACTTTTTGAGAGAAGTCTTCAAATGGATTACCCTTACATAATTGGTTATATGAGCGTCGATGTCCAACGCGATTATTATCATGATTTATCCCAACTCAAATATTTAACATCAATTCCGAAAGGAAAAATTCATTACAACTTAAACCACAACATCGATAAAGCAGTTAAGCGGACTACTGACGACAACAACGAAAAAATATCTCTTATGCTGAAATTTCTCCTCGACCAAAGATCCCGGTTAGAGTTTCTGAGTAACAAACCTGAGATGACTTTTATAACATATCGCAGAAGTTTAATAAGTGTTATGTGTGCGAGTTATAACCGTGAACCGTTAAGCATTGTGGCAAGCTTATTCAATAACTGCATATACTTGTGTTCCATTGAAAACTTACAAGTTAAGAAAAGTATTCCTCCCAATCATCGGAATGCCAAGTTTTGTGCATGGGGTTATAAATTCGAACAATATATGTTATCAGGTAAGTAATAAAACAATATATACTTTAAGTAATACATATATTTTAATTGTTTTTGTTATACAGATAATTCTTCATCAAGTTTAGTATTTAAAAAACTGCTTCTGGCTGTTCACTGTAGGTCATAAAGACAGAAACAATTATTATTATATGTTGTAAGTACCTACATGACTGCCAATGCACACCCCCACTAAATTTATAAGTCATCAATTTATTATTTACATTGAACTTTATAGTGAAAACACTAATAAAATTAGCCAAGTATTGTTATCCCATAATTGCTGATCATATAATTATTTTTCTGTATAACAGACACAGAAACTCATTAAATTCTATAATTTCTTTTTATTTTACAGATTCACCAATTCAACAACCAAACATAGAACAACCTGTGGTTGAAAATGAAGAATTTTCTATTTATTACAGTTCTCAGTTAGGAAAGCACAAGCTGTTTTATGGTGCCCAAATAGATGGAATGCTAGCCACAAGAACAACTTCAGGACCTCCTGACCCAAACAATTTAAATGCCAATCTATCATATTTAAGGAACAACAAGTTTGTGGAGTTGAAAACAAATAGAGAAATACATAGTAGACAACAAGAACAGAATTTTAAGTAAGTAATGAAATTTAAACTTTTTATAGTATGAAAAAAAACCACTGTAAATGAACCTCCAGTCCAATGCAATACAGGAATGCTCCAAAACTACTATGGCAACATCAACCATAACTATTGTCTTTATCAGTGGCGGATTTACCAGCAGGCTGAGTAGGCTTGAGCCTAGGGCGGCAGATTTTTAGGTGGCAAATTTTGGTACAGGTATTTATTTTTATTTTTTTTGCTACCTCATACAGGGTGTAAGGGTAAACACTCTTAACCATGGGTAATAAATGACCGAGTAAAAACAAAAAAAACCTTATTTTCATTAAAAGATTTTAATAAGTTTCTATGCGACACCGTGCGCGCTGACTGAGAGAGGGCGTTCACGGCCGGTCAGCTCACGTCCCACGCCCGCCACCCGTGTTGAGACGGAAGTTCGTTGCCCTAGCGCATAGGTGAAAGGGTGAAATACTTTGGCGGCAAAAAGTAATAAAAAAAAAAAAAAAACGTAATTTTTCATTGATTTTACGTCCTATAAATGACACCCAACTACTGGTTTCAAGGATAACGGTGTTTACCCTAACATCCTGTATAAATCACATTTTTAACTGTTTGTAACCGTCATAAAAATTATTTATTCACGTTTTCCAAATGTACATTATTGTGTAAGTAGCATGAATTTCCCAGCCTTATTAATCGTCCATGATTAAGCTTTGATTAGTTCAAAAATATACCAAAACTTATTTCACGTCCAATTTCAACGAAATTGTTGGATTGTAAAAATAATCTAGGACATGACAACTGTAGAGGCAAGGGCGCCAAAAACTTTACAGCCTATACTTTGAAAATTTGTAAATCCGCCACTGGTCTTTATGTCTATTAGCCACTCATAGTGCAGCATATTCGTAAATGTAGGCCAAGTGGATAGGCAAAATGATACAGACCCTGGGAGCTGGCAGGCATTTGCTTTGTGGAAAGAAAACAAAAATCTGACATTTAATCCGTTGAGATTCAGAATTTCTTACGTTTTTTTTTAAACATCATAGATCTGCGCAGATTTCTAATTTACGTAGTGCAAGTGCACTTATGTGCGGTTGACTATACCTACTGTTACTGCCCTGTCTCAGAAATACATTCTGTAACTATACTTCTAAACTAATATTATTATAAAGAGGAAAGAAGCGGGCAGCAGAATATTACTTACTAGCTAGTAAGTAATTACTGTATGTAAGTTTTTGAAACTGTATGTAAGTTTTTGAAAATGTGGTCAATCTAAAAGGGTGTGACGCGAAAAATTTGTTTTTTGCCAGTAATTTATTGAATCTTTTGGCCGTAGGTATTGCAATGATGCTAAAATATGGCCTCATCAATTCTATGAACCTAATATAATTTTCAGAAGATATAAAATGCTAAGGTGTTGGTGTCAGTGCTACCTAGCTGGGCTAAAGGGATTACTTGTAGGCTACAGAAACGATAATGGCATAATACAAAGAGTGCAATGTTTCGATACTGATGACATCGTGAGATATTGTCGGGTAAGATAAATAACTATTGTATAATTAATTATTATAAAATGGTGCCGATTCTCTTGTACACCGAACTAAACTAACTAAACTATCCCTAAAATTCCTTACTTTTCACTATGACAATCTTAGAGCTATTCTGCCAAAAAAATCTCTAAATTTAAAAATTATTTTGACACAACTAAAATTGAATTTGACAATCGCGACTCCACTTGGTTGGTACCTACTTGTTTGCCTACCACGTGATTTTTTGTGAGCCGGAGAGGCGCGCAATGTGGCCGTCTCGACGTATTTATATATGGATTTTTTCACTATTTGGAAGAAAACCAAAATAAAAATTACCAACATGTTGAGTATTACGGGTTTGCGGGTTGCAAAGGGGGTCAAAATTTTCATTATTTTTGCGATATGACACACCATTTTCGAGTTATAAGCAAAAGAAAATAAAAAAAGATACAGTACCGTTTTGCAAATGAATTCGAGGTGTTGGTTTGAATTTTAGTTCATGACATCTAATTTTATTCCACACATTTTTAATCGTGATTAAAAATAGTCAGAGTTAGTTAGAGGATATAGATATAGAACAAAAATGTTGGTTAAAACGTCAAATTCAGAATAGCATTTTCACTAAATTAAAACTCAGTGCCATCTTAGTGCTGTCAAACTAAATTATAGTTAAGTTGTGTCACTTTAGTCTATTTTCAGAATGGGAAATCGTCGTTTGACAGGAATAAACTAAATTTTAGTGATTTTTAGTTTAGTTTAGAGAATTTGTGACAAGAGAATCGGCACCACTATCTGCTCAAACTATTTACCTAGTTAAGTATTATGAATGGGAACATAATCTTTCTCAAACGCGGGTAAGTCATTATTATATTTAGTCCCTTATGGTGGATTCGCGGAAACGCATATCCGAGAATTCCCGTAAGCCAGGGAGAACCGTTCCGTAGCAGTTCAGTACCGTCAGTTACAGGTCAGTCTTAATATATCGAGCTTTTTTTCGAGACTCAATCTCGGGAAGTAAATCTCGTTCTTAAAATCTCGACGAGAGATTTCGAGGCTGAGCGCGCGCAACTTTTCATACTATGCTTTTTAGGGTTCCATACCCAAAGGGTAAAACGGGACCCTATTACTAAGGCTCCGCTGTCTGTCCGTCTGTCACTAGGCTGTATATCATAAACCGTCATAGCTAGAGGCGGCGTCCTAATTGGAAGCGATCGTACGATGGCGCGATGCGTTTTTCATCTCACGATGAAAGTGGTCGTGCGATGACCTAACAGGTATCCTAATAGATCGCGCGATGTCCATCGTGTGATGCTCTCGCGCGTCGACGCATCGCGTAGGTAACCGATTAGGACACTCAAAAGAGATCTGTTGCTTTGATTACATGATCGCACGATCAAACGCATCGTACGATGGTTATTAAGCATTTCATGTGCTCGCACGATTACTTGTGAGGTTGTAATAGGACACTCTGATGAAATCTGTATGTTTGAACTCATCGCACGACGAGAACGCATCGTGTCATCGCGCGATCTTCGCCAAATAGGACGACGCCTAACACTTAAAATTTGTTGAATTTCACAGATGATGTATATACATCATCTGTGAAATTCAACAAATCTCTATCTGTATCTGTTGCCGCTGTAACAACAAATACTAAAAAACAGAATAAAATAAATATTTATGGGGGCTCCCATACATCAAACGAGCAAGAAAATCACGTTTAGGTAGGTCGGTTTCGTAGGTAGACGCTTGAATTATTCACAGAATATTTAGTTACATATTCACTTTAAAAATAAATAATTAAAATAAAATAAAACAAATATTTAAGGGGGGCTCCCATACAACAAACGTGTTTTTTTGCCGTTTTTATAGATAATGGTACGGAACCCTTCGTGCGTGAGTCTGACTCGCACTTGGCCGGTTTTTTTAAGAAGCCAACCTAACTATAATTATGAATACTTATTATAAATGCGAAAGTGAGTTGTGCCAAATTTCGTCCATCGTCATCGCTGAAACGGCTAGCACAGGTCTAGAATAGGACATAGGATACTTTTTATCCCGATATTCCCACGGGATCGAGACTTAGGGCGTTTGTGCACTACAAGGAATTTTACTGTCCGGCAGTAAAAATGTAAACGCAGCAGTAGTACGAAAACAGACCTTACTGAAATAAAGGCGTTATCAACATCGGACCGTAAAAAAATCGGATGGCCGGACAGTAAAATTCCTTGTAGTGCACAAACGCCCTTACGCGGGTGAAACCGCGGGGCGCAACTAGTTTTCAATAATTATTAATGGATTTATATTGTACGTAATGTGTGTGTGCTGATATATTAATGATTATCACTAAATATTATGAAACAAAGAACAAATCCCTCTAATCAGAAAAACAAATCTAGTACGTCCCCGTCCCCCTAGTATTTTTTTATAATTATGCTCTTTGGTGCAATGACATAGACACTAGCGCCGCATCTATCGGACTTGAGTGGTGGCGCGGAAACACACCTTAGCTGCTACGATCAATGTTAAAATGTAGCCATGAACATTCGGTTGACTTTATGTACAGTACTTAAATAAGTATTACAAAATGATCCCTAAAATTAATTATAACGCTTTTCAGGATGAATGGAAACCACAAATAGCTATCAATTATTTAGATCATTTTCTAACGTATGTAGAGAATTGTTTCAAGTCTTTAAAAGAAACTTCTGATGATGATTTTGTATACAAAGAGCCAATTACACTGAAGTTTGATATTGATGCCCACCAAAAAATTACCGTCAGCAAGGACATTCAAGAAGAACATGTGATTTTACCGGAATGGTATGTAGGTAGCACAGACGTGCGGCCGATTGTACCTAAATAACATTCGGAGTCTGAACCTGTAAGTATTTCCACATGATTACAACTCGCCCCTTAAAAATAAATGCAAGATTTGGGTTCTAAAACAGCTGGCAAGAGCCCGACGGATAATGTTGTTAATGCTGGCGTGCCGTGCCATCCGACCAGCGCTCTTGCTACAGGATAGGCCGTAATGTCCGAGGCAGTCGACTCCTTCACCGCATTTACAACGATGTGGAGCACCGCAAGGAGCGCCCAGACGCAAACATGTAGCGAGCCGGAATGTGGTGTCACCCAGGATAGTGCCTATGTTGGGTGACGGTAGCGCCTGAGGCCAGAGGCCCGAATCCCATTCACCTACTGCCAGCAGGCGGGCACGCTCAACAGTATTGGTCGACGTATTAATAAGTTTATTCCGTACCAACTTGCAGAGCGGCTCATCGCACTGTCTCTGGGAAGACGGGTTCTCGGGCTGAACCGTGTCCGGGCAAGCCAGTTTCCAGGCATTCAATGCATCGGTCAAACACGGCACTTCAGAGTCAACCTGAGCAGAGGCTAAAATTCTTTTGGTTAACTTTTCGGTGCTGTGGACCGAGGACAGGACCGCCGGTAGGCTTACACTGGAAATTTTGCGGACGCCCATCCCACCAAAACGAATGGATAGTGTGGCTTGAAGGCAAGCGCGGTCGTCCAGCGCCACATTTAAAATGGATGTTAAAGTACTTAGAATAAGTACTTAATTCAGGACAGAAATGTTACCTTTCCATTTTATTACCCGACTACGGCGAAAAATAAAAGGAGGGTTATGATTTTGACCGGTATGTATGTATGTATGAATGTATGTATGGATGTTCATCTGTTCCCTCCTATCTTCTAAACCACTCATCACAATTTGACAACTGAGATATCGTTGGAAGCGTCTTGATCGTCCGCTGGTTATAGGCTACGTTACATTAAATTAAAAATGGCGCCCTATAAAGGACATAAAGTAAGGAACTAAAAAAAAAATCGTTTAATCGGACCATGTTGGGTATCAAATAAAAGGGCTTAATGAGCACATTTCAAAAATATATATATTATAAACCCAAAAGAATTAAAAAAAAAAAAAAGTTATAAAAACTAAAACCCAACTACGACTAAAAAGGTATAAACAAGACACCACAGACAGACAAATTAAAAATCCGGAATCACGTAATCTGTTCGATTTATAACACGTGTACTTAATTTTTATTTGATTTTATATAATACTTCACGTCAAGACTTCATCTTTGTCTTTTTTTTTTCATCCGCAGCAAGCTGCCCGGCTGCGCATGCCGTCTCCACTGGGGTGCTTTCAAAATACACATCAGCATGCTACGGTCTGTCCTCTGTATGTTGTGCAAACTTTGACCAGTGGGGCTGGTCGGGAGAATATTCTGCAATATTCTTTTCGACCGAGATTATTTTCGGAACATGAAGAATTTAAAAGGCGTAAAATGATAATGATGATGGGCAGGAAGCAATAAATATAACTGCCAATACCAAGTAATGACAGAAACGTCTTCAAAGTCTGTTCCAAAGAAACCGTGGTTGTTATTTTGTTTTTAATTGTTTATTTTCACTATACAGGGCGTGCAATGTTAAAATTCATGGTCTTCCTTTTATTTGTGACACTATGTGAAGCCTTTCGATCGGTATGATAAAGCCCTGTAGCTTTATCATACGAATGATTTTTTTTTTCTCATGTAACGGGTTCGATCCCCGGTTCTACCATGTAATTATTTAAATGTCAGTTTTTTTTTTTTAATTTAAATAATGTCTTCTTTCAGTAAACAAACAATATTCAAGGTACTTTCCCTCCATGTGGCATATCCGTGGGACGCCCTGTATATAACGTTTTTATTATATAAATAAATAGGTACTTATATTTTTAAATATAAAAATGATTATTTGTAAATCATAAAGTTTGTTTTAATACAGAAATCTAAATTTAAGAGAATTTCTGTGAATTTTCGTGGAAATAATTATTGTCGATCTCGAGCTCGAGAATGTTTTTGTTCATGAGAATTTACTGAGAATTTAAGTTTTTAGATTATTTTAACGCTAACTTCGTAAAACTGTCAGATCGCTAAAAACTATTACTTAATAAGTAGGTATATTAAAAAATAGGTCCATACAATAGACATCCATTTTTAAGGTTCCGTACCCAAAGGGTAAAACGGGACCCTATTACTAAGACTCCGCTGTCCGTCCGTCTGTCTGTCTGTCTGTCCGTCTGTCCGTCTGTCACCAGGCTGTATCTCATGAAAAGAATCAAATAAATATTTAATATGCAAATCACGTTTGTTGTATGGGAGCCCCATACAACAAACGTGATTTTTTTGCTCGTTTTTGTAGATAACGGTACGGAACCCTTCGTGCGCGAGTCCGACTCGCACTTAGCCGGTTTTTATTTTTATTATTGTAAATTATATTCCTAGAGAATATTCTCGAGGAAAAAGTAGTAACATAACAATCGATAGGTACCTACTTACTTATATAATAAATGCGTAAGTAACTGTTACCTTTTCTCGCTGCCTCAGCAAAGTAAAGTCAAACTGCTATCTGTGAATCTTACCTTGGGTTCGTGCACGTACAAAAACTTTTGGATTCACAAAAGGGAGAAGAGTACGGGGATTAATTTTAGGGTGCGGACTCGTGGTCACACTAGGTTGTAATCCGTAGAATATTAGCGGTGTGACCTCGAGTACGGACTTCAGGAAAATCATTGCTGTTAGTCACACTGGTGTGACCACGAGTCCGCACCCTAATTTTAGCCTTTCCGAGGCACGGAGGAGTCTCGATATGTAATGATGATCACCCATCCTCGAACCGACCGCGGCAAGCGCAGCTTAACCTTCGATCGACCCGTGCGGCTGTTGTCATTTAGTCACGAGCCCATTCCATAAGATTTAATACAAAAATAAATACCCTTCCTATTCTAAAATGCGGAGCGTACGGCGCGCTATGCCAGCCAGTGGCGGCGCTAGACCAAACGTGGACATCGGCGACATCACCTTTGCGAGGCCTCTCACATTTCCCACTTGGAAAGAAAACCTACTAGAAACTCACAATATTATGTGAGTGAATCATAACTTTATGACAGCTACTTACGTACTTTTTTGGTAGGCCTCTTCTACTATCTTTCTTTCACAGCTTTCCCTATCAAATTGACAATTTCAAAGAGTAAAGTCAATTTGTTGTCAGAAAGCCTAAGTCAAAACTCCAGTAGTTCCACTCCCTACAAAAAAGTACAAACAAAAAATTCCCTAAGCATGTAGCTAAGAAAAAAATAGTCTACCTAAGTACAAAATTTCAATAGAAATAGTTTCTTATTATGGAAAATTAAAGAAATGATTTAAAAATGGGTCAAATAGATGAGATAAGATCATCCACGAAAATGGCAAAAAGTGCATCAGCCGTGAAAAAAAGCTCATCTAAAGCAAAAGGTGGCACGACCGGTATAAGTGACCAGTGTTTCAAGCTCTCCGACCCCAAAGTTCAAGCGGCGCTAGCTGCTGTTGTAATATTCATAGTCGTTCTGGCCTATGTGTCTCGCAAGTGCCTTTTTCGGCGGCGTAGAAGACGCTCATGCTAGTTGTTGGCAAGTACCTATGTAGGTAAGTCAGACTTCTTTTTATGTAACACGCAGGTAACATTTGAGTTAGTGAAAATAAATAATTTTGCCGGTAAGGTCTAGATCTGCTACTGTACGCTACACGCATATCAAACGGCAAATCACAGCAAATACTGGGGACTCCACGTCGGGTGAGCCCGTCGCTCGGCCAACGTATACCTACTGGGCCTATTGTTAAACTTACTAATCTATACTACTATTATCTATACTAATATTATAAAGCTGAAGAGTTTGTTTGTTTGTTTGAACGCGCTAATCTCAGGAACTACTGGTTGGAATTGAAAAATTATTTTTGTCTTAGATAATCCATTTATCGAGGAAGGCTATATAACATCACGCTACGACCAATAGGAGCGGAAGATAAATGAAATATGTTGCACAAACGGGAAAAAAATATTCCTTTTTGAGAGCTTCCGTTGCGTGGGTTGCGTAAACGGTTTATGTTACGTAAATATCATCTATGATAGAATTGTTGCTCTTTAAAAGTCCGCGACAGCATATGTCTATCTTTTAAAATTGACTCACTATAACCTTGTTTATGGTAATCAAATTTGTTCGAAATTAATGCATTATTTGCGAAGGAGTTTTATCACAATAATATTCATTCTTATTCAAATAAATAGTTTTAACATCAAAGGTATTTATGTAGCAGTAAAATACTTCTTAATTCATTCGAATCGGACATTTAATTTGGAAGTTATCACGAGTATGAAAATGCAATACGCGAACCGTTCGACGCCGCCGGCGCCGCACCGCCGCGGGGTAGATCATGACCTGGAATAGGACATAGGGTACGTTTTATCACTATATTCCCACGGTATCGAGATCTACGCGGGTGAAACCGCGGGGCACAGCTAGTTATGTAATAAAAGACGGGACAAATTAAAAATCCGGAGTCACACGGAATCTCTTCGATTTATGCCCTAACACGTAAGACTCCGGATTTTTTATTTGTCTGTCTGTGATGTCTTGTTTATATCTTTTTATTTGACTTTTTTTTTGTCATAGTTGGGTTTTAGTTTCACTTATAACTATTATTTTTATTAAAGTAATTTTTTTTGGGGTTATAATATACAAGCTTCCACCCGCGGCTTCGCCCGCGTGGTATTTCGATAAAAAGTAGCCTATGTCCTTCCCCGGGATGCCATCTATCTCATTGCCAAATTTTATCGAAATCCGTTCAGTGGTTTAGGTGTGAAAAGGTAACAGACAGAGAGGCAGACAGACCGACAGATAGACAGAGGTACTTTCGAATGTATAATATTAGTATAGATATATTTTTTGTGTGTGTAGGGAGGAGGTAAATAAAAAAAATCGTGATTTTGTTTTACCACTTTGTAGGCGAGATTAATATGTTTAAAGCCAAATTACAGCTTTCTAGTACTAAGTCTCTGGCTAAGCCGCGGACTGACAGACGGTCATGGCGAAACTAAGTATAAGGGTTTCTTGTTGACTGCGGAACCCTAAAAACCCCTGGGCCTTTTTGCCGTTTGATTTGCGTGTATTTTGAATAAGTATTCCCGATCAGTGTAATAGGTACCTACCTTGTCGTCGTAGTTTCATTCGTTCACAGTGTGGACGACGCCGACGGGAATATTTTTCGAGTAGGTACCTATTCCCGATCAGTAAGTAATACCCCTGTCGCCGTTTGTTCAGTGTTGACGTCGCTATGCTAAAAAGTCGAGGTTTAGGGTCAGTTCACACCTAGACATGACGCGAAGCGTCGCTGCGCGCACTTTTTAAAAGATAGTCATACACAATATAACTTTATTTACTACACAAAAAGATACACATTTAAGGCGGTACCCTGAGCAAAATAAACTTGAGCATTTGTCCCTCTTCGCAGACTGAAAAGCCCGGTGAGATACAGTAGTGAATACCTACGCCCAAATTTTAGAATAAAATCTTTACAAAATCAAGCTTTAGTATTTTGAAAAAAAAAAATGGTTACAAAATGTTCATGATTAAATTGTATAACCATTAGTGTCATTAGCAAAATTAAAACATGTTAACTTTACGAGGAGATGCATGTTATCAATCATTATTTCTCATTTTTATGGTTTCGTTGGAAGGAGATTAATAAAATATATAATAATTAAAAAAACAGAAATGCTTATTATTTGATATTTCTTTTTAAATAACAAGTAAATAGCTCCTAAAAACTACATAAAAAGCGTCTAGCGTGGCGTTTTGCTCAGGGTACCGCCTTAATTGAGATAATTCGAAATGCCTCGCTGCGTCTTGCTACGCCGCGCTGGGCCTCGCGAAGCCGCATGGCCCAGGGGGAAACCGTGTGATACAACGCGACGCCGCGAGGCGCAGCCTGAAGCCACTGTCGCGACTTGTTTCTACTCAGTGAGTCTCAGTGATGCCAACTTAGGGTAATTTACCCTAGATTTAGAGCAAAATTACAGCAGGGTAAGTTTTGGGGTATTCATTTTTTTAGGGTAAGGTCTATTTCGAATATTACTGGGTCGCTCCAGGTTTTTCGTAAAACAAAACGATTAATTACGAGTTTACCCTAAAAAATGGAGAAATCCCTAAAAGTGGAAACACTGGCAGACACGCTTCGCTGCGCCGGGGGTGTCTCGCTGCGCCGCGCGGTGCCTCGTTACGCAGCGAGGCGTGGGGCTGCCAGCGACTTCACGATGCGCCTCGCGACGTCGCGATAGGTCTCGCGGTGGCGCGCTGCGCAGCGCGAAGCCACTGGCTTCTTCAAGCATCTTCGCGTCGCATCACGTCTCGGTGTGAACTAACCCTTAGAAAAGTACCTAGTTCAAAGATGACACGGATTTTCAAAATGCTTTACTTTCGACTTAAAACATAAAATTAATAAAACTATAAAAAATATTTATGTAGTAATGTTATTGCTGTACGTAGGCGCCCCTTTTCGGATCGGGCAGGGTTTTTGTTAGGTACATGCTGTATAGATTTGATATTTTAATAACTACTGTTAAAACTGATAAAATGTCATGAAATCTGACATAAAATGTACCAACGAAGATAATTATCGTTAATTTATCGGTTCCTTTGAATAAAGTTCCACTTCGGAAAAGTTGTAAGTAGGTAGGTACAGAATCAAGCACGCCAGCACCACCAGTTGCGCGCGGACTTATCTAAAGTAGTATTTTTATGACTTTAGTGAGTTCCAAACAGTAGGAACTAAATTGATTATTTTCTGGACGTAAACAAATATTTAAATTGTTTAAAATTGCCACCCGCTCCTGCTTCTCACGGGTGCAATCTACATAGGCATTTCTGGGGTAGGTCGCCCTGATTGTAACAGAATTAAAACTATAAAGTCCATTAAAATGTTTAAATCCCTTTATTATTGGAATTAATTGCGTCAAGTAACATTGAACACACATATTAAAGATAGACGTTGTTTCAGAATACGAGCACTTGGCAGTAGCAGAAAAGACGAAATTATGTTCAAAACTCACGCCAAGCCAGCCGATGCTATACATGGAAATCCTGAAAATAAACGAGTCTCTAAGAATTCATAACCAAATACCTACATTGTGACTACTAATGAGACGTTAGAATAACAATCAATAATAACATTCTGTAACTCTGAGAACTTGTAAATTGTAACAATATTAATGGAGTAGGTATCTATATATATATACTTTCATTGCATATAGCGTGTATACCTATTGTTAATTGATATTTATTGGGGATCGTCATCCCATGTGCCGCTACCGTGGCCCCAATCAAATTCAGCTTCATAATTATTCGTTTCCCACTTTTCCCAAGCATCTTCGCCATGAGCATCGGCATCTAAAAACAGAAGGTAATTAATCGATGAATCGCACTAGAAAGAAAATGGTGCCGATTCTGTTGTCACAAAATTCTCTAAACTAGACTAAAAATCCCAAAAATTTTGTTTATTTCTGTCAAACGATGATTTCCCATTCTGAAATAGATTATAATATTGACACAACTTAACTATAATTTACTTCGACAGCACTAAGATGGCACTGAGATATTAGTTTAGTGAAAATGATATTCTGAATTTGACCAACTTAACTATAATTTACTTCGACAGCACTAAGATGGCACTGAGATATTAGTTTAGTGAAAATGATATTCTGAATTTGACGATTTAACCTAAAATGTTGTCCTATATCTAAAATCCTCTAATTAAATCTGACTATTTTTTATCGCGATTAAAAATGTGTGGAATAAAGTTAAGTGTCATGAACTAAAATTCAAACCAACACATCGACTTTAGTTGCAAAACAGTACTGTATCCTTTTTTTTATTTTCTTTTGCTTATATCTCGAAAATGGTATATCTATCGCAAAAATAATGAAAATGTCGACCCCCTTTAGGAAACTCGTAAACCGCTGAGACTCAACATGGTGGTAATTTTTTTTTCTTTATAAATTTCGAGATTTTTTTTGTCAGAATAGCGTTAAGATTCTCATAGCCAAAAGTAAGGAATTTTAGTGAGTTTAATTCAAGAGAATCGGCACCATTATTAAAGTAAAAAGTTTTTACATTTGGCAATTACCTTTAGCAGTAGCAGCAGGAGCAGCAGGTTTCGCTGTAAGCGCAAATGTTCATTCTTTAGCAGTCTCAATATACAGGGTGTTAGGGTAAACACCGTTATCCTTGAAACCAGCGGTTTGGTGTCATTTATAATCGAACGAACGAGAACGTAAAATCAACGGATAATTACGACTTTTTTTATTATTTTTTATTACATCTTACTACTAGAGTATTTCACCCTTTCACTTATGCGCTAGGGCAACGAACTTGCTTCTCAACATGGGTGGGGGTCGCGGGACGTGACCTGGCCGACCGCGAGCGCGACCCCTCCCTCAGTCAGTCAGCTGTTTCGCTAGCAAGCACGGTGTCGGATATAAACTTTTTGAAAATCTTTTATTGAAATACTTAACGTTTTTTTTTATTGTTACTTGGTCATTTATTTTAATATTTAAGTCAACTACCCATGGTTTGAGCGACAACGGTGTTTACCCTTACACCCTGTATTAATAGATTAACAAAATTTAATCATGTGTGTGTAGTGGGTAGGGTGTGCGTGAAAAAGGAGTCTCAGGGCCCATTTTTACTCGACTACGGCAAAGTTTATATTTGTATGTAACTATATAAGTATGTTCCACCGTAGCGTCTAAACTATTCATCCGATTTTGATGAATGATGTGTCAATCGAATCGTTATTATAGCAAATTTTTTTACGAACAAAATCAATATGGTGTAGATTTTTTCAATATCGATTTCTGGAGCGGGTCCGGCTTCAGTTTCGATCGTCTTTAGAAATATAATATGAACTATCCAAACATAAAAAAATACTTGCTTACGCAAATCTACTCTTGCCGTGGTTTTGTGAAATGGGTTTGTCTAGTTCGGATTGTCGTTACGATACAATTTGTGACTGAAATCGGATTTTAGATACTTACGTTTCGATATATCTGACGTATGTCTACTAATTTTACTTTTGATAGCTACTTCCAAATGCGAGGGTCTACTATTCAAAGCTATGAGGTATCTGCTTATTCTAATGATTATAATTCTGTAAAGCCATATTTGTTACGGTCGCGGATCATATTTTAATCAACATACAACCTGACAACTGACCTGCAAAGCAAAACACGTAAAAAAATTTGAATTTCGCGGGCTGCTTTAGCGCATCCCAGTTAACCCCACAAACCTCCATAAACACAATGTTTTGCGTGCGTAACGTTCCGCACTACCGTAAACAGCGATTTTTCACACCAAATGCCAGCAATTGTGTGCAATGTTACTTAATTTGATGTAAAGAATGCGTAGTTGACGCCTAGATGTGATGAGTCTTTTACGCCCTGGGGGCCTAGACAAAATCCCTTTTCTGTAAGCGTTAACGCCAACGGAAAGATCAAATTGTATGGAGTTGACAGCAGCAGTCACGTGACATCTCTAAAGCTAATGTCAACTCCATACAATTTGATCTTTCCGTTGGCGTTAACGCTTACAGAAAAGGGATTTTGTCTATAGCCTCAGTTCTAATCACGCCGACAAAGGGTACCTCCCCTACACGTAAAGCGGGGATGTTCTTTTTTTATCGTCTATCCCATGGTGTGGGGTGTAGGCCAAAAATTATGAGTGTGTGAAGCACCATTTTTGGATTCAGGCATCCGTTTGCGAAATATTAAGCTATTAAGTGCTAATTTTTGTTGGTCAGTGTCGTTCCCCCTGTCAGATAAATGGTATGTGAAAAAAATCACGGCAGTAATATATTTATTTATATAACGAAATTAAAAGGAAAACTATCACAAAGGAAAACTGTCACAGCGACCAACTTACATTTGCAGTTTGCGTTTTTCAACTACAATGTTAAGTTTGTTTTTGGGATTTATTCATCTGACTCGCACTTGGCCGGTTTTTTTAAATCAACTAATTCCTTTGGTTCGCTGTATGTATGTCATTGCTCTCGGAATTTGATCCTTATTAGCGACACTATCGGATAGTGGAACAGTCTCTATTTTTTTATATATTTGAATATTATCAATAGTCTTTATTTTGTTTTTTTATGAACAGCTTGGATTCCAAGACAGAAAAATAATTTTTCAAAAATCTGATGGCACCATTATAGTGCTCATCAAAATCGCCTCCAAGACTCCTTTAGGGCTGATTTCATCAAAGTCAGATATCTTTTATCCGTGGAATAAAAATGTCGTCTGACAGTTTTTGTATGGAAAAACTGTCAAAAATTCAAAATTTATTCCCAGGATAAGACTTATACTCGGTATAAAAGTTTGGTGAAATTCGCCCTTAGCCATTTTCGCTATTCCATAGATACGGTTTGTTCTTAGTTTCGGATGAATACCTTGAATAATAATATTATAGTATTTTATATTTACGTATAGTTGTTGCGCCTTTCATCATATTAAAGATATGACGTTTTTCTTTTGAAAGATGCTTTTTTCCGTTTAGGTGCATGGTCATTTGTTCCGTGCAAGTAACCGAAGCCTGAAACAATTGAATAATGTAGGTTTTTGGTATTCAACAGCAGTTTTCATTTTCACTATTGTGGCGTACACAAAAGGGGCAGAAAAGGTAGACTAGCTGTCGGAAATACCTGTCAGAACCGGAGTAGGTTAAATCCGAATAGCTAACCGGAATCAGCGAACTTGAAGACCCATTTAAATTTTCCAGCTATGAATCCGTTAATCCGAAATAGAGAACTGGGGGCCTAAAACGGCCACATCAGCAATTCCTCCAAAGGCAGTTCATTTCATGAATTTCCAGCTGTCATTAGCAATTCCTCTAATTTGACGTATAAGCAATTCATAGTGTGTGGACCAATTTACGAAACTCCATAGCAAACTGTCAAACAGATGGATTATTTCGTATTATGAATCGCATGCAGATCATATTATGAATTGTCAGTTTGTGACATTTTACGATGATTCATAATATTTTTAGGATTCTGCCAAAGTTGTTGTTTTAAGCCCCCAGTTCTATGTGAAATACTGAAAATTTTTCTATGACGTCATGAGGCATGAGGCCGATCATCATCTGCCTAGCCTTTTCCCAACTATGTTGGGGTTGGCTTCCAGTCTAACCGGATGCAGCTGAATACCAGTATTTTACATGGAGCGACTGCCTATCTGACCTCCACAACCCAGTAACTGAGTAATACGATACCCCTTGGTAAGACTGGTTGTCAGACTTTCGAGCTTCTGACGACCCGTAACGACTGTCAAAGATCCACAAATGACAGCCGGGACCAACGGTTTTACGTGTTTTCCGAGCCACGGAGGAACCTCGGTATGTAAAGATGGTCTGGTCACCCATCCACGGACCAACCCCGGCAAGCGTAATTTAACCTGATGGATCGACCCGTGGGGCTGTTATTACTTAGCCACGAGCTCCTGATGCCACGAGCACGCCGATGTTGGTGGAAATGCAAACTGTATTTTTAATTCGAGTTTGAACATTTCCGTTATATGTTCTATCGTCACGGACTCACGAACTCGTGAGAACAGCTCAAATTGACAATCACAACACAGTAGGAACGCTAGATTGGAACACCATTTCGTTATTCAGCTTATCAAAAAAATCATAATTTAGTTTCTTAGGGCAATTAGTTAAACGCCAATAGTAAGAACCTAAATAATATGGAACGAAGAGTGTGTAGCTGGACTACAGTAGGTACCTTGCAGATATCACAGTACAACTCCGTCGGGATGGACCTAGGAACTGTCTTCGCAATCTCGCTTGCCGCAGGCTTTTCGGTAGGTTTGAGGCTTTTCTTTTCACGACGAATAAGACGCTCTCTACGATACAACGATAATATTATATTAACATCAGTAGAAAAAAGTTTATTCTTTTAATTTACTGAAATTTCTTTACTTACACACGATCTTGCATGTTTTTTTGTAGCAGGAAAGGGTTTTTCGGAATCTTGCGGCCCTCGACAATCCTGATAGGGAAATAGAACATGTTTTTTAAAATAATCTTGGAATGAGTAAAGTTATATGTATAATGGTGGGTGTTGTCCTACGCGCGATGCGGCTTCCCCGCGTAGTGCGAATCCGCGTGAGCCTTAGACGTGATGTGAATATCACACAGCTCGCAGTACAGCTCTCTTGCTCTCAGAGGAATCTGAAAGTTAAAAATACATTCCACTATTATACACTGCCACTTTTGTCATCATAAAATACAACAACGGCTTTTTGTATCTACCGATTTAGACAATATTCAATTTGTTATTCGTAAAAAATAATTTTAAAAAAGTAATGCTGTTATGTAACAACCTGTATATTAATCCCTACTAATATTTTAAATTCGAAAATAACTCTGTCTGTCTGTCTGTTTGTTATCTTTTCACGCCTAAACCACTCAACGGATTTCGATATTTGGCAAGGAGATAGATGGCATCCCGGGGAAGGACATAGGCTACTTTTTATCGTCATACCACGCGAGCGAAGACGCGGGAGGAAGCTAGTTATGTATACGTTCATGAGTTCAGAAAATCTATTTTTTATCCAAATTAGATACCGAACAATACCCATCACATCTGTGAAGTTTCGCCAGTTAATTTAATTTTACTTTGTATAGTTATGGTGATGGTTGTGGAAGAATTGGTTTATTTACTTAATCATTTTTGGAAAACCTACAGCGTTCAATAATGCATTTGTTTTCAAAGATAGGATTGAGTAAAAATGACTACACGTCGCTTAAAACGTGGAGCCGGACAATTTGTTACAATGTAATCTTCTATTCGGAGGACTATGTTCACATAATTTTTGCTTGGTGTTTACTGTCAACATCATACATGCAACATCTGTGGTGCTGACAGCATCACAAGCAAAAGTGCACAAACATGTTCTTTGCAATACTTAATCGACCTAACACACTATGGTCCTAGGAGGTCTAGTCTAGAATACCTATGTCGTTGTTAATACATACATAGGCTATGTATTATTGACTATCGTACATTCGGCTCGACTATCTCGATATCATTCGATATTACCAAAATCTCTCTAAATCCTTACAAAAAACTAAAAACAAGTACGTTGTCACTTTTCACGATTAATTAACAACATCTGATCATCTGAGATTTAAGTTTCGTATTGTTATCTTACACATAAATTATGTGAACCAATAATGTCGACAGAATACCTATTGAAACATTACATTGTCACATTGTCCAATTACCTCTTTGGGACGCTTGGACCCAACTTTGTCTTGTTGAGCTAGCCATTTTTTCAGATTCTTGCTATGATTTTTTGAAATGTAGTGTAAACGAGCTGCAAAAATTTAAAAATGTATAACAAACAGTGGATTTTGCTTTTTGTACGGTTAGCAACGAAAATCTATTTACACTCACAAATGTAAATTGACCCAAAAAAAATACAGCTTTTCAACATTTTATATACTTAGCAGATAAGAGTTTGTACTATTTTATTACATCTTACCGAATTTAATTTAATATTTTGTTCAATAAGCTATCAATCTGCCCAGCCTTTTCCCAACTATATTGGGGTCAGCTTTGTTCAATAAGCTATCATGATTTAAAAATCTAAAGTGTTAATCGCCGTTCGTTGCAACAGTGTAATACAAACGGGCGAAGCTGCGGGTCAAAGCTAGCTAGTAGGTAATTAATATTATAGAAATAAGCTTGCTTGCTGTACTAAGCTTTAAGCAAAGTCTATGAGTCTAAGTTACTTGAATTAGCCTACAAATCTTTAAAGGGTTTAAAGATTTGTAGGCTAATTCAAGTAATTTCATGACGCGCCAATTAAGTTGCTGTGCAGCACTTAACTTCAAGTTTAAGGGTAATACCGTATTCCTGTAACCTTTGAACTGCGCATAGCAGTAGAATGCGCTTTTATTGCACTCGCGAGACGAGGACTTATCACGAGCGTATCTGGCAGCGGTATATAGCGTTGTTTAGATCGGACCTTAACTGCCACTGCATTAGTTCGACCAAAACGACCAACTACTTTAGTTACGTGAATTGGCCTACTGAGCCTCAGAATTCAAGGTCTCTTTTAAAGTTCATACAATATATTATGGAGTGGTCAGACCATATGAGAACCACGTGGATTAATGTGGTCTTTTGAGGAAAAAAAACACTCAGATTTGAGTGGACCCATAGATATATGACTGGATCTGTACAAACAGTGCACGCACAACCTGCGTTTTCTCATTTCAATGTGTTTGTGGGCGCTTTGGTAAGTGCAAAACAAATTTCGCGATGTTGATGTTTTGAAGAAACCACAACACTTGTTGGACTAATTTTTCGCTCAATAATTGTTTGTGTGTTGAGCCCAACACAGTCATGGCGAACAGGAGCCTTATTTTTGATTGGTGCAGAATGTGTTTTGAGTTTGGCCCACTAGCTTACCCTTAATTTTGTAGATGGCCTACCCTATAGAAAATCGAGTTTGACACCCCTAGTTAACATATTCTTGAATACATAATAATAGATAGGCAGTTACTGAATAAATATGTAAATAATAAATTAAATATTAAATCCACACGGGTATCACTTACCTCCATCAAAATGATCAAACCCATGAGCACAAACACCACAATATTCAGGTTCCATAAGGTGAAGTAGGACCTTGGGAAGCCCTTTCAAAGTTGGCTTTGGAACACCACATCCTAGGGAAAAGAAATCAGTAAACATTATTTAGATGAAACCACCACCATGCATGACCCATTTTGCATTTTGGTCTGCAACCTGCAATATCTGGGTTGTTTCAGAATAGGCAACATTATACATGTACAGGGATGCCTACAAAATTAATGCTACATAATGATTATAGAATAATAGTATGGAGGCACATTTCCAATGGGAAATTAAAGCTAAATTGCTATGGGTTCACATCACTCAAACTTACGTAATAGAAAGCTCTCAGTATCATTATCTCTGGGAAAACTCTGCTGGTTTGGGGGGCCTGTTGGGCCATAACCTCTTCCCCAAAAGGATTGTGCAGCATTTCTGCCATAACTTCCACTTCTAGAATTACCTTGATCATTGAAGTAATCACTGAAAAATATTTATTTTGGTTAAGAATAATACTGTTTTTTTCAAACAATGTACAGTGTGAGTTTAGTAAGGGCAACACTCACTATTGAACTTATGATGTCGTAAAATAATGCATCATTTGACTTTGAAAAACATGTCAAGTTACAAGTGAAAACAAACACTTTACCTAAAATCATCATTTTCAGGCCCTGCAGATTCTTCTAGCCATATCATGTCATCAGTGTATGTAGTCATAATTACCAATCCAGAAACTGAAATTTTTAATTAAAATTGAAATTGTGAATACTACAAGGACTTGGTTTGGTCAGTGGGTCGTGTTAGGCTTACTCGTCATAAAAACAAGAGCACTACAATTTGTATTTCTTAATTCACACCTCACACTTTCCGTTTTGTTATGAAAACAAATATCAGCACTATTACTTTGATGTACTTAAACTATAACAGTAAAGATTCTACTAGCATCTTTTTTGATGAGTGCTGTTTTTAATTATCCTAACAAAACAACTATTTTACAGGTGTACAGGTGGGGTTTTACAGGTGGTTTTTACAAAATTAATATTCTTGCAAGGCTGAATCATGCATGCATGACACGTTTAAATAAATAAAACTGAGACATCAGACAAAAACAAAACAACAAAAGGTTGATTGAACTGACCTGTGAAGAGCCTTTGCTGACGTTTGATAATCGATAAATTTTATGTCTGCTGAACTTTATGTTGGTAAAAGTAGTTCGTGTCTAATGCACTTGCGTCTGTGCACTGTGCAAGTTGTGCAACTGCAAGACTGCAAGTGTGCAAGCAAGTCAGTGGAAATTAAAGGAAACTGACTCTAAAGAATGCTGATTGCTTGTTTGCCCATAATAGTAAAAGACGTAATCTGTGCTTGTTGCTTGCTGAAGAAACTCAACAAGAAACTGACTGACACAGAGAGGCTGTCAGGCTGACAGGTGTCAGGAAAAAATACAAACTGGCCACAGAACAGTGTTACCAGATGAAAAAAAAACTACGTGATGATGGAAAAAATACGGTGTTACTAACTCAAAATATCGTAAAAATGTTTGAAAAATACGTGTCAAAAGCAAAAGAAAATACCATGTTTATTCATAATTATATTTAATTAAATAAAATTATTTACTCTATGTACATATTGTAAAACTATAAATAAAATGATTTAAAACTAATCTAAAAGCTAAAAATATTTATATGTTACTAATTTTACTTGTAGTTGGTGAAATATTTTCTACCCATGTTTCTACCAAGGGGTGATAGACGTGCGAGCAAGTACGCGTACATAAGGCTCGGCGAGCTTACTCGCCCGTCTGCCCGTCTGTCATCGCCGCGAGCCACCAATTTGACAATGAAATTTTGAGCAAGCTTCACGTGTCACCGACCGACGCCGATTCTCAGTAGTTTGATTAAATTAATGACTTTTGATTTTGATGCCAGCTTGATCGTCTAAGAACTCCTTTACACGCTCCATGTTTCCCGTGAAATGAAATTAATGAAATTCCACGGTATTGGGCTCAAGAAGCAGCAGTAACTACGAGTTGTTTTCCTATTGTACGTGATTATTTTGCTAAAATGCTTTTTTTTTCTGCACAGTTGTCTCCCTTTTTATCAAATGTAATAAAAAATAAAAAAAACTGACAGACTGGGTAGTGGGTAGGGCACGGGGGCACCATAGTGAAAAAAAGTAGGTATCCTAATAGTAGAACGGATCGAACAACACTAAAGTTTATTACAAAATACTTTTTGCAAATTGAACTAAAATACATGACACCACTAATTACTGCTATTGCCGCAGCATTACCTCCAGGCTTAGTTAACGTTATAAGTGTGTTATTTCTTCTTATCTATATGCTCGTGCAACATACCAACGCACTGATAGCTCGTAATAAGTTTTATAATGAGTATATGTGAAATGGTGTCCAGATATATAAAGTAAAATGTTCAAGAAGTTAAAGGACAAATTGGCTGAGGAGGTGAAGTCATCGCCTCAAAGGATTCAGCAATTTGCTCAAGCTGCTCAGGTGATGATATTTATCTTAAACAATCAATAACATACCACTATACCAGTGACCATATTGCTTAGACCTATATCAGGTACCATATACGTATTAGCTTTTATTTCTATCTAATATCCCTTATCATAAATTATTGGGTTCTTTTATTTTATCAACTTTCACTTTATCCAAATTTAACAACTTGCTAGTAATTATAATTAGATTGAAAACTTATTAGTGTTGTATGTTGTGTATTTTAAATAAATAAGACTGTTGGTACAGGCTGCTGTCACATCTGCCTCCAGTAGCGTATCTGATATCACAAATAGTGATCTATTCTCAATTGGAGATAATGGTGAGTCAATCATTATAATTTATTTTATAACTAGTGTCTGACTTCCGTATTTTAAATACCTACTATATAAAGTAGTTAGAATATTATGTTGAATTGATAAAATAGTGTTGATAAATTTTTATTTTCCAGATAGCCAGCAGCTTCGCTCTGGAAAGGCACAGTCATCATCACAAAGCAGTCAACAGAATACATTCCAAGACGTTGCTCTTGTCCAGCCCTTACAGTCAAATGAGTCACTAGAGTACATGTCTTCACATGACATACTTGTAAGTTTATTTAAAACACTAATAATAAAAAGAGGAAAGAAATATGAAATATGCACAAGAAAAATAGGGCGCTGGTGTGTGCCTTGGACTCGCAGCTTAAAAACTTCTTCGAGAGCAGCGAGGATCTCGTTGATACACACTCGATCCTGTATTGCGCGGCTGTTGCGGCATGTCGTTTAGCTAACGTCAAGTTCCCAAACTATGACAAAGCTACTCGACCAAAACCAGCCGTACCAGCCTGGCAGTGCAGGATCGAGCGCCGTATCGATGGAGCCAGGGTACTCATTGGCAAACTATACAGCTTCAGGGAGGGCAATACACGACCACGAGTGATGCGCTTTGTGAGACGGGCATTCTCGGGGACAGGAATCAGTCCTCCAGAATACATGTCCCGTGTCACAGAGCGTATCGACTTCCTGAAGCAAAAAGTCTGTGCATGGGCGAGCCGAATTCGGCGGTATAAGCGGCGGGTGGACCGATACACGCAGAATTGCATGTTCCAGAGCGATGAGAGGTGGATATATAGAGCTTGGGAGCGACCTGAACAAAATGTGGCGGACGTGTGCCGCCCGGATGATGCCACCACGAGCGCATTCTGGGGCAGTATATGGTCGGTGCCCGTCTGTCACGCTGAGGCTGACTGGATACAGGATGTCGAGCGAGTGTATGAAACTATACCAGAAATGGAAGCTGTAATAATCTCTCCACAAGACGTAGCCACAGCAGTCCGTCCGTTACCGAATTGGAAATCACCGGGACCGGACGGACTGCACAACTTCTGGTTAAAATGGCTGATTAGTTCACACGCTCGCCTGGCATCTCAATTCCAGTCATCCTTAGAGTCTGGGTCGCTACCGCAGTTTCTAACAACAGGCGTTACCCACCTGCTCCATAAGTCAGGTAGTCCCGCGGAACCGAAGAATTATAGACCGATCACATGTTTGTCGACGGTCTATAAACTTCTTACATCCATTTTGAGAGTGAAAATAAACACACACATTGACAACAATTCAATAATGTCCGCCTCTCAAAATGGATGTAGGAACGGGTCCCGCGGTACTAAGGAGCTACTCCTCATCGACATGGCCATAAGCCAACAGGTTCGTCGATCCCGTAAGGACCTCTCGACATGCTGGATAGACTATAAGAAGGCCTACGACTCGGTGCCACATACGTGGCTCATGAGGGTGCTGGAGTTGTACAAGATTGATGCAACTCTACGCACCTTCCTTGAGTCGTGTATGGGGCAATGGAGGACGGTTCTTCGCTACCCGGGGTGTCGACAGATCCAAGGGAATGATGAACCTGTACGGATTAAACGGGGAATATTTCAGGGCGACAGTTTGAGTCCGCTTTGGTTCTGCTTGGCCCTGAACCCTCTAAGCACACTGCTAGAGGATTCAGGTCTAGGCTATCGGTTGAGGAGAGGTGGTCAGGTCATATCTCACCTCCTCTACATGGATGATCTGAAACTCTTTGCCCCCAACGAATTGCGACTGATGGAGCTACTGAAGGTAACTGAAACCTTCAGTAACACCATCAGGATGGAATTTGGTGTGGACAAATGTGCAGTCATGCATGTAAAGCGAGGGGAGATTATGGAATCAGAGGGAATTCAACTCTCGGATTCCATATACCTCAGGTCCCTCTCCTCATCTGAAAGCTATAAGTATTTGGGTATGTCGGAAGCGTTAGGCATCAACGTTGCTGACATGAAGCAATCGTTGAAGGAGCGCTTCTTTGGTCGCCTGAAAAAAGTATTAATTAGTCTTCTTTCAGGCGGAAACAAGGTGCGCGCCTTCAACGGTTGGGTCATGCCGGTTCTGATGTACTCTTTCGGCATACTCAAATGGACTCAGACCGAACTCGACGCCCTGGATAGGAGGGTTCGTACACTGTTGACCGCAAACCGGATGCATCACCCACGATCATCGGTGATGAGATTGTACATCCCGCGGAAGTGCGGGGGTCGAGGCTTTTTAAATGCGAAGACCCTCCACAATCGCGAGGTGTGCAATCTCAGAGAATATTTTTTAAAAGCCGAAGTGGGTATGCACCGCGATGTGGTGGCAGTGGACAAAGGACTCACCCCGCTCTCCATGGCTAAAGAGAACTGGCGCAAACCTGTGGTGCTTACTACGGAAGACCGCAAGGAGGTATGGCAAAGCAAGGAGCTTCACGGGCGCTTCTATCGGGCTCTTCATGAGCCCGGTGTAGATTTCTTAGCGTCCGTATCCTGGCTACGTTTTGGTGACCTTTTCGGGGAAACTGAAGGTTTCGTCTGTGCAATTATGGACGAAGTTATCCTGACGAATAACTACCGGAGACATATTATGAAGGACGGGACAGTTGACGTGTGTCGGGCATGCCACCGTCCGGGTGAGTCCATCAGACATATTATCTCTGGTTGTTCTCGTCTGGCTAACGGCGAGTACTTGCACAGGCATAATCAAGTGGCCAGGATTATTCACCAGCAACTTGCGTTGAAATATAAACTTGTGGACTCTGAGGTACCGTACTACAAGTATGTGCCCGACCCAAGTATGTTACCATCCCACATGACGTGAACCTCGTGAAAGCTGAGAAAGAGAAACAAATAAAATATCTCGACTTAGCACACGAGGTTGTCGACATGTGGAATGTGAGCTCGGCTATCATTGTGCCGATTGTCGTAACGGCCAATGGCCTGATAGCCGAAAGCCTCGACCAACATCTCTCGAGGCTCTCGTTAGGCGGTTGGATCAAGGGCCTGATTCAGAAGGCAGTACTCCTTGATACGGCTCGCATTGTGAGGAGGTTCCTGTCTCTGCAGCCCTAACCACCGGTAGCTTGGACCTTGCTCCCGACACCGGCGGCCATCTATTTTTTATATTTTTAAATGTTTTTATAGATTTTTATTTGAATTTAAGAAATATTTAAAAATGTAAACAAATAAGAAAATAAATAAATAAACGAAAAGAGGAAATATTTTTTGTTTGTAGGCTCCAAAACGATTGGCCCGATTTTAACCATTTTTTCACCACTAGAAAGCTAAATTATCAGGAAGTAACATAGGCTATAATTTATTTTCAAAAAAACAAATCAAAATCGTTTGAACTGACTGGTAAAAAGGTTTATTCAAATGTCTAATCTTATTTCAAATGGAGTATAGGCACCTCAATGAAATTCGTTCCCTGTATCGCTTCCTAATGTTCGCCGCGTTTAGTCGTGTTTAGTCCCCATAGCTTATTTGTGATGTGACGGACGTCACAGTGCCAGATACCTAGTTAATTCGCATGGGTTGTATTAATGAGATGTACATACAAACAATTAGGGATCTCGCGCACTACGCCCACAACCAGTGGTCGCAGCGACCAGGTAAACTATAGAAACCGATACGAACCGCGCACTTGGTTGCAATGGCCAACTAACCGCACACCATACAATACCACTAGACGACCACGACTAATCAATTCTTTCAAATAAACTCTTTGAAAATTGCCCATTTTCTTGTTGACTATAAGGTGTATATATAATAGCCTTAATGCCCTTTTCAAAAATTCATCCTGTATACATGTGCAATGGTACCCGCTAGCTGCTAGAGGGAACCCTGCTGCCGCTAGTAGCGGGAGAAATTGGCAGTAGGGTTCCCTAAGATAGTTATCAAGTGTTTCACTTCAACAATTGTTGACAGTTTAACACTTAAATACTATTTTTAAAATTTATTTACAGGACAATCAAAGACAAAGACGGCTATCAAATAGCTCATTCGCAAGTGATGTGTCTTTTAGATTACCAAGCTATGAAACTCCTTCTATGTATCATCTACAAGTAAGTTATATTTACATTTCAAAAATATTATTTTTGGTGTTTAAAATACCTTAACACCAAAAACATCGAAATAGTTTAGAAACCCTACTAATACCAATCATCATTTTTAGTCTGATATGGAGGTGTCGGCTAGTGAGGCTGAAGAGCGAGGATTCTCGAGCGGTAATGTAAGTCTTGATCGGGTAACGAAGGAGCAGCTGTATGCTGCATACCGACGCACACAAGAACGATACACAAAGTACAGAACACAATATGGCGATCTAGCTCGTCACTATAAGTTACTAGAAAGAGAAAATGCTAAAGCAAGAGTAAGTATCTACAAGCAAGAAGCTCTCTTTTCTTTTCTCTTTTAGGTCATAAATGTCAGATAGCTTATTCTAATTTGTGTTTTCAGAGTGTTTTAGTTGAAACTCAAGACAAAGCTTTAAGAAGAATATCAGAACTTCGTGAACAGTGTGCTTTGGAACAAAGTGCAAAGGTAGGTTACAGTATAGATGATTTTTTTATTAATTCATATGCAAACTCCCGTTCAGAACGCATCCAATATTTCGAACTATTTAGGATTGTACCTGGTGCAACAGATTCCTGACTAGACTGAATGGTTTCGTTTGTATACTTCGAACGCGTTTAAACTCGTAATCTTTGACCTAGATTTGGAGCTTTCTTTTTCAATGGTTACAGTCAGAACTTGTTATGTCAGATAAAATCATCATCTGACACCCTATTTATACATGATTATAATTATATTAATGCGACGATGTTTCTTTAATTTCTCCTCTACGGAGCATATATGTAGATACCAAGTGTGTGATTAAAGAATAATTTTGTTTCCTTGTTATAGGCCCACCTTGAAAAAGCCCTTCGTATTGAAATTGAAGAAAAGGGTATGAAAATAGATGCACTTAATACTAAAGTGCAATTATTACAAAGTAATTCAAACATCTCTAGCAGTAATGATAAAAATGAGAACAAAACTAAATCAAGTGAAGGTGATGGCGATATACAACTAATAAATCTATCTAATGATAATGAGGTAAATCAGACAAATGAAGAATCTTCAGCGGCGGAAATACTCGTTCTGACAAATAAGATTGAAAAAATGGAACAGTTACTAAACAAATATAAGGAGTCGCTAAAGTCAAGTAAAGAAAAAAATACCCAAATCAATACAGAAATACAAATTCTGACAAATGATCTTGAAAATAAAAACAAAGAAATCGAACAATTCAAGCTTGCTACTGAACAATTGACAGAATCGAAGCAAAAGATTGAGGAATTAAATAATATCAATGAAGAGCTACAGAATAAGATTAACGTTTATGAGTTCAATAAAACAAGAGAACTATCAACACTAGAACTTGACTTTCAGAAGGCTCAAGAAGAAATTGTAGAATTACGTGGCAAGATTGAAATATTTAGCAAGAGAGAAGAAGAATATGCTATTTCCTTAGCAGAAAATAAATTAAGTATTCACAAAGAATTGGAAAGTAAAGAAGCAGAAATAAAATCACTTAAAGATCACCTGGAAGCAAGTAAGACAGAAATACAATCTCTGAATATAGTTGTAAATGACTATAAGAATAATGTTTCATTATTGGAAGCAGAACGGTCTAAGCTTAGTCATGATAACTCTGAACTGACCTCAACAAAATCTAAAATATTAGAATTGGAGTCTCAAATAGAGGAATTATCTAAAAAATGTCAGACATTAGAACAAATAAAAACAAAAGCTGATGAAGGATATAAATGTCTCCAGTTACAAATGAAACAAGAAACTGCAGAGAAGTTAGCTATGATTGACAGAAACACGTATTTAGAAAACAGAAATTCTCAATTGAGTGAAGAAAACGCTAAGAAAAGTTCTCAGATAGGGCATTTAGAAAGTGAACTACAGAAAAGGGAAAAACATCTAAAAGATCAAGCTTTAGAAGAGTCAAAGAAAGACGAACTTCTTGACGAATTAAGTATATGGAAAGATAAATACGCAAAGTTAGAATCAGAAATACAAGAAGAAAGAGATGAATTAATAAAATTGCAATCAGAAATTGAAAAACTATTAGCAAACCATGAGTTACTGCAAAATCAAAACGTTGAGTTCCGTAAAGTTGTTACTGATTTGAAGTCAGAAAATGCCATCATGCATGAAAAAATTGTTAGAAATACCAAAATGAAATCAAATTGTTTGAGACTTGCAAATGAAGTTAAAGATATGAAGAAAATTATTCACTTAGTTTCAACCGAGGCGAAATCCTTGCAAACAATTAATAACGAAGCATTTATCGCTCTTACTAAGGAAATAAATTATGCATTAAACAATATTTCATACAGTGAATCTAATTTAAATACCAACAAACTAAATGAATTAAAACGGGAAAATGCTATGTTGCAAAAAGAATTACAAACAGGTATCGAAAAATATGAAAAACTGACCACAGAACTAAATGTTTTACGGGACGAAAATAATAATTTGAAATCAACTATCAGTGAATTTGAATTAGAGAAAAACATTATAGATGAAGAAGTTAAAAATATAACCGATCGCTACGAAGTGGCTATAAATGAATTAAATTTTGCTAAAGAGGAAAATGAAAATTTACTTTATAAGATTAATGAATATGAGAACAATTTCCAAAACCTACAAATAGCTATGGAATTTGAAAAAACACAACATTTAGATTCTAATGAAAAACTAAAATCGTTAGAAAACGAGAAACAAACATTAACGGAAAAACTTGAATACTTGGCAATCGAAAACAATAAAACAAGCAAAGATTTAGATATATTTAAGAATTTGCATAGTCAAACTTTGGAAGAGTTTGATGCCATGAAAAACGAAAATAACCATTTAATAGCTCAAGCAAAAGAATTAGATAAAAAAATTGCTTGCATTGATAAATTACAAGAGGATAGCAAAAATTTAACACTCGAGAATATATCTTTAAAGAGCCAAGCTGAAAGTATTGCTGACAGCTATAAGAAATTGGAAACTGAAATCAATGACGTACGAGAATCACATACCGTAATTGAATCAGAAAAAAATCATTTGAACGAAATAATCGAAAAATTGGAAAGTAGTTCGTTTAAAAACACTCAAGATAATGACAGTCAAACAGATGATTCATTACAACAATCAGCATCTAAACAAAACTTAGGCGAAATTTGTAAAATAAGAGTAATTGAGTCAGAGGGGGCTAATCCACAAACAAGCATTGCTACAGATAATGAACTTCCAAACCAATACAAATTATTAAAGAATGATTATGAGATATTAAAAGAGGAAAACAGACGTTTCAAGTCTGATATTGAAGGCCTACAAACCTATTTAACAAAAATATCGAAAGAAAACAGTATTTTGAATGACAAGCTCAGAGAGCTAATAGCCACAAGTGAACATTCTACTGATAACAATGATATTTCAAGCGATTTAGCAGAACTGAAAAAAGAAGATCAGTTGAGGAAAGAGAAAATTGATGATCTTTTAAGAGAAAATGAGTTATTGGTTGAGGAAAATTTGGAACTCAAAGATCAATTACAGTCCCAAAATTACCCCAATCCGGAAATAAAGGCATTTAATGAAAATGAAAAGGATTCTAATGTAATCAGGGAAAAGTACCACAATATGTTGCAAGTAAACAGTAAATTAGAAAAACGATTGAATGATTTGGAAGAAATGAACAAATCTGTAGATGGAAATATGTTACAAATGCAAGAGAAGAACGAGAAACTAAAATTGTCTAATGAGAAGCTTGAAAGACGACTTGATGAGGCCCTCGTTAGTTTAAGACATTTGCATGCATTGCAAGAAAACACTGAGCTTGAATATTTGCGAAATATACTTTATGAGTATCTTACAGGCTCAGGAACACATTCCGTTACATTAGCTAAAGTGTTATCAGCCATAGTTAAGTTTGACGACATGCAAACAAAATTAGTTATGCAGAAAGAGAAAGAAAGACAAGGATTCGTAAGTATCTTTTAAAATTTTTGAAATTTTGATCAGAAAATCGGGATAATTTTCCATAATCTTATATAACTTTCATCTGAAGAATAACTTCTTCAATACAAAACCGCAAGATTTATTTCTCAGATAAAAGCTATCAGACTATTGAAAAATGTACCGTAAGTATACCTACAATGTTTATTACTTTCATTTTTAGGGTTCCGTACGACGGAATGAAAAAACGGAACCCTTACAGGATCACTCGTGTCATCGTGTGTCTGTCTGTCTTGTCCGCTGGCACAGCCAATTGGCTCCGAATCTAATGCACGGATTATTGATTAAGTTGAAATTTGTTACAAATATGTATTTCTGTGACCCAAAGACGGTCGTGTAATGTAACGTAAATAAATGAATATTGATAGATAGATAGATAGAATACTCTTTATTATGTACACCATAAAAAATACAGATACAAATGTAGAAAATTTAACATAGGGTGACACAATGGGCGGAATTGAATGGGTAACAAGGGGCAAACAAGAAAAAAAAATTGCAAACTGCAATTGTGTGACATATCAAATGAAAGGGAGAGAGGCTCAGGCTGAGAGGGTCTCAATGCATACATGCATTTCATTATTTTAAAATAAATAGTTATTTAAGAAAATTGATGATTCCCCCTCCCCTTAGCTACGAAACTAATGAGCCTAAAATTTTGAAAAAAATACAGAATAATATTTCTATAGGTACTTATAGATTACAGGGAAACATAATAAGACTTCTATATTTTAAAATAACATGGCAAATCTCTCAATATTGCGCGTACAAACTTACATTTACAGTTGGAATGTATGGAAGAACATGTTTTTCAACTAAAATGTTAAGTTTTTTTTTTGATAAATTCATCCCAACTACTTCATTGTGCGTGGTCCATCACGCACTTGGCCGGTTTTCTCCTCTGGCAGGGGTCATCACATACTAAAATTGTATTAAAAATGATTTATTTGTTTCAGTTGCGACAGCTTGGCATTATCTGATATCAAAAGCAACCAAACGATGCTTTGTTACCTTTTTAAAACGATTTATTAAATTGTTTCTTTAAAAAAATAATCAATATGTACATTTTATAGCAGTTCATAATTTTCTTATTTGTAAATTATTGTTATTTTAATAAATTATGATATCTTTATTGAATTAAATGTATTTTTAACTGATCCAATTATTTGAATGACATTGTAAGTGGGACTGATGTATACAAATTTTCAACCTTTGTCGGTGAGCCGACGGTTGAAAATACAACAGTGCGCTTTTATATAGGCATCCATTTAGGTGGTGCCGCCTAGTGTTAGTGAAAACTGGCACTAACCCATATTCGGACGGGCGTTTTTAAAGCGTGCATTGGATTTTCAATTCTCGGCGTTGAATCTAGTCTTGTTAATCCAATGATTCTACGACAGAGATATAAAGTACATTTTAGATCAGGTTCATCCTCTATTTATAGAAAAAGGGAGGATCAGATGGGTGGTTTTTCTGGTGGGCTACTGCCCGACGATTGATCTCGGGATGTTGTATCTATGCTATTCGCGCACAACTTCAAGACAACGCGACTCCAATAACTCGACCCTAAACTTATACTACTATAATTATGAACCAATAGATAGATAGATAAAACGGTTTATTTGGTAAATAGGATAGGAAAATCAAGATCAATCAGGATCAATAGGAAATAATCATTTTTAATCGAATGTGACTTCACATAGCCTATAACCAGCGACGATCACGACGCTTCTAACGATACCTCATTTGTCAAATTGTGATAAGTGGTTTGGAAATGTAGGTTACGAAACAGTTACAGTTTTATAACGGTTTCATAGTATAAAAACTTTTTACAAAAACAAAACAACCGACTTCCAAAAAAAACACAAAAAATGTGAAAAATAACTTTAATTTCGGAAGTCGGTGTCTTTACTTTTCAATTTTCTTTTTTTGCCACCGACTTTTTCACTTTTTTATTGTTTTTTTGGAAGTCGGTTGTTTTTTATTTTTTTTATTTTTTCTCTTTTTAGTTGTGGTACCTACCCCACACAAATTCGTATACCGTTATCTGCTATGTAAATAACAGTGACGGAGTCAACTAAGATAATAATATCGTCTACATACGCAAAGTCGGAAAAATACGTAATTATTGAAGCTAACTCAAAAACTACGCAAGCAAAATTTATAAAAAAATATAAGTATGGGGTCACCTCTGAAGCATGATCTACCAAACAAAAAAAGAATCATCAAAATCGATTCATAATTGGCGGAGTAATCGCGTAAAATACAAACAACAACCTCCTCCTTTTTGAAGAAGTCGGTTAAAAAAAAATAGCGAGAAATCGGGTCGCGCGGCTCGCGCCACGCCAAGGTCGCCATCAAACTTTTTTGTATGGAACGGAACCCTTCATTAATTTTGCGTGGTTCGACACGTTCATGAGTGGTTTTTATTATGTAGGTATTTTTTGGGATTGGTGTTTGTTTATTTTTTTGTTTGGTGTGGTAATTTTCATCGTAGGTAGCGAAAAACTTTTTATTTCTAATATCAAATTCTCGTGTCACAGTGTTAGTTGCCATGCCATACTCCTCCGTACCTAAAGGGTGCCAACGGGACTTTGTTTCATATGCGTCTATTTAGGGTAATTTCTATAAAAAAAGTTAAGGGTTGGCACCCCAGGCATTCTTTTTGTACTTACTTTTGTTTTTGAATAGGTCTTTCTGGCCTGAAGGTTTAAAGTGATTATTTCAGCTGCTGCCTTAAACTGATTGTAATTGTTTCATCATCTGTGGTTTCACACATTATATGGTACCTAATATATTGAATATTAAATAAAATAGCCGATTTTACTGAGTAGGTACTGTATTAACAATATTATAATAATAATGCACTACAGGACTACAATATTGTTTGTACCTTAGCGATGATTATGATACGTCAAGGTTTAGAAAATGACTGCCACACTAGGTATGACCCGCGTTATTAGGCTGCAAAGGGCATAAATGCCATAAAAAGACACGACAATGGCTTTCATACGGGATGCAGCTTGAGACATGAAACCTTTTGAACTTTTTTTCTAAAATTTTAACTTAATTTGCCATTTATTGAGCCAGGTACCAACAGTAAGTATCTAAAATTTAATCTTATTGTTATGTACTTTCATTTTCATCCTCCGATTGATACTCTGCATCATCATCAGTAAAATTGAAATCATCATCTAAGTCAATGTTATCCATTTTCATCAACATATCTTCTATCTGTGATTTTATTTCTGGTGTTAACTTTTGCTGTCCTTCTTCTTGCTTGTTTATAATCCTAAAAATTTTCAAAATGTTTACCTGGTTTTTTATATCATAACAAATCAGTGCCAGCAACAACTCTAAGGCTTTCTTGCACCATAAACAACTAAATGCATTTAGCCCTAAACAAATTCAAAGCATTGTTTTATTTCTGTAAATTGTAGAAGATGACCGAGACAATGATATTTTAAATATGTTTAGTTTTATAACCATTTAGTGATATGTGGTGCAAGTGGGCCTAAATAAATGTCTCAGTACCTACTATATTAAGTACAGACCTCATTATTGTTCGACGTTTTCTTTCCGGTAAGTCTTTTAAAATTGCTTTCAAATCTGTATTCTGGTGTTCTTCCACAGCTGTTGAGTCTTGACACTAAAATTTTGAAGAATAAAAAGCTAATAAATAATGTTTACTAATGTAAGTTAGTACATAATACGTACCTACATAAAACCAAAGAAAAAAGCAAATGACACATATAACAATAACTTATTCACCTCCACTGGTTTGCAGCACTTAGCACATGTTTTCTTGTCTAAAGCGCATTTAGTACATATCATGTGGTAGGCATATTTGACTGTTTTCTGTTCGCAACCCACACATTTACGAGGTGCAGTCAATGGCTTGTACTTTTTATATTTAATCTTCCATTCAAGTATATCTTTGCAACGTTTGCACACGCCAGTTATCTCCAAAGAGTTTATAAACTTAGTTTGATGGCTTTTATCATGTAGATCATTTTTAAACGCAGTTCTATTTTGATGTTTCTGTGGTCGTTTCCTTATATTGCTTCCCTTTGAAGTACTCATATTTTTTTAGCTACCTAATAAATTTGATAAGAAGTACGTTATTATTCCCTTTTGTAGGTGAGAGGATAATAACTATCACAACTATATCAACACTTTGTGGTGCAATAGGTACACTATGTCGAATAGGTTATGTTATCGTGCATCGTACTGACAGCTGAAGGAAGCACAGTTTAGCACAGAGCACTATTGAAGGAAGTCAAGGAAGTCGCTTGCTGGAAAGTTGACATGACAGACAGATTGACCACAGAGATATACTTGATTTGATTCAACTTGTAAAACGTATTCGCTCATCTATACAGTATGCAAGGGTAAACACCGTTGTCACTGACATAAATGACCCAGTAACAACAAAAAAAAAACCTTATTTTCATTAAAAGATTTTAAAAAGTAAATATCCGACTCTGTCCCGATACTCATGGATACGCTGCGAAACAGCTGACTGAAGAGGGGCCGCGCGGTCATGTAACGCCCCGCCCGCCGCCGTCAACCACCGCCGGCCGTGTTGAGACGCAAGTTCGTTGCCCTTGCGTATAGGGTGAAATATTCTTGTGGAAAAATGTAGATTTTCTTTAAAAAAAAAGTTGCTTTATTCCATTGATTTTACGTTCTATAAATGAAAACAAACCACTGGTTTCAAGGATAACGGTGTTTACACTAACACCCTGTATAATATAATATTATAAAAATGAAGAGTTTGTTTGTTTGTTTGTTTGAACGCGGTAATCTCAGGAACTTCTGGTTAGAATTGAAAAATTCTTTTAGTGTTGGATAGTCCATTTATCTAGGAAGGTTATAGGCTATATAACATCACACTACGACCAATAGGAGCGGAGCATAAATGAAAAATGTTGCAAAAACGAGAAATAAAAATATTCCTTTTTGAGGGCTTCCGTTGCGTCGCTTGCGCTGCGTAAACGGTTTAAGTTACGCAAATATCATGTATGATGGAGTTGTTCCTCTTTAAAAGTTCTAAAAAAAAGTCCGTGATAGCATGTCTATCTTTTAAGATTGACTCACTATAACCTTTTTTATGGTAATCAAATTTGTTAGAAATTAATGCATTATTTGCGAAGTAGTTTTATCAATATTATATTAATTCTTATTCAAATAAATAGTTTTAACATCAAGAGTATTTATGTAGCAGTAAAATACTTTTTAATTCATTCGAATCGGACATTTGATTTCGACGTTATCACGAGTTTAAAAATACAATACACGAACCGTTCGACGCCGGGCGCCACGCCTTTGCGCCGCGACGTTCCCTACTCTAGAGAGGAGAGGATGGGCACACGGGTAGACCATGACTTGGAATAGAACATGGGATAATTTTTATCCCTATATTCCCACGGGATAGATACCTAGGCGGGTGAAGCCGCAGGGCACAGCATGTCATCAATAATTTGCGTTCCGATTTAGATAGCATGATAATGACAGCTGAGGGCTGTCAACAATTCGGAACGCTGGTGAACGCGCTCACAGTCACAGTACTCAACACTTTACAGAATATCCCTTCTTTCCAGTTTTCATCGATAAATTATATTACTAAGGTCCGTTTTTAGGGTTCCGTAGTCAACAAAGAAACCTTATAGTTTCGCCATGTCGGTCTGTCTGTCTGTCTGTGTCTGTTCACGGCTTAGCTTAACCGACTCTTAGTACTAAAAAGTTGTAATTTGGTCTGCATCCGCAATAATTAATGCGGATGCGGATTAGCAAATATCCGCACCCGTGGATGTGAAAAAATCTGCATCCGCAACATCTCAGCCGCATCCGCAACGTGTCAATGGTATCGCAATGATGGTTTTTTGACAGATTAGCCATACAAAATCTGTCAAAAATTCATCATTGTGAGACCACTGACACGTTTGTAAACTAATGGTTTTTTTTTTTTTTTTTAACTATGGCATTTCGTAGTTGATTTCTGAAATCATGACTACTTAACCGGACTTTCCTGTGGCTGCCTGAACTACTCTCAGGGCCTCCAGCCAGGGGCTTATAACAAATTAATACTAAGTGAACGCTCGCTAAGGGCACCCTTTGTGGGGTACGAACCTCGGCTTAGGGCGTCACTGACGGGAGGACAGCAAGACGGGACAGGCTGGATCAATATTATTAATCGGGGAATGTAAAGCTACGTGCTCAGCATCAGCGCGGGCTTGCACATCATCGGGCAAGGGACGGGGGACGAATTTAATCGGGATCGCGATGGTCGTACTGGACCTCGACGGCGAGGTCGGAATGACGGTAGGCGTCTGTTTTTGTATTTCTGTAAGGTGCTGGTCTCCCTACGGCTCTCCTGGAGGAGGGTGATGGGGTCATCAGGGTCGGACAGGGTAAACTAATAGTATAAATGGTATAAATAACGAAATTAAAAGAAAAAATATCACGGCTAAGTAGGCTGTTAGCTGTACAAGTTACCCAGTAATAATCGAACAACTTATATTTGCAGTTGCAAAAACATGTTACGGAATGTATGGGAGAACAAGTTTTTCATCAACAATTTTAAGTTTGTTCTCGAGATAATTTCATCCCATCCCAACTACGGAACCCTTCATTACGTGTGGCTCAACAAGTACTTGGCCAATTTTTTACTTTATAAAGTACATACTAATTCCATGCCGTTTTCTTTTCAAATAGTGTATTATCTATGGTCTCTGTCTGTCAGGATTGTCAGCAGCTGTCACAGGTGACAGGATTTAGCAAAGATAACAATCACAGACGAAGAGAAAAAAAAAAAAAAAATTACGAAAGTTTACTGTGATAAATTTTCGTTTTTGAAGAGAAGAGAAGAAATCGAATTACCCTGGATGGCAGATTCCACCCCTAAACGACAAAAATCATAATCAACGGAAGTAATCTAAAATTTCATTCACTTTCACTCAGGGACCACAGGTACCTTTTGAAAAAGTTTGAATATTTGTTTCTTTTTTTTTAATATGACGTTAACTACACGAAAACTTGTACAAATTGCTGCATGGGGAGGTTTAGTTGTCGGAGGTACTGGGTTTTATTTACAGAACCGAATTATCGATAGGGTAAGAGGTTATGATTACTATAGAAGTGCATTGAAAAAGTTACGAACTCACTCTGGTGCCGTCCACTATCTAGGAGAGCCGATCAAAGATAAGCGATTCAAGCTGAATGACACAGTAAATAACTATTCTGATGGCGAGATAGCTAGATTTAGAATTCCTGTGTCTGGACCTAAAGATAGAGGAACTTACTATTTCTGGGCTGAAAGAGAAAGTGAAGAATGGAAAATTACTAGAGCAGAATTAGAACTGAAATCAAAGCAAGATTCAAGACTTCTTATTGTGAAATAGTAAATTAGTAATAAAGTAGTATGAATATGATAAAAATGTAATAAGCCTAGATTGATCTAGAATAAATTAGAAATAAGTACATAAATTGTTAACATAGTTTCTGCATACCTAACAATGTCTCTGCGAGTTGTATAAGTAACATACATTTAGTAGAATAATTATCAAGCTAATAAAATTTTTGTTGTCAGGTAATGTAAAAACTGTTGAAACTACATAATACATTTTGTGATTTTTCTAATACAGACCTGTTATACCTACATTGCTTTTTTAAATAAAACAGGAACATCAAAATAATCGAAACATTAAACTTGTGGTGATATTTTTCTTTTTAATAAGTTACTGGTTAAATAAAATTACTGAAACATTTTTTCAATTATTTAGTAGATATTGATGCAGATAACCATAAACACATAAATTATGGTTATGATCATCTGCTTTTAGGGCATATAATAGTAGATTGCTGCATCAAGCGCAAAGTGAGTTATTGATGCATGACGGTTATGTGGTAAATTAACACGAGTGCATCAATTACTCACTTTAGCTAGGTGTGTAATCTACTTTTCTTTCAACTACCAATGTACTCAACTCAAGCCAGGTCAGGTCAGGTAATTTGAAACGGTATTTATCCATTTATATTAACCAGTCAGGTCAACTCGAGTCAAGTCAGACAGAGCCGGAAAGACGAGCCTTAGTAACAGTGTCCCGTTTTACCCTTTTGGTATGGAACCCTAAAAACAAATTTCATTGTTGCACTGTTTTGCAGTGCAACAATGAAATTTCATACAACTTTACTGCACTGTTTTGGTTCTAAGCAAAAAATACGTCCTTTGGGATCAGTTTTGTAGTGATTAATGATAACATTACTATGTAGTTGAAAGAAAATACTATTTTACAAGTGAAGTATGCTGCCGTTATTGCCACTAATTTAAACTCTGTATATTATATATTATAATTATGTATAAATTTATTGAGCATATTTCTAAATTCTATTCTATTATATTAACATTACCCAGCAAATTCCACAATTTTAAAATTACTTTTCAGATTTTAACAAGCAACAACAATGTTTGTTGGGTCTGCAACAGAAAAATTCTATTATCACAACACTTTACTGTGCCTTATTAAAGCTATGGAAGGAAAAAATATTACAGTGGACCTACGTAATGATGATTCCTATGTCTGTGGACATGTAGTCAGTGTTGATGGGTAAGAATTCAAAAACCATCTATATTGTGATACAAACAAAGATAAACAATAAATAGCATTGACTCTGCAATCCAGTAGGTTATACATAATTATGTTTTTGTTACAGTTATATGAACCTTTCTTTTTCCAATGCAGTGTATTGTGATCCTCAAGGAAATGAATATCTTTTTGAGAATTTGTTTTTACAAGCCCGTAATATTAGATATGTACATGTCCCTGAAACTGTGAGTATGTCTCTGTCCCTATTGGATATAATACTGGTAAATAAGGCAATTTACATTTATAACATTTTGAGTATTTTATTTTTTAGACATCTATATTATCAACAATACAAACTGAATTAGGTGGAAATAAAAAGCCCCGTCCTGACAAGAAAGACATCAATACCTCCAGAAAGGTGAAAAAGGCACTTAAGCAGCACATGGAAACTGTGGCTTCTTTGAAAATAAATGAGTAATGTAACCTGTAAATTGTATTTCATAATAACTAGACTGATAGCCTAGTCCAATCTTTCCCAAATGTATCAGCCACCAGGGATTACCCAGCTGCAGCTGCAGCTGGGTAACCAGCTGCAGCTGCTTTCATTCGGGCATAATCTTGAGAAGCCAGAGATGCCAGTCTGTGTTATAATTACTTAACTAAAAGATTACTTCTAAGCTAATCAAGCATAGTGTCTAAATCAATCCCCTTATGCAAGATCAGATTTGTACCCACGAATGAAAATCTGAATTAAAACAAAATTCTATATAGAAACATTTATTTTAACTAACAATATTGTAATTTCTTAATCATAAAATTATAATAATTCACCTTACTTTTAGAGATCTGCCTGATTACTTTCTACCAGCCCGCACTGGGCCTGCGTGGTGGATTACGGCATACTCCCTCTTAGAGAGAGTAGCTTTGTGTCCCAGCAGTCGGAACATTATAAGCCGAATAAGCCTGATTACTTTATTGGATAGGTACTTTACATTTCAAATGTGCCTACTTTGCGCGTCATCTCATTAGATGTTATGTAATACTTCTACAACATTGTTTTCTAGTTTTTGCAGTAATAGCTTTGCTGTACTGTCGGGCAAGACTCTACACTACAGCTCAAGCTTTCTGTAAAGTACTATAGATAAAATGGCAATCATAGTGCATTACTTTTTAACTACACTACAGGCCATAGTGAAATAGATTATGACAAATTATAAGTATTTGAATTTACTTTTCATTTGAAGAATAATTTTCACATTCGTTAGACGTATCATTCTGGCAATTTTCGTTTGAAATTATTCCATTGTCGTTAATTGACATAGGATGTAAGCGTGTGCTGTCCTTCGCCTTATCTTTTACATTTTCATTTCTATTCACCCTGTTAAAAGTCATATTGGTGTCGTGGTCGACCGCGGCATCAAAGGGAGGGGGGGACACCTCGTTGTGCACGGCTGCTCTACGCACGCCGTTATCAGTAAAAGAAGACAGAAAGAACTTCTGTTTGTCATAATTAAAGCTGTCAATTTCTTGACTATTGGAATAGTCTTGAACATAATTATTGATGACTAAGTTTTTGAAATCATAGTTTTCTTGTTTCGCTGATTGTAAGTTATCATTCCTTGGCGTTTTGTAGGAAACATCTAGTTTGCCATTTACAACATAGTTCTCCTTTGATTGTGACACGGTTTGTATGACATTGGTATTTTGTTTTTTCTGTACTATAACAACTTGTTTGTATGAAGGCTTCATAGACCTGTGGTTCATAGGCTTTTGGAATACGACATCCGTATTCTGTATTATTTGTGGTGTTGTGGTCGGTGGGTCAGGTGCTTGGCTGCACAAGAAGTTTGACTGATTGATGCTTGTAATGATTGAATTTGGGCTCGGCGATGATTGCATCACGTTTGGTCGCTGTACAGCATTAGGATTCAAGTTACCTAAAAAAAAACCACAAGTATCCATAAGTAATGACTAGGATAGATATTGCTGTAATTCTACGTCGTTTAGCTTTATTTTTAGATGTATGAGGAAAAGGGGAAGTTCATTCAACATCTATAGAAAAAGGAAGATCCTCCGACTAGCTGGGTGTCGTGTCTGGCGGGCAACTGCCCAACATACAAGTTGTACATGTTGATCGCGCGGTAAACTTTAATTACGCGATGCAAGATTTTGACGATTTTGTGACGTCAAGTGTTCGATGCGTACCAGTTCGCATGTGGCGACGTAAATGTCGCCACATACATAAGTAAAATTCTATCAAAATCTTTCAGTCATTTATATCTGCAACAAGTGTTTTACCCTACCATACCATAACGACGGGCTTAATTATTTTGTCTAAAAGCTGTGCGCTATTTATTAGCTCAAAAATGATCAAAGATTCTAGTACAACTAATTATAATCATAATAATTATGAGGTTGTCATCGAACTTGTGAGTAAAATAACCTTGCATGGCATACATTTGCTACAAGTACGATGTGACATCATTGATCAAAGTTCACGCGACAGATTGCCGTGATACAAGGTTCCGATAACAACTGTGTAGGTCCATGGATCGCCAGACAGAACACCAATTTAACTTGAAGAACTATCTTAGACATTTTCAGCGTTCTACCGCTATTCGAATATTTTAGTTAAAATTTGTTACTGTTTACCTTGTGGTTTGTATTTCGCTAGCTGCGCGTACACTTGTTTGATGCGTTCGATATTGAGTTGAGACGCTTTCGAGTGGTCCACCATGGGCATGGGGTAGTCGCGGCCGATGATGCATCGCGCAGACTGTTGCACCGCCTCCGGCGCCACCCACGGCTCGTGGATGTACCGCGTCGGCATATTCTTCAATGCTGGGATGTATCGCCTGTAAAAAAAAATAGAATCATAGTAACAAAACTTAGATAATAAATGCAGTGAAATACATACAGAAGTATGCATTTGGGTACCTAAGTATTTAATTTTTTTCGCAAAATAGGCGTGAAGTTACGAGAATGTATACGTCAAATATCATGCAAGCATCACTGACGAGTCACCCACAATGCGTCACACCTTCGAACGAAATTGTGCAACAGAATCATCAAAGACGTATTCCAATATACTAGCTGTACTTGTTACATAATATACAGGGTGGGCTATAAAATGTTTGCACATTAGAAATCGCTCTCGCGGGCTACCATGCAGGGTATTGGAGGGCCTAAAAAGACGCGGCTTGTTGGTTCTAGGAAATTAAGGCACATCCGACTGGTTTACGAATGAATAACGAGGGTTAGGTGTAAAAGCTTATATCTCATAACATATAATCAGGCAAATACATAATTGAATATTTCGAAAGTCTTTTTCAAAAATAAATTAATCTTCGATTGCTGTTCCTCCATTTACACAACTTTTATTTCAGACTAAGCAAATGGGCTTTCCAAACGGCATCTAAACAAACAAAATTGCAAGTTCTAGAGCAAGGACCCCCAGCGACTATCCTTACTAATATTATAAATGCGAAAGTAACTCTGTCTGTCTGTCGCGCTTTCACGCCAAAACTACTGAACCGATTTAAATGAAATATAATAAATTAAAAGGCTCTAGACTATCTGTGTACCAAACACAGATAGTCTAGAGCCTGAGAAAGGACATAGGCGACATACCACGCGGCCGAAGCCGCTAGCACACTATAAATTCAACTTCCCTATGGAGAAATTCGTCCTGAGAGTCAACTAACCCCGCAATTTGAGTCATTTAGTGCCAGATTTGAGGAATGCTAGCGGTGAAATAGTGAACATTTAGACGATATCATTTTTCATAAACGATACTTAATTTCGTTTCGATGCCGTATTTTAAAACATAAGTACCTACAAGATTTTTTTTAAAGAATTTTCAAAAGTGCAATATGTTATGATGACTTATGATTATGACCCACCCTGTACACATTGAGATCATCAACAGGTCATAATACTCGTTACAGTACATGACTTACTGCGAAGATTGATTTTTATGAGTACCAATGTGTTAACGAAAGTGGAATCTTTTCAACGACTCCTGTCGTAAGTGCGACTGTAAAGGCGATAGGGTTTCTGGAATTAAAATGACTGATTATAATAATTTATTATAGCTTACATTCTTCACGGTAGCAAAAATAAGCATGATTATTCAGACAAGCGACATACCTTATAAAATCACCGTTAGGATCAGTTTTTCGCCCGAAACGGACCGGGCAGTAACAGTGGAAAAATTGCTGGAAGAATGATGAGCACGAGAGCCACATCCACATGCCCGCATTGACGGACCAGTCGGCGTCAAGAAGCAATTCGTCGAACACCTGCAGGGACGGGGACTCTCCTCAAATTAATGTGTGTCGACGATGGTCGTGCAAAAAGTGATTAGACTGGATCGCAAATAGCCATAATATACAAAAGATTGAAGTGAGTAAACTCAGTTAACCACCTGAATATTCTTTTTATATTCCGTATGGAGGTTGTTGTAACATTTAAACGGATAGAAAAGATGGAATATGTCAACTTTTTGAAAAATTGTGAAGTAAAACAAGAAGTGTTCTTGTAGTGAAATGTATTTCAGTATGAAAAACACTTAAGTATCACTCGAATTCTTTGCACTTGGTTCGAGTTTTTAAAATTAAATTCAAAATGAATGCAATGGTACTAAAATACTAAATAATGAAGCTCTTCTTGCCTTCATTCCTTCTTCCCATGAGATCCACAAATCACCCCTCGTTAGGAAGCAAGCCACTGCATGCCTGGCCAAGTGGTGAATCCACCCTTCTTCTCTTAATTGTGTAATTACTGCATCTATCCAAGGGAATCCGGTTTGGCCCTGTTATATAATAAGATAAGTTTTATAAAGTAAGCACCGTTTTGAAATTGTCTTTAATAAAAACTTTTTACAAAAAAAAAACAACCGACTTCCAAAAAAAATACTAAAAAAGTGAAAAATAACTTTATTTTCGGAAGTCGGTGTCTTTGCTTTTCAATTTTCGTTTTTGGCCACCGACTTCCGAAAATAAAGTTATTTTTCACTTTTTTAGTATTTTTTTTGGAAGTCGGTTGTTTTTTTTTTGTAAAAAGTTTTTATTTTTCACTTTTTAGTTGTGGTAACTACCCCACACAAATTCGTATACCGTTATCTGCTATGTGACTGAGTCAATTAACATGTCATCAACATACGCAAAGTAAAAATACGTAATTATTGAAGCTAACTCAAAAACTACGCAAGCAAAACTAATAAAATTTATATGGGACCACCTCTGAAGCATGACTTACCAAACAAAAAAAGAATCATCAAAATCGATTCATAATTGGCGGAGTAATCGGGTAACATACACACAAAAAAAAAAAAAAAAAAAAACATACAGACGAATTGAGAACCTCCTCCTTTTTGAAGAAGTCGGTTAAAAATAAAATAATTTGTTGGTACTTAGTCGTTTTTGAACATGCAGTAGCTTTAGGTACTTACAGTAGCCCATTTCGCTAAAGCTTCTTGATTCTTTTCCCATGGTATTTGGACGCATATGGGATTTCCTTCCATACGATCAAAATTTGGATTGCGTGTTGCAGCACAATAGAAAAATTCCCTCCATAGTATTTGCCCATGAAGAGACAGCGGTGGTCTTACTCGTTTAACTCTTTTGTACAATTCCGTCAACTGATAGTAAAATAATCTAGTTGATAAACAACCAAACCTGTAAGAACGTATTGTATTTCTTTAGTTCAGTAGTTCTTATCAAAGAATGACGAAACTAAAACAAAACAATTGTATTCATTTACCTTAAGTAGGGTGACAAGCCTGTCTGGCTTGCCAATAGTGACTGTGGTGTCATTTTTGGCCGCCCGAACGAAGCCACCCAAGCTTTTCTTTCGAGATGTCTTTCTAACCTAGCTAAAGCTTCACTTTCCCCTCCGATCCAAACGGGAGGTTTTAAGCCCTCAGTCTCGAATCCTGAATTTATTAAAGTTAAAAACAAACATTATATTAAGCCGTCTTACCTAATTTAATTTGTATAATAATAACTAAATTTTTCGTAACTTACCAAGTTCTTCGAGAGTGGGTACGCCAAACCGATCATCATGGTCATCGGTTACTGGCGTGGTGGCGCCGTTGAGCGTTCGGGCTGTTATTGGCTCCTCTGCAGGCGGAGGAGGAGGCATGCTGGCGATCAACGCCTGGAACTGGTGGTAAGTGAGAGGCGCTTTGCCACCGTTTCGTTCTATTATTCTGTAAAAATAATTAGATGTAATAAATAATTAAATTATTTACGACTCAAATGCTACATGAAAAAAAATCAAGTATAAAAAACTAAAACCCAACTACGACTTAAAAGGTTTAAACAAGACACCACAGACAGACAAATTAAAAATCCGGAGTCACACGTGTTAGGGCATAAATCGAACAGATTACGTGTGACTCCGGATTCTGTGGTGTCTTGTTTAAACCTTTTAAGTCGTAGTTGGGTTTTAGTTTTTTATACTTGATTTTTTTTAAAATTCTTTTGTGGTTATAATATATATATATATTTGAAATGTGCTCATTAAGCCCTTTCATTTGATACCCAACATGGTACGATTAAACCATTTTTTTTTTTAAGTTCCTCACTTTATGTCCTCTAGAGGGCGCCATTTTATGTGACTTCACATAGCCTATAACCAGCGGACAATCACGACGCTTCTAACGATACCTCATTTGTCAAATTGTGATAAGTGGTTTGGAAGATAGGAGGGAACAGATGAACATACATACATACATACATACATACATACATACATACCGGTCAAAATCATAACCCTCCTTTTTTCTTCGCCGTAGTCGGGTAAAAATAACATTACATTTCAAATAACTTACTGGTCTAATTTGTATAACGTGTGAGAAACACGAGATGTGACGGTGATTCCGACTTCGCGACATTTTGACATGATATTGTGGTCTCGCACTCGGCCATAGGGCTCGGGGTCCTCCTCGAAAGACAATGCGGTGGTGCCCCATTCTCGAAACAGTTTTGGTAACGCATCGGCAGGTTGCCCTCGAACCACGAACAGCCGGGAGTTGAGTTTTCGTAAACTCCTATCCAAGTCTTCCAAGCATTGCAGCAGAAACCTGTCGAGAAAAGTTCATCGATTGAATAAATAAAACTGCATAATGTCGAGCGTAGCAACTTCCTACGCGACGCAAAGTATACATAATTACGTATGTCGCCTACGTGTGCATGGCCTGTGACTCAAACATCTCGTCATGTTGTTTATCATCTCGTGCATAGATTAATCATTATAGCATTGCATATCGCTCGTAGGAAAAGATTGTAATTTAGCGTTTTCTTATTCAAAGCTTTACCTCCACTTATTGATGCCTACATTAGAAGAGCTGGCGAACCAAGGATCGATAATAAATACACATCTGAACGTCGCTGCGTCCACTAGGCAATCCTTTAACGCTGGGTTATCATGGAGGCGCAGGCCTTTTCGGAACCAGTGCACTATGTGCTTGCTGCCAGGACGGCGCGCAGTGGGCGAGGGCGGCGTGGGCGCAGTGGCGGAAGGCGCGTGCGGTCGGACGTTCGGAGCCGGCAGCGTCTCCGCGGCAGCTGACATCTTCATGTATTTACCCACATCGCACCTGGTGTAGAATAAGCTACTTTTGATATCTGGAATTGGTTTTTCAAATACACACTAGAGTTATTACAAAAATGTCTTGTACTTACACTGAGTTACACTTGGAGGAAATGCCACCACACTTTGAGAATACTGTGTGGCAGTGTCTGTTAGTACTTTGACGTACTTATTTCTTCTTTCAGAATAAATTATAAGTAGTGGTGAATATAGTACCTAAGTAAGGTTTAGTTTTCACAGATGAAGGGGTAAGGAATGAGGAAGGGGTGCCTAAAACGTCGTTTTTACTTACCTACCTACATATACCCACCTAAGCAAATCAAACAGTCTTGAATGACTATAACATGATAGATGTTATTTGATTATCATTATGATATGCCGACACAATAACCTAGCTGTTACGAAACTTTATGTTGTTTTGTTTACATTTTACTAAGGTGTATTATTTACTTATTATTGTAACTATCGTGCTCGTGATTCGTCATAGACGCATGATCTATTATTGTGGTATTAGTAATTATACCGAAATTAATAATTAATTTTCAGTTTTATTTCATTCCGTAGAAAGCTAGACGAATGCCTGGAGGCCTACCACCACCGCTTACAGCAGTATTATTAACCGACTTCTTAAAAAAGGAGGAGAATCTCAATTCGTCTGTATGTTTTTTTTTTGTATGTATGATACCCGATTTCTCCGCCAATTATGACTCGATTTTGATGATTCTTTTTTTGTTTGGTAGGTCATGCTTCAGAGGTGGTACCATATAAATTTTATTAACTTTGCTTCCGAAGTTTTTGAGTTAGCTTCAATAACTACGTTTTTTTCCGTCTATGTAGGCGATATTTTATTTGTCGCCGTTGCTGTGTTTTACATAGCAGGTGATAGTATTCGAATTTGTGTGGAGTAGGTAGGTACCTACCGACCACAACAAAAAAGTGAAAAATAAGTTTAATTTCGGAAGTCGGTGACAAAAAACGAAAATTGAAAACCAAAGACTTCGACTTCCGAATTTAAACTTTTTTTAAAGTCGGTTTTTTGTAAAAAGTATTTTTTCATACAAAAAGATAATACATATTTTGTAAAAGCCGACAATAAGATGATTCAGTAGATAAACCGTTTAAAAGGTACTATTTAGACTTGCATCATATTCATGCAACATCATTATTTTTAGCCAAGCCTTTTCCCAACTGTGTTGGGGTCGGCTTCCATCCAGTCTAACCGGATCGAATTCGGATATACTTATTATGTAACATTTATATTTGGCGCTAATAATTATACCAATTATACAACAACAAAACAAAACTTAGCTTTTCCTCCAAGAGAAATAACAGATTTAAATAACAAGTCATAATTTTCCGCCTTATCATGAACAAGTTATGTGATTGTAGTTGCGAAAAGCGGCGGCGGGCAACTTTACTACCGGGAAAAAAACGTTTTGCGAAACAGAAAATTCATTAAGAAAGCTTACAAGTCCACGCTGATGTCGTAATGTTAAAATTGAAAGGAATTTTCCTCAGACATTCGCTTTACAAAGAATTAATAGGTACTAAAATGCTTTTGGGTAATGGGGAAAATGGAAATATCTAAAAGTACATAACGAAATAGACAGGTATATAGGCACTTTTAGTTTATACTAGTTTATGTCCGCCGACTTCGTTCGCGTGGAAACAATATCCTCACAAATATTATAAATGCGAAAGTGAGTTTGTTTGTTAGGCTTTGACGTTAAAACGGCTGAAAGGATTTGGATGAAATTTGGCACAGGGGTTGACCATGACCTGGAATAGGACATAGGATACTTTTTATGCCGATATTCCCACGGGATCGAGACTTACGGGCGAAACTGCGGGGCGCAGCTTGTAATAAATAAAAATACATCTAACAGCTACATTTACAAAAAAACCCTGTGTGCTACGTTTGTGGTTTTGGTCTCAGCAGCCAAAATACGAAGAGAGTCAAGGGACTGGTGAAGTGGGGCAAGAGACATACATGCAGTAGTCCATGTAAGAAGCAGCTCGTCCTGATGTCGACACCCTCAGCCTTCAGTAGCAATTTGCCATTGCTTGCGAACTTTTTTTTTTAATGAACGCCTGGTTTGCTTCCTAATGGCAGAGCACTAATCCAGTTACTGGTGCATTCTTACAATTATTCCTGACGAACAGCTATCACTCAAATAGTAAGTATTAGATTGTAAACACGGAATTTCTGATTAACAGTCACCTAACTAACCTAACCAAAACCATGATATTTATTTGATTATAACCAAAGGTGACGGAAGAAGCCTGAACTTTATTCTTTTCTGATTAAGTCGGCGATTACTATCATTTACTACCAGGTACTAATACCTGAAATGTAAACAAAAGAAACAAATATCAAATTGTAGGGAATCGAGGTTTGCAAAGCAGTTGTCGATCCTTTAAACTAGGGCCGGAAGTTTATTTATTATCAACTTTATTTCAAGTGATACAAGGTAGATATTTGTTTGGCAGTGACGAATGCGCTGCGCTGCGCCTTGCCAAATGTGCGCCGGCCCTAAGATAGCTGTTTTATGTATGGCAGACTTTGGGGGTAGTTCAACAAAAGTATCAGACCACAACACCCGGTCGCTAATCACAAATTGGATATCATGCAAACCTAACCTAAAGCAATTCATTGATAACCAGTTCGATTCCTACCTACACAAATAAACGCAACAGTAGATTACTGTACTAGCGCATCATTCAAAAAGTTTTGCGCATCAGCGTGTTGGCAATAAAGCACAATAAAGTCATTCGATAAAGCGGTTTTCGATTCAATGTTTTCGAACTGGCCTAACACTCGCGAAGTTTTTGAAAATAGCGTGAATCGAAACGACGTCATTCGAATCTTCATAGCACTCCCGCATCTAATAGGCACCTCTTTCTGTAGAGTTTCTTGTTTATAATTCAAGTCTTTAAATGTTAAAATTGTTACTAGATTTTCTATCAGCGATTCCGTAACATTACCTACTTACCTAAAATTACCCGACAGCTTACGGCTGAAAAATACTTTAGTAGGTACCTTATACCGATAAAACCAACAGTCGTCAAAGCCACGTGAAGTAACTAAAATAGAAACCAATGTCGCCGCCCGTCGGTAGGGTCTTCAGAGGTTACGAGTAGGTACAGCAAGGCGCACGTCAGTGGTAACAAAACCAGCATCCTATTGCGTAACACATTTTCAATAACAATCCGAGAGTTTTGATTGAAGAAAATCCCTAATATATACGAGTAGCTTTGAAAAATTCGTCTACTCAGCAATGTAAATAACGCAATCCAAATCCTTTCATTTCGACAGTTCAGTTCAGACACGTTCAATGCGTTATTTACTTTATTAAGCAGACGATTTTCTCAAACCTATGAAACAATGGATTAGGAATTACCTTCAAAACCCGCAGAATGCGATTGAAAGTGTTTTACGCAATTAGGGTGCTGGCCTCGTATTCCATAGTTCAAAGTGTCACTAAGGACGTGCGGCCGATTGCACCTAACTATACCGCTAAGGAGAGGCGGTATTTGCAGCATTATATATACGTCTTCCCTATTCAAATTGACAATATTGATTACCGAACGACACGCAATAGGTACACCCGGCTACACATCAAGCTATACATTTCCAGTATAAGCTGACCTCGCATTGTACGGAAACCTTTTATCAGAAACAGTTATACCAGAAAATGTATGCGCTTCGGTAATCTTCGTGTTTCCGAATTAACACAAACGTTGAGTTGTATTGTTGATTTTAATGTTTATTATAACACAAACGTTGTGCTTAGAGAGTTGTATTGCTGATTTTAATGTTTATTATAACACAAACGTTGTGCTTAGAGAGTTGTATTGCTGATTTTAATGTTTATTATTCTATAAATCCATATTTGTTATGAGCGCTACTAATATTTAGATCAACATACAACCTGATACTGACCTGAAAATTGCAAAAAAAGTAAGATAATTTGAATTTCGCGGGCCACCCTAGCGCATCCCTTAAGTGGGGTTTACACGGGTACAAATTGACATTTTACCACAGATAATGTACGAATTTCCATATTTTTACGATTATGGCACAAATTATGTATTATAAATAATTATAATTCACATAAATTTTTATGTGAATTATAATTATTTATTACAATACAATTTAACAAAGGAATGATTAAATATGTGAATAATAGTTGAGATTGTTATGTGTAGGTATATAATTATCATATTATATGGTAATATAGCATAGATAAATGTCATTCCTGTCCTATATTTCATATCTTTACCGGTTGGCTAACCTGAGAGCAGAACTACAAGCTTGACAGCAGTGACTACTCAAAGTCAACCAATTGCAGGTCTAGCAACGATAAACAATTGTTGCTAGGTTACTGCTGCATAGTAACGTTAGAGTACGGAGAAATTCTCTGACATCGATATTTCAACTGTCACTGTCTTCAGTTAAGTTTTCAGAATTATTGAGTTAATGAGCTATGATTCAAAGGAGGTCAGTATCAAATAGATTGGATAAACTTAATGAAACATTGTATTTATTTTTATCATTAAGAACTTATTAGTCAACCTCTATGGATAAGACTATTTCCGATTAAAAGTAATTTATTTGTCATCTTGATATTTCAACTGTCACTGTCTTCAGTTATGTTTTCATAATTATCGAGTTAATGAGCTATGATTCAAAGGAGATCGGTATCAAATAGATTGGATAAACTTAATGCAACATTGTATTTATTTTTATCATTGAGAACTTATTAGTCAACCACTATGGATATTTCCGATTAAAAGTAATTTATTTGTCATCTTGATATTTCAACTGTCACTGTCTTCAGTTATGTTTTCATAATTATCGAGTTAATGAGCTATGATTCAAAGGAGGTCGGTATCAAATAGATTGGATAAACTTAATGCAACATTGTATTTATTTTTATCATTGAGAACTTATTAGTCATCTTGTTTAAGAGCGTGCGATTTGAGTTCGTGTTAATCGTGTAATCTCGTGAATGTATGAAACTGCAAAATTGAAAAGTTTGAAGGTGGCTCATCTATTAAAGTCCGTGACTGTACATGTAATAAAACGGTATGCCTTGAGAATTGGTTTTAAGCAATGTAGATAAGTTTTTGTTAGCATACTCTCTAAGTATGATCAATCGATATGTCTCGAGAATCAGTTTATAAGAAACCAATTTTTTTTTTCATTGCTACACAAAGCATTTTTGTAGCTGTCAAAACGGACTTCTTAGATTGTCGCGAGTCTAGCATGACAGTTATATAATGTATACTAACATACAAAAAATATAATAGTTTACCTATTTTGAATGTGTTCGCAGATATTACATAAAATTTTTAGTAATTGAATAATAATAGACTCACCTCTATCAATTTCCATAAAATTAATTTCAAGTCACAGCCAGTAAGTTATTGTTACACAAAACAAACTTTCAAAACTTAAACACGGAACGGTTACTGTATAGTAATTTGTACTCAAAGCAGCTTAGCTTTAAAAAAATGCAACTTCTCATTACCACTTTCCTACAGAATCAAATTAAAGCCCCACTGAAACGTTTCCAAAACATTCACAGTCTTACAAGTATTTAAGTAAGTAAACACAATAATGGCCTGTGCATCAGGATTCTACTCCTTCTAGAACGTTTAGAATATATTACGTCGATACAAGGGAGGAGGTAATCACAGAAGTGGCGTACAAATCTACTGAATTATGAGAAATTATAGAAATGTCAGCTCCGTCCACGCCACTTGCAACGTGACCACAACGTGACCTAAATGTTTGTATTATGCACACAAACACACCCGCAACTGTTCTGTTCCAAGACGTGATAAACGAAAATATCGGTCAAACGAAGATACCTTTTCCGTGTTTGGCTTTAGATGTTATTATTCTGTAACATACCAGAATAGCAAAACGACAAAAAGTTAAAACAAAAACAGGGAATTACGAGTGTCCATCATTACGCAATCGCAATGACTTTGACAATGACATATATGACAGTTTACGTCCACCAAGTGACATAGAAAAAGTTCGTCCGGAAAACTTGGATTGCAATTGAAACACTGAATTTTAAGTTGTAACTGGTTTTAGGTGTAAAAAAGGCATTTGGAAAGTTTCCAAATCCTTTTTTTACAACTAAAACTAAATTTTTGGTGTTACGATATTATTTATTGCATTTCATAATCAATATTTTAGACAGCGGTCTAACCATATTTCATAATTTCATACAGTAGTATTGCCAAATTAATCAATACACCGAAATATTTGACATCTATTTGCGAAGTTGCCGTTGTCCACATAAAGAATAAACGCCCGCGAAATTCAAATTTTCTTACGTTTTTTGCAATTTACAGGTCAGATCAGGTTGTATGTTGATCTAAATATTATTAGCGCTCGTAACAAATATGAATTTACAGACTTATAAAAATTAGAATCAGCAATACAACTCTCTAAGTTCATGAAAGTGCCAAATGTCATGATTTCATGAAATAGTCATTCAATACACTTTCATGAGCTTAGAGAGTTGTATTACTGATTCTAATGTTTATAATTCTGTAAATTCATATTTGTTACGAGCGCTAATAATATTTAGATCAACATACAACCTGATACTGATCTGCAAATTGCGAAAAACGTAAGAAAATTTGAATTTCGCGAGCCACCCTAGCGCATCCCCCTTAAGGGCGACCTTAGCGCATCGCGCATCGCGCGCTCGGTTAGCCCGCGAAATTCAAGTTTTTTGCAATTTGCAGGTCAGTATCAGGTTGTATGTTGATCTAAATATGATTTGCGGCCGTAACAAATACGGATTTACAGAAATATAAACATCAGAATCAGCAATACAACTCTCTAAGTTGATGTAAGTGCATTGAATGATTATTTCATGAAATCATGACACCCCTATAGTATTATGTTTCCTCCAGCCTTAAACAGGTGATAGACGTGCGAGCAAGTACGCGTGCTTATGGCTCGGCGAGCTTACTCGCCCGTCTGTCATCGCCGCGAGCCGCGAGCCGCGAGCCAATTTGGCCATTTGACAATGAAATTCTGAGAAAGCTTCACGTGTGTCACCGACGGCGAGCCGAGTAAGGTCGCGAACTTAAAGACCTCGTACTTTAAGTATGCGCGTCTATCACCTAAAATGGTCATAAAAGAGTGACAGACGTGCGAGCAAGTACGCGTACTTATGGCTCGGCGAGCTTACTCGCCCGTGTGTCATACCGTGCGTTTGCACTAGAGATGAGAATATTGGTTGAAATTGTTTATTGGTTAATGGTTAAATAAAAATATCGATATTTTTATTGGTTGAAAATATTAGTTAATATTTTTATTCAAGTATCTGCAACATGTTGAAAAGTTGAATATTCTATTAACTAATGCATGTTGAAATTGTTAAGTTAAACTTCCCTTCATACTTTAACAGACTTTTTTACAATATTTACAAGTTGCGACTTTTTCCACCCCCACGATTATCGAAATGGTTCCACGTATCATTATTTCGTCTCGGCATTTTGTAAAACAAAAAAAACAACAACAACGCAACGACGCGACTTTGTTTGAGTAAAATATCAAAACTAACTAATAAAATAAACTTATATCAAAAATCAACCATTAACCGACCGAAATATTGGTTAAAAATATCAACAACTTTCTTTAGAATAAAATATCCCCAACAGTAAATGTGTTTTAACGTAACAAAGATAGAACATACAATTGAATGCACGTAACGGAATAAATATTTCTACCACACTGACGACACTGCGTTGCCGCTCCGAAGGTCAACCCGAGCGAGCGAGAGACAGCGCGTTGTTCGAGCGAGACAGAGAAATATTCGTCCTTGCCAATTTTGCGCCGAAGAAGTTGATATGATATTTTTATTCGTTAATGTTAATTTTATTTATTGAATATCATGGTTAATTTTAAATATTAGTTAAATTTAATGGTTGATGGTTATATTCATCACCTCTAGTTTGCACTGGCGAAACATTTACGACAAAACATGTTGAAATCTCTATTTTCTGTCAATTTTATTTACAGTATTGAGATCCCGTGTTGCAAATCTAGCTTATACTGCAGCAGTTCCATTGTGTAATGTGGCAGTGTTTCATACATTTCGATCAATAATTTTCGGTGGAGCACCAGTGTCAAAAATTTTAGACCAGAAAACCATTTAGTTAATAAAACCGTTAAGGCTCTTACATACAGGCGCGATTCGCCGCGCGATGCGAATTTTAACAAAACAATTTCTGAGAAAACTTCAAGGCGAACAATGCGGCGGCATCGCGTCGCGCGGCGAATCGCACCAGTATGTAAGAGCCTTTAATCCCGAAACAATATTGCAAGTGAAAAATTAAATCTCTGATCGAAACTGTGCGACTTCAGTATCTGGCAACATTTGTATGTTCTTTCAAAAGTGACCGTCTGAGAAATGTACGTAAAATTTTAGGTTCTAAAATTTCATCGTATTGTATCGCTATGTATATAGTAGATTTCTTCTTGGAAATCATAAAATAACAATTGTTATTTAAGCTTTCTTCGGAAAATGGTAAAATTTTCATTTGTAATAGATCGTTGGATAAATTTCAGTGACGGGACGTAATCATGGGTCGTGTGATTCGTGCTCAACGTAAAGGTGCCGGTTCAGTGTTCGTTTCACACACAAAGAAAAGGAAAGGAGCGCCTAAACTTCGATCCTTGGACTATGCTGAACGTCATGGTTACATCAAGGGTGTCGTGAAGGTACGTTTGTACTCTTATATTCATAATAAAAACATCTGTGTGTAATGTGTGTTTCGTACACAAACGTTACGCAAAGAGACGCCTGAATGGATGGTTCCTTGCTGTTTGGACTGTCAATATCTTAACTTGGTCGTAGGTGGCAGATCAGTGTATCTACATTATCCCAGCAACTTAACCTATAAATTTCAAGTCAAAATATCAACACGTTATTTGCAGCTAGCATGTGAGTTTCCGAAAAAGCTACACATCGTCCCTAATTAGCTAGCAGGTGTTCATATTTATACTATTTTAAATTGATCGCCAGGACATCATCCATGACCCCGGTCGTGGTGCTCCTCTGGCAGTCGTTCACTTCCGTGACCCCTACAAGTTCAAGACTCGCAAAGAACTGTTCATTGCTCCCGAGGGTCTCTACACCGGCCAGTTTGTCTACTGCGGCAAGAAAGCTACCCTTGAAGTTGGTGAGTTTAAACTTTTTTATATTTGCTTGTAGAGCATCAGATTTAGTACTTATTATATTATAACACAAACACAAGCATCAGCTAAAAAGCTGCTTCTGTGTTTTACCAAATAACATTTTCACCACTTTTGTAAATAATATATTTGAAATAGTTTATGACTGGTACTACTTGCTGGATATTGATGCAGTTGTATGTCACCATCAAACAGTTCATTTCTTGATTTTGGTTTTTTAAGCATTTATTCTTACCATCATGCACCATACCTATAATTATGTTATTTTAATAATTGATTTGATTATTGTTGATTGTAGTTAATTAATTGAATATTTTGTTATAATAAAATAAAAAGTGAGAATAATTTTGCCACATTTGTTACACATATTTTGTTTTGTGTTACATATATTTATATTTGCTATTCTTTCAGGCAATGTCATGCCCGTGGGTGCTATGCCTGAGGGTACCATTGTATGCAACCTAGAGGAGAAGATGGGTGACCGAGGTCGGCTGGCTCGTGCCTCTGGAAACTTTGCCACCGTCATTGGCCACAATCCTGATGCCAAGCGTACCAGGGTTAAGCTGCCCTCAGGAGCTAAGAAAGTTCTGCCATCCAGCAACAGGGGCATGGTTGGTGAGTACGGTCCTATTACAATAAACTATTTTTATGAACTTAGCATAATTTAGATTTGATTTATCAATATTGAAGGACTTAGATTAATTATTTTAGGTTTAGAGAATTTTGTTCATGATGATTTTCACTTACCTACTCTGAAAAATGTTGATTACACAGAGGCTCTTTCTGAGGATTTATAAGCCAGCTACTGACCAATATAATATTGTTACCTCTGTTTTATCTCTTCCTCTTCTTTGTGCAGGTATTGTCGCCGGTGGTGGTCGTATTGACAAGCCCATCCTAAAGGCTGGTCGTGCATATCACAAGTACAAGGTGAAGCGTAACTGCTGGCCGTACGTGCGTGGTGTGGCCATGAACCCCGTTGAGCATCCTCATGGTGGTGGTAACCATCAACATATTGGTGAGTACAAAGTATCTTTATTATTAATTGATATAATTATTTACCCAACTGCCAAGGATGGGTTATGTTATTTGCGCGTATCTTGGGTCAGTGGGTCATGCTAGGGATGGTATGTATATTTGTTTGTAAATTTCTTTATAACTTCGTATCTTCCAAACGGCTGGATGGATTTCGACGGTTATCGTTATTTGTCTTACAAACCCAAGGGCACTTAGGGTTTGGAAAAAAAAAATTGCGGAAGTTTGGCGTGAAATAATAATACGTTTGTAAATAAAATAACCACACCTGTCGAGTAGGGTATAAACATAAAGGAAATTAAAAGGGTATTACAAAAATATGTAAAGGTATATTTTTAAATTGAATTAAGAATAATAAATTGGTTTAAAAAGATTATTATAGTGTAAAAATGGTCCATGTTTGAGTCAGACCTTGTAAATCGCCTGTGAAGTCTTGCACAAGCTAATTTTCAATGAAAATAAAAAGCTGAAAATAAAAAAAAAACCATTTCAAAAACTAAAAAAGCTGACTGCAAAAACACATAATGGAAAAGAGAAACATTAAAAAACAAACCCCAAAACCAATAACCTGAAATATGGTGTAACTTTTGTTTGTCCCCGGATGCAATACCAATATTCTATAAATATAATGCTTGTTTTTCTCTTTTCAGTTATGTGATTTTGTAGTCGGGTTTTTTAGTTATTTGAATAACTTTTTTTAGCTTTAGAAATTGATTATAAAATAGATTAGAAAGTAAAAAATTTTGCATAATCTAATAATGGTGCATTATTTTTAACACAGGTAAGGCTTCGACTGTCAAGAGAGGAACATCCGCCGGTCGCAAGGTCGGTCTCATCGCCGCCCGCAGGACCGGAAGAATCCGTGGTGGCAAGACCGATACCAAGAAGGAGACGTAGACGTATTTTTATGCAAAATAAAATCCATAAATTCCAATCTTCCTTGTTTAACTGCTACTTTAGACAATCCATAGTTACCCAAAAATTTCTTCATGGTAAGATCATTTACAGAAAGCTGAAGCTTCTCATAAAATAGGTGAGTTTATTAAAAGTTCCATGATTAATAACATTATTTTGATACTACTGTAAATGAGTATTTACACACATTATACCTTTACAATGTAATTTTTTTTTTCTTATAGGTTATTTACAACCCTTGCAATGGATACTGTGTAGCTGCATTGACCATCATCGCTTTTTGGCCATCGATGTTTACTCAAGTCGGACACTTGTCTCTGGAGTAAAGGAGGTAACTATTTTTTAATCAGGTCCAACTAATTAAACAGAACCAAAGATACTTAAGATTACGAAGAATCTGTTAAAATAAAAAGTTGGTCATTGTAACTATTACAGTGACCAACTTTTTTTCTATTACAGTGTAAAATGATACCATTTTGTAAAACTGACTCCACACTGTTTAATATTGCCTATGTATGATAACCATCACTTTCTATTGTCACATAACAACAGCAATATGTATAATTATATCTATTTAGTTTCTGTTCATGATGATTTTCACTTACCTACTCTGAAAAATCTTTGATTACACAGAGGCTCTTTCTGAGGATTTTATACTCTTGTAACTAACAAATATGTTTTGTTTATTTACTGACTAAAACCTATTCATCATTCAGCAGGTATCCTGAAGACTACCCGTGCAGGAAGTAGGAACATGGTGAACATCAATGGTTCTTCAGTGCATCATTGCGCTGGTCGTATGTAGGCAGCGGCCATATCGACAATGGGCATCAACATGGCAGGCGCACGAATAAGTAAGTAATACATCCTGTGAGTCACAGAGGATGTTTTCATGCTGAAACCTACTGACACTAACATAAATCTTTTCCTCAGGTAAAACGTCAACTGCCGAGAGATTATCATTAATCACTGGTCGCGAATCGAAACTAAATCTTTTTTCGCGGGTAGGTGTAAAAAAGTATAGACGTATCTCGGATTTTAAATTTATATTTAAAATAGTAAAACACAGTTAGCTGCCTTAATTTCTACAAAATTATAAGTGTGTAACCTCCACTACACCGGTACTCACGTTTGTGGCACATTTATGTGACTGAAATATTAAAATAACACCACCTGCCAGTTCATCATCTACATAGTCACTTCACTTTCACTGTAACACTAGTAGATCACTATGTCCCAATTTGCTGAAATACTGTCCGCACAAAAGAGTCTCGAAGAGAACTTCACACGGAAGATGGAAGCATTGGAAGCCCAAATACAGTGCGCAGGGCCGGCCAAGGATACCGTGGCAAGGGTGGCTGAGGAGTTCAGGACCTTCAGGGAGCTGGTCTTCAGCATGCTCGGCTTGCTCCGGTCTCAGATTAGTGAGTGTGCTAAGCAGGTTGACGGAATGGAGACGAGACATAGGCGGAAAGCACTGATTTTCCAAGGTGTTGCCGAAGCTGACAATGAAGACAGCACCACAGTCATCCTGGATATCATCACCAATAAGCTGGCCCTCAAGAACTTCTCTGCGTCATCGATAAAAGTCTGTCACAGACTTGGCATTGCCAATAAAGATCATCACAGGCCTATACTGATTAGGTTTTCCAGCTATGATGACAAATCAGTGGTCTGGAAAGCTAAGACGCGCTTGAAGGGAACATCCATTTCAGTCAAGGAGTTCTTGACAAGAGTCCGGCAATCCATCTTTGGGAAGGCGCGTCTCCACTTCGGAATGAGGTCGTGTTGGACTCAGGACGGTGTTATAGTTCTGAAGGCCTTTGACGGAAGCAGACATAAAATAACTTCAATGGATGAGCTCAATCCTCTGCTTGGGAAGTTTCCAAAGGTCCAAGATCCAAAGGCCCAAGGCACTGGAGATAGCCTGCAAAACAGAACGGGTCATTAATGGTATCTACAAACTTATTAGTATTACTACATATTAGCATGCAATTGATGGAATGGAATTAAGTACTCACTTTTGGAATTGCTTTGTTTATGTTCTAAGTAGTCCTGCTATTGTTACCTATGTTATTTCCAATCTCTTGTGGATTGTACTTGGGACACTTTACATAATAATTATTTACCCTCAACAAGAACAAGTTAAACAATACCTACATTTTCTAAATCGTAAATGAACGCAAATGTCAATGTCAAATAATGTCACAGAGTAGAATAATGTCCGCAGATCACTGTTGGATCGGATACATTCAGATTTAAAAATTTTTTGTCTCGCCATAAAAATACTAACAATTTATTTCCACAAAATTGGTATGAAAGTAATTTTGATCTTGTCATTACGATTTGATCCGTGTGACATTTGTGCTGTTTTGTTAGTTATGGTTTTGCTGTGTGCTTTATTTCATTTTGTTACATATTTTGACAAATGTTTGAAATTAGTTGATGTTGTGAGCTGGCGGGTGGTGCAGATGCAAACGTTGCGTCGTACCACTCATTCGCGTAGTTGTTGTTTTAGCGTTATTCATAATTATTTATTTATAGATATATATATTTTTTTATAACTTGTATCTTTAGTATGACATCAGATGACGAATCTTTTTATTCTGCCAACGAATCTAGTGCCTCTTCCAGCGAACAAAGTTTTATATCTCTCACTGACACCTTAGGTGTTCTTTTAAGCCAAACTTTTAGTCAAAATTCTAGCCGGCTATTTAATGTATGCCACCTCAATGCTCAGAGCATTCCCAGTCACTACAACGAACTGTACGACACATTTGCCGACAACAACGTGCACGCCGTTCTGATTTCCGAGACTTGGCTCAAACCTAACCTGCTTTCAACCACTTACCCGCTCCCCGGTTTCGTTCTTCTGCGGAACGACCGGACCGGTAAGAGGGGGGGTGGTGTAGCTATCTACCTTCGTGGTGATTTCCCTTTTAAAATCCTAGCTTCTTCTTCGTCTTCAAATGAATCCGCAGAGTTTCTCTTCCTCGAGGTTTGTGTCAAAGGAGTTAAAGTTGTTCTTGGTGTCGTCTATTGCCCCCCTACTATTGATTACTTCACTGAATTCGAATCGGTACTTGAATCTCTGGGTTCGGAGTATGCACATCACATTGTTATGGGAGATTTTAATACCAACCTCCTTGCCCTTAGCTCCCTTCGATCCCGTAAACTCCTGCATCTAATCGAGTCAGCCAGCCTGCATGTTTTGCCTCTCCAGCCCACTCACCATAATATAGTCGGTGATGACACCTGGCTTGATTTGATCCTCACCTCTAATCTTTCCCTAGTTTCCTCGCATGGTCAACACGTTGCTCCTGGCTTTTCACATCACGACCTTATATTCCTATCCTATATCCTAAAACCCCCTAAACCTAAACCCACGTTCCAGTACAGGCGTGCCTTTGCTCGCATGAATAATGAGAGGCTTCAACAAGATGCATCCAGTATTGACTGGTCACCCTTGGAAGCAGCTACTTCTGTAGACGAAAAAGTTAGCATCTTCAACAACACGGTGATCAAGTTGTATGACACCCATGCTCCTATCAAGAAAATGAAGTTGAAGCGTCCGCCTGCGCCTTGGATGAACAGGGGAGTGCGGATGGCAATGCGACGGAGGGACCGCGCGTTTCGGAAATTTAAAAGGGATCGCTCGGAGGACAACTGGACTTTCTTTAAGGCTGCTAGGAATCGGTGTAATCAGATGATACGCAACGCCAAACGCCGCCACATTCTGAATAATATCACTTCGTCTTCTCCTGCCGATATTTGGAAGTTCCTTGGAACTTTAGGCATCGGCAAATCACGAAATTCAGACCTTCCTAACACATTTGGATTGGACGATCTAAATCGTCATTTCGCCACTGTTCCCACTCTAGATAGTCTAACAAAATGTCAAACCCTCGACTACCTTGCTGGTCTGACGCGACCCAATATTAACCCTTTTGTCTTCACCCCAGTTGACCCGGGAGAGATCAAAAAGATTATCCTTTCCATTAAATCCAAAGCTGTGGGCTGCGATAAAATCAGCCGCCATATGATCGTAACAGCTCTTGATCAACTTCTTCCTGCAATCTCCCACATCATAAATTACTCCCTTTACTCTGGTGTTTTCCCTTCTCAGTGGCGTAAAGCCCTTGTCCGGCCCCTACCTAAGATACCTAACTCCACTCTTCCTAGTCACTTTCGCCCAATTTCCATCCTTCCCTTTCTGTCTAAGGTGCTTGAGGCCAGTGTCCATAAACAGTTCTCCCGCTTTATTCACCACAACTCCCTCATCAGTCCCTTTCAATCTGGTTTCAGGCCCGGGCACAGCACCGTTTCAGCTCTCCTTAAAGTGACTGACGACATTAGGCGGGGAATGGAAGACACTAAAGTAACAGTCTTAGTGTTAATTGACTTCTCCAATGCTTTTAATACCGTCAGTCACGAAGTCCTTTTATCCATTCTTTCCTATCTTATGGTCTCTCCGGAGGTATTGGAATGGTTTTCTTCTTATCTTCGGGGGCGTCAGCAGTCTGTTCATGCTGGAGACTCGTCGTCGAGTTGGTGTGACCTTGCGGCTGGCGTCCCTCAAGGCGGTATATTATCTCCTCTTTTGTTCTCCATTTTTATTAATCTCATTACCACCGTGCTTTCAACTGCGTATCATCTTTATGCTGACGATTTGCAGCTTTACTGCCAGGCGAGCGTTGACAACATTTCCGATGCTATCGAGGAGCTGAACCGGGATTTAGATACGGTTAAGAACTGGTCTGATCGATTTGGGGTGGCGGTTAACCCTACCAAGTGTCAAGCCATCATAGTAGGGAGCCCCTATAGCATTAGGAAGCTGAATGGCATAACTGTTCCGTCTGTAATATTCGATAACTCTGTCATTCCGTTTAGCTCGGATGTAAAGGATCTTGGTTTGCATGTCGACACTTGTCTTGACTGGCGAAAGCAGGTCACGACAGTTAGTAATAAAGTTACCGGAACGTTGCGGTCGCTCTATCGGTTGAAAAACCTTCTCCCATCACACATAAAGGCAATGCTTGTACAGTCCCTAATCTTTCCCATTATTGACTATGGTGATGTGTGTTACTATGACCTGAATGCAGATCTCCTTAATAAACTAGATCGCCTTCTCAATAATTGCATTCGATTCGTTTTCAATCTTCGTAAGTATGACCATGTATCCGCGCATAGATTGCTCTTGAAATGGTTACCCATTCGTCAGCGCAGAGAGTTGAGGGCTTTGTCTATGCTGTTTTCTATACTCGACAAACCCACTTCTCCCTCTTACCTGACTTCCCATGTTCAATACTTATGCTCTGCCCACAGTAAAAATCTTCGTTCTACCAACAATCGTCTTCTACGATGTCCTTCTCATCGCTCTGGTTTCATTCACTCTTCTTTCTTCGTCCAGGCGGTCTTTCTTTGGAATGCGCTCCCCCTGGAAATCAGGACGGCAACCAGTCGCTTATCGTTTAAAGTCAAGGCACGTGAACATATTCATAAGATGTTGGCAGAATCATCCCGGCGCTAATTCGCTGGATTCGTTTTCTCCTCTACCTGTCGTTATTTCTCCTGACTAAGTTTTTTTCTTTAGTTTATATTTATGTATGTATATGTGTATGTATTAATTAGTATTCATTTTTATTAAAGTTACATGTATTGTCTTATGTTGCACCTGCCATGTCTGTCTCTGCACCACCCTAAGGTTGACTGGTAGAAAATGCCTCAGGCATTAAGTCCGCCTTTGTACAGTAGTTTTTTACTTGTGCATAAAGTTTAATAAATAAATAAAAAAAATAAATCTGGATAACGACAGAAGTTGTTGGATATTGAAGGTGTTTTATTTTTTAAATATATGTTATTGAAATTCCTTGTTCTTATATTTTAACCCGATAAACACCGGAAATATGCTTGTCACTCAATTGCAAATTGCGCAATTTATACCGTGGTCATCCGACCTATTTCCACTCCTTTATTGTAACTCCTGTAACACAGGTACTATACCTAGCACAGGAGTCAGGGCCTCACTACTTTTGTTAAAATTATTTGTGAATAAAGAAATTTGTAACGCTAAGCCACGCTGTCTCCATAGGATGCAGACCCTCCAGAACCGTTTACTAAGAAAGGACACGGGAGGCGGGAGCCCAACAAAAAAATTGTCGCCAAATATCAGAATTTGTCAGAGACTTGTTCGAAAGTTATGTAAGTACTGTAATAACACTAAAATAAGTAAGTGATCACATGCAAAATACAGCCTGTATACAGCTTTAAGTTCTAAATAGGCTGGTATATTGATGTTGAAAACGCTTGCGTGCTGTTTGGGAGGTCCAGTCACACAAGGCGCGTAGATTTTATACATACTCATTCTGAGATAGATACCTAACTATTAAGATTTTTTTTCATCTTGCGGTCTGGCGTCCCGCGCGCCTCTGCTGCTCCAGGGTCATCTACCTACAGAAAGCTATAGAGCGGAAAATCATTTATTAAGTTATGCGAATCGACGAAAAACGTTACGTAGCAAACTGCACCTGCACAATCTTGACTTTCAAGATTTTGGAATAAAGAAAGATGAAGATGTTCTTCTTCTAAGGTAGGTACACTTATCTTTCAAAACCATTATATAAGTGGAACTCTGTCAGCTCGTCAGTTTAAACCGCCGCGTCATGCACATATTTCATTTGGTAGGGTAGGTAATTGCATAGTAAAACGACCAATAAGTTTTAAGTAAAGCAAAACTTTTTTTTTTAATTATTAACACTTACATACTTCTTGTACTATCAATTACCGTAATTAATATACATACATTCAACCCTTAAATAATAGGTATAAGTAATTAAAAAGATTCATTCTTATGAACTAAACCATCCATGCTGAATTCCGATATATCTATGTCACTTTCATCTTTAGCTGCAACCCTTATGGGTTTGGGTTTGACAATTGTATTATGATTTACGACTGGTACACTTTCAGAGTCGTCTAGGATTGAGCTGCCGAGGCTAGTGTTGCTGCCAGTTATGCTGGCAGCTTTGGTCATCGAACCTGCCAGAACATCTACTGCACCGACAAGCGGGGCCGTAGGAGTGTCGTTACGTCGTGCCAACTGAGATTCTATCTTTTCTTTTAATTCTGCAATCTTTGGACTAGTGGTGCGGGTTATATTTTGTATTTTTGTGTCATTTTTTAGAGGTTCGTTTTCAATGCTGTAAACAAAACGATACATTTAATAGGTGGATGAAGAATAATCAAGATGTAGGTAGGTACACACGGCTACACATCAAGCTATACATTTCAATTATAAGCTGACCTCGCATTGTACGGAAATCCTATACAATGCGAGATCAGCATAAACTGGATATGTATAGCTTGATGTGTATTGTGTAGCCGTGTGTACCACCACTTAGCAATATGAGCCCATGACCATGACATTGTTAAAACTAGGTACCCGCCAGTTAAAATCGAACAACATACCTGGAAATGTCCCATTCTTCACCATCGAGGTTCACTAAACCTAATTCATATTTTTCATTACCATCGCTTTTCTCCGTAATGCTTTGAGACGGAGATGCACTAACAGATTTCATTTGAATTGCATCCATATCGAATAGTACTTTCTTTTTATTCAAAGACGATGCTGAAGAAGCATTTTTCAAAACACTTTTCGTTTGTTTTGTTGTATTTTGGGTGTTGTTACCCAAAAAAATCTTTTTTACTGGAATACCCAATAGTGATTCGGCGTCATCACTGCTGTCTTCATTATTTCTAGCTGCTGGACTTTTTGTAATCTCATTTGAATTTGAAGAACGCTCAATTAAACTTGTAGCAGATTGTGTGCGCAGCAAGTTATCATCACTAATTGTATATTTTTTGACGGTGTGATTATAATCAGCAGCAGCGGAAGCAGGTCTTCGTGCTGGTGACTTAATCAAGCTCTCGATAGATTTTGATGTCTGTTGTACATTAGTTGTATTGTAATATTTATGATCGCTTTCATCCGATCCATCTTCGGAACTAATAACATTTACCTTTTGTATTTCTTTAGGAGAATCGTGTACAGAATTCTTGACTTTACCATTGGTGTCCTCCTTAGCCTGGCTATCTGATCTTGTAGTCACATTTAATGAGCTACGCGATACGTTTTGTGTGCTATTAGATGCCTTAAACGGACTACGCCTGGCCGCAACAGGGCTATTAGATGCTGATCCCGGCGGAGTTTTCAATAAAGTCATGGCGCGCTTTGCTACTTCGGCATTCAGCGATTTACGCTTATTTTTTACATTCGTATCGTTCATTTTAACCAATGATAATGCTTTTGTTTTGACATTAGAAAGAACAGTGGTCAGGTTTTTAAAAGGTTTTGATGCTTTTGTTGGAGATATGTATTCCTGTATTTGGGGAACATCCTTTTTCAAGTCCGTTGTACTGGAATCCAAGTACGCCAGAATTGTATGTCTCACTTTTTCATGGGCGGAATTTTTCTGAAAATTACGCAGTATGTAATATTATACATCTCGTTTAGTAAGTCAAAGTATCGGTAAAGATTTGTGGGAAACTACCTTAGCTTTCAGTTCTTGCTGCTGGTGTATTTGTAAACGTTGCTTTTGAAAGACACTTCGAGGTAGTCTAGGTTTGAGTGGGTCCACGCCAGCCGACACTAGACGACTATTTACTTCCTCGGTTATCTTCGCTCTCACTACTTTCATCGGACTGTAATCACATCCAGAAACTACGTTAATACCGTAATTAATAGATAGGCAGTTTATATAGGTTTTACATTTGGTCCGCAAATAAGAAATCTATAGTAGGAACCTCCCAATTTATATAACTTTAAGGAAAAACATATTAAAAAGGTGTAGCTTTATTATTCTATGGTGTTTTTGCTTTCAATTTTTGCGTTTGATGCAGGACTGAAGGCAGTGCCGCTTAAATTAAAAGCGCCCTAAATTAATAACAATACTTTACCTTCCAGGGATGACAGAAGTAGAGTTTCCTTCTTTTGAATTTTTGATATTATTAGGTTTCAGTTTTTCTTTCTTTATTTTTGGTGCCTTCGAATTTAAAATCTGCGAATCACGTGCATTTGGAGTATGTTGGGCTTTTTCTTCTACATTTTTTTTCGTACTAGAAATTTCCATTTTATTATTCGTCGTTCCCTTTAAGTCCACAGCTATTTTATGCAAGGGCTTATCATTTTCTACACTTGAAATATCTGAGGAACTGGATGTTATAGAACCAATATTTAGCAACTCTTGTGCTTTGCGATGAAGCTTTTCAAGGGTTTTGTGGTCAGCTTCGTGATCAGATTTATTTGAATTTATTTTCTTTTTTACCGATTTCTTTCTGACATTGGAAGAGATGGGTATTTTCGTCGGAGTCTGAAATGTGGCTTATTAAATATTTCAAGTAGCTAATGAAACGTATCATCATATTTTTTTAATAATTCTAATGGATTAACTAAGGGACTTACTGGCGCATCATCGGTAGTGTCGATATGTCCATTTGTTTTAACATTAACACTTTGTTGCAATAATACTTGTAACTGAGCCGCTCGCTCCCTCTCTGCTTGTGCGAGAGCTCGAGACTCCTTAGCATCACTGGCAACATCGTTCAACTTCTGAAGCAATTGCTCGTATTGTTTCGACTGAGCTTCCGCGCGATTTGACCAAAATAATACTTGAGCATCCGCTTCTTTGTGTCGATCAGCGTTGTCTTTTTCAGTTCTTATTTTCTAAATAAATAGGTATACTTATGATTATATAGTTGTAATTTACCTATGTTATATTACTTATAAGTTTTTATAAGTATTATGTACAGTCACGGACTTTAATTGATGAGTCACCTTCAAACTTTTCAATTTTGCAGTTTCATACATTCACGAGATTAAACGATTAAGTGTTTTCCTTAATAATATCCATGCGAGAAAGTTACGAGACATGAGAGTCGAGGCACCTCGTCGTGTGCAGTGCAAATTGGATCTTTGTAAACAAAAGTTGCATATATCGTTCAGTGCAATTAAGTCAAAATACTGGACAAAAAAATGATTACGTTGATAATTTTTTTAAACACGAACTCAAATTGCAAGCTAGTAAACAAGATGACAAATAAATTACTTTTAATCGGAAATATCCATAGAGGTTGACTAATAAGTTCTCAATGATAACAATAAATACAATGTTGCATTAAGTTTATACAATCTATTTGATACCGACCTCCATTGAATCATAGCTCATTAACTCGATAATTATGAAAACATAACTGAAGACAGTGACAGTTGAAATATCAAGATGACAAATAAATTACTTTTAATCGGAAATAGTCTCATCCATAGAGGTTGACTAAATAAGTTCTTAATGATAAAAATAAATACAATGTTGCATTAAGTTTATCCAATCTATTTGATACTGACCTCCTTTGAATCATAGCTCATTAACTCAATAATTCTGAAAACTTAACTGAAGACAGTGACAGTTGAAATATCGATGTCAGAGAATTTCTCCGTACGCTAACGTTACTATGCAACAGTAACCTAGCAACAATTGTTTATCGTTGCTAGGCTACTGTTGCTAGACCTGCAATTGGTTGACTTTGAGTAGTCACTGCTGTCAAGTTTGTAGTTCTGCTCTCAGGTTAGCCAGCCGGTAAAGATATGAAATATAATTTTCTTCTTTTATTACGAAGACATATGACTTTGCGTGTCGGGAACCGAATAAACGCGTTTTGCATTACACGGCTAAAATGCGAACAGTGCCAGGTGGCTCAATTTCAATTAAATCAATTAAAGTCCGTGACTGTACTTATAAGTTTTTTTATAGCTTTAAATGTCTAAGGTGAGTTCTCAAATTATACTTACCGAATCTTTAAGTTCTTTTTTCAGTGCAAATATTTCTGCACCCTGTTCTTTTATTGTTTCATGTAATTGAATTATTACGTTCGTTTCGGGTTGGGCGGGTTTCTCCGTTTCCTTTTCCTTAAAAATTTTAATAGATTCTATGATCTGGTTTCTTAACTTATCCATTTCTTTGTTATAATTTTCATGTTCCTCTTTTTTCCATTCCTCAATTTTGTTTAATAAATATTCTTCATTGTTGGTTGAAACCTCAGCGTCTCTCATATCTTTTTTTACTTCCTGGGTGATATTATCAGTATGCGATTTAGCTTCATTCATGATTGTTTTTGTTGGATTACTTTGATTAGTTGTGTTAGCAATAATTACTTCCATTTCTTGTAGTTTATTCTTGAGTTCATTTACTTCTGCACTTAACTTGGTATTTTCATTGTTCATAGTATTCTCTTGTTTATCTTTCTGCGGTGTCTCAATTACAGTAGAATGTCGTCTAGATAAGTGACTCTTCAAGTAAAGTTGGTTCAAAAATACCTTGTCGCAATAATTACATTTGTTATACTGAAGTCCGTCGTTCGATGTCGATGGAAATATATCGCCTTTGTGAGACAGGGTTTTTAAAATCATGGTCGCTATGTTATCATTTCCATATGGTAGAGGAGTCTTAAAACTATGCCTCGATCTTTTCCTCAGTCTTCGTATTTCTTCATCCTTTTCTCGAAGATCCTTTTTGCATGTATCTAAGTCCTGTAAAGAATTTTAAATGTTTACCTACTTGTGGATTTACGGAAAATCTTGAGGTATGTATTAGGTATACCTAATTTTCTTAATTTAGGTACCTACTTGTGCTAGAGATGTTATTTCTTCCCGCAACACGTAGACACTCCGGTCTAGGTAATGACGACAAAATTGTTGGTATTCGACAGCCAGCTGTGCCAATCGGAACAGTTTCAGGACACCTTCGTCAAGTATGCGTACATCGAACTCAGATTCAATCACGCAATCTAATATCTGTTCACCAAAGTTATTTTTGTTAGAATTACTTACTTATCTATAAATAATAAGCGACCCGCCCCTGCTTTACGGTTTTTATGACTTGACAAAACATCGAGATTTCTTAGGTTTAATCAATCTGCCTAGCTTTTTCCCAAGTAAGTTGGGGGTCAGCTTCCAGTGTAACCAGATGCAGCTGAATAACAATATTTTACATGGAGCGACTATCGTATCTAATCTCCACAACCCATGCAGTTTCTGGGTACCCTTTGGCAAGCCTGGTTGTCAAACTTTTGGCTTCTGTCTGACTAACGACTGATGATCTCTGAATGATAGCCGGGACCAACTGCTTAACGTACTTTTTCGAGACACGGAGGGACCTCGGTGTGTTTATGTGAATAAACTTTCCGGGAATAGGTAGTACCTATGTTGAAAACTGCGTCAAAATCTAATGCGTAGGTATAAGTAGTTTCGTTAGAAGATCAACGCGGCCACCGTGTAAAAAAAACCCTGTCCGATCCGTGAGGGTGTTGTTAAGAATCATACTGAGAGTCTATTTAGGTTTTTTATGGAAAAAAGAAAAAAAAAACGCTTCAATTTTACCGGTTTATTAGATGGGGCGCGGGCTATGCTAATTTATAATGAAATTGGGGAAATTTAGGTACCTACTAAAAACGTGAATTTTAAATAGTAGGTAGGTAATAACGTTCTTATTTTCACAAAAAAAAAAACTTTTTAGTACCTAGGTACTTACCTACCTAATGTTATTGCGGCCTCTTTCGTTTTTGTTACATGCTGTAAATTGCAGAATATAAATAGTGATCAACTGTTATTACAAAATTAGGTCCTAGTTCACATTAGGACAATGAAACCATTTAATGCCATGTAATTTCTCCATAATCTCCTACATCCACACTCTAGTATAAAATATTATCCAAACAATAAAATAATTACTAATTCGAATAATGTTTATCCAGATTATAATATCTGTGTCCAGGTAGTCCGTTCTCATGGAATAATTGCCGACCTTCACGCGGGCGAAGCCGCTGCCAAAAGTTAGTTGGATACATGTTTTAAATTGTTGTTGCTGGTAAGCAAATAGCTCTATCCTGAAACCCTCCCTATTCCCATGGATTTTTATAAATTCTATTGAGCTAAGGCAGAAATATGGGAAGAGTAGGTATCCTTTTACGAGCGACAACATAGTTACTTTAGGTATTGTGATCAACACTCTCGTGGATGGCATTCCCCCTTTTTGTAAGGTCGTTAAATTTTGCTTGGAATGAGCAACAAGTGAGCTCCGTCAGAAGTTGAGTTCTTGTTTTGTCTAAGTATCACAATTTTTTTATGAGCACTTGCTAATTTGAATCATTTCTACTTTACATGCAAGCTTAACGGTAGGTCTAGGTAATACCTAAATATGATTACACTAATTAATTAAAAAATTTAAGGCAGTTCCATTAAACTTAGGTAACCTACATTTGGGTATTTAAAAAAAATATATTAATAAGTCCTTACGTCATTCAAATGTTGTTCGATGATAACAAATTTTCTTTCTTTTATTAAACTTTCTATATCTATCAGTCCTGTAACAAAATGTTTAATTAATATGAAACTTTATTGTTACGTTACTTAAATAAAAACAGGCTGTTGCTTTAATTCACATGCATGCAACTCAGGCCCAATTTTTATTTGGTCTGAGGCATGCAATCACTATGTAAGTACGATTTTTGAGAAATAAGTATTAAAATAAACCAAGCATCTACATTGGATAAGTAGGTAGGTACCTACTTTTGATGGAATTTTATATCTTATATTATAAGGATTATACTCACTAATTTTGTTCCAGTCTATATGAATTCGAGGTCGATGTGTGTTAAAAGTAAAACCAGACTCTTCTGCTAGTTTAGGAAAATGGTGATGAAGTTCAAACGATGTTTTGCACGCCATGGTGTTAAATATAAAATAAATTACTCGTAAAATGCATGAGAAGTGATGAAATAATTCGTTTACACTGGTTTCCTCGTTGATTGGCAATGCGGTACCATTGTTTGTTTTTGTTCGTTGCCTAGCAACGTTGTACCGAATACATAAAATAGACAGATGAAAAGTTGAATGAAGCCCGTCACACACACACGGTGTTACATTTCTCGCTATTCTTTTTTATTATAATATAGCTACGTGTGTGGCTTCAGGGTACGAAAGATTTTAAATTTTCATGAACCATTTTTAAGGGCCTATGATTTAACCTTAGACACATGAAAATTCCAGTATCGTTTTGAAACTAAAATTTTGTATAACTTGTGTTGTGCGTCTACGTAGGTACATAAGACCTCTCTGGTCGAGCGTACCTATCCTTGATTCGATTCCCGGGTCGGTCAAAGTGTTATTGACTTTTTCCATTACGAATTTCTGCTGGCAAAAAGAGGATGTGGCCGGCCACCTGTGCCTATTTAACCCTTCGGGGAATACAGGTAGGGTTACCAATTTTTTGTACAAGAAATAAAGTAGATTATGGTCATAGTGGGAAAATAATAAACAGTACCTATACTCCATTTGAAATAAGATTAGACATTTAAATAAGCCTTTTTTACAGTACGTTCAACTGATTTTGACTTCTATTGCGTTGGTGGCATGACAAATGGCAGCTGCAGTAGACAGTTGGTAACGTTTTTTTTCTTTTAATCCCATCCTTATGACTACGGTATAGAAGTAAAAAGGTTTGTTTAAATGTCTAATCTTATTTCAAATGGAGTATAGGTATCTCGAAAAAATTAACAGTAGGTATATTTAGATTTTTTTTTATACATAAGTAATTCATTAGTGCTGGTCACGCAACTTTTTAATTTAGCACCAATTTTGAAGGCTTCGTAAACCTCACCAAATAGATGAGGAGCAATTTTTTATTGAATGTATTGAAGCTCTATTACTGTCGTCCCATCTTGGTGCTAAATTAAAAAGTTGCGCGACCAGCACTAATGAATTACTTAGGTATGTAATTAATACCAGCCGCCATTTTCCATAAATATTTGCTAATTACTTGTTTCTTTTGTTGTGTGGTTAAAATCATTATTAAAAATGTCGATTTCACGTAGGGGACAAGAACGTTAATAATACTAAATAAAAAAACTCGGCCATGGTACGTTTAATTAAGGCAAATTTTTTTTGTAATTTTTTTTTCTTTTTCAAATCATATTTTTTTGTATAGGCTGTCTAACGGTTTTGTCAGTGCCTTTATTTACACCTATGGACAAACAAAACCAGCGCGCCATTTTCCATAAATATTTTATTATCGTTTTCGTTGTGGTTAATTATTATCAAAAATACAAAATTTAAAGTATTGTCACCAACGACTTAGGAAAAAAACTCCGGATAGTCAGTACCTGGCAATAAAGGTCAGTTAAACTTTGTAAATCTATCATCTCTATAGTTACGTTATTGTAGCTTAAGTTCTTACAACAAGTCTGTTTTTTTCCTCGCAAATGTGTTGAAAAACGTCGTATGAAACGCGTGTGTACACTCTCGGCTACCTTATCGCGCTCGCCTGCGGCTCGCACTAATAATACCGCCTCGACTGTAATATCCACTAGAGCACACTCGTATCCCAATGTACTATTATCTGTACTAAGTAGGTAAGTACTTACGTTTTATTTAGTTGAGGTGAAGGGGTGTGATAGTAGGAAAAACAATTTTTATGTGATCATTAACCACTTTGCTTGCTTATCTTTATTAGTCCAAGATACAGAGCCTGTTTCATCGTAGAGTAGAGATATCTATAGCAATGCCTATATCTAAGAGGAGCAGTCTCATGGATAAAGGGGCGGCCTGGCGACATACTACTGATTCTTATTTTTTTTGTATTTTTTATATGTCGCCGACCGATATTTAAAGCAAATGTAAGGTACATAAGAAAAGTGTGCAACGTTCAACTCGATACCCAAAACGTGAACTCAAAATACGCAAGTGCCGATTTGTAAGGTGGACAGCCTGAATATTTTGCAACCAGCACACGCTCTGTGCTCGAGTTTAAATAGCTTTGTACAAATGTAAATGTTTGCGTATAAAAATAATAAATAACATCGCTTTGGCAGAATCGTGTGTCCATAGAGCAGCGAGGCCGAGTCGAGGAGGTTTTCTATCGTCGGAGGAGGCAGGAGCGCGGTGTTCAGGCGGCTGGCTTCTCCTCGGAGACGGCTGTGGCGCCGGACGCCACGGAGCCGCTTTCATCTGGCGATGCCTGGCACGACAGCGCCGGGAACCTCTGGTACAGAGCAGCACGGTACTTCGGGTGGCTATAACGATAATTTTGCACTATAAGTAAAATAAGCAAGCGTTGTAGGTACTGCCGGCAGATGAGCGACGCGGCGAGCCCTTGATCATCACAGAAAATGTGAATTATCTATACTTAGGTATGATTTTTCGTAGAAAGTAAAGGTACAGAACAGAGACCTGATGCCATATACAATAGGGTTGTAGACGGCGTTAGCCTTAGCAAAGAGTGATCCCCAGATGGTAGCAAGAGGGCTGATGGGCGCGCTTTCGAATACACCCGTGTAGTTGATCACAAGGTATGGTGTCCACGCCATGAACCACAGTGAAATGGTCATTAGAGCTACCTGAAACAATAAGATGCGATTATTAACTATGAATTTGAGTGAATTATAAACTTGAAAATGAACAGGTTTAATAACATTAATCAGATAGAATATATTACACCTTTGCCAATTTGCACTCAGCGCTGGTGTTAGCCGCTTCTGAAGACCTAAGGGAAGCCACATTCATTTTTTTAGCTTGTTCCCTCATTCCCTTCTCGTGAGCTGCTACGGCCTGAATTGAAAAGAAAAAAAATTATACACATAATTTACTAATAGAATGAAGATAATTAATTAGTCCCAAATGTGTTTTCTGTGTTACCTGGACAATAAAGAAGTAAGAATAGATGATGAGCAAAAGAGGCATGAAGTATACGAAGACGGAGTAGATAAGGATGTAGCTTCGGCTGAACCAATCTTTGGACAAGTAGTCAGTGCCACACGCAGTCATGTTTCCTTCAGGCACATATCTGTAATATTTTAATAGGTGTGTAAAATTTGTAACTTATTGATTGTTTTTTGTGAGACTAACTACATAAATGGAACTAACGAATCCTTACCGGTTCCATCCGAAGAATGGCGCGAGAGTCCATGCAAGTGAGAACAACCAGATACCGAGTATACGCAGAAGAGCTCCGTTGTTGGTCATGGGCTTGGCGGCGATACCTTTCACGATAACATTGTAGCGGTCGAAAGCTATCATTGTCATGGTCCAAATCGATGCGCATCCAAATAGTGAGCCCGCACAAGCGTAGAGTTCACATGCAAGAGGACCTGAAAGAAGACGAAGAAGAGTGGTTACCTACATGCTAAATACAACAAAAAATAAAGGAGCATCACTGTCGCGCAATATACGTACCCCATACCCATGTTTCGTTATAACAATTCACCACCATAGCCGGAGACATAGCGCACATCATGAGGAAGTCGGAGAAAGCGAGATTAACCACTAGCAAGTTTGATGGAGTTTTAAGGCTCTGAAAAAAATAAACACAGAAATCAATAAAAAACATAAGTAAATTGGCGAAAACAAAAACTAAACTAAATCTACCAATCTACCTTCGTTGACATAAATATGTAGATGACCATTCCATTGCCAGTGATAGAGACGAATCCAAGACAGCCGATAGTGAATCCCAAGAGTCCGTGCCAAAGCGGGTTCATCGGAGGAAACTGGTACCTGAATTAGAAAAATATTAGAATGATGGTAAAAATAAGACGAAATAATTTAAACTATAAAAGGCACTCAAAGCAAACAGAACTGACACACTGACACAGACTCACCAGTGAGGATCGACCATATGAAGCATATCTGGCGACACCTTGTCCACGACGGTCTGGTTGGAGGCGCCATATGCCGCTACTTGGCCACCCCATGCTTGCAGAGCAGCTATGCCGGGCCCGGGATCCAGGGTCAGCGACATCTTCGTTGTCTTCACCTTAGAATTGTACACCCGTTAGCCAAGAATCACGTACACAGTAAAAATAAAAAAAATCGTGGAAAACTCTTTGCGCTTACTTAAAATTAGGAGAGGAATTCTCTGAGATGGTTATTACAAAAATACTGAAGAAAATCGTTAAACGAACTACTCCAGTCTTAAGTGTACTTTAACCAATCCCGTGGTGCGGCGGGGCTGCCGTTGCTGTGGAGACTACTCGTCGGTCTCAGGTTTTGCATCGTCTTTTATAAGGAGACCTTTAGGATTACGAATGACGTCGCGGAGAAAATCAATATTCATAATTAGATATACGTATATAAGAAGGTGAACACATTACCTATACAATACTTGGAGACAATTTTTTATACAGGGATGGACTCGTGTTACAACCAAAATAGGTAATAGTCACCATTTGCTTCAGGTTCAGCCAAAGGGTAATTTTTTTGACGGTGTATTCAAAAAGTAGGTACCCAATTAGTAGAAAGTCCAAAACACTAAACAATTTCTATCTTGTTAATATGGGAGATCAAAGCTCATCCATGGGTGCTTTAATGTTTTTTCCACCAAGACGAACGATATTCGGAGTTCGTACCTAATTATCTAATTTACGACAAGGAATTTTTACTGTCCGGCAGTCCGACTTTTTACGGTGATAGCACCGATGTTGATAGCACCTTTATTTCGAAGCAGTAAGGTCGGTTTTCGTACTTCAAGTAATACTGCTGCATTCACATTTTTACTGCCGGACAGTAACGTTCTTTGTAGTGCACGAACACCCAAGGTCTGTCTTTTTACAGCCTGCAACCAATCCTTTAAAATAAATAATTAGGGTTAAAAATTTGTACATATTTCAACCCTGCATTTCTTATGTCCTACTTGGCTAATATCGTTATGAGGCCACTAAGAAGTACCTGTTATAACGTTAACAGGATTATACCCGCTAGCTGTCGTCGCATTTACATCGCACCTTCCCCTACTTACCTATTCTTAGTGCCTACCTACATTTTATTTAGAACGAAGAAAAGAGCGATAATTGGTGTGGATGGTTTCAGTTTGTAGCTACACACGGGAACCATTTGCGATTCTTTTGAAATTCATCTGAAACTTTTAGGGAAGATTTAAAAGCAATGGGTGGATCGGACAGAATGCTGGGTCACAAAAGGGATGAGCTAAAATGAGAATTTTATGAGGGGTGTAAATGTTAGAAGAAGTAAGAAGAAGTATATGAAAGTGGTGCCGGTTAAATAGGTACCGAAAATTTTGTGGAAATCGGCTATCATGTACCTAGCGGTCATTTGTTGCCAAGGTATGATGGACGACTAAAGAAGGGGAAGATGGATGGCTTGAGGGAAAATCGATGCGCTAAAGAGGGTGAATACTAAAATGAAGGCAAATAGAGTCATTTTAGTAGAAAAAGACGATAGGGTCGGTCCCCTCTCCAAACAAACGCTCTCGCCTGTTTTCTCTCTGGTTTATGACCTTAGAGCAATGATTTTTTACAGTAAAATAAATAGGTACACTTCTTATCAGAAAAATCGAAACACTTCCGTTTTTATGGTTTCTGTCCTAATTTAACACAAAAAAGTTTCCATTCCATGAGTAAAATCACATGATTGTATAGCTGGCAGTTTGGCCATTACAGTGATAAGCGAAAATTCTAAATTCAAAATTAGAATTTCATTTGTTTATCCTATAAATGAAATGATTCACTGTTTTGAGACAAATGTGTGTTTAAGAGTTGGAGTACATTTCCCTTTTTTGTTGGTCTGAGATTTCACCTTTGAAAACTAAAAATTAGCGCTTATCTTAAAACTTTTTGTTCTGTGTTCTGTATACTGTGTGTGTACTGTGACTGTGGGACGTCTTTTTTCTAAAATATATGGATACTTCGCCCGCAGAAGCCGCCCAAGTGGTGGCATTGCTGGATTCTGGACTTAGTCAGCGTGTTGTGGCTGAAAGATTGCATTGCAAGCCTGTCGTCTGTTCATAGAGTCTACAAACACTATCGGGAGACTGGTTTGTTTACGTGCCGTTCAGGATCTGTCAGGAATCGGGTCACTTCTGATCGAGATGATCGATTTATTGCAACAACTTCTTTACGAAATCGACGCCTTAATGCTTTTTAACTGCAGCAGCAGCTTCATGTTGTACGTAGGGTGGCTGTAAGTGACTCTACAATTAGAAGAAGGTTGAAGGGACGTGGACTGGTACCGCACAAGCCAGCAAATGGGCCGAAATTAACTGCAGACCATCGAAGAGCGCGGCTTAACTTTGCACGTGAGCACCTAAATTGGTCATACCTCCAGTGGAACAAAGTCCTCTTTTCTGATGAGTGTAAAATTATGCTGCTGTATGTATGTTGTTAATCGTTATTATGGCATTCCAAACAAAGGGTAAAAATTTGTTTGCGCTTTCCTCTGCATCTCTTCCTTCACCTTGTTTCCTTTATAATACCTATAGTATATGGTAAACGTTCTAGTTTCGAATAAGCTATCTTAGAAATGCAGAGTCACGACGTCGGAATGACAGCTTTTGAACAGTATCGACAAGTTGTCGATACTGTTCAAAAGCTGTTTCTCCAACGGGACTGATACTTCTTAGAGCTAAAGACCTCGTCCTTTGCAGACATTTATTACTAGTCGTAGCTAGGTACCTATTAAGAATCGAGACAAAATTGGTTATCGTAATTTCAAATATCGCGTATGATTCCGAATCGATTTGGCTTCGATTCGAAATTGGAATCAGAAGTAAAAGGCTGCTGATTTCCATCAATGGCACATTCATCGCTCTGCAAGAATGCTAAAAGAATTTTGTCAGTCGGTAATAGGTCTATTAGGTAGGTATACAAAATCAGGTAAGTATGCAAAAGCCGAATGCAGAACCATCTAACCGAACCGATCCAAAAGCGTATTGTTTGTCTATCGATAAATAATATATAATAATATAATATGAATCAATCTCATAAACTCCTAAGAAAGCGATGAACGGTCACACAATAACGACTGTCCAATTATAGAGCCTTTTTAGGGTTCCGAAGTGACGTAGTCAACAAGGAACGCTTATAGTTTCGCCATGTCCGTCTGACTGTCTGTCTGTCCGCGGCTTAGCTCAGAGATTCTTAGTACGAGAAAGCTGTAATTTGGGTACCTATGGCTAAAAATATAAATCACGCCGGAATCCGTTCGCAAAATAGAATCAAGTATCTGTCTGCTAAATGGCTGGTTTTGGATATGTGAAAATTATTTTACTAGTGACTAGGAAACCGTAGCTTTACAAGAATTAACATTTAGTCTTTTGTAGCAAAGCACAGGAGCGGTAAAAATACCGTAATAAAGGTAAAAATACCGTAAATATAATAAAATAATTTCCACTACCAAAGGGCAGTGGAAATTTTGCGGGTAAGAAAGAAGTATTGATGATGATGATGTAAGCTCAAGGCACGCGAACATGACGATGTAAAACAGGACGTATCTAGGTGTGAGAAGATGAAAGGGTGTTATTCAATAAACGTAGTATAATAATTAGTTCGATCGTTTCTTAATGGTTAGTTACGGAAGATCTTCAGTTACGGCCAGAATGTACATAGGTACATTTCGGCGTTTCATGTGCATTCAGATCATTAAAGTCACACCAACAGACATTGAATTTAAAAAAAAGAAACCTGTAAGTATTTAAATTACTCAGACCAGGGTTAGGCTATCACTGCCAGCAACGCAGTAGAGTACCTACCTAATCGATCATAAACAGTGTGTGCTGGTTTCTGCTGCCGGCAAAGTGAGAAGAAATTGTGACTGTTCCAGGCCCCTCTGCCACCCCATAAAACTGCGTCAAGGAGCGGAGTTTGCAAAGCTGATTTAAATAGATTTAAACTTTTTGCCACCAAACCTTACATAGAAGAACTCATCTCCTTCAGAGAGCATCCAAGAGGATTTTCAGAAAAAAAAAGAGTGTGGGAAAGATGGACAGACAAAATGACGAGGTTAATTATTGGTCTAAGGTGATCTGTGGCGTAGTGTGAACTAATCTAGACTTGGGCGAAGTTGCATCAGCGAAGCTCTTTTCGTACCTACCTATTGCGAAGATCAATGCAGACATTCTACCATATTTTTAACCGACTTCCAAAAAGGAGGAGGAGGGAGGGATCTATGTTTTTTTTAATGTAAATATGTCCACTGATTTCTCCGTCAATGTGGATTAATTTTGAAAATTCTTTTTTCATTAGTTAGGTAGAAGAAGCTTGCGCGGTGGACAATATAAATTTGATTTAATGTTGATTGGGTAGATTTTGAGTTCAATAATACCAACCTATTATTCCCACACCCTTACGGATACGGATAAATTATAATAGTACTCTTTCGTTATAGTAAGTTCCTGTTACTGTTATTTACTGAACTAAAAAGTGAAAAATAAAAACTGTTTACACACAAAAAAAACAACCGTCTTCCAAAAAAGAATAAACTATTATTTATATGGTAACCAAGTTTTCGGAAGACAGTGACAAAAAACGAAAATTCAAAACCAAAGACACCGACTTCCGAAACTAAAGTTATATTTTTCACTTTCTAGGTAGTGTTTTTGGTAGTCGGTTGTTTTTTTTTTTGATAAACGTTTTTGTGATTTTAAAAGCAAACGGTTTGCTTTTAAACACTACCTAAGCAGTAGTGTAGCGTGGACTAATATATACGTAGTATCTCTAAGTAGTCTGTGACTAATATAGACGTGGGCAAAGTCACATCAGCGAGGCCCCTTTTCTTTCGTTCCCAAGATCTACCCAGTAAATCTATCTTACTAAACGTCGTACTTACTTATGATAGCGAAAAAATATAAATGTTTGGTGGGAGAGTAGATATTGAAAAGCATATAATTATGTACTATTGTTTTATGATGTAGTCTCAATAGCACTTACAATGAAATGACGGAATTATGACGGATGTGAGCGAGACAGCGAGACTGAAACAAAGATCGGGGAATCCCTAGTTCATAGACAAACTTTCTTATTTTCTTATAAGCGACTCACTCACTAGACACACGCGCCACGTTTAATTATGCGAAAAGCTACACTGTGTCTTTATAGAGCGTAAAACTAGGAGTTATGTTTTGTTGTTATTTCAGATTCAAAAAGGGACGAGTATAGCCAATATTTTTTAACGGGGATTTTAAGTCTGGTGGCATCGCATTTAAAGAGGCCTCGGGAGGCCCCTTTAAGTGCGAGGTCTTGGACGAGGGCCCACTTCGCCCACACCTAGCTACGCCACTGTACCTAAGTACCTAGAAAGTGGGTTCTAAATAATCATAGTTTCCATTTTCTTTCGACTCAGTGAAGGTCAGCTCGTCAAATCAAACTGCATTTCCCGCACCGTATCGCGTATACTTACGAGTACATACCTATGCCTCTGAATCTTCCATCCCGTTCGTTCACGCAAGCGAGCGACAGGCTATAACCGGGACCGCACACAAAATTACACACGGGCAAAAAATTGTTTTACATTTTTGTGGTCATTTAGTGTAAAAATAATAGGCACGTTATGTTCTGAATGTAAAATCAATCAAATAAATATGTGTGGTTGTGTGGTAAAGCTTATACTTAGTAGGGTCTTATTATTAGTACCAATCGTACTATTTTGAGTTTATGTCGTTCAGCACACGGGGGCCTCAAGTACTGATGATCCATATTGTAAAAAGTACTCTGTGCTGATGATGATGACGAATATTTGTGAAGAAAGGTGTATAGCTTTTTTGTTTTCAGCAGAGTTATTTAATAAGAATAGTAACACTTCAGCCTTTTTTTTATGTCAACTGCCAATGTCAAACAAATTGTCAAGCTAGTGTCAAAATTGTGAAGTGAGTTGGGGTCTCTTTTATACCGTATTTTATTTTACGAGATAGATTTACCTGGTAATTAATCTGTTTATTATTAATTTACATTGTGGTGGATTGATAGAGAGGTATTTTGCTATAAACTAGTTTAAAACTCTTTGTAGCTACTGTCAGAATAAATACACTAGTGATGGATTTAACCGACGAAAACATTGAACTAAGCGAAGACGAAGAAGAAGAAATTACAGCTGAAGTAGTACTAAAAACTCTTCAAAGTGCCTGGCAGAACGAAAGGCTAGCTCCGGAAATACTGCCTCACCGTAATGACATGGTCGAATGCATGCTGGGACAAATACAACACATGGAGCGGAATATAAACAAACTTCCTAAAACAGACCTTCGTGCTACTATACACAAAATGGAATTGAGTAGAATTAAATTTATTATATGCAATTATCTTAAAACTAGGCTAAGTAAAATAGAGAAATTTTGTATACCAATATTAAATGAAGAAAGACAACGGGTGGACTCAGGGACTAGTTTCCTAACCCCATCAGAGTATAAGTATGCTCAAGAATATCTATTGAATATGGAGAATCACATGAAGACTGTTGTTCTAGATAAAATGCCTGGCAATATGCAAATGTTTGAAAATAATAAAATGGCAGAGCATCCGAACATGCAAAGCCATGTGTTTCTGAAAGCCAACGAAACAGTAAATGGAGTTGTGCTAGAAGACCTTGCTGGCGAGGATGAAGAGATAGACTTAGAAGGTTTGTATCCTTTGTTCTTTTGTAGATTATGAATGATTGAACATTATAAACATAACATCAAAGCTGTATTCCCCGAAGAGTTAGGCAGAGGTGCACCTATAGTATACCCACATTTCGCCATTTAAATAATAGGTAGTCCAATAGATTTGTAGTAAAGTAGTTAGTTCAATAATAATTAAAATATTTCATCCTCAATATTGTTTGCTATTTAAGCATGGTTTGTTATATTTGTTACAGAGGGATCACAACATATTCTGCAGTACAAACCTATTGCAGATCTTGTTAAAAATGGAAAAGTGCAACTTATATGAAATAAAATCAGTCTTCACAACAATGTTTGTTTTGTTTCTCTCATCATAACCAAAACTTTCTATAAACAGTGTCCTTACCAAATGATGATCAGGCTATAAAAGTTTATACAACTGTTTTGAAGACTGGAAAACCTTTTGGTAAGCATAATTATAATACATATTTGGGAGCAAAGGTAATAAAAATAGAGTATCCAGAAAACATGATATATATTTTCATTGACAATGATTGTATATTTTAACAGTAATCTCAATCTTTAAGGCAATGTTTCATTAAGTTTATTCTCCATAATTAAGGCAAAGTCACACTAAGTAGTAAGTACACAATATCCAAATTTATTTAGATACATTAGTACATTTTAAGCTATAAGTACAGTTTTTTTATAAATAATATTATTAATTCTTTTTGGAGCTATAATTACAATCAGATATATAGCAATATAACTATAAAAATAGATGGCTGGAATGTTGCTTAAATCAGAACAGAATTTAGATATTTTGTGACCATTCTCACTTCACCTTTAAGTACTGTCTGTGGAATAATACAAATTATAACCACATATTATTTTCTTTAAGTACACAGTTATTGTTTTAAAACCTGTTTGCATTTTTTAAACAAAATTAAAGTAATATTGGCAGTCACAGCTCCATAACTGAGGTCATAATAAGTACTAATATAACTTATTTGAAAAGTTATTAGGTAACAATAACAATCCTGGTTTTACATAATTATATCTACCTGTTTGTGATAAATTAATTAATATATAAAAACATCAAAGTTCTTAATTTTTTAAGATTTCACTATTAACTCTTTTACGCCCCCATGAAGGCACACATAATCACATAAAGCTTTAGGCTTTAATTTAACGACATTCAACCATAAAAGGTTTATACATTTTTGTAAATAAATCCACTGTCTCATATTGACACCAAGACAACAATGTGACGCGACGCGGTGTGCTTACAATAGTGACACAGTCAGTAAGTAGTACTTGTCGCAATATCACTAAAAAGTGCAATTACTTAGATAGCAGTTGATTTATGACATCAACCATTCTTATCAATCCAGCGGGTGTAGGGCAGCCCAATCATGTTCATTGGTCGACCATCCGACTATCTTTTGAGGTGACCAATACGACGCAACGTCGAAACACCCGAATCTATTTGCACCTTTAGAACACAGTTAAAAAATTTGCTATAATAAAATTAATATTTCGACAAGTACATTGAAAATGATGTGGTTATGAAGTCACTTCACTGTAGTACTTACAAAGCTAGCAGGTAATTTTGGTGCGTGGCCAGAATCACAACTAACGCGGCCATCTTGTTTTGTCAATACAATTTTTGTAACTATTTCACAAAAAAATGTTTACCAGTAAAATCTTTGTAGCACTGGTCTTATTTCCTATTACTATTGCTGGTTGTTCTCGTCTGCGTCCACGTATTTGATGTGTTCAGCGTGCGCGGCAGCGGCCAGGTCGCGCAGACTCTGCTCGGCGGCGGGGCCCAGCTGCTGCACCATGCGCGTGAACTGACCCTCAGGCTTCTGCAGCAACTCGTGCGGGTGCCCACACTCTACTATCTCGCCTGCTTCCATCACCTAGGAAGGATGGGTTTGTTGTAGTAGTCAAGTGTTATCGTCCTTTTTGAAACCTTGGAGGCGCACATTTTTAGTCGCTGCTATGAAACTTATGATGGCATTTCACTTGGCACAAGTACTTATGCAAAATATTCGTGTTATTTGGCTAATACAAAATAATCCCTATTAATATCGAAATAAAGTTTATTTTTTATTAGTGTGTGATGTGATGAGCACAGCCAAGGCCTCTCCGTGCCAGCGGTTTATACGCAACAACGGCACGTGTGTTGCTCATGTTTGCAACATGCATATAACGGAAGTATCTTAATAGAAATGAATGACGCACGCCCAGTTAATCGTTACGGTGATTATATTTCGTTTAAACTAATATCCTGATAGATTTCTCAAAAGTATTTTCTAAAGCACCGACGATCATAATTATCGATGTTCCTAATTCACTAACATGTTTGATTCATTAATTAAGAAGTCACTTATTATATCTCGATGTTTTACAATCTAAAATGAAATCATAATGTAACTCACGACAACTCTGTCAGAGTCAGCGACAGTGTGTAATCGATGCGCCACCGTGATCACTGTGCACTCCGCAAAATGGGTCCGAATAGATTTTTGTATAAGTGCATCCGTACTGAGGACAGACAAAAACAATAGATTAACAAATGGAAACAAGATATACATTTTGAAATAGGCAAAGAGTGAAAGTATCCTGATAACGATAACACTTAGCTTTAATACTTCCCCGACTGCCTCGTTGGTGTAGTGGTAGCGACTGCTGAACGTAAGATCCTGGTTCGTTTGCCAGGTCGGGCAAAGTGTTATTGGGTTTTTCTAGTAGGAATTTCCCCGATCGCTGGCAATAGGCTTTCCCCCTATTACATCATGTCAACCTGTATGTTTTGATACCGAATAGCCTTACTTCGGATCAACATTGGCGGTCGCCTCGTCCAGCACCAGCAGCTTGTTTCGCCCTAGAGCCGCCCGCGCCAAGCAGAGCAGTTGTCTCTGACCAGCACTGAAGTTTGATCCTCCTGACTGCACGGCTGACGACAATGACGTCACGATGCGCTTCAACTCTACCTAAAATTAATGAAAAATCCTTTTATTATAGCGCCTTCTCATTGACTAGTGAAAACGAATTTTAATCAAATTCATAGAATAAATAGTGCATGAAAATTGTAGAAATACCTGTTCCAATGCTGTCCATATATCAGCGTCTGTATATTTATCGAATGGATCCATATTGTAACGTAAGCTGGCGGAAAATAGAACTGGTTCTTGAGGAATAATGGAGATCTTTGCCCTCAGCTCCTGTTAAAGCAAATGAAACATGTTACAAAAAAGCCTTTAAATATATTAAAAAAAGTAAAGAACCAATAACAGTTTTCTGTATACTTTTAGTGCGATGTCAGCAGTATCGACGTCATCAATGAATACGTTTCCTTCAATGGGCGCCAATCGGAACAGTGCTGATATCAGAGAAGATTTACCAGCTCCCGTACGACCAACTACTCCCACCTGTAAAATATTGAATACTTCATTTGGGAGCTCACATATCCTGTCATTTCCATAAGATGCATTTGGAAGCTGCTTGTCCTCTGTTAGAACAAGCCGAACTTACCTTCCAGCCACTTTCAATAACAATATTTAATTTCTTGAGCACTGGGTCGGCATCCTTATCGTATCTGAGCGAGAGGTCTTTAAACACAAGTCTCGCGCGTTGTGGCCAGCTGGCGGGCGGTGAAGGGCCGTCCGTGACCTCCCGGGGCAGCGACGTGAACTGGACCACGCGTTCCACACTCGTCATTTGTGAGATCACCTCCGTGGCCTGCTTTACGCCGTATTGCACCATATTCACCAGGATCAGACCCTGACTTATGGCCAGACCGACGTTCCCAGACTGTGTCGTTCCTATTACAATGGAAAAAAAATACTTGATATCATCTGAATACCTATAAAGTTAATCAGAAACATTGTTTCGTAGATAAAGGAATCATACCATCATCCAGGAACAAGAATGTGTAAGCTACGATGACTACATAAACTGCACAGATAAGACTCAACCAAATGGAAAATGCAGTATTTGTGACGATTGTTAAGTACCTGAAACAAGAACAAAATCATAACATAACCCCATATCAAAATATAGAATTTGATGAGTTTGGTGTTGATTTGCTACGAGGAAGTTGCGATTATGTAACTGCTACGCTTTCGTAGCAGATACAATTGATCCGCTACGATGGTTTTTATCTGCATTTTATATTTTATTTCGTTGCATGTGATAAAATGTGCGTTATTTCAATTTTTTATGATTACTCGATGTTTAGGTTATTTTAAACTTCTATTTACAGTAATTACTTACCAAGCAGCTGTGTGTATGTCTTGCTTGTCGTCGAATTGGTCTCGTAGCATCTCCTGAGCGCCGCATGCACGCACTGTATTGAGTCCTGCCATCGTCGCCGAAACGTGCGAGAATACTGGACTGCGGGTCGTACCCTCCACCCTAAAGGAAAAATATATATAATGGTGCCGATTTTCTTGTCACAAATTCTCTAAACTAAACTAAAAATCACTAAAATTTTGTTTATTCCTGTCAAACGACGATTTCCCATTCTGAAAATAGACTAAAGTGACACAACTTAACTATAATTTAGTTTGACAGCACTAAGATGGCACTGAGTTTTGAGTTTTAATTTAGTGAAAATGCTATTCTGAATTTGACGTTTTAACCAAAATTATTGTTCTATATAAAACTAAAATCCTCTAACTCTGACTATTTTTAATCACGATTAAAAATGTGTGGAATAAAATTAGATGTCATGAACTAAAATTCAAACCAACACCTCGAATTCAGTTGCAAAACGGTACTGTATCTTTATTTTATTTTCTTTTGCTTATATCTCGAAAATGGTGTGTCCTATCGCAAAAATTTTGACCCCCTTTGCAACCTGCAAACCCGTAATACTCAACATGCTGGTAATTTTTTTTTCGTTTTCTTTCAAAAAGTGAAAAATTCCATACAAAAATACGTCGAGACGGTCAAATTGCGCGCCTCTCCGGCTCAAAAAAAATCACGTGGCAGGCAAACAAGTAGGTACCAAGGGGAGTCGCGATTGTCAAATTCGATTTTAGTTGTGTCAAAATAATTTTTAAATTTAGAGATTTTTTTGGCAGAATAGCTCTAAGATTCTCATAGTAAAAAGTAAGGAATTTTAGTGATAGTTTAGTTAGTTTAGTTCGGTGTACAAGAGAATCGGCACCATTACCTCTTGTTAATTTTTTGATTAAGAGAAATCTTGTTGAATAGTGTTTAACACTCAAAGGCAATTAAGGAAATTCCACACCAATTTAGGACTATTCAAGAACCTAAAGGCTTTAGGATGTCCAAGGCTGAATGATAGAGTATATCATACCACAAGTCTCCAGAGAGTTGGACAATTGATGCTATAATTGTTAAAAGCTTAAACAATCACCTTTTAATAGCCTGTGCTGTGCTTAGGAATATAATCGTCCAAATATACATGAGGACTCCGCATACCGCCGTTGTCAGCAGCATGTAAGGGTTAACGATCGCTACCATCACGAGGATACCTAACATCACCATGAAAATCTGTGGAAAAAAAAAACAGTTTAAAAGTAGGTCTAAAGTCATTTAAATAAACATGATCTGACTATAGACGTAGTCACATACTTGTATGCTGTCCAAATACATCCTGGGTAGGATCTCGTCTACGACGCCCATGTCTTTGGAGAACCGGTTGAGGATACGCCCCGAGGGGTTGGTGTCAAAGAAGCGCATGGTGGCTGCCAGGATGTTGCTGAACATTTGGTTGTGCAGCTTGATAGAACTGCGCATGCATACCCACAGGAACAACATCGATCTGGAATTGACGTTATTTTAAAAAATCGAAATGCGATCCATTTGGCAAACGTAAAAGTATACCTTCTTCCTTGGACCTCTACAGCTACAAGTTAAAATTTAGTCTCACCTTCCAGTAGTAAGTAGGATACAACCCAAAATTCCGATTGCCCAAATATAAATATAATACTCGTGGTTTAGGGGTTCATATGTCGACGTAATGTTCTGCATGGCTAGCACGGTCTTCACCATCGTATCAATGACAGTCATATTAGGTAGCTCTGTCGACGATGGTGCTAGAATGGTCGGCAACTCAGTCGTGAAGTTTCCACTGGTGCCATTACTGTCACTAGAATAGTTGCCATCCCTTAGGCTATTGAAGAGAGTAGCGTTCAAATTGTCTTTGTCTAGTATGTGTTTTGTTTCCACGTCATTCATCCTGAAAAGTTCAAAGTTAAAGGTTACAATAAGGTTGCTCGGTAATTTATTGAAATCTTTTCAAACTCATACATAATTATATTCAAATAAGTTTCATTTTAAATTTGACCAAAATGACGACGTTATTCATTCGAATTCATCTCATAACCGCAAAACAGTGTCTAGTAACAGAATAACGATTAATTATTAAGTTTACCAATGCGTGAGCCACAGGTCGCTGATGGAGGTGACAACCTGTGCCAGGATCACGCTGACGGTGGTGCCGAGGAGAAGCCCCCAGCCGGCGCCGGCGCGGAAGTATTGGCGATACACCGCGCCAGGCACGCGACCTTACGGGAAACAATTACGAACCTAGCTTATTATCTGTTTATTGTTTCATTATATTGGATGGCCTGGTTGGTCTAATGTCGTTGTCGAAATAACGACTCTAGTTACCGCAAGTGCGACTGTAGACCATGTGTCATTGTGTACTAGGTAAGTATTATTTATTCTGTGCCAGGTCAGGCAGTGTTAGACGTAGGTAGGTCCTTCCTATTGGGGTTTTCTATCATGAATTTCTCAGTAGCAGTCCGGAGTCATGATTTGTGCCTGGTCAATGACAATAGGCTCGCCCTTATTAAATAATAGGGCTCAAACTCTCATACATTACTGACGCACCGCAATGTGTACTAAATACTCTTGGGTAACCGGGTAATACAGGCGCAAGCAACGTAATGTTAGCAGTGCTATAATTATGATGTCTATATAGGCAATTAAGTCTTTGGAATGTAAACAGAACATGGCCATAAAACATAATTGTGTCAATTATTATGACGACATCAAATTATACAATGACGTCACTGACGCAATCTCGAGCGGCTAGCTGATTGTTGTCAATGCCCCGCCCTTTGTGTAAATTAGTAAAAACGTAGGTATGTCCGGTCCGTAACTGGACCTACAATAATTGCCACTATGATAATTAACCTGAGTAGAGGGTATCATCATCATTTTAGCCAAAAGACGTCCACTGCTGGAGGAGGAGGGCTATGGGAGGCCTATTTCCAGCAGTGGACGTCTTTTAGCTGAGTAGGGTGGCATAAGTATACCTAATATATGGCCTTTTTGATGAATAACCATTTTGTTTTTGTGTCCTACATCAAGCATAGGTTACTTAGGTTTAGTGTCAGGGGCATCAACAATCTTTTATGCGAATAAAAACAGGTGATTATCCCTATAGAATAATCTAGAAGACCTACGTTCATTAGTTATCACCACCCAAGTAGAGGTCTACATATCCAGGTAAGTATAGGTTTAATAGACACTCATTATAGAATGGACACTACAATACAATCAATGTACTTAATTGGTTAGGTTCATGTACACACACTGTACTTTCGTGATTGCGGTTTATAGTAAATCCGCATCATAATTAATATAATCATTCAATGAGAGAATCTAATTAGGTATTACAACTTAGCGATTATCACACTGCACCGGCACCGCTGCACCGCTATGGCCGCCCCGCGCTACGCGACGGCCCGCGGTGCCGTGTGATAAGCGCCATAGGTATATTGATGACGACAAGTCGATAACAAATGACGCTCGTCTATTATATTACTTTTTGCTAGCATCGTTATCTCGAGGACGACTGTTGTCGCGCTATCAGTTTAGATTAACGACTATTTGCAGTTGATTGATTAGGTATACATTTCTGCCGATTCATTGTTAACTATCAGGAATTCAATTTAGGTAAATGACAATCACACTAGGTAAATAAAGACAAGTTATCTTAGAACAGCTTAGAATTTCTCAGATTGTGGTGATTTGAACTGCAATGTGTGGGAAAACCACAAATAAGTAGGTACCTAGGTAATCTATTGCAGTTAACGTCTGTGATGATATTGGATGTTCAATCACGCATATGCGGTCGGATGAGTTTAGATTACCTATTGAAATTATATTAGAATTGTGTCAAATATTATTTTTATATAATTGCGTAGTGTTTTTTTAAATTATCCTGAACTGAACTGAACCTTGAACCTGACTGTGGCATTAAATAGTGGTACATTTGTATTGTACCATATCTCAATGAATTTGGCAAAAACCATGACAACTTGGGTGTGGCGACACTGTCGTTTAGTCCATTATAAATATTCGTTAGTTCAGTCATAAAATTCAAAGTACCTGTTCCTGTTAACTCAGCAGACTCCTCCTGATCAACCTCCTCGGGCAAACCACCGTCTTGTAAGGTACTCGTAGTACTTGTATGTGACTGCAACAAACAGAACCGCATTTATAAAATCTATAAATTATAACTTATTAAAAACGTAAGTAGGTAAGTCATTCTGTATCTGATGCCTGTTTTCAAATTTAGGTGTCACCTAGTGTTCATAAATACGAGCATAAATATTATCAATGCTGATTTATTGACAAGACACGAAGTTATCATTGTATGTAGTCGTCATTAAACACTATCAATTATGAACTTATTTAAAACAATATGGCAGGTTCTAAGACATTTAATAATCGAGATGCCGACATCATCATCGACTTTATCGCTTACCGCAATTAGTAAAAAACCTTGTGCAGTAGTTAAGAAAGAATGAAAAAGTATTTATCGAAATCACAAATTAAACTAAAACATACTCATAGAAACATAAATAACAACACAATAAAAAAGCAGAAAGTCCTGTACGAGGCCAAAAGGCCTATCTCAGCATGATGCTTAGTAGGTACTTCGGTATTTTTAAATAAATAGTGCACACTGCCTACCTGGATAGAAAGTGTTCTCTGTCGTAGGTGCTGTGCTTTCGGCTCATCGGGCTGATCTTCCTCCTGAAGCAGCTCAGCAAACAGTGGCGATCGTGACACATCCTCGAAACTACCCGAAGTCTCTACTTCACCCTAAGAGAAACAAAATTGCATTTTAGAGCATAATGACATGATGTTGGTAAGTATACCTTATCCTTATTTATTCTAACTTGGTTAAGGGCATGAAATACTAATATAGACTGCAACAAGGATCTTTTGGTGCTTGAATGGCATCTGGAGGGCGTTTTTGGTAAACATTGTTTTGTGAATATTGACACAAGTTTTTTATGTTGTGTACCTATAGATTACTGAGAGCAGTGATGGCCCAGTGGTAACGGCCGCGACTTAAGATCCTGGGTTCGATCCCAAGCAAGCACTTTACTTTGGGTAAATTATATCTAACTCTCAAAACGGTGAAGGAAAACATCGTGAGGAAAAATGTCCACGAACCAAATGTTCCAAGAAATGTGACATCTGCCAACCCGCACTGGGCCCTTATGGAGGATTGCCTGTGTCCGACTAGCAGTGGGAACTTTACATGCTGATTCATCATCATCATCAGCATCATTCTCCGCCCTATTTCCATTTTATTTGGGGTCGGCGCAACATGTCTTTTTCTTTTCCATACTTCTCTATATTAGTCGTTATCTCGGTAGTCACTCCCTTTCTAGCTATATCATCTTACACACCACATAGTCCATCCATCGTTTCTTTGGCCTTCCTGTACTCGTATAGCCAAGCACATTTATACTCAAAACTTTCCTGACGACGTTTTCCCCATTCCTCCGTACTATGTGCCCATACCATGACAACCGATTTCCACACAAATTTTCGCCTCGCCAGTGTCACTTTCAGACTTCCTCTTATACAGGGTTATTGGTAAAACACCAACAACCTCTTAATGTTCGCATAACTCGTCAAAATGTACGGAACAGCTGTTTTTTTTTCGCGATTTTATAATTACGAGTATATGTTCCCATAGTAAAAGTTGTTCATAATGATGAGTACAATGACCTAGGTACTCATTTCTTATGCTATTCATTCGCGTAACACCACCCATCCCTTTTAGTATTCTCATCTCATCTGCATCAATCAATGAACTCAACCTTTCTCAGTCCACTGCTGGACATAGGCCTCTCCCAGGCTGCGCCAGAACACCCTGTCCTCCGCCTTCCTCATCAGTCTGTCTCAGTCAACTTTTTAAGGTCGTCGGTCCATCTAGCTGCCTGGTGCATGCAATAGATTACTAGTTACATAATAGTAGGTACCTAACTAAGTACTCGCAATGGCAATCTATTCGCGTCATGTTCTCGATTCGATGAATCAGCGTGATTCAGCATAATGTTAATGATAACGCAGAATTTCGATCATGAATAATGAACAGCCTGTTCTTTTGATTGAACCTACTTATGTACTTATATTGCAAAATAAATAAAAAATCTTAGTTTTCAAACAAAAAAGCATACTTATTTGAGAAACTCATCTAAAAATCAACGATGTCAACTGTCAAAACAGTTCGACACAATTTATTATCACCAACGGTAATGGTGATCAAGATCAATGCTCTTGCGCGTGACTTAGGTTCATCAGAAAGCCTCTGCCAATAAAGTTTTAGAAAATAAAATGTTGCATTCCCATTTTATAATCTACTAGTTTCTGCCAGTGGCTTTGCCCGCTTGATATCTTTATAAATTATAGCCTATGTTACTGATAATATAGCATTCTAATGGTGGAAGAATTTTTAAAATCGATCCTTTAGTTTTTTAGTTTATTCATTAAACAAAAGTACAAACCTATAAGATATAATTATAATCCAAGTTATAATCCTAACTTATTACTTAGTTATATACCTAAATGCGAAAGTGAGTTTTTTTGTTTTTTACGCATTCACGCTAAAACGGCTGAACGGATTTGGGTGTAATTTGGCACATGGGTAGACCAGGACCTGGAGTAAAACATAGTCGCATAGGCTAATTTTCATCCTGGATCGTAGACGAAGTCGCGGGCAACAGCTAGTACAATATAATCTATTCAATTGTATCTTTTGTCCGTGTCTGTCTCCAATGGTATTTCGGTTTCTATCACTTACTTTACGTAGGTACCTACTTTAGTAGACCGGAAACTCTGTTTTACAAAAGTTCAACTCTATCAGTCGATAATTTCTGTGAATACCGAAACAATGAACAAAGCATGCCTCCGCTTTGTGATGGGCTTGTATTGTTATGATAAAAGTATGCGTTGCCTTAGCCACAGTAAATAGGGCACAGTCGTTAGTACTTATATCTCGATGGGCACAGTATAATGTAATGATGACATTTTCTTTATTTACAGACTACGCAACTACGCACTGACCGCCATTGGAAATTGCTGTCTGATGAAGTTAAGTAATTTATAAACAAACAAGTAACAATCTTACCTTTTAACTTTCAATTCAGTTTTGTTTTATTTTACCTAGCAAGGATATTTGAAATGGGTTCCCTCTATCTGGCAGAATTTTGATGCTCCGAAATTTATTTGGCATAACACACTTGGCATAATCTTCTTTAAACGAATATATATATGGCATAAAAATCATTTAATATAATTATTGTTTGGCCGAATGTTTATATGTCCGAATTTACAAAGGCATACTTTTAAGATGTATATACTTTTAAGATGTAGATGTAGACGATATGAAATGTATGCCAAAAGACGATTCTGACAGTGAACTTTCTGCAATATGATGGTTCTACTTTTTAATTATTATGGATATGAAATTTATGCTTAAAGATGATTCTGAATTACAAAATTATGCGTTTTTAATGTATTATAAATGAGTGTATGCCAAACGATTTTCTGCGAAATTAAGTTTATGCTATGCGCTGTTATGCAAAATAATATTATGACATAAAAAGTTCTGCTATAATGGGTAGACCCATTTGAAATAGATCGCCTTCTTAATTTATTAGGTAAGTACCCTAGAAATATATATCTATGGTAAGTACTTATTTAAATCCTTTATGTACTTAATTTTTTTTTTCAGGCTACAGTAGGTACCTAAATGAAAATTAACCAGTGACTAGGCGATTTCTTTTAGTAATATTGTTTTAAAAAGCATAAGAGGACATAATGTGGCTCTTGTTGAGTTTTATCAGTTTAACACATACTCGTACACACCTGAGTTTTATCTATGGTTTTATCAGTTTAACACATACCTATCCTCAGGCGTACGGTCAGCAACCTTTTACATGATGATCAGCATTTCATGGACCTAATAGCTAAGAGTTTATAAATTGATCAGTAATTATTTAAATTTTACATATGTTCTTAGTTTTCAACAATAAAACTTACTATTTGTCGAGTTAATTACTTGTGCAATCGAGTAGTTTATACAGGAATCATGAGTTGATATGTTATACAAATAGTTTCGTTTTACAGTTACAAAGATATCAGCTGAAAGTTAAATATTCAGCTGTTAATTATTATTACATAAAGGCTCGGAGTTTATTGGCTTTACTGCTTTACGTATTAACGTTTGTGTTACCTACTTTGAACATGTGTGTTTACATTTCAGATTTTTGTCCATTGTTATAGTTTTTCATAATAAAGTGCTAGGTAGCAGTTTTTCTTGTTGTTTAACTGTTTCACAAATGAAAAGTCTGAAGCGCATTTTATATATTATGATTTTGTACACACATACCTTATATACTTAGGTATACTTAGGTATGAATACCTAAATAGAAAATAAATACTTACGGCTAAATAATACACGGCACAGAAATATCCTCATTCAGATTATCTTGGTGTTTATAAAACAAATATTTTGTACTTAGGTCGGTACACCTACTTTACATAAATATGTACACTAATTTTATTGGTTCAGAGAGAGAATCGGACACGAAGTAATAATTATGTAGGTGTTCCGTTTCGTAAAATCTACCTATCATTACCTATAAGTGTTCCGTTTTGCGCATTTTGGCATGGAACACTAAAAATGATCTCTAATTAATTTGGTATTTCTGCTATAAATTGCCAAATTATCAGTTTGAATGAGCGTGATGCAAACACAAGACCAAGCAACAAATAAAATAACAAAATTAACTTATCACATTGTCCTTTCAAGCGTTACCGTGTAAGTATCGTGAAGCGAAGTCATCTTTCCGTAAATACTTATTTAACAAGATAGCATTAAATTAAGTAATTAATTACCTACCTACGAACTTATATTAAAAATAGTTTCCTTTGTCTTACAGTCGTTGTTTATTGTGTGTTAGGTACGAATTTGCGATATTTAAAAGAGAAAATCATTTAGTATTCGGTAGATTACCAACTGAATTTCAATCATCATTTTTTAATGAAGAGTAGGTAGGTACCTTCTAGGTAAGACTTTTCTGATTCAGAATCTGTACCTTGATGGCACCAATTTTGTGAAACTGGAAAACAAAAAATTTGAAGGCTTTCCATACGGAACGGGGCGTCCGTGCGTCAAAGCTGTATATTCTGTCGCCAAAATTATTCAACCTCTACGGGGGCATATTGTGAGGAGACTGCTGGATGGTTGGCACGGCGGAATCGTTGTTGGCGGTGAAAGACACACGAACCTGAGATATGCTGACGATATCACTCGTGCGTCAAGCGAGGAAGAGATGGCGGACGTGCTGAAGCGGAGAGCGTTAAACTATTGGTCTCAAGATCAACCATGCCAAGACAAAAGTAGCTCAAATCTACTCGATGGCTATGAGAAAGTCAGTGAGTTCGGGTATCTTGGGTCTTGGATCACAATTGAGGGTATTTGCCTTGAGGAAATCCACCGTCGTACTGGTATGGCCAAAAGTGCAATGACCAAGCTAGGGAACATTTTTAAGAACCGTGGCTTCCGTCGGTATTCCCAAATACGACTGACCCGTGCTCTAGTTTTTTCCATTTGTTTATATGGCGCTGAAACGTGGTGCATTTAAAGCCGAAAAGTCGCCGTGAAAGTAGTAAAATCGATACTTTCGAGATGTGGTGTTGGCGGAGGCTACTTCGTATACCATGTCCCGACATGGTATACGAAGTAGGATTCATTCGTTCTTATATAAGAACGAATGAACCGAAGTACCGTGGCAGTATGCCAGGACCGTGCCCTCAGATTTTTCGGACTTATGCGTTCAGCTAAGCATGGTCTGGAAAGGCTTTTGTTACTGGGCCGGGTGGAAGGAAAACGCGCTCAAGCCAGAGTACCGGCAAGATGGTCACACGCGATCAAGAAGGCTGTTGGAGGCAGCATCTGCCAAGCTGTCCACACTGCAGAAGACCGCATAGCGTGGGCGTGGAGACACGTCATATGTGGTCGCGATCCTCAGCATTGAGGGAACGACGAAGAAGAGTAACTAAGTAAATACCTATGCAATCCATCCGTACCGATTGATGGTTTAAGCAAACGTTGTACGTGAAGTGCAATTGGGGAAGACAATGCTAGTTGGGTACAAAATGCAGTATTGATAGTTACAAGCGTAACAGACGCGTGCGCATGATTTATTTTTTCAGAGACCTTTTTTAAAAAGCTTTCCCAAGGTGATGCGCGAATTACCGATGCTCAGACTATCATTCCTAAAGAACCTTATCGGATACTATCTATTATGTAATGAATGATAGACCGGATTGATAAGGCACTGCGCATGACACATGTAAATGCGTATGTTATTGATTGATTAGGAATCAATCTATCGATTATTCATTTGGACGACAGTTTTGTTGAGACATGATGGTGCTGCGATAAACTCGCATTTACTAGAGTTTGTTCGGCATTACCCATTATTAGCGTATGTATTAGATGTTGGGGGACTCACATTGTGCAGGATGACGACCTTGTCCGCAGTCTTGAGGTGGTGTAGCTGATGCGTGACGAGAATGCGCGTGGCGTGCCGCAGCAGCCCCGTCACACACTCGGACACCAGGTGCTTGCCCACGTGGGTGTCGACGGCGGAGAGAGGGTCGTCCAGCAGGTAGATGTCGGCCTGTTAGCGAACGGAATAAACAAATCAATTAAGTAATAGGGCATTTGACTACTATCAAAAATATAGGGATTAATCACAGAGGATAGATAGTAGGTTCTTACTAAAAACGATTTGTAAAATCGGTGGAAAAATTGAAGTTTTGCTTTTTCACTTTATGCTTTTGAAATTAACCTTCTAGGTATCCTTGTCACGTAAAACGATCATGTACTGAATGGCGTGAAGTTACTATAAGGCCGTATGCATGCAGGCGTTCCTGTGTTGTGAACGTGACGTCAGATCGCAGCAGTGCTGCCTGTGCCTAGCATGCACTTTAAAATAATTTAAAACGCATACAATACAAATTCGCCATGTTGTTTTAGATATAAACAATTTTTTTTACGGTGTCTTAATATTTTTCTAGGTTTCGAAAAATCAAATTTAAAAAAAGCAGTCCAGTACCCGACCTGGAAGCCGACCCCAACATAGTTAGGAAAAGGCTAGGCAGAAGCAGAAGCAGTCCAGTACCCTATTAAAATTGATGATGTGTTTTAGATCGTCATACAACATACAACTGCCCACAAAAACGCCCAGTCCATTTCAATTTATAAATATTACGTACATCATTCAAATATCAATTGAAACGTAATGAATATGCTCTATCTATAACCTCGACTCTACACAGCGACTTCACCTCGAGAGAGTAAAATTCGCGATGAGCGACTTTCAATTTTGCTCGTGGCTAAGTAATAAATAACAGCCACACGGGTCAACCGCTTGGGGTTGGTCCTTGTATGGGTGCATGACCATCTTTACATACCGAGACTCCTCCGTGTCTCGGAAAGCATGTGCCGTTGGTTCCGGCTGTCGGAATCGTGGATCTTTGACAGTCGTTACGGGTCTTCAGTCTTACCAAGGGGTATCACATTACCCCGTTACTAGGTTGTGGAGGTCAGATAGGCAGTCGCTCCATGTAAAATACTGGTGGTATTCAGCTGCATCCGGTTAGACTGGGAGTCGACCCCAACATAGTTGGGAAAAGGCTAAGCAGATTGACCTAGTTAGGTACCTACTTCTTCATGTTACTCATTATTTATTTATTTATTTATTTATATATACTTTATTGTACACCACAAAAATATATAACGAAAGGGAAAAAAATACAAACACTACAAAATATACAATTAGTCAGGCCCTAGGGTCTATAGCCGTTATGAAGGGACATAATGTTTCAATCGCTTTATTTAGATATTGGCAGACTAGGGTTTTCCTGATCTGACCAGGATTGGGTGATCGACGACATGGACGTACCCAGGGTACTATTTTTATTCAGTGACCCAGACCCAGGTCTACCGTAGGTACCTTCTTACATCGTAGTCGAGGCGCTAGAGAGAACTTATAAATCTACAAAAAAGGTTTTCTGTAATTAGTTTCTCTCTCAATATCTTACTCTTTTGTTTAGGTTATTCTTGATAAATCAGAAGACAGATTGTAGACATTTGAGGAAATGTTATCATGATTGATAAGTATAACCCAAACTCGAAAGTACCTACCTATGAGCCTTAGAAACCTCATCATAGAAACGCTGAGTCATTAATATTGACTTTACGACTACCTATATTAATCTTCCTTATTATTGCTAAGGTAGGCCTTGGCAATAGGCAACTGAAGGATCACGGGTGGGTTTTAGTCAGTAAAAGTCTGACACGCCCTCTCGCTCCACCCAGAACGGGAGAAGTCATATGATGATATCACACATTAAAAAAAAAAGGTAGATAATAGACACTCACTCACACAGACGACACACATTTTAATTCGTTTAATGTTAAACAAACTAATACCGTGAAGAAGCCGGTAATTCAAAACTACAACAGTTATCGTACAACGATTATCGTTGATCAAATAAGGAATATTATCAACAAACAATTCATTGTTGAGTATTTGCTTACCTCTAAAGTACAAATATTGTATATATCATAATATATCCTTAGTCAGTATTCCCCTTTTCGTTGATATTTTAAATTGAATATGGAGGAGTGTAGAAACAAACATTGACCCATTATATACCGAGTTTTATAAGCTGTACCTAAACCCAGCTTAAACAACTTGGAAAATAGTATATAACCACTGAAACTAACCGCCCTTATCGTTACGCCGTGCGTCATCGACTTTGTTTAGAAACTATAACAGCGCCCCACGATTAATAGCAACCATTTGGCTCCAAATACTGCACAACGCACACATAGGTAGGTACGATCGCTGTTACGGTAGCGCTCAATGTAACGTACGCAAAAATTGTGATTATGGGTGCATGCAATGAATTCGATATAACATTTTAACACAACGTCAGAAAAAGTTCTAACTTTGACCTTCAATATCCAGAAGGTTTCCAAGTATGGTCCATTAAAAGAATCACAATGAAGGGAAGAACGCGTGACTCTCGGTTTTTTAACCTTTTTTTTCCACCCGTCAGTTACCTGTCTATAGCAAGCCCTGGCGAGCCCGATGCGCGCGCGCTGTCCGCCGCTGAGGCTGATGCCGCGCTCGCCCACCAGAGTCGAGTCCCCCGCAGGCAACTGCTCGAAGTCACGCACCAGTGCACACGCACTCACTACCTTCAAATTTCCATTAGATTATTATTAATGAGATATAACTTATTTAGTTTTAAACCAAACAAGCAAGTAGCGGTAACACCCAAAAACGTTTTGCTTTTGACATGGTTTTGAATATTATCGAAATACATCAACATACAACACTGGCGAGTGGCGTTTAGCATGCTTTAACGTCAGGTTCGCCAAATTATAGTTTTTATTCGATTAACATACTCAAACTCACCTTTTTATAACGAATACGGTCATACGGCATTCCGAAGAGAATATTTTGACGGACGGTAGCTACGAAGAGCCAGGGCTCCTGACTGGCATAAGAGACTCTTGCGCCGCCCAACGATACCGTGCCCTGAGACGGCGACAGTTCACCCAGAATCACTTGGAGAAGGGACGACTAAATGGGACAAGAAGAAACAACAATTAGATACACATAAGGGTGATAATGGATCTCTTTGTATTACTGTGGCGACGTTATGTCCATAGTCGAGAAAATAAGGAAAGTGAGAATAGTACGTTTAGTCATTTAGTGTAGTATATTGTTGACATAAAACCCGTAAATAATTACATAATGAGTAAATACTGAAGCTGAAGTGCTCCTAGTTTTTTAATGTGTGCCAGCGCATAATGATTTTCGGATTAATAACTTAGATACGGCAGAAGTAACGGCAAAGAAGGTGCAGATCTTCTCATTTTTTACTAAAAGAGGTTTTATAGGTATACATGCTAGTAATACCTTTCCAGAACCCACTAATCCGGCAATGCCCACGAACTCCCCAGGCTGGGCAGTAAGCGTGATGTTCCTCAGGGTGTTCACTATCGCCTCAGGTTGCCAGCTCGCACTTAACCCATTCAGCACCAATCCTGTATGCTTTGGCTTTTCCTTTTCAGTACCATTGCTTAATATAGCCTTCGAATCGATAGCTGCCACTAACTTCTCGGGCGTTAGTTCGTCCAACAGCAGGAATTCCTAAACAGAACATAAAACGTTTGAATGATATACCTATCATTCTTACTAAATAAACATAGGTAGCACATCCGTGTTTAAATATCAATAATAGATACGTCATTTGCGGTTTACCTCAAGCCGTCTGATGGAGACTTTCGTTTCTGCCAGAAATGCGAGCGCCAATGGGAAAAATATGTTACAAGCGAGTTGAAGTAGATTGAAGTATTGAACGAGGGAGAATGTGATTTCGGCTCGGATGTCGCCGCCTATGAGCACGAACGCGACAATGGCGGAGAACAAGATGAAGCGTTCCGTGAACACACTCAGCGCCGTGGAGAACCCTTTGATCATAGACGTGCGCAGCACGAAGCTCACCTCTAACCTAACAACATAAACATTATCATCGTTAAATATCACAATAAATGATATACTTCGTCTTTATAAAAGAGGCCTTATTAAGTATTCCTATCTTTTTTTATAGATTGGCTGTACTTACTTCCGCAGTTTATCTACCAGCCTTTCAAAAGGCTTCTCCCAAGCATACATTTTGATAACTTGCACGCCGTTCACCAGCTCGCTCATCACCTTTACCCTTTCATCTGTGCGTTTTGCAATTTTCCCTCGTAGTGTTCCTTGAAGATTACTTAAATATGCTAGAAAAAATTAAAAAATGATTGATAAAATGTTTTCAGTGTAAGAACTTACTTATATCCGTGCCTATACCTTTTTTTTTTTTTTTTTAACAAACTGCATAGGAAGTCATTTGTTCGTGCACGACTGAAAAAAGTAATTATTTGTGCCTGCACATTCATTCAATTGTGTAAACGTTGTAGAAACAAATGCTTCTCATCCGACATCATCGTCACGCAAGACGCAACCTTTTGTGTTAAGGTATTTATTTATCAATTTCATACGACGTGTTTATCTAAGCTAAACAAGTACAATAGGTTTACAATAAAAATGTCATCATCGTACAGTGATTTTCATTTACCTTGGACAAGTACAGTTTGCAGGAATATAACGATGAGCGCGGCGAGGGTGGCCCAGCCCACGTGCTGCCACACGAGGTACGACACCACTGGCACGACGATGGGCATGACCCACAGGTAGTTCAGGAATAGAGCCACCATATCAAATCGATTCACATCGTTGGACATCAGGTTGATCACCTGTCCTGGCTCCGTTTTATTTAACCCTGTGCGATCGAGTTTTAATATCTAAAATAGAAAACATAAAAGTTAGAGCCAAGTCATTTGTGTCTCATGCACGTAATTGCACATAATATTAAATTTTATGGAACAAGACAGTGTCCACCTGTAGTGGGGAGACGCTCGTCCCTCAAGTTTAGTCAAATTAAGTACAGGTATGAAATAAATCAGTAGTTATACTTACTTTTCTATACAACAATGAACAGCTAGCTATTCTAACTCTCATTCCTACGCGTCCTTGACTTAACTGTATGTGATTGAGCATCAAAGCTGTCACTATACTCAAAATATTCATAAGAAAGTTGTAAATATGTGCATTTCTATAACTTTCTGGGGTTTTATCCTCAGAAAAATAATTTATGAATAATGCTAGGGTGAATGGAATTAAAGGCCTGAAAATAAAATAAAAATAAAATGAGCATGGTTGTTTATGTAATTTAATAATAATAATCTTCCGTTTGTTTATTTATCACAGAGTCCACACGTTTGATTCATGACTTGGTGACTTGATGTACGGTTGTAAATACACAGTACACCCGCTTCATTGAGAACGCACAGACACTGATTGAAATCGACCTTTGCCCGCTGTCGATCTCTGTCTTGTAATTACCTACTACTGTCCAGTTACTTTACAATTACAACCATAAAATAATGTTCATAGTAGGAAACAAATCTAAATATAAAATACCATACATCTATCTACAGGTACACCTCTGGGCAACCCAACCCTAATTTATTTCGGGGAGAAATAAATTAAGTGAATAGGGTATGCCCTATTCCCTATTCTCATTTATTTGATGTGTGCAAATCCAGAAAATATTTGACTCTCTTTCTCGTAGGCGCAGGATGTGGGTATTTTGCAAACTCTATCTACTTTCTGATAGAATGGATGTACTTTAAAGTTAAGGACAAGACTCACCATAAAAAGATAAACAATAAACCGACAATTAGGCCACACAATAAGTACTCCACCCAAAACGATCGTACAATGGCCTTCGAGAAGGAAGGCTTGATTCCTTTTTTCTTTGCAGTGTCGAGTTCTTCCTGCCATGCCTGCTCGAGGCGGTCGCCCAGCCGACCGGAGTGGTCGCCGTCTCGGGCCTTCCACAGGTCATCCACGGTAAGGCCATGTTTGAAACCACGACGGAATAGACTAAAACTCCATCTGTAACAAAATTTAAAAAATATTCATACAAAAACTGGCGCCTTTTTCCTTGCTACGAAAAATTTCATGTAGGAAAATGGAATTTGTAGATTATTTTATACCTTTTACTTACATAGAATAGACCTCATTATTTTTATGAAATCTATACAAAGCCGCCTATTGTAGTAATGAAAAGCAACTGACCTTAATTCTAAAACATATTACAGCCATTCGATAAAGATTTCAATTTCAACAAGATTCTCAAGTTTTTTTATAAGTGGTCCAAATAAAAACTTTTGACGGTAGAGCCAAGTTCAACCAAGACACAGATCTGTGTTTTGGTTTAACTTGGCTCTACGGTGATTAAAATAAAAAAAACACTGGCTTATAGATTTTCAAGAAACTCCCCGAGTCCCGCACCCTAATTGCGTAACGTATACGATCAATCACAATCTGTCTAATTGCATAATTTATTTTCGTAACCGACTAAGACTAGTCTGTTTCATTTTGACAGTTCAACAACATTCATTGCGTGCTATATTTACGTTGTTGAGCAGGCAGACAAACTTTTCGAACATAGGAAGCTTAGCAATATCCTTCAAAATGATTCAGATTATGTTTGATCGTGACCGCGAGTTTCGTAATGAGGGTGCCGGACAAAGAAACTCAACGAACGGCTCGCCCAAAATTTTACTCGATGACTAATTTGACCTATTTAGGTGGAGAGAGTACGGGCGGGACAATTCCACTAAGATATATGTAATATCATTAATAACGATTGTATGACGATGACTTTAAAAAATAAATACCTAATACGTATTTTACCATAAATTTTTCAGTGTTTTGAGATAGTAGAAAACCATTTGACAATGTGCTTTATAAAATCATAAAAGTCGCTTAAAAAAATAATGCAACGTATACTTGGTCTTGTCTTAACTAATTATGTGACTTCTTATTTCTACCTGAAGAACTTGGTTATGTAAGATGAAGCTGGATCGACCCACATTCTCTATTTAGTACAAAATATAGACTCTAGCTAGGTAGGCGTACCGCAGGGATATGTTTTATGACCAATTTCATTCTGTTCCATATGACGTGTAGAAGCGATAGCAGGCAGTTATTTTATTCAATAAAAAGATATAACAGTACGCCTCGTACTATACTGTTATTATAACAACGTTGCTGAGGCAACAGCAATCAATAAATTAATGAGTAAGTATGTATGTAGGTTATTTATTTACTTCCTTTTGGTTACGACTGTTACGAGTTGTGTTGCCTTTTAAACATTTTTAGAGATAAAGAAGTGTGAAGAGTTTCGGAATGTTGGTAGGTATTGCCGTACCTAGGTAGGTACGGCAATACCTACCGACATTCCGAAACTCTTTAATTAATATACAACTTGATAATAAGAATAAATTCGAAGTAGGTGGTGTGCCGCGCGCCCGTTAAATGACAAATTGACTAGCGCATCACATACAATATGATACAGTTGTATCGTGCTGTAATAAAGTTTTATTGTCATGGCGAGGAATTAATAGAGACAAATGAACAGTTTCGTTAGTAACGAGGGCGTATCTTGGATACCTAGATACCGCTGATAAAAAATGCGTGACTTAATGCTGGTGGCTCCACAACCACAACTACCTACTAAAATAGTTAACATTTGAAAATACTGTTGGAGCTGCTGAAGTTTGTAAGACTATCTTTGCATTTTATAAACTCGATCTCCTTTGTATTATATAATTGCATAGCACAGGTGTGAGAAGGTACTATGTAAGTAATATAGAACTACCATTTACCGGGTAATATTATTATGTCTTGAACGTGCCCTAGCGGCTGTACCTATGTCATGCTCACTCAGATGTCTCGCTGATGGTGGAGCGTGTGTTGGATGATTTAGCTCCCTTGATCCATACGTCATGTTCGTGAACGGGCCGTCAGTTGGGACTGGTCATCTCTTGGCTGTCATGGCTTATTTTTTAAATTGTTTTTTTTTATTTTTATTGCTGACGCTTTTAACTTGTTTTCTACATTGTTCTCGCATGTATATTTTCAACATGAATGATGTAACCAACGAGACCGAAAGAGTGTCCATGGAGTTTCTTGCTCGTTCTTCTCCATAGGTACCTATTACGCTTTGGAATGGGCAACTAGCTTCATATTTCTGACTGACCGAATCCTTGACAATTCAAAAATACCATATGTAAATGGTTTAATTGAAATAAATGCTTTGAGTTTGAGACTGTACAAATCTATAAAGCCTACCTCTAACATGCATGGGGTTCATCCCATACGTCATAAAATAAAATCAGTTTGGAAAGTTATAAATAGTGAAACTAATAAGAATAAAATACGAAACACTGATTACACATTGGAGACTTCACGTGGTGCCATAAGCTCTAATTTAGAAGTAGCTCAAGAATTTGTACACTTCTTTACTAACATACCAGCTAAAACGACGGAAGTTTTAAATTCCTCACCCGACGTCTCAATTGATTTATTAAGAGCGAACGTTCCAGGCTGCCCAGTTGAATTTCAATTTAAGCATATAAACCCTATGATAGTTATAAAAGCTTTTCGACAAATCAAAATAAAATTAACCGAAGATCTATGGGGATTATCTATCAAAGTTTGTACATCCATAATCGAGATTATAGCACCTTACTTGGCTTTAATATTAAATTTATGTGTGGATCAAGGAGTCTTTCCGGATTTAATGAAATACAGTAAGGTTATACCACTTTTTAAATCTGGAGACAGTAAAGACACCAACAATTATAGACCAGTGTCTGTTCTGCCGGTGTTCAGCAAGGTCTTCGAAAAGGTAATGCTCAATCAAATGCTTAATCATTTTAACACCAACCAAATCTTACACGATCAGCAGTATGGCTTCACCAAAGGTCGTTGTACGACTGACGCCGGTGTCACCTTATTAAAACACATTTTTACTGCGTGGGAGGAGGCCCAAGATGCCATAGGAATCTTTTGTGACCTCTCCAAGGCATTTGACTGCGTAAATCACAAAACCTTACTGTTAAAACTTGAGCATTACGGACTAGGTAAACTTGCGCTTAGTTTAGTAAAATCTTATTTAACTGATAGACAACAGCAAGTTCAAATAAATGGTGTCAATTCCCTCGGTTTAAATGTAAAAATGGGTGTTCCACAAGGCTCGATATTGGGTCCTTTCCTCTTTTTAGTATATATTAATGATCTACCCCATTTATTAAAAAACCAACCACAAATGGTGTTATTTGCTGACGATACTTCCTTAATTTTTAAAATAAATAGACGTGCATCAAATCTTGACGACGTAAATAACGCCCTACTGCAGGTCCAAAATTGGTTCACTGCTAATAATTTAGTATTAAATGGGAAAAAAACTAAATGCATGAGATTTGCTTTACCGAATGTTAAAAGTAGTGATTGTGACATAATATTGAATAGGGAGAAACTAGAATTCGTCGATAAGACTGTTTTCCTGGGGATCACACTCGACTCGAGGCTGCAATGGGGTCCTCATTTAACATCTCTTGCAGGACGGCTAAGTTCAGCAGCATATGCTGTGAGGAAAATCCGTCAATTCACTGATGTAGATACCGCGAGGCTAGTCTATTTCAGTTACTTTCATAGTATCATGTCTTACGGTATTTTACTATGGGGACGGGCTGCAGATATCGAGTCTATTTTTATTCTGCAGAAAAGAGCTATCAGAGCAATATATGGCCTCCGTATGCGTGATTCTCTAAGGGAACTGTTTAAAGATATTAACATCATGACGGTACCTTGTCAATATATCTACGAAAACATCATGTACGTAAGGAAAAATCTAAGTCTTTTTAGTAAAAGAGGTGAAAAACACAATTATAGGACTAGGAATAGGGACCAATTAGTTCAACCGGGCTTCAGACTGGCTAAAGTAGACTCATCCTTCATGGGGTACTGTTTAAAATGTTACAATAAAATACCTCCCCACATACTCCAACTGAATGAAACAAAATTTAAATCTTGTATAAAACGCACACTATGCCGCCAAGCATATTATAAATTGGGGGATTACATCACTGACAAAAATGCTTGGCTCAGCGCTGGTCCAGCTCCACAGGGCGCAACAACTAATTGATTAGCATACGAAAATATTGTTGGAGCTGCTGAAGATTGTAAAAACTATCTTTAAATTGTATAAATTCAATCTCCTAGTATTGTATAACTGCATAGCACATGTGTGTGAGCACTATGTACTTACCTAAGTACGTTAAAGCTACCATTTACTAGGTACGTCTTTCATTGACTTGAATGTGCCCTGGCGGCTGAAAGCATGTCATGCTCACTTTAATGTCTCGCTGGTGGTGGCGTGTGTGTTGGATCATTAAGTTCCCTTCAAAATGGTTGAGCTGAATGGTGCTGATCCATGCGTCATGTTCGTGAACGGGCGCCATCAGTAGGGACTGGTCATCTATTAGCTGCCACGGCTTATTTTGATTTATTTTAATTTTTGAATTGTTTTGTATCGTTTTATCTTTTATTTACGGACTCTTTTAACCTGCACGTTTTTCTACATTGTACTCACATGTATGATTCCAACATGAATGATGTAAACAACATATTGTAACAATATTCTGATTTAAAAGAGTGTCCGTGGAGTTTCTTGCCCGTTCTTCTCCATAGGAACCTACTACGCTTTGGAATGGGCAACTAGCTTCATATTTTCTGACTGACCGACCCTTTGACAATTCAAAAGTGCCTGTAATTGGTTTATTTGAAATAAATGCTTTGAGTTTGAGTTTGAGTTTGAGTTTCTAATCTTGAACGCATAACCACTTGAACATACAGAGACAGCTGAAATAAGAACATTCCTAACTGAAACTGAACCGAATTTATTAATGAATCACACTCATAAGTTTTGTTAAACTACTTATCAGTAGGTAACTAGGTAAACAAACAGACAAGTCTGATCCATTCTTTGCGTCAGCGACTATTCATGTCTGTTTGCCAGGATTAGTTTGGTTTAAACATCTGCTGAATTTACGTTTAATTAAAAACGTACCTACATAATGAGAAGCAAATCCAATTGAGCTACAAATTGCCTTCGTGAAAGTAAATTCGCGCAAATGTGTTTCGTGCACGTGTACCTATTAGATGTCCAGAACCTAGCGAAACTAAAGAAGCGCAGTTTCGGTCTAAAAAACGCTATTTGTATTCTCTGCTCACGCAACGGGAGCGCAATAAGAGCGCATTCTCCTGTTACGCGCAGTGCAAAGATTAGGTACAAGAATACGATTGAACACTCAAACTTGAACTGCAACTACATCGCAACTTGATCGGCGCGTCATGATGAATAAGCCTAGATGTCCAATCAAAGGGTAGGTACCGTACCTATACGGTTCTCGATAAAGGTAGGTAGGCATATAAACTACCATAAGTACGTACACAGCACAAAATTATTGCTAGATCAGCAGATACGTCTTCCTCGATTTGGGGGCGTGGTCTAAATAATAAACACAAACATAATATAACATGGTAGACATTTTGTCGCAGCCAATGACTAAGTATAATATAAAGCAGCGGACTGGCTGTTTACTAACGTGTTTTGAAAATTGACGCAGCAGACCCGGCTTTAGCAATTGTTTTGTTAGAGTCGCGTCGCGCCAGTCCGCACGAGGCTTTATGTGTTACAGGTGCATCTCTACTGCTGATACCTACAACACAAACCCACCGAGCACCGACCTATTCATCAGAAATATCGAATATAAACATATTCTCCCCCACACATTCGTAAATCGTAATGCACTGAACTACCTACTGATAACATGCACGAATGGTGTGAAACTGTTACAAAACCTGATTGATAACACATTGACCTTGAAATTGAGAAAAAGAGCGGAAGTGAGTCTAACATTGACCACAAACAGGTAAGTAGGTACTACTCAAACGGTTCAATAATCATTTAAAATTATGTATAATTTTTTGTACTGTGTCTGGATTAGTCAAGAGAGTTTCAATAAACTAATTACTAAGTTTGTGTAAAACTCGTAAGCTGACCGACGAAGACGACATGTTGGAACTTCGGAATTAAATATGATTGGCGTCGTCGTGATCAATATCAAACTCACGTTACCTTATCTAAAATCAAAAATGTTAAGTGAAATTCTTTACCACCGCGAAGGTAACATATACCTATATTTAATTACTGAATAAAGTTTATAGCATTTACACAATCTTACCATACAGAGGTTTATTGAACATAGGACTTGGAATCAAATTCCACTTCGATGGCTAAAGGCCCCGACTTCCTAAACTCACACCTTTGTGAGTTTCTGAATTTGGTGCCTTCTATTAGTCAGATTTATACAATTTTGGCACCGACTTCCGAAACTGCTCTTCACACAGAGGCGGCGGAAGGCGTGGGCGTTGTGGGCGACCGCCTACGGCCTCGCGGTCTGAGGGGCCTCGCACCACGACGGTTTATGCTTATTATTATTATTATTACTTAAAAACCGTGAACGTGACGAAAAAAGTTTACTCTTCATAAAACGATAAATATATTGACATGTTTTTATTCAGTTTAGCACTTTTATTTAGTTTTGCTAGCGTCGTATCGTGGGGAATCCCCGCTGGCCAGAGCTGGGGATTTCCCATTCTGTTTGTTTACGTTACTTTCAACGGTTAGGAAGTCAATCAAAGTATCGGGTGCGGTCCGACCAGGGCCCCGATTCTGGGGGGCCCCAAATCTTTAGAAATACTTCTTAATTAAATCCCAAATAAGGCCAACATATGTTCAGTAAGTAAATAAAAGGCAGTATTTGTTGGGGGCCCACTAAATATAAACGTAGAGTGCTACAATTTTCGAGCTCGCTTCGCTCGCTCTTGCTTCCTACAATCTCTTTTTCTCTGACTTTTCTGTAACTCTAATATATTAACTCCTATTTATGTATGAACATATTGTCAAAGAAAACCTTACCTATCAGGGGCGGGGTCCGAAAATTTTCGAGCTCGCTACGCTCGCTCTTCCTACGTTTACAAACCATTCTGTATGGGTCGACAAAGTAATTCCTATTTTTATATAAATGTTCAAATCAAAATTTACCCAGAGTGCAAAATTTTTCGAGCTCGCTTCGCTCGCTCTAGCATCATGTTTTCGGTTAATGCTCCAACTTTTTCGTTTAAGTCAAATAGTCAAAAGAAATCGTAACCTGTTTGAGGTAGTATGCCAAAATTACGAGCTCCCTTTTCTCGCTCGTTAATTGTACGTTTTTTCTTAGTTTTCAAAGTTTTACGTATGCAGAAACCGAGGCCCAGGGTGGCAAACTAAAGGGGGGTTCCTCTTTAGTTTGCCACCCCGGGCCCCCGACAGTCTTGGAGCTTAGTCCGCCACTGCCTATCTCGGCCTATTATACCTAAAAATAATATTATGACAGTCTCAAATGTTCTTTTTTTTTTTCTTCTTGCTCCACCAGTGGGCCTCGCGGAGTGTATCTCGCCCACACTAAATTAAGATCTTGCGCCGCCACACTGTCTCCACATGCAATTATTTTAATCTTTTTTTAGGCGCTACCCTAACGAAAAATGTCGCACAGATCTCCAGTACCTATGTACATAGTATAACGTATTACAATCGGTTTTTAATGTTTTTATGTAGGTACCAATTTTAATTATTTGTAGGAGGCGATTGCTGCAATCGCTTCAGGCGTGCCGCATGTGATTTGCTGACAACTATTGCAATTGCAAATATTTCACTAAGTATTCCATGGGCAAACTAGACGAGATGGTGTTAATAAAAAGATACCAAATAAACCGGTTACGATGAAAAAAAAAATCCAACTCGATTTGAATTGAGATTTTGAGACACCTTTTTGATGTCCGTAAAAAAACTCACCAAGTTTGTTTCATACAAAAAAACTTGGGGTAGGTACCTATTTGTTTTTAAATACTTCAGTATATTCACTAAACCAATCATTTTTATCAATGTAGGTATATACCGACTTAGCATGTTACAAAATTTATGTAGGTACCTAAATCGTATGTATTTTCGTCAATTTTATTGTGGTCGGATTTTGAAAATTCTTTTTCATTTGGTAGAGGAAGCTTGCGCAGTGGTGCCATATAAATTATATTTAACTGTGCTTGGATAGTTTATGAGTTGACTTCAATAATACGCATTTTTCCCCCACTTAGTCGATGTACATGATTTTATAATAATAAGTTCCTGTCACTGTTATTTATCTAAGCAGCAGGTAAAGGTATTCGAATTTAGCGGGTAGAGGTATTGTACCACAACAAAAAATCTAAAAAAACTTTTTACAAAAAAAAAAAAACCAATCGACTTCCAAAAATAAAATCCACAGACTAATTTTTTACCTAACAACAGACAAAGTTCATGGTCACTATGATAAACTAAAAGAGCACGGTGACTTATTGTAAAACAGCACCGTACAAAGTCATCTTGTATTAACAGGAATTACTTATATGTAAAACTGCCAAGTCATGCTAGCAGTTAATGATGTTTTTGAGTTAAAATAAAGCTGTTAACCATGCAACAAATATGCGTTAAAATTGATTTCAAGTTGCCGAGAGCTAAAAGTCTTACAACCCATTTTTAGCGTGAAGGTCACGTTGACAAAGTGATGATGATGAATCGGTAGGTAGGTACTTATACCTGTAGATACTTATAGGCACGTTTTAAAAACAAACCATTTCCACAGATACCTAATTTGTAAACATAGAGTCATGGAGCACAGAATCTGCCTTGCCTAAATCACGTTCTCTGATTTTTGATCTCGTGAACCTAATGAAACTGCCCAGATAGTGCGGAAGCAGTAACATCAGCGTAGTTATTATTATCACACGTGGTAATACTTACGTTAAAAATATTTTCGAGATAAAGTTTGCTTTGTCGTGAGGGTTCTTTTGTTTCAATACCACTTTCGAGTCCATGTTTCACTAACTTATGAAGCACAAAGTACAGTACAATTTTTTTTGCTGTTTCCTGCAGGTCTTGTCTTCAAAGCACACCAATAAATCCGTTTAGTTTATTTAATATAACTGGCGAATGTTGCCCAGCTTTTACCGGTACTATCACATGCAGCAACAATATAGCCATACGAGGCCTATGAAATTTCAAATAAAGTAAGCATTCGTTTTCAAAACAGATTGCATAATGTTCTACTCATGAATTTTAGTACAGTTCGACCGATTCACTGACCACTGGGTTGTTTAAGATTTCAATGGACATTCGGTAAAATAACTAAATAGAAAACGATCCGTTTTATGAAACTATCGATTAAATAGCTAGAAAAATATAAATTCAATTTGTTAAGTATCACAGTTAAATAGATTGGTATTGGTAGGTTGAAAAACCGCGAGCTCTACTCCACAAGCATATAGCCCGAGCGTCGCCGGCGTACTGACGGAAAGCCCGCCTGTGCTGTGCTCTCTCATCACATCACACAGCTGTGGTATAACCGTATATCACAATCCACAGAGGTTTGTGTGCTTTACTGTAGCTGTACAATCTATAAATAAGTAAGTACTCTACGTTTAAACGTCCTCAAAGATAACACAAAGTTGCAAGTCAGTGGCAACACGGAACACACAAGAAGAAGTGTATAGTTAACTCCCGAGGCCCGAGAGTCAAAACACATCTCAGATTCAATGAACCAGAATTGGCCAGAGTTGGATACAAATAAATAAGCTGCGCCGACATAGGAATACATGTGACGCAGACATGAGACAATTGATAAGTATTAGGGAAGTAGGTAGGTATTTTGGTGTCCAATAAAGAATGTTCTATCTATCCGCTCCTGACTCTCCATTAGTCATAGACCTAGGTACCATGTACAGATATCAAAGTACCAATCCACATCGATCTCAAAGATAGCGCACAAAACGCCGAAAAAATAATCAATTGGTAGCATTGTAGGCAAGTGTTTAAAATGATACTTTTTTAAGTCAGTTGTATTTTATTGCCTACAATTATTTTTAATTAAAGTTAAAATTAAGCAGTTCTTTAATGCATTTTTCATAAATCTCTACTGAAACTTTCGATGTGTTACCTAACCTACTTTTTTTGCTGACAGTAGATACAGAATAATTACTAAAACAACGGCGTCAACTAAGATGGGTTCCGCGGGGTTGTGGGATGAGCAGCTTGTGCATTCAACATTACCAATCAGTTTCTAGGTCTTTTTTCGATTCGAACGATAACTTTTTTTGTTACTTTATACATGCCGACTTTGACCTCACTAGCTTCCTTCCGGGGTGCAAGCAAGTAAGTATATAATACGAATACTTGTACTCAATTATGTACCTTACCAATTCTGAAATAGTGAAAACTTAAAATATCTTTTCTATTTTTATAAAAATACGAAACGGCAGTTAATTTTTTTTCGATGTTTCGGTACATTTGGTCGCCCCACTCCCATGGTAAAAGTTGTTTTTATTATTCATGAAAACTTTCACCACCTGAAAGGATGTCAATGAATTCATATTCGGTCGGTCAGTGAATATAGGTAGGTACTAGGTACTGCCGACTACTTCCGATCTATACCTATAGGACTGGGTCACTGGGTTAAACAAGTTTGCCACAACCCAAAGAAACTGCGCACAAAACTGTTATAGGTTAAAATATATATAGGGACATAGATTACATAGTATTAACTTGTTAGCCTTAACAAGTTAACACTATGTAATCGCGTCGGGCCTGTCTGCGTGAGCCTTCACGCAGCAGGCGCGACCCGCCGCGACACCAGTAAAACAATTTCTGTGAAGTTTTCATAAAAATTGTTTTCAGAAAATTCATACGATAGATCTGTGGCCCTAGTGAAAAGGGGTATAAGTCCGATTTTGTGGAAAATGAGTTTAGTATACAGAAGTGATCAGAAAAAAATGCTCTATCGTTCGGTGTAAACGGATCTAAGCTATCTCTAAAAATAAAGAAGTTACCTTGTGTAAAAGGGTCCAACTGACACCAAAAAAAATTCAAAAGTTGGTTTCAAGTACTTTTGTATTCCTTTAAACGAAAAAAAAATAAATGCATTTTGTGTTTTTTAATCTAAATTAACATAAATTACCCACGTTTTAATTTGGTTGGTGTTTATCAATACAACAACACCTGGTTCTTAAAAATGATTTAGTGAGTAATGTGATATTATTAGACATAAATCCGTTTTCACCACCATAAAGGAAAAAAATCAAAGAAACTATTGGGATTAGTATGAACATAATCATTCCAAATGCGTATCCATTTTCACTTGTGTGAATTAACATTTAACATATGGGAGAAGGGGTATAATTTATTTTACACCCTCAAGGAATTCATTTTGTGGTTAGTATAAGTCACTATCTTAAAAACTAATTACTTTACATAAAAAATAACTCCATAATAATAAAGAGCATAAATTGTTTACCTATAAAAAACATCACATGTATTTCAATTGGTAGTGGTTTAAATGTCACACGAGGCAAACACGCAATTTGAAGTGCGCGGAGTGTTTTTTGCGTCTCCTGTGAAGTTGCATTTTTGGACTTAGATCCTTTTTCACTAGGGCCACAGAGATAACAAATAGATAACGTCAAAATTAATATAATTAAAAAGTACTTCTAGACTTCAGTTGACGAACGCGATGATGAGTACTCAATGATGACCAGCAGCAGAGGGAAACTGAAAAATCATTAACTTTAACAGATCAAATAAGCAAAGAGATCGAAAGGGCCATTTGCCGAGTTTAAATGGCACACTTTGATAGAGCTACCAAGAAACATTTGTCTTAGGGCGAATTTCACCAAACTTTTTTATCGAGTATCCTGCGAATAAATTTTGAATTTTTGACAGTTGTGCCATACAAAAACTGTCAGACGTCAATTTTATTATGATTTTATTCTATGGTTAAAAGATACTTTGATAAAATGAGACTTTGATAAAATCAGCCCTGAGTCAAGTATAGGTACAACCTCTTTATGACAATTCCTCCAACCAGGAGCGCTGAAGCTGAAAGGATTTTTCGTTCCGTCCGTTTTTGGGGTTCCGTACGTAGTCAACAGGTACCCTTATAGTTTCGCCATGTTCTTCTATTTGTCCACTGCTTAGCTCAGGGGCTCTTAGTACCAGAAAGCTGTAATTTGGCATAGGTGTACATTGTATATACTTAACACCCCAACAAAGTGGTACAGTAAAAATATGAAAAATATTTTTTTTTAAGGTTACGTCCGCTACACGTAAGGACGGGATGTTTTTTTATTTCTCGTCTATCCCAAGGCGTGGGGTCTCGTTGGAAAGGTCGATCAAAAATATTGTGAGTGTTATACAACCATTTTTGGATTCAGGACTCCGTTTGCGAAAAAATAAGCTTTAAAGTCCTAATTTTTGTTAGAGCTAAGTGTTGTGTGCCCCCATCTATATGATTGGTTTTGGATAAGTAGGTATGAAGTCGGCGTCGTTACAAAACGTACTTATCTGCACAATTTGTAGTCTTAATTACCCGCCTAGGTAGGTTAGAAACTTACAATTATTAGATGCACGTAAGTCTGTAGCGATTTGCTTGATAAAATACATATAGATTGGAAATAAATCTACTTACCTACGTTGGAACTGTGTTCACGTCCTAATGATAGTCGATGTATATTAAATTTACTTACTAGACCTTCGGTACCTACAACAAAAATAATGTGAGCAAGGATCCAGGCGATCCACAAGTTCCGTGTAAGTAGGTACAGCACCACATAAAAAAAAAATGTGTAAATTGGGTTCCGCAGGTATCAATAGGTATTTAGGTAGGCACGTTTATGAATATATAAATCAACAAGTTTATTGTAGGCTTGTAGGTAACAGAACACTACTGAATCAAGGTCTTTCCTGTGGAAGAAGAAATGAAGAGATCTGCGCAATGAATATTAATTGGCGCAAAACTAAGTACATGTGACGACTGACTATGCTCATTCTAGCACATAAGTCTATAGTAGGTACGAATAATTTGTTGTGAATGTAACAACGACATTATATCGTGACAGATGATAATTAAAAATAATTAAGTATGTTGCGGAAGTATTTTATCGGCTTAATGCAGAAAGTCATTAACTGTAAGAAGTCATTAATTACCTACACCACCAGCTTGACGAGTTCTTTAGGAATCAAAAATCATTATATTTCTATCTTTTATTAGTTTCGGGAGTTTCATTGGTGAGAAATCATTGGTGCCGATTCTCTTGTCACAAATTCTCTAAACTTAACTAAAAATCACTAAAATTTAGTTTATTCCTGTCAAACGACGATTTCCCATTCTGAAAATAGACTAAAGTGACACAACCTAACTATAATTTAGTTTGACAGCACTAAGATGGCACTGAGTTTTAATTTAGTGAAAATGCTATTCTGAATTTGACGTTTTAACCAAAATTTTTGTTCTATATCTAAAATCCTCTAACTAACTCTGACTATTTTTAATCACGATTAAAAATGTGTGGAATAAAATTAGATGTCATGAACTAAAATTCAAACCAGCACCTCGAATTCAGTTGCAAAACGGTACTGTATCTCTTTTTTATTTTCTTTTGCTCATATCTCGAAAATGGTGTGTCCTATCGCAAAAATAATGAAAATTTTGACCCCCTTTGCAACCTGTAATACTCAACATGTTGGTAATGTTTTTTTTTTTGTTTTCTTCCAAAAAGTGAAAAATTCCATAGAAAAATACGTCGAGACGGCAACATAGCGAACTTCTCCGGCTCAAAAAAAATTACGTGGTAGGCAAACAAGTAGGTACCAAGTGGAGTCGCGATTGTCAAATTCGATTTTAGTTGTGTCAAAATAATTTTTAAATTTAGAGATTTTTTTTGGCAGAATAGCTCTAAGATTCTCATAGTAAAAAGTAAGGAATTTTAGTGATAGTTTAGTTAGTTTAGTTCGGTGTACAAGAGAATCGGCACCAATATCTACTAATAATGATTAACATAACAAGGTATTACTGTTCATAAAAGCTGGCTCAAAGTCCATAGAAGCAAGCTGGCTCTGCCCAAACAGATCTCTTGCAGAAACCTTGAAGCCCTTGTTCCGCTCTATTGCGTAGTACGGTTCGTATTATAGTGGCGAAGGCCGATTTACTTGGACTTGAGAGATCTGTCTATTGAGCCGCTGGTATTTGAGCGCATCGTCTGAAGACTGCAGGATCATCTCACGCCTCTCCTCCATTAGCTATAAAGTAGCATCAGAGAGCTTCTTGTTTCGGATTGTACGACGGATCTTGAAAATCTTAGATCCAACCGTATGGACAGTTTTCACGAACCCATCATTATCATCGTCCACGGAGCTCCCCAGGCACTCGAAACGATTCTGAAGTTCGAGCTGAAAGCTTTCGGGGTTTTGGATTTGGATCGGTGCTGGACGGAGCTCATATAGTCGAGATCTTTCCAGTTTTCACCGAGACATCATAGAATATTTGGTTCTTCGTCGACATAATGAAGTCAATCTCATTTTTAGTTGCACCATCAGGGCTCTGCCAGGTTTGTGCAGATGAATATCGAAGCGAAAAATTAAAAACATCGTCAATCCTGGGTAGGCTGTTAAACTGAATCTCCTTGGCAATCCGGGCGAACACTGGCGCATTTCAATTATGCTACCAAAACACAGACGGAATTTGTACAGCATCATCACTTCATCAGAATAGATTTATTATGGTTCTCTATCTGCAACATTGATCTACAGCTTGTCTTCCAGGCCGCACACCAAATGCATGGTCTTCATCATTTAAAAATCAAGAAAAGAGTTCTGAAATGCCTGGTGCCGAACAGTTTAGTTCCGAACTGTCTAGTGCAGGGTAAATAACACTCGCATAAACTCTGAGTTCACTTTCCCACTAGGGCTGACATTGTTGGATTATGGCGAAAATAAAAACAGTTTTAATAGGTAATAAAATACGTGTCGAATTGATAACCTCCTTTTTAACCCACTTCTAAAAGGAGGAGGTTATTTTTAAGAAGTTAAAAATTGAAATTATTCGTACGAGATTAGGATGATTCTGAAGCAGCTAAGATAGGTACCACAAAGCAATGCCGTCTACAGTTGGACATATGCCATAGGCTAATATTTTCGCGCAGCCCTCGCAGAGGCTTTGCGGAACCCCTGGGCTCCGCGGAGCACACTTTGAGTATGGCTGGTCTAGTTAGGTAGGTTCATTATTCCAGTCATTCAGTCCGACAAAAAAAACAATGCGTGTTCACTGTTCAACATGCCCTGGATTGACCGTCTACACTATTCCAGTGGTGCTGGAATGGGCGAGGTGAAATGAAAATATAGACTGTCAATCCAGTCACTGGACTGGATTGACAGTCTATATGGAATAGGTCCTGTACTGTATACTTACTAAAATATACATTCCAGTGTTGGTTCACATTATTATAGTGGCATACCAGCGCTGGTTTCGATCGCTGGACTGGAATACTACAGATTCTACTAGAATAATCTGCACCGGGCATGATTATTAATACTAACCCTTAGTTGATAAGTTTGTTGTTGTACTAACCTAACCAGTGCACCAATGTTGTCAAATTAAATCATAATAGGTACTTATGTAAAATTCTCGTGTCACAGTGTTAGTTCCCATACTCCGCCGAAACGGCTTGACCGATTTTTATGAAATTTTATAAGTATATTCGGTAGGTCTGAGAATCGGTCGTAATCTATTTTTTATACTTACCTACCCCTAAAGTGAGGTTTACATAGGTAGGGTAGGTACTTGGTGCTACCCGTGCGAAGCTGGGACGGGCAGCTAGTAAATATATATTAATATGTAGTTAATACTTAATTACCTATTATAATGTTGCAGATATGAGTTGCGGAACTTGCGGATGTTGGCCATTTGGGGCCACTGGTAACGCCATCTGACGTGATTCATCACAAACAAAATTCTAAAGAAAATCAACAAATCCAAAATTGTGGATAGAACTTTGTGTGGAAAAAACGGAACCCTAACGATGTGTCTGTCCGTCCGTCTGTCACAGCCAATTTGCTCCGAATCTAATGGACTGATTAAGTTGAAATTTGGTACACATATGTATTTCTGTGTCCCAAACACAGACGTATAACGAAATGAGAACGTGTTTTTCAATTACAATGTTATGTAGTTGGGATAAATTCATCCCAATTACGGAACTCTTGACCTGGTTTCTTTAATAATTAAGTATTTTAGTTTGAGTAAAATAAAACACGAGGATTGTACATACATATTTGTAATATTTAAAATGGCAATAAAAAGAACAATAAATTAATTTAAAGCCTATAGAGATCTTTGTACTTTGCGCACATGTTGGCTTTTAGATTCTTTTAAAGCTTGCTCCAACTTGTTTGTTAAATGTAATAAATTAGGTAAATCACACTGAAGTAGAACGTGGTTTACTTTATTTTGACAATGGCTGGCTGCCTTGGCATCTTGTATACTTGAATTTATCTGTATTGGAGTTAAGCTTTTGTCATTTTCCTTCTCATACTCCATTCTGTTGTTGTGTTCACTGTATTGTCCAAAGTTTTTTGGTTTCATGATCATAAAATCCATGGCAATCATCGGTTTAATTTCTTCATTGCAACTTCGTGAGGCTACCTGTAAATACACAAAAATCTAAGTAACACAATATTGGAAGAAAAAATAGTTTTTTACATCAAAACATGTTTACATTTTTTTTTTCAACTTGCCTGGATTTCAAATCTCCAGGATAAATCCTGATAAGTAGGGTCTTTCTGCTGCAGAAGGTTCAATGCATCTGATAACTCTGCCTTCTTAGTGTTGTGCAACTTTACCAATACTTCCTGCTGCTCTGTAGAGAAACCCGCTATAGCCATTGAAGACTTTAGGTCAGCATCTGACAACTGAATAAAATATTTTAATAGTTAGTATACTAAGGCCCAGTAAAATATCCATTTCCATAAAGAATAATGCAAAAGCCACACTTGGCTTTTGCATTATTCTTTATGGAAATGGATATTTCCATAAATTAGGTTACAGTTCACTAACTGTAACCTAATTTAAGCTAGAAGCTAAATATTACTTACATTTAGTCTACATGCCTCTACTATAAGATATACCAATGCATGAACCAAATTTTGGACTGCCGTTAGTGAAATATCCAGCTTTTCTGGAAAAAAAAATAATGATTATATACTTACACCCAATGGTGTATTAACCCTAAGGCAAACTAGCCACGTGCCTAGGGGCGCGAGCTTACAAAGGGGCGCGCGCGCGGGAGTTTTTAAACAAATAAAATAAAACATAATTGTGTAAGTAAGTATGTATGCACCACTTACATAATATAAAAGATTCTTTAATTCTATAGAGATGTAGAGCTTCCGATGCGTGCCCCGCCTTCTTGATTATTCCTATATCGCCTTGATAATAGAAGTAGGTAAGATACTAAATTAATGATAATTACAAACGATCATCATTCTGTCAACACATACAGTCAGATTTGTTTCCCACATTGGGCCTCATGGATTTCCATCATATAGGTATTTCAGGTATATCTTACTTCTTCATGCAATAAACTACTTACGCGATTGTGATGAAACTTGGTACAAACATAAATGGAGACCGAAAAAAAAAAACATGGCCGCTAGGGGGCATCAATGAGATGCTTGTCTAGGACGCTTTAGGCATTTAATCCACCTCTGCTTACACCAAATCATTAACAGTGGTGGATCATTCCATCACATTTATTACATAGTAAATGTGCCATGCTCATCTAATGAGAATGAGTATCATCATATAACTGATTATTAGCGAAGTTAAAACAAAATAATATGGAGCAGTTAAGACAGCAAAAATATAGAGTATAGACACAAAGATGAGTATGTATGAACATTTATTAACATCATACATAAATTCCCAAGTAGCTACAGATACAAAAAGGGATATGAAAGAAAGCATGCATGGTGGTGTGCTAAGTAGTCAAGTTTGACACGACTCATTTGATATCTTTCCTAACTAATATTAAAATGCGAAATTGAGTGACGAATGAGCGGCGGGGTGCCACCGTGAGCGTGAGCGTTGACGATTGAGCGGCCTGCAGTGCCCCCCCGTCTCGCCGTACACATATCTAAGGCGCGGTACAGCGGTCTCGGTCAAACTACTTATTACTCAAAAACTACCCAAGCAAAGTTAATAACATTTATATGAGCTCACCGCGCAAGCTTCCCCTCCTCCGACATTTGGCGAAAATATAGATGAATTTAAATTTAAATAAAACCCAAGTAACCCAACTACGACAAAAAACTCAATTTACTATAAAAACCCCCGACAAAAACAAAGCATCTAAAAAGTAAAAAAATAATATGTAAATAATGGCCCTTTAAGTTTAATTTAAAAGTTTTAGGTAATATTTTATTAGTTGTTCGCCAGTGCAAACCAGTGCAATGCAAACGCACAGTTACGAAAGCAAAAACATAGTATAACAAAACGAGCAAAAAAACTTAAGAAATATTGTACTTAGAGTACTTCCTCTTACCTGCAGCAATACTATATTTCTTATGATTGGGTCCATTATTAAGGTAGTCCAAAGATAATTTACAAAAGTCGATCAAAACTGAAAAAATATATTGTAAGATCAGGTGCTGAAAACGAAGTTTTTGACAATTTATTTAAGAATTATCATTTGTTACTGACCCTGTATGGAATGCTGGTTTAATAAACTAAGATGTTCCTTCTGTAACTCACTCAAAAAAATAATCATTGTCTTTTCAGAAATTAGAAGAAACGCCTAAAATAGTTATTTACACCCACTATTTTTCTGATGTTGTTGCTTTATGAAATGACAACATGACAACACAATTTGACAAATTGTCACTCACTTCACTACAGTCACATTGTCAGTGCCTGCTGATTTGTCAGTTGCCATTTTACTAGTGATGTCATATCTGGGGAATTAGTCAGTACTAAAAAAAAAATCTGCCTGGCCTTTTCTCAAATGTTGGCGTCGGCTTCCAGTCCAACCGGATGCAGCTGAATATCAGTATTTTATATGGAGCGATAGCCTATCTGACTTAGACAGTAACTGAGTAATATGTTATCCCTTGGTAAGACTGGTGACTACCCGTAACGACTGTCAAAGATCTACGAATGACAACATTGACAATTTGACAACCGGGGCCAACAGTATAAACTTATTGCAAGGATTTTTTGGCGCTTGAATGACTTGTGATTAGTTGTGATAGATGATAATGAAAGAACATTTTTTAATCATGGTTCCGATTTTGGATGTTGGACACGCACCATAAATCGACTAAGCATTTCAAACACAACAGTTCACCTTAATATTTTATATAGAACATGTTGGCTCTGTGGTTGTCATTTTCTTGACGTAGACGTAGTTGCTTACGAGTTTTTCAATTTTGTAATTTTGTTGACATGTTTCTTTAATTTTACTTAATTTAATTGATAATATAATCGTAATTAATGGTCAAAGAAGTTACTACATCAACATGGCTTTGAAAAAAGTCAAAGGGAATTTTGAGAGGATGTTCGATAAAAATCTGACGGATTTAGTTCGAGGAATCAGAAATAACAAAGATAATGAGGTATTTATATACGTATTGGTGCTCTATTTTCGCTTAAACATTCATTTAAGTCAGCAGTTCAGCCAATCTTAATACCTGACCAGGAAAATATATTCTTGTTGGTTTCTTTCTATGTACCCCTCCACTGTCAAATTTCTTGCCTCGAGCAGAAAAATGCGACCAGTTTCAATACTTAAATTAAATATTTCGCTGCAGATAAATCCACTTCAGATATAATTGTCTAAAAGCTTAGAGTGTATACTTTAGCAGAAACCTTTTAATCTCATTTACTATCTATATAAATTGAGGCTCACAATTCAATTCTGTTGTATATTTAAGAAATTATATACGAAAATTAACATTGCAACATATTTTGTTGTTGACACAGATCCAATGTTTACTCTCTATTATTTAGTCATTGTTGTCAATGATGAGAGTCAATATACTCCACTACAGTAAACAAGTACAACATACCTTTATATCTGTATGTGTATCAGGTTTTGGTGAACATTTCAACTGCTTGTAGCATTTTGGTATGTTTGTTAAAGCCTTTGGCATCATTTGTAGAAAAATAATGATGTATTACTATTAGAATATCCTGTAGAGAATAAATTAAAGCATACATAACATCCATCTGAAAATACTTTCCTGTATATTATATTTACCATCTCATTTTTAGTCAAAGTATATAGCACAATGTATGGAAGAAATAAAAGTTGAGCTACGCCAAGACAACATAGCAGTCAAAGCCAATGCAGTGGCTAAACTGACATATGTAAGTACCTACTTGAATCTATGTATGTATTCTTATTTATCACAATGTATGTAGGTATAAAAATTAGATAAACTTTGTCAGCAGTAAATGTTGCCCTGATATCATACCCACATGGCAACTTATCATTTTATTGAACACAAATACAGGGGTTATAAATGTTTTCAATTATTCAGAGATGTTCTACTATTATTACTGCTGTTTTATTCATCTGTTGTCCCTAATTGGCACCCATGTATTTGTCCATATAATACTTATCTTTGTCAGCTCTTGTTTAAACAGATGTAGAGGCACTATCAGCATGATAGAATGTAGATAATCTAAATCAGATTATCTGATTCTGTTCTTTCTAATAAGTATGCAAGTAGAATCAATAATTAAGTATGCCCTGGTCATACTTACTTATTTAGGTTACTATGGAAATATAATGTTAAAATCACAGAGCAGGAAATGGCCGCGCCGGCAGCACCTGGAGATGGTAGTACTAATCAAAATTCATGCCAAAGAAAGTGCATTGAGTGGGTTGCTGACCCCATTCAAAGCCGTCAGTTTAAATTATGCCATTTGTGTTTTAGTGCAAGAGAATGATGAAATACTTGATTTTATGGAAAGTAATAACAAAGCCGCCTTTAGCAGGGACCACAGAGGCGTCTCTGTACTCTGTTGCTAAAATTCACATACTTATGATACCTAATTAACTAATTACCTACTACAAACCTGTTTATTTTAATAGGCAATTGACCAAACACATTAACATTATTTTACATGTATTACAGCTCCAAATGCTGGGATATGACATATCTTGGGCTATCTTCAACATAATAGAGGTGATGAGTTCCAATAAGTTCACCTACAAGCGCATTGGTTACTTAGCCGCTAGTCAGTCATTCCATGCAGATTCGGAACTACTAATGCTCACTACAAATATGATAAGAAAGGATCTCAATGCACAGAATCAGTATGAGGCTGGGCTGGCACTCAGTGGCCTCAGCTGTTTTATATCCCATGACTTAGCTAGAGACCTGGCTAATGACATCATGACATTGGTAAGTATTACTCTAGCTAATATCTATTTTATTTGACTTGGTGTTCAGCTAAAGGGCCCATTTGTGATTATGATAAGTTAGCACTTCAGCTGCATGTTATGCAACTAAAAGCTAATCATGAGTCCAATCATACATGCATTAGATAAAGGACATTGCTGAAATACATGAAAAAGGTGATAATGAGGAAACTTGCCTTGTCTGATAAAAAAATGTAAGCACTTTTTTATGCTGGCAGATAAAACATTTCAAGTCACTAACATGGTTGTTTTGAAATTGTTTGTAGATGAGCTCAACAAAACCATATTTAAGGATGAAAGCTGTACTCATGATGTACAAGGTATTTCTAAGGTATCCAGAGGCACTAAGACCTGCTTTCCCAAAACTAAAAGAAAAATTAGAAGATCCTGATCCTGGTACAGTCTAGTCCTATTATTGTAAATGTTGGTCTTTACAAAACATGTGAAGCCTTTTTCTGTTATTACATAAATATGTTTGTTATTACAGGTGTCCAATCAGCTGCTGTCAATGTAGTTTGTGAGTTAGCAAGGAAAAATCCTAAAAACTACCTCTCATTAGCTCCAGTGTTCTTCAAACTGATGACAACATCCACTAACAACTGGATGTTAATCAAGATTATCAAATTGGTATGTACATATCAAGATTAATTTTGAAAAAAAATACTACTCCTATTTTTTTTTCAGGATCCAAAATGCTGAATTGTATTTTTATTTTAATAAATGATGCCTAAAATGAACATTTGCTTAAACAGTAATGAGATGTTGTTTATCTTAACTAGTTTATCTTTAGACTAATTAATAGATAAACTTACTAGATATCTGTAACACTTTTGTCTTAAACATATCTGAAATAACTTATGAATTCTTCACAGTTTGGTTTAATGACACAGTATGAACCAGACATTGGAAGAAAAATAACCCAAAGCCTCATAGATCTAATTTGCAGGTACCACTAGTGAACTTTACAAAAACAGAGTTTACCCAAAATGCTAGATTCATTCACCACACCTCACCATTGAAAGTTAATACAACTTAGTTTATGCCACATTCTGACTATACCAGAGCTGGAATATTTGAAATGTACAACTAAATTAATTATTTTACTCATAAACTACAATATTCTTAAGCATAAATGGCATTACAAAGGACTTTAACAAACATCTGCAACTCTATATTTCTAATGATCCAGCTTATGAGATGAAAATATATTCCACACGAATGACACTTATGAATTGGCACATCAGGCTCACATTTTTGTATTATTTTTGCTGCTGATATTATACCCAGATAACTACCAACAACATTGACCAATGTGTCGCCGTCAAGTACAATAAAGAAGGAAGGAGCAGAAACCACATTTAGGGTCTCTTTAGAACAGAGACATGACATCATCTAGCTATTGGTTGCTATCACATAAGCTAGTCTTATGTAGTTTCATTGTGTTTGTTGCAGTTTGGTGCCTTAACCCCATTAGAGCCTCGACTTGGCAAGAAACTGATAGAACCATTAACTAACTTAATACATAGGTGAGTCAGTTAGTGTCCATTAGGAACACCACCAACCTGTCTAAATTGTTCAGTTACAGACAGTGCCTTCGTCATACTAATTATGTAGGCAATATTGTGTCGTCCTTACTGTACATGTAGTCTCTATGGGGTGAAAGGAATATAATGTGTGTTCTTTTGCATATAATAAATAGTTAGTAAGATTTTAATAGATGCTACAATAATTAATCAATCTTCCAGATAAGTCTAGTATAGTTATTGAAGGTGTTTATTCTTTAAGGAACTGCTTGCATTGCTTTTTTAACATTTTGTTCAAATAAGCTTATTATACACTGTAGCACTTTGAGGTTGATTAACACATTAGAGCTTCAAAACACTAGTTTTAGGCTTGGAATTGTAATATAATTAACATTTGTTCATAAAGCAATGTACATGATGTATACACAGCGCCTTACTAAACTTGTATGTAAAGTCGTCTTCAGGTGGATCGCTGGTTAGATATAAGAAGCAATGTGAACCACCAAAGATTTAATTAATTTATAATAAATACCTATTTTAATTTCGCATTTTGACAATAAGGATAATGTTAAAATGTTACCTTATCACAATTTTGTTATCATTGTGGTGTTTTAACATTCAAAACGAAACGGTGTAAAAAGACCGAACACAAAGTCGTTATATACGCATTCTGTACAATGTTACTTACATTGTACAAAACTAATTTCCGGGAACTTTGGTTTTTGGTGTGAAATATCGCTGTTTACGGTAGAGCGCAATGTAACGCAAATAAAACATTATGCGTATATGGGTGCATGCAACGGTACAGACAGGGGTGGTCCGGATATTAAAAGTTAAGTAATAAAAATTAAAACAGGTTTTCGCAAAAAAGGTAAAAAAAAGTTGCAAACTCTGACTTTAAATATGTCCGTATCCAGAAGCTCGCAATGACGGGAAGAACAAGTGACTCTTGGCTTCGTTAAGCGTCTTTTTACACCCGCTATAGCTCGGGGAAATGACCTAGAAGTTTAGCCTAGCTGTGCATTAATTAAAAATAAGGAGGAATTTTCTTATAAATAAATTTTAGATAAATAAAAGTTAAACTGAAGGACCATGGGCCTTTTGGACCAACTCTAAAAACTGTCCAACAGTGAGACCCATGTTATATGAATAATATGAAAGCTTATGATGTCTCCTTCATTTCATTCCAGAGTAGCTATTTTCAAATGTTAAAGATAAGATATATATCAATAATTCTTTGCATTGCATTTGTGAAACAAAAATTCACAAAAGATTATACCTAAGATATTCATCACTGATTTTTTTTGTTTGTAATCACTTTCTCTGTCGATTGATACGACTAAAACCAGTTCTTTTTTATGCTGGGGCTGGGTGGTAGTTATTCCAGGTGCCATACAAAAATGACCCAACCCCTTACGTATTTTTTGTATCACAATTTCCGTGGAGTAACGATTTTATACATGTAACAACAACAATAATACTCTGTTACTATTTTGCCTTAATTTTTATTCATAAATTTTTTACTTCATGCTGTCCTGGAAAACGTTTAATTTTTATTAGTATTTGAAGTGCTATAAGTTCTTATAAATATGATAAAAAATCGCTGTTAAGATTTAAAGTATGTTTCTTAAACTAATTTCCCCGGACTAATAGCAAGCCATGAAACATTATAATGTACAATAAAGTATAGGTAGTTTCTATCTACAATGCTGAAAATTTGAGGGATTTTACCTTATTGGCGAATACTTTAGTCATTATTCAGGAACAGTTAATGTGAGTAATACTAATATAATAGGAATATTTATTATTATTACTTGTGGTCGGAAATTTCGGTGCATTTATAGGTACCTAAAGTTGCAGCATCTAGCATAGACGCCCTTTTGAATTACTAAAGAAATCCCAGGACCCAACAGGAAATTCGGACGCCTACTAAGTAGTAGGTACTTAGTAAGCGTCCTTACGGTTTCTTTGACATCATAATTTGGACCCTGAGTTTTTAAAAATGAAATGCTTGCTTTTTTTGTGAGAGAAAATGAAGTTTATTTTGTACAAGTTCATCAGAATTTCCGATCACTAGTAAAGTTATGATTTATTTACGCGGTGGTATAAAAGTGTATGTTTATGGACAGTACGTCCGCGATGTCGCTGCTGTACGAGTGCATTAACACGGTGATCGCGGTGCTGATCAGCATCAGCAGCGGCATGCCCGGCCACGCCGCCTCCGTGCAACTCTGCGTGCAGAAACTCAGGATACTCATTGAAGACAGCGATCAAAATTGTGAGTCACCTTTCTCACTTTTTGTTTTCCTGTCGTTTGTAACTCTCCAGATTACCCATTCAACCAGACCAACCACTCCAAACAACTTAATAAGAGTGAAGTTGAATATGGCTCGGTCGTGAAAAGGCAGACCTGCGTCACTCTTGTCCTATTATAGATTCACGGTCTGTGTTGCTGTGCGCGACCGGTGCTAAATCCTCGACCATAACAAATCATTAGTCTTAGTAGAAATCGCAACGACTCTCAATAATACAGACCTAATAATGCTGCCAATTTAATGTCGTGTTCAATTGACTACATCATGCTCCAAATTGTTGACAGTGAAATACTTGGGCCTACTGGCTATGTCGAGAATACTGAAGTCCCACCCGAAGTCGGTACAGGCCCACAAGGACCTTGTGCTGGCGTGTCTTGACGACAAGGACGAGTCAATCAGGCTGAGAGCTTTAGGCTTGTTGTATGGTATGGTAAGTAACAACAACCTTTGGGTACCTAATACATTCATATCTCACTGTACATACATTGGAAACCTGTATGTATTTAGAAGCCTTTTCTTTTTTTCTATTTAGGAAATATTGGATAGCTTCAAAATTCTGTAGATACATATTTGTTACGGCCACGAATCATATTTTGATCTACATACAACCTGTCACTGACCCGCATATTGTAATAAAAGTAAGAAAACTTGAATTTCGTTGGCTATGTTGGCGCACCCCCCTTAGCTAACATGCATAATCTATATCTTTATATTTTTTTAACTGTTCTGTGTTGTTTGTTTTTACGTTGTTCACACATGTAGAGTCCACGAGAATAATGTAACCTAACCAGGATTTTACAATAAAATTATTAAAAAAAAAAAAGTTTCTTGCCCATTCTTCTTCATAGAGATCTAAGTTTTGGAATCGGCTTTCTGACTAACTTACTGACTATTTGACAGTTCATGTAAATGGTATAATTAATTGAAATAAATGTTTTGTCTTCGATTTTGAGGTGTATTAATACACCTCAAAGTCGACGTACTTTAGTAATTTAGTATGATATAATATAATTCCCCAAGTGTTAAGTAAGTAAGGACCAATAATTAAGAACAGTCCACAGTATGAAATGTTGCATCAGAAACCGGAAATAATGATAATCAAATAAAAATTGTTGGAGAAAGTGGTTAGACATAAGTTGAAACCTTCTAAATACGAAGTCTTTCTAATATTCTTTAGTGAGCGATTGCGTAAGAACTTAAGCTGAACAGGGTTTATTTACAGTTTCATCAGATACTTTTGGAACAAACTGTAATTACAACCGTTTATAGTAAAGGGACTTCCAATAAAAAATCTTCTATTCTCACAACTTCTCAACCAGGTTTCAAAGAAGAACCTAATGGAGATAGTAAAGAAGCTGATGGTCCACATGGACCGCGCGGAGGGCACGTTGTACCGCGACGAGCTGCTGACGCGCATCATCGAGATCTGCTCGCAGAACAACTACCAGCACGTGGTGGATTTCGAGTGGTACGTCACCGTGCTGGCCGAGCTCACCGAGATGGAAACCAGCGCGAAACACGGTGAGTTGTACATCGTGTGCTAGACTCTAGCAACGATGGCAAAAAAAACCACTCAAGTGTCGCTTGACGTGACTGTGCTATCGTTATCTGTCACTTCACTTTTGTCAGTGATTTTCCAAATTATCGTGAGGTCGACGAGTTTTGATTTCGTATAAATAATCCGTAGCTAAGCTTATACATTTTTATTGGGTTTAAAATAATTAAATAAAAACTTTAATTTTTCCGCGCAAACAGATGTCAAAAGTATCAATCCCACTTGAATGAAGCGGTGGTAAAAAAAAAACTGGATTTAGGTTGGGTTGAGTTGAATGATAGACAGAGAATAACATTTGTGTGGTGTGTCAGGGCGCATGGTGGCTGCGCAGGTGACGGAGGTAGGTGCGCGCGTGGCCGAGGTGCGCGAGTTCGCGGCGCGCGAGTGCGGCGCGCTGGTCGCGCGCGCTCTCGCCGCGCCGCCCGGGCCCGCCTCGCGCGAGGTGCTCTACGCCGCCGCCTACGTGCTGGCCGAGTACTGCCGGTAACTAAAAGAATATAAAAGAGAAAAATTGCCAAAAGCCTCTTATTCAAATCATAAAAGCTACTCACCACAAACTTGGACATTGTGATACTACTGTACGCGCCCTGATGAAAACGACGCTTAGCCCTGCAATTTGATCACTCGGCCTCTGGCAGCCGTCCCCTCAGTGGAACAGTTGTAAAAGCGGTTTAAAATGCTATGTTTGTTCAGCGAGGAGCCAGTGATGCGCGAGTCGGTGTCGGGGCTGCTGGTGTGCGCGGCGCTGGGCGGCGGCGGCATGCGCGCGCGCGCCGTGTGCGTGCACGCCGCGCTCAAGCTCACGGCCAACCTGCTGCGTCTGTACGAGGCGCGCAACGACCAGGAGGCCGCTATATCGGTCTGTTACTTATCTTATTTCTTTTCATCCATACTAATATTATAAATGCGAAAGTTACTCTGTCTGTCTGCCTTTTCAGCCTGGAATGGAACCAGGAAAAGGTCATAAGCTACAATTAAATTCATCCTGTATATTTGTATAAAAAATTGATGAAATACAAAATACACGCGGGTAACAGCTAGTGACAATATAAAGAATTTGCCTCGTTGATTTAAAAGTCGCCTAAAATCCTAACTAATGTTATAAATGGGAAAGTCAGTTTGTTTGTTTGTTACGCTTTCACTCTACTCTACTCTCTACTCGGCTGAACGGATTTGGATGAAATTTGCCACAGGGGTAGACCATGACCTAGTCTAGGCCATAGGATGCTTTTTATCTCGATATTTCCACGGGATCGAGACTTACGCGGGTGAAACCGCGGAGCGCAGCTAGTAGATAAATAACTTACAATTTGTTTCATAGATAATCCGCGAAGCCCTAGCGGGTCTGCGACCCCTGCTATGCAGCGAAGACATGGAGGTCCAAGAGCGCGCGCACAACGCGACGGCGCTGTTGTCGCTGGTGCTGCGGCGCCTGAGCCCGGGCGACGCGGCGCTGCGGCCCGGCGCGGGCCCGCTGCCTGACGCCATACTGGTTGAGCATGAGCAGAGGTACTATTGACAAATAATAATACCAGCCATCTCATACAGAGAAGGCACGAGCAACTATCACTACATACTTACATTAACTAAGTAAACTCCAGGATTCCTTAGGATGTTTTACTTCACCGGTGTCAGTGTTGTCTTAAATAAACTCAGAACGTACATATGAATTCAAAAAGTCAGTCACACTTTGGAGAAATACCGTGATTCTGGAAAACATAATTATGTCTTTCGAATTGTGTGCGGTCACTTAAGTGTCGTTAGAAGTAAACTTTACAGAATATTTTTATTTTGCGATCGCTTGAAGTCTGTAAAACCCCGTTTTGATTGGAAAAAACATAGTTGAGACAGTTGCAAGCTCAAGGTCAAAGCATTTATTTCAATTAAACCATTTACAAGCACTTTTGATTTGTCAAAAAGTCGGTCAGACTGAAATATGAAGCTAGTTGCCCATTTCAAAGCGTAGTAGGTATGTAGTTATGGAGGAGAATGGGCAAAAAACTCTAAGGACACTTTTGACAAAATTGTAACAAAATATTGATCACACCATTCAAGTTGAAATTACTATACATGTGAGAAATGAGAACAATGTAGAAAGACGTGCACGTTTATTACGGACGGATTTACGTCCGTAATAAAAAGATAAAAACATTTAAAAAATTAATATAAGCCATGGCAGCTAAGAGATGACCAGTCCACTCATGGATCAGCACAATTCAGCTCAACCATTTTGAAGGAAGCTAAATGATCCAACGCACATGCCACCATCAGCGAGACATCTGAGTGAGCATGACATACTTAGAGCCGCCAGGGCAAATTCAAGTCAATGAAAGACATATTACTCGGTAAATGGTAGCTCTATAGTACATAGTACTCACACCTGTGCTATGCAATTATATAATACCAAGGAGATTGAGTTTTGTATAATGCAAAGATGGTCTTACAATCTCCTTGCTGCTAAACATTGATTCCCGAAACAAAATGTACGTGGAGTTTATGTTGCACAACTTTTTTTTCCCAATGAGTACGGGACTTAAGGCACACATCACACTAATATATAATACATATATTATGAATTAAAGTCACTTTTTGTGTTTTTCTGTGTGACCGCGGTGTTCTACTACGCATCGGCTTTGGATGCAGTTTTCACCATAATTTTGAGGATTCATTCCAGAAAGTTTATGTGTATCATAAATTCAATAAACTAACATAAGAAATAGAGATGCTTTGTTAAGTCGTAAAAACGGTGCAAGGCAGGTTGAGTAATAAAACCATTAATACATTTTATTTTCAGCAATGGTGTAGAAAAGGAAGAGAACGTCGAAGACATAAACAACGAGAGTTCAGTTCAGAGCTTCAGCGGCGGCTTGATAGAGGAGCTAGGAGACTTGTTCGACGGAGAACTGAAGCCCGTCGCGCCCAAAGCACAGAAAAAAGTACCCATGCCTTCAGAGTATGTGACTTGTTATTATTGCTCTTTATTACTAAAACAACCAGCCACGATGTTACTCGGTACAATCTTGACTGGTTGACAAAAACATTAGGATACTAGCTTGATGGTCGATGCACTTTATACGAAGTACATGTTGTATTTTTTTTGTGTTTATCCTGTTATAGAATGTACTGGTTGTCACACGAGATAAAAATATAAATTGTCTTAGTATGAGAATGTATATTACGAAGCTATTACAGCGTGTAAAAAGATCCATCACATAGCCGTTATTTACGTATTCTATACATCCAACTAAGTATCATTGTGCAAAAATATTTCTTTTAGCGACTTGAACGTATTTACGGCAGCGCGCAATGTAACGCACGCAAAACATTGTATTTATGAGTGCATGCAACGGTACAAGAGTTGTGGGTGTATTTAAAGTTAAGTTATAACATTTAAATGTTTTCGTAAAAAAGTGTTGGAACTGTGACCTTCAATATCTCCGTAACCAAAAGGTTCCGAGGTATGGTCCAGTACAAAAAATATATCACAATGACGGTTAATGATAGTGACTCTCGGCTTCGTTAAGCGTCATTTTACACCCGTTATAATAATATTAAAACTGTCTGATTACAGCTTGAACCTCGAACAATGGCTGTCTCACGAGCGCTGGTCGTCGGACAGCTCGAGCTCGGAGGGCGAGGGCGAGGCCGCGGTGTTCGCGCCGCCGGCCAAGGACGCAAGACCCACCGCGCAGTTCACGCCGGACGAACTGGCCATGGTACGACTTTAACTTACCGTCCTAAGGAACCTGCCCCGCCACCGGCGATTAACGAGAAGCGAGTGGAGCTAGCAACTTAAAACGAGTTGGCGAGCAACGAGTGTGCGACAGCGGCGAGCGATTACTCGCTGGTGGTTGGTATGCGTATGTACCAAGCGTAAGTCTCTCAGCGTTCAGCCCACCAAGTGAGGGTCCCTGGGCGAGTACTCCCTTTGATAGCTCTTGTCGCTACGACAAACGAGTATTCACCCGCGGTGTGAACAGTCAGCGATCAACTATTAATCCCTTTTACATATATGGGACCTACAATCTCTTGCACGTTTCTTGAGCGAGACAATTGTTGATAGCTAATCGCTTGCCCGTCGGCGATGGTGCAGGTGTCTTGCCATAATCAATTGCAGCGGTAAAGGGCAAGTACGAGTATTTCTTGGTCTCGGGCCCCCTACTCATGGTAGTGGAAGGAACCGTGGGGTTTAGTCGGGAGGAATCCGACATATCCCTCCGTTCTCTCACAGACTGAGGGTAAACTTCGCAAGCAATGGGAAATTGCTACGTCGGAAGCCAGTCGACTGACTGGTACTGGTGCTAGACAGATAGTAGAAAAAGTAGTTTATTTGTGTTAATTGATCTTTATCGCCACAGTTACGCGAGGCCCGGAGGCAGGAGCAAGCGAACAATCCGCACTATCTGAAGGACGACTCGCCGCGCTCCTACCAGCAGGACGACATTCCCATCGCTGAGATAGCACTCGAAGTCCCTCTACAAGTTCACAGTATGTATCTTAACGTACTGTAAAACCATTGCTGCTGTGGTGCGTAACCTCGCAGTGGAATGTTGAATTCGGGCGCCATGTTCACGATATTTTTGTATGAGTTTAGATACAGTAGAGTATGAAACTACCTTTACTATATGATACTGTCATAAACTACTACAGGGTCATATTAAATAAGCCAGTAAAACTCCACAGATGTGATGGGTACCTCTCCAGTGGACCGTAGCGTGTATGATAAGCATTCGTTTGCGGCTCTCCATAGAGAATATACTAGTAATTGTTTATAATATTTAGTAATCTGTTCTCTAACAATTGTATTACTTTTCGCAGCCAAGAGATCTGATAAATACATAATATCACGGGAAAGTTCAAACAAGAAGAAAAAGGAGAAACGGACATCGAAGAAACGAAAAAGCAAAAAGGATAAACCATCGAGCGACTCAGACAGTGAGGGTGAGTCAAGTGTTCTTAGCATTAGCAAGATGATTTATCTCGCTATAGTTCAGTTATGACAAATAAACTATAGCGGGATAAATTATCTTTACCTTTATGGCATAAAGAACTTCCTAGTTTGGCTATAAATTCTGTAGACGGAGCGATCTTTTGATGAAGGAACACGCAGTACCCATAGATGGCGGAATATTGCTAATTTCTACTGCGCGGCGACAGCGAATATCAATTTGTAAATAGTTGTTAAACTGTTGCACGCTATTTTGTTAAAATTGTGCCGGGCATTTAAAACTTTTTTTGAAGTGAAATCTTTAGGTATATAATATCGCATCTAGGCAGCAATGACGAATAAGCGGCGGGACGCCGTAAGTGTTGACGAATCAACGAACTACACTGCCCCCGTCTAGCCGCGCACATACGTAAGGCGCAGTACAGCGATCTCTAAAGTTTGACTATTAACCGCCAGATGGCGCCAATGCCAGTGATTTTATATTACTACGCGATCATTCCTAATACTGAGTATTATACGATTTGATAACTTACGTATATTTCTTTTATCTACCTAAATAAGTACTTTACACTTAAGTTTTTGTAGGCAGTATAGGTGTGAAAGTGTCATGTGAGGAAAATACATAGGTAGATAAGATGAGTTTATAAATAAAATAGTTTACCATAATTATATTATGATTTTGTACCGGGCTTGCGCAGCCCATCATGTTTTGATTAATAAATAAACTACATATTATTCTATGTAAATGTCTATAATTATTGCTCGAATTACCGAAAGATGTGAAAACCAGACTAATGTTAATCATTTCAAAATTAATTATTTTTTTAGTTATTCATATTCCATTATAATTAATTTATAAATAAAATAAAAAACAGTTATTTCAAAGTTCACAAAGTTCAAGTTTTCGCTTCTGTCGGCAGTCCCCATGAGTGCCTATTTTTTTGTTAGTCTATGACTGTGATTATTTTTTTATTATGTCTTAGATAAATGTACTTGTTCTTCTTATTTTTTTCGGTTTCAAGCAAGATATCTGTGTGCTCCTCCTTGTCTGTATATTTTTTATTAAAACCGAGTAATTTTTATTAAAAAGCTGAATAATATTTGACAGAAGAGGTTCACCTGGCGCGGCCCGCGGTGGCGGAGGGCGGCGAGCTGCCCGAGGGCGCGGCCGCGTCCGACGACGAGCCGCCCGCGCCGCGCGACGACCCGCACCGCGCGCTCGACCTCGACCTCGACCTGTCAGTGACCCGCTGCCACCTGCACACTATTCCACCTGCTTCTTTGTTAACAGTTTCACTTTAGTTATAAAAACTTTATTCAGCTCAGAAAGCACTGTACAATATTTAAAAAAGAACTAGTAATGCATTACATAGTAGCTTTAGGCGCTACAATTTTACTAATTCCCCGGACCCTACACTAGGATTGCATTTCCTGCACGCTAAGCATCTCCACAATAGAAACGGGTTTTGTCGACGGAAGAATAGACAAAATTACAGATAAACAATCGAAATCTGTCATTTTAAACCTATGGTTAAAATATATGGTTGTCAATTTGTCATGCTACGCTGCATTTCTACTTTATCAGAGAACCTTAGGCGATGATGGGTTTCAAATGATTTATACACATCTCGTAAACTTACAGGCCTCTACGTGAAGAAGAGCTACTCACGTCAAGAATACATCACTACCCCACGCCTGAAAGCGGACTGTTGGACAAAAAGCCCAAGTCGTCGAAAAAGTCCAAATCTGCCGACAAGACGTCCGGCGACAAACCTACGAAGAAGAGGAAGGAAAAGAAAACTAAACAAAAGACCGTAGATTTAATGCTACCAGAAGTAGCTAAGGAAGTAGATGAGGCGCTGCTTATTGATGATCTGAGCAAGACAAATGGCGAGAAACCAACGAAAGATAGTGACGTAGCGGACGATGAAGCTTTCCTTGTTGAACCTCACACGAAGGACACAAAGACTGAAAAACATAAAAAATCTAAAAAGGAATCAAAAGATAAAGAGTCGAAGAGGAATAAATCAACAAAGAAAGGTATTTTAACTTTTTTTATAAAAAGTATTATTATTCCCTACTTACTTGTTACATTATCCGATTTTTTTCCACTTATTATTCCCAATGCAACCCCCTCGTTGCCGGGTAGGTCTAGGGTTCCGTACTTCTAGGGTTCATACTCAAAGTGTGCTTCTGGTGTGTGTTTGTGGGATCTCCGCGAAAATACTAATTTAAATTTAAACAACATCTAAACCATGTCTAACCCTAACCAACGGCTAAACATGGTTTTGTGGTATCACTTTTGCTAAACAACTGCTAAACACATGTCTAAGGGTCAGTTCACACCGTTACGCGACGCGTTGCGCACATTTTTATGATCCGAAACAATATCGAATTTATTTACTACACAATTAGGTATAAACGCGCTACGCAGCACCGCGCATCTCAGCGTTCTTTGACACGTGTCAACCCTCGCATTGAAATTTTAATTTACGTTTTCTTATAGAAAATAAGCGACGCGTCGGTTCACGTCGCGGTCTGAACTGACCCTTAGGCGTGTCTATGGTTTTTGTGGTAAGACTGTAAAGGGTTAAATAGATAGATTGATGGTAAGAGAGTTGAAGTCGCATGTAAGGTTCGGCATCCAGTCTCTTGCGGTATTTTGTTTTTAGCTGCATAGGTTGAGTTGAGAATCCTGTGTCGCACAGTTTGTAGTTTTATAGTTATTTAAGGAAATTGATGAAAATTTACGCTCGTCTCCTATCTCCGGAAATACAGAGCATAAAATCTTGAATAAATATACAGGAATTTATAGTTCTATACTTATAGATTACAGGAAAACCTATAATAAGTTCATGGTCCAAAAATAACATGACAAATATCTCAATATTGTGTTGTACTTATAAACTTACATTTGCAGATGGAATGTATGAGAGAACATGTTTTTCAACTACTGAGCATTTTTTAAGTATCCCGGTAGTCCCGGTAGTAAAGCTAGTATAGTAATTTCTCTGACTTTCCCGCACTAGTGCAGGAATGCAAAGACAAAGCACGTTTTTAAATACACTGCATTATGAACCTAAAAGTGTTGCAATAAGAGCCATTTCTCGAGCAAGTGCGTTGAAAAATATAACAGCTAGATCTGAAATGATTATTTTTGTTTAATTCACAGGCAAACATGAAAAGAAGACCGGATATGAAGAAGCATTAGGTATATCTACGCCTAGCAAAGAAGTCATTTAGTGTACATATTAAGTAAATTGCTTAATTTTCTTCATTCATGTCACGCTAAACATGCTGTCTCAGTGCAATTGTTAATTTGAACAATTTAAGGATATTTTTTATTGATGATTAGTTCAACTCCAATATGTATTAGTTTTAACTCCATATTTGAAAGCGAACTATGTCCATTTATATGAATATATTATTATAATATTTCCATAAGTCTATATAGTAACAAATAAAAAGCTAAATATATTAATCATAAACAGTTTTTATATTCACAAAAAAGTTGACAATATGCAGCTTTCCAATTTAATGATGATTTGATGGCAGTAACTGCAAGATACTAAACATACTACTATAATATACAAAATAATGTATACCTATCTAAAAATAACTCAAAAACAGGTACGTGTATGGGTATTCTAGTGCTATCACTGGGTACACTTTTATTTCTATTTTGCGCCGCACACTGGACCCTTCCCCGTGGATCCCCGACCACCGCCTCCTCCGCCTTTCTTGGGAGTTATTTGTATCTATGAAATTATAAAAACAGGGTAAGGAATAAGGACAGGGGAACGTAAGGCCTGATTTTTCAATCATACATTAGACTGAGGAAAGCCGGTAGTACGTTCCTGTTGGACGATATCCGACATCCACGCGGGCAAAAGCTAGTATTGTATATCTGTGGCATAATTTCCTCGACTTTCCCGCACTAGTGCAGACTCTCTATGTGTTTCTATGTAAGTTTCATTGATACGATTTGTACGAGTAAATTGAAAATCATTCATATTTAAAGCTAAGAAAATGTGACGTTGAAAATGTGGGTACCTATAATAGATGAACAGAGTTGTGAATATTTTCTTTGGCAAAGAAACCATTTGAACATGTTGTATACTCATAGTGAGATTACACACTAACGTATTTTACACTTTGTAGGTACCTATACACGTCGTTATCTACAGCAGCCGATAATATTAAGGCCCTTTCCTCATTGGTCGGTAAGCAGCAGTGTGGTATAGTATGCTCTGTATACCGAAACGATACCGCACTGCGTTCATTTACGGACCTTTTTTTTTTTGTGTGTGGGAAATCATCAAATGGTTTCCCCCGCTCTGGGCGGAGCGGAAGGGCGTGTCACACTTTTACTGCCTAAAACCGTCAGTTGCCTGTTGCTAAGGTCCCGGTATCCCTTTCGGAGTTTCCTGCAACCCTGACAGGCTTCATTTACGGACCTCACATTATATTTTCGGCATTATTTGTGCAGTACCGCTTACATCCTCGCGAGAAAATGTCGACTTCGGAATGATGAAGACGTGGCGTTTTATATTTATCTACGTTTACGAAAAAAATTAAAGCGCTATTGGCGACATCGGTAAATTGAAAAAAACAATTATTTTCGATTAAAACGCGTGACATGTCTCTCTCTCTCTGTAAACACCGAGCGGGACTGGATGTTTCAGTATAATTCAATGTACTTTATGGATGTTTCTACCGAGACCACAGATGAATACAGATGGTTAATTCCAGAAAATCATTTAAATAAAAAGCGACTCATACTACGAAGCGCAGCGCTAATGACTTACGGCTCAGCAGTGTTTTAATCCGCGCTTACGTCTCTCCGTACCCGAGCTCACATCTCTTCGTCCACCCTTTCCCCTTTCAACCAACCTTTCCCCTGCCAACCAGGTCAGCCAGGGGGCGGCGAGGCGTAAGCGCGGTGTCGCCTAGCCGTAGCCGAGTTGACGTACAGGCGCTGCTGATACGCTTTCGTTACGTGCATACGGTAGGTTGACGCCTGGTTGACAGCGAGGCGAAAGGCGTTACGGTTACGATCCCTTTCCGATCCCATATGTGTGCTGAGACCTTTAATCTTTGACTCCGTTACGCTCACTGAATTGGACCGACAAGACGAGCCCACCGCGAACTTGTAGGTCCCGCGCATACCGAGCCAATCAGGAAACGCTCATTGAAATATAGGCGCTCAGTGAACTTTTGGTACCGCGGGTATACCGAGCATGCTGGTCCGCATCGGTAACGCACGGACCAATGAGGAAAGGGTCTTAGGGAAACAGTATAAAGAACAAGTACAATACAGATCTAAAATAAATTTATTATATTCAAACGAAGCCAAAAATAAATATTTAGACTGTAATAGACTTTACATACTTAGATTCAACTGTAGATACCATAAAATATGTATTGTATCTCTGCAGATTTTGCCTCGTTCAGAACGTGGCAAATTAAAATGTTGCTATTTACAAATAAACATACATAATGTACAAAATAGTAATTATTGCGTCGTTACACGTCTCAACGTACACATCTACTGTACTCTGTAGGTGTACTTCAAAATTAACAATACATACTTTTAATATTTTCGTAAATTAATTTAATAAATGAAATACTTTTTTACTCGATCTCAATGAATATTATATAGCAAATTACAATTTTATAACGCCTTGAAGGGTTTCAACACTTCACTACAACATCAATGTTATTTAAACAATCATTCGAATTAATCGTGTTTTATCTAATAGTTTTATTTATGCTAAATGTGTTTCAATAAATAAATCAATGGACTACATTATTTAATCTAATTGGCTCTGATGCATCCAGTTCTAAGTGGCAAATCTGCCCTTACATATTCCATCAGCAACTCTCTTTTTCTGTAAATTCGTGACTTTCAAAACAAATGGTGCTATTGGAAATGAGAAGTGCATTCGGAATCTATTGAAGGGGTAACTCACAAGTTAAGTGCTAACTATTTCACATGTAGATATCACAATGTACTTCAGCTTATTCTCGTAAAATATTAATATAACAATAAAGCCTATCGATAAAATATGTAATAAATGGAATAGGTAGACTGCAGGTATGTCATAAAAACAGTGTTATGACCAACAAGTTTTCTGTGAAATGGCTAACAGGCTTCAAGTTGAACTTTGGCTCACAATATGAAAAAACAGTTCTATTTAGAACTATTAAATAGCTATATTATATTTAGCGTTTTGTCAATACTTATTAGTAAGACAGTTTAATAGTCAATAGGTTCACAGATTACTTCATGTCTTATCAGGGCCTGTTTCGTGTTTACAGATCAAATCACAACTTTTCTTTTTGTGTTTATTTATGTGATAATCTCGTCTATAAAGGCCACTAAGATGTGTCTTGAAAGTTAGATAAAGGCGAATGAATAAAAGTGTTTTACCTTCGAATGATTCTCATCTTAAGTCATCCCAGCTCATTTCACAGAACCTGGCGATAGCCCTATACTTTTGTAAAATATGTCATTACAGGCGACAATGAGTGTTACATAACTACCAAGCTATACAATCACTTATGCCAAAAATTCGAAGCAACAATAATTACAACTGGATTACGCTAGACAACAGTTATGACCAATTAGATAGTGATGGTTAAGATATATGAAAAATACTGAATTTTTTACTCGTCGTGCTTATACTCAGGGAAGTTAAATTTCACCTCAACACCAGCTTTCTTGCCGAGATTAACGATCTCTGCTAGCTGCACCACGAGCTTCGCAGCTTCATCGAGGTTATCACGCGGCACGATGCGAAGTCCTGAATCCGCGATGATTTTTCTTGCCTCATGCACTTTTGTACCCTGTCAAAATCAAAAAAATTTAAGGTATTAAATATTCTATCCATAATCAAATATGAACTTGCATGTTACAGTAATAAGTTAAATCGCGTTTTTTCTATTTTAAAGACCAATTATAATATACTGCTAAAAAAAAAATGTGATTTAAAAGGGTAAATAGAGATTTAAATAAATGTTGTGATGTGTTGTAGTAGCAAAAAGGTTTTGATTGATTTTTTGTGGCTTTGACCGGTAAGAGTTTTGACTATGATATAGGTAAATACATTGGTTGGGAAAAGGTTGCAGATGAAGATAATTATGAAGAACCAAACATGATAACAATGGTAATAAAAGAATTACATAATACATACCTGAAGACGAACAATAACAGGGATTTCGATACTAAGGTTCTTGGCTGCAGTAACAATTCCCTCTGCGATGACGTCACACCTCATGATACCTCCGAAGATGTTTACCAATATGGCGGTCACGTTCGGGTCCGACAAAATGATAGTGAAGGCTTCCTGAACAAGAAAAAATATGTTAAACGTAGTATATAATACAGGGAGTAAATCCATCACATAGAAGTCAACTACGCATTCTGTACATCAAATTAAGTAACATAGCACAAAAATAATTTCTGGGAAAAAACTTTAATTTTTGGTGTGAAAAATCGTTGTCTACGGTCTCTTCTCAACGGTCTTTTATTTTCTTCTTTCTTTCAATACACTATATGAACTTAGAAACTTGTATTGCTGATTCTAATTTTTATAATTATGTAAATCCATATTTGTTACGGTCGCGAATCATATTTAGATCAACATACAACCTGATACTGACTTGCAAATTGCAAAAAACGTAAGAAAATTTGAATTTCGCGGGCTACCCTGAAGCTTTCGCGCAAGCGTGGTGATCAATTCTTGTGCCTCCTCTTTATGAGAAGAGGGCTTTGCCCAGCAGTGGGACTATGTATACATTTAGGAATATGTTAACGAGACGCACCGTTACAGCCTGTGCGGTGGCGCCACCTCCGACGTCGAGGAAGTTGGCGGGATCACCGCCGTGCAACTTGATGATGTCCATCGTAGCCATGGCCAACCCAGCGCCATTTACCATACACCCAATAGTACCTAAGAAAACCAGATATTTTTATCAATTGTAGCATCAGTTTATTCATAACTAGCTGCTGCCCGCGGCATCGCCTGCTCGGACCCTAATTATTTTTCTAAAACAGAAGTAGCCTAATTTACTTCTTATAACAGCTATCTGCCAGTGAAAGTTCCGTCAAAATCGGCCCAGCCGTTTCTGAAAATAGCTGGAAAAAAAAACAGACGGACAAACTAAGTTTAAAGAAATGTATATCTTTCATATGCATTTAGTAAAAAGCTGTTAAAAACATTTATTTGTATTAATAAATTCAATTAAATTCATACCATCGAGTGCAATGTAGTTCAAGTTTGACTTAGCAGCTTGGATTTCTTTGGGATCTTCTTGAGTCGGGTCCCTCAAAGCAAACAGTTCCTTTTGTCTGTAGTCAGCGTTGTCGTCGAATCGGAACTTAGCATCCAAGCAGAAGACTGAAACGAAAAGACCATTATATATTTTTTTTTTTTAACTTACCCTTTTCAATGCATAATGACAAGTTTTTTACTCGTATAGTCTTTGGTCTAGCCTCACTCAGTAAGCTGTTAATGCTTTTCGCGTTCAGTACAATCATGCATGTTTTTGTAAATATTACTAACTTAAGTAGCTTGTAGGTAAGTAAATTGATACTAACATTATGAGTCCTGGTTACTTGAAAATAAATCTTTTATTATACTTATATAAACTAACAAATGTTTAAACTCACTGAAAATGTTATTCGCTTTACTTGTATTATGCTATAGTTATTCGTTAACTCAATTCATCCTAGAAGAGATTTTTTTGCTGGGATAATGCACACTATGTTTGGGCGAAACCTAAATTTGATGAGTCGAACGAAAATTAAATCAAAACTATAAAATAAGCAGCATACATTCAAAATGTTAATACTGATAGAATTATTCATTATCAGTAAAGTACTTACATTTGCCAGTAATAGCATCTTCCGCGTAAGGGTTCACCTCAACTAGAAGAGCGTCTTTTTTCACAAAGAGGTCGTACAACCTTTTAACCATATCTGATGCTTCAGGAGTGTCTAGGCCAATCTAAAAAAAAATCTAGTATAAAAAAGAGCTTTTCATAATTTAACTATAGATTTAAATTTCTGATTTACATCTGCAAATTAGGCCTCCTATTTACTAGATCGTCACTTGTTTTTGTTTATACATTTCCTTTAAAAGGAAAATCGCATAGTGAAAGCCGTTACCTTACTCTTTTAAACCACCGCACAACAAAGGTTGGTGTAGCACTCGGTTGCATTAAGTTCATGGGCCCCAACTGCCAACTATACGACGGCGACGCCTAGTGTGCGGTGTAACTGATAAAAGTACCTTAGTTAAAACACGTTTTATTTGCTCGTCCTTGAGTCCTGCGATGATGTCGATAGGTTCGTACGTGATAGCCTCAGGATTCGACGCAGCCACATCTTCGATACTAACACCACCTTGAGAAGATGCAATAATAACTGGACCCTAAAAACAACAGATTTATGAAATTAATAAACAATTCATTACTACTGGAAAGGAAAACGAATCCACTATTTTACGAGGTGAGGAAGAGTCATACATACATTAAAGCTGCGCTCCATCATGACGGCAATGTAAAATTCTCTACGGGGGAACTTGCGCTCGGTCACCATGACCTTATTGCAGATACGTCCCCCCGCGCCAGTCTGCTTGGTGACTAGGTACTGCTTCAGCATCTTGCTGGCTATCGCGCTGGCAGCTTCGGGCCTACATAGTGATAGTAAGTAAAGCTTGCAGTGAATAAACAATACACGTCTATTCAGGGTTGCTTGCAGAAGATAAGATGAAATTGGATAGAACAGCCAACATAGTCAGCCGCGTATATGCACTCAAGCTTTCATGCGGTGAGTGTTGAGTTATTTCAAAATGCTGTTAAATAGAATCTTTCAATTTAAATGCAATTGTATGTATACAGTGTTTTTTTTCTAAATCCCGTAACTCTAGGCCAGTGTTTTTCAATCTTTTTGAATACGCGACCCCTTTAGAAGTTAACAAATTCTAACGACCCCCTAGGCCCTAGGGTCATCCTTCTGACTGAATTTGTATTTTAGTCTGAAGTGTAGGAGCTAGAAACACTTGCCTTTGTTCTTTTGTCCACAACCCCTGAGTAAGGCTTCGCGACCCCCCCAAGGGGTCGCGACCCACAGGTTGAAAATCACTGCTCTACGCCATAGCTAGGGTATTAATGAGACCATGTCAAAGAATCAACTGGCATGTGCTTTTTTTTTTTCAATTTTTCATACAAAAATAATTAATGCGACAGTCACGATTATTTTGATATAAAAACAAAAAAAAAATCTAGACTATTTCTGTTCATTAAAAAATATAACAACGTCGCTTTTTCTTAGCTATAAAATATGAATGAAAATTATTTAGTCGTACTTATCTACACAATCTTGATGATGATGAAACTTAGATACACAATGTTACGTTATCTTAAAAAACAAAACACATTGAAAAAATAATTTATTCACATTTCTATAATACTAGCTGTTGCCCGCAACTTTGTCTGCTAACAGGATTCAAAAGTAGCCTATGTCCTTCTCCGGGTCATAGTCAACCCATGTGCGAAATTACATCCAAATACGTTCAGCCGTTTTAGCGTGAAAGCGTAACAAACAAACAAACTTACTTTCGCATTTATAATATTAGTTAGGACTACTATGGATTATTTACTCACGTGTCAACCATTTTGACACCACCTTGGAGGCCACTTTTAAAGGTGCCTCTGCCTCTGCCTCCAGCAAGTACCTAAAATAGCATTAGTAATTACAATCTTCATACAACCGTCTAAGAATAGTAGTTTATGAAACTATTGCATAATGAGGAGTATTAAAACAGGCGAGGTTTTTACATGAGTGTTTTATTACATATTTATAGGCAGTTTCATAAAAATTGGAATCAAAACTTTATTGTAATGCTATAATTATGGCGCGACCCGCTTAAGCGTTCCACTACAAAAAAATAATTGATGGAAACTCCTTGGTGATACTAACAAACTAAACTAACAAAATATTGTAACATTATTTTGTTAGAAAAAAAGTTTTATCCTTACTAATATTATAAATTCGAGTGAGTTTTTTTGTTGGTTACGCTTTCACGCTAAAACGGCGCTACGCCCCGCGGTTTCACCCGCGTAAGTCTCGATTCCTCGGGAATATAGGGATAAAAATAGTCAACCCATGTGCCAAATTTCATCTAAGTCCGTTCAGCCGTTTAAGCGTGAAAGCGTAGCAAACAAACTCACTTTCGCATTTATAATATTATAGTTAGGATTAGGATATAAAAAGTATGTCAATAAAAACTCGTTTTGAAGTTTATAATTCCAATTTTATGATATGAGAGTACTTATATAAAATAATTTAAATGTCCAGCTAGTTTCATCCAGATTCACAATTTTGAGTGCATTTTGATTTAAGATGTATTTTTTTTGTCTCATTATAAATAATTTTAAGAACTTGAAATAAAACTTTCATAAATTACCTGAGCCTTGAGTACAATGTCTTTTGTGTTAAGTTCTTTAGCAAACTTGAGAACTTCATCTGGGGTAGTGGCCACATTGAATTTAGGTACAGGAATGCCATTGTCTCGCAAGAGGGTATAGCTTATATGCTCATGAACATTCAAGTTCCGGACTTGCTGTTTGCTTGGGTAATGATTTGCAGTTGCCGCCACCAGCAACTGAAATTACACAGATTACATTATTTATTAGCTAAAATAAAATATCCAACACAGATAATTATAATGCAATTTACAATTTGCTGTTATATATTACAACATCATAATATTTTATTATACTTTTCATCTTATTTGTGTAAAAGTAAGCAAAATTCATAATGAATTGCTGCATTACAAGTGCCTTTATCTCCAACTTGATAACATCATATCATCAACTGTTTATTCACCCATAGAATTTCATATATGCATAGAAATAATTTTGAACATAACAGAATGCATGTATTCCCCGATGGGTTGGGCAGAGATGTACCTATAATAAACCCACATTTCGCAAGTTATGTTTGAGAGCCTTTGCCATCAAATGGGCACAAATCCAGACTCCGGGCTACTAGTGAGAAATTCTAGATGAAAATAACACTTTGCCCAACCTGGGAATCGAACCTATCCCAATCATACCATTTAAATTAACACTATAAAAGATAAATCACAGATTCAAAATCACGCGTAGGTGAGACGGGTGACGCTAGGATGGGGTCAATGACCTTTTCATCGGCTATAAGGTATGTGATATTCATTGCTTCGCTTCTTTTTAACTGACTTAAAAAAGGAAGAGGTTCTCAATTCAGTTTTTTTTTTTGTATTTTTTTATTATGAATTGATTTTGATGATTCTTTTTTTGTTTGGTAGGTCATGCCTCAGAGGTGGTCCCATATATATACAGCTTCAATATTACGTATTATTCCCAGCCTTAATGGACAGTCACTGTTATTTACTTATCCTATGTATATTAATAAATATAAACCAAAGTATGGGTAGCACATTAACTAGATAACCACTACAACAAATATTGAACTTTGTACAAATTTGAACATGTGACAATAAAGATGTAAGTACCTATCTCACATACAAGTAGGTATTACATAATTATTTGTGGAGCTACAAGAACTTTGTAAGTTATAGTGTGTATAAACATTAGCTCCTTTAAAACCATGTACCTGGGCGACCAAGCTCTGCTCTGATGAAAATGAATTTTCACAAACCAGCTATATCAATTTTTAGCCCGTAATTTATATACCCGTAATATTGCCTATATTACACCATAATACCCTATATTGCAACTTTTATCAAAATTGTTAATGCCGTTTTCAAAAATGTGAATACAAATATTGCTCATGTAATAGTATAGAATTTAATAACCTTCCAACATTGACTGAGAGGAAATCTAAATCTACAATAAAAAAAATAAAATGGATATTAGTCACCAAATAATTGCAAACACCATCTGTTCATACTTTTGTTCATCTCGCAGGAATATAAACTGTTGAAAAATTTTAAAAAGATAATTTTGTTACAGTAATAAAATGCATTAAAATTTCATAATCTATCCATGTCTTGCTGTCAGATTGTGAGATAGAAAGGAGTGAAACAAACACCACCCACTTGCCTTGAAGAAGCATGTGATAAATCACGTGAACAGGATATAAAAAGAAAGAAAACCCCCTGGATATCTCCCTGCCCATTCCCTCCTGAATCATCACCATAATGGTCATTGAATAAAACCAGCTGGTTTTATTTTGCTTTCATTCAGAATGAGTGAACTTGAACCCGTGCTTCAAGAAACAGCTGTGCAAGAGCCGCCAAACAAAACTGACCAACGAAGGACAGATTTTGTGGAAGTAAACAAAATTATCTGTTCACAATTATTTTACAACAGTTTAATAAATTTTTATCAACTGAGTGTTTGCAATTTGCTGTTATCCTCAAAACAAGCAACTTAAAATATCTCGGGGTAATAATAGACGAAACACTCTCTTTTAGAAAACATATCGAAAGTTTAGTTAAAAGAGTGCGCAAACTAATATATGTTTTTAAAAAATTACGATCATTTGCTGATTCAAAATTAATCACACAAGTTTATTTGGCCCTATGTCAATCAATAATTCAATATTGTATCACTTCTTGGGGTGGCGCACCCAAAACTAATTTACTTCCTCTTGAAAGATCTCAGAGAGCAATTTTAAAGATAGCAAACTTCCATCCCTTCTTCTTTCCCACAGATCAGCTATATAGATCCTGTAACGTACTGACGGTTCGCCAGCTTTTCATTATGCACTTAGTATTAAAACAGCACACCATGCTCAAGTTTACTGCTGACAATACTAACAAAAGACGGAATGATATAGTGTGCACATCTAATGCAACCTCAAAACATGTCTTTGTAGAAAGATTTTTTACATTTTTAGGACCCTTTTTGTATAATAGATTAAGTAGAATACTTAGTATCCATAAATTAAATTACTTTAGCTGTAAAAAAATTATACTTAATTATTTACTAACCCTAGATTATGCACAAACGGAAGATCTACTTGTTGTCTGCAAATAGAACCGCTAACGTGCCTCTTTGTTTTTATGTACCTAAGTTCTTGCTTTAGTTTTTAATTTTGTACTCATTGTTAATTTATTAAAATAAGTATCTATGCACTTTCTAGCCTGAAGCACAGGTTCAACCTAGTTCAGGCAAATATGCAACTGTGCTCTATTTTAAACTGTTATTGTATTTATTGTAAACGTGTCCCTTCTTATAAATAAACAAATTATTAATTATGCAGTGACAGCTACAATTAAAAAATAAAATAATATACATATTACATTACATATTTATTATAATTAAAAAAACTATTAAAAATAGTATAATAAACACACAGAAACTAAACTACATTCTCTTCACTGCTTCCTACAGTACCTTTGTCTAGTACCATTACAGTAATTCAGAAATAATTTATATTTCTAAATTGAAATTTTCATGCTTTCAGGGATGTTTATTGCAACAAGACCTGCCAGTTTGGTCGTTGGGTCGGCAGGGTTTTATTGATCCGTTGTGGAAAATGCGGATAGAAGTAAAAGTAAGTTGTGTGCATTTTTAGATGTTAATAGGTCACATTTAAAATTCAATGGATTAAGGCTTTTGTTAATTACGTTGGTTAAATTATATACTATTTCGTGATGACGTAAGGTCACAAAAGATGTGTATGACAAGGTCAAATTTATAAATAAATGTCTAATTGCAATCAAGGTCTACTGTTAGGGAACAAAAATAAAAGTTGTTTTTTATATTTTTTACACTTACATTACATTACATCTATCTAATAGTAATTGATTTGAAATAAAAGCACGTCTTTAGTTTCTTGTTTTAGTGATATTAAGAACAGTAGTCATCATAAATTCCGAAACACTCCAGTAATGGTAATATTTGTGAGCAAATAATGAATAACTAGATAAATGTTTTTACCTTATTCGCATTTTTCAGGGAAATAATTTGGGAGAGACCAAGAGGACGGGGAAGTAGGGCCGCCATTTTTTCACTACCACAGCCACAGAGTACTTTTCAGCACAGCACAGCCACAGACAGCACACAGTCACAACACAGACTATACCACAGACAAGGAACATAAACTCACATACGGAGAGACCACAGACCACAGAGACAGAGATACAAAAGCTTGCTATGCTATTATTAGTAATCTGTGATGCGATAAGGTGGCCCGCGAAATTAAAATTGTCTTATATTTTTTGCAATTTGCAGGTCAGTATCAGGTTGTATGTTGATCTAAATATTATTTGCAACCGTAAAAATATGGATTTACAGAATTATAAACATAAGAATCAGCAATACAACTCTCTAAGTTCATGAAAGTGCCAAATGTCATGATTTCATGAAATAGTCATTCAATACACTTTCATGAGCTTAGAGAGTTGTATTGCTGACTTTGATGTTTATAATTCTGTAAATCCATATTTGTTACGAGCGCTAATAATATTTAGATCAACATACAACTTGATACTGACCTGCAAATTGCAAAAATCGTAAGAAAATTTTAATTTCGCGGGCTACCCTAGCGCTTCAACCTTAAGACTACAGATAAAAGGTCATGTCATAAGCAAAAATGTTGCCACTCTTGTCCGCAATAAAATATGTTTGAAAGAAAGAAAAATGCGTTTATTGGCATTGCAGCAGAAAAATACACCTTTAAAAAACTATAAAAACAGAAAACATTTGTACGTTTGTATACATAAAGAATGGAGTGATCCGTATTCAGTTGTGATTGTATTATGTGCTACTCTGTTGTGAACCGCATCCCAGACAGAGGTGACCTTGGTTGGCGACCGGCAGAGCTCTTTCAAGTGTTTTAACAACATGGTCGCCAACATGCCATTCTGTCGATAAATTGGAGTAAAGACGTCGTAACGAATTTTTTTGCGATTGGATCATTTGTTTTTCATTTAAAAAACCAAAACCTCCCAGACTAGGCGCTTTTGATTGTTGTCTTTGTACTGTTCGCAGCTAATCCCACGAACAGGGTAGGTAGGTACATACACACGGCTACACATCAAGCTATACATTTCCATTATAAGCTGACCTCGCATTGTACGGAAATCCTATACAATGCGAGACCAGCATAAACTGGAAATGTATAGCTTGATAAGTAGCCGTGTGTACATACCTGAAAGCGATTTGCTACGGTCGCGAATCATATTTTAATCAACATACAACTTGACACTGACAAATAGCAAAATCCGTTAAAAAAAAAAAAATCGCAGGATAACCGGAGGGGGAGGAAATATTATTTGCGGTCGCATGGAATGAAAATTTCATGAAATCGCATCGAGATATAAGTACTAACGTACTAGAGAAGCTACGTCAAATAACAGAATTGTCCTATTCTTCGTATTGAATCTTTAGTTCGCTGCAGCGCTAAAATAATAACAATTCGTCTAAACCGTACCTAATTTACCACAGTGCTAGATTTGCTGCGGAAGTGTATTTATTCTCGGCAAAAAGGTCTTAAGCGCCATGTAAATCACGGCACTTACGCGTTTTCTTCGACAAACTGCGGCGCGATCGCCGCAGTTGAACGAGACAAAGTAGGAATTTACGGTGTCTTCTCTAGTACGTTAGTACTTATATCTCGATGTGAAATCGTCATTTAATACACTTACATGAACTTAGAGAGTTGTATTGCTGATTCTAATTCTGTAAACCCATATTTGTTACGGCCGCAAATAATATTTAGATCAACATACAACCTGATACCGACTTGCAAATTGCAAAAAACGTAAGAAAATTTGAATTTCGCGGGCCCCTACCGTATCCCCCATAAGACAATGAAATTATGAGCAAGCTTCATCAACGGCGAGCCGAGTAAGGTCGCGAACTTAAAGACCGCGTACTTTAAGTACGTACGTTTTTCTATCACCCACTTAAAAGACTTAAGTGGCGAAACAGGCCACAAGTCCACAGGTACACAAGCACACTGGCCATAATTACGAGTACTTGCTCGTACTTATGGCTCGGCGGCGAGCTTACTCGCCCTGTCTGTCATCGCCTCGAGCCAATTTGACGCCCTGTCTGTCATCGCCTCGAGCCAATTTGACAATGAAATTCTGAGAAAGCTTCACCGACGGTAAGCCGAGTAAGGTCGCGAACTTAAAGACCGCGTACTTTAAGTACGCACGTTTATCACCACTCTAGTAATAATTGAAACAATAGAAACAAGGTTTTATCTTATATAAATTTTTTAAAGCATATTATTATTATTTATAGGTTAAAATTTGATGTTGGGATTAGTTTTTCATAGTCTAACTTATCAACATTTTTATTTTTTTCTTCAGTCCATACTCCATTTCCGGAAAAATAATGATTCTTCTCTAGTAAATATAGAACTAAACTTAATTTTTGGGACTTGCTCAGAGAATTATAATTCAACTTTTCTTGAAACAAAGGAATTTGTTTTTCTATTAGCTTTTGATCTATTATAAGAAGAGTATCTCTAACTTTCTTCCAAGGATATAATAATATAGGACAGTTCTCATAAATATCTTGATCTGTAAACTGTTTGGACAGTTGATCATAAACATACTTCACTTGAAGTACTGGTGTGTTAATCCAAAAAGGGTGCCTTTTTATAACATTGCGAACATGCGTCATATTAAACTTCTTTCCTAATGACTGTGATATGCAAAACAGTAAATCTTTTCCTTTGCCTAACCTATCACCAGGAGCTTTTTCGAATATGTCATAATGTGCTGCACTTCCAGACAGGATATTTAAACTAACACACTTTTTGTTATTAATGTATAATTTGTTCAATCGTTTCATTGCTGTTGTATTATAGTGTATCATCTTCAGAAATCGTGGATGTTTAATGAACGCACTGAATTCCGGTATATTTTTTGCTTGTTCCAATCTTTCTCTTATTGTACTTGGAGCTAAAGTATAAATACTAAAACATCTTCTTTGTGCCTCATTGGTAATGCCATATTCTTCGAAGATCTTCCGTGTATCAAGCATAGTATTAAAGTTTCTTGTAGCCAATTTAGGATGCATCCGAATTACTTCTTTGATATCAATTCCACCAATACACCGGAAATTATGAATTATATTTTTCAAATTTTCTGGATCAACATGGATTAGATACAAGTTGGATTTAATTTTATGATTAGGTATCATAATTTGCAATTGTAATATCTCTAATGTTTCATTTATACATTCCAAAGGCCGATGTTTAATAGTAGGATAAGTTTTAACACCTCTACCAAACTCTTCATTTGTAAGATCCAAGACAAGTTCAAGATATCTTTGAATGATTTTCAAGCGCAATGTATATAATGATGTGTAATTTACATCTTCGTCAATCAAGGTCGTAAGAGATGTGGGCCACTGGGTCATAAAACTTGCTAGTTTGTTTTCAATATTAATATGGGATGGTAGATATCCTAATTTCTTCAGTTCCCCAATTTTCTTCTGTTTTAAAATTGTTAAGTATGTTGCTAAGGACATTGAGGATATATTTTGTATCCCACATTCCTTTAAAACTTTGTATCGAAATTTTAAGGTTACGGGTAAAATTCCAAACAATGAAGGTTCTTCGATTAGTAAGCTGTTGGAGAATCCCATCTCATTAATGGTCTGTACTAAACTTTCGATTTTTTCATCATTTAGTTTAGTTATGATGGGATGTTTCATACATAAATGTTGGGCTTTGCTTTCACTTATATTTAGATGTTTACTTAAACTTTTCACATTACTTGTGGTTTCTTTAGTCGTTGCACTGGCTTGTAAATAACGCCTCCCCTTAGACAGGAGGTAAATTAAATTAGGTCTTTTTGAATTCATTAGTAGATACTGCATTTATAAAAGCTATAATCATAAATACGCGTTTGAAAGTAATAAAAATAAATACTTTTGTTCCAATCCAAATCCAATACTTTGATTGACAGATGTGGATGATGACAATGACAGACACTAGCTGTCATCTGTCAAGCTGTGAGCTTACCATGGAATTAGTATGTTCTATCTAACGGTAGTGAAGACTAATTAGTCTGTGGTGTGTGGTGAGTATAGTGTCCCAAATTGTGATAAAAACTGCCACTTGCTCACTTCAAATAACGCTACTAGAGTGCGTTTCATCAAATAGTTCCTTAGCCGTAATGTTGCCTCCTCTGTTAAATTTTAATAACGGACCTATTGTAGCGGCGGCGCGCGGCGTAGCGCATTCCTACAACAGTGGAGCGAACATTACGGCCCTCTTATGTGCTATCCTTTTGAAACCTGAAGACTTCTAAAGTGGGTGATAAACGTGCGTACTTTAAGTACGCGGTCTTTAAGTTCGCGACCTTACTCGGCTCGCTGTCGGTGACACACGTGAAGCTTTCTCAGAATTTCATTGTCAAATTGGCTCGCGGCGATGACAGACGGGTCAGTAAGCTCGCCGAGCCATAAGTACGCGTACTTGCTCGCACGTCTATCACCCTTTATATATCAAGTCCCAAAAAAATTTCACTCCCTAAGGGCTATGACTACACTCCAACCGCGTCTTCTTTAACGTCTGTGGCGATAAAATCGTCGAAAACTCTGGCGATTACGACGTTGACATTACTTACGACCGTTATGATGTTGACATTTACTTACCTACGTTAGGGATGCAAGAAGTGCCAAAAAGTATCGATATTTAAAAAAAATATCAATGTTTATTTCGATAATTATATTTAAAAAAATCGATATCTTATAACGGTGAAATTTTCTAAAAAATATGTTTATATTATATAATCTAAGGTTTACATAAGAAGTTCAAGTTTTTTATTCATCCTTTTTACGGTATAATTTTTACGAGTCTGAATTCCAGCAGTTTTAGTTAGTGCCGACAATGGTGTTGCTCTTGGAAATTATCGTATCGTTTCGATATTGTAATATCAAAATAGTAAATATCGCCCTAAAATTTCGATATTTCGATATATCGATATTTTTTCCAAGCCTAACTTACATAAACAGGGCGGTAGGGCGTGTTGTGTTGATTAAATTTTTGATTGTATTGATAATTTGATTTAAAAATAATAATAAAAATGGTCAAATCGAAAACAGGATTATTTGCGCTTGGATTCTTTGTATTTGCATCTTTATTCATAATAATTGCTTTCGTAAGTCCTTATTGGCTGGTTACTGACGGAAAACTAAAGAACCCAAAGTTTATAAAAATTGGTAAGATGTATCATTATTGTTTGAAGATATGATAGACAGTTATTTGTATTTATAACTAGCTGTTGCTCGCAACTTCGTTCATGACTTACCGGCGTTTTTCTTTTCATAAATATTCCCGGGCGTGCGCACGACAAAATACCAATGTTTCATAGCTAACGAATGAATAGTACAAAACGCATACAGGAAACAAACAAATGTTCGTTTTTCAAAATATAGGAATGGCTTTTTTAACAAATGTATCTTTTGGTTAAATTTGCAGGCTTGTGGGAAGTTTGCTTCAATGGATTCGAAGAAATTCATCATTGGTATGACACGGTGTTTACTGGGTGCTGGTGGATATTTGAAGAGGAATATTACATAATTCATGACATACTACTGCCTGGATTCTTCATAGCAACACAATTCTTTTTCACTATAGCTATGTGCTGTGTTATTTTATCAATGTTTTTATCTCACCTTTATGTCAAGAAAGACAAAGATGACGACAAATACCTAACGCTTCTGGTAACTCTCGGGACAGTGCTTGTTATTGGAGGTTTGTAATAATTCTTACCTATATGTATAAGTCAAATTAGAGCAAAAAAAAAATTATATACGCTGCCACATGAATTGATTGCTCTTAGAGTTGAACAGATTTATAACAATATTTATATGGTATACTTTAGTGCCACTTTTATCAAACTAATAATTATTTGAATTATTCTCAGTAGTTAATTACCCCACAATTGAAATAGCCCCGCCCGAATTATATCTTATCAAATAGTTCTTGTAGAATATTCTGCTATAATATAAACTTATTTTCAGGATTCTCTGGCATCATATCTGTGGTGACTTTTGGTGCTAGAGGTGATGGTCGAGACTGGATGCCCAATTGGGAGCACAATGATCTGGGCTGGGCATATGCTCTTGGTGTCATAGGTGTTATCTTACTCTTCCCTGCTGGCATTCTATTCTTGGTAGAAGCAAGAGTTCAAAAGTATAAGAGACTTCATGAGATGCAGAGCCGGGAGCCATCATCTTATACTATGCATGAAAGGAAGGTTGGTTATGCAGGAGGACATACTGACATATAGACTAAGATTTTTTAAAGTACTTTTTATAATGACTCCGTCCGTTCTGATCTTTAACAGTTTTATTGAACAATGTGGTTTTGTATTTTACAACAAACTAATATTATAACTTAACACATTATTTTGTGGATTTGTACTATAATAATTGAATTTGTACTATAATCAATATAATTTATGTAATTGACTGTCTGAGTAGTCCGTCCAAAAATAGACACATTGTATGTATTCTTATAATATTTTTAGGAATAAGTAGTTTAGACTGAGCACAATTTTTTTACATGTAAAACTTAAACTTTTTACTTCTGTAAAATATTATAGCTGTGTTCAAGCTTAATTATGCATATTTTTAACAAACTGGAAATCCTGATCTGATGTTCTTTACTGATGTATTTTCTAAAAGATAATTTGTTAAAATGTGTTGTGGTTATAGGTATTAAGTTAAGAAATCACAAAGTTGATAAATATTCTTTGCTGCTAATAATATGTATTTTGAATTTGGATAAACTGTGAAATCTATAAGTATGTGTTGTGTGTGTATGTATGCAGGATTATTATGATCTGTAATGCATTATTTATTTAAACTTAATGGACAATAGTGGTATTAGTGATACATAGGCCTTCTGCGTATGTATATGTATTCCATAATTTTATACATAAAATAATAGGTATATCAAGAATATTGTATAGCGGTTAAAAATGTTATACAAATTCAAATCAAATCAGCTTACTGCAAACATAATGATGATTATTCATTGTGTATGCTCATTTAAAGAATGAATCTTTGCTTAATACATTATTATTAGTATAATATGTAAGTACCTACTGGTATTATAGATTTATTTTGATGTGTACTGAAAATATGTGTTTTTGTCATGCTAGGTTGGGGTTAACTGACGTTAAAAAAATTGAAATCCGCATGATTTCATACATTATTGTGGTTTGCGCCACCCAAGTCTCCCCCAACCTTTGGCTATGAAGGCTCATATTAGTAAAACCCAGACTAAATACCGCATAGTAAATACATGATCAGTATTGAAAATAATCAATTCGAATGGAATGTACATTGCTTGTAAGGTTTACAATAATGAATTAATTAAGAATTTGAATACTTTTAACTACTTATCACTTTATTAGCTCGTACTTCGCTTTTTTAAACAAAGAAGAATTTATACTATCTAAATTCGAAGGTACGGTTTTTCTGCACAGAAGCGACATCTTAGCTGCTTCAAAGCCTATGTGCATGCACTGTGCTTCCTGAAGTCCAGAGAGCATACCATGAATAAAGCCACTCGCAAAACAATCTCCTGCTCCTGACACATTCTCGATCATACTAATTGGTTCAGTTGGATAAAATCTTGCTATATCTTTATGGCCTTTGTTTTTGATAGTTATAACTCCTTTGGAACCCATTGTAATAATCATAAATTCTATAACATGTGATACAACTGGATACAGTTCTGCAATTTCTGTAAATTCACAGTGATCTTCGACATTAGTGCTTTTGGATGGTTCAAGCACTTGTGCCATTGCTCGTAATTCGGATAAATTCGGTGAAGCGTATGATATAGGGTATTTATCGCGAACAATTTTCGGAGCTTTTCTTCTATCTGTCGGTTCGAAAAACACTGAAACAAAAGAACATTGGATTTATATGTATAGACCAGTATATTACATAAATGTAGATGGTATTGTATGTATAAGTACTTATACAGGGTGTAAGGGTAAATGCCGTTGTCACTCAAACCATGGGTAGTTGACTTAAATATAAAAATAAATGACCGAGTCACAACAAAAAAGAAACATTATTTTCATTAACATATTTTAAAAAGTTTATATCCGACACCGTCCGCAAATTCATGGATATGCGCCTGAGGTCGCCGCCCCTCCTACCTTCCTACACAACACATGAATACACTATAGGGGTCGCGCTCGCGGCCGGTCAGGCCACGTCCTGCGCCCCGCGCCCGTATTGAGACGTAAGTTCGTTGCCCTAGCGCGTATGGTGAAATACTTTTGTGGTAAAACGTAGATTTCCCGAGATAACCCGCACTGGGCCCACGTGGTAGATTACGGCCAACTCCCTCTCACGCCAGAGGAGGCCTGTGTCCCAGCAGTGGGAATACTATAGGCGGATTATGCTTACTATAAAACTTTTTTCTTTATTTCATTTTTAATACTTATAAATTATATTTTTAAATATTAGACTAAAAAATTATATAAAACATTTAAAAATATAAAAAATAGTAGCCCACCGGTATCGGGAACAGGGTCCAAGCTACCGGCGGTCAGGGCTCCAGAGAGAGGAACCTCCTAACGATGCGAGCCGTGTCCAGGAGTACAGCTTTCTGAATCAAGCCCTTAATCCAGCTGCCCAACGAGAGCCTCCTTAGGTGTTGGTCGAGGCTCTTGGCAATTAAGCCATTGGCTGATACGACTATCGGCACAATGATCGCAGAGTCCACATCCCACATGTCGACAACCTCGTGAGCCAAGTCAAGATACTTGATTTGTTTATCTTTCTCGGCCTTCACGAGGTTCCCGTCATGCGGGACTGTTATGTCAATGATCATTGCGCGCCGCTCTGTTCGAAAATATAAAACTTATTATTACGATCGGTAAAATCAATGTGTATGCTGTAATATACATCATAACTACGAAACCCTTCACTGTACGTCAGGCGCGGTCCGAGGGGGGGGGGAGGGGGGTCCTGGGAGTCATGACCCCCCCAAAATCATTCAAGCTATCGAGAAACCGAATGATGATTTACATGGTTTACTAACTAAAAACTGTAGTTACTTAGACAGTGACCCCGATTGGCATATACAAAAAAGTTTTTAGAGTACTTATCAATTAGGTAACCATTTCCCCAAAAAATTTTCCTCGGCACCAATGGTGACCCCCCCCAAAATCTAGGGCTGCGACCGCGCGTGCTGTACGCGGTCCGATACGCACTTGACCGGTATTTTTAAAGGTTCTGCGTAAGAACCCGTTTTACCCGCCTGCCCCTAAAGGAGGGTAATGTTTTTCGAGAGTATGTATGTATGTTTATTTCTTTGGCACGCTCTGTAGCCTAATCGGCTTGATGGATTTTAACATTTAAGAAGTGTCGTTATGTTCGTCTTAAGTGTGAGTGTGGGAGTGACATAGGCTATATTTTTTTTATATATTTCATCTGCAAATAAAAAAAAGGGAGGTTTAAAAAAAAAATTACAACAATATTGGTATCAATCAAATAAAACCTTGAAATAAAACAAATTATTTTAAAAACAAAAAACCCGACTGCAAAAACCTATTACCGAAAAGAGAAAAACAAGCATTGAACTTTGTTTTTTGTAAGGTATTGCAGATGGGGACAAACCAATAACCTGAAATGTGGTGTAACTTTGTGGATGCGCCACGAAATTCAAATTATCTTACGTTTTTTGCAATTTGCAGGTCAGTGTCAGGTTGTATGTTGATCTAAATATTATTTGCGGCCGTAACAAATATGGGTTTACAGAATTATAAACATTAGAATCAGTAATACAACTCTCTAAGTTCATGAACGTGCATTGAATGACTATTTCATGAAATCATGACATTTGGCAGCGCACGAAGTAAAGTTCGCGATAACGCGACAATGTAGCCTCGGCATAAGAGAGTTCAGAGAGTAAATTCATGTAGTTAGAACATCTGTGGTCAATCGAGTGTTGAGCGAACTCGGGCGAATAACAACCTGTGATAACAACGGAACTAGAGCCCGCGTCACCACTCAAGTCTGATAGACGCGCCGCTAGTGTCTATGTCATTGCATGAAATTGCATTTTAAAAAATGTAGTTCCACGATTTTCCGCTGGACTGCAATGGTAGCACGGTCTCTCATGTAGTCTGTGGGAACTTAACTTACAAAGTGACAGTCATATATTACTTTACTCTATGGTGACAGTACTATTTAGCCTGTGGTGACAACTGTCTGTCTACTAGTGCTCTGTGACAAGCAACTATTTGGGCGTTGATCAGTATTACTATTTCACTAATCCTGTGTTCAAACTAAAAGTTTTGGAAGATAACATTTATTCACATAAACTCTACGTGTATGTGGTGGATTTTGACAAAGCTGCAAGTTAGAATATTTCTGGAATACTAGAACATTGGTGAGTAAACTTTTTGCATACAACAACTTCAGATTCTCTCACACTCTTTGAATTGAAGGCAGGTAGTTTTATTATTATGCCTATTTTTTACAATTTATTTAATATTTCAATTACTTTTTTATGTTTCTAAATTATTTAATGTAACTAAATTATAGTTTTGTGTACCTAACACCATCATTCCATTACTTTGTTTGAATAAAACTGATTTCTATTTAAAAAATTCAACTCGGTCGACAGTTGAGTTGATATAAATAAATGCATTTAAAAAAATAAAACTTTTTGTTGGTTTTCTTCAACGAGGTTCCTGTTCAGTTTACCTATAATATTGTTCTAGGCTTACCTACCATAACCTAAAGGCAAGCTTAGGAAGTTGCAAGCCATCAGAAAGTTGTAAACTTTGCAAATAGCAGTCAAATATAAATGATACAAAGATAATATTGCTCCATAGCACACTAAATATTGATTATGAATGATGTAGGAACAGTCTTAAGTGTAAAATAATTATTTGGAAATGTTCAAATCCTAGTTTCACAGCTAAAACGAAATATTCAATGTAACAATATTATTTATTGCAATTCATTAAAATTTAGTGTGCTATAGCATTATTTTAGTAATATTGACAAATTAATCAAAACAGGGAAATATTTAACAGCTATTTGTGATGTTGCCCACTTTCTGATTCTTATTCCTCTTCATGAATACAACTTGGCTGCTGCTACAATATTTAAAAAATAATTATTGCTGGGTCTACTCCCGTAATGTCATTTACTTACTTGAACAAAATATATACATAGGGTAACTTATTATACTAAATTAACTAAAAAACAATTACATATATAACAAAATTAAAAAGAAAAAATAAAGGGGAGGGGCTCATTGAGCAAATTGGGTCTACTTGTTTTTGTGTGCTAGTGCTAATGACACATCCACTTGTTTTTTTTTTATATAAGGTTGGCCCATGTTGCTTTAATGCTTAAGCTGTAACAGTTAAGTACCTATTCATCATTTTAAATATCTTACTTAATCTTAATAGTTATGATATTTTTTTAAATAAAGATAGAATACTCTGCAACTCTGCTACTCACACCATATTCGAAGGATACAACTATAAAATTTTACAAAAGAGCAATAGCGCAAAGTGCTCATACTATGAGTAGTCTCATCTCAATCAGCGGTTTCTGTCAGACAATCATGATAAATAATTGGGGGGCAGGTAAAGTAGCACATACATAAATCTTTATAATGATACTAACTGCGCCCCGCGGTTTTACCCGCATAAGTCTCGATCCCGTGGGAATATCGGGATATAAAGTATCCTATGTGTTTAATCCAGGTTATAAACTATCTGTTTGCCAAATTTCATCCAAATCTATTCAGCTGTTTTTGCGTGATTGAGTAGCAAACATCCAAACACACAAACTTTCACATTTATGATATTAGTAGGATAAAATCACAATGGTACTGCTAGCACCAGTGAAGTTAATAAAAAAAAAATATGTACCTAAAAGTTAAGTACTCAAAATAATCATATAATTTAGTACTTAGTGTATTTTTATACAAATTATATAATTTTTCAAGTACCTACCTATAATATTTCAAGTTTGAAGTTCATTGGTACCTACCTAATCATGTTACCAAAAACAAAATTCTACGGGAAAATGTAAAAAAAAATAGTTTTGCATATTTTATGAGTTCCCACAGTTAAAACGCGTGTGAACCTTTTGGCATTGTGTTTCTGGGTGAATGTTATGCTGTGTATTACACACACTGCCTTCATTGACTGTATTGCGAAACTTTTACGGAGGTACTTAGATTTGCTATTCATCTCAGGTGTATGACCTTGTGTTTGGTGTTAAGTGACATATACTTATAAAGTTCTTACAAATTGCTCTGACATTGGGTTTTACTAATTAACAAGTCAAAAGTATGAACTGTAACAGCTTTATGCATGAGCTTTATTGTTTTGTTAGACTGTGTTTAAACGTAGGTATACTAATAGCTATACACTGATTGTAAAATGCTGAGGAAATGATTCACATTGTTTATTTCACAGACCCTTTTTTTGGGGATGTGTGTAGATGAAGTTGTCATGTTTTGAAACAGTTGTTTATTTACAATTCATTTGATGTTAAGTAATGAACTTTAAAATCGTTGTCTTTTCATTAGAGTAAAAAGTTAAAAAAACTTTGCAATTTCTTCAAAGCTTTGGGGTTTCAGATTTCACCAACTTAAAAAAAAGGAGGAGGTTCTCAGTTTGTCGGAAACTTTTTTTAAATGTATGATCCCCAATTACTTAAAAATATTTTTTTTGTTGTAAACGGTGGCTTCCTGGGTGGTTTCACATACATATATTTTATTAACTTTACTTAGGTCGTTTTTGAGTTAGCTTCAATATTATTTATTTTTCCCACTTAGTCTATGTGGATGGATGATGTTAAAATAACTTCCTATCACTGTAATTTACGCAGCACGGAGTGGTATTCGAATTAGTGCGGGGTAGGTCCGTACCTACCACAACCAGAAAAGTGAAAAATAAAATCAAATCAAATAAGACTTCCAAAAAAACTCATGTTATAAGGACTAGGCTACTTTTATTTTAGAATAAGACTTAGGGTCCACCCAGGAGAAGCCGGGGGCAGCAGCTAGTACTCCATACGACAATACGCCTTTCCTTACACGTTCGCGTTATACAGGCGTAATGAAATAGGAAATAGGTACCTAATAAGTAAATAAAAAACTAATTGTCTTTAAAAATCTGATGACAGAATAATATTGGGACCCTTAATGATGAGGGCGAGCCTGTCGCATTTTACAGATGAATTTTCGGAAAAATGCATCCAGCTTTGAAATAAGTACGTGGGCGTGACCTCACTGACTCAGTTCTACTAACAAATGTTCTCAAAGTCATTTCTAAGTAGGAATTTCCCAATACGTACCTACATCGTAACAAAATCAGCATAAACAGAAAAATCGCAACAAGGCATTTTCTATTTCACTGTTTCTTCCATGTTTACGGTCAACAGAGCGTCTCGCTAAACAAAGGCGTTCCTCCGGTAACATCCGTTTGATAATTAATTGCAAAGTTGAATCATACAAGATCACGTGTCGTGCTTACGACAACAATCCAGGTCCAGGCATCTCTGTGAGATGAGAAACCATGAAAGCACAGCAAAAGACATTCAGACATTCAAGTCTTCAACACGCCTACATTCTAATTCAGCGTATTGCATGTTACAGCAGCGTCGGTCTGGGACCCAAAAAACTACCGGGATTTTTTGAGGTTCGAAATAAAATAATAATTATCTTATAAATCACGGCTTTGCTCTAAATATAATGAAGGGAAAATGGACCGGACCGGCCCGCGGAGGGACCGGCACACCGGGAAAAAACCCGGTAGCCCTGGGGCCAGACCGACCCTGTGTTACAGTGTACAGACTAATTAATAAGACCCTAATATTTACGAATACAATTTTCGTATTACATATGCGAACAGTTGTCAAAAAGGTGATGAAGTGATGATTCATCAACAACACGTTGCTTGATAGCCGAGAATTATAACAGTCTCTTTGTAATGAGGAGCGAGCCTATTAACCTATTTATCGGCCTTAATTCGAGCAAAACAGATGGGTTTATTGGTGCAGACTGCAGTGGCTGAGCTATTGGCTACTGCGCTACGAGAGACTCGGGTTTGTGGCTTACAGATATTCTGGGTGGTTTATTTAAAAAAAACTTATAAATGCATCACGAAAAATGGAATAAGGAAGATAGAATCGAACCTATGAACTTTCGTCCGGCTGTCGCATTTGCCACTACTTTATGTACTTATTACCTTATCTATACTTATGTAAATTGGGTTTCTAATTACATGGTTTTCACTTTTATGGGAGGTAACATGTCTAGTTTAAGTCATTATTAATTCAATCGTATTCACATACGATCTCGAACATAGATATCCCGTGATCTCGAATCATCTTTTCGTTTTTTGTTCTTATATTTTTTTTTTAATTAGCAGTTCTACTGAATCCTAATTAAGAACCATTCATCAAAGGGATTTTTAACTTATTGCAGAGACAATGAAGAATAGAAGTTTGGCCGGTAATTGTGGCATTGGCGTGTTTGTCATTGCCCTTGTTACGGTGGCATTGGCATTCGGTACGCCCAGTTGGTTGGTGAGCGACTCCAGAATAAGAGGCGCAAAATTAGATAGGTAAACACAAATACATCATTATTTATAATTTTCTGAGATTTATGTACACATCAAGCTATACATTTCCAGTATAAGCTGACTTCGCATTGTACGGAAATCCTATACAATGCGAGCTCAGCATAAACTGGAAATGTATAGCTTAATGTGTAGCCGTGTGTAGGTGTACGTTCTGAAACTTCAAGTGTTATTTTATCACGCAGAAGTTTGCAGTACCTACCAATCTATAATCATTTTCATGCTTTTCTATTATTTTTTTGCAGTTAGATACCTACCTACCTATAATCATTTTTCTGCTTTACTTTTAATATTTTCTTTGAAATATATAGCTTCATGTGTAGCCGTGTGTACGTACCTACTTGTTCTTAATTACAGCAGGTATTTATCTATTTCTTGGTTTTTAGATTAGGGTTGTGGAGTCATTGCTTCAGATCTCTGCCAGACCCGCTAGATCAGTATCAAAGGCGATTTTTCGTCGGATGTCGTTGGGTGTACGACCCCTTCACGACCGGATACGATAAGATCCGTGGATATCTACTACCTGGTCAGTTTCCTTGCATTGTTTTTATTTATTTATTCTAGTGTTATTTATAAAATACAATAGACGTAGATGTATTTAGTAACCTATTCCGCTTAACTATTCCTAAAGAGTCGTAAAAGACCCTGTAAGAAAGAAATCCATACGTGTTTTACTTCTCAACGAGGCCTCCTCAGGATATTATCATCCTCTAGTGTTAGATCAGTTTAGCTAGAATCTATGGAGGTAGGTAACTGAACAGACACCAATTAATCAGTCCCTTGAATATAGCAAAAATGCCGCGATTGGCGTGGCCACCTAGTGAGCCCAGCCCAACTCATTAAACACAAATCTAGGTACCTACCCACATTTACCATAGACTCAAAAAGATGTTTTTTGTATTATCTTACATTACATATGCAAATATAAGCGGCGTTTATCGCCGGAAAATGTATATTAGTCTAGTCTGAAAGTCTACGAAACCTCAGCTATCATTCTTAAACACTGAGTGACGTCCCGCGCCGATGGCCAACATCAAACAAAAAATTGCAATATCGCTATTCTATTGTGTAACCTTCCATGGATCTAAAAAAAGCATATTCTTAATAACCGTGTTTTTGCAGGTTTCATGATAGCAACACAGTTTTTCTTTACATTGTGCTTGCTTGGAGTTTTGATCTCTACAATATTGGTGTTGATGTTCTTCCTATGCTGGGGGCCTGACCAACGCAGATATGTGACGCTGATCAAAAGTATTGGGTTTATTATGCTAGCATCAGGTGAGATGAGCTGTTTACTGTTTAGGATACATGCAGACATTTCGAATTAACGTCATTAGATTTTTTTTCAATAATATGTGCTTTTTTAATTTTAGGTATTTGTGGAGTAATTGCAGTTATAGTTTTTGCCTCTTTGGGAAACACAGACGGTTGGATGCCAGACCATCCCAACAATTACTTAGGTGAACAATTACTTGATGATTAAACTACAATAAAATTAGTTTTGGGACTATCACTGGTATTAACTTAATTTTTTTTCGCAGGCTGGTCGTTCGGTTTGGGTGTCGTGGGTTCCGTAGCATGCTTAGTGACTGCAGCCCTCTTTTTGACTGAGTCTAACATCCAAACAAAGAAGCGTAACAAGATAAAAGAATCACAAGCTCGTTTTGAATTGGAGTACGAATCAAAAGCATAACATTGAATATCACAAGTAAATAGAGTTAATTAAATATTAAGTTTTAGATCTTATGAACCAGTTCCGTCCAAAAGAATCTGCACAAATTCCAGTATTCGAATGAATACATTTTTATTACCAGTACACACGTTTTTATGTATTTATTTTACATAATAATATGTTATGTATAATTACGTTGTAGTTTCTTTTCTAGTTGCGTTTTACACGTTTTGTAAGTTTACCAAATAATGTGGAGAACACTATCGATTGGAGTGATTGAAATAATACGATGTTTTGTGTTGGACTCAAGATTTGAGTGAGTGCCAGATGTTATAATGAAACGGACTACCTCCACAATTTTACGTTGCCGAAAATGTTGCGCTTTAAACTTTACTGCAAAGAATATAATTTAAGGCGGCCCCTGCACCTATAATAAGTTTGCGCAATATGTAATCAGCCCTTTCAAGCGATCTATTATTTTCACGCAATAACACAATATTGCAGGTGGAGTGGCAGCCCAAGTGACATGATTTATTGTAACTATAGCCGTGTTTTTTTAAGATGGTGGTTTTCATTTGGCTTTTTTCGCCTTTTCCCATGTATCTTCAATGATTCTAACTTTGGTCACTCAGTATTTTTTAAAGATATAAGATACAATAAACAAAACTTTTTTATTAGTACACTTGTTACTATATAAAGTAGGAAGGTACATTATACTGTTTCTATTTATATGATTATAAATATGTGCCTTTGCAGATAATAATATTTCTGCAGTAATTTTGATAGCAGCTTGGTTAGTAAATGAATATTTTATTATTTTATTACCTATTTGACATTATTTTATTGAAAAGACAAGTTATTATTGATGTACCTTTCTTAAAACCGTCCAATTTATGTACTTTATCGATTATTATATTAAGTAGTCAGTAAGAATAAAATTAGTGTAAGATTTATGTAATTTTTTCTATGTACCTATGGATAAACCTTAACTGCCTTATAATAATAAAATGTTTATTTTATTTAATTGCCTTTATAATTATGTTTGGTTCCATTTATCGAACTATCAATCTCACAAGGTCCCTCCCTGTGTTATGGGATAATCCAATTGTGTCTGGTGGGCCTGGGCAAATAAATCACCTTTAAGCGCAGGCCACACCGCCAGCTAGCGGGCGGGCGGGCTAGGCGGTCGAACATCGTTTCACCTCTTTACATACTTCGGTTCACACCGCGAGCTACCGACTAACCTAACGAGCTAAGCTAACGAAATTTCCGAAGATTCCAGCGAAGCTACTCGTTCACCTCGTTGGCGCGCCCGGTTCGTTCGCCCGTCCTCCCCGTTTCGAGTAGACTAGTCGACTAGTCCGTAGTTTTCGGTGTGAACCCCATAGTTTAGCTCGCCAATATTTCGCGTAGTTTGTATAGTTTCCTTCGTTCGCTTCGCCCACCCGCCTAGCCCGCCCGCCCGCTAGCTGGCGGTGTGGCCTGCGCTTGAGTGTTGAACTGTTGATGAACTATAAATGTATTCACCAGCAACATGACCCTAAGTAGGCGGTCTCCAAGGTCCTCGGGGACCTTGGCCCTGTGCTCTGTTGATAACATCGTAATACTGTGATCAGGTAAAATATTAGCTCTACATTAAAGTGTAGGTTCACGTTAGGTTAGGTAGTCCACGAATCATCTTTGAACTCGGAGTCAGAATTTTACTATCCACTATTGCTTAGGGCAAGTTCGAACGTCAGGATCAGGCTGCACTCTTTGTATGTAGGGGTCAATCAATACCTACCACACGCACGGACGACAAAGCCAACTAAGTGCCTATTTATCAAAATTGGTGTCTTTTTTGCGGCGGTTATTGACGATACTTACATTTATTAGAAAATAACAAACGGTTTGTTAAGCAGTAAAGCTCTGTTTGAGCCGAGTTATATCAGTTATTCAGAATTATGAAAAATCAAAAAAGGGTAGTAGAGCGAAGTGGTCAAAGAAACCATGACCTCGATTTTGGAGGAAAATAAAATTGTATTTTTATTTACCGCCCCTACTATATTTTAGAGGCCTCCAATATTAAAGTAACCATCACTGACCGTACACTTTGGTTTTTACTTTAGCTTTTTATTCGTTTTTAGACGATATCCGCTAAGTCATTTTCTAAAGGAACGTAATCGTCAAATGTCATTAGTGTCAAATTTTGTTAGCAGTTGAAGACGCTTGTTTTCATTTAATTTATTACTGTAAACTTGGTCTTCAAAGTGCTGTTTTAAAGATAATCTGCAATTATTGATTAAATACAACCGACATTATGACGGCCGCCGATAATGAGTATCCGAAGGCTTCAAGTAAGTAATTAATTTGGGCACGCCCTTGTAATTTTGAATGAGTACGTTTCTGGATGTTTGTGATTTATTCCACTATTAATAAAATACTTCCATGTGACTATGTGAGGATAATAAAATAAAAAGATAGTTCTCAAATAATGATTGGTGTTGAAACTTATTTACAGATGCCACTCTCATCGGAGCCAGTCTAACGTATATAGCTGGCCTATTTCTCCTTCTTTCGTTTGCCGGCCCGTACTGGATTGAGTCGTATCCTGAGATGTTTTCAAGCTTCAAACACATGGGCTTATGGGAATATTGTTTTGACCGTTTTCGATTCCCTTCCTATCAGTTTGATAAACTGTTTCATGGGTGCCACTACATCTTTAGTGAGGTAAAAGCAATTACTCTTGTTAAGATTACTGATTGACAATATAATGACAGGATGATTGAAATTAATAAATTAGTATGGTCCATATTACATAAGCTCACATGCGTACAGAAACTCAAGCATTGCAAACGCTTTTTGATTGTTTGAAACTAGTTTTTAAGTAATACTTAATGTGATTTTTTGAATAATGCTTTGTAGTTTCAAAAACTTTAACAATTAAAATTGAAGGAAGAAACAATTTATGATATGGAGGAACAAGCAGGAATACACAATTATTTAAAATATTTTGTTATTCTAGGAGTTCTATGTGATCCGAGAATGGTTGCTGCCTGGGTGGCTGATGGCAGTGCAGTCATTTGTTACAATGGCTCTGATATTGTCATTTACATCTCAAGTGTTGCTAGCTTGTGTCATTGTGAGATGGCCACTGCGCACCGTGCTGCGATATGAATGGATCTTTGTCACCTGTGCTTTTATAATGGTGGCTGTCTCAAGTAAGTTTCAAAACAAATGTGTTTATCACTGTATCTAATATGTTACATATTAAACTCAATAATATCATCTCTAAATCTGTTTATTATTTGTTTGCAGGTGTGTTTTTGTTCTTCGCAGTAGCTATTTTTGGAGGGAACTGTTATCGCCGTGATTGGCTGCTATATCCTTCATTCAATGTGCTGTCATGGTCTTATGCTTTTGCTGTGGTTGCCTTCTTTTTGTTTGGTAAGTATGTGTTACTAATTAATTTGCAATTACAGTTAGCAGTCAAGGGGAGAATCAACCCCCTCAGACTAGTTTTAAAGTCTGAGGCCTTTGTCCAGCAGATCTTATGACAACTTGATATAATAGTGTAACTATAATTAATACTATCTGTCACTGAACGTCTATAAAAACATCAGTGCCTAGACAACCGCATTGGTCCTCAGATGGTGTAAAACGAAATTTTCCTATTAAACGGTACATGACACTTCAGGGCTAAGTTCTGCCCACTAGCCAAGGAATTTATGCTGAATTTCAGGCCAACTTTGCACTATTTCAAAAGAATGATTTTTTAATGTGTAGGATATAGATTTGGGAGGATGTTAAAATTAATATTTTTTAAAGGTTACAAGTAGGTCAGTAAATAAAACATTTGTCATAGGTGCAAGAACCATTGTCATCTATTAGAGATAAATAATACCTGGAGATTATTCAGATTAATTACTTCAATTTTTTTAAATGAAATGTTTTTGAAATTCAGCTGTATTTTAAAGCATTTTAAGAAGATAAATGTTCAAACTTGAAATTAACCAGGTTTTGATCCTTGGGAGGTGCCAAGCCAGTAAAAAGCTCAGCAAACTCCTTTCGTATATTTTTTTCTAATTACAATTAATAGAAAGCGTAAAATGCAAGTCATATTATGCAAGTTAAATTCTTTAATTTGATTGGTTAGAGTCAGATTGTTCAGATAAAATATTATGTTGTATTTTTGTACAGGGGCTGCAGCAATCCTGCTGTATTTGGAATCCCGTAAGCTTTACGAACTTCGTTTGGAAGCAAAGAACCTGGTAGCTCAAATGCAACATAGCCAGCCAGAACATGCGCTGCATCACTTGCGCGATCAGCTGCAGCAACAACGTCAGTTGGGTTTTATCTAAAATATAGCCCAGTCCAATAATTATTATTTCAAATGTACTTTAAACACATAAACTTCAATAGATTTTACATGCAACCTAGAGCTGTTTTTCACCATTCTACAAGTAGTTACTATGAAAATGAATCGCACTATCAATATTTTATTGTCTTGCTCGGCAAGTGCAACAGGCAAAGATTTATTATTTCCTGCACTTAATTTCAGTGTAAAATAATATTGATTGAACCAAGGAATTGATAATTTAGTTTCGCTGTTTGTTCAATATTTTTAATATCTAGATTTGTGTATTGTGTTGTTCTGATTAGGCTAATTGGTTCGATTCCAAAATTTTTTATGTACTTATTGATGTATACCAGTTAATGTAATAGGCAGTTCCATGATTTGTGCCTTTCATTACAAACATTACTTTTTTGCGATGATTGCTTATAATAGTTATGTATTTTGTATGTTATGTTAGTACTCAATTACTATATAGGGGATGAGACTTGTAAGCCAGTGTGGGTAGATTCTAAACTACAGGTCCTATGACCTTTCAGAGTTTTCTCTATAGACACCATAAGCTCGGATCCATGAGATTTTATACTGACTAGAAAAAAACATACATTTGATTTTTTTTGTATTTTTTGAACATCATATTTGGCTGCTAATCAGCAAATTTTGTCTTAGATTTTATTTTGTGAGTGAATATTCTATTCTTCTTTCTTTCTGGTCAGTTTAATATTATGGTCTTTCCCCCTTACTAATAATCGTTGTATAGTGCCTGTAAGTCAAATTACTTTTGAAAGAAGAAGACAAAACGTTGTGTAACTATACAGGCGCTATACAACGATTATTAGTAAGGCGGTTTATGTTTAGTATGGTCGAAAAAATATTATTTACTTAATATGTATTTTAAAAAGTAAATCAAGTGCACTTGCAAGAGTTGCAAATAAAATGTACAAGAATACATACTTTATTAAAATGTTAATGTCTTATTTAATCATTTTGTATAATTTTTATAACTAAAGAATTACTTCGTATATGTTTTAAGTTACGTTAATCATAGTGTTTGTTTATTTAACAAAATTCATTTTATTATTATGACTATGTATTCATATGACAAATGACTAAATAATTGTACCTAATGAAGTACCTTAGTGCCTTGAAGAAAGTAATCTCTTGTTAACAATATATTTATATATTTTGTGTTAAATATAACATATCCGTCCGAATAATAATCTCATTAAAAAGCCATTCCAAGGATGAGCACTGATTGTACTGATAATTTTAAATATAATTATATTTTAGTGACAAAATATTGTTTTAAAATCTACCCTCAAATTCGCTCACTGCTGGTAAACGATGATGCGCTCGACGACCATACACACATTCACGAGTCGAGACTTGTGAAAACATTTTTGTATATAAAAACATCGGTATCAGAGATCGGGAATTCTATTCCTTAGCAGGATGTCGCTGCTGGGAGATATGTCTATGCGAAACTTCGTTCTACTTCCGCGCCATCGTCGGTTACAAACCCCCAAAATGTTTAAAGACGGCTTGTCCGCTTTTTAGGAAAAATCGGTCAACTTACCGGGTTTTTCAAGACGTTGGCACACCTTTAAGACGAAGTCAATTGTAGATTGAGGAACGTTGCCGTCAAGAATGACTAATGGAGCTTCTTCAAGGACCTTCATGTGCTTATTTACCTGGAAATAATAAACATGTTGGTAAAGGAAACAGTTACAAACAGAAGGTTGGGGTGTCATTCATGGTCACATCAGAGTGAGTTAACTAAAGGCTATTGTTGAATGCGACAGTCGCTGCCACAACGTGTCTAGTGTCTAGCAAACGGCCGCAAGTGTCAGTTATTAATTTATAGCTTTCGTCTTGTAGCCTGTCGTAGTTGTGTGCCTTTGTAGGCCCCTCAACTGGCTTTATACACACCCGAAGATATTTAATTTTAACATTTTATGACTATGTAATGTCACAAGCGTTTTGAATCGTGGCCCTAGTTTTGGATTTATGTTCCGTCATAAAATAATATATTCGGAGTCAAATATTCAAAATGTTTGTATATCGGGGGAGTTTCCAGGCAGTGAAGTAGTTACAGTGTATTTATCCTAAGTTAACACTTATATTATTCTGATTAGAAGACATAGGGCTGATTTCATCAAAGTCAGATCTTTCTTCTCTCATCATCAGATCGATCTTTTATCCGTGGAATAAAGTTGTCGTCTTGACAGTTTTTGTATGGAGAAACTGTCAAAAATTCAAAATTTATTCGCAGGAGACTTACCTATACTCGGTATAAAAGTTTGGTGAAATTCGCCCTTAGTGGAGTTATTATGAATCCACTACATTGTACATGAATTTTTATGAAATGGAATTCTACATACAAGATCTATAGTGACGTGGTTGTGCAGAGCCATGTCGCCGAGGCCAAGAAGACATTCACCTCGGGAGTCCATCACTGCGGCATACGACGGCGTGCGAGCATTTTTTACCACACAATCTGTGAAAAAAAAGAAGTTTAGTGCCGTAAGTTAGCTACGGTCTACAACATTCCAAATGAAAGTAGGTACTCGTAGGCGTAGCAACGGCCTACGCTATGTATGCTACGAGTCTGCCTCGTTGGGACTGAAATCAACATGAAATTTCAAATGTAATTGGTCTGCTTAAAATCGTAGCACTGCGTAGCTTCGGCCTACGCTGCCGCTGTTACGTTTCTGCCTCGGGGAGACGGACCATGACATCATGTCATCAAATTAAAGTTCGTAGCACTGCGTAGGCTGTTGCTACGCAAATGCCACGGATTTTGAACAGCCGATAGATATCCTTGGATTTTATACGTTTAGTTGACGCACGTCATAAACATTAAAAAAATATATACAATTTGATACAAGAGTCTTGTCAAGTCGTGTTCTTCGGTAAATTATGAGTTTTGTATGTCTGCGTGAAAGCTGTGAGTCTATACCGTGCAGTAGCAGGCCTGGTGCTATGTTCGCCAAATATTCTCCATCCGCATCGTCACCAACAGCGGTGAGGAGTTTGGTGCGGCCTCCTCGCAGCCTCCACAGAGCTTCAGCCATGTTGCGCGCTACTCCACCTGGGACCTGCTCCGTGGCACACACGTGCGTGCTGCCGTCCAACTGGAATGAAATAAATAAAAAAATACTTTAATAAAAGCGCTCTGTTGGAATTTCAATCTTCAGCTGAGCGCCGAAAGTAGAAAATAAAACATTGCACTTTTATTTAGCATTCGTTTAGCAATAGCCTAGCGTTAGAAAAAACGGGAATTCCTCTGCTATTTAGTCTGGCATCCCTGTCTCTACTGTTGGGCAGACTGCTTGAACAGCTTAGTAACGATCAATATTATCCGTAGAACAATATTATCGAGCGGCGAATAAATCCCAAACCTGCAGAGAATAGCCGAGCGGCCAGCTGCGATTTCGGATTGGAAACAAGGAGACGGAGTTAGGCTACTAACTTATTCAAAGCTTTAAATTAGATAGGGCAGGTATCTTAACAATTTCGTTAGATTTAAGGCTCCTGCAGACAGGCGTGTCGCCACCCTGGTGGAAAAATTTCAATGAAAACTTCACGGAAATTGTTCTACCGGTAACAGTATCCGGTCATTCCGGTCACGCCTGGCTGCTTTAACTTCAGAATTGATAAATTTTATGGGTAGGTCAAACCATAACATGAAGCGCATCACGCCTGTATGTATTCCCTGAAAGTCTCATACCTAGAGGTGTAGTACCTATAGTACCTACAGTCCTACACTCACATTTCGCCAGTTATGTTAGGAAAAACTTTTTCCTAAAATTATCAAACTTGTACATAATGGCATTGCATCGAGTTATGCTCTACGTGTCAAAAGGGAAAATATTCCATAATTTCCATCTACAAAATGCAGCCTACTTATTCCCGTTTACATTATTCCGTTGCGATGCACGTTTCAGTATAATTATGCTCACATAGCTCCAAAAGGAAGTGCTTTATTGCATGTGAATTTTAATTATAAGGCAGTTTCAGACGGGGCGGGGGCTGCATGGTGGATCATGTGAGTAACGGGTAACGGGCTCTTGATGTGGTAGACCGTCCACCGTATCTATAATACTGCCGATATAACTTGGCATGTCTCAACATAGGCTCCGTGAACTTTCACGCATGTTCTCTCAGTCACACTCGCCTCATGTCACCATTTGGTTCAAACTAAATTTTCTACGCAGCGCTCTGCGCGAAGTTCGGAACTGCCAAGTTAAATCTCCCTTAAATAGTACCATTTATAAACTGCAAAGCATAGTAAAATTGCAGAGATTCTAATATTTTTACAGCAGAAAATAGCAAACAGAACGATACAAATATGAACCGATCTAGCTGCATCCTATTTCGTGACGGGCTTGTATGGAAAAGGAAGACAATTCTTACAGCTCTAGCTATCTGTCATCATATTATGGCTACAAGTGGAATTATTGTCACGATTTTATCAGTAGTAATATCATATGCGTAGTTTGCGACACGATTTCATTTACTTCTGTTTTTATTCTTATTGTTCTTATACTATCAAGTTATCAAGAGGCGAAGGCACGTCACTACTGCAGTGCACGTCGTGTCGGTGGGTAGCAGGTGCGGCGGCGGCCGGTCGCCGGTCAGGGGGCCCGCGGTCCCCGGGCGCATGCCGTTGACCGCACTGATGCTATCAGTGACCACCACTACCACTTGCCACTTGCCACTTGCCACTGCATTATGTGATCCATTTGTTTTTCCGCACAAATTTATGCTACGCTAATGTTTTTACATTCGAATTTATTCAATTATATTTGTTGCTGCGGAATTTTCAGCTTTCCGTGTCTCATATATTTTCTTGTCTGACGTTTCGTGTGAACAGTGAGGGAAATGGTTTTAAATATTTTTTAGAAGATGGATGGATTAATTGTTTAGATTTATGCAGTGCCTATATTGATGCAATGAATTTACTTTGCGTAAATGTAGGTATACCCACATTCGTTCATCGTCATTCACCAACACTACGCCAAACCTAAATGTAATGTTTAAATATTATTGCACTGTTGGATTTTCAACTCTCGGCGCTGAGCCAATCGTTTACAAGCCAACAGTTCGCTTTCATTTTGGCAGTCAGGTGTCGCCTCGTCCTAGTGTTACCTATTCATTATACTAGTCCCTTTGTCGGTACCTACGTATATATCATGTTCATAATAAATGGAGCTATGTAAATCACAGTGTAAGTATCGATAAGTTACACACAACCCAAGCACCGCCCACATTGTACAACTTCAAATTACTCATGGATGAAAGCATTAAATTGATGAACTCGGTGACGTCAATGTCCATGTTCATACATTGATTAATTTTTCATGTCGAGTTTAATTCTTCTAGGGTTGACTATAGAGGCACATACATTTTTGGAAAAAAATGACGGTAGGAGACAGCTGTAGGATGTCTGGATGTCCTTTGTTTGTCGTTATTAAGTTTTCTGTAACTTTGAATAAAGGCACAATTCCGAAGGCAAGTGGCAACTTCACCCCATCGGAATTCTCATAATCCGCCAATCCTTCGCCCAATGTAACTCTATGAAAACGGTGACAGGTGGCAATGGTATCTTCAAAAGAGCGACACGCGGTCTGTCATTGCGATCTGGGCGGTTTGCTACTAGCGTACCTACCTACCATTTAAAAAGTATTTCGCATCAGCGTGTTCGTGATAACGTCATTCGTTATAGCGGTTTTCGATTTAATGTGTTTTCGAACTGGCGTAGGTACCGCTCCGGATTTTTTCTAAATAGCGTGTGTCGACACAACGTCATACGAATCTTCATAACATTCCCGGTTCATAACTAGGAGAATACCTATAAGCGGCTATGAATGTTTTGAACAAGTAATAACAACTTGCAGCTTGTTACCGTTATGATAATAAATATAGTTATGCCCAATGATATTATATATACACTCACAAAACAACCGAAAAAAGTGTTCCGCGCAGCAGCGGCACACATACCCACGTTTCATTCATTTTACATTTCACTACAAGTAAAAACGTTATAGGTAATTGGAATGTTTTCGAGTCTTCGCGATTGCTTATAACATATCTGTTAATATAATATCATTGGTTATGCCTGACTATTATTAACATATTGATTAAGTAGACCAAACTTATAAATAAATACATTTGATCGTTCTGGAACGAATCAAGCTCGAGCTAGTTCATATGTGATACGTCAATCATTCATAGGCACTACCTATCTTCATTAATCAGCCACAGTACAAAGTACAGGGGCACAGCAGGGCTATACTTAAACTGCAAAAAAGGCAATGGGTTTTACTCGAACAGGGAACGGAAGGCCCAAACCAGCCCAAGATAAGCCGAGCTTTATACGATCACTTAACCCATAAAGATGTGCGGCAACGAATGTGATAGATCTATTATCACTTTTTTCAGGATCATCATTCATAATTATTGTGTCAATCCTTTGTTAACCCAGGGTTTTCTATAGATCCATTAATTTCCAATATTTTATCAACATGTTCACAACTACGATAGGTATGTACCATGTGCGGTAGGTACCAATGCTAGACTTATAATTCTCTTTTTTTGGGTATCCTTCTAATAGAATCTATTTTTATTTAAAAAACCGTCTTGTGCATAATTTATGCATGGGTATTTATCATACCTACTTAATTCACATTGTTAAGTGAGTAAGTACCTATAAAAAATGGCGATGAGTTTATTTTAAAGTTAAGTATGCGTCTGAATCGATTAAGAAATTATGCCCAAATTAAATTTGAATAAACCCTTGATGAACTGATGTCAAAGCGTTCATTTAGTTAGACAGCCACGCCTCCCGCTTGCCCCGATATGATTACACTCATTCAGGTCGCACTTTATTATTCCCACAAAAAGATGAGAGGAGAATAAACGCGTCGTTATTCAAGAGTTTGTCGAGTAGCGAGACGTGGCTGGAAACGTATTGGAGTATCTGTGTTTTTGCAATAATCTGTAAAAAAAATTATAAACGATTTTGCAATGTGGGAGGGCGCTGGGAAGGCGGCGGTATCGAGCGTGGGCGCGCCGCCCTAGCGGGACAGAAGCCCTACAGTTGAGTCCGTGGAGAGGCCGAGCGCGCACGCCCGACAAGCTCCCGCCGCTATCGCCGCTCGCACCGCGCTCCGCTCGCCCCGCGCGCGCCACGCTGCACATGACACCGGGCCCACGTACCCGACACCGGTACACAGAGCGACCGCTGCACGTGTAAGTGTGTGCAACCGCCGACACCGCGAGACGCGTGCTTCTACGATACAAACCTTGTTGAATAACGTCACGTGTAACCTTCGTTTTTTATAATAATAATTGGCTCTTCGAAAAAGATTGAATATTAAAAGTGTGGCATTAAATATCATGATACGTGTCAGAAAAACAGTGTTTATCGTATAATTTGGGCGGCGGCGGCGAAACGTCTACGTCATGCTACGAGGTAACTAACATTAGATTCATTATATTTATTGTAGCGTTTTGTTATTTTTTTAACATGTTTAAGTTGACAAAACGTAGGAACTTAATATTTTGTTAATCTTCGGAGGGCGTTAATGTGACTAATAACTTAGATAATTGTATTAAAATCGGGTATCTGCTTACTTGCTTGTGTTTGGGTATCCCGGCGACATTAGTTCTGCTTGAAATGTCTTTTAAGCAATTTATGAATAAACCATTATTATTAGAACCAGATACAGCCCAAATCACCTAACACTATTTATTTTAATACAAACAAGAAAACATTAAACAACATGAAGGGCAGAGTAATTGATTTAAAGTGGATAACAATTGCTAGCTACGCGTGCTACAACTAGGCGTAATAGTCATGAATTTTACACAAGAAAGTAATGTTTCACCGGTTAACCCTTATAAGTAATAAGAGTCATTACAGTAAAAGTATCAGTTAATAATAGGTACACTTTACTGCCTGATGACATGTTTCTATAGCAATAAAACTTAATTGACGATGTTGACAGCTAGGTATGTGGGAAACAATGTGCTGTAGCAAGTACTGGGCGTAGTAATACTTGAATATGCCCCGGGGACAGGCTCCGGAACAAGGATCAAAGTAAAAGGATTTCAGTTTCCCGTCTTGACCTATTGGAATAAATACATTTGGAGGTGTTTAAACATTTTATGTATCGATAATTCAAGAAAATTCTAGAAGAGACTAACATGTTTGTTAAAACGAAAGATCTAACTGCGTAGACTCTCGTAGAAAACAACATTCACATGAAAAATAAAACTTATGGGTATGAGGAAAGTCCGGTAAACCTGTCTTCTACAAAAAGGATACAGTGTAGGTACTTACTGCGAACCACCGGGACTGCGTCGCCTTTCTCGGACACAATAGCCACGCGTATCCTGTCACATTATTTATATAATTCAATCGGACTTTGGGCTGTTTTTTATGTAGTTAACGTGACTCGGAAACACTTTACCATACAGCGTATTTTGCTACGGTTCATAGTTTTCCTTTTAATGAGAGTGACAAGAAATTCTCAAGTAAGTTAAGATAACTTTGACCGAACTGCACGGTACCAAAATTGAGTTAAATTCTAATTAACCAATCCAAACGTCTGCCAAGAGTCGTAAATCTGGCAACGTTCCGTATGATAGTTCACTGAAGCATTCTTGATCGAAGATTTGTAGCTCATGTGCAACAATGTGATGATGAATTTTATAGGCTGGTATAATAACACGCTGAAAATTAGATAAAAAAATAATTGTCATTTAAAATGACCCTTTTTAGGGAGGGTGATGAACTGATGACCATACAATTTGATAGTAATCATCAAACAAGTTTTAGATTTGATATAAAAAGCTTTGTCCGATAAATATCCACTCGAAGCTGGCCTTCAAATTAGCCCTGAGGGTGCAGATATGGGCAAATAATCCGAAAGATTTATTTACGATGTCCGTCGCTCGGTTGCTCCTTTCCATAAATTAGAGGGTTTACGCCAGAGGTCTTATTTCATTATTAAATTATATAAGGGACCTGTAGGTGATATAATGTCCAACCCAAATATGCTTTATAAAGGTTGGAAGGATTTTTAATTAAAGCTAGGTTCATTTTAGGTATCATCCACCACATGCTACCGTGTAGGTACTTACACTCTCTCTGGTAAATTAACAATCTCTGGTAAATTAAACGTAAGTGAGAGTAGGTAAAGAGATAAACAACAAATTAACTTAAATCTAAATAAAATGGTACAAGTTATGCGAATCTAAAGATAGTACGATGGAAGTAGTTCCGGCTACTCAGATTACGTCATCAATCAATGGTGGTTCAACAAATCACCCGAGACCTTCGCGGTAGCCATCAATGGAAACGCCCCTGATCAGCGCTCTATTGACGTTTACAGCACGGTAAGCAAACCGTTCTCTAATGCATGGATAACATCGCCATTCAACAAGAAAACAACATTTAGTAAGAACCACGTTGTTTGTTGTTGTTCAACAACAATTAATCACATATCAAGTGCAGGTAAGACAGCTGTTAATGGCGCTGTTTCGAGGCGTACATAAAATAACCATTATTTTTGTTATACCTACCACTGACAAGAACCAGAACATTTTATGTTGTAATGAAGTAGATAAATATAGCTGTCTAAAATACGGATTTCATAGAATTCATTGCGGTTTTATTGTCTTCTTTGCTGTGGAAGTGCTGCGGGCCTGTGGGTTTCGGGACCAATCAATTGGTAATTGGCACATAAGCAAGTCCACATTCAGGCCTATTTAATTGATCCGATATCGCGACTCATGTATTTGTCAAAAAATTACAAAATTGACAGAATATAATTAAATATAGCAAAAATTTTTTTTAAGAAACTTGCAAAATTGTCGTATTGTCGCCTGTTGCAGACACATAGGACAAAGTGTAGGGCAACTTTTGGTGGGTTTGGTAGCATTCATCATAGAATGAAATTGTAAAATAGACATAATAATAATATTCCCCATAGGGGAATATTACCCATAGGGGAATATTACACTATCATATTATAAAATATCATGAACCTATTTACGAAGCTCACAAATTACCCTTATGATGTCTATTTTACAATTTCATTGTATCTATGATCATAGATCTATGACCCCGTAGGTATATGATAGTGTAATACCCCCTTTGTCAAAATGAAATGTCATGTGATAATTTTTGGATGGTGTTAACAATAGTATTTTGGTCTGAAACAGTAGATTTTTGTAGGTTAACACTTGGTACCTACTTGTCTTTTATATTTAAAAACAAATCCGTGATATCAGCCCTAGCTTTTTAAGCATGCGTTTAGGTGCATATGTATTATGCTCGGGTCCTTACAAAACCGCTTACCAATGGCAGCATTGTTTATTAACAAACTGGGTATCTAAATAGATTCGTAAGCAAATAGTACCTGTGATAGCTACTGCCATATGGAAGGGCCTATTATTTAAAGCTACGAGGACTTTGCTTCATTATTGGTAAAGATACAAGAGTCTTAATATTAACCAATAACGGTCCGTAAATATAAGAATCGGCCATTAGAGGTGATGCTAGCCATTCGATTAAATTATGTGTTTACTTTACGGCCATGAATAATGTGTGTGTAATAATTTTAAATTTGAAGTAACTAAAAATTACCCAATTCAGTAGAATTAACATACACACATAATTAATGGTTCTTCATGGAGGCTCAAAATAAACTCAACTGTTATTGAAAACTAATTTTTGTTTGTATTTTCAGTAGTTTTGTGCGTACGTTAATTTTGTGAATTTTTGTATGTTTTTACACATTAATGAAGTATCCCTCATTATATCACAAACAGCCTATAACGTTCCCACACCTGGGACACAGGCCTCCTCTCTGTTAGACTTTGTGTCATTATGTAACACTAGCTTTTGCCCGCGGCTTCGCCCGCGTGGATGTAGATGTAGGAAATCGTCTCACGGGAATGTACTACCGGGATATACGATATAGATATATCACGATGTTTTCCTACACCGTGCTCCCATAACTATTAACACTGTAATTCGAAAATATTGTAAAATACAATTATCTTTTAAAAGAGTAACCATGGAGTTTCTTGCCGGCTCTTCTCCATAGGAAACGACCAATTGGAACCGTGCACCTAGCTTCTGACGTTTCATATGTGCCCATGTAGGCTTATGTGAAATAAAATATTTTCATTTTGATTTTTTTGATTTTGATAAAAGTATCCTATGTCCTAACCCAAATCATGGCCTATCCGCATGCCTTTCATCCAAATCCGTTCAGCCGTTAAGGAGTGAAACTAACAGATAGACATAATAAATTGTAATAATGTTTGACCCAGTGGACCGATTTTAATGAAATAGAGACTAAACGTAATCTCAAGATACTGACTATGCAGGAGACGCCCTGGGCTTCGGCAATCCCAGGCTGATTTCCGGCCACCGTAAGCACCGTAGGCCGTTGTGTTCCACGCGCACCTCAAAGAGATGTCAGCACAACTGACGGGGTCCGCTAGGGTCGATGCCTGTCATGGTCGCGGGAAAGTCCGAAAGGGATACCGTGGCCTCTGGCAAAATACAGGCAACTGAAGAAACACGGGTGGGTTTTAGTGAGTTTGAGTCTGAGAAGTAATTTGATAATTTCTCACACAAAACACAACACAACACTGACTAGGACCCTTAAATCTTTTTTTAAAGAAGTACCTGCACATTTTTTTAAATATTACATATAAATTTTAAAACATTCCCTAATTTACCCCCTTGGGGGATGATTTTACAAAAACGCTGTTTGACATACTTCCTTCAAAACCATTTTGTATTTTTATATGCCTAACTTAAGAAATGCTGGGTTTCCTATACAAATTTTCATACCCTATATCACCTCCTATAGGACTATTTTTGAAACAAAAGGTAGCCCAGGATGCCATCTATCGCCTTGGCAAATGTTGTCAATGATCATTGCGCGCCGCTCTGTTCGCTCCACCACCACTAAATCAGGCTTATTATTGGCAACAATAGTCCTGTCAGTGATGATAGATCGATCCCAGTATAATGTGATATTTCCATTTTCGAGAACTGGGTCGGGCACATACACCTGTAGCACTTCGGATTCCACAAGGCTGTATTTCAGAGCAAGTTGCTGATGGATAATCCTGGCTACAAGGTTGTGTCTATGCGAACGAAGAGTCTCTTCTTTAAACTCTTCGTTAGCTAGATGAGAACACCTGGAGATAATGTGTCGGATTGATTCTCCCGGTCAACCGTGCCGTCCTTCACAATAAATCTCCGGTAATTGTTCGTCATGATAGGTAACTTCGTCCATAATTGCACAGATTAAACCTTCGTTTTCCCCAAAGAGGTCACCGAAACGCAGCCAGGCTACGGACGCTAGTAAATCCACTTCGGGTCCATGTAGAGCCCGGTAAAAGCGTCCGTGAAGTTCCTTACTCTGCCATACCTCCCTGCGATCGTTAGTGTCTAACACTACAGGCTTGCACCAGTTCTCTTTGCCAAGGAGAGTGGGGTGAGACCCTTGACCACCGCGACCACATCTCAATGCATCCCCACGTCGGCTTCTAGGAAATATTCTCTGAGACTGCATATCTCGCGATTGTGGAGGGTTAAGCGTTTAAAAAGCCTCGACCTCCACACTTTCGCGGGATATACAGTCTCATTACCGATGACAGTGGGTGATGCATTCGGTATGCAGTCAGCAGCGTACGGCCCCTCCTATCCAGGGCGTCAAGTTCGGTCTGAGTCCATTTGGGTATGCCGAAAGAGTACCTACATCAAAACTGGCATGACCCAACCGTTGAAGGCGCGCACCTTGTTTCCGCCTGATAAAAGACTATTAAATACTTTCTTCAGGCGGACAAAGAAGCGCTCCTTCATGTCAGTAACATTGATGCCTAATGCTTCCGATATACCCATACATCGTTATCTTTATTTCATTTTTCATACTTATAAATTATATTTTTAAATATTAGAATAAAAAATTATATAAAACATTTAAAAATATAAAAAATAGTAGCCCACCGGTATCGGGAACAGGGTCCAAGCTACCGGCGGTCAGGGCTCCAGAGAGAGGAACCTCCTAACGATGCGAGCCGTGTCCAGGAGTACAGCTTTCTGAATCAAGCCCTTAATCTAGCTGCCCAACGAGAGCCTCCTTAGGTGTTGGTCGAGGCTCTTGGCAATTAAGCCATTGGCTGATACGACTATCGGCACAATGATCGCAGAGTCCACATCCCACATGTCGACAACCTCGTGAGCCAAGTCAAGATACTTGATTTGTTTATCTTTCTCGGCCTTCACGAGGTTCCCGTCATGCGGGACTGTTATGTCGTTATTATTATTATCATTGCAGTTTTAAGGCATCTGGCCATGCCTAGATGCCTAGACAATGTGAAGTTATTTGCGGAGTATAGAGTACCTACGTCTGTTACGTAAGGGCATTAGGTATGTTGCGAAGCTTGCTGCCGAAGCCTCCTCCACTTTACTTATTCAGCCATGATTCCTCGCGATGGAAGCGAGCAGGTCCCAGAGGTTCCTCACTAACAACACTATTATTATCTATAAAATATAGAAATGTTTTGAGATGGAAGGAAAATACTGTTTCAGTTAGTTATATAGAACCGCCGTCGTGACTACCTATGTGGATCGAGAATCGAGTATTTATTTATTTATTATTTTTGTACACACAGTAAAATACATAATAAGTTTAAAGTAGATACGACTTACAAATAGGTGGTTAGTGAAGTTCTGTCATCATTTTCAGCGATGGTGATGTTAAACTCAATATAAGTAGTGCGTTACGTTACTTTATTTCAGGTAGTAGGTACAATACAAATAGGAAATCCATTATTTATCATAGTCATTTGAGCAGTGGTGGCCAAGTGGTAACGGCCGCGACTTACGAGTTGTAGGACATAGGTTCGAACCCAGACTAGCACTTTGTGTAAATTATTTCATCACCACTGATCTCAAAACGGTGAAGGAAAAAAAACATCGTGATAAAACCGGAATGTCCTAGAACCAAAAATACGAAGACATGTGACATTTACCAACCCGCACTGGGCCCGCGTGGTGGATTACGGCCCACTCCTTCTTACAAAGAGGAGGCCTGTGTCCCAGCAGTGGGAACATTATAGCACTGAATATGCACCACAGTCATTTGAAGTTATCAATTATTATTCCTAGATATCTCTATTGATATTTTATATTAAGTAGAATATGATATCTTCTTATGCTACTGTATCCACTATAACTAAAGCTGTTTATGGAATTAAGAATTTATTTTATGTAGATACCTATTTTTTTTATTAACGTTGATAATTATATTTTATCGTGTAAACTTATGCATGTCACGTAAGGTTAGTTTAACTCTTTGATATCAATGGTAAGTAGGCTGCGATTACATAATTAGTCAGTTGTTTATTTATTTGCTTCTAGTATGGTAGTTATATGTTTAAATCGTATTCAAGAGTGGAAAAAATATAAGGAATAAATCACTATGCTAGCCATTCTAGAATTTGAAATGTTAATCTTTAAAATTATTTTTTACAAATGTTGAAATATAATTTTAATATATTTTTACATGGAATGCTAGGCTTTATTGTAAAGCCTAGCATTGATGCCATTGGCAATATTCCTGGAGTTCATTTGGCACCGTAAAAAATTCACACCACATTAAGTCCGTCGTACTTTTGGCTGTTCGCCATAGCTCCATGTCGAAGCGACGCGGGTATTATTTTCAGATGCTAACTTATCAAATGCACGTTCCAATACCACACCATATTAGTCCCGTTTTCTTATGCAAATAATACCGAATTTATTCATGACATAATAACCTAAACACCATGTGATATAGCAAGAATTTATTAATTGTCAAGGTCGGCACTGCCTTGTTGGGGTCATTGCATATGTTCCAAAAAACGTTATCTTTTAGTTTTTAGCTCTGAACTTTACCTATCTTTTAAAGTCTAACTTAACAACTGTAGGCTAGCTTTCTCCACAAATCGCTAAATACATTTAACGGTAAACCTATTTAAAACATAATTCTGCAAGCGGCACTTAAAGGACATTGTTTGGTAAAGGGATAATGGTATTAGAAAGTGTTCATTATAGAATAAAGTTCATTTCGTAAACCGAATTATTCAAGCAACAACCATCGCTAGCTGTTATTCTGTCAGAACAATAAACAAATCTCGATGGACGTACATTACGCCGGAGAGTACTACTTAATAAATTTCATTTTTTTTTGGGTATTGTTGGTTTAACAATGGAATCACGGCTGCGATAAAATGCTGTAATGGTCAAATGAGAAGGTCGGGAGTGACGTCAGAGGTTACACAGATTTGACGTTTATTTTCACCCGTTTTGATAAGCCTATTGAGCACCTAAGAGTACGGTTTAGTCCAATGGTCAGGCTTCGGTTGTTGCTGCTCCCAAATTTGGCTGCTGAGTGGTTTCAGATTGGCAACTGATTTTGTATCTTGTTAGAAAACAGTGGCAGATTGTGATTGAATGTGTCTATAAATAAATGGTTAGATGCATCCCCAGCCCTATCAGTATCGCATCATTGCTTCCAATGTTTTACTGATACACGACCGACCCGCATAGGTTCTCAGGGACAAAAGGCCTGTACGAGTATATCAAATATAAATCGTCAAGGTCAAGGACGATTAATATTTCATATACAGGCCATAAAAATCCAGGAAAAGTAAGCTGAACCCGATGATTTATGTGTGTAGGCCCGTAGTAAACATGGCGGGTCGTTATCAAGCCGCGGTAAAGTGCGGCGTGATTGGCGGAGCGGCGAGATGTGCCTGGCACGCTGCCACCTCGTCCCGCTGAATCTGCACTCGCTGCCACTTCACGGCTCCATCGAAATGCTTACATACTATTGTTCGCTGTAAAAACTACTTTGTCCTAATTTAACTATGTAGGGAAATGGATCTATCCTTGTCTGCTTGTGTAACCTCTTTTAAATTTTTGTAAACTAAAGACAAGAAACCGCCCTTTTAAAATTCAGTTTCTAATCAAGGAACTGAATTTTAAAATGGTGTTTTTTTTGTATTCGTCAAGCGGTTCTTTCGTCTGCAGTTGTTTTAGCTAGCTAGGTACTAGCTTTGGAAGGCATACTTTAGAATCTTTAAATGTATGATGATAGGAAAATGTAAAGTACTTATATGTCAGGATCACTTAGTATTCTGTAGTTTCATAATAAGAAAAATTCGAATGACAAGAGTTTAACTAGGTTATACATGTTCCTTCTAACTTAAAGTAATTTCACTATTCATATAATATATATTCAGTTTCTAAATTTTTTAAATTATTCTATCTTTTGATACCTACATTTAAACATTATCTCTACTAAGAGAGCCGGGTGATCTGTAACTCAGGATCCTCCTACAACAGACACCTTTCTCTATTTAAGATTGTGCATCTCATTAACCTGTGCCTGTAATATGATGTTGAGATAAAGAAAGATATGCTTATGATTATATTTCATACCATATCTGCAAAAGTATTAAGTAGTATATAACATAGAACAGAAGTGCATTAAATTCGCAAATACATAACTGCTACTTATATCTAGTAGGTAGTTAAACTACAATGAAAATGTATTCCAGTAATACGCAATTCATACTTCCAAATAACCTGCAACCCCGAGCCGGAACGAAATTTAATAGATTGCTTTCATGTAATAGCTTCTAACGTTTGAAGTAGGAAATTGCATAGTACGCGACCGATGCGGGGTTCCGATAATGTGAACCTCCTATATTGCGTCAATACCTCATATTTGATCGTAATGTAACATAGTAATTGCTTCATTTAGCTCTGACAGGTTATCAATGAAAGGTAAATGTGCTAAGATTTCGCAGCTCATTTATTTGAGTACGTCGTTTATCCATGTTATATATCAATATTCATAATTATTTATTTCTCATGTTGTGTCTAATGGGACGTACTTTTCCGATAGGTTGTTTTGTTTAACTGGCGAAATATGGGTACTATACACCCAAAGTATATATATACTTCAATAAGTGCTATAGTGCACCGCTCTCTTTAGGGAATAAGACGTGATATTTTGTGTGTTTATTTCTTGACTGCTTTATCGACTGCTGCTTGGATATTTAATACTTTTATATAGACACCTATTATCTTCCTTTACTATGGTACACGTTCACTCATTATGTGAGCGAACATGACTGCAAACTTTGAAACAGAACATTCCTGTACGTGGGAGTTTCATATCCAACCTTTAACGGAACATAACAATGCGTAAAGGCATCTTTGCTATGAGAAAATTTAAAAAGAGAACGCTGCATCGCCGTGGGCTCAACTTTTGCAATTATAAACTGCGTAGCGTAGGTACTGAGAACTTCTACCATCACTTTTAAGTTATTTAAAGCGCAGTATTTTTTAATAACAAGTTTCTTTGACTTTCACATTTTAATTTTACTGTTGATGCTATTTTTTTCAAGATCATTGCGTCAATAGTTAGTTGGAGGACATGGATTGTGAATGAAACATCTAATGCAAACACCTCAGACGAAATAAAAAACCAAGACAGCGCTGCGAACAATACAGTGAAGCATGACAAAACTACACCTCCGCTCTGTGCATACACGCTCACGCGCACACATTTACAACCATTTACAATCGAACTATAATCAAACAACACCAAGTGCACACATGTTTACGAAACTGGCCTCACGTCACTGGTGACAGCGCTCTGTCTTGGTTTTTTATTTGGTCTGAGGCAAGCACTTTATTATTCGACATAATTATGAAAACGGTACATTCATAGTTTTAACTGGAAACGATAGAACAGAGCCTGCATGAGGCTGACTGTGTTACTGGTTTAGGTCGTTTTACCTTCATGTAGACCAAGCCCTGCTCAACACACAAACTGCAACACAACTCTCGTGACTACGTGTAAGACGAGTGCCTAATAGGTACAATGCCGCCACACTATTTTAGTACGTACATTGCACGCCGCTCTGTGGTTAACAAAGTGTCGATCGGGTGCAGACGGCGCGGCGCTCCGATCGATATTACATTATCGTGATTGACTCGGACGCGTCGGAGGCGCACGGCTGAACAAAAGGCGATCGTCTTGCAGCGGCGGCGGCTCTGATAACTGGCATTGACCTGCTGTCAACGCGAAAGTGGGCTAGGGGCGGTACGATGACGCGCTGGTTCCCCATGACTCGCGCAGAAACCTCCCGTCGTTTAGCTTCTTGTCAGTTGAACCGCCACCACTCAAGTCGCGGAGTGGAGCCTGATTGTGAACGTTACTGATGAGATTTTAACGCTTGTTGGCGCTTCAACGTTTTAAGCTGATTTAGTTTTAAGCAGCCAGCTAGCAACAGTTTCATGAAAACAATTAGTAGTCCGTAAATGGCTTCCTCGGTTCAATAGCGGAAGGCGATGATATAAGTTCCAGGAAGTGAATAATGGTTTTATGTTGAGTCACTAAAACAAACCCTTTCAGGGTTGTTTAACGAACGAAAATGCCAAACAAGCAAGTTTAATGATTTTGTTTGTTTGAGCTTGATTTGTGTAAATGATATCGACTGAAACGATAATGGGATTTTTATTTATTAATATCCTATGTTATAGCTTTTAAAATCAAAGCACTAAAATGCAACAATTATTTTGTAGGTATTGTTTAATTAAATATTTTGCATAAATCTTCACTTTCTTGGCTACTTCTATAAAGCTTATAAGAAAATAAAGACATTGGCGGTACAAAAGAAAGTAAAAAAAAAATTTTTTGGACTTTAAAGAAGTCTGTAACGATTTCACAACTCTTGTTCAAAACGTTGAAGTCGAGTCGAGGGGAAAAGTTTTCTTAACTAGGCTTTTAAAGCTCTTTGAACGGGCGGAAATGCAAAGCGCGATAATCGAGGGATTCACAATTTCACAAAGGGAAATTAGTTTTAGAGTTGACAGCTTTTCTAGCATCGATAAAAACTGTACATTTGTCTGTACATAGAGCGTTTGTACAACCGTATGTTTGTACGATCAACACTCTAATTGCGTAACACACGATTAATTATAATCTGAATCATTTTGAAGGATATTGCTAACCCATTGCTTCATATGTTGTTGAACTGTCAACATGAAACAGATTGTGAATGATCGCGTTTTACGCAATTAGCGTGTTTTTTCCATTTCAAAAAGAAAATATGTGACGTATTGCATGACTCCTGAACGCTCGCTCCTGTTCATTCCTCTACAATTCTGCTCGTCCTATAGCTTTTTAACATTTTTCGTTATGGGTGCATTCGCGAGCCGTATGTAGCTGTAAGTATATTAATAGTTTTTTTTAATACTTAATTTCGGTAGTAGGTATCTACTACCGAAATTAAGTATTAAAAAACTAACTATATTTTTAAATTAACTATACTTTCTATGTGGCTCCTCAATCCTGATGTTCTATAGGAATTATGTACGTTGCTACTAAAGCAGTTGATCAAATCAGTTAACAATAGCACGGATATTTAGTGGAAAATTAAAAATACCTACCTATAATCCAACATTCTAAATAATCAGTATTTCAGAAGATATCAATTATTTAAAAGTTCCTGAACATTTTTGTGTTAAGGGTGACCTTAAATTATTATGTAAACTTTATACAGATTACGCATAAATACTATTAAATGATACTAAACTTTCAAAAACATTAATAATTTTCGAATTTTACGGTGACTCTTCTATTCAGACGTCTGAATTGAGGAGCCACCATAAACGTCCTGGAACTTTTTAAGGCTTTTACGAAATCGGCTAATTTACTACTAATTATTGGCAATACCCGCGTTTAAATATGAGACATCGCTCCTCAATCCATACGGACATCCCCTTATAGGTGATCGATCGGCACGGTCAGAATATCACGACGAAAATGAATCTACTGTTTTTATTAGATTTTCCCTTTATTTTTCATTCAGTGAAAATCTGATTTATAAAATACAATGGCAACATTTAGTTTAATCTATTCTAATCACGAAGTGCACGTAATGGACAATACATTATTTTTTTCTACAGCGCCTTATCGCGATAAAGTCTTCTAAAACGCCCTGTGTAATTAAACAGTCATCAATATTTTTTTTAGCGTTGACTAACTTTCATGCTAATGGTTGCACTGGTTGCACTCAGCACCTAGATTTGGGGTTTTGAAACCTGTACACGCAAATCAATGAGACTTGTCATCCTGTGTAATCAATGACACTACAAAAAGGGGTGAATTAAAATTCAGTCGACAAAAGCGACTTTAATGAGTAGCAATCGATATTCAGTGTGACACGACACCGACCGCTAGTTGTCAAACTAAAAACAGTTTACTTAAATTATTCACGTACTTTTCAACAGAACTGTGCAAAACTTAAACAAGTCTTGTAATGGGAAAAGTTTGGGAATAAAAGCTTAAAATGTACGCAAATAAAATTAATACATAGAAGTAGTGAAATGAAATGAAATGAAATGAAATTGTTTATTCTGTAAATAGGATATCGCAATCACTTTTACACGTCATATTATTAAAAAAAAAAAATAAGCTAGATGAGGTCGGCGTTTCCTATCTGACTACTCTGAGAAGAAAGGCCGAAACAAACTCAGAGGTCGCAGTCTCTTTTAAGGTCCAGACATAATCTTGGTCAAGCCATATGAGGACCATGTAGATTAATGTCTGAAATGGTCTTTTGAGGAAAGAACCACACAGATTTGAGTGGACCTGTCCAGTCAGTGCAAGCATTTGTCAGTAACCGAGGAGCTCAACTCAGAGCTGAAGGAGCTCAACGACTCGACGAACAATACCAAAAAAAGGACATTTGGGTAGGCCGCAGAAAGTACTCAAAACTGCCAGACCATCATTAAAACAGGGAAAGAGGAGCAAAAAATAAAAATGATCCACATAGTCCTCACATTCACAATAATCAAAACAAAATAATACTTTACAAAGTAAAAATGTCATGTTGTATAAAGAATAATCAACAATGTCAATTTGTAGGTATATAAAACTGGTATAATTTAATGATTTTAGATACTAATTAAAATTAAAATGTCAAGTTCTAGGGTTTTTTCAAGGCTTAGCAGAGCGAGCAGCTCAATCCCATGCATTTCTGTCTTCTAAATAATCCGAAATTTTATAGTACCCTTTTTTACATAGTTTGGTTTTAATACTGCTTTTAAATCGTTTAATGGGTAAGTTTCTAATATCAATGGGAAGTTTGTTGTAAAAGCGTATACATTGACCCATGAACGAGTTGCCTACTCTGTGGAGACGAGTGCGATGTACAGCAAGATTGTGTTTATTCCTAGTATTTATACTATGAATATCGGAAATTTTCTTAAAATTTGATATATCCTTGTGTACATACAACAGGTTTTCAAATATATATTGTGAGGCTACAGTCAGAATATCTATTTCTTTGAATTTTTCTCTAAGGGAATCTCTTGGACCTAGGTTGTAAATGGCTCGAACAGCCCTTTTTTGTAAAACAAAGATATTATTGATGTCCGCACAGGTTCCCCAGAGAAGAATCCCATAGGACATAAGACTATGAAAATAGCTAAAATAAACAATTCTGGCTGTATCTACGTCCGTTATCTGTCTAATTTTTTTAACGGCATAGGCGGCCGAACTAAGCCTTCCTGACAATTTTTCTATGTGTGGGCCCCATTGTAATTTGCCGTCAATAGTTATGTGTAGTGAGGGGTGCTCATCGGGAATAGTTTGGATCCAATCTTATTAGGAGTTGGCAACTTTCAGTAGCGAGTGGTCCGGTGCCGGCAATCAATGTCTCAGGTGAATTTCTCTGATAATGCGCTGCGACTTAATTCGATAATCAGCTTTGGACTTGTGCAACGCACTTGCGATAGAAAAGTTAGTATTTTGGGTCAAACGTGTTATAAAACTTGAGTAAGTATTTGATATTTTTTTACTGCGTTTAAAATTTTCAAATCAAAATTCCGGATTCCTCAAAAATGTTAGTATGACTGCCAACAATTTTGCGTTTAGTGTCAACAAAACGTTAACGTATTTTATTAGCGCACATATTTCTGTTTAGTGTGTATTCACGTTATTTTGAATGCACTCATATTGCGTATTTTTAGATACTTCTAGATTTTCACAGTGCGTGGCTTCAAATTAATTCGAGCTAGTCTTAGCAAATAATGTTACTCAAATATAGAATGATACCTACAAATAATATTTTTATATTATGTTAGATAATCAAAATCATAATAATAACTATGTTCTTCTTCTTAGTGTATCGATGAGAAATAGGAAGGTTGTTAAAACTCAAATATTGCGTTTAGCCCAAAGTTCAGCCACGCGAACTCCGTTCGCTGACGTAGCCATAAGATCCTCAAGTGCACAGGAGTTCACAGGACACCGGCGGCGCAGAATAGAAGGTGGGTCATTGTCTGCAGAGAGAAGGGAATTCCAAGTCGGCCAGACTAACGCGTAACCAGGTGGAAGGGTTTCAGATGGCTCGATAAAGCTGTCGGGGGGTGTAAGCAGTTCCCGTCAGCCAGAGATCACGTTTACTATAGAGACCATTCAGATAGTTAAAGCGTATAATTCAACGCGTTGAATGGCAATACTACTAGATGGGCAGCGGCCTGGATATTACACATGATCTGTCTATGTTGGGTTTCAGGAATCGGTTGGCATATGGTTTTTTTGCTCTGAGTACGAATATTTGAGCTAAAAAATATCAGGTCAGGGTTGTACTTGTCCTCCATCGTCCTCTATTAAATGACGCAGCTTGTTTCGGGATTCTTCAACAGTTTGACCGGTCATGTTCGTGGAGCGATCCCCGGTCCCAGCTGGTGCTACGGCTGTTAAAGTCACCAACTACTATTTTTGTGCGCCGAGTGTTGAAATCAGGTGTATCGAGTTGAAAAGGGGTGTAAGGGAGCTTATACACTGATGTTACAGTGTAGTTACCGAGGTCTAGTGTGATAATTTTGATATAGCATTTTGTGGAGATGATACTTACGCCGGGAGCGGTAAACACTGCGTTACCGTGTTTCAGGTGATAGATCTCAGCGACAAGTAACAGTCCAGGGGACCAAGTCAACTAATTTACAAACGTGTCTATTGACACGTTTGTAAATTAGTAGACTTCGCCCCCAGGAACGTAAGGCCTGCTTTGGGTGGAATTCCGATGGGTCTCTTGAACACATAAAATGTCACAATGTGTCTTGCGAGATAATTTAGAAAGAATTTCTGCTTTATCCTGAGAGAACCCTTCTGTATTGATCGAGATTACACATAACGCTGGATTTATCACTGGACTGTTAGTCCCTAAGAAAAGCCGAGTAAAACTTATATTTGCCATCGAGGCTCCTTTCATGCACCCATTTCATGCACACTATGTTAATATCTGTAAAATAAACCTACTTACTTTGGAAAACCTCTAACATTTTTCCCCCAGTTTTTAAAATATCACCTTAAAAAATGTATCACTCTGGATCACTATATTTTTTCAAACAAAGGACAGCGTGCTTTACGAGATAAATGATGAGATACTGCGGGGTCGGGATTAGAACCCTCGACCTTTGAAAGGACGACCATGACATTAGCGACGATAAAACGTAACCCAAGGTGTAATGACGTCGGATAAAAAACAAAAGGATCACATTTGTAGCTTCAAAATAGAAATGTTGATAAAAATAACACTGCTGATTAACACAAAAATACTTTTTTTTAAAGCGTGGAATTAAAATGGTTTTAGGAAACAGTTCTAAACATTTTGTCTTGTATGTAGCATTTGTAATGTTTTTATATTATTGTAACCTGTAAATACTAGTCGGTACCTACCACTATGTCTTTTATTTGATTTTGGGTACAGGCCTACATTCGTTTGAGTTCTAATAAATCACAAATTGCCCACGGGAAATCAACTTACCCGCGAACGGACGATTCATATTGGGAAACCGCAAACATTATACAATACGCGTGTGGTGTTTGTTCCTAGGTGTACCTATGAACCTAAAAAGTGTGCTACCATAGTTTGTACATGCATAATCGGCCTATAATGTTCCCACTGCTAGGACAAAGTAAAGTAGGCGCTTTACTTTGTGCAAATAATTTCAGGTCTAGATTTGAACCTACGACCTACAATTCGTACTGCTCACCATAGTGTGTGCATTTATAATAAAAGAAAAGAAAGAAAGAATAACGTTTATTTGGACACAGTTCGTGAAACACAAATAACAAAATAAAATAATGTAATATGTGTAATGTATGTATGTGTGTATGTTTATCAAAAAGGGGATATGTATTTGCGCGTGTACTGATAACTTACTTTACAGGGTCAAATTAAATTAGCTAGGGAAACTCCGCAGACGTGATGGGTATCAATATCTAAACATGATCATTTTAAATTGACCTTGTATATTTCCAATAAAATAGAACCAAAATGACACATGACTTTGAAGGACAATATTATTATTAGGTAATGTTGTCTATTTAGGCTAGCATTAATGGATATTGTGTATGGTCGGTTCCAAAACTATCTTACATTTTCAAATGTAAACAAATTGATCAGAAAACCCACTTGTGGAGGCTAATTTGTAGTGCCACTCACAAATTGAGTGCTTAGATTTGATTATTTGAATACTGAAACCTAAAATACTAATTTTAAATCAGCTTGATTTTTTAAACCTCAATGATTTTTCGTCGAAGGTTGGTGAGTTGGTCAAACAAAAATTGGTGAGATTTAAGTTCAAACCTTCTAAATACAGACGAATGTGCTACTTATTCAGTTAAGTGGTAACGTAAGACTAACCTGAACAGGGGTTTGTTTATTCTTTCATCAGATAGATACTTTTGGAAAAGACATTATGAATATAATTCTTGTTCAATGTCTCAAAATATTTCATGATTGAGTTACATTCAAATACATAGTTGTAATTTAACTTTGTTCGATAAATCAGTCTCGTTGTTTTATAATGATTGATCTCATGATTTAGAAACTAAGTAATGCTGTAACAGGTGATTAGAATAAGTAGACTTTGAGCTAAAAAAAACATTATTCTAAGCCCATGCGATATGATTCAGAAAACCCGCACGCCGGTTTCTGTTTCTGTCTGGATATAAACCTCATTACTGGCCGCTACATTCGTGTTTCATTAATATAATTAATGAAAAATAATTAGCACAAATTACCGAAATGGACTCGTTCTACGATACCATTCTAAACGTGATATCTGTTTTCGCACGCGCCTGCGCCTTCGCACTAAATGTTTGTTTTGATGGGTCGTGGCCGTGTGGCACTGGGCATTAAGTGGAATTATCACTTAACGAATTGATATCCTCGCTTTTCAGGAAGTCAATTTACTAAAGAAATACGTCGGATTGTTCCGGTGTGGTACACTATATTCGTTATGTACTGCATGTTTTGCGGTATATAGTTAGGATCATGTTGCTAGTTTTCCTTGCGGAAACTCTTCAGGTATATTTTGTTGGTAGAAAACGAATAGAGTGATCAGTTGACTACGAGTGTCTTAACTGTATCATAATGACGTAATTTGGAACGAACTTAGGTAGGTACATATTTGAATAAACATTTAATAAAAAAACTTACTAAAAGGTAAAGAAACTGTGCTTGTGCTGAAACTCCACGCAAGGGCCAACACAGCAAGTCGTGATTAAATTAATCAAGGTGATAGAGACTTCGAAAATGAAAGAGACCTCAGTTCCATTCTCGCTTTTCAAAGCACTTTAAAATTGCCGAAATAATTTGAGTCGAAAAGTCAATTACCTATATTGAAGACTCAACCACGAAGTTACAATTTAATGTGCACTGTTTTAATTTGTACAAATGATGTATTATTTTCTCACCCAGATTGATGACGCGTTTGATGGCCCTTAATAACATGTATGAAAAGCGATAAGTGCTTGTCGGTGCTCTGAAATCCTTAAAAATACACGATAAGGAAATCGTTACTTCGTTACCAGAAGCGCGGAAAGTACCTCAAAAAGATACAGTTATTCTTATAGTTTTGTTTTCGACTGAACTCTTTGTGAAACTATAATGATATTATATTGCATTTAGTAAGACAAAAAGATGGAAAATATTGTAAGAAAATAACCACTATAACCAGGTTACTGTTGAACAAAATCGCTTAAACCATAACCAAGTTGTGGAATATGGCATAAAGCACAGTCAACGTTTTGGTTCTTGTGACGATCAATCACAACAGCTTGACAATGAAAAACTGCCGTAACGCTTTACGTGCTATCAATCTACCCGCGGCCAGCTTGCACCCGGAAGTAAGCCGTCCACCTCACTAAATCATTGACAACAGCTCACTTCGTAACCAACGCTTTTTGTGGAAACAAAATATTCATTTACAATCTCATTGAACCGAGCGTCTTACTTGTCTTCTATGTACTACTGTACTGTACTTTGTATATTTATGTAGAGAACTTGAACGTTGTAATAAAGCTTTTACCTGCTCCAATAAAATGGGTATTCAAGATCCTCAGAAGGTCAACCGATGGCATTGTTCTGCCAACAGCAAGTAATTTGTTGAATATGGAACCGCCCTTACGCTTGGTGAAGGGCGCATATGATCTTTTAAGCGAAATGAAACAGTAATAAAATCTATCAGGTAGTGTAAGAGTAATACTCGGTATTTATTCTTACGTAGTAAAGTGCTCAATGTGAGTTTTAGTGAGCAGAAAGTAAAAGCCGAAAAATGGGCAGTAAAAAGGCATGTAAAGAAAAAATAACAATTATAGTGAAGCGTGAAACCTTGGCTGTTTCGCGCAGGCGGTCTCTGGGACTGGGCTCGGTGTAATAGTATTTTTAATTCCCGGCTGGGCGCCGGCGCCCGCTCAATGGCTCACTTGGACGCTGTAGTAGCCTCCACCGGCTCGCTGATGACGTTTACACTTTTTAACTAACGTTTCACGCGCCCTTACAAAAAGGGTTTACGAGCTCTCCTTGCGTTTTATGTTGATTAACTACTTCGCTCATTCACTGTTCGCTCGCTCTCTCCGCCAACAAGACGCGCGCCTTCTTTTTTTTAATGTATTCACCCTACATGCCTTCAAACTGCAGAGATAATCTGTTTAACAGTCTCCGCATTACGGTAGAGAATACTGTATACATGTATAGACATGAGCTTGCGGTTCGCGCCTAGACTTGTCTTTCTCCGCCTTTTCGTTGTTTTTTGCTCATGTTTCTTTCATTTTACTTTATTTAAATTCAGACATGGCACAGCGCAAACTCTATTCGCATATCCGCAGCTAAGGACACAGGTGCAAGCGTGGGCTGAAAATGGGATAGATTATATTATGGTTGGCACAGATGTCGGCAAAATTAAATTTACCTTTCATAGAACGAAGCTAGCCTACATAAATGTAAAAAAAATGTTGTATCATCTGAGTCAACGATACAATAAACTTCATACAATAATATTTGCTCGAAGACAGGAAATATCTATTAGATTCAGATGCAAACATTATATTAGATACTAATGAAATGTTATGTCACCATTACAATTTATTTATTATTTATTAATACTTCAAGTACAGGAATGTGCGTACTTAGCGGAGAGCTACGTGGAGTCAGTTGTATGAAAATTAGTTTTGTAGTGTGAATAATGAGTGTCTTCGTTAAAATTATATTTTATGTTAGAGGAAACAGTCCATTCATGAGAGTTGTTTGTATAACGATGTATGTTGGCTATTTGACTATTTATCGGAAATTGTCATGTTTGCCGTGCCGGAGTAGCGTGTCAACTACTACTATCGACAGTAATTACTTGTTGAATTAAAAGCCACTTACTTTATCAAATGTGTAGTCATTATTCAAAAGCATTTTGTGAAAATATCACGGATGTGTAATTCTACTGCAAAATATTCTGCAGTACCTAATGTGTTTTATGATGGTTCATTTCACGATGATAGTATCGATGTGAACTAGTATTCAAATATGATTTATAAATGCATTAATTTTGTGGAATACGGATGAATGATAATATTGTCAGTCACGACATTCGTACATTAACAACACATTCAGAAATCATTGTTTTTGAATTAAACGTGTGGTGGAGCTGATAGATAAATATGAACACTCCAAATTAAAAGTTTATTTTAAGTAACGATATACTTGTGAATATAAATAATTAATTATTTATTTCTTTATAAGCCATTATATTTTCAAATATTTCCGGGGTTGGGTTTTGGGTTGCCCATAGTACATATAATATATTATCAGATGTTAGTGTGGTGTACTTAAATACCTTATTATGGCTCCATTCATTTAAAGTTTTACTCATTCTATAAAATCAGTAATTCTCTATAAGAAAACTCACTCGTCACTCTTTACATGCTTCATGTCTTAAGTTTCTCAACAACATCCCAATAAAACATACTACAACTCGTAAAAATATTGAATGATGACAGTTTTATGACAACGCTTCGTAGATTGCAGTAAAACACAATAAAACCGAAAGGCGAAATACTGCGAAATAGTTCATTCCAAACGTCAGAATGAAAAAGCGCTGTCAGCGGTTGCAAGCGGCTGTATTAGAAAATGTGGCGATGAATGTAAAGTCGGCTGCAGGCAGATACTTTTATTCCGAACGAGGTTTGCCGGCGCCGTCACTCACGAGGTGTTACTTTTTTATTGCCTCGCTCTTTACATAATGGTTTGATGGCGTCTATGTCGATGTCGGAACTGAGCTTTTCAATATAAAGCTACAGCGTAGGGAATGGAACTTGGCTGATGTTTTCAGGATCAACAAAAGTGTTTCTCTCTTTTTAAACATATGTAAAGGTGGCGTTCTCGCCAATGTAGCAGTAGATTATTTATATGGAATTTGTTAAAAACCTCTTACTTGCAGTTGCAATATAACACACAGGCAATACTCTGGCACTTTAGGCGAGGTAAGTACAGAATAAATGTGACAATCCGCATTTTGCAAGGCTACGCGTCTCGCTACGCGGCTCACTTCGCTACGCGGCGTGCTACGGCGTAGCTAGCAGTGTGCTACGACGTTTCTTTGTGGGATCAATTCCGCTCGATCAATTATTATGCTTTTAGTGAAACCGTTATCAAGCCCCAATATATCATTGCACCCAATTTGTCCTGTTTTCCCAGATTGTATAGCTCTACATAATGTTATTTACGTGTATGTTATGTACTTGCTGACTCCGCATTCGCTTCGGTGTACCGAGCTTGCAATATTCCTCATTTCATATTCTCTCAATGCATAATAATGATTTATTACTACCACCAAGCTAGCATTTTTACATAACATGTGACCTAAACCATTAGTCATAATGTTTATTGCAAAGGCTAAACTGAAAATATTGTGGATTGCTTTATAGATAGTAGATTAAATGAGTACTTGCCAAAATTGTAGGTCACACTTTACTCGTGGGTATCATAAAAGGGGGCTGAGGGATGACGTCATGAGGATAAACGATAGCACACTGTGTTCATAATAAACTGCGATCCCCAATTTGTCTGTGAAGCGGTGATTGAAGCAATCTCTTGTAATCGTTTGATGTAGCGCTGCAGTAAGAGATATTTCTAAGATAGTAAAATTGTCTCGACATGATAGTTATAAATCAGAAATAACATTTTGTGTTGTCTATTTTATTAATAAAACGGAATTCTGATGCAGATCTTTATTTCACGAAGTAGGTACCTCTAACTTGTCTTGAGCGGTAATAACAGCATTAACAGCCATAACAAGTACTACGTTTATAAGATTTCCTGTGTAACAAACTGTAATTTTCGGGGACAGCCACAATTACGGCGACATAATTTTCAGCACCGGAAGCTCCGCCATGTTGCGTGGACTGAGTAGCGGAAAAGGCGAAACCTTACTTCCGGTCAAGGCAGCCCGATAATATTTTTCTTATTTCTCTTTTATATTACTTAGTGAAGCAAAGAAATATGAATAGATCCGTATCTATTAAATGAGATAGACTTCCTTGTTGCGTCCTTAATAACGTACATATTTGATGCTCCACGATTTGAATCAGAAACCTTGCCGACAGAAAAAGCATACAATTCGAACCGAACTATAAAGCTGATAGTTTTTTAGTGAGTTTAGTTGTGTGCCAGATAGAAACAATTGGGAGCGTCGTCATAAAAGTTAATAAAGCAATAAGGTCAGGCTAGTAAACTCCTCGCTGCACGCGCTCGCAGCCCGCTCTGACTCCAACAATTTTTGTTCACGTCTCTTTTGAGTGTGTCATGTCGAAGTTGCTTCTACTGTTCCTTTGTAAATTATTAAGTATTTGAACAATGTTTTTCTTCTGAGAAAAGAAGGAGAGTTGACATATTATCGATATTCTAGCGAACCTCTCGGTGGGATCGCAACAATAACAAAGAAAAGGAGCAAAACTTTTTAACTGATTAGGTATTGCCGAGTTTCTTAGTTCACTAACAAATCGTTTTCTTTACCGATCGGGAAATTTTGATTTGGTTGACTGGTTCTTCGAAAACATTTTGCAGAAAATTATACATTTTTTGTTTTTAACTATGCGTTTTAATAGAGTATCTATCATAGGATTACTTTGCTAAGCTACGAAGTTTATGCTTTATTATTGGTGAAAATGCCAAACTTTGTTAAAACCAATTAAAGTTGGTATGTCGCTAAGAATCTAGCATGGGTAATTTAAAAATAATAATGTCAGTCAGTGAAACGTATTACCGTTATACAAAAAACTACAACAATTAGTACCGTACTGTAAACAATAAAATGTGGCACACGAAAACTATTAACACACATAATTAGAACTAATAGGTGTACTATAAACAGTATACAGCGTGTAAAAAAAATCCTGTCCGATCCGTGAGGGTGTTGTTAAGAATCATACTGAGAGTTTATGTATGTGTTTTTTATTGTAATAAAAAAAGGGCTATTAATTTTTCAATGGGTTATCTTATCGGTTTAACACGTGGGGCCCAGGCGGCCGGCGTTTAGCGGGTATCTACAAGTCATAACTTATGACCGCTAATTTATAATGAAATTAGTGTAATTTTGGTACTAAACGTGAATTTTAAATAGGAATAACTTTTTTAATAGTCTTAAAAATTGATTACTTTTTAGTAGTCTAGGCGCCTTTGGATCGGACAGGGTTTTTTTACATGCTGTATAGTGCCCTTCATTTACAAACAGTGCGATAAGATCTGTCCTTACGTAAATAAGTCGGTGCATACTAATGTGAGTCAATAAATCTGCATAAAAAATTCACACCGACATAAAATTGAAAAGAAAGTGTCAAGTAAGTTTTATTGGGACCATGGTATCGTTGTAAAATTTACGAGGGTGGCTTCGGTTTCGTCGTAAAATGTATTTTGTAGGCGGTAACACAAGGCATGGAGTAGGCAGTAAATGGACCTGCCGGGGTTGCGGGAAAATCCGAAAGGGATACCGGGACGTCCGGGACCTTGGCAATAGGCAACTGAAGGAATACGGGTGGGTTTTAGTCAGTAAAAGTCTGACACGCCCTCCCACGCCGCCCAGAGCGGGAGAAGTCATATGGTGATTTCCCAACTTAAAAAAAAAGGTAGTAAATGGAGCGATGATTCGAACGAACGTGATTATGACTTACGCAAACACCGCCGTTGTAGTCATGGTTTTTCCTAGATGACTTGATAATAGACAATTGCTATATTATATACAATATATGTAGCAAAACATACTTGAAAACCTCGAACACCTATTCACTGTTTAAAAAAAAACTTTTTTTTTGTTATTTTGATTTGATACAAGTTGTGCAACATTATCATGAAAATGTGAAATGATGCGCGACGAGCGTCTCAGGTAGACATTTCTTTTTTCGTAGATTACAATCCCCTTATTCCCGAAACGAATGTGCTCTTTCCATTTATTCATTACTCTGTGGATCAAAGCGGCCATATTGCGTGAGACCGGGACCCAAGACCCGTCACCCGCCACCTGTAATTACAAACATAAACCTCTACCTGTGTACAAATAGTTTAATGAAAGGGTGTTTAGTTACGTCACCCGTTACTTGATGAGTTAATGCTGCCAAATTAAGAAGTTACTTCATGACACGGGGTTTAGTCACCCTTACGAACAACATTTTTGTATCACGTTGTTACCCACGGACATGTTGGTCATCAAAGAACAACGACCTGCCTAATTACTTTAATCAGACAATCCTTCGAGAATCTACCGTTGAAGTGCGTAATCACAGATATTGGTAACAATCAGATTAGTGTAATCATGACGTTTGACTGCCGATGCAGGTTCTGAATACGATTACCATTTACTCCGAGATTACCATGATTAATCCGACGATACGAGTAGGTGTCGTTGTTCCTTAGTACCTCCTAGATATACGCGATATCAACTAAATCTATGGGGTACTCTACATTCAAATGATGTTATAGTCAATTAAAATAACGACTGTTTCAATTTCAAGCTATTATATTTGTTACCATATATATTCAATAACGACGTTTAATTTTTTTTAGTTGATTATCAATCAAACTGAGCGTGGATCTATTTTTGAACTAAAAATTAAATCAGTAAGTACCGTTTTCTTTTCATATAAAAAATCCTTGACATTTTCTATCCTAGATGAAATCCCAATCTTACGAATCTTGAGTAGGTACCTTAGTTTATGGGTCGCTCTAGTAAATCTATCTGGAGCGGAGCGCGTGTCATCATTTTATGACTTTTGAGTCGGTAAAGATATTATTATTGGAATATCAATCATAGTGGTGAAAGCTTTGACTTAAATACTTACTTTTATAGATTTTTACGTGTTTCGTAACCATTTTAGATTATCACAAGAAATCTACTCAGAAACTCCGGGACCTAAATGTACCTAGTCAGTGTGGATTTTAGGATAGTGAAGATGATAATATTAACCACTATTTTATAATAGTGCAAGGTTACCTTACCGGGCACATTTCCATTTCCAACCAATTCTTACTTTTTTAATCCTGCTACTTAGAATTTGTTTATCAAAAAATACAAATAAAATCCTTCGTGGACCTGAAAACGATACCATACCATAGTCTTATTTGCAGGTCCACCAAAGTATAATTATATATGAAAACAAAAGGAACAATATTTCGTATAGAAACTGAAACTCCCGAAACTATTGGCATGTAGCGCAATTTGGAACACGTTCTATACAAGGCATAATTTCTTTCTCTCTGATGATAAAGGCTTCAAGCTCGTCTGTCACGTTTGACATCACACAACAATTAAGACAATATTTGTATAAACATTTCATCGCAACTCGATATTTGTGCTAAAGGAGTAGAACAAATAGGAGGAGCAAGTTCTGAGTGTAACCAGTGAGGGAGTCCCGAGAGAGCAGGGGGGGGAGGGCGCTATCCTCCTCTCAAATTATTCATTAACTTAGACGAGCACTCTGTGCGTTCGCCGTCACTGTTTGTGGTTGGCTAACGTTATTAGTTCTAGCTTTGATTCCTAGAATTCTTTTAAAAATGTGTTTTTTTACATTATGTTTGATGTAGTTTGTTTTATATTCTTATATAGGTACTTAAAACTCAAATGAACGTGTTTCAAAATATCAGATTACTAATATAAAATGTTCAGACATGCAAACCTATCTATTGTCCCACAATTTTTTTCTAGGTATTACTGTGCATGACTAGTTGCTAAAGTCTCTTTCTGTTCATTTTTCCAGACAGCAGCTGTCCTCACCGGACCCGCAGCTCGCCACAATGGAGCTCATTATCTTGCGCCGGCTCCAACTCACCCAACTGAAAGGTACCGCACCCTAATGCCAACTATTTTCACATTACACACAACGCTTCCATGCAAATGACCCTCACATCAATGAAACTCCGCTTCAAATAAACCTACGTCACTATCGCTCTATCACGGAATACCTTTCCATTGAGGTTTTTAGCGGCAGGCTTAGTAAGTTAGTTCTAAAAATAACGCAATGGATTGTGTAACGACAGTTCGTGTTGGTAGTTTGGTGCTGTGGTAGTAGTGTTCCAGACGTCAGCTGATGCGTGTCGTGGCGGCCTCTTCAGATCAATAGTTTGGGAATAGACGCTATGTTGTAACGTTTCTTTGTCGGCGACTACAGATTTTTGGCCTTTCGTCCTTACAATTTTTGTTAGAAACTAATTTTGATTATTGTAGACTCTAACTTTGTTAATGGCAACAAGAAACTAAAACGGGCTTTTGAGAAAAAATACCGTCAGCTATGCTATGCAAAGTGCCAATCTAAACGCAAAAAAGATTGTGTGCTCCATTTGTTTCTAAAACAGTATTTCATTATTTCGGCACCCTATTTGTGATCCTAATTTTATTATGTCACACCAAGAACGTAAGCAAAATACATAATTCTTGGTAAATTAAAGGCAAAACGGCCTCCGCGCCTGTTGGGCAATATTAAGTAGATTAATAAACTTTGTTGAGAAGATCGTTAAAGTAGGTACGATATTATGTAGGAGTTTCCTGTTACTGGGCGATCGATTCATTAGATGGACTTACGGGTTTTTCCATCAGCGTGTCGGGGATTAGCCGAGTATTGCTTCCTTAGCTTACGTCTACGTCGTCTAGGTACGTGCTGTCGTACCGGATTATCTGGTATTAGTGCTCGATGGACTGATAATAGGTATCGAGCATCGAACTCAGTTAATAGATACTCGGATTTTACAGGGATAAATGAATTGTACGATGTATTTACTAGTTCTATTATTTCGAGAACTAAATTATAGGCTGCCCAGTTAGTCTAGTGGAGGCAAGTGCCGCAGGATTTTTCTATCAGGAGTTAAAGATATCTGCACAAATGTGAGTGTTACTATAGGTACATCTCTGCCAAATGGCAATATTTGTTAAAAGAAATGCGAACTTATTCACTAAGGTTTCGGACACCAGAAAAGGCCCCGTGAGAAGCCAATATAAAAACCTTTTAAATGTTGGTTGCTATAAAACTGCATTATTAAGGAAAAGTGTAATTTGTATGGGACCAATCATATTTAATAAATTACCGGATTATTTAAAAAATGACACATTTCAAAATTTCAAACACAAACTTAAAGCTTTTCTAGTGGAAAAATGTTATTACTCCATTAATGATTTTCTAAATGACCGATCATTATAGACATTGAAATTTTGTTAATTACATAAATTGAATTTTGAAAATTAATTATATCGACTGAATTAATTGTATTTTGTTTGACATTTTAGTTGTTCTTTGACATTTACATAGTATTTTGACATTTTAATAGTAATGTCGAAATTTGAATTTTATTTTGACATTGGAATTGTATTTTGACATTTGAACTGTATTTTGACATTTTAATTGTACTTTGACATTTGATCTTATCTGGGACTATTATGTTTTGCTAATTGCAGATTGAATGATTTCATTTTAATTGTATTGAACTGTCATTTGATATGTGATAATTGTGTTTAATGTATTTTCTGTTATAGCATCAATCGTACTCACTCATTCATTTAATTTTTGCACGTCGAATCTTGGGCAGAATGTATGGCTCAACTTTATTTCTTTACCACCTTATTTGTATACCTACATTATAGCAAATAAATAATTTGATTTGATTTGATTTGATTTTGACAAACCCATTGGGGATTATAGGCGTGATATTATGTATTAAATTGTAAGATATATTTACTAGTTCCATTATATTGGGAACTAAAACACGTCGAGCACATTCAATTGGTAATTTGTATGTCTCGACAGTCAGCGCTACAATATTATATAGGTCAATGGTTGCATTTGGCAAATTTATTTGGAACGACGGAAAACGATTTGAAGGCATTGAAAGTCTTGCATACAAAACAACCTACATTTCTATTTCGATTCCAATTTACATATTCTTCGAAATTCGTAAAACATTGTTGATCGATTTCTCGTTGGCACGTAGGTTTATGATACAGACAATACAGATGGTATCTTTTACCTATGGAGGAATTCTTTGGCTCCAGTAATGGTGTGCACTCACTAGAGGTGCGTCGTTTACCCCAAACTCAGGTCGAGTGCGGGTTACGATGTCGATAAGACACGGTGCCCCTCTATTGGTGAAATTGCTTTTTACCGAAAGGTCCGGTCATGCTCGCATACTACTACGTAACGCCGCGACTCGGCTCATATGACGTTTACTTATCTACTTTCAAAACACAAATTATACACATTAACATGCTTAAGTACATAATAGCTATACGACATACTATGTGTTAGAAGGACTGAATAGTTTTTTCATATGAATATGGAATGGAAAGGATTAGCTTCGGTCGGCTCTCATTGTTATTATACAAATTATAATAACCCGCTACATCATTGTATCGCAATTTGTTTAAAGTTTTGTATTATTATTACACATACCATCAATCGGAATTCTATGTTTAAACTTTGTTCATGGCTGTTGCTGATCCAATTTACTTAAACTGATTCATCTTCGACCTGGCTTTATTCAGTCCTGTTGCTTGGAAAAGTTGTTCAAACAAGAAGACGTGCTTTCAACTAGATTTGTACAAAAGCCAGCTGTCGACAGTCGCACGACACTTTGATGCGGCGAAATAATGGGTTTTCGCAAAATTATTACTCTCACAACCTACGAGATGGCAGTCTTACAGAGTATGAAGTATTCTAACTCTACTTTGTGATGCTGGTATCAACTTATCTTCTGAAGATCTTTTAATTAGAACCGGTTAAGACATCATACAGGCTGTTCTGTTAACTAAGAACAAGAGTTAAAGCTGAATATTTTATACTTGCGTTAAGACGGTGTAATAAAAAGGTTTATTTATATATCTAACCTATTGTTCATGAAGTAACGCTCGTAATCTTGGGAACTCGTAAATAGCGTTTATAAGTACTGCTAATGGCAGTCGAGGCATTTTTTCTGAAGAAATAAACATGCGAAAGCATTTAACTGCAAATCACTCGTAGCACTAAATATAGCCGAGTTCCGCGATTCGTAGGTGCACGCTACGAGCGCTACGCTCGCTGCTACAAAAAGCTGCTACGACGCGCGGTTAAAATCTTCGAAGTGCCTAAATAGGTAGCAACAAAGGTATTCGTTTTAGGAAGTTTAACACTATTAGCGGTTTTCATAGTTAAGCATTTTATAGTAAGTTGAAGTTATGATACTTTAAATTTCATGAAGTGCAAACTTTCGTATTATGAATTCAAAGAGGCAATAGGTAATAAAAATATTCTAAACCAAATCTTATAAGTACTTGATTTATTTTTGATCCTGTAATGTTCAGTAAACAACGGTTTGGTGTTTAAGATTTAACTTTGAGCATAATTGTTTTAAATAAATAATTAGGTTTCATACAAATTTTAGTTTAATATTAAAAACAAAATAAAAATATATAAAAATGATGATTTGGTAAGATAATAGTGATGTAAAATATTGTATCATTGCGGCGCGCGCGCGTGATCGAGCAGTAGTTAGACGTAGTTATTATTATTGATTTTGTCTTTACTGGAATAACTTGATTCTTTCTACCCGGTTGGTAAAAGACTTAGTTCTTACGTAACATCTCAATATTGCATTGTGTTTGGCTGTTTCTACCATTTGTATGAAAATCACGACGACCGCATTTTCTACATTACCATTTGGAACTAGGTGTGAGTCAGATAAAAAAGTTTTATGTAGTCTATTTACGAGTGTTTTATGTAAAGTGTGGGTGTTGAATCGCGTGTCCGGTGCGGCGGTGGTGTGTGTGTGGCGTGCTGCAGCACCGCGCCGTGCCCGCGCCGCAGGGTAGCCCGTGTCGTGCCGGTGCCGTGTGCCGGCGGCGGTGCCACGATAGCGGTGCACGATGCACTGCGCCGGGCCGTACTTCGCTCCACTAATTCATGTTCATACGTCACTGCCTCCGTTATCGGGTTTCCGGTGGCGTGTGCAGCAATACCATTTTATACAAGAATAATCTATGCAAACCGCTGAGGTAAACGAACCTCACTGTTTAGCATTCAGATCCACTTAAAACGTAACTTGCGGCACAATTGGCATGGAGTGCTGCTGGAGTGCCGACAGTGTCACACAATTACAGCTGTGTTTTAGACATCTATTGAATGTTAACAAAGGAATCTGCCGAAACAATTGTGCTCCCCGATTCAATCTTTTACAAATTTACATATTTGTTTACACTCCATCGATTTCACAATAACAAATAGCTAACGAATTCGCTTTTCACATTGTAATTGATTTTAATCACGTGGAATTGAACTAGAATGACCTATATGAATAGTAGATATACAATTAGTTTCGTTGGCTTTTTAAAGTTTGTTTGGAGTTTGTGAAAGCTATTTGAGAACATAAACTTGATTGAACCCTTTCGACACTTGATACTAAGATATTTATAGTGCCTGATATGAGTTTATTATTCTTTTACGGAAAGTGTGTAAAGCAAACATAAAATATGTGTATTCAAATGAAGTTCTAGGAGGGTTTGTGTGATATATTGTATGGCATAAGTTGACACTATTCAGTTGGGAAGGGGTTACGTGGTATCTCCGTCGATTGCGAGGAGCCTTTACTTGATGTTCGCTTCTTGTCACGAAGTGGAGCTCGGTACACACACACACATACACACACACAAACGCGTACTCTGTATAGCTAGACTTGACTTGTATCCATTGTAGCGTGTCAGAGAGCGCGATGTTCATACTTCATGTTATAAAATGGAATGTTTCACACAGATAGTTTACATTTTTCACTTACTACATTGATATTTGCCTGGTCTTTGTACTCGTGCTACAACATTCATTGTTTAACTTGTTACTATAAACCTGTGTTTTATATAAAAATAGTATTTGCAAAACTTTATAGCGATGCCGGTGCATGCAATTTAATTCGGAACTATCTTTCGCATTTTTTTATTACAACAGTTGAATTTCGTGACGTAACTTGTTTTTGTTCCATTATAACAAATTAGGATACTTACAACATGTAGATATAATATAGCTTAGTCGTATATCCTTTTTATTAAAACACGAATGATCCTAATCTTAGGGTAACAAGCGGAAAATTAATTAGGAGCGATAAGCGTGTTTGTCGTGATAATTAGTAGTAAAGTCTGCGTGTTAACGTCAATATTGTAACGTTACGTTACATAGTGGCACATGGGAGCGTGACGCAGGTGTTTATCTACTTGTACAGATGTATCATGTTATATTGTTTATTAGGGATGAAAGGTTTACCGTATTGACTAATGAAGGACGTGTTTTCGGTATGATATCGGAAGTTTATAATGACGTATTTACAGAATAGTGACAATCAATGAGTTTTACAACTTGAATATTAAGATTTTTTAACAAGTTTTAAGGAAAGCTCTTTTTGATTGTATTTTTCTACACAATTATATGTTTTTTGAGATCTTAAAACAATAAAAAGGTTCTTAAAGGACATTTACCTAACAATGCCATTACTAACAAAACTATCTATGAATCATGAATCTAATTCTATAGTAATTTTATGTCTTCGCCATTATGACGTAGGTACATAATGCTAATGTGGACAAAGTTTACAAAGCCTCGTTGACATTACAAGGGCCGCTCAGTTCTCCAGAGATAGTTCGGGACCTAAGTTCGGCAAGGGCTAGTTTTAATGAAAACGGAGGCTTTCGATTCAGCCTATTGGGCCGCCCTATTAATAAAATTAATAGTTTAATCGAGGATTAAACTTTATCAATCACTTTGCTGGTTAAAGGGTACATTCATAGTCACCGATGTGTATTCTCTTGTGCAAAACAGGGTCTTGTCAATTTACTGTATATTCTTTATCATTTACTGTTCTTTAATTTCACATACTCTAGTTTTCAAAGTCGTAAAATATCTAGGTTATGCACATATTAGGGCGTTTTGTATGGGGAAGTTTAAACAAGTTGCATTTTTCATACTTGCATTTTCTTAATTTATATAACAACCATGAACACAATGTTTTAAAACTTTTATGCACTAATGTTTAAAAACTAGGATAACGTACTTAGATTAAGCGACAAAAATAAGTTTTGGCTTAGTTAAAAAAAAAATAGTGGACATTTCTGCTAACAAAATGAGGAGTCATTTTTAAGGTTTTTTTATGTTTAGAAAACTATAAGTAATAAAGTTTTTTTACTATTGGTAGTTGTCTATGATGGTCATTATTCGATATAATACCAAGCAAATGATTAATATTTTAAATCATAGAAATGACGAGGTTCTCTATTTGTGAGAAAAAAAACGCCAATCTCATAGGTATAAAATCGAAAAAATAAGAAATCTCCCAATATAAATCTCCTTCACAAAACAAAATATCCTTACCTAAACCATATTCCACGTGCAGCTCTACATCACAGGCAGACAGCACAGAGGATGTAACTAAAATCTTAATAAGACAAGAGTGCACGTCCACGAAGCTGAATTCAATTTTCTGTACTGCAAGTACCCTCAAACGACTGCCGTTAAAGTTACGAAGTCGTATCGTCGCCAACAAACGTCACTACATGTCTACAATAGTCACTTGAGGTACACTTAGTACTACAAAGTTGCATGTTGTTGGACTAATTCTAAATTCCAGTGAAATTCGCGTGAAGAGACTGTTTACTTGTTTAGTACTGCAAGAATTAGTGACGCCGAAACACGTAAAGCTGGAGTAGTTAAGTGTTTGAATTTCAAAAGATGTAGTTCGCCGACATCCGCCTTAAGTTTTTGAGAGCGCTTCACTGCTTTCCCGTTGTTGTGAGTTAAAAATGTAAATATGATATGACATAATACGTGTCAGGAGTTCTCTAAAATAGATAGGCATATTTCCAACGTTTTAAAAGACGTTTTCTTTTAACTGCAAAACAAAAATAAAGTTATAAAGGAACGTAAAATATAGCTATTGGCACGCAATGCCACAGGAAATATTCAAGATGTGTCCAAAGTTAATTAATCTTGTATGAACTTCGGAAAAAGTTGGATTAGCGATCGCCGTTTCTTAAATAAATATAAACAGAATTACGACTTGTGTTACTTGTGACGACAGCAAACAAGAGAAGATACATTGGATAACATCGATGCTGCTTTTGGTATTTCGCTATACTTAGAACGAATTAAACTTTTTACATCACCAGGAATCGGTCGCATATTTTAAGGAGGCTTCTTAACTTATCTTAACAAAAAGGTTCCATAAATTACAAATAATAACTTGGTAGTATTTCATAATTTGGACCAGTACCAATTTCAGGCAAAAATGTGTAAGGCCGCACAAACTTTTGGCAAACTAAGAATATTTTCAGTTAGACTGCTTTTAAAGCTTCCACGGTCTATGGCGAAATGAAATTCAAAATACTCTTAACAAATGTAACTAAAAAAATGAAATTTTTTGGCAAGTAGGTAAGCCTACATCAGCTATTCCCTCGGTCCCAAGCTGAGACGGGAGGGTGACACTTGTCTTATGGTATTTATCTTAATGGGCTGGGCTCTGGGGGGCTGCTAACCATCCAGATACAGTCAAGAATCTCCTAACTAATATTATAAATGCGAAAGTGTGTTTGTTACGCATTCACGCTAAAACGGCTGGACGGATTTGGATGAAATTTGGCACAGGGGTAGACCATGACCCGGAATAGGACATAGGATGCTTTTTATCCCGATATTCCCATGGGAACGATACTTGCGTGGGTGAAACCGCGGGGCGCAGCAACATAAAATCTGTTTATAAATTGGCAATGATAGCAGCATATCGTTACATCTACAGTGATATAACATCATTATTACCGAATAATGACGTAACTCCCCCAAAATTTCATTTTTAACCCGCCCCCATGTGGCGGCCTTTATAAGAGAGATGGGTATACGAGTACGAGCATGTACAGCGCACACGTCCGTTTATGTAAGCATTCCGACTAATGAGCGCGGCGAGGCCGGACGCTCTCACATTTCCATGACGTGTGTAACGAGCCTTTGATGACACTCATCGCCACTTAATACTCACCATTGCCTTTTTGCTGAATTTATTTGCAGAAAACGGTTGTAAATGGTAATTGAAATTTAATTAACACCGTGGTGACGGGACACTCGATTTATCTTCGATGTCAATGGTCAATAGGTTAGTTGTTGTTCTGAGCAATGATTGTGCTTTAGTTGTGTCTGCAAATTAAATGGAAACCTAAAACAATACTTTGTCAAGTGGTCGAATGATCAGACAGAGTAACACTTGTCTTAATTTATTCAGAGCGTCTTGTATGTAGAATAATCGATAACAAAACATGGTCCACATTAGTTATCATTAAAGCCGGTCGGGTTCAATCATTATTAATGTTAACTTGGTACCTACATACTAATAATGTAAGTCAGGGTATGTATAATATGTATATTCTGCGGAGGCTATTGGTTGATTCTAGTCGTTATTTGAGTAATAAATACGTACGTATACCTCGCGTTCCACCCGCTTTTAATTACCTTAAAACTATAACCCTAGAAATTCAAAACCATAACCACAACAGAAATAATGTGTTTTAAAACTATCTGGAATTTTGATCTCGAAATTAGAAACAGAAAACGATTAGTTTCGGTTTCGTGGTGTCGAAAAAGAGTGATATTCATTTGTGCGGTTCTGTGAATCGTAAAAACGTTCATATACAGACGGTATCGCGGTACACTTATGTACTTACTTACACATATTTTAACTGATTTTTTTTTTCAGGATTTTCAGCTCACGTGTTGACGATAAATCCTTCAGTTTTGCAGGTAGATTCAATTATTTCGTTTCCAATGAACAAATAATATGTGAAAGATTAATTCTTTGTGAATTGTAAATGAAACTGGATTTATTTATTATTTGCAACTACGGAGAACTTGTTGTTGAAATATATGTAAATATTTCATTAATGTATATATTTTATTAACTGGGGAGTTATTGCAGTAAAAAAAGTTAAAGCACCTACAATTTGTTATGTACGATTTAAAGGTTCCATTGGTTAGCACGTGGATTATTTGCAATGTATAGCTAAATTGGGATTGATCGACAATTTAAACATACATACCGGTCAAAATCATAACCCAACTTTTCGCTTCGCCGTAGTCGGGTAAAAATACAGGCAAAAGCTAGGTAGTATAGGCCAATAGTATCGGCAAGAATGCCTGCGTATATTTTTTTTCCTCAATTAATTGTATAAATACTGTAACAGTTTATTTATATTAACCGATTTATCGACAAAAACAGTTCGTCTGTACTATTCTAAATTACATTCGTTCTAAAACAGAACAAGTCGTATACATGTAGACATGTAGGTCATTACCTAGTATAATCCTAGGTTTATGATTTTTTACAAATGTTATAATAGGATGAATGTAGATTGTAGGTACGCATAATAACATTATGGTTGGGTAATTGAATGCATTAGGTAACGTTCTGTAAGATAATATGAATTTTGTAACCCTACATAACAGGATCATGAATCTACGTAACGTATTTCTAGAGGTTTATACATTCGTAGGGATAATTTTTCAATAGTGCTTTTAGATTAGTAGCTCGTGGCCGCACGGGTGGACCTATTAGGGTAAGCTAGGCTAGCCGGGGTTGGTCCGTGGATGGGTGACCATCTTTACATATCGAGACTCCTCCGTGTCTCGGAAAATACGTTAAGCCGTAGATCCCGGCTGTTAGCAAAAGGCTAGGCAGTTTTTTTTTGCTAGGCAACGGCCACACGGCGTTCATCAGTATCATCATATTTTACTGTTTAATTTTGGGATCACAAGGCAGTTTCATACTGCATTTATTTGAACAGTGGGATATTGGTGTGTGATCCCATTTTCTTACCGTAAAATAAAGTGATCAGTACCTTGCTTTACGCCGTGTGTACGGGGCTATAGGGACTAAGGTAGCAACTTATTTGTTTGATGTTCGCGTTTACTTAGATTTTTACATCATCTCATCTCATCAAATCGACCGCTGTTTTATTATTACGGTGACCTTACAAAGATTACCCACACAGCTGGTACACTTGTTTATTTACTTCCCTATCAAGATCACCATAAAAACAAAGTAAATAGAACTAGAGACGTGTTTCCGAAGCCAGCTAAGTGCGACTTGGGCAACTCATGATTGCTTCGTATTTCTGCCGATTACTTTACAAACTTCCTAATACTAGCTTTGTGACTAGTTATAGTGTGGACTTAACTCATTTGCGCACTGTACTATTGCTCTTATTTATTTAGTGAATACGATACAACCTAAGGTACCTACACAAATTGGTTCACTTTGATTGAAAGGTACAGAAAGGAAAGTTGCCGACAGAATGGTACACTTTTAAGTCTACACGATTTCATTTTGTTGTTTCATCCAAAAACCATAAGTAAACCGCGTATTATTGCCGTTACGGTTTGTGTACAATATTATGCTACTGTAGCTACATATAGAGTTAGCCAAGGATCAATGTGATTACGAAAGATAAGCTTTTATTCTTTCTTTTCGTTGAGCGATGTCTCTGACTTGGCAAAGTCCACGTTTTTTGTGCGCTTGCTGAATCAGCGCCATGACGCCAGGCTGTCCTGTGACGTCATGAAGGGTTCTCTGACGTCATACACAAATATATTAACCGAATCTCGTGTTTGCGGGAAACAGGCATTTGTTAGACGGATAATTTCGTTCATTCATTGATATGGGAATAGTATTGTGGTTAAACAATAACAAATAGAATTTTAATAATTATGATCACTATTTGAATGAAATACGAACACAATTAAGTATTAGTTCACTATGTTTTTCTTTAGAAAATATTTAGAATAAAACCGACACGTACACCTCGGCTATATTACATAGCAAACAGTACACAGTAAGTATGTAGTATACCTACCGTAGTATAGAACTTACGAGTCATGTTTAGTTTACCTACGCGTACTTCTTTAACAAAACTAAATATTGACAAGTCTGAATACCTTTTTTATCAAAGTCGCGCGATCAAAGCTTTTCAAACATGTCAATTTTTAATACGCCTGCGAATGTTTTTCCTTGGGTAAATATTACAACACACACATAGTACTCCGGTACTATGAACATGTGTCGCTAAATAAAAGCAAAATGTTCAATCAAAAACTATTTGCAACAGTTCGTATTTAAACTGTATAAAACTTAAAATGAAACACGGTTCGTTACGCAGTCACACTAGGAAATAAAATTTGTGTATATTCCGTCGACACGGACGATGTCACGGAAATAGTTCCAGTCGTTCCTGAATATGTACCGAACGAGTCATATTGGCGAAGTTTTAGTTTTCGGAAGTAGGAACCTAGATCAAAAGACCGAATTTGTCGAATCGAAGGACCATACTATTCAGCACTAAGAAGTCTTTTACATTTTCACAGGTGTCTTGGAGACGGATACGTTAAAATATCTGAGGTGCCTGTTGGTTCCCCAGTGCGTGTACATAACTTTATTGTTAAAAAGTATTGCTTATGTACGGGAAATGCAATAAAACGTGGGCTTCATCCCAGACCTAAAAGTTGCAAGAGTGAAGTGGAAACGGGTATCTGGCGGCTCGCAAATTGCATTTTAAAATAGAGCGTTGTAGCTACTCGAAGCTATATCTATCGCAATAATATTGTGTGTATGTAAACGGCATAGTGCATACTATTGCTCTATGCCGTTGCCGGTATCTACCTACTTATAAGACACTATTCGAAATGAACCAAACCAAAAATATAATACACAATATATCATTTTGTTTTTTATGTCATATCAGATATCAGCGTGTGTCTAGTGCCGTCCGGTCTAGCAAGAAAACCAGTATCATTGAAGATCTAAGGTATGACTCCCTGCTATCCTGACATATTATATAACAAAGTCCTCCACCGCGTCTGTCTGTCATCCTGTTCGCGATAAACTCAAAAACTATTGCACCGATTTTCATGCTGTTTTCACCAATGGATAGAGTGGTTCTCGAGGAAGGTTTTAGTATATAATAACCGACATCCACGCGGGAGAAACCGCGGGCATCAGATAGTGTCATATAAGCGTAATTAAACATAAGTAGGTATTGGAAGAGTAGTGATAAAAATCAAAGCGAATTTACACGTCATTCGTGAAAATCGTTGCTCAAGATATGAAATAGATATAATACTCGTAGGACCTATCACTTTTTCTATTTCTATCGCAATATTGTTATAGACGTAGAAATCATATTGAGCTTTCCACTATGTTACAACCACACAATCCGCAAAAAAAAAGGGGAGGACAGTTATCAACATAATAACATAAATGCATGACACCTTAACTTGGTGCCGATCATATTCTCCCGAGAAAAAGGGAGATAATAATAATATGTCACATCGCAAGCCGCGAAGTAAAAAGCCCATGTTTGGGACCGACCCTAAGCTATTTAAGTAGAATATAGCCTCTTTTTACCAGTCTCTGTCCTCTGTATGTAAAGGCGTGTTTATTACATAGAGCCTTTGTAAATAATACCTAGTAGCGTCGAAGGTATTTGATGATGGGACTCAAGCTCTTACAATATTAAAAAAATACGATAAAGTAGGGAAAATAATTATTTAGGTTTTTTTGGCATTGTATGTCGAATTTAGTTTTGGTACCTACATTAAAATTATTGTTGTTATGAGAATATAATTTGAATGACTATAATACATGCGTAACTAAATCCCACGACAGTTCAATTAGGTAGGTACTTATTTCAATTTCATATTTGAATCTTCTTATAAAAGCTACAAGTTGAAATTAAAATAATAACGAAGCAGCAAAATAATATTTCTTGACAGGATTTATTATATTTTATTATCCAATAAATAAAAAGGTTACATAACTGCACATCTAACAGGGTCTATGATATGCTCGTAAATTGGCCAAATCTTCGCCCGAGCACTCGGAAGGGTCGCCTGTAATGTTTGATGTTGACAAAGGTAGATGGAAGGACCGTCACAGAGTGTCGAAGTTCAGACTCTCAATTGCATATTTAACGAGAGCTCACTAACTGCTCGCGATACCGGAGACGAAGAGGAACTCCGCACCTAATTGGATCTCGCTATTTTTAGCACTATACACTTAACTGCCACCGTTTCGTCGTTTGTCGAGATATAGCAATTTTTCTCACCAGTTCGCGGAGATGGGACATAATCCCGCGGGACTCACCGAGGAAGGTCTTCATATTACATTCCATTGAGCTTTTCTAGTGGTTATGGACGAACTTTCTAAAAATAGCGCCGGGTATTGAAATTGGGCCCGAAAGTTTAATGTTTGGAACGAAACTATCTCCAGGCCGATTTGGGAATTGGTGTTTACCTTTTTGCACGTGTCATTAGAGACGATATTGTTTGGGCAGCTACAGATTGTCTTCTAAATGTTCCATGAACCCTTGTTTTTGATCATGGTTACACGTGGTCCAATACGATCTCCCGACAGTTTGACTCATGTTTGTATCGATCGAATTATATTATTTGACACTAAACTCGAAACAAATTCCATTCGGTTCGATTCGGAACTCGAAGAGGTTGGGACTAAGCACATTCGTCTACCTTCTACATAGCTTAAGGGTTTCACGTTAGGTTCCAAACTTTAGAACTAGGCAGGATATCCACTATCCATGTCGCCATTCCAACAATGAACGGCGGGTCCAACTGTTTTATAAATTAAAAATAGTTTAGTCGCCAAACAGCAGCGGCGGCATGTTTGGCATTACTTAAATAGTTTCCGCAATGAACGAGCCATTCATTGGCGTGGAGGAGCTATGTTCATACAAACTTCATGCTCCGAATTACGGCGTACGTAAGATGATGTATGTATTTGTGCGGCCGTACATTGTCTTACAAGTTATTTATTAGAAAATTATGCTTAGATTCACGGAAGGAAGCGGGAAGGGGTAAGAGGACGGAATATTTCTTACTATTCAGAAATGTGTCCTTCAGAAACCAGGGGTTTCATGGGATTTTGACTTTGATCTTTCTTTCTTTATTTTTTGTTTTTACTTTAACGGCAAATTAACACACCAAGGTTGACAATCCTGTCAGGAATCATAGTTATTGTATGCGTTTAGGCACTAAGGGCTCGTGGCTCGTGGCTGCGTGGGAGGGACTGATAACTAACCAAGATAGGACCATATTTCCTTTAATTTCAGATAAGTATCGGTTGCAGACTGATTTGGTATTTAATCTTTTTATAGTCCGTTCCCAAAAATTATCAGAAAAAAAATCCGTCGGTTGGAATGTTACATTTTGCAATATTCTGGTGTGATCTCATTATATTCGCTCACCAACACCTTTTCGGAACGGAATCGGTAATCAGTTTCGATATCGACCGGGAGAAGCCTTCCAATGAATATTTTATCGTAGAATTTTATTGAGAATGAGAACGTATCAATATAAGTAATATCGACAGTCCGCATTATAATATGAGCTGAGTCCAATAGTTATATTTTCAGCTTTCTGTAACGGCCTAGGCCCAGATTTGAGCCTTCAAACAATACCACTAAGCCAGTAATAAAGAGAAATAAATAAAAAACCCTAAACGAAATTCCCGGTAAGACTCAATAAACAGGCGTTTTAGGTTAAAAATAGATCTGGTCCGTTTGTGTGGCCTCCCAAGGAATAGCTACCCGATCCCAGGAGGCGTGGGTGGAGGGCCGGGCGGGGCGCGGGGGACGTGGGTACCCCACACACCTATAGGCATGATTTATTCCCGTGGAGATCGTTTCCATAGGAAAATATAAAATAAGGTCAGAAATATTATATACGTTATGGATAATTAAGACAATGTTTATAATGTCCGGCTTAAATTATTAACAGCGGTACATCCGCAGTTTCGCACGGTTATAGTTTCCTTGCAAAAAGACTGGGTCATAAAAAGCGTCTGTTATGAATTCGGTAGTTTTTACGACCATTCACTCGACCATAAAGCCATTGAGAACTGTATTAAATTATACTGTATTTATATTTTATTTTGGTTTAAAAATGAGGTAAGTATTATACGCCCATACAAACAACACTATAGGCACCTTGGTACCGTACGAACGCGTGTCTACGTAACGGGTTAGGTCGTAATGCCAGCACTGATAGGTTGATAGCCGCCCGCTTAAGCACAACTCCCCGCGAGCACTACACAACTTGCACGGAGCGATAAGCACCTGATTTATTTTGTTTTTCCTTTTGCTTCCATCACAGTATTCTTGTGCTTTTGTAGATACGTGGTATATAGTCCCTGTAGTTAAGATGTTTATCTACATCATAACGATTAATAATTTATCATTGTTAATCTTGTGTCTCTTGTTTTAATTGTTTTTTCGATTTTCTCTGCAAGTAACAACTGAGTCGAGGTCAGTGATTTAGATAGTGACTTTTCTTCTAGCTAGTATGCCAGTCTAGTTCAATCCAGCAATCTAGCGCAATGTATTTATGAACGAACATAGGTACAAATCCCCCAGATCCTCCTTTACACCTAAAGCAAAGACCGCGCCATGCGTAGCAGCGTAGCGTATGAATGGACTGGCCACCTATTAATTAAAAGTCAAGTCCAATTCTAGAAAGTGGTTCTAAAATGCATAGTACTGGGAATGTCATGTTATTCCCTCTCTCCCCGAGCGATGACCTAAGTTCGGCAACACTAATGAAGCCTCAGATGATGGTTGTTAATGGCACAAAGCCTCTACACGTGTAGCCGCTCGCCCGACGAGGCTCCATGAACAAAACGACGCTTAATTGGAATTAAATAATTGCATGAACTAATTTCTAATCTGGTGGTGCCAACACTAATTAATCACTTGAGTGATTCAATCAAACGGAATGCTCTGATCGATATGTTGAACATCAATATAATATGGTACTTTCGTTTTCTCGTTATTATTGGGGAACGAGGGAATAATGATGTGATAATTTTTGTCATAAAAAGTTTAGTTTATTTCAGAAAAACAGCATTTTTTGTAAAAATATTGCTAGTGAAACAGTATAATTACTTTGCTTTATTTGTTTTAAGTAACGAACAGTGTAAGCTTTTAAAACGTTAATGTTGTTCGAGCACGTAACTATTCACTGGTGAACATGTTTGTCCAAATATCTATCCGACAAATTGATTCCAATAAAAAAAATACAACGAGAATAATTGAAAATCACTCAATGTTATCAAGTAGACGTGCATGACACAGCGAAAATTTTTGTAATTACAATTTGTAATATGCAGCTGTAGTGCCTGTGCAACAGAGAGGATGAATTTAATTACTCAGTTTATTTGTGTTTATTACAACACCGACAATCCAGCGAACATAGTGCTTAAAATGTTATTAATTCATTCGTTAAAACATGCATAACGACGAACAATTTTATACTCGGAGCTAGTTTATTAACGAGATTCTATTTACTGCACACTTTATAACATTCACTCGTACATAAGTATGTTAACTGAAAAGTATTTTAAACATATATGAGGTACTTTTAAAATGCAGGCTCTCGCAGATAACGTTGTAAAAAAAGAAAATGAATAGTGTTTTAATGGAAGCCAAATGTCGCTTAGTCGGCAGTTAACTTTGCCCATAACCAAATGTTCAGATAATGCAATAGAAGAAAGAATCATAGTTTCTCAGATACTTATCTCAAGATAACAGCAATAAGCCTTGGGCCCGAGCCTCATATCGCTGGATCAGTAAAGTAAGATATCACTATCCCAATATTTTCTAACCCTTGTCAAAATATGCTCAAAGGTTTTCTATTTTATATGGTCTTCTTTTCCATACAATATGTAAAATGTCTCACGATGCCACAATGAATATAAACCTATAATGATTATGCTGCCATATTTTATATCTTAAAGTCGGGGGCGAATATAAAAATTTAATTCACTGCATTTAGCGTGGGTATTTTAAAATCCAATTCATTACCGCTCAGTTTTTATGGACATTTATGAGTTGAAAACTGCATTATTCATTGAAAGTCTCTGGATTTCAAAGTAACTTACCGATAGAAGAATTTTTAAACGTGATCCAACAATTTATGCGACTAATGCAAACAAACTTGGGTGCTTTGTTACAGTAACGTTATTTTCTTTCGCGTACGTACTCTTTATTAGGTTTTTATCCATGACCCGGGATTAGCATGAATACGGTATGTATTCTGTTTCGAATCTGGATTAGTTCCGCTCTGCTTCCCAAAATTCTTTGAGAAACGCGCGAATGCTCGTTGGGATGTCGTATCTATTGTAGGTACTTACATCCCGAATATTTAGAATAAGATGATTCAAAGTCGTGCTGGCTGGCATTGTATTATTCGTATAATATGAATGGTTCACTAAATTGACATCACGTTCTGCACTCGAAGGAAGTCTGAGCTTTCAGGTTGCAAAGCACAGACGGTAGTCACTTAGACTTCTGCCTATTCATTGTACGTCATTAGTTATACCGTGGAAGAAACAGATTGACGTAGTCAATAACATTGACTGCGTAAGAAGTAACGTTATTTGTGTTCAACAAACACTTTATGTATATTTGTAAAGGCAGAGAGTTCTACGAAAATTCTCCTTTCACTGAATATAGATAAATGGAGAAACATCACGAACACAAATTGATTTCTCTAAACAAATATTTATTGGAATAAGATTAATGTTCCTTAAATTGCTTTGTTAGATAGCCCGTGTTTTACGACCAGTCGAAATACGGCTTTAAAAGACGTCCAAGTGAGATTGTTTGAGTTAAGTAGCAAGTTTTGGAGGTAATATAGCTTTATACGACTATCGATCATGAACATACGAGCCGTAAGGCACAGTTTATAGCTCATCGGAGCTGACAGAGCAGCGAGCGAGCGTGTTGTTTGTGCCACACGACAAATGTTACAATATAACACGAACCAATTAATAATACTGTCAATCTATCTACATCGGCATTCCACAAACCAATTTGTGAGCTATATAAAGCATATTGGTAACGAATTTATTGTACCACGTACACCTATTTCTAGGTATAATTATTGGATTAACTTCGAAGTAAGAAGTACTTCACATAACGTTTGCCAAGGTAACTATTAGGTACTATAGGTATTACATAATAAGTATTATACATCTGTATATAATGGTATTTATACTGAACCAAGTACCAAATAATGCTACCTAGATTTAATCATTATTAATCGCGGCCAGTTTTTGAATAAAAACCATCAATTTAATCATCCAATAATCAGTATATAGTTGCTTAAAAAGTGTACATGCATTCTTTCCTCCTTTTATATTCGCAACTTATGATTTCCAATCCCGAGTGACGGCTACTATACTTATAACGGGGAGGTAATTATATTACGCGAGACAGCTGGCTTACCGCGCTCGCTGAACCTCTCACTGAACTTAGCGTCATACGAAAACCGTCAGCTGTCTTGTTAATAAGCAGTTCAATATTCGCCGAGGAAATATTTCCACTACAAAATATATGTCAGATACAGTGTTGTTTTATCACATCTGTTGGGCAATTCATCTTACTCGTTGAGAGTCTGTCTTACATTAATAAGTGAAGGCGTTGCATTTTTTATGAATTCCAAAGTAAACAATCTGTATGAGTGCTGGTGCTGGGGATTTATGAGCACGTGACCTTCAAGAAAATGAGGCGCTTCACCGATGTAGGGAGAGCCACGAGCGAGAGCGTGCCCCTCCTGAATTAATATTCCTAATTACAAACGCCACCTGTCTGCAGGATGCCATATTGTTTACACTTAATTAATGTTTACGTTACAGTAACCCTTTGTAAACACAATAAACTATAAAGCTCCCCTTTGTGTAAACGACCCCTGTAGACCTTCACGAAATTAATATAAAGTATAAGTTCTTTTTCTAGGTTAAAATTGCTATTGAATTTAAGGCTGAGATTCGATTATGATATCGAACGAGCTGCTATCAAAATGATGAAAGGTTTCTTAAAGAAAGATAAGGCTTTCTGATAACGACAAGACGTCCAAGCGGGAGTTGTAATTAAACCATTTTTGTTTAACTGCGGTCCGACACTGCGGAGATAACATATTCAAAAGAAACTGTTTTGAATCTATTGCGTATTTCCTGCTGTGATGTTGGCAACGTGCGCCGAAATAAAACAATGAGTCGCGAACAAATCTGGCAATTGTACATTCCCAACACTCGGTGGGAGTGGGAACTTTGTCGATTTCGTGGTAACACTGCAAATGACAGATAGCGACGAGTTGTACATAATTCAGCGGAGGTTATGACGAGAACGTTACATACACGCGGCGTGCGGCGTGCGGCGTGCGGCGTGCGGCGTGCGGCGTGCGGCGTGCGTGCGTCATACAACCTTCATTGATTCTACGTACGCCAGTCGATGACACCGCTTAACCAAATAGACAACTGTCTATTATATCACTGACATTTATCACTTGAATGCGTTTCACTGATACCCATACCATCGATGTTGTTATTTATTCCATTTCACTGCGTTTTATTTTCAGCTGTTTCAACATCCATTATGTCGAGTTTTATAATTATTTTCTTCCACCAATCAGAAAACATTCAGGTCCATGTAGTTAATTGTTCAAACATTGTCGTTAATTTAAATTGGACGCCGTTAAACAGAATTACTCGTAATTGGGTTTTCTTTCGTTACAGGAATTTTCCAAGGTGTAGGAGTTCCTACAACATCATGCCACCTAAGTAAGCTGTTCCTAGAGTTGTTACTTTTATTAATGTGTGCACTTTATTCAATCATTTTGTTGCGAGCAAAGTAAACACACCTGTTAATATATTGTTTTGGCAATTTTGTGGTATAATTACCGCTTTTAGCTTATACTTCGCTGTTTTTACAGGTATTTTTGAAGTTATGTTATTTCCACAAATTAACGTCTTTTCTTCGAATTATTGCAAAAGTTAGTTAAAGTAGTGCCAGTCCAAAAACTTATTTTCCACCAAACATTGAAAACGATTGAAATCGTAAACACACTTTTTATTTATTTGGGGCGCTACATGAAATAAAGTCATTTATTTTTTTAAGTAGGTCGTAGAAACACGCGTTTGTGGATTGAGACACAAGCAGAATAAATAAAAACAGCCGCCGAGGTAAACACGCCCGAGTATACCTATACAGTGAAACATAAACACATGATAGGATTACCGGAAACCTATTTCACCAAGCCTCTGGCCTTGCTTAATATAAGAGGCAATTTGGCATAGTCCATGGCAATAAAGCTACAGATACATAAATACATAGTGAAACCAAACAGATACGTACACGTCGACCCAGTTTAACTTTTAAAAACGTAGTTAAACAGATTTTGTAGATTGCTAAGTTCCGTGTCGCCGATCATTAACTTTCCTGAAAGTTTTATCACTTCACATTTAACCTTATTCAGTTTTAAATGTGCGATAGAACGGCTGGGGCCCGCGGGGCCGAGGAGCCCAGGGGCCGGGGGTATCAGGATTTATTATCACTATTAATCGAGTGGAACTAACTGGTCTCTTCGGTAAGGTGTGTATTGGACTATCGGTCTTGGCTTCCATTTTCTATTTGTTTCGCTAATAACGTTTAAACAGGTATTATTTTTCAACTCAATGAATTTGGAATTGATGGTGCTTAATTAGTTTTATCTGCTTTTGTTTTGCCGCTTAGGAATATTTCTCTTTTTTATTTGATTTTAAATTGAGTAGACTTTTATGTTATGAGATACCATACCACGCATAGTTTAATCATAAATGATATTAATTTTTTGTTTAAATAGGTTTTAACAAACATTGTTGTTTATCAGTTTAACTTGCTGCATAATATGTACAATCGTTCAACTAAACCTAAAAGACATGGAGCGAAATAATAAGTATATTAACTAATTTTACTTTTTATCTAAACCCGTTTTCCGTGTAAGCATCACACAATACAACATAATAAACACACTTCCAGCGAGATGAACTGATAAATGAATTTAACGCGACAGCTACATTAATTTGCCAGTGACCCGGATATGTGATATATTTTGAGCATTATCCGCAGGAACAGGGCCGCAGTTACAACATAAAACTGTTATAGGCACTCGAAAACTTTTCAGTTATTATATGTCGATGTATTTATTGCGAAGGAAGCTATTTCCATATATTTTGGTAAGTATGTGACGGTGCAAGGCAGCGCTTGGTGCAAATCGGTCACGAACTGTCGTTGCACTGCTGAAATGTCAGAAATGTCAGTATTGCACTTTGATAGCCTGTGACGCGTGCAAACGACGTGAAGTTGTGCAATCAACATGTTTTATACATGAGCCGGGTTAGCGAAGACGCGGGTAAAATGGCGTGCACTGAAACTTGTGTTAACAACACTATGCAACTTGTACGTATCTGATTTCTGGTGGGTAATTTCTTAATATTTTTTTGATAGTTTTAAACACTTCATTAATATTTTGCAAGAATACAAAAATCCAATACAATCATGACAGTTTAGTTTTTTTTATGTCGGCTTATCAGATTCTGAGGTTGTCGGTGCAGACGACGTTTTATGACGCCCATAAAAATGCACTGGTACTAAAGAAAACCCGGACGCTTTTACTTGACTGATTTCAGAAGTAAAATAAAAAGTGATAAAAAATACTCGTGTTTGAAAGTACTAAGATAATTTTACTTATAATACAGTATAATGTAGTTAGTAGAGGGATTTGGTGCTCCGAGAATGGAATCGGGCCATTAACAACGTGCCAATTAACTAATTCTCTTGTGATTTGTAACGCGTAGCAATCGGCGTAGCGGCGTAGCAGCGTAGCAGCCTGCTACAACGTTTGTGCTACGAATTTACCTTAATTAGCAGCTATGTTTTATAGTAATTAAACTTTCAAAGGCATAAATTATGATGTAAAAGGTATATTGTGGAAGTAATTAGTAATGGCTTTGATATGAACACAAGTTGTTACGAGGAATGTAAGTGTCGGTAATTAAAGTGAGGGAAAAGGTGAAAGTCATATGTAATGTGTCTTTGCTAAATTGAACATTTATCAACAATTCGTCTGAAATTAGTCACCGTGTGTACATAGTGCTATAATTACTTACACTAATTATAGTCACTGTCCGTTCAATATAAAAGTAATTTTGAAGCAATGACTATCACACCTTTACTATACCCTCTCTTGCTGCCCACGGCTCCTCGAGCTTGTACAAATAAATACCTCGCCAAGGAAGATGTGAATGACATATTAGAAACACGTAAAATAGATAAGTGGTTCTCGAGAATATATCTCGTGATGTTTGATACTAAAATTGTAGGGGATCAGAACGTAGTCAAGTCAAGTGGTGTTAACCAAAGCGCATGTTCCACTTTTTTAGTTCAAAACAGAGGTCAGAGGCGTGTCGTGTACTTGTACACAACACATAAGTACTCATACACTCATAGTTGGACGTACGAAACTCACTCACAAGTTCCAAACTAATTTCCTGCGGCACAAAGCAATCGCCGGGGACGTGTGCACGACTGCCCGATAGACGCGCACGTCCATCTGATTGATTTTTACTACCCACCTTCAGTTTTTAATTGCTGGAAAGGTACCAGAACTATTCTTTCGTTTTGTGGTTTAAACCAATCAAAAATGTATTCATGACTCGGTTGGCGAAGGGACGCAGAGCTCGGCGTTGTTTATGTCGCAGATTCGACTCCCGCATTGAACTTGTTTTGCTTAGGTGCGAGAAATTTTGTATCTTCGCCACACACTATGGTATTCATGAAGTGGCGTTTTTTTTTATAAATGAATGTACGGTAAAAAAAGAATAAAAGAGATTATTCAGCGTTCCCCGTTATTTTTACTTGCTGCGCTCTTCCAAACGTTGCTATCTTCTTTATTTTATTTGTTTTGCCGGAACTTTTACTATACTACGAAACGTGTGGTAATATCCTGAAAAACTTTTCCCGACATCACACGAACATCACGTTTCCCTTAGGGGGTTATATTTCCCCAGCCAACATTTTAGGAGTTTTTATTTTTTTAATTTGGCAAATTCATTGCAATCAACACAAACATGAAACAACTTTTTAGTGCTGTTTTTTATGTGTGCAGTAAAACATAACGTGTGTCTTGTGTCTCGGGAATCGTGGCCGACAGTGAGGGGACGGAATTTTATTTGTTCTTTGTATATATTATCAGTAATCATTTGACGTCACACAAGTAACAATATTTACGTCCTTAAAGAACATATACCTATCGTAAAATTAATGAACTTGAAATAACATAACATCACGCCTGAATTCTCCGAAGGATTAGGCAGAGGAACAATATCAATAGTTCTTGGGTTTGATTCCCGGGTCGGGCAAAGTGTTATTGGGTTTTTCTATTAGGAATTTCTCAGTAGCAGCCCGGAGTCTGGATTTATCCCCGGTAAAAATAAAAATCCACTATAAAAATAAGTCTTATTTGTATCTCCTTTTCCAACAGTAACAATTTTTATTTACTTAATTAGCCAGAGGGGAAAGTTTAACGATATACTTAATGAACATTATAAACACGAGTTACAACATTGCCCGTCGTACGTAATATTAGCGTGCGGGAAGGTAACTAGTTTCCTCACTTGTACGAGAATATCAGCTACGGTACTAGTACCCAACTAGCGAGCTTTCCTTGTTTAAATATTTTAATAATGATAATTACGTATGTAGAGGGTATATTATTTTATAAAAATTATATGAAGGGAATATTTTTACTCGTAAATATTGTATTAAGATCGTCTTTATTAATTATTAGTATTATTTAATTATTCTATTTAATTTTGTATAATTGCGAGTAAATTTAGTTTTGTTTTGTTTTAATTTTATGATTGTCTCTTATTGTTATTAGCCTATAACTTGTGTGTTGGTGTCTTACTACTGTTAGTGCAAGTTGGTGAATAATAAATAAATAAAATAAATAAATAAACTTTTTATTATAATTTTATACATTGTTGTTACGAGTATTAGCAAAGTCAGATGACCATATCGGCTATTATAGAGGCATAAGCTGCAGTTTCTTTTCGCATGCAAACTCGATCCATTTGTCTTGCAATCATGTTAGTTCTCTAAGGAGGAAGGCAAAGATGGCCGCTTGGGAACGTCAATTAGTTCGAACGAAGTGTATTGGTGTTTGTTAACGTTTAACTGGACTTCAGAACAATGCACCAAAATCATGATCAGGCCGAAGGTGGAAGCGGGCCTTACCCGGAATCCTCAATCACAGAGAAATCTTACCTTTAACTGTCGAAACACAACAATGCTGTTAATATTTTGTTATGGCAACAGACTTAGTATAGACGGTGGTAGCTAGCCAGGCGGACTTAGAACAAGCCTTACCTCCAACCATTATCCCGATATTCCCACGGGATCGAGACTTACGCGGGTGAAACCGCGGGGTGCAGCTAGTTTAACTATAAATATTACTTCACTTTAAATACTAATGTTAAATTGAACATAAGCCTAAGCTTTACAACATTTTAGCCACACTGATAATTAATAGTTCACCCAGTGCTGTCAATCTTGCGGTAAAGGGATTCGTTTCATTAGTATCTACAATTGACTGGGGATATTTTGACTTGGCTCTTCGAAATCTAATAGTTTGGTGGCTTTAAATCAATCAATCAATCAATCTGCCGAGCCATTTCCCAACTATCTTGGGGTCGGCTTCCAGTCTAACCGAATAAATACCAGTATTTTACATGAAGCGACTGCCAATCTGATCTACACAACCCATAACATGCTACACCTTGGTAAGATTGGTTGTCAGACTTTTGGGCTTCTAACTACCAGTAACGTCTTAACGTGCTCACCGGGGCTCGGAGGGGGTCTCGATATGTAATGGATGGTCACCCATCCACGAACCAACCGCGGCAAGTCGACTCGTGCGGCTGTTATCAAGCCATGAGTCCCTTGGTGTCTTCAAATAGTGAAGCTATGCGTTATGTGATAATTCACCTATTGTTAAAATAGATTCGGTTTCCAGGTCATTGGCTAAAATAAATGGGAGATTTTGTTCGGCAGATAGTTGCTTTATGTCAAATAATGATATAATCCGCGTGTAGTTTGAATGGAAGTCAACCCCAACTTATACGAGAAAAGGCTAGGAAAGTGATTTGAAATCACGTAAATAAACATATCACATTTTAACAGCTAAGCTGTGCCCAATGACACCTACGATAACTAGTTCTTGAAACATTGAATTTAGTGACAACCGCCACCACAACTCACTTGAAAAAATACCTTAGTAATGCGGCCAAAGAAAGGTAACAACAAAAAATCGTAACTCGTAAAATATAAAAGAAAATTTATGTGAAAAGTTTTCATTTACAAACAAAGACGGATTGTGTAACAAATGAGGCGACGGAAAAGGAAAGCTTGTTCATTTATTTCAATTTTTAAGTTGTCGTGACGGCGGCGGTGGGTAAACAACAAACAGCCGGTGCTCGTGAGCTAGGCGTACAGTTTATAAGCTTAGGTAAAAAATGTTGCCGAAATATTTCAGTTCCGTAAATGACTGATTGATAGGACCTAAACCACTGCAGCTAGAAATATGAAATGTTGAAGACATGGTTTTGAGAATGGATTTTCCGAAACTCCTTGTCTGTCCCAGACAGCTAGTGGAGTTTGGGTGCTAACAAAGTTAGTCAAATAGTACCTATTCATAATGTTACACCACTGCCTCGTTGTTCTAGTGGTTGCAAGCACTACTGCTGAGTTCGAGGTCCTGGTTTCGATCCCCAGCTCGGTGTGTGTTATTTTTCTCAGTAGCAGCCCGGAGAAATTTGGGTGTAGGTACTATGGGTACACCTGTGCCTAACCCTTCGGGATAACAAGCGTGATGTTATGTAATGTTACACCAAACCTGCATTACTCGAAGGAGTCAGTATGGTGCATCGATATTTCGCCAGCTATTTTATAAGTCCAATGTCCTTGCATAGTGTTTATTACAGGGGTAACCGTCCCGTCGCGTCGGTTGGTACCTCAATTCATTAATACCGTCTGACAGGCCTCTACAAGTTCGTTTCGGCCCATCGTACGCCATCCAAAGGCTGACTTTTGCCATTAACCGAACACAAAACCAGACTACAGAGAAGTTTCTATTGGAAAACTCAATAAGACTAGCATACCTCAAACCCAGCAGTCGCGACCACTACACACCAACAAGGCGCACTCGAAATTAATCCTAATGATAAATAGCAGTAATTAAGGTAATTTGGCTGTGCTGTTAACGGCAAAGTATGATCCCTTCTCTTACCGGGATATCATAATGGGCTACCAGGAGATTATGACAAGACGCCAGCTGCTTCTCTGCACTAATAATTTAATGCTTCTGCACAGTAATTTTGTTAGTGTGTTTGTGCCCATTATGAAATCACTTTAATTTCATTAGTAAAATGCCTAACTTCATGCACTTTACCTTAAAGTTATGTAATGATATTCATAAATTTCTCTAACAAGTGTTATAATAATACTATTTTTCCACGACTGTATACTGCGCATTCTTTTATGTTCAGCACTAAATATTTACGGTCTAATATGACACCCCTTGATCGATAAACTTTCCAACGATGTTTAGTAAAGAGACATTTTGGAAGTTGCGTTCATTATTTTCTTATCTATAAGCGCGCCTCGTCAGTACTTTTCGAGGGCGACCCTTGAAATACCGACGTTACCTACTAGACGAAAAATCGGTCAAGGGCACACGTATATTATTAAGGTTTCCCTTCTTCGCAAGTGTGTTTGACTATCTATATTCTGTAATGAATGGTCTAACATTACGAGGGGCAGATATTTTGGGCCATTTATTTACAAGATAATAATGAACTAACTTCAGCAAGCAAAATTGACAAAGTTTACGTAATGAGTTTTGGAGAAATTGTTCATCAAAATTGCTTACGTAAATATGACTGACACCACCCTGTAATACACCCTTTTAAGTTAAACTGATTTGAGCCTGTTGTCAAGAATTTGTACAAATTCATCCTTTAAGGGGATCAAACGAGAAGTTCGAGTTTGTATGTATGCGAATAAAGCCGAAAGGAACATCTAGTATACAGTGAACTCGTTGTTTTGTTCAGTGTTTCTTTGGGTTGTTGGACTTCGATCAAAAATACCAACTGTCACTACTAAAATTTACCCGTGTCTGTAAATACGAGTTTTTTTTTTAAATCCCGTAACTCTATGGTATTATTAATGAGACTGCATGTCAAAGAATCAACTGGCATATTATGTTCTTTTCTTTTTCATTTTTCATACAAAAATATTTCGACAAAGTCACGATTATTTACGTAAAACACTCCCTTACGTGAAAAAAGTAAAAATTGAATTTTGTCTATTTTTGGCCATAAAAACTAAAATATCACAACGTCACATTGTCGTAGCTTTAAATATTAATGATTGGTTTGAATGAAAATGATTTACTCGTAGGTACCTATTGAAACTTAGATACATCGAGAGTTTAATGTTACGATATCTTAAAAAAAAAACAAATTGAAAAATAATTTATATGCCAGTTGATTCTTTGACATGGTCTCATTAATAACTTAATGGATTAAAAAAAACACGTTGTATAAAACATTCATTCCATAAATTCATACTGCCTTTGGTTTGTACATTTCACGATAAAGCATTCGGTAACTTACGGAACAGTCATAAGGTCCAAATTGAACTGATCGATGTGTCTATATTTTATTTAGACTTAGACACACCCTCCCGTGATTGTAATGATAGATATTTCTAGAATCAAAGTAAATAAAGCAAACGGAACTGAGTTTTGAATCAAATTCTGTTGAAAATTCAGACTGCAATATTTTTTCGCCTGAAACGTTTTACTGATTTTCATTTTTACGTCGCCCGTATGTGTCCGTGGGATAAAGCGTTTTTTTTTTTAAATCAATACAGTTCCTGTACTCTAATTCCATAATTCACGATCGGTCAGAATTGGAGTCGGTTTGAAACAAATGTCTAATTCAACTCAACAACGTAAATTACGAATTGATGAAGCAATGGATTAGACTTTTATTTCGAACCGATTCCATTTCTGATTGATCGTGTATTACGCAATTAGGGTGCTGCACTTCCTGTTACTGTAAGAATATCAAATTTGTTGTAAAGAACGACTATTGGTATGTGCTGGAAATAACTTTTAAACGAAAAAATAATTAAAATAAAATAAAATTCAAACTGATTTGATAATTATAAATTACCATCAGAAACATCGATAGCACTTATCGTACAGACAATAAATTGATAGCAGAAGTTGGCAGGGCGGGCCGTGATGGTGGGTAGTAATTAATGGCGACCCTCGCTATTTCTGGCTCGAAGGACACGCTCGAACGTGACCAGAATGCATTTACAGCTCGCAAAATAAAAATATGAAATATAAACTTATTAACTCCCATTGTTAAGTTTATACTCGTGTTGGAAATAAATGTCTTCATATTTTAGTCTTTATTTTGTGCTAAACTCAGCTTGGAATGAGACTGGAGTCAGATCGCGATGCTGCGTTCACAGGACAATCAAAAGTTATAGTTATAGATATTATGGGAAGAAAACAGTAAAAGTTCATGACTGTTAGCGAAATACTATTACGTGTCTTTTTATGTAATGGGTTGGTGCTGCACGCACAGTCAGCCCTCCTGCACTTAGTGTTATAGCTTATCTAATGTTTGCCAAATTCAAAAGAAAATTTAATGAGGCTCTGCCTTCATATTTTTATAACGGCGTACATTAGAATTCGAATATTTTTCTTCGAAAGGAAACGTCACGAAATCCGTTACTTTTCCTACTAAGAAAGGAAGTTAAAGTTCACTCACAAGTCACAATGAATAAGCTGGAATTGCGCAAAACAATATAAATCACAATTATATTGGATCTAAGGACCGTAATAGTACACGAGAAGTGTCAAGTAGTCAACAGTTCATACAATGAGAACAAAGTGTTTCCCGATAAGTCTTAGAACTAGGCCAATTTCGAAGTCTTGTGGTCACAAACGATGCGGTCGATTATACATAGATTTATATAGCTTTAACTACATACTAGATCTAAGAACTGTTATTGAGATTTTACATTATTGTTTTTAATCGTTATTTATCTTTATGGCAAAAAAAAATGTCATTAGCCGCTATTCAATGTGTAAACATTTTAGTCAATATCAAACAAAAGCGATGATTGTACAAACAGATGCAACATTTTGGTAATTAATATTTTGTGCGCCAAACGATTATTGAAAAGTGCCAAAATATTCATCGAATTGGACTCAAACAACCATGATAAATGTATATATGGTATAACATGAACATGGAAATAACTAACTGAAAGCAGTTATCAAACTAGGTGTCGATGAAGCCTTTTTCCCTTCGTGTACTAATTCGATTGTACAAGTAAACAAGTGTTGCTACTACAAGTTATTATGGGCTTCTTGCGCAGCGAACTCGCGAATAGTTAGCTTAGGTCGGTTAATAGAGTTGTCCGTGTTCCAATTGAGATACCGATGTCCGAAACGGGTATTCGGGCATTTAGAGAAATAAAGCGTTGTGGTTGCACCATCCCTGGACACGAGCCAAAAGCATTTGTAGCTATTGGAATATGCAGAATTCCAGGTTATTAATTTAAATCTGTATCATGATTTTGTTTATGTTAATAAACAGGTCCTTTGAGGATCAATTTTATTTTAATTTCAATTACCTTACCACGCGGCTGACCGATACATATGTCAAAGCCTAATTATAATAGTGAATTTAATATTTGCAGCGGCTGCCCATGTAAATCTAGTTTAAACCACAGCGATGAAATTCATAGCTGTCAGTTAAAACAGTTTCCAAATTATGTGTCACATTATTGATGCTGAAGCTGGAATTTAATTTAGACCTCGGTATACGAAAACAAAGCTCTTTAGTACTTCTTAGAACAAAACTGTGAAGTGTTAGGGATCTCGCGCACTAGAAGGCTACGACCACGACCAGTAGTCACAGCGACCAGGTAAACTGTAATCTTTCTACTGGAATCGATACGAATCGCGTACTTGGTAGCAACGGCCAACTAGCCGCAGACCATACAATACCACTAGACGGCCAAGACTGGCTGGAGTCGTGGCCATCTAGTGGACGAGATCCCTTATAAAATGTAAAACCAAATACTACTAATATCCTGTCTTCTTTGCAGATTATCCTTAAATTGCTGGCCTTTGCGTCCCTCGTGACGTATCAATGTGTTACAAGCACAAGTGACTCAAAGAACTACACAGGTGACGGTTCGGAAGGTAAACCTAATAGGTATCGGCAAACCAGCCGAACGGAAGCTTCAAAATTACGTTCACTCTGCAGGTTGACATAATGATACATAGAGGTTTGTACACATCACCTTCACGTAACTTTAGCGGATCTGGTCTAACGAGTAACGATGTAACAGGGAAATTCAATAGCATGTCGGTAGCCTTTGAGCGGGGCCGACGGCGACGCCATGTAAAATAGAAAATAGCACGTGTGCGGAACTTTTGGATTCCTTTTTTAAATGTGTATTTTCCTCTTGTCCAGCAAACAAAACCTTTGTAAAAAATATTCAAATTCCAAGCGGAGGGAGATCATGTCAACATGTCATGTGGTTTAGGTTGGACGAGATAAATATTTTCAGAATTTTGAGACTAAAACTGTTTATTCCTTAGAACAACCTTCACGAAACAACTAGAAAACACCCTCAAAGTGAAACAAACACTCAGCCGTCAAGCAGGCCTTTCGTTCATTGATAAATAGCTCTCCTCTCCCCACCATCCACGTCAGTGAATAGACTTATATAAAACCAGTACTTCGTGCTATTCGCAGGATAAAGTTTTTGTTGATCTTTTTTGTGAAAGCTTCGTAATCGATCAATGTTTTCAGTGAATCGCTGTCCTGTTGTTATAAGAAGAGGAGGAGGGTAAGGTGGGGTTAAGTGTAAGTCCCTGTTTCTGGCAAAGGAAATTCAAGGAAATGCCAAAAGAACTCCTCGCAAGCTATATATTTGTACATGTGAATTACGTTATGAGAGGTACACAACATCATCCATCATCACTCCCGTTATCCGATGGATGGTGACACTCATTTAATCAAATTTTAAGACAGCCTAATACAATTTGTTTCTTTGATAAATTGAGGCAAAGGCGTTTTCATTAATGACAGGTATTTTGAAACGTTGCTACAAAAAACCTATAATCTGCACGCACACAGTTTCTGAAGGTGTTATTATAATAGTTGGCGTTCTTTCTACGGAATTGTTTTGGTTAAACTATTTAATTAACGACTTGAAATATAATCCGTAGGTCGCTCTGAGGACGCAAGGGTAAACCGACTCTAAATATTTTTGAGAGAAGTGAAACATTTTGTTAAAATAATTTGCGTACAAACTCGCCAGCGGGTACGAGCCACGTATCACGGCGGCCGTGCTGAAATGCTTTTAGTGAATAACAAAAATTTTATACTCGTCCCCTTCGTCCGCGCCCCTGGCGATGCCCAGACAAGACATGAGAGCTAGGTTAGGTACATGTAATAAAGCTCGCATGTGGTCGTCATTGCTACCTTCGACTAACTCACGAAGAAGCGCTTAGCAGAAACTTGTTTATCTTATTATGGTGATCGTAGTGAATCAACGTAATTAACGTAATATTATCTCTCTCATTTTCTGAACCTTTTCCCTGTTTTTCCGCATAAACGAGTAGGTAAACGTATTGGCCTGGCCATCGATTTTGTGAGAGTTCTCGGAATTTGCACGGTCTTACTAGATAATTGTGTTAGACAATTGTACATAATTGTTTCTGAATAAAACAATCGTTGCAAGGCTATTGCAAGGTTTGTTTGAATAAAATTGTTGTATTTATTTCTCTTGGTTATTGCTGTCGGATGTTTATCGATTCTTGATGTTTATTAGTTTTACTTGTTTTCGACACATGAATTTATTTTCACATCTAGAACTTCACTGCACAAAAGTCGTAATATTTTCTTAAAATCGCGATTTCGATCGAACTATCACAATGACAACAATATGTACATATATTTATATACCTATATAAGTAGATATATTTCATTGAGATATAGTGGTCGTAGAAGGTCACGACGGAGGCTGTAGGCTGTCTTTACGAGCACTGGCGACGCGCCAACAGCAGCTGCTTTTACACATTGTTACGACGTTTTTCTTGGACTCGAAACATTACTTAGCTCTTGATTCGTTGTTGCTATAAAGACCAAACGATACCTATTGAGTTTTTATTTCATTCCTCTTAAACGAGCGATGTTTAAACTGCTAAGGCAGTTGTCCCACTGCCGACGAGGAAACGACTAGCTATCAACGACTTTCTCGCTGTAGAAACATACAATAGATTGTAGGTCCCGTGTAAGTAAAAGAGATACATATATTAATAGTTGATCGCTGACTGAAAAGAGCTATTAAAGAGAGTAATCGCTTAGCGACGCTCGCTTGGCGGGCAGAACACTCGCTGTGAGATTCTCGCTTGGAATATACTTACGCATACCAGCAAGTACTTCTATGCCACCCCGAATGAGGAGGAGTGGTGCGAGCCCAGTGACAAAACTATTCGAACTCACACTCACTGCTCGTTACACGCCGACTCGTTTCTAGGTGATAGCTCTACTCCTTTCTGGTTTATCGTCGGCGCGGCGGTGGGACTACTGCCGTAAGTACCAACGTACAGTGCATTGGCTTTCCGGATTGTGTTCATTATTACGAACGGATCACCCTTGTTTCAATTACACCGCTTCATGGATTCCGTATCCGTTTTTCCATAAAATGTTAATTTAATTTGTTAAATGAGAATGTTTATCAGCTTTACTGAATAAATATGCGATAATGTTGTTTTTTGTGAACGATGCAAGTTATTTACAACAAACAATTTTGCCTAGCAATGTTTTTTTCCGTACATGGCATTTTGAATAAATACCTAAGTAATGAATAGAATCTCGATTGCAACTCTACTCATTCGGTCGAGTTCTAATAAAAAACGGTTTAATGAAAAACAACATATTCTTGGTACTTTCTAATAAGACATACGGCGAACAAAGCGCCGCAACTCTTCTTCTAAACTCCTATCTCATTTCTAATCTCTTTGCAAGAATTCAGGACACGTTTCATGGCATTTAAAGGAGTGTAGGAGTTGCTTAATCTTTCTAAAGTAGTTAACTCAATTTGAAGGGAAGCGGACTGTGAATGAACGCTCCTCGAGATACGTGTGCCCTCATACATAGGAATTTAATAAATATCCTTTATACTGAATAATATACAACGCTACTTTATGAGCGAGTAAAAAGAAGTAATAAAAATATTTTAATAAAAGCATGGCACAAGATACTTATCGCGAACGCTGTGACTCGTGACACGGAAAAGTTTATTTTTGAAAAGAAAACGTTTTGTGATGAAGCTAAAAGATATCTTCAGTATTTTCTATTCAGTTTGTCGTGTCAGTTCTAAATAGAATAACATTTTCTACAATAACTAGCTGTTTGTCGCGACTTCGTTCGGTTTATACTTACCCGGAATTTCGCAAAGCCTTTCTTTAAGATGAACATCGGCATGGTATAGGTAAAAACGAATTCTATTGGCTAAACAGTTGCTTCCGTTGGTCCCGGCTGTCATTTGTGGATCTTTGACAGTCGTTACGGGTCGTCAGAAGCCCAAAACTCTGACAAACAGGCTTACCAAGGGGTATCGTATTACCCAGTTACTGGGTTTTGGAGGCAGTCGCTCCATGTAAAATACTGGTATTCAGCTGCATCCAGTTAGACTGGAAGCCGACCCCAACATAGTTGGGAAAAGCCTAGGCAGATGATGAAACAGTTCTTCGCATGTGGTCTATTATAAAATTATTTATAATACTGTTACACAATGATTCGTTTGTTTGGATACGTCTCGTATAACCCGAACATAATACCTTATTATCGTAACGGAAATCCGATTTTGGATCTATGTATTGCATCTACATACGTAAGTACATGCAGTTTGCTGGTTGGCTTACCCTGTTAGGTTAATTGGTATAAGCCATACTGAATTAATGTTCAAGTTCTATGCAGAATTCTAATCTTGTAACATTGTAAGAGCAATGCTGCATAAATGTTTGACATCTTCTGCTTGAGTGGTATCGGATGTATAGCAGCAGTATTTATAAGGATCGTTTTGTTCTTTTAAACGTTGCTATATAAACTAGTACCTACTTACATAATTATGTGCATTCGCGTGAATATACGAAAAGCAAGAGTCGACAATTCACAGTGCAGACAGGGCCTAGACAAATGGCATTCGCTTCGGAGCGAATCTATATCTAAAAACGCTATCGCTTCAACGGTAACGAAGTTCTATTGGCACATAAAGTACACTACCTTTCGCTAACGTCTCATTGATCATTTGTTCGATAAAAATTACATTTTGTCTATGGTTTTTCGTCAGAAAACATCAAACGCGCTGTCGCTGTCAATTCTTATTGTCATTTGAACTCCGATAGTACGAGAGCCCACGACCAAACCCGTGTCGCATCGTTTTACGGCCAAAGCCGTATAAAATCGTTAGTTTAGATGATTCTGAAGCCGACTTGGTCAGCAGTACCGGTCAGAAACGTCGCTGTTTTATGGGAGCCCATTTAGGCTATGTCAAAAAAAAAAACGGTTTAATCACAATAATGTCTGATATTTAAAATGTTTCGTATTTTTTTTTCGAAAAATATTTTTTTCCGACATTTGCGTGTCACATGTGGCCTAAGCGCATTTTCATATACTTATGTAAAAAAAAAATAACCGAACTGTCGCATAGCAACGTAGTTCAATTAAAAAAAATATTTTTATAGTTACTGAGGTTACTAAAAACATGTTTTCTGAAACTTTAAATGGCACCTATAATTCCAAAAACCAACAGTTTTTAGACAGAATGCTATGTTACTGATCAGTAAAATTTTTCAACACGTTCAAAATGGTTTCAACACATAAGATCCACTTCCTTCTTAAAAACGATTTATTCGCATCAACTGATCAATGTTCAACTGAAAACATTTTCAGACGGGTTGTTATAGGTTTTATTTCCTTGGCTCATTCTTAACTTTCTCGTATAGTCTCTTCCGTAAGCTACTGGTTTCTGAAAATTGTGTTTTCGGTATCTGAAATCTATCATTCAACTACATTCCGAAAGTCAGACAGATTGCTATGAAACAAGTCAGTATTTATTTTTTCATATTTAAAAATGCGGTCACGTAGGACGTGACTCGGTAAATTTCTGACATTAGGATTTTTGTATTCAGAACCAAATTTTAATCTATCCATTATATACGGGTTTGTTCGTAAAACGATAAGGCAAAAAATTGGGCATGGGCTCTCGTACCACGATTCTTACAATGAGCGCCGGGACGAAAATTCAAAAGTGATAAAATTCTATTACTAGTAATGCTTCTAGCATTTCGTCGAGACTTTCCAATAGGGATGATAACTATATTTTTTAAGATTATTAACAATTATTGGATCGTATTTTTTTCTTTTTTTACGTAATCAAAATATTACGGTGATATATTGAGTTAAAAATGTGGGAAGCCGTCACGCCTATGTAAATTTTATACTTAGTTGTGACGTAGCGAGCCCCCACAACCCATTTTATTTCAAAACAAACAACGCAACTGAAACACCGACTGCTTAAAGTAACCATTTTGTTTCGTTTTCTACAGGGTCTTGGCTTTCGCTAGTGTTTCCATCATACGAATTGAAAACTAGCGATAACTCTTAGGGCCTAGACAAATGGCTTCCCTTCGGAGCGATTCTATTTCCACAATCGCTATCGCTTCAACGATAACGAAGTTCGATTGGCAGACAAAGTACACTACGTTTCGCTAACGTCTCATCGATTCGTTTGTTCGATAAAAATTACATTTTGTCTATGGTTTTTTGTCAGAAAACTTCAAATACCGCGCTGTCGCTGTCAATTCATATTGTCATTTGAACTCCGATAGTACGAGAGCCAACGACCAAACCCATGTCGCATCGTTTTACAGCCAAAACCGAATAAAAACGTTAGTTTCGATGATTCTGAACCCGACTCGGTGTGCAGTACCGGTCAGAAACGTCACAGTTTTATGGGAGCCCATTTCTGCTATGTCAAAAAAAGACGGTTTACTCACAATATGTCTGATATTTAAAATGTACAATAGGTTTCGTAATTTTAGTACGAAAAATATTGTTTTCAGACATTTGCGTGTCACATGTGGCCTAAGCGCATTTTCTGAAACTTTAAATGGCACCTATAATTCCAAAAACTGTTTTCAAACAGAATGCTATGTTACTGATCAGTAAAATTTTTCAACTCGTTCAAAATGGTTTCAACACATAAGATCCACTTTCTTCTGAAAAACGATTTATTCGCATCAACTGATCAACGTTCAACTGAAAACATTTTCAGAAGGGTTGTTATGGGTTTTATTTTTTTGGCTCATTCTTAAATTTCCCGAATGGTCTCCTCCGTAAGCTACTGGTTTCTGAAAATCATGTTTTTGGTATCCGAAATCTATCATTCAACTACATTCTGAAAATCAGACAGATTGCTATGAAACAAGTCAGTATTCTTTTTGACAATTTTATTTAAAAATGCGGTCACGTTGGACGTAACGCGGAAAATTTCTGACATTAGGATTTTTGGCTTTAAAACTAAATTTTAATCTATCCATTATATTATATGGTTTTGTTCGTAAGACGATAAGGCAAAAAATTGGGCATGGGCTCTCGTACCACGATTTTTACAATGAGCTCCGGGACGAAAATTCAAAAGTGATAAAATTCTATTACTAGTAATGCTTCTAGCATTTCGTCGAGACTTTCCAATAGGGATGATAACTATATTTTTTAAGATTATTTACAATTATTGGACCGTATTTTTCTTTTTTTATGTTATCAAAATATTACGGTGAGACATTGAGTTAAAATGTGGGAAGCCGTCACGCCTATGTAAATTTTATAAGTAGGTACTTAGTTGTGACGTGGCGAGCCCCCACAACCCATTTTATTTCAAAACAAACAACGCAACTGAAACACCAACTGCTTAAAGTCACCATTTTGTTTCGTTTTCTACAGGGTCTTGGCTTTCGCTAATGTTTCCATCACACGAATCGAAAACTAGCGATAACGCTTGTCAAAAAGTGCCACTTGGCTACGCATCCCGTGGAAGTTCTCGTTCGACGTCGTCGATTCGTTTCATGGAATCGAATGATGTGTTCTAATTTCTATTCGTTACCTATGATCACGTGACATTTTGATAGCTTATGTCAACCCCATATATTTTTTGACTTTTCTACTAGCGTTATCGCTAATCGAATGTTACTTTGTCTAGGCCCTCTTGTCAAAAAGTGCCACTTGGATACGCATCTCTGTGGAAGTTATCGTTCGAGGCTGTCGATTCGTTTCATGGAATCGAATGATGTTAACATTGTCTAGCTAATTTCTATTCGTTAACCTATGATCACGTGACATTTCGATAGCATAAGTCAACCCCATACATTTTTTGACTTTTCTACTAGCGTTATCGCTAATCGAATGTTACTTTGTCTAGGCCCTAGGGCCTAGACAAAGTAACATTCGATTAGCGATAACGCTGTACAGTGACAGTAATTTTTTAACGACACGTCCATAATATTTACTCCGAAAGTTATTAAGAGAAACTAACAAAATAACATGTCGCGCCTGATTGGAAACTTCCGCAAACAGCACAAACCGAGCTGGCTGGATCAAAAGCAAACAGACAATCACACTAGAGATCAAAAGTTGAAATGGGTGAGAAAACAAAGCGCGGCGGTATATCGAAGTGCAGCGATCGAGCAGTTAGTGTTGTGACGCGCGGATACGCGCACTCGATGCTTTTATTTTGTTCATACATACGCTGCGCCACAGACGTATCAATACACCAATAAAATTGTTGCGTCAGTTTAAGAGGATTTGAAGAGTTTGTTAACTTTGGATATCGATATCACAATGAATAGACAATAACTACGTTTGTAATTAGGTACACGAACTTATCATAGATTAGCGGACAGTCACACCATTTTAGATTTAAAAAGAATTGAAAACTTGTCAATACTTGATTAATTTTCAAAACAAACGCTACTGATCATTCAGGTATGAATTACCATATCAAATACTTTTGCTACCGTATATGTAATGTACGGTGGTGAAATACTGGACTGGACTATAACAGATCCACTGTTACGATACTAAGGCTACAGACGATTCCTACATACCTCATAACGCAATTAGTGTCGGATGACGTTGGAACTTCTGGTTATCTTGTTACCGAACAGCTGCAAGCTATAACTACCTGTTAGTTAGGCAGGTCAGTTCTCCGTAACCTGAATATGGCAAAGATATTCCAATAATAATGGTCGAACTCGGCCTGAATATACTATGCCAGCACCTAGTCGCAAAGCTTTTAAAAGGTGCCTAGTGCAAAATATAAATATTACACGAGACTTAACTTATATTAGTTCGTATCGTATTACCCAGTTACTGGGTTGTGGAGGTCAGATAGGCAGTCGCTCCATGTAAAATTCTGGTACTCAGCTGCATCCGGTTAGACTGGAAGCCGACCCCAACATAGTTGGGAAAAGGCTAGGCAGATGATGACTTAACTTATATTAGTTACTTGCAAAGAAAATTAATAAGTATTTCACTTTTCTGTCTTGATGTGCACAGATGACAGCGTTAAATAGGTATTCTAATACAGAAAATGACGTAATCAATTAACCCATTAAACAGATTAAAAAAAAACAAGACTATTTTTACATCGACTATGAATGTAAAATAATTATCACATCACTATTCCACAGTATTCAAGTATCGCTTTGACTGTGCATGTTGACAGATTCATTATCTTTGTGTGCAGTCTCTGTAAAGCTCTGGGATTCGCTTTACAGATCAAAAAAGATTCAGTTGATCGTTCATAATTGCGACTATTGATTCCTTGAATAGGTCGCGCGGTACTGAGAGCCGATTTGTGTGCGTGCTTGACATCAAACGGATTCAATTCATGTACCTATTCAGTTTATGTGACGCTAGAATTGAATTGGATGTCTATATTTGGTCTTGTGTCTTCAAAGGTTTCCAAATCAATGTTAAATTAATAAATCGAGATACTTTTCTTGAAAAATATAGGTGTCTGAAAAGGTTAACGACCGCAAGATGATCCGGTCTATCCTGAAAGACACTATACAACTCGGGTCAACCGTCTTACTAGGTGCTTGTTAGGGGTACCGTAAATCACAGCTCTTCTAAGGGACTGTTAATAGACACTGATGCGACAGAACGAAACACCAAATCTCAAGGAGCTTGCTTATAGTCGCGACACTATCTATCGTGATCGTGGACGTACGGACGGGTGACATGGGTCGCCAACGTCGCCAACGTTGCAAACGTAGCAAACGTCGCTAACGTCGCTAACGTCGCTACGTCGCAAACGTAAGCTCTAGTAATATTGCGCTGCGTCAACTACTGAATTATTCATCGCGGTACACAAAATCACTTTTTAAGTTGAACCCTCAGAACTAAATGTGTATACAAATGAGCTAATTGATAAGACGTATGCGCTAGTACATGTTGGTGCTGCGTTGAATTTATAAATAGTTGCGACTTGGTCTGTACGTGAAAAGTTGAATAAAACTTCCATAGACACTGCTGAAAAACATAATTAATTATATTCTGGGAGTAGAAAAACGTAGACCGTATCTATCAGTTTATGTTATCGTCAGCTATTCCTTTTAAATAATTTCAGTCGTTTTATAAACAAGTACCTATACATTTTCCTACGAGTTTCCATTGGAATTCTAATTAACAATTCCTTACAAAATGTTCAGTAACGGACGTGGCACCCAGCTCATGCTAAATGTTGCCACTCGATACGGAAATTGGGAAAACAGGCAAAATATGTTCCGAACTAGTGACGGCCCACGTCAGCCGCTGAGCAAAAGCCGTCACTCAACTACACCACACTGGATTCTGTCTGACTTTACGCCCCACATATTACGTTACTCAATATTAACAGTAAATACTTAACAATATTTGTTTAATGAAATGAAAGAATATCCGAGCTTGATGAGCTGAAATTCTTTACTTACATTAAAAGACACAACTTTTTTACTTTTGCTGCGCTTTTACAATTTATATTTGTGACATCATATCCGTGATAGTATTTTCTTTTCGATACAATTTTCTGCTGATATCCCTCGCTTCTGAACAATACCCAGTTAATAGCAAAGCGACCACTGAAAACCTAACTGGCGACGTCCCAGTTAGTATTAGTATTGTAGTATTGGTAGCATGCTCAACAGACTTGCACCGCCTACAGAACAAATTGGTGGGGACGTGACCCGAATCGAACACACTCCGCTCAGTCCACTATCATGCTTTCAAACTAAACGCATTTATTGTAGGCACTTTTGAATTATCGAGGGGTCCGTCAGTCAGAAAGATGAAACTAGTTGCACATTCCAAAGCGTAGGCACCTATGGAGAAGAACGGGCAAGAAACTACACGAACACTATTTTGATTTAAAATAGTGTCCGTGTAGTTTGAACTAATTTGATCCCTATTTCTAGTGATATAATTTTCAATGTTAGTCTTTTAGCTCTTTTACTAAAAAGATGTAGATTTTTCCTTACGTGGATGATGTTTTCATAAATATATTGACAAGTTACCGTCATGATCCCTTCCAGTGTCGCGCCTGCGGAGGACTTAAAATATATGACTCTTTTCTGCAGAATAAAAAAAAATAGATTATGTCTGCAGCTCGCCCCCATAGAAAAATACTGTACGACATACAACAACCGATTGACTTCTAGAAAACAACTCAACTCGAAACAATGAAGCAACTGCTTACAATCAAAGTTGTAATGGAAGCCTAATAATAAAATTCAAAGTAACAGTTTCACTATTCATTTTTATGTTAGCGTCGCGTAAAACTTCGGAAACAATCGCTTTTAGTGAAAGAACATGAGGTGTAATAAAGCTTTGCGTGGAATTTTCTGCTTCAGTAATTTGAATGACGTGAAGAATGCCTAGCTATCAATCTTATGAGGTTAACCTTTAGCGCCTTGAGCATTGTAACGAAGGTTTAGGTCAGCTCACTGAATGCCTTAGCTAGTTAGCTGTTACATTATCTGTGACGCCGTGAAATGTCAAGTTGTTGGTGCTTTTGTTGGTATAATGTCGACATGATATTTTTAGTGTTGAGTCAGGCCTGGCCGGGGCTGGCCATTATGTGTTGTTGTCATAGAGGTTAACTAGTGGCACCTTCACCAGTTCTATATGTAAGGGCGAGTGACCCGTTATCGACTATGCGAAGCAAGACAAAGTGCTGAAACGAAGAGGTAATTTAATTTTATCCAGGCTATGAAGAAATTTGTTGAACATATCATATGTTTGGCATTTACCCTCTAAGTACACATGACGTGGATTATCCAATGATGTCGGCGGAGCTTGAAATGAGTGTCAGTTTCAGCCTTTGTACTTCCATCACACTGAGTGCTCAAAGGAAATAAAGTTTAAACCGCTCTATGTCTTTTTAGTCGTTGGGTTACTCGTATATTATTTTATGTACACTTCAAGTATTACGTGTACATAAAAGGGAGTAAAAGTATAGTAATGCGTTCAGTGCTTTTATGAGCTTTTAGGTTTTGGATGAAAACATCATAACTGAAAGGCAAAGACATTAAATTGTTTATACTGAAAGGAGATTGCGAAATAAACTTTTACTTTTAGAGCACTGGTTTTGCCGAAGGTTATGTAATTGCAACATGGAAGCTCCTAAAGTCAATGCACTGTCAACTTTTAAATCTAATAACGCTCCATGCAGCTCAATTTCGACACTTAAGCCACAGATATTATAATACTACGTACTTAAGCCTAGGGATTGTTCAAACGACGTTATAGTGGGAATTAGGCGGTTAGTTTATCTGTAGCATTTAAACTGAGAGATGAAGAATTGATGATTAACCTGGCTTTTTGTACCCTTGTATTTAGTAGGGTAGGCTAACGGATTGTGCCAACGATCTAATCTAAGTAACTGAGAGTGGCAAACTGAAACACGTCAGTAGTGCAATCATAGATGATGCCTACACTATACTGTCTGGTGCAACTGCTCGAAACGAGCAAGGAGTTCTCATCACGTCTCTCTCTCCGGACTAATAAGTAATGGCCTGTGGTAATGCAGGCCACAATTATTGTCAAATATTAGAAAAACTATGAAAATGCACCAACATTGGCGTTGTTAAACAACACTATCAGTACTTGCTGCAGTTGCAGCTTAAATAATGATTATCTATCGCTATCGGACATACAACGGAGGCACTATTTATGTCGCTACACTGAAACAGATTGCAGGGGGCAAGTTGCAGCATGTTCCAGCGACAAGTTGGCTCGGTTGGTGCCAATAATATGGCCGTGTTCTCGTATAACACTAAGTAACAACAATAGCAGCGACGATAGCCGACGCTTCTATGAACGTTGTTTATGGTTTACGATAAAAGTTTTGGGAAAAACTATGTTGCAAGTAATTAAACATTTAAGAGATTCTATGGCAGAATAAACGGTCGTTTTTGCAATCTTTTATAATTAACAAACTGAACTTCGACAAACCGTAATACGACGAGATTTTATTTCGACAATATGGAACTCCGATACGTCTTTATTTCGAAATACCTATAAGTCCGACACTACTGTACACCGACTAAAAGATGCGACTTCGACGACATATTTCAACTTACGAAGCCTCTTAATCTTGAATCACATTACTGAATTAAATATAACATTAATAAATCTAAAAACCCCTTGGGTACACTAGGGGTCGTCATTGTATTTTTTTTGTATTGTATTTTGTTTAACAAATTCTCAAAACTAAAATGATATCTAATTAAATTCTTTTGAATACAATCTTTTCGGTCAACGTAAAATTCACTGATACAGATTTTTTTTATTTTAAAGAAGGCTTACAGACTAACAAACCAATGATATAAAGCGAGTAATATTACAAAATTGCTAATAACAAGCCTCCACATATAGTAAAGAAAAATAGTCGATAAAACAAAAAAGTAAGTACATACAAGTGAATATAATTAGTTATTATTAGATAAGTAATTATCCATGAAAAATGACTGTCCCAAAAGCCATCTAAGGGTCGCCACACTGGTGCAGAACAAGTCAACATTAAGGTCCATAGGAATCCTATTGAAACCAAGTGCACTTCTTATTGAGAAAACATTCCGCCTATAGTTAGTCATTGCGAAAGGTACATTTAATATTGGCCGTTGACGTAATCCCATCAGATTCGTGCGTAATGACAGATTAGCAACGAGTTCAGAACAGTCAATGTGGCCATTTGCGACACCCAATAATAAACTCATGTCTCCAATATAACGCCTCGTCTCCAGAGGAAGGAAGTGGTACCGTTTACAACGGTTGATACTGCTAAATGCCGGAAAAAAATGTGTTACACTAATAGAGTTTTATTTTGAAAATCTTTTTTTTAACAATAACATGCTATTCTTTATTTTTATTCGTAAAATTCAGAAATTTTCATATTTTAATAGCATTCAACCTTTGAAGCCAAAAAAAATAAACTGACATTGTACTTTTGGCGCTCAATCGCAGTGCTCAATTTAGATATAAAATTTCCGACATCTCAATGAACTCAGACTTGGCAGTCTACTGCTGGTCAGGCCTCCAAGGCTGCGCCACAACATCCTGTCCTACGGCTTCCGCATCCAGTCCATCTCAGCCAGCTTTTTAAGGTCGTCGTTCCATCTAGCTGGGGGTGTACCTCATTACGATTGCCGACCCTCGGTCCTTCGACAAACATGGCCAACCCACTGCCACTTCAGCTTGCTTACTCTGCAAGCTATGTCAGTAAATTCGATTCTCCACAATTGCACAGTAAGCATAATATAAATAATTAAACTGATGATTATGATTCACGTTTTTCTTTGTTACAGGCCCCGCACCGGCGTGGTAGGCGTACTGCTGAGGGTCGCGCGCCCTCTCCTGTGACTAGCCAGAGTACTAGCGCACGGCACGGGCGGCGGATTGTAAGCAAACACCTACCTTGTTGTACCCTGGACTAGTCTATATACATAAGAGACCGGCGTGGTAGGCGTATTACTAACAATATTTCTTGAGAATTCACCCTTCTGATATTAGCCAGAGCTTCGGAGCTTTGCTTGTATCTAATTTAGATTATAAACAGACTCCGAATTAAATATTTGCATTGTAAATTAACAATTTTAATCATTATCTCCCCATGCTAGCGTGGCCGCGTACAGTGATGGTATCTCGTTGGACTTACTTCGGTAGTCGACCCAGAAAAGGGAATAAGGCCAAAATAATTCTTAATCACCTATTTCCTTAATGTTTCATTTTGAGCTATTCAAGATCAAGACAATTCGGCAATTTTCACTTATATTTGGAAAATGTTCTTGAGTTGCGAGGAAACATACCGTTTCAATTCGATATTTTCATCTAACAGGGTGATTCGAGTCCGCATCTCAAATGCAAATCTGTAGCTCTTATTGAAAACTCTTGTAGCACGGCCATTGAGTCGTAGCTTTCTTTAAATTGCTGCATTGTTAAAATATTTGATAAAAACGCATAGTTGATTGATTTGGGCCTGTGTTGGAGGCTATTTTTCTTTGGTGTCACTTGTTAGTGATATTTTTCTCTTAACATGTTTCATGTTTCTGACAATAAAACAAGAATTTCCAACAATAGGCTCTATCCAATCGAATCGGTTCACAATCAGGTACATTTTATGCGATTAGTCTGGAACAAACGTGTTCCATGTATCTTGTGTTGGGCGTTGACAGCTGCGCCACAGTATTTTACTTTTCTGCAGCTATCTTTAGATTTGATTAAAACTTGCTCAAAAACCGTAGTTGATGTCTAAAATGTTTGTGTCTTTTGGTAATTGCAGAGGCGTGGGGCGCGGCGCGTGGCGGCGGCGCGGGCGCGGGCGGCGCCATGACGCGGCGCCCGCCACCATGACGCTGCCGCCGCCCGCGCGCCCCGCGCACCCCGCCGCGCATCGCGCAATGCGCTATTACCGCATCTGGATCTACGCGTGCAACGGCGCGCTGTTGCTAGGGGCGCTCGCATTCTGCGCGGCCGCGGGGCGCGCGCTTTCCGACTACCGGCGCGCGCTGGTGCCCGGGCTCGGGGTGGCGCAGCCCGGCTTCCTCTACGGGTACGCAGCACTGCCGGCGCAGGCGGGGCTGCTGCAGCTCCTCGGTTGCCTTGCAGCATTGAGACTTTCGGAACGGATGCTGAACGCCTACTGGTTGGCACTCCTGGCCCTGCTCGTAGGGGACGCAGCTATCGGCGTATACTGGGCGTTCCGGTTTGAGCGAGTTTGTCGCGAGCTCCGGCCTCAGCTGCGGCTTCGTCTCGCAAAGGACTACGACACGGACATTGACTTCTCACAAGCTTGGGACCGCCTTCAGAGAGAACAGCGGTGCTGCGGCGTGACAGGGCCGGCGGACTTCGCGGCGTTTAACAGAACTACGCTCCCGGCGAGCTGCTGTCGTATCCCGGCGCATACGACATCGGTGACGCCGGCGCTGATGGCCGTCACGTCCGCCACATCTCCTGCGCCGTTCACTCCGGTGCACTGCGCGCCGCACACAGCCGCCTGCTCAGAAAGACTACTCGTTTGGCTTCGACGAACCGCAGACGCGTTGTTTGTGTTAGGCTATTGCGTTATAGCATTTTTAAAATTGTGCTTCCTCGGAATCCTCCGGTACGAAATAAAGGAGATGATTCAAAAAATTAGAATATTACGAAGCGAGCTGGGAGCAGGTGAGCTGATGGATGGTAGTCCGATCCACGGTGGACCACTCTCACAGACGATAATAGTTAACGCGGTGAACGCCAACGGAGGAGTCCGAGCTCACGGCGGGAGCCCTGAACGCGCGGGAGAGCGCGAGGCACTGCTGGGGCGAGTCTCGGATCCGTGTCCGAGGCGAAGCATACACGATGAACCTCTCGGTCCCAAAACAATAAACGGAAACAACAACTGTGAGATGCGTGAACTCGCTCGAGGAGATTACAGACCTTTAGCGGCGGACAGTGCAGCGACTCGAATCTGACTAAGATGTTACTTGGAGCGGCTGTTCGGGCGGCGCTGGCGCTCGTTCCCGAGTGCGGGATGCGAGCTGGAGCCGGGCCGCACGCCACCCGCGCTCGTGCGCCGGGTGCCCGCGGGTGCGCGCGTGCGGCTCGACCACCGCCGTCAAACCCGCTCCGAATTCGAGTTGTAAGCTACAAGAGGCGAGCCGCGGCTTTCGTCGCGACAATCATTTTCATTGGCGTTGTCAATTGCGAGTACCGATATTTTCGGTAGGACTAAACTGTATGTTATGTTCATAGTGGTAGAGTTGTAAAACTGTACGAGCGATGCAAATAAGTGTTAGAGTTATATCTTTCAAAACGTTGTGAACTGTGAGATATGAATAATATTATGAACGTGCATCGAAGGATAATAAATTGTGTAATTAGACAAAGTGAAATTGATTTTCGAGCAAAGCTTGTGTTTAGTTCCTAAATTTGGCCGTCAAATATTCGTTCAGTAGGTGCATAGGACACACAAATATGTTTTACTTTACGGTCCCTAGGGAAGTGGCAAGAGAGAGAGATACCCGAGGTATCGTGACGCGTACAGCATGTGAGGAAATGCAGTCTCCGGCAGAGCAAACTATAATGATGCATACTTTGGCTACTAGGAGAGCGCAGTAAATCCATCCTACATATTATTGTATCTGTATACTCGACTACGATTTTAATATTTATAGCAGTAAATAACGGGAATCAACCAATATAAGATTAATTATGATGATTGTTTAGCCTTAAGACATAACAGTTTTTGATTGTATACCAATAGAGTTACGGAAATTATTATTATAATATGTATTTTACAAATTTTCATGTCATTTTACTCATTATCTTCAATTAAAGAATATGTATATGTTAAAATATATTGCCATAGTCTGTAATAGGTACCAGCGCCGGATTCAGTTTAGTGATTTTTGCCCAGAAGCTCATCTTAACTTTGAGAATGAGTTTAAAGATTGTAAACAATTAGATTTAAATATATGTACTTAATAAACTATAGATTTGTCATTTGATTTGATAGATGATGATAGGGGTGGCAAAAGTCACTTTTCATGAATGCTGGTCCTACATTTTGATAGACCGATACGTTACGAATTATAAAATCAAATGGTTCGCTTGCACGGAAGATTTTTGCTGTCACTCTGAGTTTATTCCGTAGGATATTACATCTCTATCATAGAATTCTTAGTTTATTATAAGTACCTCTATACAACTTGCACGACTACCCCGACAGTGCTGGCATAGATTAGACAATGATCTCGTGAGCAACACGGCTTGGGTTCTCGTCCGCCACACACCCGTTTGTTTGGACAGCTTTCCTTAACATGAGTCGGACTAGAGTGAGCCGCGAATTTCCTCGCTCATAGTCTATTTATCTAGTTCTCATAATCATACATAATGTTGTCGGTTAATGTAAATAATAAACAAAATTTGTACATGTGTAGTATGCGAGTAATGTGCATGGACAGATTGACAAAATACATAGTACTGATATGAGCTTAAACGACGTAGTGCCTACAATTATATGCTTGTAAACAGTCAAGTGGATGAACACACTTTTAATAACATTTTATTTTATGGCAGAAGAATTTGAAATGTTTCGTATGTACTACATTTTATCATTGTCTTGACAGAGTACAGACGTTTTTGCTAAAAATTTAAAGAGATCGCGCTATGAATCTAGACTGCGCATATAAAATATTACAATAATCTCATGGTGTAAGGAATTAGGTAAAATTTATTAATGGCTGTGTCAAATATAGGTAAAACCTATCCATGCCGTGTGTAGAGCCGTCACGATTCGATGTCATAGCGGCCGGTGGAGCGCGCCTGTTCACTGCAGCGGCGCGCGCGCAGCTTCACGCTCGCGGCTCGACCGACGTACGACCACCTACCTACATTCATACATATTTGTACTTTTACGAAATAACTTTATAGATATATTGTAATGACGAGTACGAAGTTATGTTCGCTTAGAGTAGGTATAATATTTTGTGAATTTATGCAGAAAAATAGTTTTTTAATATTGTTGTCACATGAATGTACCAATCTTATAAAAATTTGTACCTATATTCGGAAAGTTGAATAATTTGTAGCTAGGATCCAATCTAAATCCTGCATTTCTTCCAAAAAAAAAACGGTTAAAATAACATGTGCCTTGGCTTATAAAATGTATAACTGATGTTATGTTTATTGTAAATTAATGGATATGAAGTGAACACGAGCTCGTGTCTGATGTGCTACCTACACCTTCCGACATACGTACGTACACTGTACTCTCGGCTGTGTTACTGTGTTGTGGTTCGACTCGACCACTCTGTGAAAACAATGGCGAATTGTTTCCTTTTTTATTACCTTTACACAACGTTGTTTATTACTGTTTCGTTCACTCCACAACTGTACTATTTGACAAAACATAAATGTACAGTTGAAAATGTTGATAAAAATAAAATAATCAACAATTCGACATAGTTCATGACGTGTGTGAATGTCCCAAAGTAATCTGTTAACAATAATAACATTCGGATGGTACACTGTACGTAATCTTTTGAATTCTCGACTGTCACTATACGTTGAATGTTTTCCTCGTTCAGTGTGTTTCATTACTATAGTAGAGTTGTTACAACTTTCCGAAGGTACGCACTAGGCGACTGAGAGCTAATATTATCATAATAAATGCATTAAATAAAGAGTTTGTTAAAATGTTGGGGTTTTTTATTTGATTGCCAAACAAATGTGAATTCCCCCTAAATAATAACAAAATAATAACATTTTGAAATATCTTTGTAACAGTCGATTCATTCAGTACCAATAATCAGTGATAGAAAAAAGGAAAACCCTGGATATTATCATAACATGGATATATCTTACTTAGCTGATAGAAATACTCAACGATGTCAGATCAGCAGCATATACATAAAATGGGTATTACTTGGATGAAGGATGATATTGATCATCCTGACCCAGTAACATGCACGAAGGAGATGACTCATCCGGAAGGCAGAGTCTGGAAATATTATTACGATTCTATTACAGCAGCTTTAAATAAATACGACGACAGTACGAGTGTATGTATATGCACATGACCAAAACTAAGTGTCACATTCTTGAATCAATGAAACCTACTCGACCTACGTCAAATATCTAATAATAAACTAAAAAAAACAGCAAGTGCTTTATGTTAAAAAGTCACTAAGATAATTATGAATACTGTAAAGTTTTGTTAATACCTATTACATTTCTTCTCGTTCTTTTACTATATCTTCTTCAACTATTTCCAAATGCAAAAAAATACAAGATCCGCACGAGCTTGCATAATGACACAACCGTCCTTGTTAGTATGCACATGCTGGTAATCACAGACTCACCTCCACGTCATCTTCTTTCAGCCTGTAGGCGCGGTCGACGTTCGCTCCGCCGATCACTAACACGTCGCCCTCACAATTCTTCTCAGAAAACAATGGCACTTCATCAGACCGGTTGCTGCACGAAGTGTGAAAATGTCCCAAAGAATTGGTCGTACATTTCCCAGCGCCCTTCGACAATCCAATATTAGACGCATTCTTCGAATAGTCACCATTCTTGAGTTTTTTAAACTCGACTGCAATATCGGCGCCCACTTTAGCGTTGTTCTTTATGAGAGCGATGTCTGTGACTCGTTAAAGAAAGATATTGTGGCAATTAGCTTCACTACTATCTTTATAGACCGTTGGCGTTTCTAACACATTTAATTTACGACAGAATTAGGCAGTTGCTAAAATCTTATTAAGTATTTTAATGGTGTCGTAATTATTCTGATAAGAGCCAAGCTTACGGGGGTCATGAGTGGATTAATGGATGGGAAGATGTGATTCATTTGAAATTTTAAGTATGGTTAGATATAGTTAAAACTTAGCCTATACTGCCTTTACTTTTATTAAATAATTATAGAAATAAAGGACGTAAAAAGAAAAGGATACTGGCATTAAGAGATGCGCCACTGGTAGCCTTGGCAACCGCAGACAGGATGAACGGTGTCACTTCTTTACCGAAAATCCCTTTTTGTTCAGCTTCTTTCAGCGCACGAGTAATGGCGTCTTCAATTATTTTCTCTGTAAAAACACATAATAATACTATCTATAGCAAAGTAATGAAAAAAATAGCGAAATGAAAATATTAATGAATGGGTTGTGAATACTGCTATAAAGTTAGCAATCTTGAACCTATCAGGTTAACCAAGTCATGTGAAGTAGTATTACTAACGTTGATAAGAAAGGTTCTGGTAGGCTCAAGTGTCACCGAATCAGTTTAAATTAAATATCCGGAGTCACACGTGTTAAATCGAACAGATTACGTGTGACTCCGGATTTTTAATTTGTCTGTCTGTGGTGTCTTGTTTATACCTTTTAAGTCGTAGTTGGGTTTTAGTTTTTATTACTTGATTTTTTTTGTGCTTTCCCGTTAGCAAAGGTCGGTTAGGTCTGTTAAAAATGTGTTGTGGTAACTAGTGATTTTAGGAAAAGGGGGCCAAATGGGTGGCTGTATCGCAATTTGTTTAAGAGAGGTAGGTTTAAATTCTGGACTGTAATAATAGATTATCCGATAAGGTTCCTGTCACAAGTACATAGTAAGGAATGAAAATAATACAAATTTACATCGACAGACTGCACGAGAATGTGTTCCTTTTGCGTACACGCAATAAAATATTGCAGTTCATGGGTTTTCCCTCGATCTACAATTTACTACTTAATCTTACCATCCATAGCATACTCCTGCGGTATCGGCACGGCAACAACAGTGCCGGACGTCAGTTGCAGCTTACGTGCCGCATGCAACAGCCGCGCGGCTTGCTGTGCGTCACCGATGCGGTGCGGCGCGGTATGACCCGACCGCGGCGTGTAAAACGCAGGGAAGTCTGACGTTTCTCCGAACGCGCATACGCAAACACCTTGCGTTTCCTGTACAAAAATATTATATAAGTTCTGAATTCCAGTGCTACGAAGAACTTTCCCGTAGACTGCTACGAAGATCTTCTTCGTAGACTGCTACGAAGATCTTTTTCGTAAACTGCTACGAGAAATCGAAGGTCACCTATATAAATGCATAATATTGAATTAAATAAATATTATTTATGGGACAGGCGGTAGTCTTTTCTTAGCACAAAACACATGCTAATCTAAAAATAATCTAGGTTCGAATAAATCATCCGGTTAGACTGGAAGCCAACACCAACATAGTTGGGAAAATTCTAGGCAGATAATGTGGACACTCTTAAAATGTAAAAACATTACACTCCTTTTTGGACAGTCTTGTAATAAAATATGATGAAATGACACACAGCTCGGCGGTCCCCGATGTAATCAAAGCCCTCTTTGATGTTACATTCGGCGATTTCTCAGTGAGAACACAATTGCAACATAGCTCTCTTATATCTAGAAACAGCTAATATACTTGCTTAGTAACCAGCCTCCCCCGGGCAATCCAGAACTTGCGCGGTAACCTAACGACCTGGTTTTCTCTGTTTTTCTTTCAGTAAGTAATACAGAAATAATACGAAGGCACTAGAATTTACTTTGTTCGCTATGTTCTGCTTTTGAATAAAAAATCGCCTTCAGCACCACGCGGTCGACAAAAGGACAGTCAAGTGGGAATCGCCGACGTAAAAATTACGACGTATTTTATGTTCTCCAATTATTTATCTACATTGTACTGTTCTGGCGTCATAAAACAAAAAAGATAAGAATCTTTTATCTTTATGTAAGATCGGATACTGTGAAATCTTAAGTTCGAAAACTGATCAGGCCGAAGTTAGAGTACTTTAAAGCAATAATGTAGTAGTGACATGAAATAATATATGTATACAGTTACCAAGTACTCGAGAGTTCGTCCGATGTCTAATATGGACTTAACGCCACTGCACACGACTAGAGTGTTGCTGCGTCCCAGTTCATTCAGATCCGCTGATATGTCCAATGTGCCCTCGCCGTGACGATGCACACCACCTGCGGGAAATACTCCACATTTTCAATATTCAGTTTCACTACCCTTTTTCGCAAAAATACTGTATAGTTATTACAAGCACTCGATATTGGATTCTGGAAAGAAAGCTGAAATAAAACTCAGTGTTACACTAAAGTTTGGTTACAAAATTGCGTAAAAGAAGAACTGCCGTTCGAAAATATTTGTCTTGGATTGTTTCAGGCGTTCAGTGGTTGGTGAGAACCCGATAAAATAAAAGTTTCCCGTATAACACGACTCGATATTGACCAAAATGCTGAAAAGTCAAAATTACAAATATCTTTGATTGTGTGAGTGTAATAAAATGTCGGCGAAGTATTTTGGCCGGGGCCACGGGAAGCGGAATTATTACATCACTGGTGGGCGACCGGCGAAGTAGCTCGCAGGCGGCGGGTAGACCGCGCTCCGACATAGTTTCGTTCAATGTATGTATATTATTCGTCCACAACTCCGCAGGTACGTTCCCCATTCCGCGATTACTTCCAAAACATGAAGTAAGAACCAATCGTTCGTATAGATACGCTATTTGGTTCAATTTACCTAGACCGTTCTTTAAAATGCCTATACCTTTTACCTATACTTTTTATGTAAAAGATTACATAAAAAGTATAGGTAAAAGGTATAGGTTGGTGACCTTTGAAATCTACTTTTGAAATCCCCAAATAAAACGAAATGTTCTATAATTATCTATTTCTTTTATTCTATAAGCGAACACAGGATATAATGCGAACAATGGAAGTCGGTCTTATTTAATCAAGAGACGTCTTTTTCCATTAATACTTTTATGTTTTCAAATAACATACGCAGATGGCAATTATTGTACTGACGTGAATAAGATTTATGTTCCATTATGGTCCTCCCAGAATTGAGATACTTCCTACCATGGAAGCTAGGAAAATAAAGTATCTACACATTATAAAATGCAAATTCAGATTTGTTTAAAAATTCAGTTTTGTTCCAACTTTCAGCTGAATTTATTGAAATAATATGCCAGTAAACTATAATATTTTAAAGGAACACAGAATTCAAGAAAGTTCACATCCTGCTCACATCATGAAGACGACATAAACCTCGTATCTTATCTATCTAAAACTAAAAGCTATGCATAGTATGCGGAGACTCCCGCTCAAAAGAGAGCTCGCTCGCAAAGCTCCTAGTTTAGCAGTGCCTTTATAATAAATCGTCTACGACACGATAACGACGCGGCGGCCATCGAAATTCGCCATTTTGGCTTCGCCCAGCCAACCCCTGCCGTTGCGAAGTGCCGATATAGCGTAATCCTTTTGTATCCATCCTTTCGTGTATTCACAGACATTTGCCTGTTCCGTGCTCGCAAACCTTATCCTGACAGACGCTAATTCAAATCGTTGGGAACGGAATAAGACTGCTTCTCACGATAATTTACAAGCCCAAGCACTACGACTGCTTATCTAGAAGGTGATAAATCGCGCTCTGTTTCACGGAATTCGTTGGTAATTACATCGCCAGTTCGGCACGGCTGCGATGCGACTGGCAGTAATGAATGCGCCAGCAAAGCGTTGAATTCAACCGTGATATCGTTGAAATTCATTTGTGAATTCACGAGCACAGTTAATTGAAGTGTTTGCGGTGTTTTCACGATGATTGCTACTATTTGCGAGTCGTGACTTAGCACTACCTTGTACGGGAGAAGCGTGATCATAATCTTGTAAACACTCATTACCAACACGTTAATTGCAGGCGCTTTGTAAAACAACTGAACAAAATACTATGAACGTTGAGCTTCATATGATTTTGGATCGATTAAATTAAGATTGTCGTTTCATTTAAATGGTTGTCGTAAACAGGTTCATTAAGCGTGAAGCCTGGCGCGACGTTAACGTGTTGTAATGCGATTCGCGTTATAATAAAGAGTTTCTGATGTAGCAGCCGAGGTGCTGTCGCCGGCAATAATTGTAGCGAATTGCAATGACATGACATGAGCCGGGATGGGGGAACAGAAATGTGATAGAAAACGAAATATTTATTGCTACATGGCTTTTGCCAAAACTGGCACCCAAATTTTTAGATAGATAAATAGAATTTTTAGGCATTCGAAACATTTAATTACGTAACGTTTAAAAATTTTAGAATTTGAATAAAGTTGATGTCAACGAACACGAGTTTTTTTGCATGACATTTATGTTGCTATATCGATATAGAACTCGAAAATGTCTGGACTAAAACCAGTAAGTAGGTAGGTACAAACGCGTATATTGTCGCCATATTGTATGGTTGTGTGGCGTAATGGTGACCGCTATTACGCAACGGAATGCCGTCTGCTAACAAGTGCCTCTACCCGTGCGAGACTGCACTTGAGGTCTTTTTATGTCTGCAATATGAGGCTATTTGTGTGAGCCTGTTAGCCTGTTAGCTACATAATACTTGGGGTTAATGAGTTTCCTGTTACAGTAGATTAGATTAGAATAACTAAGTGCGTCCTATGGTGCTTTTGAACGCATTTTTCCTGAATAACAAATTATACAGTTAATAAACTTGTTGTTGTTTAGATTACGAGAATAGTGGGTTATAGGTATGTTAAAACGATCCATTATGTAATGATTATAAGAACAAATTTTAAAACCGTTAAAAAAAAAAATTCTTTAACCGGAAGTGTATTCTCGTCATAAATTAGTGCATCGGTTGTGAATGGATTTCAAGACCAATCGCTCAACGTTTTCGTTGCGCTATTGCCATTTTTATTATTTGTCTACAAATAGTTCTGAATAAAATTATTCCTGGAAAAGTTGATAAAACGGCTTCCTAGCTTCAACTTGAGATATTCTTAAAACTTTTCTCTTTACACCGAAGGAGGGAAGAAAATTGTTTTGCTTGTGGAAAGCTTTTTTCTATAATTAGATCACGACTGCTGCTGCAAAAACGGGTTAAATCTGGGGTTCATTTCCCGGGTAAGTTAAAGTGTTATAAGGTTTATCTGATAAACAGTTTGCTGCAGCCCGGGGTTTGGGATTGAGACTGGTTAGTGGAAAAACATTTGATTCCATTCCTTTATCGTATTTAATCGTTAAGACTGGAGAGTAAAGCTTGCGAGTAACACCTACAGTAAGTAAGTGGGAAAATTAAATAAATATAGCCTCAGCCCCCATTATATATGGCACTTAAGTATAACTGCACCCTAAATACGCGATCAATCAGAATTGGAATCGATTCGAAAAAAACCTCAACACAACCGAAACAACATCGTAAGTTACGTTGTCGAGCAGATTTTTTTTCGAACTTATGAAGCGATATATAAGACATTTGTTTCAAACCGATTACAATTCTTACCGATCGTGCATGACGCAATCAGGGTGCTGGCGAAATGTGGCTGATATACACCACTGCCGACCCCTTCAGGGAAAACTTGCGTGATGTTAAGGTATAATTATAAAAATATGTCACCTATCCCGCCAGTAACGAACACAGGTATATCAGCAAGCTGTGCCGCTATGATGGTGCCGGCGACCGTGGTGGCGCCATCCAGCTGAGCAGCGGCTATCGGTGCCAGGTCTCTGCGCGAAGCCTTCACCACGCCCTTGGCTTGAGCCAGGTAGCTCAGCTGATCAGAGGATAAACCTATCGTCAGCTGGCCTTTGAGGATTGCTATTGTTGCTGGTACTGCACCCTAAGAATAAAACCGATTAAAATGTGCAAATTGTGAATAAACAAAGTACGTGAAAGTTGAAGAAAACAAAATAGTATCTTTTTGCAAAAGGTTTGTAATTAAAAAGATTTGAAATGTGTAGGCAAGACACTTTTTTGCGAAATATCTAAATAAATACAAACTTTATCTCGAGAGTAATTACGCCCGCTACGAAAGGTCTACGAAAGCGTAGCACTCAGATATCATATTATAGTAAATGAAGCTATAAACTTTGGTATATAATTGTACTCTGCATACATAATGTACCTACATTTTTATTACTCACCCTTTCTCTAATAATATTCTCGACTTGCTTAGCAGTTTCCAAATTCTGCGGGTAAGGCATTCCATGTGTAATAATCGTTGATTCTAGAGCGACAATCGGTTTACCATCTGACTTGGCGCGGCGAACCTCTTCAGAAAATACGAAGGGGGAGGCTGTACCATACCCCCTCTGATAAAACGCAGCCAGGCGTGAACCTCTTGATACGTACTTGGCTAGGTAAGCCATCTCGATACCTAAAAATAGAATTCAGTTCATTAGTGATCGTTAAAAATATATTCAGTGGTATTTAAGAGGAAACGAGCGAGATAAATCGAGAGCAAACTATTATTCGATTCCGGCGAACCATGGCTGTTTGTTGACTTTGCTCGTTCTGTCACAGGCAGAAGCTTAAATGTAGTTTCAGCAAAGTTCACTTAAAAGCGATTGTGTCACGAATAGGAATTCATTCGTTAGCGAAAACGGTTTGCGTTTACGTACTTTTAGAAATACAAAATATGCACAACAAACATTTTGTAAGTTTGTTCTCGGAAAAGTTAGGTATACATAGATAATACATTCATCTTACTTAAATAATGACATAAAAAAGTGTCGTATGTAATAAAATCGCAATTTGAATGGCACAAAAGCGAATTATTTATGCATGAACGTCCAATTACACTGGCTCAGGCGTCTGACGACCGCCAGGTATCGTTGGGCAGCGACTCGACTACGGATACTTCGACGGTTTTGACGAAGGCTATCTATCGGTGGTCCCAACGCACATTAATCAACGTGCGACAGGGTCCCTCGCAGCTCATCCTTGACGCCTGACATTGTGGCTAATATAACACCTTCGTTAGACGTCACACCTTTAGCGTTTGGATTTAGACAATGTATTTAGGCATATTATGAATACTTCATCTTTATTATTCTTTAATATGACCAGCATTGCTACCAGGAATCCAATCCTAACTATAATATTCTAACTAATATTATAAATTTATTATACATGTATAGATTCGAAAGTGAGTTTGTTCGTTTGTTACTCTTTACGCCAAAACGTCTGAACAGATTTAGATGAAAATGGGTAGACCATGACCAGGAATAGGACATAGTATACTTTTAATCCCGATATTCTCACGGGATCGAGATTTAGGCGGGTGAAACCGCGGAGCATAGCGAGTAGTTCATTCAATTGAATTTAAATATGTATGATTAGTTCTAACCTGACTATCAAATTAAATTCATGGTTAAACATTAATAAACTAGTAAGCAAACATACAAGTTCGCGTATTAATGCATAATGTTATAGTGCATGAGCATGGAGTAATATGAATTATTTAAACGGAATCCTAACTAATATTATAAATGCGAAAGTGAGTTTGTTTGTTTGTTACGCTTTCACGCTAAAATTACTGTACGGATTTAAATGAAATTTAGCACAGGGTTAGACCTTGACCTGGAATAGGACATAGGATACTTTTTATCCCGATATTCCCACGGGATCGAGACTTACGCGGGTGAAACCGCGGGGCGCAGTTAGTTATTTATATTTTGCGCATCAAGCGTGTTTGTAACGTTGCTGCAAGTCGTGGCAGGTCCTTACGTCTAGACGGTTGTACGAGTATTATCTAGATAGCTGTAGACTTTCTCTAGGTGTAGTCTGGATATACCTATGTTTACGACTAGACTACTACGGCGGTCGAAATTCCGTCTGTCGTCACGAATAATATTGCTCCGTGACGGTTTAGTTACTACGGAACCTGAAGATAAAATACTACAAGCGCGCGATCCTTAATCGGTTAATCTTATCGGTAGTAATTTAAAGTTTTCGCAATCGACATAGATATTGGGAATAAGAAGCATTACTTGTGTGCCTTACACATCAGCTTCAGAAGGGTCAACCAATTGTATGATCAGCTAATCTAGAGTCTGTCAAGCGAGTCTTGTCCCATGAAAAAGGCGGTAAATTCAAAAATCTTACAGGGGTCAACACTGATATAGTACGCTTAAAACTGGTTTGATACTTGAATTTTTGTAGAAAAATAAATCTTTGGGATAAATTACAAAAGCGCATCATCCAAGGTACCGGTTTGGAATCCCGAAGACACAAATATACGGTACAAGTACCTACATCCCCGGTAAGTCCCCGGATGAAGGTACTTATTAATCACAATCAGAACTAAAAACAGAATCTAGAAATTCAATGCCTTCATAAGAGAAATCACTGTAAGTATCATCATTAGTCATTACGCACAGAAAATGATGAAGGGTTCCAACTCCGTTTCAGTTATCCTGTCCCTTATTTTATATTCATGACTAAGATGTCATGACTACGATGTCTGAATCTAAATCCGAAATCGTGATCACATCACAGTAAAATATGTACCTAAATAAAATTCGGTAATTGAGCTAAAAGTATCAAAATGTTGTAGACTAGAACTTGTGACAAATGACAATCCGTTTGACAGATAATAGTATTGCCATTATAAGAAATCAGCTAAATGGTCGTGGACATGATTCGCTTGACAGACTCTAATGTTGAGTGCTACAAGGATGTTTTGGCGCTTGCATGATGTTGGCGTTGGAGACTGTTTTGTAAAATGTTAAAAATTATTAAAATAACAAGATAGCGATGTTAGTTCGATTTTGGCCTTTATGTTCCGAAAATCCTTGTAGGACAGCTGTTAATCTCACGTTAGCTGTTGTGATTGGGAGTCGGAAATAACAACAGCCATGGAAACGCAATTCACGCATGTGCAGTCATAGAATGTACTAGAATCCTCGCCAAAAACAAGGATCTTATTGATTTCACCAAAAAGTTTCCCTTCCGGATACCGCAAGGAGTAATAGAGGGTTGTTATCACCTAGCAACGCTTTGTTTATAATTATTATAAGTAACAGCTGTTTACCCGACAACGGTGCTGTCATATTTGCTAATTTTATCAAAGCGAGTTTTTTGTTATACTTTTCCTATTTAGTTCGGGTTTTTATAAAGCATCGTTATTTATTCACATCAACTTATCGTCTTCTGTATTCTATTTTAGGTAAGAATTTATTATTTTTTTCGTAATACCTCTGTCGGCATTTACCACCTATCTTCGTGAGTTTCTAAGGAAAAATAATTTTATTTTGTTGCGAACATGGTACATAGTCGGGGTTGTAAGGAAAAATATGGACTAAAAATAACTGCTATTCACGGAATTCCAACAGAATATCACATTTAATTATACGTAGGAGTTTTATTAGCTTTGTAATTCTTGTGTCATACGCAAAATCTCGCCTTCCACCTTGTCTTTCACCTTATTTGGTTATGATAGTGAGGTAGAAAGGTACCTAGTTTAAAAAAATGTTTGGATGGCCAAAAAACTTTTGGACTTGGACTTTTGATCTGGCCATTAACCTCCCTCGATACCAAGCTAGCATAAAAAGCTGGCAGTTCGATTTCACGCGGGCCCATGATACGCAGGTTACAAACCGTGGGATTACTTCATTTCCTTAGTGCGTGTATCGCTTCCTGAAGTGCGTGACGCGTGTACAAGATACTCTCGGCTGAAGGTGGATGAGCGCTCACGTCGCTCGAACATCGCTTATCTTGGTACGTGTTACGTACTTGTCATCTGATTTATGTACCTACTTTGTACCCACGTTTTGGATTAGCAAGAGTTCGGTTTCAAAATGCTTGGTTTTTCACGTTTTTGGAATGGATGTCTATGTGTTTACATTTAGAATTTTAATGTCTTCGCGCCGGAGACATCTTGATCTCTCTATTCCCCTGAATTTCTTTAATTCTACTGTGAAATCAATTTATTTTTCATTTATATTTCCTATGTAATTAACCTAATGCAGGTGTTCGTAAATCCCGTAACCTGAATATACCTTCTGACATAGTTAGCAAGCGAGCGAAGCAGCTGTTAGTAGTTGGAGTAGATTTATCTAGCAGTTCTAGCACAGTGCGGCGGGGTGTTTCTAAACCTGGGGAATGTTTAGCAAATAATAGCGTTGTTGGTTCCGCTCAGAGGTACTAATAGACAATACTAAAGTTGGATATGCATAGAATAACCGCGCGTGTTGTTTGTGGAAACCGGTTTTTTTTAAGTGGACATAAATGAAGATGTTTTAAGTCTTATTTCAAACATTCCTCCCTTCCATTCTATGGTGATGTTACTTGCATGATGCTGTATTATTGGGCGCGCGTCCAGTAAGAGACGGACTGGCTGAATCATTCAAACTTTTTAGTAATTTATAGGTACCTAAGCAATAAGCACTTATTCCAGAAATATTTAATAAATCTCACAATGGCGTGGGGACTACCAAAACTGCCGGGTCTGACATTCTCGGACCCGACCAAGACGCAATACCACATGCGAAGTTCCCTCCGGTACTACCAGGGACACAGGTTCCCTGACACGGTGATCCGGGGTCCGGGGGGCACCGCCACCGATGTCGACAGCAACGCCTTCGCACTCCCCGAAGACTCAGTTATGTAAGTCAACACAAGTTACCAACTCTAGCTTAAAATCAACAACAGTACGCGGTTTCGTGTGTAGATTTTGTCCTAATTTCGGATTTGACGTCACGTATTCTGAGGTTGGAGAGAATGATTAGATGTAACATGTTCAGTAGTAATGGTGAAGAGTCCTGCAAGTATCAAGGTTTAAATTAGGTTTAATGGCCTCCGACACGCATTTAAGTGTTGAATTATAAAGCAATATCGTTTGTAAAACTTATTTGCCTACTTATCTAGAAACTTATGAAAAACGCTTAGACTAGCGTTACCCACCCTGGCTAAGCAGAGAAAGGGCGATGCCCTTATAGTTTGAACTGAAGAAAAACCGTCCACAGTCAGTGCCAACAAACACCCATTCTTTGATAACACATAATTACTTGGCAATGATCCATCAAGTATGGAGAGTCACTCCCGCTCGGGTCATCCCTCGGAAAGTCTGACGCTAGAGGTTTTCTAATGTCACTGACCTTTAATAGTCTAGATTCGGAATAAAATTAAGATAAGCGGTAGGACTTTAATGATTTAAAAACATAGTCTTTTAAAATACCTGTAAGGAAAGCGAAAACATTCGCAATTTTAATTTAACAAGCATTTGCAGTGCTAAATAGATTACAAGAATATAATAGAATAACCTTTACTGAAATGAAATGAAATGAAATGAAATTGTTTATTCTGTAAATAGGATATTGGAATCACTTTTACACGTCATATTAAAAAGTTGTAAAAATAAGCTAGATGAGGTCGGCGTTTCCTATCTGACTACTCTGAGAAGAAAGGCCGAAACAAACTCAGAGGTCACCGTCTCCTTTAAAGTCCAGACATAATCTTGGTCAGGCCATATGAGGACCATGTAGATAAGAGTCTGAAATGGTCTTTTGAGGAAAGAACCACACAGATTTGAGTGGACCTGTCCAGCCAGTGCAAGCTATAGCTATATAAGCTATGTACTATGTACACCATATGAATTACTGATATATAAATGTAAAAATTGTATATAGGGTGACAGAATGGGCGGTCTTATCGCTAAAAGCGATCTTTTAAAGATAACCTTAGCAATACTAAAGGAATTGGTAGGTGGCTGCACCCAAAATAATGAGAAGGAACTTCACGTACGTGAATATAATAATATATTTCCAACGTTAGAATTAAGAACCATATACCGCTTCCGCTCTCTTCCGCGTCTATGGAACCCCCTCGAAGGTCGGTCAAGAAATTTTCAATTATAGACCGGGATTGAAATCGCGGAGAGATCGCAATTGCCGCTCGCTCTACTCGTTATGACCTACCATTGAGACCTTATAATGGACTATTACAAGTAGAAAATTGTACGACTGTTGTAGACAAAGGTGCATTTTCACGACCTTGATTGATGCAGTGACTCAGCGCTTAGCTTTCTGCAGTGGCAAGTTTGACCCCGCAAGGAATATTAACATTTGCATGACTTGCGAATGTTAGTTCCTAATCTGAGTGTTTATGCATAGGAGAACCGACTTAAGTAGTTGGTTTTAAAATAAGAAATGAGGTACTTACACTGTACTGGGCGATAACAAGGCATAGCAGCTTTTTAGAAAGAGACTCTCAATAAAGGCATGAGTGAAATGACGTATTTCAGAGCCGAACTTTTCTATACAACATGTATCAGAAAGGTGTGGTACAATTTAAGGGTATATGGTAAAAACCATCAAACTGAACAACTTTCTCTAAAGAACAACATCGTAATTGCGAAAAAATTATCAGCTGTCCCATACAAAACTTCAATAACTATCCGACCCTTTATACGACGGCTGTAATTTTTTTCATCTGTAGTTACAGTCACGGACTTTAATTGATGAGCCACCTTCAAACTTTTCAATTTTGCAGTTTCGTACATTCACGAGATTACACGATTAAACACGAACTCAAATCGCAAGCTCGTAAACAAGATGACAAATAAATTACTTTTAATCGGAAATATCCATAGAGGTTCACTTATAAGTTCTCAATGATAAAAATAAATACAATGTTGCATTAAGTTTATCGAATCTATTTGATACCGACCTCCTTTGAATCATAGCTCATTAACTCGATAATTCTGAAAACTTAACTGAAGACAGTGACAGTTGAAATATCGATGTCAGAGAATTTCTCCGTACGCTAACGTTACTATCGCAACAGTAACCCAGCAACAATTATTTATCGTTGTTAGGTTACTGTTGCTAAACCTGCAATTGGTTGACTTTGAGTAGTCACTCTGCTGTCAAGGTGACTCTCAGGTTAGCCAACCGGTATGAAATACAATTTTCTTCTTCTAATACGAAGACATATGACTTTGCGTGTCGGGAACCGAATAAACCCGATTTGCATTACACGGCTAAAATACGAACAGTGCCAGGTGGCTCATCAATTAAAGTCCGTGACTGTACCACACCTATCTGATAAGCTATATATAAAAATGGATTTTGGTATAATAATATATGAGATTGATAAACTCCAACACCCTTTTGGTTTTGACCGAGAATCAAGAAAGTTACTTTATTACACGTATTTTTTTTTAAAGATGGTGTACGTTTTTTATTACGACCTTCACGCGGGCGAAGCTGCGGGTAAAAGCTAGTTATTTATAAAACCAAATGTCCCATATTAACAGCTGCGTAAGTATTGTAACAATTGGTTGTTATTCCAGCTACGATCCGTCTCTGACGTACGGCCGCGTGAAGCAGCCAGCGCTCCCATCCGTCGTGCCTCACTGGGTGCACTACGACAAGCGCTGCCTCAACTTCACGGCGTTCTTCAAACAACCCGTGTTTGAGAACCCCAATGAGAAGTCCCGAGTCAGGATCGTGAACATCGTTTACTTTCTAGAGGATGACTCCATCACTGTCATAGAGCCTCGAGTTAAGGTAATATAAATAACGAAATCTAAAATAAATGAAACGTTTAGTAGCATTGCTTCAATATAAGGCAATTAGAAATACTACGGTGACATGTACCTGAAGAGGAATAATGCTAGTCATTGTCAGACAAACATTACCATTAGTATGTCGATAAAAAGTAGCCTATGTCCTTCCCCGGGGTGCCTTATATCTCCTTGCCAAATTTTATCGAAATCCGTTCAGTGGTTTAGGCGTGAAAAGGTAACATACAGACAGACAGACAGGTAGATAGACATACAGAGTTACTTTCGAATTTATAATATTAGTATGGATTTGTACTTGGCGTTTCGATTTTACGTAATTGGCTACGTTATTGTACGTCTACCATTTCTCTACTTTCCCGTTTTTCCACTGTCAACTATTAAACGATATTCACAGGCGGATTCAAATATGTAGATTAGCTCCTAAAGCTCGCCTGCTTATTCCAATACACGTGGATGATGCCTACCTACCTACACCAGCTATAGGTAATGCAATTCAACTGTCTCTGTTTATATTCTCTACGTAATACCCACTACTTATATGTACGTATTGATTTTGTTTTTCTTATTTGCTATTCTATGCGGCCATTGCGGCGCCGCCCGCGTGTTTCGTGAAACAATATTATATTTAGCATGCCCAATCCAGTGTCAACGCGACCCTACTAAAGTATTTCACCACCTTCATATGTGGAGCTCGCAAATGGACCTTTTTTTTTTAGCAAAAACCTTTATTTAACTTTATATATAAACGGTACTGCGGTCCGGCTGCATTTAATTGTGTTCCAGGAAAGTTATGATACTTATGTTTGCGTGGGTTTATGATATACAACGTGGGAAAGTCGTTTAAAGGTATTTTTGGTCGTTTTATTTTGGGTAAAAGAATATGATATTTAAACCAACGTGCGTACAAAAATATGATATGCTTCAAAGATTACAGGTAAAAAACTGCTTCCAAATGTCTCAGTAGGTATTACATTATACACTACACGCCTGAATGCCACTGACATAAATAATTCGCGTTAAAAAATAATGACGAATACGATTGCTTATCATGCCGTACTGACGTTAGATTCCGTAACCCATCCATTGCGTGGGCCAACTGAAACATTTGTCGTAGCGCAGTCGTAGCATTGTCGTAGCGCTGTCGTAGCGCTGTCGTAGCGCTGTCGTAGAGCTGTCGTAGCGGTGTTGTAGTACAGTCGGAGCGGAGTCGCAAAATTGTCGTAGCATTCTCATAGCGCAGTCGTCAAATTGTCGTAGCATTCTCGTAGCACAGTTGTTAAATTGTCGCAGCATTCTCGTAACGTAATTGTAGTTTTTGTATCGTCGCGTAGGGATAGCCGTTCCAAATAATAACAATTACGTCACATTGGTGTGTGTGGGTGTGTGGTACCTATGACACTCAATTATTATCTTATGGTATTAACAACAGCAATTGAGCATTTTCAGTCGAAGCCAAGCGAACAATGATGGTGATATTTATAACTTTCAATATGTAATATTTTTAACGCCAGTAGATCATATCGATATTCTAGGCCCTAGAATAACTAAAAATAAGAACGTTAATTTCCCTAGAATCTAGATTAAGGAAATGAACGTTTAAAACTTCATATGAATGAATATAAAGTCAAAGTCAAATAATTTATTTCAAATAGGCACATAAAAGGCACTTTTGAGCGTGAAAACACAAAAGGGTTAAACATAAAAGGGTTTATTTATTTATGTGTATTTAGTATAAAATGATTCGGTACAATTGTTGTCAGCACCGTCGTTTTTTTATGTAAATATTAAAACGAAAAAAACAATCACAATATTTCAAGAAAACTGAAATCCATCTGCATATTAATTTTCCTTACGTATGGAATGGGATTCTGTAGCAATTGTGAGCGGATCTGAAACGGAGCTAGCAAATGAGCACGCATTTGTCTCGGCATGAATGCGTCGCGGCGGCGGCGACGGTTGCAGCCGCTTTGTTCCGTGGTCTCGCGCCGAGAATGGCCGGCCGCTATTATTCCCACAAAAATAATTTTATCTTCGTAGACGTGTGATACGTACCAATATTGTCGCGACGTTTTTGTGAGATGTTTTTATTTTTCCAAATGCAACAAACAATTTCATTATTAACGCTCGGTTCCTTTATGACAGGCGATTACTGCCGAAACTGTTGCCATGGAAATATGGAGAATAGCTTTGGTTAATGATGATGATGCAGATGCTTTAAAGTTTAAACAAATAGGAATAAACCAATTACATTTACAAGTAGAAAGACAAAATATTGCATAATATTTTGCAATTCTTCTTGCTTCTGCATAAGTTTTAGAGTGACGATCAAGGATTAATCTTGATTGAAAAGCTCCTTTTGGGGCGGACGTCCAAAAGTCCAAACACTGTATATTCCAGCGCTTGGTAATTGTTACTAAAATTGGAGATACTCGTCTAGTTATGCAATAAAATCTCTTCGTTTTAGTATAAAGAAACGCCAATCATTTTTACCCGACTACGGCGAAGAAAAAAGGAGGGTTATGATTTTGACCGGTATGTATGTATGTATGTATGTATGTATGTATGTATGTATGTATGTATGTATGTATGTATGTATGTATGTATGTATGTTCATCTGTTCCCTCCTATCTTCCAAACCACTTATCACAATTTGACTAATGATGTATCGTTAGAAGCGTCGTGATTGTCCGCTGGTTATAGGCTATGTGAAGTCACATTAAATTAAAAATGGCGCCCTCTAGAGGACATAAAGTGAGGAACTTAAAAAAAAAAATGGTTTAATTGTACCATGTTGGGTATCAAATGAAAGGGCTTAATGAGCACATTTCAAAAATATATATATTATAACCCCAAAAGAATTTAAAAAAAAATCAAGTAATAAAAACTAGTAGTTTTTATTACTTGATTTTTTTTTTATAAAAAAACGACAGTGTTATTTTAATGGAACATCGAGTTTGGTAGCATGTCGAGCTTCGGGCGTGGAGAGTGGGGCTGTCTTACTTCATAATCGTTTCCCTCCCATCCTTCAGTAATAAAGCGATTATTATTATTAATAATGATTGCGGCAATAACGTTTCTCTCGAGTTTCCTTACGCCCGTAGATTTATCTTAGCGTCTTTTGCTTACAAGGTTAATAAGCTCTTCTTAATTCTTTGTCAGTAAGTGGAATAGTTTCAAGGTCACATTTCAGTGCGACTCATAGATTTGCTAATCTTCTCCTTGTAAGACGTTTAATAAATAATGATGAGACAACTAGTATAATTAACAGAAGTAAAATGGAGGTTATTTTTTTGCTTTTAGTACTTATTAATTAGGCAAATTATATCGCTAATTAAATATTTTGACGCACGATCGTGGATCTAATTTTTATTGGCATCTGTTGTTTTGATAGGAGAGAAAACCCTGAATAACGGAATTCCAGGAATAGGTAGAGGTTTTAATGAACGCATTTGCTTGTTTGTTACCTTCGCTGTAGGTTATTTTCTATTACCTGCTACGGAAGTCGGTTCTTACTTTTTTAAAGATAACTAGTTAATTATACATAACATCACGGCTGTATTCCCCGAAGTGTCAGGCAGAAGTGTACTTAGAGTAAACCCACATTTCGCCAGTATGTTTAAGTACCATGTTATAGTGGGCGAACCTATTGCCATCAACCGGGCACAAATCCAGACTTCGGGCTGCTACTGAGCGATTCCAGATGGAAAAACCCAATAACACCTTTGCCCGAACCGGGAATGAAACCCAGGACCTCATGCTCAGCCGTAGTGCTAGCGACCACTAGTAGGTTAATCTTTCCTAGTCTGTAGTTACATAGCATTCCATACTCAGATAGCCTATGTATACATACTAACTGTTCAAATATATCGCATTTCGAGTCTGTCTGTGGGACCGCTCTTTTGAACTGCACGTTGTGAACTCAAACTGATGTTTCATTTAGAACAAAATCGGAGGGTTTATGTGTCCGGGGGGTTGCTAATTGTAAATAAACTCCTCCAAGGGTCCGGGTGGCACCCCGGGCGACCAAAAAATACGGTACATCCCCGGTTATAAATATATATACAGGTCTTTCATTTTTGATTCCAGAACTCTGGGCTTTGGCAAGGAAAGATGGTGAAGAGAGGCAAGATACCCAAGAACGACGCCGGCGAGTGCTGGCATTGGAAGGACCTGGACGTCGGCAAAGACATCTGTATCTACGGGAAAGTCTTCCACACTGTGTCCTGCGACCTGTTTACTAAGGTATTTATATTTTATGATGTTAAAATTATCATGATATTTGCGAGCGTGATTGCAGATTATAGGGTTTTATCATATCGATATTGTGATTCATGCAGGTAGGAAATATCGTTAGGCGATTCTCTAAGGGCTCAGCAGACAATTATACAATTTTAAGTTGGGTGACTAAATCGCAGAGTATACCAATGGATACAGTGACATTTATGGTAGCCCGCACATTGTCCAACTAAATCGTAATATAATATTATATTGGTCGGTCGATAGTTTACAATTGTATGTCTGCGGGAGCTCAAACTAAAGGAATTACATTGGCAGTGTGATCGGTGCATAGCAGTAGGTATAGTACAATACAGTAGATACAGTACAGACTTCCCTCTACCTATTTATATTTGTTATTTTATTTTAATGATTCTGTACTAACATTTTTGAACCTAAGCGCGATCACAATGAGCAAAAAATTATGAAAACTTTTTAAACTTGAGGCACCAGTCTGACAATGCCGTATCTAAAGCTATGAAGTAGTAGGTACCTACAAGGTGCTACATCAGTTACCCACGGAAAAATCTTCAAGATTTATCACAAATTGATTACAATTTGCCATCGAAAGTTTCATTCAATCAATTGAATGCCAAGCAATTTTTTTCCAATTGCATAATTGGAAAAAAAATTTATTGTACATAACAGTAAGTGTTGGATAAAAACATGTCAACGAGGAGTTTGTCACACATTCTTGATGAAGGTGACGTCATCGTAAGCAGCTGAGCATAATACTTACTACACGTGGATAGGCTAGTTCACCGTTTTTCAGAAACTGATTAATATTATTCCTTGTGGTCTATTTCCCTCAATATAATTATGAATATTTTAGCAAAAAAGTAATAATCACAAAACTATTTTTTAATTGTTAACACGCATTTATTTTTTATTCTAAAAACGGGCATTCTGTCATGGCCGCTCGAGTGCACAGAACACACACTCCTCTCGAGTGACGTAATCACGTTCATTCTTGATCATTAGGTATACGTCAAATCTGTGAGTTGGTAGTTCTACAGTGTTGCCCGCACACAAACTTAATTTATTACTTTTGTCGGAATATTATAATATTCAGTAGTCTTAATTTGGTATTTTTTTTAATCTTTTCAATATTGACAAATATTTATCTGTTTACCTTGTTGTTCTGACGATTTCCATTTCTAAAGTAAGTACCTACACAAAATATGACTTATTTATTAAGTAGGTACTAATTTTGTAAATTAATAATGAACAGTGCCATATGTACAGTCACGAGCAAAAATATGTATACACTCAGCAAAATTCAATAACGATTTTCTCGTGGAATTAAAATTGTAACTTTGAGATGATAATTTTTTCATAATAATAGGGGTTCCAAAATACTATATTCGTAATATCATAAAGTTACAATCAATACAGTAGGAGAAAATCACTTTTAAAAGTTGCTAAGTGTATACATATTAGTGCTCGTGACTGTACCAGACAGACACACACTATCAATCACTTTCGTACGTCTATTGGTAATGCAAAAGAACTTATACATAATTATTTGTGGCGCATAAGTTAGTTTCTATTTACAACTAGCTGACCCGAGAGACTTTGTTCGAAATTTCAATAATTCGTACAAAAATCCCATAGAATAAAGGACGTTCAGTTTTTCTGGATTTTAATAATATCAGGGAACTTTATATACCTAGGTATACATTTTCAAATAAAAAATAGCCAAACCGGTCCAGCTTTTCACTTGAAAATGGCTGGACCGGTTTGGCTATTTTTTGTTTTGATGCGCATAGCAACAAACAACATCATTTCACTTGTATTTTTATTGGTATATACACACGTATTTATACTCTGATCCACATTAAATGTGACGTGAACGTGACTAATGGCTTTATTTCAATGCAATTATTTCTCGAAAATATTAGGTAGCTACGGAGACCAATATTTGGTCTGAGGGTAGCTAATCTAAAATCATTACCAAAATGAATTTGATTTTTGATATTTTTACTCACAACCATTCTACAAAATAAAATTCATAAGGTATTTTCCGTACTATCAACTAGCCTATTACCTACAAAATACTTTGGTTTACATAATTTGACACTGTTCTTATCGAGAGACGAAGTAAACTCCCTATAATAGGTACCTAAACGAGTTATGGAAATTCGAAATCGAAGCTCAAAGTTATGGGGTTTGTGTATTAAATTTTTATTATGTCTTTGTGACTAAAAATATCTTTAACTATTCAGATGTTCCATGGTTTCGTGCTAAATATGTTCAAAAGTTCGATACCACTAAACTGTTGTGTCAGTCTGTGTTTACCTGTTTACCTAACACACCACCTATGCGATTGAATGGTACACAACAAAGTTATCAAACAGATAAACACGCTACACGTTGGCAATAGCAACTAGACGGCAATAACCCACATGCTGTCTCACTCTCGCACCAACTGGTTCAGCCAAGGTCTTTTTGTTATTCATTATGTCGCAAGCCATAGACCGTACTCAGAAACGAAATAATAAGTAGCTATTTAAAACCCAGTGTTATTTACATGCAAAATGATAATTAATGCAATAACTTACCCTCCAACTCGGTAAATGACGCTGAAGGAACTGAACGAACGTAATTTGCCAGGAAATCGGGTTTCGACAACGCGGCGAACTATTTTTAGATTATTTAATTTGTGTTCGTGCCGACAAGGTCGTGGTTCAGCGTTGGCCGCGGGCAGGGGGCAACTCGCTCGCGGATTATCAAAGATCATGCAGGTCGTCTCTTGTATCATGTTTATGTTTTGTTTCCTAGAAGCGCGTCCCTCAATTTATATTTTGCTGGTATCCTGGGCAGTTTTACAGGTAAAATGTGTAATAACCGTAGTTCTCTGTAAAATATTTACATGACCCGTTTTAATTTTCATTTTCGCCTCCTTATAAGTCCTTACAGCTATAGAATTTATTGCTTGAGGATTAGAACTCCACTCGGAGGAATTCCAAAGCTTCAAAGTAAAGTGGTTATCAAGGGGCGTAATTCAATTTTTGTACAATGTAACGCTGTATGAGTGACCTTTATTGGAATGTCTGCCTGGGTTGAGTACCATAAGCATGTGTGCAATTCGTTGCACTTGCAACGTTTCTAATAGATCAATATTAATGAAAGATAAACGTAGCTTGGAAATCTAGTACACGAAACCTTTATTATTTTTTAGGTACTTAATTTATTTTTAACATTATTTCGGTATAAAATAAAATAGGTCCTACCAGTTTTAAGCTACCAGACGGGAGGCGCGCGTGACAAAACTTACCGGTTGTAATTAGAAAGTCCTTGACGAATAAAGTTTCTATTTAAGTGATGTTGTTTCATTTAAGTAGGTGTTTACAGCGTGGACCAAATAAAGACGTCGTAAAAAAAAATGCTCATGCACAAGGGGTACCTATCCGAAAATACCCCATATATATAATATATATATGGGGTATTATCAAGAATAAATTATCAAGAATCGCGGAACATATATAACATAATGTTCCGCGATTCTTGATAATTTTTTGACGTCTCTATTTCGTCCAGCCCGTATCTGAAACAGTTATCTACGAGCAAATTGAGGTTTCTTCTTTTGTAATAAGTAATACAAAGGACATATTTTCTTAGTTGTATGTGGTCTGAAATTAAGGTTGCTTCAGTTGCTCAATGAGTGCTTTCTTCCTACGTTTGCGTTTGGAATTTCAATTCTGATATCCTGGCACCTCTCAAAGGCTGATTGTTTTGGTGTTTTATCTTTACCGTGTCACGTCTCGAGCTTTTGTCATAAAATCATTACAGGTGACGGGTAGGGAAAAGAGCACAATAAATAGTTTCTTACAAATGGCTCAAAGTAAAAAATATAGCTTTACTACAAACATTAAACACTTCCTAAATCCGTGTCTTTTATAGGGTTATTTCTGTACGTAAACACGGATTTAGGATAAACACTATTTCACGGTAAGGCAGCTGTTCATAGAAGAAAACACGTCCCATCTTGAGTTAGGTACGTTCAAGTACTAATGGTGGCGGGGTGGCTTTGTTTTTTCCGGGGATGTGTCAAAGGTGTTACCCAGGAGGGCACTAGTGCGTTCCACCGGACATCCTGGAGGTCCCCCCCTCCTTATGCGATAAATACTGAGGCTGGCCACCTTTTGATTTTAGTTGCTGAGATTCCAACAAACTTATTTACATAACGTGTGTTTTTGTCCAGTTTCTTGTTCAATAAAACCTGTATTATTAAGACAAATAATTTTTAAGTTTGATCTTATTAAGCATAGTACTTATATAAGATACTTATCAGACAAGAGAACCACGGAAAACGGCTTTTAGCTTTAGATAAATAACAATTTACATTTAATAACTTTTAATAAGCATAGCTGTGTGAAGAAGTTATATACAAAAACAAGTAATTTATAAATTATAAAATATCATCATTGCTATTTTAAGTCGTAAGTAGATATTGTTGCGTGCTCGTTGTTGTGTCATGATCACTTTCGTAAACATTAAGCCGATATATGTGTGTCTACGCCAGTAATTATTAACTTCCGTTTACCTATAACTTTAGCAATAGGTACTGAAAGTAAACAATTTTCCGAGTCATCTAATCATGTTTCATCAAGGTCCACCAATACCGACTTGCATGATGAAACATGATGCAAGTAGGTAGAGGAAACTTTGTAAAGCTGGACACGTTAAAAATCTTGCTGGGTAAGGTTATTTTACAAGCCCATACCTACTCTATTCAAACATGCCTAGAACATTTGGTAGTAGCGTGCATTAATGAATCCCAAACCCAAGGGCACAAGTAACGTAATCATTTCACAGAATGCCAATACATTACCGAGATACGAAAGAAACCGACTTGGCTGCCTTTCAGTAAACGCCATTAAATCAGCCCATCCGATCTGAAAGTTACGATGCCCCAATATTGAGACATAATTATCTTCACATTTTAAAATTCAAAATGCGGTTCCCTGCAATAACATAGCAATAATGTGAAACGAATGGCCGCCGTAAACCCACCGAATGGCTTTCCGAATAAAGCCGAAGGGAGGTCATGGAGGCTTTAAGAAAATGTGTTTATTGGTGGGAACAGTGGACCTGTCCCACTCCCCCTGTATAGCGACACTGGCCCCTACCCAGTAAACTGATACACATTCTTTATGTTCTTTGCACACAATTAGTTTCGTATATCGAATCTCTGGATTTACCGACCTGTCGGCATTAAATGAGGTATGTCTTTACCTTCTCTTGAAAAGAAGTGTCAAAGAAACGATCGGAATAGGAGCAAGGAAAGGAGGTTCCTCTTTCTTTTTAATTAGATACTACCTAATTGTTTATTACCCGACTACGGCGAAGAAAAAAGGAGGGTTATGATTTTGACCGGTATGTATGTATGTATGTATATATGTATGTATGTATGTATGTATGTATGTTCATCTGTTCCCTCCTATCTTCCAAACCACTTATCACAATTTGACAAATGAGGTATCGTTAGAAGCGTCGTGATTGTCCGCTGGTTATAGGCTATGTGAAGTCACATTCAATTAAAAATGGCGCCCCCTAGAGGACATAAAGTGAGGAACTTAAAAAAAAATATGGTAATCGTACCATGTTGGGTATCAAATGAAAGGGCTTAATGAGCACATTTCAAAAATATATGTATTATAACCCCAAAAGAATTAAAAAAAAAATCAAGTAACAAAAACTAAAACCCAACTACGACTTAAAAGGTATAAACAAGACACCACAGACAGACAAATTAAAAATCCGGAGTCACACGTGTTAGGGCATAAATTGAACAGATTACGTGTGACTCCGGATTTTTAATTTGTCTGTCTGTGGTGTCTTGTTTATACCTTTTAAGTCGTAGCTGGGTTTTAGTTTTTGTTACTTGATTTTTTTCGTACTACTCTTCTCTTATAAGTATCTACTCATCCTGAAAGTATTAAGCGTTATATATAGTAGCATAAATTGATCATTAATCAAAATAGTAATTTAGTATTTGAAATCGATGACTTCATCTCAATTCATGTTTATTTCATGCTTCTACAGTCATCTACTCTGTGATTCAAATTGAGTACCTGTTGTTTAAAACATTTTCACATTTTTACAAGTAGGTAATGCATAATGTAATGTTTGTTATGAACTGTCAGTTTTGTTTTCGAGTGAAACACATTGTATTCATATGTTGTTTCTGTGTTGACAGTACATTTTCACGGCATTCCACAAAATATTTGCGGATGTTTATGCATATTAATGTCCAAATTTCACACTTCCTGCTAATGTAATGAATCTAAGTGTTAACAGGTGTTAACTGACTAGGAATAATCAATGTTTGTATAGGTTATATACTATATATCTTCTTATATATTAGGTAAATACTTGTAATTATGATATGTTTATCGATAGCTTTTATCTTTTTTGGGTAAACAGATGAATGATTGAGATATGGGATTGAAAATTACTAGTATCCAATATCTTGTCATAAGATTACCTAACTACATAGCAATAAGGATTGCTTTATTCAACTGTAGGTAATCATGTAATTCGTTTCATTTACCTATTAATAAAAAAACAACAACATAAAGTCACCAGGGAAACAATAATTCTTTATTGTACCAAGTACCTAAAAATAAAATACTTATCCATCAATCAGCTAAGTACACAGTTCGATAAGATAATAATGTTACATTCGTTGGACTCACATCAAGTATAAAAACACTGCACGTAGGTAATAATTAAGTAGGTACTTATACATTTATTGGATAATACGATTTCGACAAAAATGATTACACCTGAAAGTTTTTATTCATAAATCACAGAGCACTAATATAAAATTGGACAACTTTGACACCCATGTAAAGAGAGATTAAGAGGGGAATGCCAAACGCGATGGCGCGAGCCGGCTGTGGCAGCGGCTTGATGGCGTACACAACCGTGTGCAGCACCCGTCCGGCAGTGAACACTCGGAAGAGTGTGGTGGCCAGCGCAGCCGACGGTCCGGTGGTCACGTACAGTGCCCCCAGCACCCAGAACACAGGAATGTTCTCCAGGTCGTTGAGGTGCGCGCGCCGCACTCGCTCCACATCAGGATCATCGAACTTCACTTTTCCTCCCTTCATCGCGGCATCCTCAGGATTCGCAAACACTTTCTTAGCATACCGCTGTCTGCCCGTCAGAAAAGCCATGCCCATTACCTTGATGGCAAGGATGCCGGAGTAAAGGAAGTACGATTGTACTGCCGGGTTTTCTAACGAAATAGACGCCATGTTTTAAATAATAACTTGTCGCGTTGTTGTCGAGTTGAAACTTAGCGGCGGAGTGGCGCGGCGCGTTGAGCTCGAACGGTAATAGTGTCGGAGTCGCGCGGTCACGATGATGCAGCGGTTCGCTGGTTGTTATCTCATAAATTGATACTAAACTGCTTACGGTACTTTAATCCGGAAGGTTTGCACTGAACGATCGGACCACCTGAGGATCGGTTGTGTAGGTATACTTATTAAGTATTATTGTAACAGTCTAAAATACGCAGAAATCCAAAGTACTTAAGTATACCTTGTAAAATACCAAATGCATGTGTAAAATGCTGGTAAACCTACTAATCCATGTGCGTTATGATACTTCTGATCCTGCCTAAATAATAAACACATAAAATGAACACTGCTGTCTTTTAAAAACGTGTCCCATACTTCGATTTTGCTCCGTGAATTTAGAAGAGCATCGAATCCCTTTTCACAAATTCCGGTGTCGGTAATTTCGATTTGTTTTGGATTCTTCGTTACCAACACAATTTGGAAAAGTTCGAAGGTACCTAACCTATGCCTCTCGTTAGTTTAACTGTTACTTGTCAGATTTTCAACCTATTCTTATGCTCGTGAATATATATATAGTTTGGACTTTTACTATATGTATAGTTACCAAATCTCACACTCTGTGTGTCTGTTTCAACAGAATCAGGGTATTAATATACCTACCTATGTGAAATATTTATGCATGGTGTAAAAATAAAACACAATATAACTTCACCGTATAAAATTTAATAACATAACTAAATTGTAATAAAAACTTGTAGATACAGTCTAACATGTTTCCTTTTACAAGGCGGTAATGTAATACAATACAACTTGAGCGCCCATGTAGAATGAGATCAGAGCGGGAATGCCGAAGGCGATGCCTCGGGCTGGCTGCGGCAATGGGACCACAGCGTACACAATAGTGTGAAGGATCCTGCCCAGTGTGTACACGCGGAACAGCAGCGTGGCCCAGGCGGCCACTGGTCCTGTCGTCACATACAAACCAGCTAGCACCCAGAAAGCCGGGATGTTCTCCAAGTCGTTGAGATGTGCGCGTCTTATCCTCTCAATCACGGGGTCATCGAACTTCACTTTGCCCTTCATCCCCTTCGCATCCTCCGGGTTGGCAAACACGCCGCGAATCACTCGCGTCACGCCCGTCATTGGCGACAGAGCCAACAGTTTGAGGGCTAATATCGCAGAATACACTATGTAGGACTGCACCGCCGGGCTATCTAATGCAAACCCAACCATTTTGAACACAATTCTGTTTGAATCACGCGAAGAGCAGACAGTTAGTACGCACGCTCGGTAACACACCGCACGAATGATAAACAGGCACCGGTCGACGTCGAGTCGAGCTCAGGAACAACTTCGTGTCGGTATTATCGAGTGCATCGCTATCGGGTTTACACATCCGCACGATATACATTGCTCCGGAGTTGCTTAGCGGCGTAAGTTAATATCAAGTAAAAGGAAAAATGTATATAGTGTGTAAATTGTTTAACTATTACTGCGTTCATTTAATCGTTTCAAGTTCAAAGATCGTTGTCGTTGCAAGTTTATGTTATTTAACATTAAATTCACCTTAGATGGACGTTATGTAAATCTTTGATCTAGGTATTATATTTCTGACTTTAATAAGCTTATAAGACGTACATTTACGCCATATTAGCTGTCTTGGTAGGTATACACAGCTACACATCAAGCTATGCATTTCTAGTACAAGCTGACCTCGCATTGTACGGAAATCCCATAAAATGCGAGATCAGCATAAACTGGAAATGTATTGCTTGATGTGTAACCGCATTTATTTCTAGAATGTTTTGATTTTTTTCGCTTTTTTTATCTATAAACATACACCCCTCCAATGTTAAATGTGCGATAAGGTTGATGCGCTAGGGTAGCCCGCGAAGTTCAAATTTTCTTACGTTTTTTGCAATTTGCAGGCCAGTATCAGGTTGTATGTTGATCTAAATATTATTAGCGCTCGTAACAAATATGGATTTACAGAATTATAAACATAAGAAATCAGCAATACAACTCTCTAAGTTCATGAAAGTGCCAAATGTCATGATTTCATGAAATAGTCATTCAATGCACTTACATGAGCTTAGAGAGTTATATTGCTGATTTTAATGTTTATAATTCTGTAAATCCCTATTTGTTACGAGCGCTAATAATATTTAGATCAACATACAACCTGATACTGACCTGCAAATTTTCTTACGTTTAAGGGCTGTACCACAAAAACTTAGACACTTGTTCAACGCGTGTTTAGTGTCAAACTCCATAAAGAAATGTGAGTTTTAAAAGACGCTAAACAACTGATAAACTCGGTTTTGAGGCACAAGTTCGTAAGGATTCATGGAATAGGTACTTTAGTCTTTTAAACTGTAAGTAGGTACTAAATTTTTCATAGATCATTTTATATTTGGATGGTTTCATTGCCCGGCTGTAAAGATATGGAGCTGCTGGTACTACACCTTTGATTGTCCAACCGAAGAATCCAATGAACTGTTAAAATGTGGGAATAGCGTGTTTAAAAATGACGTACTTTCTACAGGAAATTAAAACGATACGATTTTCGAATGAGATTTTTCCAACAATGTTCGCTTGTGAGCAAAGCAGTGCTGTTTATCTTGTTACCGTTATATAATTATCTTGCTAATAACAATAAAGGCATGTTTTTGCGTCAGTAGGTTTATTTAATAAAACTAATCAGTATCATTATCTTTTGAAATGATTTGTTGTGGTCTCCTGCTATTGGACGAATCTTAGTTTTATCAATAAGTAGTTACAAAGGCTAAGAACCGTTAAAATAAAGTTGAATCTTCGGGTTCGAAGCTCCGTTTTCCTAACTGGTAGTTATTTTATCATTACTCACAAGGTATTTACTTATGATGATATTTTTTAATTAGGTAGTACCTGCCTACCAATTTGCATTTCTTTGAAATGCGACAATTATTTGACTAAAAGTTTAAACTGTACCTAACTTGTTTTAAACATTATCCCTTCGAATGACAATTCTTAAATTTATAAAATATTTTCTCCAAAACGCATGTCTGTACATCTTCTGCCGTGGACTGTACCTACACGTCGAATCACCCTCGTGCATACAAGTCGTCTGCGGCTGATGTCGGCACTGCTTGGCCTGGACAATGAGCCTCGGTCCTATTTGCACAGTTAGGTACTGTCTGGACAGTGAACACGAGATCTCGACCGAGGTCAGTGTTACTTACAAGTGCCTGGCTGGTCTCTCATGGCAATGCGACGAGGGCACGCGATTGCGACATGCATGTGATAAAATCGTAACGATATCTACACGAAATGTTACATAAATAAAGACAGAGGTAAAGAATTAAAAAAATACTTAGCTGTTACAACTGTTTTTATTCAACTTTGGGTCATCTTAAATTGTAAAAAATTAGAAGTACCTAGATAACTTTAATATGCACATTGCATATTCATAACACATTATCACAGTGAAACTGAAGAAAAATGCCACTAACTGCTTAACTTACTGGTACATTTAATTTGCTTAACTTAATGCAGTGGAGGGAGACATCAGGAGTGGGACAGCGCAGCATATTAAAAAAATGGTTTCCAAGCCTCCAGTCCCTGCAGGCGTAGCATGAACACCGTTTAATCGACGGAAGAGTAGACAAAAATGACGTTTCCTGTAGAAAGTAGACAGAACGAGACGGCAACAAAGTAGAAAGAGTCAACTGCACTTTTTACGAAATTCACTCTTTTACATAATTCGACTCAGAATTCTTTGTTTTGTCAAAGGATTTATCGGTTGTCAGTGTGATTTTGACAGTAAGGATCGAAACTTTTCTTCCGAAATAGTCTACATATAAAAAGACCTAGACAAAGATCGTTAGAAATGAAAGACAAAATGACAGATTGTAGAAAGATTTCTACGGTGGATGTCAAAAATGAAGAAACGAAAACAAAAAAAGAAACTTTGTATAGAAAAAGCTATGTCTATTCTTCGTAGAGATAGAAAGCGCCATGCTACGCCTGCAGCAGGTAACATTTCATTTCCAATAACTATAAACTCGTGCAAGCCTGTCCGGTTCCGAAACAAACACATCAATTAATTTATATTTTCAGAAAAACTCTCATTATTCGTTTGTCCCAAATAAATAGGTAACTAAACAAAAGTCATGCTTAAATATTTTACTTCCAATAGCGATTTTAATTGTTATTGGCACGATATCTCTGAATATGAGTATAAAATCAAGAACTAGCAGGAAATCTTAACCTATATTAGGAATCGTTCCAATTTCTTATGTCCCACTTTTTTTATGCTCATATCTCTTAGCGCTTTCCCCTAATTTGATTTGTGGCCCCATTACGCACTTGACATGTTTTGTATCCTTTTATTTTATTAAGAAGAAATAGGGCTATTCACCTACCTACTTTAATTCTACTTGAGTAATTTTCCGTAAAAGTAATTCGCATACATCAATGTCAGAAGATAACACACCGTGAGTAACGCCTGCTGTAATAAAATAGCAACATGAAAATAATAATTTAAAAAACAAATGAAGACAGTGTTTTAATTCAAATTCATTAGATATTTCATGTTCATTCATCAGGAATAGTTAGAATAATTTTACACAAAAGAAACGCCCCCGGGTGGGCTTGAACCACCAACCTTTCGGTTAACAGCCGAACGCGCTAGCCAATTGCGCCACGGAGGCTCGTGATCACTTATGCGAAATTACATAAGACGTCTATCTTATCTATATAGGTGACAATGTCAAATACCTCACACACTACGAACCTTGAAATTAATCAAATAGGTATTTGTTTCTTAGTTTTATGTCTAAAACATTGAATAATGTTATTTTTAACCAGACTTACAGTAACTGTGCGTCACAGTTTAAAGGTTCACGCAAAGAAGCGCGACGCGACGACGGACGGTGTGACGCGATTCTGATAAAACAATTTTCGATGAACTTTTCATAGAACATTTTAAACTATAATCGCGTGGCTCTGTCGTATCGCGCCTGTCTGTGGGAGCCGTTAAAACTCATACCATAGATAGTCCTTATTTCAAGACCTTGAAAAGTTTCTCAAAGTAAGTTTTCATTATCAAAATATCGGAACTCTTTATAATGTGTAGGAACCCAAGATAATTACTTTAAAACTGGTTATCTACCTAATTGACGTCTACTTTAATCGCCTACGCACCTCATGTTTCCTAAAAAGGTACATTTGATTGCTTAAATTCTTGTTTCCTCGTATCGTCACGAAATAGGTACTACTTTGTTCCTGTGAAAATACTAACCTGTCGGGGCTGACTGGCTAGGCTCCGCTGAACGTACATTTATCCTCAACATCATCATTCTCTCATCCTTATCCCAATTATGTACATAATTTGGGGTTTGGGTTATTCTTCCATACTTCTCTATTAATCATCATCCCAGTAGTCTCCCCTTTATATTTCTACTAGCTGTTGCCCGCGACTTCATCTGCGATCCAGGAAACAAAATAGCCTTTATCCTCTTCCTCATCCAGGTCAAGGTCTACCCATGTGCCATATTTCATCCAAAAACCGGTCAGCCGTTTTAGCGTGAAAGCGTAATAAACAAACTTACTTTCACATTTATAATATTCGTTACGATAGGATGGACTCTCAGACAGTTCATGCATCAATCGTAACATACATTTTATCATGCACTAGCTATCCTACTATCCACGCAATGCAATGTTCTGATGTGCTGACCTGTCAAAACATCGAGATTTTTGATCAAAATCTAAGTTAAATATTGTATTAAAAAACTTCCAGAATACATTTCTGAATGATTACATTGTGTACTTGAAATAACAACCGGTCACACAGACAGACATTAAAAGCGGCATTGTATGATCCTATTTATATGTAGATAATATACGTTTCATGCAGGAATGGATGGAGTCACAAGGCATGGAGATATCCAAAGAGGAAGCTTTGCCCGTGGACGAGTACACCGAGAAAGAGAGATGGAAGAACGTGCTGCCGCCGAAGAGATCCAAGGTGCAAGAGGATCGCCTGCTGCGGTACCTGCAGTACGACGGAAAGGTTCTCAGGTATGTGAGGCAGTTTACATAAAAAGTCAGTGTTGATTAATGTTTGGTTAGTTCCGGCCTTTCGCAGCAGCTTATAAGCGCCAACAACTTTTGAGGCGTCCTCAATTTATCAAAAAGTTTGCACGGTATACGGTTTGCCGGCTTACTTGTACAAATTGAAGATTCAGATCTTGTGCCAGTGGCCGAAGTGACTATTATTTAAATAGAATACTAACATGTTCATGCTTTGGTGGTCAGTTTAGCTATAGGTCTAGACTGCCAAGAGAAATAAATAGACATGTTTATGACTATCACGGAGTCATCACAGGCAAGTTTAATGCTGGTTCCACACTATCGTCACAATCCAACTGTTCGTCCAACCTTCTACGTTCGTGCATGTTTGACGATGATGGATCGTATTGGCGTGCGATCACTCCGATGGCGGTAAATTGTACCCAGATCAAAGGAGTTGGCAAACTCACACGAGCAGACCCTTTCCAACCCTCCAGTAATCATAATAAGCACTTAAAAGGTATAACAAAGAAGTATCTATCACTTCAAAGTTGTCCCTATTGAATGAGGTTGGAACGTGCGTTTGTTAAGTGTGGACAGTCTGTTTTGATCGATCGTGAGTCGAGACAGACTGGAGTCATATTGGACTGTTGGACCATAGTGTGGTGCCGGTATAAAAGATGTCTTCTCCTCCTCTCTTGTCGGAATAAGTTTTATGAGAATAGGTAGCTGATGGCCTGTCGTGGTAGACGGATTTGACAGTCAGCAAGGGTGAAAGCGGAGTATCACTGAGGCCCAAGTGTGAGTTTCTTTTAATCATCTCGACTTTACGCATCGACCGCGTTCGGCGCTCCGATTGGCTCTTACCAGTGAAGGCCAGTGAAAGGCCAATTGGAGCGCCGAACGCGGTCGATGCGTAAAGTGGAGATAGTTAAAAGAAACTTACACTAGGCCCTGCTGGTCAGGGGTGCTAGAAACAATATAATTACTGTATGGACATCAATAATTAATGATCTAGTCTTAGGTTTCTTGGGTCATGGTGGTAGAGTGCAGTAGGAAGCCATAACTAGCTACCCAATACAAGATAAAAACGTTACGTTTGATCAAACTATAAACAAAATACATTAGCACATAACAAAATAAATTATTTTAATATCTTTATTCCGTAGCTGAGTATTCATAATTTTGTTAGATTGTGAAAATCTATCAAAAGACAAAGAATCTCTTGGAATCACCAAATGGCGAACCGCGGTTCAGATCCGGACCGCCTTTATTGTGCGAACCTTTTAAGTAAACAGTAAAATGAATACTATAACTTAGTCTAAACATTTTTACTTTGATCGTGCACCTCTTGTCTTCAGATAGATAGTTCAAAGTAAAAAAACAAAAATATCATTAATTACTTACTTTGTTATTTTTGTGCTTCACATAACTTGCTTATTTGTTTAAAAAAATATTCAGGTTTCGCAAAAAAAAAATATTTTTGTGCATTACTTACCTACATAATAATTTGCATAACAGTTTAAAAAAAGTATTCAGCTTCTTAAAAAAAATCTTTTATTTTTATTTTTTTTAATCTTGGTTGCTAGTAATCGTCTACCAAACGGACCGCGGCAGCCTATAATTTTTTTAAAGGAACCCCCAGTGAATCTAATTAGTGATTCCTGCGTTATACGAAACCTTTTAAAGTCAAACAATCGTACATCGCGACTCCGTTTCCACTTTTGCATGATACATTCGAAGAAAGTGTTATACCCTCTGAAATATAAATGTACTCGCAACTTTGTTACGTACAAAGTGGCAAACCAGATTTAATGAGACCCGCTTACAAACCTATCCGTACTTTACAAAGTGAAAACTACAAAGAAAATAGCTGCAGACAAGAACCGATGTATATTTTTATTTCTATTATAAAATGTTCACCCAGCTTCAGTTTGCAAGTACCGAGCATGATAAACTACACAAGTAATTGCCAGTTAAAATAATGATGACGAAGATTTAATAACAGTAAACAGCTGACGAAACAATTCGAAAATGGACTCTATTTAACTCAGCAGGAATGAAAGATAAACAAGCTTACATTATCTCACCAGTCTGTGTGCCTTCCATTACGTCTTCGTTGAAAACTTAATCCAAGTGATCGTGCAAGCCGGTAGAAATGAGTAGAATTAAATATTAAATTCCTATGAGAAGCTCCATCATTCGCATCGCATGGCATGCATTTAATAATGCATGCTCTTTGACATTACCGCTGGAATCTGATGTCGTTTTCAAGGGTTAATACTTACTTAGGTACAGTGCGACCATATACCTAAGCTAACCTAGGTAATATGAAAAAGGAACTTGAACTTTAGTTTAGTAATTTGACGGATTGCTGCGTTATGACCACCATCGATAATTCGAACGCCCATGATAATTGTGCTTCTCTTACCTAATCCATTTTATTTTCGTAATCTCAAAACTCTGTGCCACCTCAAGTACATAGTTGAACCAGCACTTCGAAGTGTAAGTAATTAAATAGCACGAGTCTATCTAATCAGAACTCGGTTTAAACTGGCAACTAGTTAAACTAGCTGGCTGCTAGCTACTCGCTCAGCGTCTCGGGGGAGCCATCCAACTCGGGTTTGTCTTCTAAACGTCACTCACTGCAGTTCTATTGGATTACCTGTGGAAGTACAAAGTTATACTGGAAACAATGCACTGAGTAACTGTGGAACACATGTTCGGAGACAGCGTATAAACATGAATAAGGAATACATCGTGATTAAGGTATGGATGTAATGACTACCAAATTAAATGAAAATTGAATGTACAAAACTATCAAATTATGCATAAATTATTAAATTAATCATGAAACGTTTCCACATCACTTGTTTTAAATAATATAAATTAAACAGGGCGCTGAAACGTAACGCATCATTAAATTCTTGGTTTATTTCTGAACTTAGACACTACCGTTACCTACAGTTGTAGTGAATGCAATAAGCCGAATCTTTACCATGCTAGATAGTCCTGAAAAAGCGCTATAAAGGCGAATTACAAAGTACGAAATACGTATTATTTTAGATTAGCACAAAAATGTTTTTAGCATTCCGGGAATTAAAGCGCCTTGCTTTAATTCTCGAAAAGATAAAAACATTTCGTCCGAGCAGAGTCGTGGGCACAGCTTGTTCATCATAATTTGATATCATCATCATCTGCCTAGCCAGTCTAACCGGATGCAGCTGAATACCAGTATTTTACATGGAGCGACTGACTATCTGACCTCCACAACCCAGTAATTGGGTAATACGATACCCCTTGGTTAGACTAGTTGTCAGACTTTCGTGCTTCTGACGACTCGTAACGACTGTCAAAGATCCACAAATGACAGCTGGGACCAAAGGCTTAACGTGCTTTCCGAGGCACGGAGGAGTCTCGATATGTGAAAATGGTCACCCATCCACGGACCAACCCCGGCAAGCGTAGCTTAACCTGATGGATCGGCCCGAGCGGCTGTTATTACTTAGCCACGAGCTCCTCATCGAGCTCTTGATATAACATTCTTAAATTATATGTTTGAAGAGACTTAAAGCGAACTTTGATGTTACGAGTATGTTGGTCAGAGCTATATTTAAATTCACTTCTGTATACTTGACACGAGTTGCTAAGCAATTGCAATTAAATTATACAATGTGTACATAAATAACATTGGAATAGGGTTATTAAAGGAAAAATTTATTCAATGAACGTAAAGTTTATTATATAATAAAATTAATTATTAAAGGGCACTTACGATTTGATTCACCTGAAAAAAAGAACGTTAAAAAAAGGATCTTTTTTATTAACTTTTGTAATGAAACATCATTATTTTTATACACATTAAGTATTTTCACAATTGAATCATTACACGTTACAACCTCCTACCCCCTGCTTCTCACCCCTCCTTCTTGCCCCCTACCCCCAGTGAAAGTAAACACTGGAAAATTGAAGCTCGGGCGTCCATGGAGTTCAAATAGAAATGTACGGACCTATTGCAATTCTCTTGTTTACTTAATTCAGAAGATGTAATAGTGGGCTTAGTACAGTCACGGACTTTAATTGATGAGCCACCTGGCACTGTTCGTATTTTAGCCGTGTAATGCAAATCGGGTTTATTCGGTTCCCGACACGCAAAGTCATAAATGTCTTCGTATTAGAAGAAGAAAATTATATTTCATATCTTTACCGGTTGGCTAACCTGCCTGAGAGCAGAACTACAAAGTTGACAGCAGTGACTACTCAAAGTCAACCAATTGCAGGTCTAGCAACAGTAACCTAGTAACGATAAACAATTGTTGCTAGGTTACTGTTGCGATAGTAACGTTAGCGTACGGAGAAATTCTCTGACATAGATATTTCAACTGTCACTGTCTTCAGTTAAGTTTTCAGAATTATTGACTTAATGAGCAATGATTCAAAGGAGGTCAGTATCCAATAGATTGGATAAACTTAGTGCAACATTGTATTTATGTTTATCATTAAGAACTTATTAGTCAACCTCTATGGATAAGACTATTTCCGATTGAAAGTAATTTATTTGTCATCTTGATATTTCAACTGTCACTGTCTTCAGTTATGTTTTCATAATTATCGAGTTAATGAGCTATGATTCAAACGAGGTCGGTATCAAATAGATTGGATAAACTTAATACAACATTGTATTTATTTTTATCATTGAGAACTTATTAGTCAACCTCTATGGATATTTCCGATTAAAAGTAATTTATTTGTCATCTTGTTTACGAGCTTGCGATTTGAGTTCGTGTTTAATCGTGTAATCTCGTGAATGTATGAAACTGCAAAATTGAAAAGTTTGAAGGTGGCTCATCAATTAAAGTCCGTGACTGTACATCGGAGACCTGACAGTGTATTCTGTAAATCTTAGTGAAAGGTTACCATGAAAACTAAGTGAAGTTAGCTTGAAGTGACCTGTCAATCCCTAGCGATCCCTAGCAGCAGGTGGAATGACAGCTCACTTCACCTAAGATTTCACGGTGAGATTTTTACAGAATAGACGGCTGAACCTGAATTTAGAATAGTACATTATTTGGAGGACTTCTAAGTAGAACAAGGAATTGTAAAAGGATAATTAAATCTGTTCGTGCCTAACACTACCCGTTTTCTTTCTATTCCTAAGTTGTCTATGTGCTTCAGGCATTGTCTTCGTAATTGGACAATTCAGTAGGCCATCGACCACCTAAGTGGCTACTTACTTTTTTAAGACAGCGAGCTACTAAAGCTTCGGACCAATCGATCAAGTTTAGCATTGATTAAATGCGAAACATTTACTTTTTCAGTTAATTTGAGTGCCTCTTCCAAAACTGACGTCTTAGGCGCGGGACATACCTACACAAGTGGCGAGTGGCAAGGGCGTGGCAACGGTGCGGCGCGGGCGTTGCGCCACTCCTTACATATTTCGTACAAAATGTAGGTATAGGAGCGACGAGGCGCAACATACACAGGCGGCGGGGTGCGGACGTGGCGGAGGCGAAATATCAAAGGAGCGGCGCAACCCACGTGCCACACCGCCGGCACGCCACCGCCACACAACTCGAATAAGTCCCGAGCGCGCCTAAGCTAATAAAATTGTCATTATTGTTCAATTTTATGAACAGTTTCAAATAAACATTGTAAATGAGATGAGTATTTGCGGTTAAATCGACATGTTGCACTGGCCGCAAATGCGTTCCATTTGCACATATTGACCACAGACACAAATAGAATAATATTTCAAAGGTTTATTCGCAATCTGGTCGGAGTGGCGAGAGTCCGCTCACAAGAATTACGTCCATGTTAATTGCAAGGTTTAATTACGTACTCTCGCCGCTTACTGCTCCGAGCGATGTTCCGGCCTTATTATAATAGATTCCATTGTGATTTTAATGAAGAATTTTGGCATTATTTGCTTTACAAATAGATATTATAGGAGAAGGCTGCCGAGTCAACACCTTATTACGGAATTAAACACCGGCTCTAAAGTTAGTTTCGTTTTTTAATAGCTTTGTAATGCCATTTCAATAGTGTTTTAGATCGTATATAGCATAATTGGAGTTTTTTATACTGACATAGTTTACGAAATGATTGGCCTACTTTGTGAAATTGATTGCTCTTGAGTCTCGAGAGCACAGAAACCGTAAAAAACGGAGAACTGAGGAGAGAGCGTTACCAAGCAGATCCTATAAAGTTTTATCTTATCGATCACTCCGTGTCAGAATCTGGTTCTCGTTACGTTACGGATTACTTTGTCCTTCGTCTCGTCAGTTACGTGACCACTAGTCATCTGGCTAACCCAGTGCCCGAATACCGTCTTTATTAACATTAATTTGATTCAAAAGGGACAAGAGTTAATGACATCTGAACTAGTCTAAATGAGGTTCGTGTTTTAGATGTACAAACTTAGGAAAACATGAAAAACTTAATGGAGGACCCGTGTCTGCAAATGAAGGTCTCCTTTGAGTTTGCCCGGTTAGGTTTGCGTGAACAAAATAGGCTTTTGTCGATGATTGAATGAGGGAAGGACGAATGTATTCATTCACTAGTACGCAGATGTTTTCTTTACCGTAACTATCGGGAACATTCTATATCTACATTGACTTTACCAACCTATGTTTCTGTGCTACGTGTTATTCTAACTTATTTTATTAAGTAGGTATAGAGTTTAACTGTTCTTCTCGAGTTAGTTATTATGGTTTCCATATTTGAATATTTATTATTCAGAAGTTTATACAAACATTGCTTTCTGCTCTCAGAGAAATAAGGTCATGCTATAAATATTGCGAAGTATGCGTACATATTTGAAATGATCACGTGGCACTTAAAGAAAGTACATACTTACACAGGCCGACTCAGTTCTTTTAAGAGAGTGTTCTGTACAAATTGGTCGCTTTTAACCACAAAAATACGAGCTGTCCAATATCTTGCCTTATGACCATCTGTGTCATGAAAAGTGCACTTGTTTTCTAATTTTTGCAATTTTCTTTTCATCTATATTCTATGTATGAATCTTGAATTATAAGTAAGTTCCCTCCGCCTCACTTGGTCTCACTCTCAGCCTTTTATGACCCATAAACAAGGAGCCATATATTCCGCAGATTTTTTATTCTAAGTACGTAATAAATAACAAGTTCTTTATAATGAAAACACTTAAAATGAATGTCGCTGCCACTTGTCATTTTATTATCTGGCCGCACGTTATTTTCTCCTCGATCCGAGCTTGGAGGTCTCATAATGGGATTGTATTTGAATCTTTTAATGCAATGATTACGGATATAATATAATATTATCGAAAACCGTATTTCTTGTCATAACTTGGCAATAGCATAGCTTTCGTTGGGGATTAATTATGCGAAATTTGCTTTTTTTTCAATTTGGCTAACTTGTGCGCAATCTATGTAGTTCGTGGTATGGAGGGAATAAAAATAAAGCATGTTACCCGTAAAGCATACAGTGTTTTGTGGAGAGCAGTTTGTAGTTGTTGTAACATGTGGGAGCGAGGAGCACGGGGACTTACACCCTTATTACTTTCCAGGGGTAACGCAGCACATTGCGGAGCCTCGTTCTCCGTCTTGTTTAATTCTTTATTACACGCTGAAATTGGAATTCTGGCATATGTCACGCCGTAAGATGTGTAGGGCATATTAACCGGCTTTATAGGTACATCTTGTGGTGTATTGAATGTTCAGCTGGAGTCAGCAGTTTACTTTAAAATTCGTCTCCGTTATGATGCGGCTATCATTTTTAATCTTTCTTTGTTTATCAACTACCTCAGGATTTATCTAAGTTCAGCATTCAGTTTTCGACTAACACGACTGCATCTGTGTGGTCTTATGATGGTAGGCAGTCGCTGCAACGTAGATATTTCTTATTCAGGCTTACAGTTTTCCAACCGAATATAATGTTTCAACGGTACAATGACGTAGATATGATAGAAAATATATCAACATAATGACGTAACAAGCTAGTGAACTGTCTTCTCGTTTCTGTCCAATTTGCTTCCGACAAACTCGTTAAGGGGTTGACTTCTCACTTAAACTTTACCAAACTAGAGTTAAGGGCGAGGTACGATTATAAAATTTAATTTAGTGTCAGTGTCCGCACGTCTATCGCAATCTAAAGCAGAAGTTACCAACTTCTGCTTTAGATTGCGATAGACGTGCGGCTTAGGTATGTCCACATACACACTCACCCACACTCACACGACTTACTCACTCCCGGCCACACTCTACATTTCTAAAATTAATTTAAGTGTAATCAATTTCTCTGTCTCTCTCTCTCTCTCTATACTTACCGTTACTGCCTATGTTTGACATTTAAGAAAAGAGGCATAAAATTCATGTGATAGCGTAGATAACACTGTTCTAATCATTATGAAATTTTTTAGAGTTAAACACACAATTTACAGTTGCATAGGTATTATTTAACTTACCCTACCATATGCGCTAACTTTCATTTAACAACTACTCCACGCTTAACTGTGAGTCTGTGACGTAAGGCAACCAAGAACTTGCGGATTGGGTAGTTAATGAAAACTTGGACGTATCACTTTTGTATAAGGATAAGCTCTACTTTGTTAAAGACTTAGATAGTGAGGGGGCTTATAAATAGCTTGGCCGTAGTTTCGCATTTGTGTCAAGTCTTGGTAGGCGTCGACCACAGCGGCTCGGCTTTCGGCTTTCGGCGCGAGGCCGCGTGCCGCGTGGTTGCGCCCCAAACCACCCATCTGTTCCTTGTTTATGGCTCGCAACTTTACTGTTACTCAGGCCGAACGTTGCTTTAATCGTTTTATTGCTTTTTGTTATTTATTTCGATGCCAAATAACAAATTCTGCTGAACAGCCGATCTATAGCGAGTAAATGTTGTTTTTGAACGAAAAACGTTCCTTCTTGTGCAGACGAAATATAAAGTATACATGAGTTCGCCACTAACGTGAAATGTGAGGATTTTAGTTGTGAAACATAGTCAAAGGAACGAACGAAATGGGCGAACGTGCATGCATGGCGGTATTTCAACATTTCTAATTCTGCGCAGACGAGTGTATATTTTTGGTAAATCTCTCTTTTCATTTCTGCCCGTCGCATTTATTTCTATATGGTTGGAACCTACCTAAAAATATTTCACTAGAAGTAGGTAGGTACGTGGTGTGCTTCCCAGCTAGACGGACCGATGACACGGCCTAAATGAAACAGCTGGGAATAACGACCGGGCGCAGAAGGCAGTCCGAGTTTTTGACACAACTTGGGGAATGGCTTATAGCCAGTGTTGGAGAAAATTATTGTGCTAGTGGATTCTTTGATTGCCGTTCCTATAATATGATAGGATAAAGGGTGAATAAGTGCCTTTTGCTATAATGAAGGAATGATATGAAATATCCTAATCTAAGTCATACAAACCAATTTTGCAGTTAACGCCTATCGAAGCTTAGCCGTTAAAATTAACATTCTCAAAACTTCGTCGCTTCATTTTACGTTATCGAAGTTAAATAAGATTCATTAGGTTTGTTTTAACACAATGCTTGAAAGAATGGCTGTCTTTCTCCGTCCCCTTTCTCGTTATAATTTGACTTATTAATGGCTATTTATTTTTATTATCTCCGCTCATAATAATAAACACGGCTCCCGGAGTTTTGTTCATAAATCACTGATGTTCCGTAACTAGGACAGAAGTGTCACACTCTCCACTTCTCCATTTTTGTTGCTCGTATCTTTGGCCCTTGCAGACGAGTTATAATTTATTAGTTTCCATACATGGCTGGCTTCACAGAAAGTGGACCGTTGAGGATTTTTGTTTTAGACATTTGGCACGAGAGAGCATTGCCGAGGAACTCAGGATGGGTATATTATGTTGGTAGGTACTACAAGGACTTTTTCTACAACCATCTGTGTTGACTGATAAATTAGTACTTTTGTTGTTAGCTTTTAGTGCCTCTGCGGGTTAAAGACCTCTCACTGTCCTAAGCTTTATCTACTATCGTTTTGGCCTTACAATACCAAAATGATGAATTAAGAAAAGTTCTTAACATCATTGCGATATTTCGTAGCAGAAATGGTGCTCTTTCTAATATACACGATCAGAGTTAAGTTCCCCATTCACATGCACCCACACTCATTTCCTCTCGGGGTAAACAGAGGTAATTACAATCAGATTCCGCTTAGAGAGTGATTGACACGTGGGTGAGGATTTATTAGTCAGGCTGTAGCGATGAAAATAGGCGAACCTTTTTCCGTTTTAACAATAGGATTAGATTTTCGTTTTAACAAAAGAGGAATCTCCTAAATTGCTTACGATTATAAGAGCCAAATTATTTGATTACAAATATGTACTAATGTTCAGGTACTCCACCGATCCATATCGTTATAATTTTGCCATTATGATATGGTTATCGTTATCGCTCATGATTCCCCGAAGGATATATAGGCAGAACGTGTGATCCCACCTACAGTTCAAGATTATTATATTAAGTGTCATATTGCGACTTCATTCAAAGCTATTTACTGAAGATTCTACACAGTGTGCCCTCTAAATAAATAGGCATAGGCAGCGCGAGACGAAGCGTGGGCGGTCGCCCACGGCCTAGGTGTTTCAAAGAGACTGTCATGCTACGTCTAATGATTTCTGCACTGAGAGCAGTCTAAAAATATCGTACAAAATCATAAAACCTCTTTGATTCTTCTCGGGGCAACGCTTTTCCCCTTCAAAAGTCTCGTGTTTTGTGTCATCATTTTCGTAAGAAACACTTAAACGATCTCGAAAAACTGAGTTCAAAAGGTATAACTGATACTCGACCTTCTATAGAGAACAAGGTATATTCGAGTCTCAGTTGCAAGAACTGAATTGAATTAAATCGGCTACGAGTAATATGAATTGCTATGAGAGTTACGCCATGAAACGCTACGAGTGCTACGCCATGAAACGCTACGAGTGCTACGCCATAAATCGCTACGAGTGCTACGCCATAAAACGCTACGTGTGTTACGCCATACAACGCTACGAGTGCTACGCCATGAAACGCTACGAGTGCTACGCCATGACACGCTACGAGTGCTATGCCATGTAACGTTATGACTGCTACGCCATGAAACGCTAAGAATGCTACGCCATGAAACGCTAAAGGTGATATGTCATGAAACGCTAAGAGTACTACGCCAAGAAACGCTACGAGGTTAATTTAGGGGTTTTATTTCTCGTAAATGCACTGCATCATTTTAAGATTCACATACATAATAAAAATACTGTTGTTTATTTTGTGTTATAGTGCATAATCTACACTATAACATAAAATAAACAACAGTATTTTTATTATGTATGTGAAGTAGGCTATTATGTATTGTGTCTTTAAATTTTATCTCGGTAAAGTAGTTATTATTTTTATGTGTTATCATAATTACTTATTAGTTTTAAATTGTAAGCTAGTTAATTTTAGGACCACTTTATCGCATTAGGTATACACCTGTAATGATAGTTGTTAAGAATTTTATAATAAATAAATAAATAAATAATGTTAAGGTCCGCGTTTTGTTTATGGCATAAATACACCACACTGCCCATTTGTCGTTTACACAGCCGCTTCATGTTTGAACACATCAATCGATATTAATAAATCGTTTTTTGATGTTGTCCGAGCCAGTAAAACAAGCCAGCGCGCAATGCAAAAGCGACTATGCCACGATTTATCAGGCTCGGGTCTCCTATTAAACGTTATTGGTTACAGTTGACGTCAGTATAAACGTTACAGAGTAATTTTAAGGAGTATTTTGCTTTTCGTAAAGACCACATCAGAATATTTCCATAGCAACTATCTTGTGGTGGCATAACTATAGGAAAGCGTCATCGGCCGCTGTATGCGGACGATGACGTTTTTAAGAGACTTCTTCGTGGCTCTGTGTAAAGTTGAACGGATGTCGTTGCGAACACTTTGCTCTCTAACAGAGACTATACAATTACTTGCAAGAATCAGCATAAATATAGGAGACCAAATTGTTCACAGATAATCTAGGTATGTGCATAAGTTTGACGTGGACAACATTTTACCAAAATCATACGAAGGAAATCAAAATTAATGCAAAATGGAAAGGGTACATTGTAATACACATACTGCTGGGGAGTTTGTTGCGCCAATTCTTCTTCCCAGCTTAAGCAAAGAAGGGAGGTAGGAAGTGGTGAAGATGGCGTTTCGGGGATTGCCTTAAGTATTTATAACGTTAATTCTCAGTCTAGTTTTAATAAATGACTTTTGGTTCTGATTTTTGATAAAAAAATAAAAGATAAGACGACCAAAACAGACAAGAATAACAAAATATAATGATTTAGATACATTATATTTTGTTATATTATATTATATTTTGTGTGATTTTTATGTCTTTTTTAAAGTTTCACAATTAGTATGTTATATCCAATTCATTACGCTTCGATACTTCGTTATACTGCCTACAACGAAGCGACCGCGGTTTCATCCCGGCACGTAGAAAGTGTTACAGTTACATTGGTTTTGTTACCGCACACGTGCGTCCTACTGCCTCTACCGCTTGTCTCATTGCTATCGCTTCACTAGTGTAGCCTCACCCGTAATGTTTCCATGTTGGTCGGGTGTGATTTACGCCTGAAATGAAAAACGACGCACCCTATCATGCTTTCAGACCGTCACGTAAGATTTAGGAATTCATTATAAACGTTTCAGACTACCTATCCGTTTCTTTGAACGGATTTCTGTTTTCGTTTCGCATTAATATATCCTTTTTGTGTGGTGAAATTCATAAATTCATTTAAAGGGTCCGTATATTCGAATCACAAATTTTATTCTTTGAAATGGCTATTAAACGACAAATTCACGTAGTGTGTCAATTTGATAAACAATTACATTTCCCGACCGTACATCCGCATATCCGGCGTAACCTGCCAGTCAGCCCCGATGTACCTTGCATATTGGCCAATGTTCTTACCACGTTATGCACTATTCTTGCATAGTACAGTCTTCTTCTTCTGTTGTAGCAAACGAGAAAAGAATAGGAAATCTTTACTTCTTAACTTTTGATGGGCAGGTATAGAATCACGGTTTAAAAATTCAGCAATTTCGTACTTAATGATTCATAGTCAAACACATGCCAATACCGAGAGAATAACTCTCCCGATTTAGGTATGTGTTGGACTGTTGGTTTCATAAATCAATTTATTATATTGTTCAGAAGGGTGTAAATCGTTACCGAAAATGTAATTAGCGCGAAAATGCTCGAGGGCTTATTGTTTACAAGATAATACGCGTAACGCGTATAGACAAGAGTGTACACGTACCTATACCTACTTGTAGAAATTATACATTCTGACGTAACAGGGGAATCTACATTAAGTTCAGTATAGTAGAGGCATCATAATAAAGTAGATGTACCTACTGTTTTTACTAATTGTTTGTTGTCTGTCTAGCTGCGCCCCGCGGTTTCACCCGCATAAGTCTCGATCCCTTAAGAATATCGAGAGAAAAGATATCTTATGTCCTTGTCCAGGTCACGGTGTACACATGTGACCAAATTTCATCCAAATCCGTTCAGCTGTTTTAGCGTGAAAGCGTAATAAACAAACAAACTCACTTTCGCATTTATAATAGACTAGCTACGCACCGCCGTTTCACCCGTGTAAGTCTCGATCCCGAAGAAATATTGGGATAAAAAGTATCGTATGTCCTATTTCCGGTCATGGTCTACCCTTGTGGCAAATTTCATCCAAATCCGTTGAGCCGTTTTAGCATGAAAGCGTAACAAACAAACAAACTCACTTTCGCATTTAAAATATTTTAGGATTATATTTGCTTGTAAAGCATGAGGAGTATTCTTATATGAGGTCTTAATTTTCAGATTCCTAGATATTTGGGCCAGTAAAAAGTCATCGTTACTTACCTCAATAGACCCAGGTTATGCCGTTTAGATATGCACATACAGCTAATTAACCGCTTGTTAATATCAGTTAGTGACTGTTGTAGGCACAAAGCGTTAGCGCGGATTGATTGATTGAATTGGCGGCATCTGCATGGTTACGTGGTTAGACGTACATCACATGCCATACACATATGTGATCACGTTCACTTTTAACTTCTAACATACCTTGGTCGTTAAGCAAATGCTATCTTAATACTTACGATTTATTATAAACCTTGAATGAAAAGCTGCTATTCATTCAAATAAGTATTTTTGGGTCCTAGCCATGGCTTCAGAGCTAAAAATACCCTACGCTGTCCCACTCCTGGGCAAAGGCCTCCCTCCACTCCTTCCATCTTTCGCGAGCCCGTGCGTCCTCTTTCCAGTTTTGATGGAACCTATCCAGCCCGCCCCCCATCTCCTACGTGGTCTGCCGCGACCCCGTCTCATCAGTTCTGTGCTATTTGGGCCAACAGTTTGTCCGGCATGCGGCAGACATGTCCTGCCCAGTCCCATTTAAGCTGGGTAGCCTTTTGAACTACGTCAGCTATCTTTGTTTTGGAGCGCAGTATTGTGTTACGAACACGATCCGTTAATTTAACGCCTAGTATACTGCACTCCATTGCTCGTTGGCAGACCTTGAGTTTGGACTTCTGGATGTTAGTCAAAGACCAATGTTACATATGTTATGTAGGTAATAGTTAATACGGGCTGATATCCGCAACTCCACGACAAATACATATGTTATGTATTCCCAATAAGAATCAAGTTCAAAGGCTTAACACATCCAGATTGTCCCATTTCCACATTATATTTTCGCGTGGAATAAATCCCTTTCATTTTATTTATGGTAGCGGTCATTTTCTTTTTATAGGTAGGTTATTTTCGGACACTGGCCGCCTCTTTTATAGCCCAATAGACACACAGGCTAAGACGGCCTGCTGAGGAGCCCTAGATTTGACTAAGGCATAATAAAGCTATTCTATAAGCTTATTAAAAAGTTGGTTTATCATAACATAAAATATTTTCATTTACTAATACAATCTTCTTCTACTTAGCATAATTCCGAATGCCAGGTTCCAATTTCGTTAAAAGAACTCCTTATTTGCCTGATAGTATTGCATGGCCAACTCCTTCATTAATTATACATTGTGGTAGATTTTTCACGAAACAGCTGCCGTCTGACCTCCACAGCCCTCAGGGAAATCATGGTTTCCTGGTAAGATGTTATCATTGTACAAACAATGAGATGGGTACATGTACCTGATAATATACGGTTCCTAAGTCGACTGTGATTTCATCTACGTAGAAATGCGGAGAACTACTCTTTGTGGAAGCCATAGGGTGGAATCTAATTTATGATTTTATTTTTTACAGTTTCGACGTCGTTTGGGATGACCGCGACTCAGCTTTCGGTGAACTCAAAGATTACAAGCTGCTCTACTTTCTACAAGATGACACCATTGCCATTAAGGTAATTGCGTTACTACTTAATTTTCCTTATTTTCCAACGAGTTTTAGAAAAAGAAAATTTAACTTTATTGCATGCACTGTTAATAATTTAGGCGTACTGTTACTAAGCCGACCCCGTTTGTCTTTTAAAAAAAAACAATTATTCTACTGGAACCACTTTAGTTCTTGTTCAAGTTCAAGTTCTTGGGTACTTATATTTTGGGCAATGTCCCTCTTAATTGCTCCCTTAATTTAGGCACACTAGATTACGCGACGGCTTCCAGAATCTAACTAACTGAATTATACATATTATTTCTATGCACTGGGTAAAAATGCAACATCAGTACTTTATTAAAGGAAAAGTACAGTGTTTAGAAGTAAAAGCTGACTTAGGCTTTATTGCCTTGTAATAAGGGTTAAAACAGTACGTCATTAGAGATTATAAATACTACTTAGTGCTCGAAAATACTGAACCCCGCTAATATAGAACCAACCATAAGAAACTATGTTAGCGGAGTAAAATGTATCTTTTATAGTATTTATTATAACAATATGTCAGTGTCGGTTCTCATTCAAGGAATTGAAAGAGCTTCGTTTTCCATTTGAGCTAAATATAGTTGAGGTAACATGTTTCCATTTTGCATACAAGTTTATCCCGGAGCATGGAGGTAGTTGGATAGTTTAGCCTTCCTAAAACCCTACATAAACTGTAATACGTTTCATATTATACTCCAGGCTTGCCTTGGTAATTATATAACTGTTCATTAAGCCTTGCTGGCGTGCGTGTGAATACTTTAATTTTTTATCATGCTCGTAATGGTTTTTTTGAATAACCATTTTAATTACTGAATGCTTCATTCGTAAATTAGTCTGTTTTATTAACCCATAGGTAGGTACTTAACGTTTACGTTACGTCAACTTAGGGTCCGTATAGACCGCGACGTGAAGCGACGCGACGCTGCGCGCAATTATCGGACTTATTTTCTTCAAGAAAAGGTATAATTTCAGTGCGACCTTTGACACGTGTCAAAGTACGTTGAGATGCGCGGTGCTGTGCAGCGCGTGAACCTTATTGTGTAGTAAATAAATTCGATATTGTATCGGATCATAAAAACGTGCGGGTCGCGTCGCATCTCGCTGTGAACTGACCCGACCCGAACTGACACATAAGTTTGCTCTTTAGCTCTATTCTTTTCTATAGTAGTCTTGATTGTCCTTGTGTGGTGTTATAGTGCATTAAAGGTTATGGATTGGCTGTTCTTGATGTATGGGTGTTGATTTATCTTTAGCAACACATAATAAATGAAGATAGTTATGAACAGTACATTATGTCGCACAAATGAAACAAAGTTCAAATCAAAGATAACTTTATCAGAATTATTAATTTAACTAGTATTTAAATATCATTGAAAATATTTATACATGACTGGCAACACAAAGGCGTAAATATCGTAAAAGCATTCAATGAACGAGGGTAAATTTAGGGTTTAATTTAAAAACAAACGACGGCCTTGGAAAATCAGAGCAATGAATATTTATGTGGGTCCTGGAGCAGGACGCACTCCAATTACGGACGCTCAATAAAAATTCCTCGTCGTCGGCACAGGCAACGTGTGGGCACTTATCCCGATACGAAATAATTAATGCTTCATTAGTTATCTTCACTCTAAGCCATTAACTGCAGTGAATAAGGATTACATTTCCACATAAAAATGTTGTTTCCTTCCGTTCAATATTATCTGTATTCACTCAGGAAATCCACGATGGGAAGGGCGGAAAAGATCCATTCCCACTGCTTCTCAAGAAAACTAAGCTACCTAAGAAGTGGAAGGAAAAGCCCGGTAAGTAAGATGTCTGCTCTAATACTATGGAACTTTAAAACAGGACGCGTTGAAGCGAACCGTTTGCGAACTTCAGCTTTATTACTTAATAATGTAACAGTAACTATCCGTAAGTGGTAACCGATCAAGAACGGGTCGTAACTCGGGACCACGGTACCCAAAGTTGAACGAGGAGAAAAGCCTTAATGGTCTTTCAATGGTGCTTGCTAGCTGCGAGAGAAATGCCGATAAAAACTGGATGTGGTAATGATATGTGCCCGGGTGAGCTCACATAGCTATATTGAATTCCGTCACGGTAATGACTCAATCAGAATGCTCGGAGGGCTGAGAAACGACGTCTTTTATTATGATTGTGCTGTGGAAGTTAATATAAGTATTTAATACGGAACGGGTAAAATAATTTCGTAGTCTGTCATTATTATTGGTACAATGAGGTACTATATGTTTGGATAATGAGTTTAAGCCTGGATGGTATAATCTCTGAAAATGCCAAGAAAAGCAGTAGGTATTAAATGTATTAAGTTGGCCTTGCCTAGTGTCAAGTTTGAATCACAAATTATTCTAATTACGCATATTTAGAACTGTCTACCAGCCTCTCGGTTGGCGCTGCCGTTGCGTAATTTATGCCTAATGAAGGCCCTTCGCGGGTTCTCAACACGATATTGTTGCGTGCCAATAAAGTTATGATAATCTCAATTTGTATGGGAATTACAAAGGAGCTTCTTAAGAAACTTATTGCTAGCCAGATGATGCCGTAGTTTTTGACAGGTGAGGAGACGCTGGCGACTTAAGACGCATTCCGTGGTAGGTATTTTTGGGCACCACTTTGGATTCCAAACGAGCTATGTTCGCGACTTTGCTGAGATGATTTCATTTTCCTCATTGAGTAGGTACCTATACGAGTAGGTAAGCATTATAAGTAAAACATTTTCCATTTTACAACAAGATTTGTTTCCGCGTTTTTAACATCACAAATAGCATTCCGATGTTCCATTGTGCCGGGGCAGCGCTGTAGCCCGCACGGGCGCTGGCGCCGGGCACTCGAGCGCGCTCACTAAATCCCTACAGGCATTTAGCTTAAACCGTTTGTCTTCTGTATTGACAAAAAAAAAACTTCGTTTACGGATTAGTATCAACTGAGATAATCTATATAAATACTGTTTCGTTATATGCCTATGAACTCTTTCATTTTTGTAGGCATTGGGGCTAAGGTGAAGCAAAGGGTATTGAATAAAAATAAGATACTCAATTATAATATTTAATTAGATTGCGATTTATTTAATATTCTAATACCACTTCAAAAAGCTGGATAGCGGACATAATTAATAACGTCGGCACAGTTAATTACAAAATTTGATTGAATTATTAGTAATTTGGAAGCGAACAAACGGGGATACCTCACTTTATATTAATAGCTTTAAAGGAGATTAAGCTATGAAAGTTTGAGAAGTTGCCCGGGCGTTCCAACTTCGACTTCTTTGGCGAAGAGATTATGAATTATTGCAGCCTAAGTAAAGGCCGTCTGAGAAGCCTTTGTAATTTGTTGTTTATAAATTTCCAAGAATTAAATTAATGAACAGGGTAACCGATATACTTTAATAGCGAGCAATAAATAAGGGTGGATATTCGGGTTTGTAAGATTAAATCAACCGGTTGATATTAATTTCCGAGTGAAAAGCGTCAGTATAAACAGCCAAGGTTCGACCAGTACCGTCTTATACCTACCTAGTCATGTGCACCAGCAGAGACTCAGCGGAGTCTCTTGTTATTACAAATTACATTTTTAAATTATTCCGCACATATTTGTAAAGTTTCCCCACACTTACCCTTGTCATGGGTCATAGGTCTATAGTCAGTCTAAATCTCGTTGGCTGGACAATTGTCAAGTGTCCGACATAATATGCCGTGTGAATATAATGTTAAAATTAAAAGCTGCGCGGCGGACCCTTAGACGATTCTGGTGAAGTTCGTGAGGCGTCAATGGAAGCGAGCAAAAGATTGTTATAGAAATGGCGTCACACCAGCATCACGCCTATGTACTCCGGAAGGTTAGGCAGAGAGAGAGTGCATCCTACACCCACAATTCACAAGTCCTTCCATGTAATAGTGGGCGAGCCTATTACTTTCAACCGGATACAAACATAGATACCGGATTGCAGCAAAGAAAAATCCTGCACAACACTGTGCTCGACCTGGGGATGGAGCACGGGACCCGAACGTTCAGCAGTTGCGACCACTAGACCAATGAGACAGTCACAAAATATTCAAAACTTTTACTACCTACATTATTACTTGATAATATTTAACTGCAAAAATCGAAAATAATGTCACCTCGTCCACATTCCTCTAGCGCAAACAAACAAACCTTATAAATATAGAATGTTATATTGCCGTCTCTGTTTCTACAGGACTTAATCGAATGTCAGACAGTGATAAATGCTTGCAACTCAATATATCGTAGATATTGGTACGTTGCCTCGTTTTTCATTTGTGCAATAGAGTCCAATGTGGCAGGTGCTACTACCTAGCCGCTAGGTTCCAGATTTATTGATGTAGGTACCTATGGCTTTCCTCGCAATTTGCCTTTATTGCCTGCAGGTGGTGATATATTTTACCTAATAGTAAATTAGTGTACTGTATGCAGTCATGACGATGACGTGTCAGGAGTCGCTGACGGAACGGAATATTAATAAATAAGATGGCAACATTCCGTAACGGAATATTATGTGACGCATATTTTCCCCCAACTTGTTATTTTCGTGTATTTGTCCTTTCTAAGCGTCATGTTAGCCGCGCATAAACGTATTTTCTTTCTTTTTTCTTTTCATGTATTAAAATTAATGCTACCACTTATTAATGTGTAAGTAACAGTCGGATGTGGAAAGCCATAATCACTGGTATTAGTAAGTAAACTGATTGCTGACCACAGATAGTTCTTAGAAGGATGCTGCTTGCCTATGGCTGTGTGACTGGACAAACTGGCTATCCGTGTGTAACCTTTAATGATACGTACCCAAGAGTAAAGAGGGCATGAATTTTTAATTCGACATAATTCAAACATCTAGGAAAATCTAAGCTTTTTAAAGTAAGCGATATGAAAAACCCACAGCAGTCACTATATTTACGCTTTCTAGGAACAAAGTTACTTGAACCACATTAACCCGTAACTTTCTTAATACAAATTTATTACTTACGTGTGCTTTCACCCGCTAAATAACTGCAGCGTTGGCTACGGATAATAAAAGGTTGTAAAACGAGAGGTAGGTCTCGCATAGGTAGACAAACGACTCGGATGTTCCTTGCCTCGTCAGCAATAAGAAAAGTGGGATTACTTGCTAGTCTAGCGACCTATTTTCTATTTTATGCCCCTTGAATTATTACCAAGTAGCTGCACCGCGCGTTTCACCCGCGCCTTTCTTAATATGAACATCGGCCTCGTATAGGTAAAAACCAACCATATAGGCTAAACAGTTCTTGGTCTTTTATATAATTACTAGCTGTGCCCCGCGGTTTCACCCGCGTAGGTCTTGATCCCGTGGGAATATCGGAATAAAAAGTATTTTTCATCTGAATCCATTCAGCCGTTTTGGCGTGAAAGCGAAACTAACAAACAAACTCACTTTCGTATTTATAATATCAGTTAGGATAACTTTATCTACTGTGTGTGGTGGATCAGTATGCGAAGTTTATTGGCAAAGTCAGAACTGTATTACATTATCCAGCTGGCTTATTTCAAAGGCAATGGAGCGTACCTACACTGTACTTAATGACTGCTAAATCTCTAAGGCAGAAACCCCTTTAGTCGTACCATTTATGAAGATTGTAATAAAAACAACATAGGTCCATGCTTGATACCTACCCAATTAGCAAATACGACTTGAAATAGGTTGGTAGGAATACCTATAAGCCTATTAAAGTCTCACTCCGGGGCAAAAGCCTCTTCTCACACAGAGAAATGCGTCTTAACTTACTTTTAAAAGTCACAGAAATTATAGAGACCCGATAACTAACTTTCTATAGAATCTTAGCCTATTTTCCCCTTTAAAAGCTTCCCTATTCACTTAAAAAAGTATATCAAGGTGTATAAAATCACGTAAATACTTACCTATTTAAGGTAGAAATGATTTGTATAATCTAATATCGAATATCGATGTAGCTATTCAACGTCTTTATGCCGCTGAAGGTCGCGGGCACGACCCTCAGTGCCGAGTTTTTGTGTAAAAAGCTAAGGTTTGCGGATTAGGGTAGTTATTGATAGTGCAGACGATAGGTGACATAAGCGGAGACAATCAGGATGTTTTTCTTATGCCCGTTTTCACCGACATCCCCTAAGTTTAAGGAATCTCCTAAGCATGGTTAGGGGCGGTCAGGATCAAAACCTAGGTCGAAATCCACTTAATGTTAATTAATTTGGCCAGTGTCATTCCCGTCCTCCGTATTGGAGACGACAGAAGAGGAGGTGACTACGGAATACTACGCGCCGAAGGACCTGATGGTGGGCACTACGGTGTACATCCTCGGGAGACGGTTCCTCATCGTTGACTGCGATGGCTTCACCAGGAAATACTTCAGGTTAGAATTATATTAAGTGAGAAAGAGATAGAGATAAACAAAGGAAATAATTATGCTTAACGACCCGGAACCAGGTTAAGCTGGTTAGAAACGAGCTTTATGACCTTATAATAGAGCTTTATGTCGCGGCGTCCGAGCCGAAACGAAGCGAATGATGTTTTTTTCGTCTTTTGCGGCTGGACAAATTCAAAGAGGGGTACCTCAGGGCAGTATCATTGCCTGCTAGGGTTGCGGGTTAGTCCGAAAGCGATACCGGGAGCTTACAGGCAACTGAAGGAACACGGGTGGGTTTAGTTAGTAAAAGTCTGACACGCCCTTCCGCTCCACCCAGAGCGGGAGAAGTCATTGGATGATTTCCCACACTCAAAAAAAAAATGGCAGCATCATTATGGTCTAGTACTGAAAAGAAAGAAAGAAAGAAAAATGCGTTTATTGGCATTATTGCAGAAACTACTGAATTGGACCAATGGTGCTGTCGTGAGGTACCCCTTTTAATGCCTGACTTGACTACTTACCTGCTTTTTATTTGTCAAAATAATGAATCGTGTGAAGACAAAAACAGCAGTTCGTATGCAGATTTCATTAATGTTGTCTTGGAAAGCGATATAGGTTAACATATTAAGTATCCTACAAATATTGTGAAACACAATAAAAATTGATAACGAAACCATAATAGGTTTTTATGATCTAATTTGATCGTACGGAATGCTCTACTTTATTTTTATGACACATAACTTGATCAATATAAATGTTTATTGTCGATATGAATGATCTAATTGAACTCCTCTAATTATTAGGTATGCCATTTTTAAGTAACATCACAATTTCACATCGTAAATTATTCAAACAAGCGAATATTCGTACATCTATTTATAGGAAATCTATCGAAGGTTTTTTTTAGTTGGAAACATGTACGATATCGCTTTTATTAAACCGCAGAAAGAAAACAAGCAAACGAAAATTATGTGTGAGCATTCGCAGAGATTGTGAACTTGTGGTTGTTTCCCCTACATATTCGTTAGTGTCCCCACGGTATGTTGACCACGAAGCGTGTTTACAAATGCTTCTTCATAACTATGCGTTTGCACTGGCGAAATATTCACAACAAAACATGTTGAAATCTCTATATATGTCAAAAATTGTATGGAACATTGACAGAAAATAGAGATTGCAACATGTTATGTTGTGAATCTTTCCAGTGCAAACGCACAGTATGATGATTTCGCGGCCATCTTACGCAAGAAAGCGGCGTCACTGCTGCACAGAGTACTTTGTGAGTAGCAACAGCATCCAGCGGGGCAAGTCCCTTATTTTTAAGAATTTCTCATTTGCAGTCTGTCAAAAAAACCATCAATTTACCAACATTTCTGACAAGTTTGATAGATTGCGACTTGAATGTGAACGTTTTTTATGTAAGACAATTGGCCCTCTGGTAGCGGACAGGTATGATTGTCCGTTCTTTAAACATTGTATGCGTTTACGTGTGAACCAACTACACTATTTTAACTGCACTATTTTACCAACAAAATGGAACATGTCGTCTGAAATATAAATAAATAATAATAAGTCTTCACCCATTTTCGTCTTCGCCTCAATACTGCTCATTGTTGGGTTAAAGAAGCATTTGTAACTCGTATTTACAATTCGTCTGCCCAAAAGCTTATTTAGCACAACGTGCAAGTGCTGGATTGAAGAAGCATTTGTTATCGCGTTTACGTACATATAGAAAGAATTCCCTTCTTCGCCCCAGCACAGCTCATGTGTTGGTTTAAAGAGGCATACTTAGCTTGTATTTAAAATTTGTCTCCCATTGCGTTGCCCTCGAAACCTTCTTTAGTACAACCCCCGACGAGTGTTGGCATAAAGAAGCATTTGTAAACACGCGGCCACGGAACCATTTGTCTCCATCCAGTCGTGGGCCACTGTTTACTCGACTGCACGGGAAATATTGCCCGCAGATTACAAAGGTGCAGTCTCTAGAGCGAGCGAAGATTTTATTAATTCAGCTTTGATGAAATTCTGTGGTTGCTGTTGACTTGAGAATAAAAGGAAAGAATTTTGTGTAGCTATTTTCTGTACTATTCTCTAATCTTTTGTGGTAATGTGTTTAGAAGTTCATTATTATTTCGTTTTAGTTTACATTAACTTATTGGTTGGATGTCGGTTTTGTCACCGCGTCTGACAATTTGAAGCGGCATCTATAGTTAGCAACACAATAATGACAGATTTTTCTATATAAAAATACATTGGAACCCAAAAAAGCAAATTAATTTAACAACGAGTGCCGTCATTTACAGATACAGCAGTATATGGATTAGCAGCAGCAAGCAAGACCGCACCTATAGGTACCACGACGTATTAATGCCACCATTTTTCCAGTGTTAGTGAGAGACGGAGCTATACAAGGCCGCTAGCACCATCCTTTTTTCGCAGTGGAATAATGATGGCATTAATACTTCATAGTCAGCCGCCAGATCCCCGCTCAGGCTTTTAATATTTACAATCTACTATATACACTAATTCAAAGGGTTAACTGAGTATTTCCATTGCTCACAGTTTTTCCAGTGAACGATGTTTTCCTCATTTCCTTGTTAACATTTTTACCAAAGCAAAATTAAAAGAAAAGTTGTTTCCCGTTTCCTGGCCGTATTTTTGTTATTTTTTTCTTCAATGTTAATTACGTCAAAACTTTGTCGTCTCCGGATTAATGTAAGTGCAAGACGACCCCGTGTTGAGCCGGTCTCTTTTAGAAGAAATAATAGTATTTTGAAAGGACTTCTAGCGTAATTTGCTATAAAGAGTTTTCCAGGCGGATTGGTTGAGGTGTCGATTTTTTTATTTATTTATTCCAAAATCTGTATTCACAATAACATACATAAAGTCTGCCAAACTGCATAACAGTTTGTCGGCAGTTTTACGATGTAATTAATAGTTTCTTGCCGATCTTCTGATTGAGAAGGATGAAGAAATGGCTAATAGAAAAGATATTAAGTAAGTTGAGAAATTTTGAATAAGGCTGCTAACGAGAAAACTAATATAAAGTTACGTAAGTACCTACCTAAGGCTCAATTTCAAAGAGATATTCTCTACGCATGCGAAAATTACTAATGAAAATTTGGTTACTAATGTTGTCTATTTTGGAATGTTCCAGCTAATTTCTTTAAACTGTAATTACAAAACTAATTAAATTCCGCGTAAATCCAGGTTTCTGAAATACACATGCATCTGGTCCACAATTATTTAGCTAATCTATCACAAATAAACAATCGAAATCGATGCTATCAGCTGATCAACATCTATTAACACAAAATAAATGACTGAAACACAAAACGTTATTCAAACAAATACCTATTTTAGGCACATACACATAGCATCATAAAGACATTATTGTCAAATGACAATCACTAAGTATTACTATTTCATTAGGCGTTAGCCTCTAGGCATAACAAGATCATTTGCGTGAATTATGTAGGGTGAGAACACCAATTACGAAGCGTCTTTTATTGATATAATAGTTTTCGTTTGTTTAAGTTGTAATGTTCATTGTGCTCGGCATTCTAGGAATGAGGAATCTAATTGAATTAATTTGTCAGGGCAAATCAGGTCAATGAAAGAAAAACATTAAGTAGGTAAGTTAACCTAGGTTATTTTCCCAATTTCATGAATTTATACAAAATACAAAATTTAAGGGATTAAAAGATAAGAAGTTCCATTTCCAAAACTTATGATAACATAAAAATCTAAGCATCCAAAAACAAAATCATTTAGAGGTTTTAAACATTTATGCAAGCCGAATATAAATTCCATTACGCTGAGTCGAATCAAAAACAATGTACCAAATTCAATTTTGTAGTTTCAACCTTCATAGTTCAAACTAATTTAATTAGATTTGCAGCTGAATAATTAATTCGCGTGCACCTGTTCTAACGTGGGATATTTTTGTTGCTGTGTAGACGCGGTAGGAATTATTAACTGCGAAATAACCGGGGTACTTGTACCGTATTTTTTAATTTACGCGTGTGCCACCAGCGGGGCAAGTCCCTTATTTTTAAGAACGTTCAAATTCGCATCTCATTTGCAGTCTGTCAAAAAAACCATAAATTTACCAACATTTCTGACAAGTTTGACAGATTGCGACTTGAATGTGAACGTTTTTTATGTAAGAGAATTGGCCCTCTGGTCTCTTATTTATGGTCTTACATTTTGATGAATACAAGGTGGTGACGACAATACGACAAGAAATAAAAACTTCGTATATCTAATGACGTTCCCAGTCTGCATACAAAAATTAGGTCAAATATATCCAATAGTTTAATCACTATAGCTAGTCGGTTGATCGGCAAAACCAATAATCGGCCCATCACATTTATTTGTTTGAAAAATCACTTTTTTATTTTCAATGTTTGAATTTATTTGATAGTTTAAAAAAAACTCCTGTGCATTAATTAGTATTGTTAGTGTATATTGTACGGTTAGAGTATATAATTACTGTAATAATATACTCTAAGATTGTACGTATTGTTGTATAATTAAAAACATAATTACACATTTACATAGAAGCTATGTGTTTCACCAATACTTCGTTGAAGATTTTTCAGTTAAAGTGATGTTTTATGGGTTGGTTTAATCCAAAAGTGGCACAAACAATAGTTAACTACTCGTTATTAGAACCTTTTTTTTAGTTAACCACAAACTTCATTTAGTAACCATTTGATATAAAGCAACTGACATAATTTCTATTGTGATAATTTATCAATATTTGTTCTTACCTTCCAAAGGCCATTACGTAAGCCATTTCCTATACTACTTAATTGGTATTGGTTGTGCGACAAGTTATGAAACTGTAACATTTTTTTCTTATCTCACTTTAAGCGTTAAGCTGTTCATACTTCCCTTCAGGCGATTTTTGTATCTTGCGTGAGATAATAGCCAGCTGATACATCCCAAATATTCCTTTTACTTATATCTTCTTTATAGTTTCAGTACTGAACTTGGATTAAACGAAAAAGTTTACTCCCTAAAGCCCGAAGGCACAAAAAGAGTCAAAAGGTTCCTTATTCTTAGGCTTATCAAAAATTCTGAAGGCAATTCTGTTTTATTTATTTTTAAGTATCGGCACAGAGATTCTGATGTGGCATTTACTCCTAAGATAACATTAACTATTAACCAGGCCTAATAAAAAATACAAAAAAAAACAAAGCCTAAATAAAATAAACAGTCTTGTGTTAACTGGTGCTGTCACCGTACATTAGAGTAGTCCCTCTGTTCACTTTATTCTGTTTTGTTTGTGACAGTGAGTGATCGCAGCTCTAGTGCAACTTAAGCTCTGCGACACTCTATTATACAAATTAGCTCCCCCACATAGTTAATAATCTTTTCTTTTTCGTCTCCTCGTTTTCGAATAATCTGCAAATTTTTCAAAGCCGTCGAAATAATAACATTGTTTATAAAATCAAAAAGATATTTACAGAAATAAAAAGCACTTCAGAAGGTAAATTCATCATCATCCTGCCCTTATCCCAAATTATGATGTATCGGCACCGCATGTTTACTCCTCCAAACATTTATTTATTTATAAAGCTACAGCTTCTGTGTATAATAAATATCTTAAGGTATTATAGTTTTGGTACTAAAGTTAACAATAGCCTCGGACTTACCAAGTCGCCAATAACAGGATAATCAGCTATCTCAGAAATATGTGATGATAACACTTAAATTAATAATACTAAAACTAAAGAATTAAGAAATTATGGCAAAATACTTCTTAAAGTTAAGATTAACGAACAATTTGGCCCACTTACATAAGACTAAGACATAAACAATAATAAAAACTGAAATAACAATGAGATCTTATAGGAAAGTATTGTTTCTAAAATAAATATGAAAAATGAAAAGTTTCCATAATATAGCAAACAGAAGTAAGTACTAATACAAATTATCAGATTTTCGGGACTTCAGTATTTTATATACTTAAACATCTATAATAGCCATTATCTGTGTTAGGTGTATATTACAGGTTCTAATTCTATCATGCTATATTTTTATTTGCAATAGCATAGTTAGGCTCATGGAGGCAAAGATTGGTGCCAATATTTTTATACGTAAGTACATTTAAAGCATACCCTGTTTCTCCTAAGTTATGAAGGTTAAACAAATTCCTAAGTACCAATCGACTGATCTTGAGACAGCATTCACACAGTATCACATTGTGTTACATAGATCATAACTACACGTACCACATGATCATTATACTCAAAGATAAATCCTGACATTAAGTGAGATGTGAACCGAGACGCGTCCCAAGTTATCGTGAATGGAGCCGCTGTGATGTTCTCTCCACCGTTAATTAGCGGCATTTGTCTTAATGGCGACATAATAGTACGCCACTATTACTCGATAATTACACCATTGTACTACGTGCTATCGGTGCTATTATTAATAGATCCTCTCTCACACTCCACATGATATCTTTGTATTCATAAAGATTTGAAAAGGTCTTAGGAATTCTGTTTTTATTTAAGATACATAATACTACAGTCGATTTCTCTAATGTGCGTCTTATTTGTCCCGAAAAAACAACTTTTCTTTCTTTCCAGAAAATGTTTAAAAAATCCAGTTGTTGCTTTAGAATCATTTATTTGTTCGAAACCATGAATATTCTTTGTATTTCTTGTTATGTCTAACGCAGTTTAAAAGTTTATTGGTTAGGTTAGGTTCTTGACCTACTACTTACCTGCTCATTATGGCCGCGTCTACACCAAACCGATAGTCGGCTGCCGATAGTGAGTACCAAGTTCAAAACGTGAAAAAACAACGTCAGCTGCCGACTGGCTGTCCGGTATTTTTTCATACATTTCGCAAGTCGGCCGCCGAACGCTGGCGGCCGACTATACGTTTGGTGTGACCGTATATAGGCTATACCTAGGTATCAGGTGTCAAAGCGTGTAGGTATACACGCCTTGCAACCAAGTTGTAGGTACATGACATGCTAGTAACTTCAACTTAATTACATGCCTTTTGCCCGTGTATTTCATGTAGTACCTACCTTAGTACAGTTTACCTACACGTGTTTTCAACGGACACTTGTCTTAATAATGCAGTTTGTGGAAATATCCGACCGTTAACATATTATAAAGTATTCAACTTGATTAATTAAGCTGCCGAGCTTCAGTAGCTACTTTATACGTTACATGACAGTGAAATTCTTTCATAATGTGTGTCTTGTTCGCATTTTCTTTTAAAATTCATGGTATTGCATGGCATGTCATTTTGTTTATTTCCGATGTAGAAGTGGTAGGACGATTTCCAGTTTGTTGTTTTCTCCATTTGATAACCACTAGGTATGTAGTCTATACAAAGAATCATCCGGATTTACATAATATTCATGAACGAAATATAGTGTTAGTAATATAGTAAGGGCAATGAGTTACTGCTGGCAATAGTATTTCTACGCCAAAGAACCGCGCGAGATCTGTGTGCGTAACCGAATTAGCTGGATTGATCGCTACATACTTGTACGTATATGGTGTTTGTATTTCTCGAGGCACCGCTTAATCTAGAGGCCCAAACGTGCGCTTTATGTACGCAGAACGAACGAACATAAATATTTTCATAGGCCTTCTTAATTATACTGTTTGAACATCACTACGCTCTGCATGCTGTGTAGCGAGTTAGAGGTAAACACAACAACTAGAATTTGTTCAGTAAGTGTCAATTAAGCGTGAACAGTATACCTACCGATATCGCTCCGCTTGCAACATGCTCTCATTTGCGCTCGCTCCGCTCCGATAAACTATTTTAGAATTAAAAGCTTCTCTACGGGAGCTAGATTGATAAAGTGAGTGATTATAGAATTCTTCTTATCTTAAATCCTCATTTTAGCATATTTTGTCGGATCGGGAACGTAAGTGTTCCAGTCAGAAACGAGTTTTTCACGACGCTCTTTTATTTTTGTCAATTTTGTTCCAGGAAACCCATATTCATTCATTAGGTTCCTACATATTTATGTAAACACTACAGATATTCCACGGGGGCAACCTTCATTACTTAGGTACTACGCTTTGATTAACACTTTGATGTGGACACTTTTTAATTTAATATTCAATGGAACGGGCCCCTTTCTAATTAAACACGAGAGCATTTTTAATCCTCTTCGAAAGAGGACGAAAAGAGTAAGCTTCGATGGTGCGGCGATGTCTAAAGGACTATGGAGGACGTTATAAAAAAAAGAATTAGGCTCGAGTTTATATGAACCTCGCAAAGGATGTCTTTTCATAGTGCGGATTTTAAAATTCGAACGTTTGCGAAGTGACACTAATGGACATAAAAGACTGTCTACGAAGTCTTTAGCCTCTTCGCGTAGGTAGAAATACTTGGCGTGCTTCGATTCCCGGAACATACATACATACAATACCGGTCAAAATCATAACCCTCCTTTTTTCTTGGCCGTAGTCGGGTAAAAATACAGCTGAACGTGGTTCAGCTGTTTAACAAAACAGTGGACTCGACAATCCATCTGCGATGTATCTATCACTTAATGAATATAGCTGTCTTGCTATATTTTTAGTTTTCTAGTCAGGGTTCCATAAGTTGTCGATTTCAAGTCCAATGCCGAGTGTTAACACTTTGGCGGACAGTGAATGAGACACAATTGAAGTTTTATTGTTATTACGTCTATGTGCGTTTACTGTCCGCCAAAGTGTTAACTAACATTTCTTAATGATTACCAGGACTATGCTGAACATGCAACAACCAGAGCCTGTGAAGGTGCACAAAAAGGCCATAAAGGAATTCCCGAAGGTGAGGTTCACTTTATCCTACATATTTCATCACTTCCTAGTCCAGCAAGAAATTATGTTATTAAACATTTTTTTACATGAAATAGTCGTCAGTAGTTTCTTAAAATTATGGATAATTGGCTCAAGTCATCTTTTGTAATGTAGGTATGGGTATTATGTAAGTAATTTCAAATGTCACAATGACACTGGATTTTAAATTCAAAACGTGTTTTAAAGATGCTTGTTCTTAGAATAACACATTTGCATCTACCTGACCTATACTTTATTTTAATTTATTGTGAATGTAGTCCGTTTACATTTCTATTTTTATATGTATGGACATTTTATTTGTCATTTTCCACGCCAAAGCCATGAGTAATTATATTTTAAATCAGAACGACTTCGCTGCCTATACCTAAGTATCTACACGAATTGAAACGCAGAATCGCACACAAAAAAGTTTAACACCAGTACCAAGGTACCTAGGTACATTTTTTATTTATTCCACGTGCAGTCGATCCCGCCACACATCGGCATCGGGGCTCCCGAAGACACCCTGATGTCGTGCTACCGCCTCATCCCGAAGCCCCCGTACAAGGACGTCATCAAGTACAACCTCAACGCTAATAAGGTAATCTTTATACAATAAGGATTAGATACATTCTAGTCAGACTGAACCTGCGAAGAGTTGTCTAGGTCAACATGAAAGTATATTCGATTAAAATGGATAATATGTAAGCAGAAGGGTTCTAGTTGAAAGAATATTATTGGGATGTTTTTCTAACGTTTTCATAACCTTGCAGTTTTTAAAACCTGTCTGTATAAACCAGTGTCATTTAACGTCTGTCATCAAAACAAAATGATTAACTCTGATGAATTGCTATCCTTTTCTTTTGCAAAAAAACATCTCGCAATAAGTCTAAAAGGACTTAGTTATGCCATACTATTAACCTAAAAAAAAATTCAATAAATCATAAATGGTATCAATGGCGTAATGAAATGTAAACACGTTATAATCCGTCGTAAGATGCAATACCACCATTTATTAGACAGTCTACAACCGGTGTATAATACCTACTTAGTTTGGCATCTATAAATAAAAATAAATACCAAAGTCTTGACCTCAAGTTCAGCTCTCATTGTCTCTGCGACTCATGACGCCAGAATAACCCAGCAAGTTTTATGTTTGTAGTTACATGACACGGTACACGTAGATACTCAGGAAATAATTTTATTGTCAATAATTAACTATGATTATGCTAATTGACCAAGATCTAATGCCTCAATTCTGTGTCCGATAATTAATGTAAGTAATCTAATTAGAATTATGTTAGATTGTAACAGTGAAGTGAACTGTAGTGGGCTAATTTAATTGATTGATTTGTTAATTATGACGCCTGCTCTGATAATTTTGTGTCATATGTCATGGTCATACGAGGCATGCCTTTTAAGTTTTGTCGTTTGAAGAAAAAAACACAACTAGAACCTTATAGTACTTTTTATTGTTTTTCAAAGTATTCACCACGTAGCTTAATACACTTTTCCATTCGCTCAAACCAGTTATTATAACATTTATTCCACTCTAAAGTGGGGTGTTCAAAATGGCTGACTTGAAAGCGTCGACTGCTTCTTCACCGGACTGGAACCTTTGACCACGAAGACTTTTCTTAATTTTAGGAAATGTAAAGAATCGTTAGGGCTTAGGTCAGGACTGTATGGAGGATGGTCAAGAATTTCTACTTTTTCGTGCTTCAAATACTCAATCGTTTGACGAGCGCTGTGTGAGCTTGCGTTGTCGTGGTGCAGGATGATGCGTCGCTTTGAGTTAGAATTTCGTTCGACAGTTCACAGACATGGGGCTTCATCACTGAACACAGATGTTAGCTCTTGAAAACACTGAAGCCGTGTCAGGCCTCTTCTTAAGTTGTAGAAAATTATTGCACGAACATTTTCCGTAGAAAGATTCATTTTCGTACGTAACCTGACAGATTCCAATCGACGCTGTGACTAAACGATAGCATTAATCCTAATACTTTCAACTGTTTTCAGATTCCAAATTTAAACACATTCGAATATAGAACAGTTCCAAATTCAAAATTGCCGGGAAATATGGAAACGACAGAACTTAAAAGGCATGCCTCGTACTTATTAAAAATTGATGCGTGTATCATCAACATCATTCCTGCCCTTATCGCAATTTATTTGGGGTCGGAACAACATTCTTTTTCTTCCATACTTCTCTATTACCTACTCGTTATCTCAGTATTCACCCCCTTTTGAGCCAATCATCTTTCACACAGTCCGTCCATCGTTTTTTTGGTCTTCCCCTAGGTAGGTACTCTACATTCATACTCAAAATGGATACGTGTAGGTAGTAGCAATTAATCAAACCACTAAACATATCCACACGAAAAACCATATTGGATAAAAACGAGTAGGCATGTATGTAGGTGCAGGAAAATGTATTTTTTTTAAATAAAATTTTCTTCATAAATAAAATCCAGTCAGTAGACATAAAAGTATCAATACTTCACAAGTTGGAGTGCTTTCTACCGACATATAATACTTTGAAGAAGTTAGTGCATGTATTTCCATCGGGCATCAATAAATAATTCTTTAATATTCAAGTTTGCAACTTGGGGACTCAATTAAAGTTCCACAAAGAGTCGAGGAGCGATTCAGGTTATTAGGTACGTTAATATTTCCTGGAAGCGCACGTCGCAGTCGCACCTGCTTTAGATAGCATTTATACGTATAATATTTGCATAAAGGCTATTTATTCGGAAATGCTTATGTTATGGCATATATCTAAGTAAGTTTAAATACCTATGCATTCTGAAGTGCCTGTTGGTGGGGAAATCTATTTTCACATAATTCACAGGGCCCTCAAATACCTCAGACCAAATAAAAACTCAAGACAGAGCGCTGCGAACAATACAGTGAAGCATGCCAAAACTACACCAACGCTCTGTACATACACGCTCAAACGCACACATTTACAACCAAACTACACCAAAATATGAGCACACACGTTTACGAAACCGGCTTCACGTCACTGTTGACAGCGCTCTGTCTTGGTTTTTTATTTAGTCTGAGGCAAATACTTACTATATGATATTTATATCTGTAAATTGGTTAAAAAAAACACTTCAAAATTACATTATGTTTTTAAAACTAGGTGAGTTCGGAGTCTCCTAAGTCCTAACTCACTACCTACTCGTACTCTGAGAAGAAAGAGTCCAACTCAGAGGTCAAAGTTTTAAAGTTCAGCTATAAGCTTGGTCAGGCCGTTTATGGGGACCATGCTGGATAATATCTGAAATGGTCTTTTGAGGAAAGAACAATACAAATTTGAGTGGACCTGTCTGGTCAATGCACGCACTTCTCAGTGATCGTGAGCTCAAATCAGAACTTAGAGGTCAACGACTAGACGAACAATACCTACCAAAGAAAGGACATTTTGAGTACGCCGCATAAAGCAACTCAAACTGCCTGATTATAATGGGAATTTAAAAAATACCCACATATGGTCCTCACATTTACAATAATTAATTAAAATAATATTATTATACTTTACAATGTGTCTAATAATCCTGAAAGGTCTATTAAAAAAAAGTTAGCAAAATAAAAAAAAATAACATTCAGTATGTAAAAACTGGAGTAGATAGCTCAATACCAAGCCTATATAGGTAACAGGGTATCCTAACCCCTCGATTACACCAAGTTAGAAAACATGTCGGAAACTTTTATGGCCTTCCTTGTTCATGCAGTACCTTCGTTATTTGTGCGAGCTGGACTGGGTGCACCCCGAAGACATTGGCAGGAAGTTCGTGATGTCGTACAGCCTCGCAGATGGCTCCATCAAGATTGGAGAGGTTCCTCGGAGGAATTCCGGCATCCGCGAGGGGACGTTCCTCAAGTCCATGAAGCTGGAGACTCCAGAGTCGGACCACAACTTCCCCTCTTACTTCACACCTGATAGGTTCTTCATTGGTGAGTATAGAAATGTTTGAGTTGAGGTACCTAGTTCTCATATTTTCAAAGATTTCTGCCGCTTTTTTTGTGTCTGTTTGTGTTACGGGCCAAAACAGAAGTAGCTATTACTTATAACGAAGATTAGCCAATTAGCAAACTTATTGCGTGGTTAATACGATGTTAATTGAGCACTCGTGAAGGCTCTTTTCATGATCAGTATCTTAAATTCTTCTCTTCAAAGTCGAAATTATCTAGAAAGCCAAAAGTGTTTTATCATTTATCATCAATAAAATAAAATAGTGTTGGTAAGTAATTCCCACAAATTTTTCACCCAGTACTCCAAAGGTAGCTGTCAGTTGCACAAGTTACTTAAATAATAATGCTAGGAGGAGCTCTCGAAGTTCGACGCAAGAAGTTTTCGTTTTGCGAATGCGGTTGGCGAATCCTAGATTCGTAATGCTATATTAAGATAAGGAGTTGGTTACAATGGTTGGTTGCGATTGGTAATAAAACCGATCCGTTTTCGATAAATTTCAAAGCTCTCATGCTGTTTCGTAGCCAACAGCTAAGCTAGGTTTGTTATTGGCACCCAACAACGATGTTAAACACCTGCTGTCCACCTTCACGTTTTTTATTTTCCTAGGAGCCATAGTTCCTGTTCCAAAGGTAGCTGTCAGTTGCACAAGTTACTTAAATAATAAGGCTAGGAGGAGCTCTCGAAGTTCGACGCAAGAACTTTTCGTTTTGCGAATGCGGTTAGCGAATTCTAGATTCGTAATGCTATTTATGATAAGAAGTTGGTTACAATGGTTGGTTGCGATTGGTAATAAAACCGATCCGTTTTCGATAAATTTCAAAGCTCTCATGCTGTTTCGTAGCCAACAGCTAAGCTAGGTTTGTTATTGGCACCCAACAACGATGTCTCCACAATGGAGATATCGTTAAACACCTGCTGTCCACCTTCACGTTTTTTATTTTCCTAGGAGCCATAGTTCCTGTATTCAAGCATCGCTTCAGGATCATAGGGTGCGACTTGTTCGTGTATCGGTACATGACCGCCAACCCGGAGAAGTTCCCGCAAGAGGTGATCGACAACGTGCGGAACTACCACATGCGCGAGGGCAACTTGAAAGAAGACCTACAGGTACCTAAACCTGCACAAGGATCTTTTAGTGCCTGAATGACATTGACAGGGGCGTTATTGGTAAATATTTAGTGAAATTGTCAAAGAAATTGTATGGCCAAAACAAGATGGGGGCGTTAGTTCTGATTATGGTTTTTGCCACGCGCCGGAAGAACCTTGTAGCTTTGTCATATAAATACTATTTACTGACTATAGTATTCATATAGAACATAGTTTAAATGTATGAAGTCTTCCATCATTTATTAGGAATGCCGCTTGCGCTTTATAAATCAATGGTTGACTGCAAGAGATTGCCGATTGCGGTGAGACAGCCGGTAGTACTTTTCTTCAGAAATTATTTGTAGGTCCAGTCGACAACGCGTCGGTGATCTGCTCGTGTCTGTGGTCCGTGCGCTGACCGAGCGAAGTATGGTACCTACTACGCCCGGCCAGCGCACCAGGTCAAGGCACCTATGTACCTACCTACGGAGTTTCAATAGAATGAGAGACCAGCTTTCTTTTATTGCTTTTGCTACCACTGCTGATATATAGCATACTGTAGTAGTAGTGATGTGGATTTCCTTAATTTTTTTTGACTACATTGATCATAAATAAAAAATTATTATTATTTACCATCACCCTTAGTCGGCCTTCGCCGAAGAGCAACAGGCAGATACTCGCGCGCAGCTCGCGAAGATTGGTCAGGCGGCGGTGGCGCAACCGAGCGCCATGGAGCGATGCTTGACTGCCCTAGACGTGGTGGAGGGCAGTGCCACGCCGCCCCGACCACCCACACCGCCCAAGACGACAGACCGCATCTCTTACGACGAATCATTGCGTTTCGCACGCCAGAGGTAACACTGGACTTTGATTATGAAAAACTTCAGATGTTGGTAGTCCTATAGCGATTTCTATAATGCCAAATGCGAACCACGCATCAAAAACCTGACTTCACACAAATCCTGCATCGCGCAAGCAAAAGTAGGTAAGTATAATATAACTAGAATATCCCGACATAAACCGTCGTCAGACAGTAGTCCACCAGATACAACACCCGTCTAGTCAGTCACTATGGAAGATGAGGAACTTTACACCCTGTTCCTCATACACTCTATAAGCCAAAGCACCACAGAAAACCAGTCTTCTTACATCGGCACGAGCTATAGCAGCTCTACGATATTGCTGAATGCCGTGTTAAAGCATTTGCCAGCTATAATACAATGTGGAGACGACAATACAACAATAAATGAAAACACTGGCAATATTAATGCATAAGATTATTTTGGAAATATCAAATAAATCCTAACATCGAAATTAAAAATAGTCATTTTTTCAAACAAACTAAATAGTAGTGATGGGTCGACTAAGGGGTTTGCCGATCTTTGACTAGCTATCGTAACTAAACTATTGAATATATTTGATTAATATTTTGTATGTAGACCGAGAACGTCATTAGATATACGGAGTTTCATTTTTTGTCGTATTGTCGTCTCCACCTTGTATAATTTATCAACCATGATGACCTGACCATGCTAGCCTGGGAGAGGCCTATGTCTAGCAGTGGACTGCGTTATGCTGAGTTGATTGATTGGTTGAACCATGATGACTGGCAAAACTTTTATCTGTCCTGTCTTTGGTATCGTCCCTCGTGGGAATCTCCCTAAATAGGTGGACACATGGTGGCAGTCTCCCTGCTAAGTTAACAGTGGAAATAAATAAAGCTGTTGGTGAACAACAGATAGGTACATAATAAGACTTTTAAATCCTGATTGGGTATTGAAAACGTTGTTGACTTGACTTTGAATTTAATGGGGAGTTCATTCAAACGCAGAAAGGTCGTTTACGTTTTAAAAAACGGAAAAAAACCTATCATTACCTACTCAGTTTTTTACCTGCACATATAAAAAATAAAATGGTTTGAAAAAAGGCAAAAAAGAAAAATTTTAGGAGCCCGTCCACTCGTATTTTCCTCTGCGATCGCAGAGGTTGCAGCAAAGTTTTAAAAGTTTTCTCCAATGTGTGCGTTAGGTATCTCAATCTGAAATATCATAAATCTTTGAAGGAGATTTTATGTTACTTATATCGTATCTTAGAGATGTTTAGACTAAATTCATATCTGCATTAAGCTCATCCCGGGAGATAAGGTGGCATTATCCTGTGAGGTGACTTTACTAGAATAAGTCACCTTAGAACAGGTTCAATCACCAATCGGTTTCTATAACTAAGCATAAGTTTCTGAATATGAATCTCTTTTTATTATTCTTTGGAAAAAATATAATTACTACCTACCTACCTATTTATACGATGTTGTAATGCCTACATTTTATTTTTAAAGTTCAAAAATTTGGTGAGCTTCTTTCTAGTTTTAAAAGGACTCAATCTATCTATATCTTAGTCTTAAATTGTTTCGAACAAAAGTACCTAGGTAATGTTAATTTCTGTCCAATGTTCAGCAAGCCGACATGCGACAACATAATGCCACTGAAGGGCATCCTCAAGTCTGGAGAGGCTCGCGACGATCACCAGAAGGTGGTTTGCTTCAGCGGCCCTTCGGGTGAAGAACACCGAGAGGAGAAGGCGAAGCGAGTGAGCTACCCGTCGGGTCAGCAGCCTCACTACAACGAGGCCGCTGACTTCTGCGAACAGTACGAAGACCCGGTAAGTCCTTGTTGAATTGAAGATGAGTAAAGCTCCTGATGTCTAAGCTACAAAAGAGAGCTGGAGAAAACTATCAAATTTTTACATCTTGTCCCAAAACGGCAAACCGCGCACCGCAGAGTGCAGACAAAGAAATTTTCTTTATCCATATGGAAAGAATCGGAAAATTCCTGATCTTGGCAGATGCCACGGATAGGTCTTAGATTACCTTTGTCCGATGAAATAACTTCATGTGCAAAGATACTTCTCAGTCTCACATTGTATAGTTATAAATAAAATCATTTTGTATATAATATGCATGTGGACAATGAAAATGTGCCGTCATGCGTGCAAATGTGTTAATTACCTCATTGCGAGTGTTTGTTTACTTGGTATTGACAATTTGAAGAACAATGGACAATGAAGGTTGGGATTTTATAAGTTCATAGATAAGTATACCTAGATAATAATATATCTACAATAAATGAGTTAATATGCGCGGTAGGAAAATAAATGACTCAACCTGGCACAGACATCGCACAGATGAAATTCCGTTCCGGCCTATAAAGCCTACCGTATTAGACCTACCGACCGCCGATACCTTCATATACAATGACTAGGTACATCACAAGATTATGACTAGGTATTTGATACGCAGATCTACTCAGACATGGTCAAGCTTTCACTCATACGGAGACCCCTTAAAAATTATAACTGATAGCATTTTAACTAACTTTTTTTTCTGCTCAGTGCATGTAAGTATTGTAACAAGGTTTGGTTCATGCTGAGTATTGCTGACCTATTCTAGGCTTTATGAATGATTTCGATGTAGACAATTAGATGGATTTAATAATCCTATCCATAAAATCACTGTTAATAAACACACAGGACAAAGCGGCACGTGCAGAGCGCCGCGCAGCCGAAGTGTGTCCGTACGAGATCGTCCCGAGCGCGCAAGTCGCGACCGCCATCGGAGATGAGAAAGAAACAAAACCTCAACTGCCTGGCTACCTCGGCACTTATGGCGTCGACTGCAAGGCGGTAACCTCTCTATTTACTTGGTTACATTTCCTAGCAGCGTTTAAACTCTTTGATCGGAAAGAAAAAGCAATCTACACAATGAGAACCACTTTTGAATCGAAAATACAAGTATCCTCGTAAAGCAGGATATCAATAGGTGGCAGTGACCGTGAGGTGTTCCTCCTGCTTGTTTATTTTTGTAAGGTCATGTTTATTTTACAAAAAAACGTAGGTAGGTAGGTACTTTATCTAAGTATCCTGAACCTTACGAACGATTCCAGCTAAATTCCCATTCAGCAGTTTTCCTCCTCCACTAACTAGTTTATTTCAGGACTAAATTCTCTATATACCTACATTGACCATTCATATACGGGAGTTCAACCAACTGCTGCCCAGAATGGCCACACAGTGCATTATGTTCTACCTAACGTAACGTGGGGGGGACGGGGGGCCATGGCCCCGGGCGGCACTTGAAAAGGGGCGGCAAGTGCCGCAATTTAAGGCCGCCTTAAAATATGCCTTTTTATGATATTAGGCGTCGACTAGATCAAACTCCACAAGACATAAATAGAAAAGAGTACAAACTTGAGCGCGTACGTCTACGGGCTTTCGTAGCTGCAACAGATTCTGCATTCTGGGATTAATCTATCTAACTAATATTATAAACGCGAAAGTTTGTAAGTACGGATGGATGGATGGATGTTTGTTACTCTTTCACGTAAAAACTACTGAATGGATTTGGATGAAATTTGGCAAACAGATAGTTTATAACCTGTATTATCACATAGGATACCTACTTTTTATCCCGATATTCTCACGGGATCGAGACTTACGCGGGTGAAACCGCGGGGCGCAGCTAGTAAAATATATTAATGAGTCTAAACTTGAAGATGGCTTACCAAACATTGTCATAATGTTGAAAATATTCTTAACAGAGCTGCCATTACTACCTAATGCCAGTCGTGAGAGAAGCTTCTCTAAACTTAAGCTAATTAAAAATGATTTAATATCAACTATGTCCACGTTGAGACTATCTATAGTATTGGCAATCGAACATGACGTGCATAATATTGACATTGATAACTGCGTATAAAATTTTGCTTTACGAACGCGCTACGCACACATTTGAACTTGAACTGAAACGCTTTGATGTGCGCTCGAAAAACCGACTCCGAAAAGAAAAGTTGATATAAATGATCAAACTTTGATGAAATACCCAAACACCCCTGGCACACATGTGTCAAACATGTGATCAAATATTGTTGCTATGTCTGGCGCCGGCATTTATGTGTGCACACCATGTGCACACCAAATAGCAAAGTTGAAATATGTGATCCAACTTTGATGAAATACCCAAACACACCTGCCACACATGTGTTCAAACATGTGATCAAATATTGTTGCTATGTCTGCCGGCATTATGAAAAACACGAAGAGTACCTACACTTTTAAATAATTAAATAATTTGTGAAAATGTAATGTAAAATATAAGTATTTGACTTTTTACGATTTTTTTTGACTAATGATGAAAATAGGGGGCGGAGAATTTCCGGTTGGCCCTGAGCGGCGAAAACCCACGCTACGCCATTGCAAAAAAAATAAAAACATATTATTTTATTCTGTTTTTTAGTATTATTTTGTTGTTATAGCGGCAACAGAAATAATCCATCTGTGAAAATTTCAACTATCATGAGATGCAGCCTGGTGACAGACGGACAGCGGAGTCTTAGTAATAGGGCCCCGTTTTGCCTTTGGGTACAGAACCCTAAAAACATACAAATTGAGAACCTCCTCCAAAAAAGGCAACAGCTTCAATTATTAGACACGGAAGAATGAAGGTTAATTTAAATGTTGATTTGTTGTTAGGTAGGCTACCTAATTATGATTATTAAAAACTTGTCTTAACTCGCTAATTCCCAGTGTCACTTCCATTAACAATCTGAAAAGGCAAGCAAATGTAGTTTGACTAGTAGTTTAACTACATTTGCTTCTGTCTTCTCTGCCCGGTGACTAGGTACTTACCTATTGGGTATTTTACTAACTATTGTTACTAAGTAAAGTCTGACAACCAGTGTTACCAAGGGGTATATCGTATTACCCAGTTACAGGGTTGTGGAGGTCAGATAGGCAGTCGCAAATACTGGTATTCAGCTTCATCCGGTTAGACTGGAAGCCGACCCCAACATAGTTGGGAAAAGGCTAGGCAAAGGAAAAGGTGTTACTAAGTTAAATATTTACCAGTATGTTGTGACCGTGAAAAAATTAATGTGAGACTTCGTTGGCTAAGTGTGGAGCACAAGTAGGTATGCGAAGGCTCGATAAATCCATTGATTGTTCAGCCTCCCAGATTTTCCCACGCCTACTCGTATGTGGCATTTTTGAATAAATTAGCTTCATAAATAGATACCTATAAGTACATTTATTTATTCCTTGGCTGGAAATATAATAGGTTGGTACTAGTAGCTGTTGCAAGCGACTTCGTCTGCTGTCCAGGGTAAAAAGTACATGCTCCAGGTCGTGGTCTACCCATATGCCAAATGTCATCCAAATCCGTTCAGCCGCTTTAGAGTGAAAGTGTAACAAACAAACGAAACTCACTTTCGCGTTTATAATATTAGTTAATGATGCCAGTCTTATACAGAGGCTCTAGTAGTAGGCATTCGATTACTAATTAAAGTCTAGATAACCCGAAGGTGGTAATCGAAGGATCCAGAAATCCACGGCGAAAGAGTTGAGCAGACAGCATATCACCTACTTTATCTTACACCTCACTACAAATGATCTTTTAATTCGGTAACAGGTCCCAGATTACATGAAGCTCGCACCAGACGCTTACGAACGCGTTAAGTACCTGCGTCGCGATGTTCCCGACATTTCGCCAGCGGCAACGCGCATTGCGGATTACCCCCGCTTACCCGAGCCGACCGTCGACACGTGCGTTCTCCCGCCTCCCGAAGCAAAAGGCCCCTGCGCCCCTCCAAAAGAAGAAGACGTCGCCTTCGCTTGCCCGCACATTGAACCCAAAATACCATGCTGCGACCCTGATGAAAGAGATCGGAAACAGGCTGCGGCTGCCAAATAAGCTTGCCCGAACAATGAGTGGCTAGTGGCAAGTATGTGGCAAGTCAGCCTTAGTTCCCCACTCATCATGTTATTAGAAATCTGGTAAATAAATATAATAAAATATTATTTGCCTTTTTGACCTGTTATCTTTAGTGTTGTGTCTAGCTTAGGTCTTTTTAAACTATTTTTGATGACCTTGTGGACTTTAGCAAAGTTCGAAAAATTGGGAATGATGATACTCAAATAATGTAAGTTTTTAAATAAAAATTAAAATAATGTGAGTCTTTCTATTGCATATTATTATTTTTATTCAGGTGGTTCGAATTTCTGACGTAAGTAGGTACAAGTAACCGTACAGAAAGATAAAAAAAAAGTAAAAGTCTAAAATAGAAAATTTAATAGGTACAATGAAGTATCACTTATTAATTAACATTTTTACAAGAATTCACAAACATGTTTCAGCTTTTAATTCTTTTCACAAACATAGTGTAAGTTCACAAAACACGTGCAATAAATTAAAATTAACCAAAGGAATGTAACATTTAATAGCAAACGAATATACCATATTTATTATTTATTTCCAATAGTTGTATAATCAAAAGATTTACTTAATTATTATAATTATTTAATACATTTCAACCAATACAGAATTTGTAGCTACAAATAAGTATACCGTATCGCTGACTAAAAAACAAATTGCCTGAATCAAGAACACAGGGTTATTTTTCATCGGAACTTTTACCTAAATTCATCTTTGTTTTTTCACAATCGTTTTAGAACTTCGATCAACAAATCTACATAGTAAGTCGTAATATCTTTTACTAGCGCTGTGCTCGCGACTTACTCCGAGTTGATTTAGTATTTACCCAGCACAAACTCAAATACGACAGTTCACCTCTTTAAAGCTTTTTTTAAGTAAGTACCTATATGGGCTTTCCTTTCGGTGTTAGGCATAGATTCAAGGATCAAGACATTTCAAAATTTCTTTAAAATCAGTTCAGCAATTTATCTGTTAAAACGTAACAAACAGACAAAGCATTGCATTTATTTTGGCAGCATGGATTAAAATTTTGAAATGGAGGTTACGAAAACAGGTATCTTCGGCAATTTGCATAAAACAGAGGTCATCATCTGCCTAGCCTTTTCCCAACTATGTTGGGGTCGGCTTCTAGTCTAACCGGCAGCTGAATACCAGTATTTTACATGGATCAACTGCCTATCTGACCTACACAACCCGGTAACTGGGAAATACGATAACCCTTGGTAAGATTGGTTGGTGGACCTGATAGATCGACCCGAGCGGCTGTTATTACGTAGCCACGAGAAAAATAAAAGAGATACAGCACTGGGTGGTCTGGGTCACAAGGTGGATAGATCAATGAGGACTATGAACAAACCAGTTGAAAGGCCAAGGGGTGACCAAAACAATTCTTAATCGTTAGTGATTCGTTCCACATAAGATAATATTATGGGGATTACGTCATCAGTGGACGTCCTGCCACCTACTTTATAGTAATAAAAAATAAAAAAACTAAATGCAGGTTACACCTATTAATAATATTGATGTTATATTACAGTCGAATGGTCGTTCCACAAAAACTAGTCGGTATTTCGCAGCCCCAGTACTCTTACTAAATAAAAACAAGCAAGAATTTGGAACATGTTTTTTGTTCGTAATATTTTGCAAACTTTTACGAAACAAGAAATCATTGCAGATTATTTCATTGAATGATTTAATCAAACGTCTGTTCTAACTTCCAAGCACTGTTTTGCAAAGTTTGATGTGAAACTATAAAAAAATAAAAGTATATAAAACTAAAACCCAACTACGACAAATTTTATTTTATTTTATACATACGTACCGGTCAAAATCATAACCCACCTTTTTGCTTCGCCGTAGTCGGGTAAAAAAGGAAATTCGCATAAAAATAAAAGGATTTATAGAAACCAATAAATAAACCTGAACCCTAATTACGTAACACACTTTCAATCACAATCAATGATTTTGAAGGATATTGCTAATCCATTGCTTCATACCTATGTTTGAAATATTTGTCTGCTCAACAACGTAAATAACGCAATAAATGTTGTTGAACTGTCAAAATGAAAGCCATAATGTGTGTTTCGAAATTACCCCGCTCTGATGGAACTCTTCGGTCGATCGAACTCTTTACAGTAATTTTACATGGTATGCAAGTGTAGCGCACTTTACTTATTTAACGACCAATTTTTATTGCTTGCAAAGATAGCTAGAGTTTTCTTAGATATAAATCCACCAGAAAGAGCAAACATGGCCTTAAATAACAGTTGTTAAACATCATAGATCATTGTGAAATCATTATGCAAGAGATGTTTATAAAACGATTGCGCTATACTCCATCGGGGTACAACCTGCTATCCCCATGATACTATTTATGTAAGAAGGATAAGAGGGAGAGAGAGGGAACGTTTGGGGACGGTTATCACTCCCTCGGAAAAGAATCAATCTGCCTAGCCTTTTCCCAGCTATGTTGGGGTCGGCTTCCAGTCTAACCGGATGCAGCTGAATACCCCTCGGAAAAGAATGAACTCAATAATGTCAGACGAGCTTTTTGTGACGACTCGACACGTCGACAACCCAAGTTCCTCTTTATCAAAAAATAAAATCGCATTCAAAGTTCGCTATTTATCTATTTTAAAGTCTAATTGAGTTATTGCACCAAAAATATGTAGTCAACGGCTATTATTGTCAATGAGGATAGAGGAATGCACCCTTTATCGAGAACTGTAGCAACTACGTCAAATACACGATCACGAGCACAATCACCGTCAGGGTAACGAACATGCCTCCAAACAAGACGTACTTATCCTGTGACACCCTTCGTTCTATCAGCGATATGGTTGCGTTTGATAACCCTAAAGTATTGGCCAAGTCTATTAGCCGTCTATGAGCACCTTTTAATGTTTCTCGATTGTACTTCAGCGTCTCCAAGATATTTGAACCTGGAACAAATTAGAAGGTTATAGTAGGGGAGGCAATGATGCTAAATGGGGATTTACTCGAGCGTCGTGGGGACCTATTGGATTGTGAAGATTAGATGCTAAAAAGAAAAAAAGGTTATGTGAAGTATACCCTTTCACTGGTGGGGGGAGCGTCTATGGTAGGGGAGCCCTAGCGGGGATTTCGGGAGTTACTCGAGCGCGGCAGAATAACATACGGGGGGCAACCTTGTACCTTGTGAAGTACTCCCACCATACCTGAGCCCTGTACATAGGGACAAACGCCTAGGGCAGCCGCTTGGGCTCCCTTACCATTATAGTTTCAAGCCAACAGCAAATCTACAGACCGAATCTCGATTGAAGTGACACTGGATCATGAAAGTAGTATATTCCTTGCACAGGGATGAAAGGAAGATTGTCGTGGCTTCTTACAAATAAAGGACCAACCTCTTCACACATAACTTGGCTACTTTTAACGCACTAGCAAACAAGATAACTTAAAACTGGTTTAGGTTACGTGTAGAGACCCTTTAGCAGTGGATCCAGCCGATTGATATCCAAGGTTAGGTAACATTCATAGCTATATGCTTATCAATCTGCCTAGCCTTTTCCCAACTATGTTGGGGTCGGCTTCCGGTCTAACCGGATGCAGCTGAATAACAGTATTTTACATGGAGTGACTGCCTATCTGACGTCCACAACCCAGTAACTGAATAATACGATACCCCTTGTTAAGACTGGTTGTCAGCATTTTGGGCTTCTGACGACCCGTAACAACTGTCAAAGATCCACGAATGACAGCCGGGACCAACAGCTTACCGTGCTTTCCGAGCCACGGAGGAGTCTCGGTATGTAAAGATGGTCACCCATCCACGGACAAACCCCGGCAAGCGTAGCTTAACCTCATGGATCGACCCGCGCGGCTGTTATTACTTATCCGCGAGCTCCTCTAACATTCATAGCTACTTATATTATAAAAAATAAAAATGTAGCCAGACTCCTTGATATTTGCATTAAACTCATTAAGTACCTATATAGGAAGGACAAGTCAGCAGACAAACACTTGAATTAATAAGTTCCTATAACTATCGGAACAGTACCTATAATTGGCTATTACATAGGTAGTTACTCACACAACTTATTGTAGGTACGGCTATGAAAAGTCAAGGTCGGGTCATTGGAAAAAAATATGTAATTAAGTACATATTATTATTTTATTGTTTTGAGTGGTTTTTACGACATCATTAAGTTAAATATTTGTATATGATAATAATTTAAACAATGGCGTCACTTGTGAATGAAATTAATAAGTTCTTATATTTTAATGATAATTATAAATAATTTCTCATAATCTTCTCAGAGACCGCCCGCGCGCTGCGCATGGAGTAATCTCGATCTAGGCTACCTATTCGAAAAACTTCAAGTTTGTGTATTAAGTTTACCTTGATACGGTGCGGTCATGTCAAGTTGTTAGTCCGGTGTTATTATTTATGAGACTGTTAGTGATATAAGACATAACATTTGTGCGTGGGTGTTGTGACTGTGATACAAAAACAAATCAAGATGTGGTAAGTACCTTTTTCATATTTTAACACTAAATCCTCACTTATATTTTATAATTCTTATTCTTATCTCATTCTCTCTGAATATGCATTTGATAACGATCCAAAACACAATAAATACAATTTAAAATGCATGAATTATAATCACAAAGAATCAAAGATCTATTCTGTAATGTCGTACAGAGTACAACTTGTTTTTATTTTTTGTGTGTATTTTATAAAAACAAAATACACGTGCGGTGATGTCAGCGCCACGTAGCGTTGGTGGTGAGCACCATCGTAACTCGGATCAGAGTCACTCAATCGTACTTAGATATAGGTAGTATGTAGGTACAGCGACCACGGCAAATTAATTATCCGGTTTCATTGCCGTCTATCGTAACTATGTCGTTGACGGCTAAATTACTTTGTAGTGTGCTCTTAAATGAGTTCAACCATTAAGGTGATCTGGGTTATGGACCCATAAATACATAAACTGGAGGTAAACTGTCCCGCCTCTAGGCGTCATTGGACCATTAGCTGTCTTAAGAACAAGTAGTTCTAACTAAATAACGTCTAGGTTTAGGTTTAGTGTTTAACGACTACCTACGCTAAAATGGTGGACTGTTTCTTTCCTGCTATCTCTCAACTACAAATCAAAACATTAGTCATAAGTTCATGCATGGTATTTGTGTAGGCTGCTCGCTATTTTCCTCCTTCAACAATCTCAATGTTATTAATGTTTACATGATTTACGACTTTAAAGTAGTGTTGGGAATTCCCGACTCATTTCGGACCCTACCGAAGCCCTGATCACTCAAATTGTCTAGCATAGACGATGGAAATGTTAGCGGTGCGGTTACTTTACCTCATTAAAACAATGCATTCGAGCTTTGTGTGTTAGTACAATAAAGTTATAAGCGCCTACCAAATAAATAAAAGCAATAATGTGTATAAGACCAACATTAATAACCTTTTGGTATAAAATGGGGGTGATATTATCATTAATTATGTAAATGCATGAAAAATTCAAGACCATCAAGCCTTTAATATGTGTCTATTATGGTTTCTTTTTCTATCATCTTAGCCCAGAATCACCCATAATTTGGAATCTTTTGGAATAAGTCTACTCTTAGATTCTGTCACATTTGCCAATTAATACAGAAAACAAAATACTACCAACAGGCATATGTATTAACTACCCAATAGACCAGTTACTTCTATCAACTAAGATAAGTCTGACAACCGGTCTTACCTGGGGTATCATATTAGCCACTAACTGGGTTGTGGAGGTCAGATAGGGAGTCTCTCCATGTTAAATACTGGTATTCAACTGCATCCAGTTAGACTGGAAGCCCACCCCAACATGGTTGGGAAAAGACTAGGCAGATGATAATGAACTTAGTAATTTGTATGTGAAAACAGGACAGACCAGGCATTTGCGGACAATTCAGTAATTGTCCTAATACTCAGCAAATGACTGGTCTGGTAAATAAAAAAGACAGGCTTATATAAGTTTACTAGCCTGTCTACTTAAGCTCCCAGACTGGTAGGATTGGTATGTGTCAGATGCAAATTACGAGCTGAGACTATAACATACCTCCACTTTAAAGATTCTCATTTAAGGGAATTTGCATTATTTAAAAATGCTTACAGCCCAGCTGGCCTACTTTGCTTGTTTCAACATATCTACAAAAGAAACAACAGCTATCTCTAGTACTTACCAGTATGAAGCATTTCATCAACATTCCTGTGTGAATTCTGCAAGGACATTTGTTCTTGCGCCAAGTAATCCACGTTGATAGCGGTGTGGTCATGACCAAATCTTCGACTTAACAGTTGCTCTCGATCTTTCGCCTCTTGTTCACGCTTTATTCTTTTACTTTGAGCGGCTGAGAGCGATGCCTAAGGGAAAATGGATAATTTGAGATTTATTACTTTAACAATTGTATCATCTGTCGCTAATTAATTTGCTCTGCTATTGCAGCAGTATTATTCACAGACAAATAAAATTAATGGTTGTAATAAAATAGAATAACATGCTTAGCAAAAATAATGAAAAGAATCCTTAACACATCATCACGTTTCAATGACTTCAAACAGGATTCCTTAGGGATTATAGCAATGAGGCAGCTAACTGGATTTCATCAAATCCAGACAGCCGCCTCATTGCCAAAATCCCATTATCACTTTTTTTTTTACTATTATAAAAATGGCCTATTCCTAGCCACCAACAGAGGAATGAGCAACATTTATTGTCCTGAGAACAGATTGTAAGTATGAATGAGGACAGGTTTAAGAACAGATGGAAGATCTCGGTTTAATTAGTTGAAAACAATCCATCTATTGTATCTATATATCTATCCATCAAGTAGCAGATGATAGTTCTAGAAAAAGAGTGCATTCTGAGATGAGAGTCGATGATGAAAGATAATAGTGGCGATATCATGCCAAACTCAAATATATTGGAATATACATATAAAGGAGGATAATAGACAAACGTAAAGTAAGTTATGTTAATAAGTTTGACTCTGGTACCTGGATATGTTTGTTGTCATACTTTAATTGGTCAACCCTCATTTTTGCCATAGGTCGCTGGTTGACGGGTGTTTTGAAGACGTATATATCCAATCGCTCGCAGTTCCTGTAATTCAAAACATATAAAAATGTATAAATGATGAAAAAAATTATAAACAGTCCCAACAATATGTTGACAGTAGGCAGTTCTTCAAATGATAGGAACATTAAGTAAAACCTCATAAATTAGGAAGATAATTCAATTAGCATAATCATAAATATATTATGAAATGAACTTACGCACTAATTGTATTAATTTTCGACTGAATTGCGTTTTCTATTCCCTCATAGTTAGATGGATCTCTGTCTAACTTCTGAAACAATTCCGCAGTTTCTTGTATCACCTGATTAGTCTGATGATAAAGAGTTTCCATTTTAAGCTAATTTCAGTATGAAAAATTTATAAACACAAGAGAATTCAATTCTTAAACTAATACTAATAAATCATAAAAGCAAAGCAAGTACAATACAATTTACAATTGACAACTCAGTAGGGATGGGAACGTTTTGTTTTCATACAGCTGACACATAATTTTAGTAAGACTAAACACCCATCAACATCAACTTTTTAACACAGACCATTAATAATATTTATTGACTCATATGAATCGGTTATTGGAGGACCGGAATTATGTTTGATGAAACAATATCATTTGCGTTCTTATTCATTTAGAGTAAATAGTCAAAACATGTTAACAAACTAGATATAAAGATTAATAAAAATGGAAATAGTCAATAATAATTCATAACATTACCCCAAAAGCATTAACTATTCTGTTATGGTCGAACTCCTTGATTAGTAGTAGTTAGTACCCATATTTTGAATGGTTACAATAGTCGATATTGTATATGTAATTTTATTATTTCTTAGTGGATTTCGTAAAACCATAATTGTACATCCCTACGCCTGGAATTGTTAATTGTCAGTTTGACGTGGCTGGTTATTGCATTTTGTTCGGATACACACTTAAAAAAGCTAATTACGATAAAAACTAAAATAATCATGACAAATAAAATTTTGTACTCTCAGCTTCGACTGTATTTATTTCAAATTATAATTTTTCATTATATAATATTTTATTGTAAAACTACGATGTAAAACGAACAAACTCTGCGTTGTCTTAAACCTACGGTATCTGTGGCATTCTGTGGTAAATGGTAATCTGTATTCTGCGAGTGTGAATGAAACCGAATGAAACGTCACGTCAACATTATTTGTCATCCGTTGAACAATGAACGCGTAAAATAATCTACTTTCCCTGTGCTTTCCCTGTTGTGCTGAATGAAACTAAGGAAATATTTTGTGTAAATAAGGAGACACTGGTGTGCAAAGGTTATTTTGAAAACGAATAAACTACACTAACAATGGGTGACGCATGCCAGGCCTGTCTAACCAGGGTGCCTCATGCCACTCTCATCGCAACGATAATGTGCTGCTTGGGCGTGGGTGTGTTCTGCGGAACTATGTACCGGGGCTCAGCTCTTTCAATACTTATGTTCGATGAAGTATTTCACTTCCGTCTCATATGGATCGAAGCGCTGCAGATGATATTCATCGTTGGCAGCGCCTGTATGGCAGCTCTTGGCTTCATGCTATTGTGTTTGGGTTGTTTGACAACAGGTGCCACTAGGCAGAAAGTGTATCGTGCATGGAGAGCGCGAGTCGGTGGACGGATATCCTGCGCCGTATTTATGATCATAACGTACATACTGACTTTTGTATGGATCATGTTGCTAGGATTCCTAGTAATTACGACTTTCCTATTCACAATATTCTGGAAACTTTGCTCGAAACCGAAAAATATTGATCTATCAACATGCATTGACTTTACCCAATTTGACTTCATGTTCCCATCAAGTGTTAAGCAGGAGGATATGAGAATCTGTGAAGCACACAAAATTAAGCTATTCTGCAAAGACTATGTAGAGAAGGCCGAGTTTATGTTCATTCTGGCAATGGTATCATGTATACTTGTGATATTGAGTCTGGTACACTACTTGATGTGCCTGTCAGCCAACTACGCACACATCAGGGATCACGAGAAGTTCCAAGAGTTGCAGGAGCTGCAGTACCTGACCAACCCTGACCTGCATGCCTCTAAAGATCGTTTCTAGTATATGGCCCGCGCACCTCTCCTGCGCTCGCTAGAAGCTACAACTAAAATGTGACAAAGTTAAGCAATTGACTGTAAATTTGACAAAATTTGGTGTTCACTGACAAATTGAATATAAAGAAAAGACTGATGTTCAGTGAGTAGTAACTGCATAAAGGTAGCTTCATAGTTTTAACTAATCCTGTACCTATTGTATTTCACATATCTTATTTCGACTGTTTTGATGATTCTGTCCACACATTTGAACATTCCTTTATTTGTTAGGTGTTATCAGATGATTTGTTAAAGAAAAGCAAATATTTAAATGTTTAGGTGCTTATCTAAGTAATAATTTGACTTTGTTTAATTGACTTGTATTAGTAACCTAGTGATTGTATTATTATAAGATACCACCATTTATGTTAATGGTGACAAACTTTATTATTGATGTGTCCCTAAAGTATCTGTACCTATGCAATTTTATATATTATCATACAATATTCTGCCTATCTCACACATCAAATTTTGACAAAACTCATATATATCACAATTGAACGGGTTTATTGTTCAAAGTTTAGTACAAGGAATTATTATTTATACAATCTACTGAAGGACTTAAATAAGTGTTTATATATTACAGCTGTAAGGAACCATAAGTTGTTCATTTAATTTAATCAAATCTAGATGTAAGTAATTAAAATTAGTAGACTGAATTTTTACCACTTATAAAATAATAATGTTTTTTTAATTTAAGTACATACAAGGTCCTACTTTCAATAAGAATTTTCCATTGTGGTAAACAAATGAATAAAAATAAACCATGTTCTAAGAAACTAGACAGTTCTAGGATCTAACCACACGGAGACAAGGCAAGGACAAAGATTACTAACAAGAGTATTCAAACTCAAACTCAAAGCATTTATTTTAAACCAATTAGAGGCACTTTTGAATTGTCAAAGAGTTGGTCAGTTAGTCAGAAAGTTGAAGCTAGTTGAAAGTTATGTACTTTCAATACTCTTGTTAGTAATCTTTTGTAAATTTGTAGTAGGACCTCAATGTACTACTGTGATTGGCGCAACTAAACCACCTTTGTAAAATATAAACATCCAGTATTTTTTTTAATATGCACAAAGTCAGGTAGCTACGGAGACTTTAATTCGTCATTGGTTTCTATTATGTTATCTTTCAAAATATAGATGACCTAATAGAAGTTATTTTCATGTTAATTAATGCCTGTGAAATTGTAAACAGTCTTTACATAAGTAGGTATTTAGGCAACAAAATGTAAAGTAGTCTTTATTGAATTTGCTTACATGTGCCTGCGATGAAATTGTAACATAGTCAATCTAATTCAATTTCATTTTTTATCATAAACAAAACTTTGGATTGTAAAAATGCATTTATTTTTGTTAAAGCTAGGAAGTTGTAAGGAAATAATTTTTAATTTTCCGATTATGATTCATTATTGAATATTGAAGATTTTTTACACTTATTAATAGTACCGATGTACCTAATTATAAGTTGCACGTAATCATTTAAGTGAAAATGTATAAAATCGGATAGATTTTTTTAATAAATGTTCGTTTTTACAAACCTTTTTTTATAAAATTTTATAGGTAGGGTTATTAACTTAGCCCTATTGAACTGGGTAGGTGACAAATTCCGGCCTACATGTACTACACGCCATGGTATCATACGTATATGTATTTGTGTGTGCCTAAAGCCTACAGATATAAACACGCGAAGAACGGTCCCTAGTTCTAAATATAGGGAAAATATAGTAGCAACACACTTGCAAAGGAAAAACGAAAAAGAATCATTATGTTTTTGATTTTTGAGAGCAGTGATGGCCCATTGGTAAAGGCCCTGACTTACGATTTGTAGGTCGTCGGTTCGAACCCAGCCAGGCTATTTACTTTATCTATGTAAATAATTTCATCACCACTGCTCTCAAAACGGTGAATAAAAACAGTGAGGAAACCGCCGAAACCGGCATGTCCCAAATCCAAAAATTCGAGGACATAGGGGATATATATAATCTACTCGGGCCCAGTGCGGGTTGGTAGATACCAACCCGCACTGGGCCCGAGTAGATTACAGCCCACCCCCTCTAGAAGAGAGGAGGCCTGTGTCCCAGCTGTGGGAACATTGTAGGCTGATTATGTGCTGCAGTAGCAACCAGTGATTAATTTGACAGGACTAAACTAAAATTTATCTTCTGTCCTTTTCTTAATGAAATAGAAAGAAAAAGATGCACTGAACTTAAATTTAGTTTAGTTTGTGCACAACAGAATCGGCACCAATAGGTAGCTAATTAGCTCTCCTCTGCATAAAAGTAAGAGCCACAATCGCCTTGAAACGCGCCTTGCTAATCTCCATTGTCAATTAGATACGCACTTTCGCGGTGACTTTCGAGTCGCACAACAGTCGGTGATTGTCTACATGACGAATCAGCATGACAGGATACAAGTGATAACGACATTTTGAAAGAGGCTTGGCTAAATCGCTAAAGAAAATAGGCTAGACTGGAACACAATACCGTAGGTATAGGTAGGTAACTAAAGTGCCTAGGTATACTTATTTAGATTTTGGCTAAATACAGAAACAGGTCGGTAGCTGTAGGGACACGTGAAGCAGGGAAATATACTTGAGTACATGTAGCCTAGTGTGTAACATTGTAGAAAAAGGCTAATGTCATTATAATTGTTTTAAAATAAGAGTAGGTAAGAACTGTGATGAGGACCTTTGACGGTGGGTGCAGGGGTCAATTTCAATTAGATCTCAGCTCAACGTGACGCGACAAGTAGGAACGTGAATTTATAAATGAGCTGGTTTATTAGACTCCACCAAATACGTCAATCCAGGATTTAACGGCCAAACCGGATCTACTGTAAACGTACCTTTTTTTCAAGTTTGAATTTAAGTAGGTCGGCAAAAAACTGTGGTCATGTTATGAAATCGATAAGTTTTCAATAATTAACAAGTAAGTAGGTTTAAATTCGACTAAAAAGCCCGTCATTGCATTGATATGCATGAGTTTGGTAACACATATACTTACCTACGGAAGATACACCTTGGTTACTACTTACCCACATTAGAACGATAGGTACCTACCTCCTTACGAGCTTAGATTACCTAAGTATGGTCAGAAACAAAAGTATAGATCAACACTGCTACTTTTTTGGTCTAAATAAACTGCCTCATATCAACATTTCATATAGGTACTTAATAATGAAGAATTTATTTCAGTTAGCTTTTTACATCGGGTCAATATTTTTTGAAGTACCTACGATCTTGTTCAAATGCTTAAGGCATTGACCATAGCCTTGATATTGGTAGCACCATCTTTATAAATAGTCGTTTCGTAATTAATTGTTGAATCAATTTAAAATAAGTCTGGTGGCCGTTGTAGGTAGGTACCTGATTAATTAAAACGTAGTTGGTTTGTTTAGGTAGTTGTTTTTTCCATAAAATTAAACGTTTCGAGGACGAAGGTTACCATTTTTTTCTATGTTCAAAGCAACTTAGTGAAGGATGCTTGAAGATCATTTTGTACTTTCTTTCTCTATGTTCAAAGCAACTACCTACTTATGTGAAAGTAGTGTCCCTAAGGTATTTATTATCAGCCCGTATTACCTATTACTTACTTCAGTCAGTAGTAGGTAGGTATTTGTGTTGCAGCCAGGGTATCAACGTGGTATCAACTAATTCTCTAAGATACTAGGTACACACGGCTACACATTAAGCTATACATTTCCAGCATAAGCTGACCTCGCATTGTAAGGAAATTCTATACAATGCGAGATCAGCATAAACTGGAAATGTATAGCTTGATGTAGCCGTGTGTACTAACTAGAAAGGCCAAGGAAAAACAGCCGCAAAACCAAATTTTCGGAACGTCAAATGTTGCCATGACCATGATTAAAACAGTCATCACCTTCCTACATGTAGGTGATCTTGGAATGAGTTTGCTCTTGACATTTCCTACTTATATTTCTCCGTTACTCTCTGGTCAAGTATTCATACTAACTAGCTATAAGTGCCAAATTTTAATAATAGGTGGTCTAGCCATGATCATTCCTGCGGGTTTAGAACGACGACAAGCTTATGTTTAGCGAAATTATTTTTCTTAAGGCTGGAACAGCAATCTGTCTGCATCATTTATTTTACTTAACATAACATCACGCCTCCTGTAGGTATTTCCCGAAGTATTAGGCAGAGGTGTACCTATAGTAGGTACCTACACCCATATTTCGCCAGTTATATTTAAGCCCCATGTAATAGGGGGCGAGCTTATTGCCATCAACCGGACACAAATTTAGACTCTGGGCTGGGCTGCCACAGAAATTGCAGATTGAAAATCCCAATAACACTTCCTGACCCGCGAATCGAACCGACGTCATTGGCACTTGGCAGTCGGTAACAGCTTAGTGGTATGTCGAAAAGTTCTTAGTTCTCACGATACCGGGTGGACTGCCGGAGGTACTGCTCCAAGTCAAAGTCCGTGAGACCCGGGGTTTCGTAACGCCCTTAATAAGCAATTAATCTTTCACCTCATTGCCTACTTATAAATTAACAAACACTTCCCGCTTTCCAATTAATGTTGGATGGAGATGACGGGATGACCGATTATCCCTACCTACGTGTCACAGCGTAAAAACATGATTCATTATAACAACTAAAGAAAAAAAAACGTGTCACATGCACATTGTATTGGATTTCCTATATTTGCGTAAATCTGCGATTATCTGGGACCTTCATTTAATTTATGCAAGTAACTAAGTAGGTTTAAATCTGTATTTGTAACAAATCAGTGTTAGATATTATAATTAATGATGATTATAATAGTGTATTAATTGCTTCCCTGCTACCTACTACAATGATTTATAGTGACAGATTGGATAATATAGGTAGGTAACATTAATAGTATTATGTTTGTAGGTAAGTCTAAGGATAGTTTTCCTATGTCGTGATGGTTTAAGAAATCTGCTTCCCGTGTGCAAGATACCGGGTTCGATTTATTGAATTAAGGGCTGATTTTATCAAAGTCAGATATCTTTTATTCGCGGAATAAAATTGTCGTCTAACACAAACAGTTTTTCCATACAGAAACTGTCAAAAATTCAAAATTTATTCGCAGGATAAGACTTATACTCGGTATAAAAGTTTGGTAAAATTCGCTCTAAGTTAGTCAAGTATCAATTTGAGGTTTCGAATTCTATGACTGACTGTGAAGGAAATCTTCGTGCTAGAATTTGATTTGAAATCGACCCCATGCAGCACACTCATGCAGTTAGGTCCTATATTTTTTTTATTTTGTAGGTCGTCTCCAATAAACAGTAGGTACCTACATTGTCGGTATAATTATATACTTTGATCACTAATGAAATATTATTTTTTATGAGATAATTATCTAGAGTAATTGGAAGTCTGAGCACCTATTGTTGTTGGTACAACTATGTAAATAAACACGTAGGTAACATTGTAGTCCTATACAAATGATTCATAAAAATTTACACGACCCAAATCATTAAAACATCTCCCGATTGTACATAGAGAGGTCATGTTTAGTGAGTGTAATACAAAAACGGAACTGCTTATCGCCATTTTTCACAAAGCCTTATCTGTAAAATGAGATATGGTGTCATGGCCGCCACAGCGCTGCTGTGCTGTGCGGTCAGGCGCAGATCATGACTTCATGAGCACACATTTGTATCACTTACCTACCTACGACCTAATAGGGGAATACTGTGAATAGGTATGATAGAACGTGTGTATTGAATATAAACAGTCTGTAAATACAAGGTAACATCGATTTGGATCAGTCTGCTGTTGTTTCGCGATGTTATCTTCTGCCTCGTAAAGGAAAAACACTTAGGTAAACTTAAAATTCACAGCCTCTAGGGACCTATCTACCTACTTCCAGTATATCAATGTTAATGATAATCACCGAAATCGACAAACACAAACAAATCCAAGATCTGAAAGCGAAACCTTAACGCTGTACCTGCTCGTATTGTCATTAAAGTAAGAAATATCGTCCCACGTTGGCTGCATCCTTACGATGACAATTTGAATGCATTTACCTTATAAAATTCCTCTCACATTGAGCAGTATGCTCTCAAGGTAGGTTCGCACCTGTTTACAATACATGATGCATATTATTGATGCTTCATTATAGTAGCTTTAGCAACACATGATGCATATAATTGATGCTTCATTATAGTAGCGTAGCCTTTCCCATTAGGTGGGAATACCTAGGTAGGGATACATAATATTAATTCATACAAGGTAAGGTAGGTACGTCTATTGTTGTAATATAATATTAGGTAGGTATCAGATATTTTAATTTGTAGTTATTATGTTAACATGAATTAGATTAATTAGGTAATTAAGTACGTTAATGTGTTTGTTTATTTTTCCACGATTTCCTTATTTTTACGGAAACATATCACTTATGATCTCGTAACTAAGTAGGTATACCTACCTGTTTGGCGTAGCACGCGAGCTACGCAGTTTGTTACAAAATTTTCATAACATAACATAACATTACGCCTGTAATCTCCGAAGGGTTAGGCAGAGGTGTAAGTATAGGTAGGTAACTAGGTACCCATAGTAGGTATACTTAGTACACCCACATTTCGCCGCCGCCATTTCGTTACGTTTTGGTCCCATGTAATAGGAGGCGAGCCTATTGCCATCAACCGGGAATAAATCTTAGACTCCGAACTGAGACTGATTCCAGGTGGAAAAAATCAATAACACTTTGCCCGACCCGGGCATGGAACCCAGGACCTCATGCTCAGCAGTAGTACCTACTTGCGACCGCGAAATTTTCATCTTGGTATAAAAATTATTTACATCCCACAGACTGTCATTTGGATAAGGTTATGGTCATGGTCAACCTAATCAAATACTTATATTATACAAGAGGTGGTGCCGGAACCACAAGCGATAACATTGAACTTGCCTAGAAACAGAACGCGATGTCTGCGCGTCGCTGTTTAATTAATAACACTAATACTAGGACTCACATTTATCACACAATCACTTTTTCATCTCGTGAATCACCAAAAAAACTATAGTCCTAATCCTAACTAATATTATAAATGCCAAAGTGAGTTTGTTTGTTTGTTACGCTTTCACGCGAAAACGGCTGAACGGATTTAGATGAAATTTGGCACATGGTAGGCCGTGACCTTGGAATAGGACATAGGATACTTTTTATCCCGATATTCCCACGGGATCGAGGCTTACGCGGGTGAAACCGCGGGGCCATTGTTGTTTGAGAGAGAAATGGTGCCCCGACTTACGAGTCGTTGGTCGTCGTAGGTCGTGGATTCGACGTTTCGTTTAATTTATTTCATCACCACTGCTCTCAAAACGGTGTAGGAAAACATCGTGAGGAAGAAGTTTTAATAGATTACTGTATTGATGAGACATAAGTAGGGAATGCAATCTCGTCTCGCCGAGATCCCGATCTCGCGAGATCCCGGCCATATTTTACGAGATTGTATCTCGTCAAATTTCGTACGAGATCTCGCGAGATAACGAGATCGACAAATGCAGCGTGATGACGTGTATTTCATGGCGCGGCTGCGCGCGAACTGAATCACACTTCATGAAAAAAATATCACACTTCATGAAAAGCTGCAAAAATCGCTGAAAGCACTGAAACAGCCCACTGCTCGCTCAACAAATTCTACAACAAATACTTTAGACATTTTAATAAAAAAAGAAATGAATTTGTACGAAGCTGGTGGAGTAAGAGGGGAACTTTTAAACTTCGTACATAACTGCCTCTCAACTGTGGCTCCCACAAGTGTTGAGGCAGAACGAGCTTTTTCAGCAGCAGGGTATTTGGCATGCAAAATCAGAAGTCGTCTGTCAGATGATACTCTCGACATGATGTGTTTTTTGAGAAGCCATTTTCAGACAAACTAACTTGCCTTTCCGTACCTTGATAACTTCATCTGACTTCTACTTTAAACTTCTTTTATTTGATTAATACGATCTCACAACATTTATTTAAGAACTTGTGAAGTTAAGTTTTTGTTTTGTTGTATTTATTTACCATAAGTAATGTTCCTATTACTCTTAATTATTGAAACTAAAGTAATAATTTACAAAAGACTAAATATAGATAATTATTGTTTTGTTACCAATATTGTAAGAATTTGAACTGATTAGCTACAGTAGGTATAATAATTATAGACATAAACAAGTGTTATTAGAGTTAGAGACAAAATAATAAGTACTCTGTTGATTTTTAAAATAAAACTTACATTATTTTTATAACTAAGCAACGCAGTTTCTATTTAATTACATATCATGTCAATTACTAGTTCTTAAAACAAGCATTTGCATATGTTTTAATTGCGATTCTCCCAATCTCGCGAGATCCCGTAATTGCGAGATTCTCGCGAGACTGGATTTTGAGTCTCGCGAGATCTCGCTAGGCGGAAGTCTCGTACGAGATTGCATTCCCTAGACATAAGTGAGAAGATGACGTTTTAGTTTTTTGTTGTTTATTTGTAACATTACCTTGTCATATTTTTGGGGAACTTTGCACACGTGAAGAGATGTTCAAGGGTATTTAGATTTTCGCCGAATATCGGAAATACCGTCCTACCCGCTAACAGAACTTTTGGTGGTAGTGTTGAATGTAGATAGGTGCATTATATTGTATCACTTGTAGGTTTTACCCGTGATGACTCATAGAGATTTCAGAGATCTTGCTGTCTTATTGATCTAGTTTCTAGTAAACTCGTTTTCTTACGGTGAAGTTCTGGGTTTAATCTAATAGTCCATTAGCAGAGGTTTTATCGTTCTTACGGGAAACAAATTAAATAGAGTCTTGAAATGAGGATCCGTGTGATCTCCACCTAATGTGCCAAATGTTTTTAGTATCTAGTTTTTACTTACTTACCTACCTAAAGATAAGGATTTTTGCTATATCAGGTTGAGTCTCAGTATTCTTCCCATGAAGGATGTTTACTTAACCGTTGTTTTGTAAAAAAAAATAACCAGGAAGTGAGCCAGTATGCAAATATAAGAGACGAAATCATTACCATCTGTACTGTACCTACTTAACGCCAACGAGAGCAACAGATTTCCTCGTTGCTCGAATACCTATTAATATATCCACTCAATAAATTACCGGCCTATGTACTTTCATATGCCCTTGAACGTGAATATTAAGATTAAGAGCAATATTATATTTATAATCTTATATTTATAACATTAGGTATACCTAATGTTATAAATATAAGATTATAACAAATATTCAAATATTATGTTGATTTAAATATTTATTTGATCTTTGGTCACGATTGGATAATATGGTAATGAAGCTTGCATAGATAGGCCATGGATCAATAACCAGCTGCTCATATAGTCCAATTTTGTCCAATCTATCACCATATTCCGCCACCATCAGACAGCTGATATTTTTACGGCACCTACTTACCTGCCGTAAGTATCCTACTACTAACCTACCAACATGTTATTGGTTAGCTTATGTACATCTATAAAACCTTATATAAAAGAATATATAAGTATACAATACATACATTACATCACACCTGTATTCCCCGAAGGGATAAGTAGGCGGAGGTGTGGTCTTATGTAAAGTGCAGTAATAAATAACATTATGTGTTTTTTAAATTAGTTAAAAATTAAATAGACATAAGTAGGTATTTCCACTTAGGGACACATAGGTAGTCTTAGGTAGTCTATAAATATTTAGCACAATGTTAGTAATATAATTTGAATGGGCAGATACCTATCACATGCTTTCGTTTCGGTAGGTATAATAAACCTCTTATCTTGGCTGTAGGAAGTAATAGTACCCATTGCCTGCGAGAATAGTAACCTACATTTTGCTATGACAAATGCTCATGCTTATCAAACAACGATTTTCAACGCAACTGAATCTTTTTTTTTTTAAGTCCTAAATGTAATGTAATTTCGTTACAAATATTATGTTTATGAGTTTCGAAGAGCAGTAAGTTGTAGGTCGTAGGTTCGAACCCAGGCAGGCTATTTACTTTATCTAGGTATGTAAATAATTTCACCACCACTGCTCTCAAAACGGTGAAGGACAAAATCATGAGGAAAAGGAAGATATGTCATGTAGAAACAAAAGTTCGATGTTAAGTGACAACTACCAACCCGCAATGCATCCGCGTGGCCCACAGCCCACTCCCTCGCGAAAAGAGGAGGCCTGTGTCCCAGCAGTGGGAACATTATAGGCTGATAATGCTTCATCATCATCATTTCAGCCAAAAGACGTCCACTGCTATACATACACAAGAACCATTTCGATCGGCTCTGAGCATCTGATTATGCATATGCTATTATATTTATGATGTCAGAGGGGTTTGCGATTTTTTTTACCTCCAGTGTCGATGCCGCCAAAGTCTATTTTTAAAACAAAAAAAAACTATTATTTTTATTAATAGAACACTAATCTAATATTCTAAAACAAAAATAAATAATTTGGTGAATTTTAATTTTTACAACTTCTAAAGCATATTTTATTTATTTAAGTACACAGTTAAATACATTTTTGGACGCAAAAAGCCATAAAGCTTCTTTGCAGAGATTTAAAAATATCGAACATCTGTGGTGTAGATACTTTTCCGCACTAGTGCGGTAATCCACGTGAGTTCAATACACTGCATTGCGAACCTGAAAGCGGTGTACTTTTCTAAAGTGTGTGGAAAAATAGCAGTTTCAGTGAATTTTTCAACAATTAGGGACTGACGATAATTTCCAAGGTAAAATGTCATAGCTACTGTATTACCTATAGTATATTACTAATTCAATGGTTATAGCAATATCCTTTGTATAACAGACTGCTTGATCACATCGACATGACCATAAGTATAGCGTTATATAGGTACGTCGTCAAGCTCCAGAGCTGCAATTCTATTTAGCTATTTACTTAAAAAAATAGTGATGTGTCATCAGCAAATATCACCGTCTGTGGTCGGTGTTTCAGTAAATGGGGTAAATAATTTAGGTAATTATAGTCGATAATATATTTCCCCAACTTGTTCTTTTTTGTGATTTTTCTTTGCGTCATGTTTTGCCTCAATGTAAAGTGTTTTCTTTTTTTTAATACTAAAATCGCCCTTGATGCTTCCAAGTAAAGTCGCTGTCAAAGTCAAATTGTTACCCTGGACTTGCTGTTGACTGTACCAATTTGGCAATCTCCAAATACATTTTGTTTTTTATGCTTTGTTGAGGCTCGTAGGCTCAACTAAACATGAGTCAAACCTAATTTACATAAACACATACGTTTATGGGATGATTTTCAATGTATGCTTTTGTATTCTTACCTTTCAAAGGAACAGGGTATCTGTTTGTACAACATCTTGGTCATTCACCTAGTGCAAAGCTTAGCATCTGCATTTTGTTTAGTGCTAAGTATCTTCTAACTATTTATTTATCTGCCTATTGAGAAGGTACATGAATACTCCCAATAAGAGGTGTTACACTCACAAGTGTATTAAAAAATTACAACTATAGTGGGCAGCACTTTAGTGGGTATCACAGAATAAATAAGTAGCAGTATTAAATCTCGGCAGTGAGCTTGAAATAATTACCTACGGCCGCTCGGTAGATAAACCGTGTGTCTGCGTCCGTGCGTAACGCCGCGCACTCGATACTGTTGCGTACTGATATACACTAAGATTTCAATGAAGATAGAATTCTGTTACTTATTTATACTGTGACGAAAGTAAATAGTGAGTCACAAAAAATGGTACGATGGACATGCATTTGAAAACCTACTTATTTACCTTATTTAAATAAGTAAAACCTTTGGAACCTTTAACCGGAAATTCATTTATTTAATTCATGATATTTGAAAACTTATACGCTACAGTTGTACATTCACTCATTCAATTTTGATCCTTACGGTTATTGGGCGTAAGGTGCGTTATGATATAAGGTATTTGTTTACCAACACGCTTTTCCTCTGACTGCTACTGTTCATTATAGAAATGACACTTCACCGCAGGCGCTGCTTTAATTGAATATGTTCATAATACTAGATCATCCTTTAACACGTCATGATACTGGAAAACCCTTTCCTAAAATTACTCAGCAAGTCATGAGTCGCTCCAGCACTTTGAGTTTGCTGCTTTACATTATTTGCCATTTGACGTAAATATGTTAATTTATGCGTATACCCACGCTACGATTCGTATTGAATGACAGACAGTCGATTTCGATGGCTGTGGGGACACGTTTTTTAGTTCTTTCGAGTAAACACCGCAGTACTCGCGGTCAGTGATATTGTCAAACGCGAAAACATGTTCAGTGGGGTCAGACTGAAGACACAAAGAACAATACGGTGGAATACCTGTGGGTGCAGTGAGCAACAGTTACAGTGATCAGTCATTAGTGTACCTCCAATACGATCGTGTCTCTGTCACCGAGTCGACAACTAACCGAGGTATGTGCGCTTCACAACAAACTACAATTAATTACAATTTAACGATTATAGGTTAACTAATGACGTTGATGGGCCATGCAATGATGAAACCGTTTAACTATCGTGTCTGGCAGGGTACGATATGACCCGATAACTTCATCCTCTCCCGATTTGCTATTTAGTTCTAGTTTTGATAACGCGCGATACTTTTGTGTCATTAGAAAAATATTTATAATATTTTATTGTGTTTACTGAGTTCACGTCCAAGGTGCATAGCTAAGTGTCGCCGGTCCGTATAATTCAATAACAATAATATGAATGTTTTATAACACCTGCAATGCAAACAAATAGTAATAAACAATAATACAAATGTGACAGGAATAGTTGAAATGCTGTTTCAAGTTTGAGTTTTATTCATAATCGTGATGTCTTGGAGGAAAATCTCGTTCAGGACAAAGAGTCAGTTGGAGTGTGTTGACAAACAGCCAGCGACGTTAGCGTCCTTGGCGCGTTGTGTTCAAAATGATACTTTTGACCCCCGACCACCGGTACCGAGAGGAGCTGCAACAATATCAAATTGTGTCGAAATACCTTCGGCGACCGAGACAATGCCACAAGTTGCCAAATATCCGGATGTGGAATTGGTGAACAATTCCAATGACAACGCTGCAACAATAGAACCGCAACAAAACATAGTGCTTGACCCTGCGCACGCGCAAGCGGAAGATACCGAGTGAGTAATAGATTTATTTTTGAAGAGACTTTAGACTGGCCTTCAAATCCTCAATAATAAAAAAATATACACACACTTACTTGATATAGTAAATGTCAAATCAAACTAAACTTATGTGTACGAGAAAGAAGTGCAGCCTAAAACAGACTAAAAACTCATCCGGGGAATAATAATCAGTTGGTTCTATCTCAGTATTTGGCTACATCATCATAAATAGGGTCGAACCCACGATCTTAGCGCAAAAACCAAGCCACTGCACTAACCTTGTTATAAAAGACAAAATTACAAACATTAGTTACGAAAAAAAGTGTAAAAATATCTGAATTTGAAATTCTTAAACGAAATGCTGTTATTATCACAAGCTATCAATCAGTTAGATCGGTCAAATCGCGGTATTATTCCACGGCATAACAAAATTTTCCTCTAGAACTTACTGCGAACCAGTTTAAGTAAAACATGTCGACTTGCCGTTATAATAATTTAAATCTATTTATCAGTGACGCATTGATAGATAAGAAATTAAACGTAGGTAGTGTTACTAACCTAAAACCTTTCTCATAAGTTCAGCACGCGTCGCATGACAACTATAGGAACAGGTTTTGTCGACGGAAGAATAGACAAAATGACAGATTGTGATAATGAATCTGTCATTTTGTCTACTCTTCCGTTGGTTACCCTGAATTCTGAGGAACAGCAACCTGTGGCCAGAATTTTGCTTGCAGCAACAGTTTCGAAACAGGATACCTTAAAATTCGTTTTGTTTTTCTTGACTGTGGCAAAATATTGTGAGTCGGCGAATATTTTGTATGTGGTGCCTTCATGCTTCCAATTCTACACCTCAATTATTTAAAACCTTATTACTTATAGCTCATTGTTAGCTTAGATTCAAAATATTATGTTTAAAAAATCCATACTAGTCCATCTTTATGTGATAGCGAGAAGAGGGGCACGTAGCTAAATAATAACAGCCGCACGGGTCGATACTAATATTATAAATTCGAAAGTAACTCTGTCTGTCTGTCTGTATGTTACCTTTTCACGACTACTTTTTATCGATGTACCACGCGGGCGAAACCACGGGCGGAAGCTAGTTACCTATATAGCATCGTTTTACTCGTTGCTGACCGGCTTCCCCAGCTCCTATGCAATGCAACAGGGGTGTCAGACATTTTGAACGTTATTAATTACGGGAATTGGCCTTCTGAACTCTTTAAAAATAAGCACGGAAACACGAAAGTATACATTCATATACCTTGCATAATTATTGGAATATATAAAAAAAATATGTAAAAAAAACGGAACAACCTATTTATTAAATTGTCGCGTTGTTATAATTTCCCATGAGTTTACTTTGAGCATGTTGCGTGTAATGCCAAGGACAATAGTAATATCGATACATTTAGCGAATTGCAAAAGAATAATTTTCTGCTAAACTATCTGTTCAAATTGTGAACATATTAAAAGTACAGTCTCACCCCTTATTACATGGAACTTAAAAATAACTGGCAACATGTGGGTGTACATACTATAGGTACATCCTCGCCTACCCTTCCGAGATTACAGGCCTGTATTGTGTGTAGTATGTAAACGTACAGCATATATGCAAATATTTCAAAAAGTTCTCAAAGTTAGTTCAAGGAGTCTGGATTTGTGCCCGGTTGATAGCGATAGGCTCGCCCCCTATTACATGGGACTTAAACATAACTGGCGAAGTGTGGGTGTACTATATGTACATCTCTGCCTAACCCTTGGGGATTACAAGCGTTATGTTTCAAAAAGTTTTGATGAATGAGCGTTGATCTTAATGTTTTACCCGACTACGGCGAAGAAAAAGGAGGGTTATGATTTTGACCGGTATGTATGTATGTTCATCTGTTCCCTTGTATCTTCTAAACCACTCATCACAATTTGACAAATAAGGTATCGTTAGAAGCGTCTTGATTGTCCGCTGGTTATAGGCTATGTGACGACGTCACATTAAATTAAAAATGGCGCCCTCTAGAGGAAATAAAAGTCAGGAACTAAAAAAAAAATTGTTTAATCGTACTATGTTGGGTATCAAATGAAAGGTAATCTATTCGATTTATGCCGCCCTAACACGTGTGACTCCGGATTTTTAATTTGTCTGTCTGTGGTGACCTTTTCAGTCGTAGTTGGGTTTTAGTTTTTATTACTTAATTTTTTTTTGCCGTTGACTATACACATCAAGCTATACATTTCCAGTTTAAGCTGATCTCGCATTGTATAGGATTCCGGTACAATAAGAGGTCAGCTTATACTGGATATTTATAGCTTGATGTGTAGTAGCCGTGTGTACAACTTACAGACAATGACGAAACGATATTGATAATTATTACAAAACAGTAGTGACGTAATAACCAACCGGTGCTGATAGCTGGTAGATACTCTTATCAGGACACAGGTTTCTAAATACCGATACTAGGTAGGTATTACGTAGTCTGGGACCTGAAATACTTTACTTTGGAGATAAAACAAAAGATAAATACGCAGCTACGTGCTAAAAAGCCAGCTGTTCAGATTACAGTCAATATTACACTCATATTTTTAATCAGTACACCTGTAGTAACTCTTATTTAGTCATTGGTGACGACACTAAAATAAATAATAATTATAATTTATATAATGTCGTCACCATTCGATAAGGAACCATTTTTTTATTGCTATTGGGTGATTGTATCAATGCATAGATCAATCATTCATAGGTACAAACAATATCCTAATATGCACGAATGATTCAATTCGCTTCAAGGTTTTCCTTGATTTAACTAGGAGTTTGCTTTAAAATTCTGCCAATAAAGTCATTAAGTAAGGTCCTTTAAGCCTTAAAAACTATGTAATTAATGTATCAAGGATCTAAAGTAGACCACGCTGACCTTTCAGTACTGGTAAGACATCGAAAAGAAAAAATAAATGCAACTACAAAATGAACCATCATTTTATGGTTTAATGTATCGAATATTGGAAACGAAACTATTTATTTATTTATTTATTTATTTAAACTTTTCGCACAAAAAAATGGTACAAAGGCGGACTTAATGCCTGAGGCATTCTCTACCAGTCAACCAAGGGTGGTGAAGAGATTAGATGGCAGGTGCTCTAATTGAGAGGAACAAAGAGAAAATTATATAATTTATCGTATTGCAATAAAGATAAAACAGGTTTACAGTACATAAATAAGCTATGAACTTATGATACATATACTTACATACATATTTACTATAATAAATACTCTATATATATATATATAAAACATACAAATTCAAGGGAGAGAGGTGATGACATGACTCTACTCTATTTATTTTGAAAAAAAACTCCGCAGTTTCCGCTTAAATGCATAACGACTGGTGGCCGTCCTGATATCAAGAGGAAGCGCATTCCAAAGAAGAATGGACTGAATATGAAAAGAAGAATGAACAAAGTCAGAAGTATGAGAAGGACAGAGTAGGAGAAGATTGTTAGAAGAACGCAGAGACTTAGTGTGTGAAGAACACAGATATTGGAAGTGAGACACAAGATAAGAAGGAGGAGTGGGAGAGTTGAGAACGGAGTAAAGCGTGGTCAAAGCACGCAAACTTCTTCTTTGGCGAATGGACATCCATTTGAGCTCAGACCTATAGCTCGACACATGGTCATATTTCCTAAGGTTGAATATGAACCGGATACAGTTGTTGAGTAGTCTGTCAAGCTTGTCCAGCAAAACTGCATTCAAGTCAAAGTAGCACACGTCACCATAGTCGATGACGGGGAAAATTAAAGTCTGCACAAGCATAGTTTTCGTCTTAGCGGGCAAAAAGTTCCTCAGACGATACAGGGATCGCAGAGTACCGCTGACCCTTTGACTAACACTAGAGACCTGGCGTTGCCAGCTAAGCGTTGAGTCCAGATGCAAACCGAGATCCTTCACGGTAGAGGTAATGGGGATGACAGTGCCATTGAAGATTAGAGGAGGAAGAGAGCTGAGCGTCACCCTACTCATCATGCGTGAGCTCCCAATTACAATGGCCTGACACTTTGAGGGGTTTACTGACACCCCAAAACTATCAGACCATTTTTTGATGGCTTCTAAATCTCGGTTTACATCTGCTATAGCGCCTGACAAACCTTCAACCCGCTCAGCTGTATATAATTGAAGATCATCGGCATAAAGATGATACGAACACCGAAGACAGTGAGTTATAAAATTAATGAAGATGGAAAACAACAATGGAGAAAGAATACCGCCTTGTGGAACACCAGCATCCAGGTCGCGCCAACTCGAAGAGCTCTCATCAACGCGAACCGACTGCTGACGTCCCCGAAGATAAGAAGAGAACCATTCCAGAGCCTCGGACGAAACCATAAGATGAGAGAGGATAGAAAGGAGAATATCGTGGCTGACGGCGTTAAAGGCATTGGAGAAATCAATTAATACCAAAACGGTAACCTTGGTATCCTCCATCGCTTCTCTAACGTCGCCAGTCACTTTAAGGAGAGCGGAAGCTGTACTGTGCCCAGGCCTGAATCCAGACTGAAAAGAGCTAACAAGGTTGTTCCGGTGAACAAACCCCGCAAACTGCTTGTGTACGCAGGCTTCAAGCACTTTAGACAGGAACGGGAGAATGGAAATGGGTCGGAAGTGACTGGGTAAGGAGGGAGGGAACTATTGCGTTCGCCCTGCGACTACGAGGCGTAGGTGGCTACGCGATTGAAGCGGCTACGCGGCGTAGGCGGCTACGCAACGTCTAGGGTGCGCATACGACCCGTTATAGCGTACGCTCTACAGCTCGGAACTGTTAACGTAATTTAATTAAAACCGGCCAAGTGAAAGAAAGAAAGAAAGAAAATAAATAAATTACCCAGGTAAGGCACACAATATTTACACAAAAAACAAAGTGCGTGTGGGACCACGCGCAATGAACTTCAATGAAGGGTTCCATAGTTGGGATGAAATTGTTCCCAAGAACAAACTTATGTAACATGTTTTTGCAACTGCAAATGTAAGTCGGTGGATTATTACTCGGTAACTGGTAGATCACTTAGCTGTGAATATGTACCCATGCCAAATTATAGCTTTCTAGTACTAAGAGTCTCTAAAAGCTAATCCGCGGACAGACAAACAGACAGTCAGACATGGCAAAACTGTAATGGTTCCTTGTTGACTACGAAACCCTAAAAAAGAGAATTCGTTTAAAAACATTTCCTTTAATAAATATAATTTCAAGAAATGTCGCGATCGTTTCTCGAATCTCAATGCCAATGTGAAATACCAAAATGATATTACAATTAAACCGAATTCTGAGAAAATACCAGTGATATTTCTTTGTTGTTTTCCCTCACTGTATCTCGAGTGAACTTACCGCCTACTCAAGGCTAATTTCTAGAAATGTCGTGCTTTCTTACCTTTGCCTTTAACCCTTACTTCTCATTACTTTTACCAAGGAATGACGTCACAAAGAATGCGACGTCAATTTTGTCGACCTTGCTTCTTGTTCTCAGTCACGGAAGCCATTCCATCTTTGTTCTATCTTTGGGATCACAAAACGAGTGTTTACATAAAAATCATGGCAAGACGTGTAATTTAATTTTAATTGGTGTATGAATGTTGTTTGTGGTTATTTATCAACCACGAGTGGTTACACTGCAAGCGATGCGATAAAATTTAAAACGAGGGGTGTCAGAAGGTAAAAAATTGGACATTTCAAGACAAGTTGAAGGAGATATCCTCGTAGAGCTTAAAGGGTTTATTTATAAACGTTGCGTAAAGTTAAGTGATGTTCAAACGTCAAGAATGTATGGTTAAAAAGACGCATATCATTACTTTCCTTTAGACATTGTTTATAAATAAACCGCTTTGTAACTACAGAATTGAAACTACAGATTACTTAAATTAGGCAGACGATGCTTTACATTTTCAACCTGCATTTCGGTGCACCGTGTGGTTTTAAGGCGAATAGGCAGTCGCTCCATGTAAAATACAGGTATCCAGCTGCATCCGGGTAGACTGGAAGCCGACCCCAACATAGATGGGAAAAGGCTAAGCAGATGATGTGTGGTTTTAAGGCAAGGTAGCCCTCGAAATTCAAATTTCCTTACATTTTTTGCTATTTGCAGGTCACTATCAGGTTGTTTATTGATCTAAGATTCGCGGTCATATCAAATATTTATAGAATCATAATCATAAAAATCATCAATACAACTCTCTGAGTTCATATAATCTTCAATAACTATTTCATGAAATCATGACACTTATGGAGTAGTATTCTGTTTTAATTTATGATTATAATTCTGTAAAGCCATATTTGCTGCGGTCGCGAATCATATTTTAATCAACATACAAAGTGACACTGACTTTCAAATTCAATAAGTAATATGGCTTTATAGAATTATAATCATAAGTTAAAGGAATACGACCTTAATTAAACCTTAAGGTCAACCCACGCGTAAGCACTGCACCACCGATCCTGGCCCGAAACGATACCGTTTTATAAGTTTGCGTTGCAGTATGGAGTTTCATTGAAAGATCCTGAACAGCTGAAGTTGAGGCGATACCGTACAGTGCTTATATGAGTGCATTGACCTTTAGTCAGTAGGAGATCAACATCACGATCCATTCTCTCCAGATGAAGGGTGATCCTACCAATGAGGTTGTCCCATGTTTTTTTTAAAGCTTTTATTGCAGAACAAAAACGTCGAGGTATTATTATAATCGTAATAAACTAAACATAAGCCCGCTTCCTAATTAACAGCGATCGCGCGACCCAGGGTCATATGTCCACTGGTGGACATAGGCCCCTCCCAAGTTGAGTAGATAGTAGAGATGTAGGCGGCAAAACATAGGTGTTATAAAAATTACAATACAGTTATCATGCTTATTATTCTGTTCCTTCGCACGTCATGATAAATTCCTAATAGTACGTTGTTACAATCAATTAAATTTTGTCTGTTTGGTTCAATCAAAACTGGAAAGAGGACGCGCAGGCTCGCGAAAGATGATGGTGTGCCCAGGAGGGGGGGTCATTATTTTCGTTTGATATGTAATTAATTATCTACGAACCGACCGCAGCAAGTCGACCCGTGGCGCTGTTGCATCATTCTGTTATATACCTACCAAACTAAACTAATGCTGGTATAAGATTTTCGCAGTAGCAAAACAAAGTGGGAAAAAAAATTGAGACGAGAAATGCGTCAAAGTTATTCAAGGAATCATACTTAATAAACAATTTTTCCATTGCCGAGGATTCTATTAATAGTTTGTAGAGATGTAGCATATATGATGATGACGAAGTCATAAAATATGGTATTAATTGTGTTTTTAACACCAAGGTGACGTAATCAAATATTCCACGTTTGGACGGAACTGCTGTTATTCTATTAAAAACCCGTGACGCGTTTTTTAAATGGATATTTTGTCTTTTGAAAAATTTTAACGACTTCACCAATACAATTTAACTGATAAACTCAAGCGGTAAAATTATTATATTTTTGATGTATCTCGTAAAAAATCAGTTTGTGATGCATTTATATAATAACACTTCAGTTACCGACTGCCAGACAATGATAGACATCTTAGATAATCATGAAGATTTTTGCTAGGTGCACTTTATTTTATTTTATTTACCATACTCTGTCCCACTGCTCGGCAAAGTCCTCCCCCAAGTCCTTCCAAGAACTCTATTCCCGCGCCACCTCGAACCAGCTCTCGCAGTACGCGTCCAGAGGCCCTAGACAAAGTGACAACGATGATGATTCTATCAGCGATAACGATGATGGAAAAGGAAAAAATGTATAGGACTGACATAAGCTATCGAAAAGCTTATGTCAATCCTGTTGAAAGTCATTGTAGAAATACGAAATGCTTTGGAACCGATTGTCACTTGTCTAGGCCTTCTGGTCCACCAAGAAATAATTATTCAAAACCATACGAAACAAAGTTTGTGTAGGAACATCCATTCGCAATGTTTTAAAATCTACTCGCATCGCTGTAAAACTACTTTATGTACTTAATTATTATAAACTTTGTAAGAGTTCGTCATACATCACGAATATTCCATTGAAAAAGCCATAATCGAAAAAGCATTTCAATGGCGTACGTTCACATGTAATTATATATTTTATGTATACAAAATATTGTAAAACATTTTTTTAAAGAGTAACGGTGGAGTTTCTTTCCCATTCTTCTCCATACGAAAACTACCATTTAGAAGGGGCAACTAGAATCAGTTCTATTTCTTTGTTTTTGACTATCAAAAGTGCCTTTAATGTGCCTACTTGAAATAAATTATTTAACTTTTTCACTTTTGGCGTCGGATTCGAGATAAAGGGATGTTCCTAGATCCAAACGTGATTTGCAGTCGTACAACAAAAGCTGTTGATTGCTGTAGCACTACCAAGTATTGGTAAGTTATTTTCGAGTTGAAGTTAGTGCAATAAGTGAGGTAACTTTAATTTCAAGTCTATTGGAAGGAGTTATTTGAACGTGTTTATTGACTTAAGTTACACCGTAATTATAATAAATTATAATAAAATTAGCGAGCATATAAACAGTTTGAAGATCGAATATCGGTGACCTACCCACCGACAGATCATTGTACTTAAACCTCTGAGGTAAATCCCGAAAAAACATGACAATGGCAATGTAAAAACAATAACACCTGAAGTGTCAATTACAACAAAATAGTTAAACAGAGTTCAAGCAGTCAACAAATTATTTACGTGAAACATGACAGCTTGACATGACGTGTTCGTCATTTGTTTTTTGTACTGAGCCTGCAACAACAAGAAAAGGACTACAACATCGAAAAAAGGATTGTACCATTTGACGTTTTTTTTTTCATGAAGATATGAAAGTAACGGTCGGCCAATTTGGATGTATACAACACTATTTTTAGCCCCCATTCTGATTTGACACCAAATGAAGTTGTTTGGTGTCTATTATTAAATTAAAATGCGGCAAATTCGTTAAGCACAGTATAAAAGACCATAACCACCGCAATACTTTCAGTCATTTTATCCTGAAGTTCTTAAACGAATTTATAAACGACCCAATTTTTCTAACAAATCATTAAGAGATCAGATTTTGATCACTGAGGATTTCGAGACACGTCCTCACATTTTTTCTGTGGGGTTGTCTAAAGGGACGTGTCGTGGTCAAGCTTAAATACGAAAAGCAGAATATTTGTGACTTTATAAGTGGGATACCTAATAAAGTATGCGAAAATTTCATGAAAAACACGATGAAAAGTGATCGCATTTTTAAGAATAAAACAGGAGCATATTAGGCAGATCTTATTCACCGTATAAAATTTGCTAAGTCTGAATAATATTAGATAATTATGCAACTGTTGTATAATAAGGTGTATATTATACTTATACATTGTTTGTTTGTATTAGATATTCAGCAATTAAACTTTCCATGAATTTACATACAGTTCTTACAATACTGCTACAACACCCTATGGTTTCAGAAACTTTTATAGAGGATTTTTAGCCTACCTAGGGATAAACAAACTTATGGATCAAATATCCGTTAATTTTCGTTTGTACCTACTAAAAATAATCTTAACTTAAAGTTGTATACTTCCTAATTGGCCACCCTGTACCTAGATGAAAAAAAAAGTCAGATATTATGTAGCATTCACCGATTTCCCAGTGATTACTGGACCGATTTACGTGATTCTTTTTAGGGTTCCGTAATTTGGAATATTACGAAGTGCTACGTAAAGTTTTCCTTTAACTGAATTGTATCGTTGATATCAGTTCGTCTTTTGAAATACCTCTATTCTCCACTCAATACCAAGTAGGTAAAACAAGCCACTCTAGCACACAAGTATGTTTGAAATTCAAATATTAGGACTCGTATTTGCTTACACAGCTCTGAAACAAGCAATCTGCACTAAGTAATGTAATTAGTTACATACTACACACCTATTCAAGTTCATATGCAGCTGTGTTAATCCTCTATGGAACGGACTGCTTCCTTGCATGATAATTATGACATTCCCATAGGATATAATCATTTCCTTAGAAATATGTGATGCGCTGGCGCTGCGTAGTCAAAACCTAGTCAGGAATATGAAAATAATTATGGTTCATTATGCAAAATATTTTTTCTCAAGAAACTCCATAGAACGCCCATGGTTTTTTTTCGTAGCGATGAATGTGTAGCTGTTTTTATAACCTTCTAACTGGACTAATATACAATGTGGAGACCATAATACAACAATAAATGAAAACACTGGGAATACTAATGCATAAGAGTATTTTGGAACTAACAAATAAATCCTAACATAGAAATTAAAAAAGTCATTTTTTTCAAACAAATTAAATAGTAGTGATGGGCCGACTATGGGGTTTGCCGATCTTTAACTAGCTATCGTAACTAAACTATTGGATATATTTAATTACTTTTTTGTATGTAGACCGAGAACGTCATTAGATATACGGAGTTTCATTTTTTGGTCTATTGTCGTCTCTACCTTGTATATAATATCTTATAATTTTCCCACTGCTGGGACAAGGGCCTCCTCTCTACGAGAGGGAATGGGCCGTAATGCACCGCGCGGGCACAGTGCGGTTTGGTAGATTTCTTCGAAATTTTGGTTCTATCTCATGCCGGTTTCCTCACGATGTTTTCCTTCACCGTTTTGGGAGCAACCATTTTGAAACGCCTGTCAGGGTTCGAACCTACGACCTACACTCGTAAGTCGCGGCCGTTACCACTTGGCCACCACTGCTCTCTGTAAATGGACTGCGTTCAAATATTTAAATTCAGTTCTGCTAAACGTATTTTTAAAGATAGGTATGGTAATTTAATTTAATTATGGCATTTGATAACTTGATATGATCAGGAAAAAAACCTAAATCGAAATATCGATTGTAACATAAATCTTAATGATTTTAAATCGTATTCAATATACCTACTAAGATTAAGGAGATAGATGTATGTTTTTTATGTCCTGGGGGTGAGCACGGGCTTGTGACATGCCTCGAGTCACACATTTTATACAACTAAACTGTGATAAAATGTGTGACTCGAGGCTTGTCACAAGCCCGTGCTCGCTCCGCTGGTACTAAGTCTAAGTTTTCGCATGATCCACCACGATGCGATTTCAAATGCTTAAAATATAAGTATGTATAATGCATCTTTGTATTCGGATACCTGTCAACAAAGTAAGCTCTGAAAATTTAATGACACGTCGTTACCATGTAGCTATAATCCCACGTCTCGATCAAAAGTACAAAGAGCAAATGTCGGATCTCTACCAAACAATCCGCATTCTAAGCTTATTATGTATTGGACCACATACATAACGGTCGTGCCGACAGTCCTCGCGATCTGAGATAACTCTAAGCGAATGGTTCAATGAACAATTGACAAAAACCAATACCAAGGGCGCTGTTAAACTATAGTTACGTGCTTCTAATCGGAGTTTAGTCTTCCTTAATCTGGGCGGTGATCGTCGATGGCGAATCATAGCTTCCTTATGTCAAGGAGGTGGTGTGACGCTTTGAACCATATTTTTGTGTAAGTTTTATTCGATTCGATCGAGTGCCACGTGTGTTTGCTTCATTTTCGATCACTCGCTTGGTGTGCGCGCTGTGTTTATAGTTTTGTTGTAACGTTGAGAGCCTTCGAGGCGGGTAAGGTCAGTAATCCAGTTCAAGTTTAGGTGAAATAATTGTATAGTGCTCTCACTCGAAAGTTTGTGTTCTTCTTGTGACGTGAGTGTGTTTTATTGGGATGTTAAGAAAATTTATTCGGTATGTAAATATTTAGTTTTTGTAATTAAACAATTCAATTTGACCATCTAACAACGGGTATTTTTTATCACAATTGTTTTATTAATTTAGTAAACCATGTGATTTATCCGTAATCTGTAACAGCAAATACAATTACATCGTAGATACTTTTAAATCTTTGTTTACCGGACGCGGAGAATTCGCTAGATTAACTTGAGAACTTCCGACTGTGCCGCCGATACCTACCTACTTAGTTTAATAATTATTTTGGTTCCGAATAAACCGGAACTGTAGGGAAAGATTTATAAAAATTATATCGTAGAAACCTTTTCATTGAACATGTCTACCTACTGATAAATCCGCAGAACGTGCGTAACCCCGACCGGCAGATTTTCCCCAACATGTTAATCAGCTCTCTAAGGTCAATCGGAAGGAAGACAATGATTCCATTACAAAGTGACAGCTAAACTTATTTATCAAATTGGGGAAGTCAAGATTTATAAATATTATGGAATATTTACTCAATCAATAAATAACTGAACAATTGCGTATCGGACCATCACGCACAATTAAGGGTTCCGAAGTTGAGATGAATTTATCCCAAATCAAACTTAACATTGTAATTGAAAAACATTTTCTCTCATAACCCTAATAATTATTCTTGAAAAAAAAATCTCAAATTGAACTGCCAATCGAATTCACGTCTTGTTAATCCATTTGATTTAACAGGTTTTTTAGATCCTCAAAAATGGGTTTTCCCTTTTTTTCTGAGGAAATCTTATTTATAGCATTTGCTTGTGTATTTTTTTTATATGTACACTCATTTATAGTTCGAATAAGTAAGTACCTAGTATGGATCAAGGCATAGACCTCCAACTGTCACTAACGAGACACAATAGAATTTTAATTATTATCAGACCAATCAACAGTTGAGCGGACTTAGACGAAACACTATTTAGCGTTACATTGAAAGTTGCAGTCGATACAGTATATATATTAGGTATGCTGATTTTTCAAGAAAAACTTAGCAGTCAAATGGGCTCGAAATGCTTCTTTGTGCTATGGTGCGTGGCATCAAACTTTTTAACTTGGCCTTAGCCGCTACCGCTCTGTTTTACTAACGACCCTATAGGAAAATCAGCTTGCCAGGGCGGTAGTTGACCACATACGTCAAAGTTAAACTCCCAAAAATGTATCCTGTACCAGCAGCTTCGCCCGCGTTATATCTTTATAAATTACTTATATCCTATGTTACTAGTGATCTTAATAGCATTATACTGGTGAAATAATTTCCAAAATCGGTCCAGTAGTTTTTGAGTTTTACAAACAAAAATACAAATCTTTTTTTTAAATAATATTTGTGTAGACAAACAAGCACGTAGGTATATATTTCAGGAAGATTTCCAAAGAATTAATGGTCATTTATAATCGTGACTTGTTCAAAATATAATTGAGAAAACAATAAAAATAGAATTGAACAAAAAATACTGGCAATTTAAAACGTATTAGTATCTTCTAATAGTTCCAAAGATGATCGTAATGGGTGTCTGCGCCTGCGCCGGTAATCCCATGAACGGATTGACGTCATACACCCGAGTGCTTGACTCAATATTTGCTGGAACGAACCAAGTTTATTATGTCAAAGACCACAATACCACAGTATAACTCTATAATATAAGGCTATAATGCAGTTATAATAATGTTTGTTTTATGTCATGGAATAATTTCCGTTTTTTTAACAAAGAATAGGTTTCATCCTTCCTTCGAAGACAAGATGATGATACATAGGAACATTCTTCTAATGATTTTACATAACATGGTATACTACCCTACCCACTTAGTAAATAATATATAATTCCTACGAATAGTAAGAGGCTCCATTTACATTCATTTAAAATAGGAACTGGTTAGGTATAACATTAAGATAAGGCTTCGATTCATTAATCAATTTCATTAGTTAATCCGGCACCTCATCTCAATGCGCGTAAGCACATGTAAGGTTAATGTAAAAATAGTCAGAATTAAGTAAATGTTTTTTTTATATTTCACGTAAGGGAGTTTTTCTATAATCGTGACTAGGTATGTCGAATTGAATGAAAAATGAAAAGAAAAAAATCTTATGCCAGTTGACTCTTTGACATGATCTCAATATATTATCCTAGAGTATCAAAAGCTGTTTAATATATTCAAAAGAATTAGCCATACTTATGAACACTTTTAAGTATCTTCTAATTTTTATGTTGATGGGCTTTTAAAGAGCTTACATTTGCTTCAGTCAATCAGGCATTAGTATCTCAATGTTACGTAGCAATGAATCTGCCTACCTTTTCCCAAATATGTTGGGGTCGGCTTCCAGTTTTACCGGATGCAGCTGAATACCAGTATTTTACATGGAGCGACTGCCTATCAACCCCTTGTTAAGACTAGTTGTCAGACTTTCGGGCTTCTGACCACCCGTAACGACTGTCAAAGATCTACGAATGACACCCGGGACCAACGGCTTAACGTGCATTTCGAGGTACGGAGGAGTCTCGGTATGTAAAGATGGTCACCCATCCACGGACCAACCCCGGTAAACGTAGCATAACCTGTTGGATGGGCCCGTGCGACTGTTATTACTTAGCCACGACTGCCACGAGCTCCTCAATACAATGTTACATAGCATTGTTGTTTTAGATGAAAATAATTTACAGAATGCCTTTATTTACCCCTAGTTCATTTTATATTTGCATCTGAGTTCAACGATCTGATCGTTTCTTTTTGACTAAGTATGTACATACCTACATACAAAGAAGTAATGCAATAAATTGGCAATAACGAGGACAAAATATTAAAATAAAAATGGAAAGTTGCACCTGAAGCTAAATAATATAAATTAGAAGTATTTTTCATGTTTAAAAGTTTCACTAAAACGGAGTATTCCCGCTTGAGCACCTTTGCATTGAGTATCAAAGGTATTTCAAATGGGAATACTCAATGTATAGATGCTCATACGGGAATACTCCGTTTTAGTGAAACTTTTAAGCATGAAAAATAACTTCTAATTCTTAATACGAAAACTACTTACAAATGAACAGTATTTTCACATACCTACCTACCCAAATTATCTGTACATAAGTACATTATGTAAGTGTGATATTCTTGAAGCAAAAAAACTCTTTATGCAAAAACAGTAATCTGTGTACCTATGTGTCAAAAGTGTGCTAAGTATGTTATCAAACAAAAGACATTATGTTGTCTGGTCCCGTTACGACACCGTGACCTGCAAGGTCTTGCGGTACACACTTTGAAAACTTAAGAATGAATAAATTATACTACTGTTTATAAGTGCATAATGTAGGTATTCCATCACTGTGTTTTATCACACCTCGAATAATAACTACAAACAAATAACGGAATGGACAGCAATCAACAGTCAGACCCACTTCCCAATACGCTGTTTATGCTATTGTATATACTACGTTGTTGCCATATAAGTGATATACTTTGCAAGGTGTGCATAACGGCATGTATGAATTATAATTCGGAAGCTTGGTCCTGCTTGTGAAGCGCAGATCAGTCTGCCGAAACGAGTATTTCATATGGGAGCAGAGTACATCGGCATGCGTCGCGGGTAAAGCACGCACGTGCTCAGTGCGCTCAGCACGATATTTTTAAGGGTTATTATTATTATTTTATTAAATTATCAATGAAAATTAAACACATTAATTGTATAAACGAACAACAAACTACAAGAAATTAATTGTTTAGCGCTATTGAATACAAAAGTTTTGTATCAACCATAGTACAACCACTAAGTACTTAGTTGTTGTAGTTGTTATTAAGTGGTTGTTGTTGACGATGATAATGTGTAACTACTGGTTGTTGATGAGAGTGTGTTTACCAGGTCGCTCGCAATTCCTGACGGTTTCGCGATGGACCCGCTGGCGCCCTCCGCGCTTGCTGTCTCTTCAGAGTTCATGGACCGCATTGGCAGTGGGCTGACCATTCTCAGAGACCACGGGAAAAAAGTTCAGAAGGTGGGTACGTATTGTGTAATAATAGCTTGTATTGCTTTGATACATCAGGGTATTTGAGAAATACTGTATCATCAAAATTATCGATCGAACTTTATCTCTGATGATGTAATCTTCGTCGTTGCATATTTTTGAGATTCTGCTTACAAATACGTATTTGATTCTTGCACAAAGTCATAATTACTAAAACACTAATAAAAATACCCTTTGAAAATCAAAACGCGAATTTATACATTTAAAGTTATCGCTGAATTCACGAATGTTTTCTAACTTCCTATTAGTTATTGTTGAAACCTTCAAAACGTATGTTTAGCATAGTGTGTTGTCACCCACTCTGTGTAGTGTTATGAACAATATATTCAACTGAAAATTGTCCTTGATAAGTAACGTTATTAACGTTAAAGAAAATATTTTCGCTCATGGATAATATTGTGATAACATCGGTATGTACCTAATGTTTTTTCAATTTAGTTTATTATCCCTCAAGTATTATAGCGACATTATAGAATAAAGAGATACAAGACATCTAGACACGCGGCAGCGTGTCAAGCCAAGTTCAAGAAAAGAACTGGCGACGCAGCAGCCGGTGATATTACTGTAAAATTAGTAAATAGAGATTTGTGTATAAAGAGCACTAATTCAGGAACAGCCGATATATCTAAACACTGCGAATCACATGTACGCGGCTGCGATCATAACTTTTTTTATTTTGTGTATAAACGTACCGAAATAATAGAATTAGTAGGTACAGAGTCAGACGTGTTGCTGGGGAGAATATTGTGCAGTTTTTTTCCAGTTGAAACAATAAGAAGTGATGAAGGGTGCAAGGGTGGTTGTACCAATGGGGGCTAAAAAGTGCTGATTGTCAGCCAAAGAATATCCGTAGACCTTATAATTTATGTTTGTTATTCTTTTGTCTGGCAGTATGTTTGGAAAAACAGAAAATTCGACATTCTCAAGAAGTCATGGAAGTCTATGGTGAACGTCGTTTTGATTGATGCCAAAGATATGCCGAGCGGCAGTGCCAATGGACTATATTGTAAAGTCAGGTAAGCTCTTCACAAGTTCGCACCTTTACCGAATGTCCGCCCTCATCACGTAATTATATATATATGTGCGTACCATAGGTACGGTACCTTTAACTCTAAATTATTCATTTTACACTAAAAACTGCGGAAGTCTTACCGAGTTACCTCCGTACAAAAACTTGTTTATCGTTATTTTTTTTTAAATATCCGTTTATTACACAAAAAAATGTTTATCAATATTTTTATTTAATATCCGTTATTTGTTTAGCACTAATTATGAGTGCGTATGGTCATTCCGCACCGATACCTACTAAGTACCAATGCAATATTACACTTATACATATACATACACACATAGGTGAACACATCTTATACCTACATGATCTATTTTTGAACATAACTTTTTGTCTTTTTTTTAATTCTTATTACATCTTGGAGTAGTAGTTACCCTTTACAAGCCCTTCTGTTTTTTGAAAGCTGTTCTCGAATACAATTATGAATTATTCTTATAAAGAAATAGTTATTTATGCAACTGTTATATAATAAAGGGTATTAAAACACGAATGTAGTATCACATGAGTGTTTTAATACCTAATTATATACAGTTTGACTGCCTCGTGTTCGCAAGTGCGACTGCAGAGCGTGGGGTCCTGGGTTCGATTCCTGGGTCGGGCAAAGTTTTATTGGATTTTTTGAGTACAATGTAGATAGATAAACGTGCAGGTTAAAAGCGTCCGTACAACATTATAACACCCGTTTGGATGATATTATGGTTACTATGACACTGGATGTTTTAATGTTGGCTATAAGCTAACTGTTTCAGATACTTTTATAGAGGATTTATAGCATGGGTGTAGATAAATACAATTTGGTGATCAGTTGGTGTGTGCCAGCTTTTTTGCGTAGTAAAGTACCTACTACCCGTAATGCTCTGATGATTTCTTTTATAGTCGATACATAGATAGGTATCTAGTGTTTAGATAACTGCAAGATTGTTATTCTTTTGCTCGTTTTGGTCCCAATTTAAACATCCTTATAAAAAAAATGCAACTAAGTACTTAATACAATTAAATGGATGGCCCACAAAATATATCAAAATTCTGACCCGTAATAGATGCATTTCTAAATAATATTTATACATAATTAATAAAGTAGGTACTAGTATCTTAATATCTAATTAAGAAGGTACGGTCAGCAACATAATTATGTCGGTGAACATTAGTCCAAAGTTTCGGAATACATTATGAATGAAAATTCGCTAACTGTTACGTATTTGTAACAATTTATTGAAGAAAATACTTCAAAGATGTGATATATTCAACATTTCAAAATAATAATTCAGTTCTACAACAATAATAAAAATTCCGAAAAGATTATGATGATGCTGATTGTACCTAATGCTGAATATATTAACAGACATTTACCTACATTTTAGGTTTTAAAGTAAACGAAGAGTTTTTATAATCTTCCTCTTAGAATTATAATCAATGTTTTAAATAAATGAATGCCAACAATCTACGCATAACTAGGTACCAACAGGCAAGATCATTGACTACATGTTTTCCTGCCATTAATCTTTTTTTTTTTTCTCCGAACAGGCTGGGCAGCGAAGGTCACAAATCGAAGCAGCTGTCTAAGTCAAAACCGTCGTGGTGCGAGCGTTTCAACCTCTACTTGTACGATGACAATAACCTGGAAGTTACCGTCTGGCACAAGGGAAAGCAGAAGAGCTTTATGGGCAGGTAAATTATTTTTCTTTATTGTGTTCTATCCTGCTGAACATATACAACATGTAACAGAATAAGCGCAAGACCTGAAAGTAGTTTGCTCAGAATCGGCTTCTGAATCGATTTCCATCATTATTTATATGTGTTAATTTTTCATGAAAAAAATCTTTTCTTTAACTGAAATTAGAACCACCGCGTCTTACCAAGGTAATAAGATATTTTATTTAAGGAAATTTAAGCCTTAACCCAAAGGAATAAAGCCTATTCAAATGCATAAACAAATTTGTAATACGCTCATAGCTATCCTATGTTTCATGTTTAGTCGGGAAGTCTATTTTGTAAAAAAAAACTAGGTGTCGTTTAATTAAATTAAATTACAGATATTATTTTAGTCTTATAATTTAATATTCTAATTGGGGTGTATGAGCTCTTGCGTTTATTCCGTTACAGGTTGTATGTGTAACCACTAGCTATTGCTCGCGGCTTCACGCGTGGCGGTCGGAAATTATCCCACGGGAAGGTAGATGAAAAAACAGTATCAAATATGTCCAAACCTAGGACATGGTCTATCTGTGTCCCTTTCATCCAAGCTACCTAGCTCGGCCATGTCTGTTACCTGTTCCCGCCTTAACGAAAAGGTAACAGGTACTACCACATTTAAAATATTAATACTTACTTATGGATGTAACTTTAGGGCTCGTAGTGTGAATCGAATAGCAATGCATTAGATACATGCTCGATGTCTCGAATCTAGTTTTTAATTGGCCACTAGTATTTTTTAATTGTTGAGTCACCAGCATTTTTAGAATCCCAAAGTCCAACTTGATGTTGTTTTATATAGAGAACAAGAAAAATAATATGTAAAAGAAATCCGTCTCTTTATTAGAAGTAGAGTAATAGGAATGATTTTGAAAATAATAGACGACAGGATCGATAAAACAAAAAAATCTTATTGATTTCCGATTTTTAAGAGTTTTTTTTGTTGACTTTGTTTTACTGTTTTCTAATATGAGTCCGTAAACAAATAGCCAATTCGAATAACATGTCTCTACCTACGTAAATTTATATAATCTCGCACCAAAGTGAAATATGAATTGTGTAATTTCAACAAAAAAATATCGCACACACACTTCCATGGTTTAAAAAAAAAATTAAACATGGTAATTAATTTAGTTACCTATTTCTCAAAGCTATTAAACACGTTAATTTAACATGCGTATGTTTTTAATTATATTACTTTGATCTCAGAGCTACCAAACACGTTAATTTGACCTTTTTATGTCTATTCTTTTACCTAGCTAGGTACCTAAAAGATAAATATAAATAGGTAGTTTGGTTGTTATTTAACCAACGAAAACCGGTATTAGTTAATAATACATTACTGCCGAGGTCTGCAAAAGAGCCATTGATGGACGATTGCCTGGCCAATGGCCAAGGCTTGTATAGTACATTTCTCAAATAATGCGCGGAAATTCAAACTAAGTAAATGAATTATTCTAGAATCAATGACGAACAACTTTAATTTTTCACGCACCTATATTTTCATTTGTTTCTTTTTTACAGCTCTATTTGCAAACCAAATTGAAAATAAAATCCCTGAAAGTTACCTCCTTGGTGCCATGTGTCGAAGTAAAAAGTACAGCATTTTCGATTTGTCTCCAAGAAGGTTGTCAAAATAATGCTCGAATTTCCAAGCATGTTTTCGTCAGCTACCTGACGCTTTCGCCTTGGATTAGGTACCTACTGAAAAGTGTCACATGCCTTTTTCTTTATTATTCTCATTTCATTACACATTATGTAAGCGTGTCGATACCATTGGTTAATTAGAAGAACAGTTTTTATCCTGCTACTTTATTCGCAAGTTTTTCACTCAAAGCCGACTTGTATTACCTATTCTCTGTTGGTTTAGGTAGTTAAATAAAGGTAAGTATAAAAAACACGTGGAGAGAGAGCTTTCAAGTAACCGACTAAACATAATACCTGTCCCTTCAGTTACCATGCTACGTCACAGTTGTACTCTTCAATTTAGCAACGTTATTTTCGTTGACATTTAGCCCGTCTGTCGTACCTTTTTTTTGGACTCTGTACAATAGACAGTTTACAAAATACGTATTATAGTCAAAATAGACATAGATAATAAAGTAATTATAAGTTTAATTTGGTTAAAAGTTACAACGTATTTTTAAACAAGAAAGTGTCATCTATAAAAACCCTTTTTGCGATTTGCTTACCTTTATTTATTTACTCAAACCAATGAAGTTTAATTCCATGTTATTTAAAAGGGTACAAAGCAATGAAATGTAGGCGTCGTATGTACATGCAAGTACTGTCCATAAAATAATGATTTTGGAGATTATGAAGTTCATTGACTGCTATGCCGCCGGCTCATGCCAATGCCGGAGGTTCCCATCGTCAAGGCTCAATTGTATGGTTCTACAGCTATAAACTAGGTATAACATCCGACCATTTTTAATGACCAATAATGCCTATGTAACCATGATCAGATAGATCTTTTTGTGTATTTTTTACCATAATGACGCACTCACTGCACTCAGCCACAGTATAAATAAGTAACAGTATTATATGTCTTCATAGAAAACGACCGATACGACGTGGTTTGAAATCTCAGTGTATGCCGTACGCCACAGTATCGAGTGTAGTTAGAAGGTTTTTATAATATAAACCTGCCGCGTCCGTGCGTAACTATCTGCCTAGTTTTTCCCAACTATATTGGGGTCGGCTTCCAGTCTAACCGGATGCACCTGAATACCGTGAATAACTGCCATAATGAAATAATTACCTACAGCTGCACGGTATATAAACTTTATATACCGAGCAGCTGTAGGTAATTATTTCAAGGTAACTGCCGAGACATAATACTGTTATCTCATTAACTGTGACACAGCTTTGGTGTTTCGATGAAAATTCTTGAACCGTGACGTATTTTTTTGCTTCAGAACTTTAGTGTTATATTATAAAATCATCGAAGCGTAGCATAACTTGCTTCATTAAATTAGTAAATGTTAATTAAACATTCATTTGAAATTTTTATTAATGTTTCACATCCCGATGTTAACTGTGTGCGCGGGATGTATATGTATATAAGTTTTGTTACGACTGGTCAAACTCATCAATTTCTTTAGATTAATATCATTTGAATTAACTTAAAGCTTCCTGCAGATGAAGGCGTCGACACAAAAGCACCGGCCGAGGCCGACCTTGCCTCATTTGTGCAAAGCCTTTTACGAAACAAAATTCAATAAAAATAGTCATTCGTTTCATCTTTAAGTAAATTTGAGCATATAAGCCAAGCGCAAAGACAGCCACTACGTGCCACAGCGCAACGCGGCTTCATACAAAAATGTGCGGTACGGCCTACCTGTAGTGTGTGTTGGTTCATCGAAGATATACGATTTTTGCAATGCGTTGCGTTGCGGCACGACCGTTATCAGCGCTAGCCTGTATACGTAGTTACATTCCAAAGTTGAAAAAAAAACAATGCAATTTTATACAATTTTGTTGAAACTGCCGCTCCCTTTAACATTTAAAAAAATGCGGAGATGCGTCGTTCAGGGCCGTCAACTCTCGCTCACTAGTTTTCAGATTGTCCATAAACAGATGGCTTGCTACTCAAGAACAAACACAACGTTCCGGGTTACACTTCATCGGAAAAATACAGATATTGGTGTGTGATAAATATATTGGACAATAATATTTGCTACTATCACGACTGCAGAGTTTCGCTAGCTAATTTAATTTGACCCTGTATTTATGACGATGTTCTACTGTTATATGACATGACCATTCTAAACAAAAACAATCTGTCATGTCAATAATTCTTAAAATGTTTTGTGTGTTAAACTGAGTTTTTGTCACGATTGTACATTTATTATGTGAAAAATAGACGAAGGTACTTAGCACTTTGGCGGACAGTAAACGCACATAGACGTAATAACAATAAAACTTCAATTGTGTCTCATTCACTGTCCGCCAAAGTGTTACACATTCAGATTATATAATTATAAAAAAATAAGTACTTAAAATGATTATATAGACGTAGCATTATAGCGTTCCCGGATACGGCCTACGCAGCTTTGGTTACGCACACAAGCAACACAGACAGAGTACAAAAACAGAGTAAAGATTTTTTGCTATACAAAAAAACCAGACGTAATTTGCCTACAGATAATCCGACAATGGAAAAAAAAAATTGATCGGCTTAGCCAACTTTATAATTAATCTTTCCTTTGCTCGGTAATTGAACATGTCATATTCGCAGGTGTGTCATCGACCTCTCGCAGCTTGAGAAGGAGAAGACCCATGAACTGTGGCAGGAGCTGGAGTGCGGTCAAGGCTCCTTGCACATGCTGGTGACGTTAAGCGGGACCGCGAGGACTATGCCTCTGGACAATGTGCCCACTACAAATGGCGCCCACCATACCTCTCCCGAGTTGGAGAAGTTTGTAAGTAAAATATAATAATGCTACTTTTTAATGTGTCGAGAAAAATCTTGAGAAATCCGTAAAATCTTAAGGACAATTACTTTCAGAGGCATATTGAAATTTTAGACTTTTATATCTTTATACGATATGACTCAACTTTTTGTTAAAAATAACATGTCCTGAATGCCGGGGTACCTATATTCAGGAACATCCCACCTCTGACATCTGTCTGCAGAGTTTCACTAGCCAATTTAATTTTACCCTGTATTGTCGATTAAATAAATTGGCAAAAAATAACATAATGACTAATGAAGTAATGAATGACGCACAAGAAAATATGTAAAGTAACAGGTTTAGAGTTTTAGACCTAGTCTAGCTATAGAGCGATCGGGGGGTTTTTCTAGATCATGACTAATGAACTGGTAAGCAAAATTGTAATAGTTTTGTTCGTCAGAGGAATACTTCATAATAATCATAATCATTTATTCATTTGTAAACATAGGTTTAACATAGATGGTATTAAACAAAAAAATAATAGTAGCTCTATGTTTTGCTTCATTGGCATACAAATGTTTTTGTTAAGAACTTAATAATTAGATTCACATGCTTAGATAATATTAGTACAATAGATTTAAAATATAATTAGGAACTATTACAGTAAGGTTTTTAGTTTTATAATTATTTCTCGTTTAAAAATTCGTCTACTCTGTAATAACATTTTTCGGTTAAAAATTTCTGTAGAGCTATTTTAAATTTAACTATTGGCATGTCTTTTATGCCGTCAGGTAATTTATTATAGATCTTAGGAGCTAATCCAAAAAAACTTTTGGACATAAGAGCTGTTTTACATTTTAAATTACATAATTGATTTGCATGTTGAGATCTTATTGGGTTTTTCTTTACTGCTGAGAATTTAGGGAACAGATTCGGATTCATTTTTACAAACAACGCAGTTTCTAAAATATATAATGACGGTAGAGTTAATATTTTCAAGGATTTAAAATAAGGAACACAGCTGTCTGTTACTTGAAGACCGCACATTGACCTTATGCAACGCTTTTGCATTCTAAATACCGTCTCACTGTTAGTCGATTGACCCCAGAAAATAACCCCGTAGCGAAGGACTGAACCAACTACTCCGTGATATGCTGTGACTAGTGTTTCAATGTTTACTTTTTTTGAAAGCTGAAATAGTGCATAGGCAGATTTACTTATGCGCTTACATAACAATTCTACATGAACTTTCCAAGTTAGCTTGTTGTCAATAGTTATGCCCAAGAACTTACTCTTCATAACCTCTTCTATTATTTTATCGTCGTAGGCTACAGAAATGGTAGGATTTACGCGTCGTTGGTGAAAATGCATTACGTGAGTCTTGTTTAAATTTATTTTTAAGTTGTTGTTTTCAAGCCATTTAACGATCTCGCTTAGAGTAACATTGATATTATTTTCGTAGTCGTTAGGGTCTGTACACTCAATAACTACTGTGCAATCATCAGCGAAGAGGACCATTTTTTGTTTTACTGCTCTTGGAAGGTCATTTATATATATTAAAAATAGTAACGGACCCAGTACGCTGCCTTCGTAGGATATGTTCAAGTTCTTTTACATGGGCTCATTAAAACCCTACAGTTATGGGATATAAAAAAACACGTTGTATAAGAATATCCCTATATTTACTGTTTTTTTGAAAACTCGTATTAAACAATGGTCAAGTTCATTGAGCTATTCAAAATTCATATTTGAGCTGTAAATAAACCAAATTATATTTTTGTATATTACATAATGATTTTGTATAAATGGTAATGTGTTAATATGCCTAGGTATGTTTGTCGAAAGAAATATTAGCATACAGGTGGGACAAATTTATTAATAGATAGGTATACAGGATCATAAAATCACGTTCTAAATGTTTAAAACATTACCAACTTAAAAATAATACATACCTTTTAGGTAGGTATCGACTTGAGAACATCCTTAAAAAAACAAGTTGTATAAGTTCTAAACTTGATAGGGATACGATTAGAAGTTATTTATTTAAATTTGGCAGTTCTGATAAACGAATTATATTTAAATGTAGTATTTCTAGAAGTATCTTTCTATAAATAATTTAAAGGTCGGATATAAATAAATGTACTAACCTAACATTGTTTTTAAACATTAGATACCTATATTCTTTTTCTCAAATATTCGATCATAATTTTGAAAACCTTCCTTAATTTTGAATTTCTGCACATTATTTGAGAAAAGTACTATAAAAGTTTTGGCCGCAACCAGGCATTGAAGGACTCATGTATGTGTGCCTCGGCTTCGCCTCGGTCGTCCTTATTTTCACGATCGTCCTTCAATGCCCCTGTTGCAGGCCGCGTCAGTAATGTAACTAAGTAACTTTTTCCGGAGTACTTTAATGAAAAATGTTGCTGCAAGCCAGGCAATTATATATTTAATGCCTGACTTGCAGCAACATTTTTCATAAAATATAGATAAAAATCCTTCGCTAACTTTGCGTTAAAAAATATGCTAAGCGAAATATTTACCTAGATTTTAATTTATGCCAAGTAAGCATTGCAATGTCACATGTCACTAGAATCCAGCTGGCTGCCAATATTTGAGCTTGCATACCTAAACGTGCTTCAAAAGTCAAATCATAAAAAAATTACAAATTAATAAAAAATACCTACATTTTCCTTCTTCGAAAAAGGAAGCGGAACATAATTATAACTTAACTTCATAATTTCCTCTTTATTTATTAACATAATACCAACTTGCAGTACGTCAAAAATAATGCACGTTAATCAAGACAAGACCTTTGCTGTATATTTAAATACGACATAATTACGACTATTAAAGAGAAATTTCACTATATTTGGAGACAGTTAAGTTCAAGTTAGCTTGCGGTTTCGCTCAACCGTGATAGCCTTGCTAGCAACTTTGCATTAAGCTCCGTTCATATTAATGGAGTAGGTATGGCTAGATTTCCATCCAATCCACTGTTATAATTTCGGCTTTTAGCTGGCTAGGTTTTGATTAGACTTAGTAAATATATGTTTGGTCAATCAACGTTACGAGGTTTGTGCGCAAGAATTTTAATCATCTAAAGTGGTCTACACACCAAAGCCGCTGACCCGGCGGCACGGATCGCCGGCCCAACCCGCCGGCCTTATTTTGTACAATCATGCCGCCGGCTTGCGCCCGCGCGGGCAAGCCGGCGGGGCAGCATGCCGATGCCGACCGCATCCCTCTCCACTCACTCAGTCAGTTGCCCGCCGGCTTTCATAGATTCTCTACGACTATTTGGCAATTACTAGAACACCACATGCCGCGGCTGTCGTGCCGCCGGCATTGCCGCCGGCAAAGTCATTCGGCTTGGACATTCTGAAGCCACCGGGTTAACCCGCCGGCACTAAGCCGCCGGGCTGTGCCGCCGGGTCAGCGGCTTTGGTGTGTAGACCGCTTAAGTATTTTAATTTAAAACGCTTGTTTGTTTTATTTTTTCCCGTCACGTGCCAATGCAAACTAAGTCTCCTAAACTGCCTCCGTCTGGACTTTGTCCGGACTTTTAAAACATAATATAATTATTTTAAAATATAATATTTAAAAAAAAAAAAGGTAAATCAATACCGAAAAAATGAAGATAAAAACTAAAGTTTTTTGCAAATAACTTTTCTATTTTCGAAATGATAATCCAACTTGCACTTGACCACGAAGTTTGCCAATGTAGCGTTATCCTTTGGCTTTTATGCCGTGACTCACAGAAACATGTTTCTCGTAAACATTGGAAGGTTGGTTTTTTTTTTTCATGGTCGGAATATTTCTGGGTTCCAATAACTAACTGATGACGCAGGTAAAAGTGGTCGGACCGGCAGAGATGCGAAGATAACTGCCCAGCCTTATTTGCTTTATGCTTGATTAATATAATACCTACTTAATATTGCAGTAATAGTCTTAGGACACATTTATTTCCACTTCGCGTCATTATTTGACAAGTAAATAGACAGTTTTACTGCCTGCGTATTTTTGTTGCCGTATATGGGGCCCCGGACCGGGTCTGGGAGATCCTATAAGTGGAAGTGTTAGTGGAGTTTTCAATCTCCAGTTTCTCTGTAGCAGCCCTTTGTGCCCGGTTAATGACAATAGGTAATTACGTGTTTAAACATAACTGAGGAAATATGGGAGTAATTACCATACCTACTCCTGCTCCTTGTACGTATGGAAGCGTGTAGTAAAAGAAAGATTGTGAATACTGAATCATGTCATGACCGGTTTTCCTTTTGCGTACGGGAAGGAACTTAAATTTCGAAAACCAACATGTCTATACCTATGATACATTGTGGTTAATTCATTAATAATAAGCTATAAAAGCTTCCTGCTCACGTCATCGCATCAATAAAATAAGAAGCTTAGCTAACAGGTAAGACGTTATGCCGGCACCACACTATCGTCCAACAGTCCAACACTCCAACACAATTGATCAATATAGACTGACCAGTCCACACATATCAAAATGCACGTTCCAACCTCATTCATTCACTATGGAGGAAGTTGAAGTGATAGGTGCTTCTGCGCTATACCTTTTGAGTGCATATAATTATTTACCACACTGTTGTGTGGATGGCTTTTCGTGTGAGTTGGCGAACTCTTTTGATCTGGGTACGATTTACCGCCATCGGATCTCTCACCAACACATGCAACATCATCAAACATGCACGAACTATCTATCTACACGTGGATGGTTGGACGAACAGTTGGATTGGACGATAATGTGGAGCCGGCATTAGATGTCTACTATATTAATTTACTATGCAAAAACTATTTAAAACAAAAACTACGTTAATACTTTTTACGCTCTGTCCTCATAGACGGGATCAAAGTAGAGCTAGAAGCAGTAAATTAAAAAAGAAACATTGATTTATCACAAGTACCTACAACTATGACCCTGCGATCTATAATGTGTAGGTACGTCATTAAACAAAAACTTTAATAGGATAATAATTGATTAATAAAACTATATCTACGTCATAGAAGAACTGTCTATCCGTTAATAATATAGTTGCCAATCACCAATACAAAATCATTGTTTTTTGCTTCGCTTCAATCAATAGATGTTATTGATGAGAGAAAAGAAGATGAAGCAGAAATAATATTTGCATGTTAAATAGCGCTAATATCTAACACATATATGATAACTAATAAGGTAAACACGAATTCAATAGAATTACAATTCTATTAGGAAAATGAGAATTACAATTAGGAAAACAACAAGGATGCTGAATTGTTATAGTTAATTGAAATCCTTAAAAAGCATCCTTGAGTTATTATTAAGATATCAGTATAGGAGGTGTATCTCTATCTATTCATACACCAAATCTCTTAAGAGGCCATTGTACTCGTCATTATGAACAGTTTCACAATGGGACCAACACTGAAATCGCGAAAAAAAATCAGCTGTTCCCGACTTCGCATAGCTCGTCAAAATGTAGGGAACAGCTGTTTTTTTTTGCGATTTCATTGTTGGTCTCATAGTTTAAGTTGTTCATAATGATAAGTACAATGACCCCTTCAGAGATTTAGTGTATGAATACATACACCTTATCGTGCCTATCGAAGTTTTGACGCGAAGTAGAGTTTCAAAACAAAAGAAAATTAAGTATGTCGAGTATTTTAGTAGGCACAATCTTTTGTTATGCATAGTTCGTACCAATGCATTCATAAGTAACTGTTTTTTTGTCACGAAAATTCTGCATCATAAGTAGTATGCGGTCCACTTGACTTTTCACTGAAGTTGTTTTTGATCTTTGTTTAGCTCCATGACAAACATTTTGTTTATTTAAATGTTTCTCTAAAAGGTTTGAAGTTGGTAATCTTAATTCATAGAATTTGGTGAAACTTGTAATAACGATACTTACTTGCAAGAACTCAGCAGTCAGCATTTTCGCGGTACCGCGGATGTCAATGAATACAACGCGTATTTTAAACATAAACTTTTGATTTATTATAACTAACTTTTCCCTTCTAAAAATGAAATAGTTTTTATCTCTAAAATATTCCATTATCTAAGTATTTTAGATAGATTTCGATTTGAACCTCTACGGTCCGTACAAAGAATTAAAAAAGTACCTTCAGGCTATTTTCAGCAGCTGAATTCTCAATACCTACCCATGTTGTAGTTGTATATTAAGGGTGAAAAACTTATCATGTTGCCTATTCCCAGTCATGGTACCGCCTGGACAACAACTGGGGCGAGGTGGGCGAGCTATCGGTGACGGTGCACGGCGCCGAATGTTTGAGCGCACTCGGCATCAGCGGGAAGGCAGACTCGTACTGTATCCTGGAGCTGGACAACTCCAGGATACAGACGCACACGGTTCCTGGAACCACTGATCCGACCTGGAACAAGAGTTACAAATTGTAAGTTGACTAGCAGGGTAATAGTGTAACACGCTTACAATGGCAATGGCAATTTATGCTTTCGATCAGACGAAGTTTTCAAACATATTATTATGAAGCATTCAATTAGGAATTTAATTCAAAATCCTTCGGATTGTGACTAGTGTATTATGCAATTGCCAATTGGGGTTTTGCTTCTCTTTGTGAAAGGAATTACTTTGAAAAAAATAATTCTAGATCAAGAATTCAATACCCTTTCCTGTTTTCCTCTGGAGAATAAGGAGAGTTATGTCGGACCCCCTTCGATTAAAAACTATGCCACACCTAACTTTAGAAGTTTGTATAAGATAAACTATTTGGTTTCTAGTAACTTATAAGGAAAATCGAAACAAATTAATCCATAACAATTATAAATTGCTCAAATTTCTTCTTCTCTAGTGTCAGCAAAAGGTACCATGGTATACAAATATAGCTTATGTTTATATATCCTATGGCTACTGTTATGTATTCTGCAGCTGAAACCAAGTTCTTAGTTCTGAAGCTCGTATTTGCCGTAAAAACTTAGACCACCTTTTGTATATCGATTTACGGTAATTTAGACTTATTTAAATACCTATTGCACACGATTAGACCTGACCTAGGTGGTCCTCTATTTTGAACTTAGTGCTAAACAATAGATATGGTTAATGAACTAGGAAATATGTAGGTACCCACTTCTTTGACTCTGTTAACCTATTTTGAAACTTATCCGTCTAAATAGGTATTTGAGAGTTTCCCGAGCAGTAAAAACTTTGATTAGGAGTGTTCCCAATTAACTTTGGTGTAAATGTTATTTTTGCAATGATCCATCGGTTTGGTCAGTAGTCACGAATACGTCGGGAAAAGTTAATTTTATACAAACTTTTCCGCTTTAGCTGTAATTTTCATTTTATTTTTTTCCACAGCCCTGTAAACGATGTTACGTCAACACTAACAATAACAGTAAAGGATGAATCGATCATCAACACGATGAAAGACGAGACTCTCGGCAAGATATCGATACCTCTACTAGCGATAGTGAACGAAGAGAAAGCCTGGTTCGACCTCAGCAGTCGATCGAAGAAACATACCATAAAAGGAAACTCCCCCAAAATTCAATTACAAATGTCCATCGCGTGGAACCCGGTAATTCATGTTTTTATAGCTTCCAATGTTTTAGCTACAAATAACGATAGATTCAACCTAAATATAACAATCAGTGATTTATTTGTTTTTGTTCAGATTTATTTTTAGAATTTCTTTCTTCAGTTTGGTTATGGTTTTTTTTTGTTACAGATAAAAGCCTCAGTCCGGTTACTGAGTCCTAAAACCAACAAATACACGGAGCCAACGCCGAGGACTTTCAGCATTCCCCTCATTTATAATAACTTGAAGTTCATCAAAGACATATTCTACGCTGTTTATTATGGAAACGAACATTTAAAGTAAGTAACAAAGTATTTAACACTTACCTAAGAAGGCTAAGACTGCGGTGGCCGCCACATAGCGTCGGCAATTTACCGTCGAATGATGTCACTCAAAAGTTCTATATGTTTATAAAAGTTAGTACAGAGCGTTTTTTGACACCATAAAGTCAGACCCCGGCGCCATCATTTTCATGACAGCTGTCACTGCGGCCGTCATGCGGCGGCCACCGCTCTCCTATGAAACCGTAGCTTTTGGAGGACCAATTAAACGTACAGCGGATCTTTTAAAGCTATCTACCCCTTTAGATAGAGAGCTGCAATGACGTCGGTTAAAACAATCTAGCTAAAATATTCCACGTAGAGTCTACGCTAGTCATTTTAAAGTTATAGGTAAGGATGTCTATCGTGGAGATACTTAATAGTCTGGTTACGCAAATAAATTGGACTTTTGACTTTGTATCTATGTCATAATTCGGTATGTAGGTTTCCAGATAGGTTATGCAATCATATTGTTCTGTATCAATATAGTTGCTTCCATTGTCATGTTTGTACTATTTTGACGTACATACCTAATGAGGGCACGGTGCCACACTTTATGAGGCCAAACTTTGCCGAAATAGGTGTTAACCAAATATCAAGATATGATTTGACTACTATCGTAGTATTATCCAGCCGTCGTTAAGCAACGACTAGTTTCTTCAAGAAATATTTTTTACTACTTGACGAAGGTGAACTGCGATTAGTCTCCAAATATGATTATTCATGGAAAAATTTCTCTAGACTGTTCCTTGAGGTGTTTTGGGATTACTTTGATCGATTCACGAGCTATCATTACAACCCCAATTTTTAAGTAGAGCCTCTAACTGCAGTCGTAGCATTCGTAGACATTAGAGATTTGACATTTAGACATTAGAGATTCCCACGTCTTTCTGTCCCAAATTATTCTTCAGGTGTCAGGTTCAAAACTTAGTAGGTACTTACTTCTTATCAATAACTAGCTTCTCCCTATGACTCCGTCCGCGTAGACCCACCGCGTCAGCGGCGCATGACCCGCGCTATTACGTTTTCGCTTAGCGTGCTTTCTTTTTGTTCGGCTCCTAAGTGTCGTAGCGTAATGTTAAAATAGCCTACAGACTTGGGCTATCAAATGAAGGGTCTTCTGCAATAGTGATAAATGTCCTTCGTTTATCGTTCTGAGATAATCGGGTTTTAAGGTTAAAACGGTGAAAAAAAACAGTGTTAGAGATAGGAAAACTCAATTATCTCGAGACTGGAAGCGATATCGCTAAGGTTGTAAACGTGATCATAAACTGCATATTATTATATCAAATAAACGAATGACGGTATTAGTTTGAATTTTATTTTTTTTGGGACATTTATCACTATTGCAGTGGATCCCTCAAATGCAATACAACTTTTCGAATCCGACTGGTAATTCCAGAAATTAGCGCATTAAAACAAAACAAAATCTTCATATTTTTATTATTGGTATAGTTATTATAGAATAATGAACCCATCCTCACTTTTGTAAGTGCCTTGTCTATATATACCCAACCGGGCTGTTTGTTATTGCTATGTAAATAGTTTAACACAGTTTTACGTGTCGTTCGTTGACTTGTATAGAAGGCGCCATATTGGACGGTACATTACATAGTCGTATTTTAATTATGTATTTGCATTTCCTTTTAATAGTATCCGGAAATTGTAACGAGTATATACCATAATATTAGAATTGTTAAGATTGTATTTAGTAGTTTTATCCAAATCCGTTCAGCCGTTTTAGTGTGAAAGAGTAACAAACTTACTTTTGCATTTATAATATTAGTTAGGATTGCCGTGATCTTTCAAAACCTGATGAAATATATTGTGTCATAAAATTAAATGTTTTATTACAAGTACGATGACCAATGACATCATTATACAAAAACCAATAAACTATTTATATTAATATGTAATTACTCGTAACTTTACAAAAGGGCTTTAAAATGTTTACACGTTAATTAATTACGTTTTTAATTTAATGCTTTTTTTAATACCCTTTTGAGAATTCATTAACTTTATATTGACGTACGTTTAATATCATAATGGACTGGCAATATTAACCTTCAGACCTTGGAACGGCACCACCTTGGTCCTCAAATATTTAAATCAGTTACTTGTTACAATGAAACAATATTCCCCAAAAATAATATGAACAAATATAAAGTAGGTAGATACCTACGTACAGGTACCTAAAGGACCGTACACACTGCCGCCAGGCAAGCCGCGGTGCGCTCGGCGGGTTGCCGCACAAAGGTGCCGCCAAACAAAGGAGTGCCGCTCGGCAAAAGCCGGCGGTTCGTGCCACCGGCTTTTACCATGCCGGCACTGTGTGTAGCAGCCTTTATGCAGTTTCGTAGCAACCTCTACACGCGTAGCACTATGCTACGCACGTTGGTCTTTGTTGTCCCTAGTAATTACAAATTATGTATTTACCGCCCACAAAGAAAATTAGATATTCAAGTACAAAATATCCACAACATTGACATTAGTATCTAATCAACGTTTGCTGAACAGTTATATTATGCGTGTCATATTTAAATAATGCGTGATGTAAATAGATAATTATATGTGCAATAAAACGCCTTATTGTCTTTGTTCTATGCCTTATGTGGCACAAACTATTACAAATGAGTAACATTTTAACATCACCTTTTTCTCTGAGTCACTGGTTAGTGTACAGGCCTATAGACATTCCCCGGACATTTTTAATATACGTCTGGATTTAATTAAAGTCCAAGATGGATTGTTTTCAAAATGGATTTGTTTAGAGCATAGAAAAGCTTTCCTTACAACAACCTATATTTTGCCAAACCTATCTATGTATATTACAGGCACAGATGACGACTACAGATAAGCAGTTCGGGAAAGAAACTCCTCTATCCTTATTGACCGACCGCTCGATTGCTCTGCGAAGACGCTTCTCAAAGTCAAAGTCAAAGTCAAATAATTTATTTCAAGTAGGCACATTAAAGGCACTTTTGAACGTCAAATACATAGAAATAGAACTGATTCTTGTTGCCCCTTCCAAAAGGTAGTTTTCGTATGGAGAAGAATGGGCAAGAAACTCCACCGTTACTCTTTAAAAAAAAAATGTTTTACAATATTTGGTATAGGTACATCAATTATATAATTACATGTGAAGACGATGCACCGAGAATACAATTACAATAGGTAAAAAGAATTAAAAATTAAAAATGGAGTGACACAATGACAAATAAATAAATTAAGTATGTGATAGGTACATGGTGCTCACATATTTACAAACATTAAAGTATACGATAACACAATATTTCTACAAATTTGCAAGTAATACTAATAGGACAGTGTGTGAGATTAATTATCATAAAATGTAAAAAAATCGATGATATAAAAATAATAAATTTTACAACTAGATTAGCAACTAGTTTGATTTTGTCCAGCCTCGAATTTGTCCTATGGAGCAAGACCAGCATGTTTCCAAGCATTCTTATCTCGGATATAATCCTCTAATTTGTAATATGCTTGTTTACAAAGTGTACTTTTAATATGAGTTTTAAATTTTCTTTCATTTAATTGCAATATATCACTAGGTATTTTATTATAGCATTTAACGCAGTACCCCATAAAAGATGTTTGTACTTTAGCTAGTCTGAAAAATGGTTGATCTATTTTATCTTTATTTCTAGTGTTAAAATTATGTCTATCACTTATTTTATTAAAAAGATTTAGATTTTTTCTTACATACATAATATTCTCATAAATGAATTGGCAAGGTACCGTCATAATATTAATCCTTTTAAATAGTTCCCTGAGAGATTCGCGGCGACATAGATTATAAATGGCTCTGACAGCTCTCTTTTGCAAAACAAAGATGGATTCAATGTCAGCCGCCCGACCCCACAGTAAAATGCCATACGACATAATGCTGTGGAAGTAACTGAAATAGACCAAACGTTGAACCATTGAAGTAGTTACACTGTGCTATAATGCTGGGGCTACACTTCGCGTTATCGCGAACTTTTCTTCGTGCGCTCTCTTTTGCTCAGCGAGACATAGAGGGGTGTGCGAGAGACAGCGCACGAAGAAAAGTTCGCGATAACGCGAAGTGTATCCTGGTGTCTACTTATTATAACATCAACTTTTCTGCACTTTCCAGGTATTTGTTTGAGTGGGATAACCGTGAGAAGTCTGCGCTGGCGCTGTCTGTTTGGTTGCTGTTTTGGTTCTTCTTCCGCATGTGGATGACTCCTCTCCTAGCTGTCATACCGTTCCTCTACTTTTGGGCAACACGCAGTAAGTTCTATGATGTATTCCTATATAAACCTTATTCGTAGGTAGTTCATTTCAGAAGTTCTTATGTACACACGGCTATACATAAAAGCTCCTACATAGCAACCTCGCATTGTAGGTACGGAAATCCCATAAAATGCGTGATCAGCATAAACTGGAAATGTAAAGCTTGATGTATAGCTATAAATTACTTTTAATCAGAAATAGTCTTATCCACAGAGGTTGACTAATAAGTTCTCAATGATAAAAAATTAAAAATAAATACAATGTTGCATCAAGATTGTCAAATCTATTTGATACCGACCTCCTTTGAATCATAGCTCATTAACTCGTTATTTCTGTAAACTTAACAGTTGAAATATCAATGCCAGAGACGTTACTTTCGAACTTGTCGAAATGACTATTATTATTTCTCCATACGCTAACGTTACTATCCCAACAGTAAGCTAGCAACGATTGTTTATCGTTGCTAGGTTACTGTTGCTAGACCTGCAATTGGTTGACTTAGGGCAGTCACTCTGCTGTCAAGTTTGTAGTTCTGGCTCTCAGGTTAGCCAACCGGTAAAGATATGAAATTTTCTTCTTCTAATACGAAGACATATGACTTTGCGTGTCGGGAACCGAATACACCCGATTTGAATTACACGGCTAAAATACGAACTGTGCTAGGTGGCTCATCAATTAAAGTCCGTGACTGTACCTATAAAAAAAGAATATTTTTAAAATGTTTTAGCTGACCCGATTTTGACGGGACTTTCACTGGCAGACAGCTGATGTTATAAAGAGTAACTTGCGCTACTTTTATTTTAGTAAAATAATTATGGTCCATGCGGGTAAAGCCGCGGGCAGCAATTATATCAACTATAAATCTTTGCATAAACTCTATAGGTACCTAATTGTCTTGTAATTCCCACAAGATAGTCAATTAATTTTGTAGCAGTGCTAATTATTTCTTAACTATTTCAGACACTGCAAACTTGGTTCCTATCTCTTATTTCGAAGAGGATTCGTCAGAAGAGGATCTGGAATCAACTAAGGTATGCCCAATACCTAACCTAGTTTCCTGTTCCCATGAAAAATTACGTACAGAACCAACTGCATTTTTTAACCAACTGCAGCGAAAAAATAATAGATATTCTATTCTATTCTACTCCATTCCACTCTATTATATTCTTTTCAGTCGTTTCTTATAATACTTAATGCATATTGCATATACGTTACTAGAAGAATGATATAAAATTAAAGGAAAATTTACTCATAAATAAGCGATAACTAATTGAATAAGACATAAATTAATTATGTTCTGAGTAATTTCTAATGTGTTGATTTTATGTATCGTATTTTATTTATGATCATACATCAACTCGTCACTCACTTAAGGTGGACCCCGCGCGCCCGCGAAATTCAAAATTTCTTATGTTTTTTTGCAAATTGCAGGTCAGGGGGATTAAAACGGTTACTTTACCAGAATAATAATTATGAAAATATTATGAATCATCGTAAAATGTCACCAAATGACAATTCATACTATGATCAGCGTGGAATTCATATAATTCATTTGTTTGACAGTTTTCTATGGAGATTCAAAATGTAAAATGGTCCACAAATTATGAATTGCTTTTATGTCAAATTAGAGGAATTGCTAATGACAGCTGGGATTCACGAAATTAACTGCTTTTAGAGGAATGGCTAATGTGGCCGGTGTAGGCCCCCGTATCTTCATTTCAAGTAAGATTTGCGACCATAACAAATTATCCAAATTCATGAAAAAGCCATTTAATGGAACAAATTAAATCTCCATGCCCACCTTAAAAGAAAACGTGAAAATAATGGTTTTTACTTGCATCATCGCACACGTGTTTAGAATGCTACATATAATCATAATCTTTATTTTATTGACTCTTAAATTCAATTGTTTTCGTTTGCTTTAAGGATCGATATCGCGTCATCTACACTAATATTATAAAGAGGAAAACTTTGTTTGTTTGGTTGTAATGAATAGGCTCAAAAACTACTGGACCGATTTTAAAAATTCTTTCACCATTCGAAAGCTACATTATCCACGAGTAACATAGGCTATATTTTATTTTGGAAAAAAATAGGGTTCCGTAAGATATTTGGGTTTTTCGGACACAAGGTGTAAAAAATCAACCAGAAAAGTTACTTATTTTGCGTACGCTGCCTAAACTATAAAAGACAGAACCATAAAATGTTCTAATTAATTGTAGATCTTATAAATATCTACAAAAAAGTGCGCGACACACTATACCTATCTATGTCGAGTGAGGCACAACAACCGTTTTTTTATTTAAAAATCTTGATTTTTTTTCGGACTACATTTAAACGCGTTTATTTTACTCATGCTATTAATCCTTATCAAAATAAATTATTTCATCACTAAGTACAGTTTATGTAGATAATATTTGGTCTTTGAATGATTAAAATTGGACGTTTGGTTTTGAAGTTATGGCGAAATTAAAATATTACGATTTCTGCTGCACGGCCCGTTGCGAAGTGGGCGTCACCAAGGCGCATTGAATAAGCTCCGAAACTACTAAACCGATTTGAAAAATTCTTCCGCTGTTGTGAAGCTACACTATCCCCGGGTGACATAGGCTATTTTATATTGATAAGTGTGAATAAAGTTGCCAGAAGACGGGCGTCGGCCGCGGCGTCGTCGCCGAGAGAGGCGTATGGAACACTGGCGTGGGATATTGGCCCGAGAAGACAACACGCATTCAAGACTGGAAAGCTGTGGGGGAAACCTTTGTCCAGCATTAGGACATTACATATTGAAAAAAAAAACACTCAATTGTTATCTAATATATAAAGTCGGGTTGGTTCAAGCACTTATAACTCGAGAACTACTGGACCGATTTTGATGATCTTTGATTTGTTGGATTTGTCTCCGCCCATAATAATAGCAGAATAACTATTAGAACATCGGAAAAACTCACGAAATAAAAAATATGAAGAAAATTCGTTTTCTCATACATTCTGTACAGAATGGCTTTTTTGATGATAATTATCTCGGTAGATAGGTAGGTAGGTAGGTAGAGTAGGTAGGCAGGATACGTAAGTAGGTAGGATAGGTAGGCAGGATTGGTAGGTAGGTAGGGTAGGTAGGTACGTAGGGTAGGCAGGATAGGTAGGTATTAGTCCTCCAGACCGTATTTTGGCCACGGCGGCCAATCTCAACGGAGACTAGCCTTCGGGGCGGGAGATATTATAGTTCACAAGTGGGTGCGCAGACAGTCAGACACAGGTGCACTCTCTCATCCCTCACTCTCATAGTCCGATGGGACGGCAATCCGACACGACTGGAGAGAGATCAGGCGCAGGACCAACGGCTTAACGTGCTTTCCGAGGCACGGGGGTAGCACACCGCCAACTTCCAAACTCCGGGCTGTTACTACGAAATTCCTAATGGAAAAACCCAATAAATCGAACCCAGGACCCTACGCTCAGCAGTCGCGACCACGAGACCAACGGGGTAGATAGGGTAGGTGTAGGTAGTTAGGGCAGTTAGGTAGGGTAGGTAGGTAGGTAGGTAGGTAGGGTAGGGTAGTTAGGTAGGGCAGGGTAGGTAGGTAGGGTAGGTGCTCCGTAGATAAGTACTTAGTGCTACCCGTGCGAAGCCGGGGCGGGCAGCTAGTTTTTAATAAGAATCCACATAGCACCATGGCTAAATGGAAATACCACACGTTCCAAGAACTTTGTAGATTGACTAATAATAAATAAATATATATAACTGATTAGTACTAAGTAATGTTTATTGAGGAACCAACATTATTGTAATGTTATGTTTGCACTTTGTATTCAGTCAATTACATTGTAATATCTATAATCTTTATGAAGTAACTACTAAGTACTTCAGTAAATTCCATTCCTACGAGAAACATTATCTTTATGGAGAAAACCATTGTGACCAATGAACTATAAATAATAATTAATAATAGACTAGCTACCTACGTCAGCATCATTATTGCTTATCAATGATAATAACGAGTCTAGACTAAACTTCAAGTCCAAGACTAAATAAACTTCTTTAGTTATTTATTATCTAAACGTCGTTGTCGACGTTTACGGGTCGTCAGAAGCCCGAAAGTCTGATAACTAGTCTTACCAAGGAGTATCGTATTACCCAGTTACTGGGTTGTGGAGGTCAGATAGGCAGTCGCTCCATGTTAAATACTGGTATTCAGCTGCATCCGGTTAGACTGATAGCCGACCCCAATATACTTGGGAAAAGGCTAGGCAGATTGATTGAGTTATTATCTAAACGTCTATTTTCCTCATTCTATTATAGGTACTAGTCCGTTTCTATTAGACCTTAGGCACGATTCATACTATGCCGTGCGTGACGTGACCAATAGTCGTACTCTCCATATTATGGCTATTCCATTTATCATTCCACCAACACGGACCTGTTTTGACGTTCGGCATAGTTTTACAGTTTGCAACACTGGGAACGAAGCTAAGTTCCTAGGTACCGCGGCTTTTCATACTTCGGTTCGTAGTTCGCAGCACAGAATAAATAAGAGCAGAATGAAAGCTACCTAACAGAGCTCAAAATTCTTACCTACTTTCATAGGGCTGTCCCTCGGTTATTAAAAATAAAATAAAACCGGGCAAGTGGGACTCGAGATTTCGTCTTGTGGTTCGCGGTGTGAACCGAAGTATGTGTTATGTGTATAAGAAGCGAAGCTAAAGGAACTTAGCTTCCTTAAGTTAGACACAAAAGTCGTGTGTTGGTAATATACTGTGATTATTGTTTCTGTTTCAGGACGACAAAACAATTAAAAACCGACTATATGAACTACAGGATCTCACATTCACGATAAAGGATGGAATAGACTACATTGTATCACTTCTACAGAGGGTGAAAAAGTAAGTCGCAATTTTGTTAATATAAATAATACTTGATAAAACTAAATTCTAATTTAAGAGCCTTTATACCTACGCTGTGAATTATTTTATGACATTCGGTAGAAAGTTGCCTTTTCTTGACCAAACGTAGTATTATAATTATTATCTGTGACCAAACCGAGCTGTGTGAAGATTGAAGCTCTATGTTATCTTCACTTACTTACGAATACACAATACTCGTACATAATTTGTCCACTGGTTAATACATAACTAGTAACATTTTTTTCCCTAGCCTACGCTGTCTCTCTCCTGGGCAAAGGCCTCCCTCCACTCCTTCCACCTAGTAACTAACATACTTGTATCCAAAAACCATAGTACCTACAGGAAGTCCTCATTTAATTATGTTTTTAATTAGTTACTATTTCACAAATCCATTGTTACACAAATTGGAACCATTGTTTACAGTTTCAACCATTTGTCTGTTTCAACCTTACTATGTATCCAATTAGGTATGTATCTTGTTACGATTTCGACGAATTTTGCTTGTTTATTCAGCCATAGGGCAACAGAAATACGGAACAAAAAACACTAGGGAATAAAATAATGGTACTTATTACTCCATTTATTATATCACTAGCGACCCGCTCCTGCTTCTGTTTCGCACGGTTTTTACGACTTGACAAAACATGGAGATTTCTTAGTTATATGTTCCTGAATATTAACGTATAATACTCATATACCTTCCGGAATAAATTCTCTAAACGATGGTGAAAACCTCATCAAAAATGTGTGGTTTAGAAGAACAACGCGGACATACAGACAAACACGGAATGTGATTAATTTATAATATGTATTATAGATTAGAAAAATAACGGTTATAACTCTTTCGTTATTTAGTTAAAAAAGTATACTAAGTTCCATTATTTAACAATAAAGTACCTGGGCGAGCAGTCGAGTGAAATAGAGAAAATGAATTTTCCCAGATATGAGGCCTAGCTAGATCGAGTTTTTGCCTCCGTAAACCCCTATTATTGCAACTTTAATCGAAATCAAATATTACTCATTTAATAGTATTAGGGTATAAAGCAATGTCACTTACTTAAAAAAAATTAAGTAATAAAAACTAAAACCCAACTACGACTGAAAAGGTATAAACAAGACACCACAGACAGACAAATTAAAAATCCGGAGTCACACGTGTTAGGGCGGCATAAATCGAACAGATTACGTGTGACTCCGGATTTTTAATTTGTCTGTCTGTGGTGTCTTGTTTATACCTTTTCAGTCGTAGTTGGGTTTTAGTTTTTATTACTTAATTTTTTTTAAACTTATTTGGGGGTTATAATATATATATTTTTGAAATGTGCTCATTAAGCCCTTTCATTTGATACCCAACATAGTACGATTAAACAATAGTTTTTTTTTAGTTCCTGAGTTTATTTCCTCTAGAGGGCGCCATTTTTATTATTTTAATGTGACGTCACATACGCCTATAACCAGCGGACAATCAAGACGCTTCTAACGATACCTTATTTGTCAAATTGTGATGAGTGGTTTAGAAGATACAAGGGAACAGATGAACATACATACATACATACATACATACATACCGGTCAAAATCATAACCCTCCTTTTTCTTCGCCGTAGTCGGGTAAAAATTAACTGTAAAATGCACTCATTTCAACAATAATACACAATAACTGCTGTTATTTTGGCAGTTTAACTTAATATTGGACCTAATAGATAAAACTTTTCTTTTTCAGTTTGTGCAAGTTCGCGGTGCCTTACTTAAGTTACCTCGTGATGACCGTGCTGGTGGGCGCCACAATAGCCATCTACATCATACCTATTAATTATATATTTATGGTATTAGGTGCGTATCCATTATATTTATGTATCGTACTACTTTGATAATTAACTTAGGTACCTACCCCTGATGCTTCAAAGGCTTATTTTAATCCGTCATCGAGTGTTTTAATTGGCTGCTGTATTTTGTCAATCACGAGCTCAAAGCTCAAATTAGCTTTGACAGCAGATTACTCAACAAGAGTTTTAAGTTAATTAAATAGGTAGGTACTTATATTAAGTTTTTAAGAGCTTGTGGCTAAGTTATAATAGCCGCACAGATCCATCCATCAGGTTAAGCTACGCTTGCTTGGGTTGTTCCGTTGATGGATGACCATCTTAACATACCGAGTCCTCCGTGTCTCAGAAAGCACAAAGCCGTTGGGTCGCGGCTGTCATTCGTAGATCTTTGACAGTCGTTACGGGTCGTCAGAAGTCCGAAAGTCTGACAACCAATCTTACCAAGTGGTATCGTATTACTCAGTAACTGGTTTGTGGAGGTTAAATAGGCAGTCGCTCCATGTAAAATACTAGTATTCAGATGCATCCGGTTAGACTGGAAGCCGACCTCAATATAGTTGGGAATAGGCTAGGCAGATTGATTGAGGTATATTAATTTTAATTTTGTTCTTTGCTATTCCAGGTATTTACAAGTTTATGCGCAAGGTGCTGAATCCTGACAGAGTTCCAAACAATGACATACTCGACTTCATCTCACGGATACCAGACGACAAGATGTTGGTTAGTATTTTTTTTTTTAAATCAACTGTTCCCTACATTTATGTTCGCATAGCTCGTCAAAATGTAGGGAACAGCTGACTTTGGCTCCGATGGTTGACGCATAAGTAAGAGCCTGGAATATGTATTTACTTATGTGTGTATAATCTGTGTAAACAATAGTGAGATTGACTTGTGAATGACAATGGCCTTATCCAGTATCATTGGACTAAATAGGTACCTCTCTTGTTCTACTCCCATTCAATGAATAAAATCATGGTGATTATTACTCAACTATCTAAAAACTTTACTCTATTTTCAGAAACAATGGCGTGAACTGAGAGTGCCCGAGTCGAACTTCAACAGACAGTATTCTTCGAAGAGGCCATAAATTAAGGAGGAGATGAAAGGCGCACTACACACACTACATTACGTACTGTAGTGCTCTAATGTAGCCCGGCCTTTAGGACTGAAGAGCACTACACGGCGCTGTCTCCTAGGCATGTCACAAGATATGACCGGCTACGACGTCACGAGATATGTCCTGCTAGGACGTTACGAAATATGACCAGCTATGACGTCACAAGATATGTCCGGCTATGACCGCCTTCGATCAATATTGATCGAAGATGACCGCCCGCAATTTTGTCATAGTGTTGTGCAGCAATGAAAGTAGAAACCAGGCGAAGATGGCTCAAAAGTTATTTATACTTAATTATATAAGTACATTATTTAATTACATAGGTGATATTAATTATAATTTGCCGTTAGCATTTAGATTTAGATCCGCATGCATTTTAAAATTATTTCATTCTAGAAATATTTTATTTTTATAAATGGTTTGCGGATTTGTCAAATAGTTGTAAGCATCATGTTTATCATCTTCCTATCAACTCATTGACAGACAAGACCAAAAACATGATTATGTTAGCCATTTTTTTTTACAAAAATATTAATGAGTAAGTATTTTATACAATTACAGATTGTACAAAAAAATCAGTATGCGAATACATATAATTAAGTCCTTAGAATTATATTGAAATTGTGATGTTTAGTTTTAAGAATAAAACAACGAATAATAATAATATTCTTATACAAAATTTATTTTTATTTAATAAATTAATATTAAGACAACCTATATCGAAAACAGTTCGATTAGGATTTTTGAACATAAATCATCATAAAAACTGCTTGTCTCTTCACATTCCACCATGGTTCCCTAGGAAATAAACCTTCCTTACATAATATCGCCCTGGACTAGGATATCTACTTTAACAATATCGGAGTATACCTACCTATACTAACTCTAGGGTTCTTTCAGGTCGAAATAGATTTTGATAGTGTAGATCTTGCAGAGTAAGTCGAGTTTTTGTGGTTCTGTGGTTCTGGCACACTTAGTTCTTTCCAATCTCTCTGCAAAGCATACAAGAAAGGTTTAAAAACAATGGTTGCAAAATTAAAAAAATACGATGTATTTTCTACAAATTATCTAACAATTTTTGAAAAAAAAAACAGACTAAACAACCATACCCAATCAAATCAAATGACATCTAAGTGTAAGTTTCTAAACTAATTTTAGAAATGATTTGCCATTTGGACTTTGTCACAATGATAGAAAGCGACATAGGAACCTATAAAATAGTTTATTTTATTATTGGTACCAATGGTACTTTAGAAAGATAAAAATTAAAAAATACAAATTAAAAAATACGGTGCTTTATATTACCAGTATTTTGTTATCCGGTAATCTTGAAAGGAAGTCCAATAAGTCGTTATTCAGCACTCTCTCTGGCTCCAGCCGTTTCCTCGCGTATTTATATATTCCTGAAGTATGTTAATAGAAAAGTATCATCAATCCCGAAATATTCGAGGTGACATTAGTAACTAGTAAAGTCACGAGCGTAAATATTAAATACCTTACACTTCCGCAAGATTTAAAAGTGATATTCTCTTAAATTATTGATTAGTAGATATTTTATGGTGTTACGGTTATGAACATTATCGAACCTTCTATTATGAAAGGGGCCTTTTCTCAAAGTAGTTTTTTTTTTCACGAGAAATACGCTTTTGAATTTATTTTGCGTAACTGAACGAATCGATCTTCACCGAAACAAAAGTGACATAATAAATGTCACTTTTTTTTACTGTGAATCTGAACGCGTGGTCGCGCCTACAGAGGACAGAGGGCATTTTCCGGTTTCCCGAACAAAAAGTGACATAAGCAAGTGACAATCGCGTATTCGCGCGGCGATCGCTGCTACACAGGACGCGGGGTAAGGTTTTTATGCTCGTGACTGTACGTAGCTATAACTTACCAAATCCCATCATGAGGTATTTATAGGGAACGAAGTAGAAGAGTGCTGAATTCATTGCTAACAGCAGCATTGATAGCACACTCAAAAAAGGAACCTTGAATGTTGCTAAACTGAAAAAGAAAAAAAAAGTATCGTTAAAACGTAGTCGTCTCTCTGTCTGAAGTAAAAATTTTTTTTTTATTATAAATACAATGTATTCAGAAACATCGTCATGCTCCTGCGCATAACCAAATTTATTTGGGGTCGGTGCAGCATGTATTCTTTGAAAGCTCCATCTCTGAATAAATTCTGAATAATAAAAAGATACACTCCTATAGATAAACGCCCTAGGAGGACGTATAACCGTATTGGTGATGTTCTTCAGAAAGGTCAGGTGCGTAGTACTCGCAACAGGCGTACGTGTATGACAGATGTATAAACTTAAACGAGGCAAAAGAGGTATGTAATGATCGTAGCAGGAGGTGTTCTAGATTCTGCCTACCCTCATGGGAAGAAGGCGTGAGTTTATGTATGTATAAAAATATTTGAAAAGTTTTGTTACTTATATTTCTTATATTTTTTGCGTGTCGTAACTTTATTCGTAATTTCCGAGTTCCATTTTAGGAAACTCAACTTTTTTATATCTTTAGTAGGTACTTACTTATATAGTCTTTCAGCTAGGGACACCATGTACTCTATGCCATCAGTTATAGTCAGCGTCATTTCTGGCAAACCTTTAATTTTATCTGGTATGGACTCGCCGTTTTGCACATCGTCAGCGGGACCCCAGTCTTTAGGGTCTTCCTCATTTTGATGTTTTATCTCTTGATCTGTAATAAACAGAATAAAACTCTAAATTAAGAATTTCAAAGCGAAAACATTCACCATAAAAAGGGCATCATTCGATGCTAAGAAGGATTTCCAACATATATCTACATGGGATTCCTAAGTTTTTTTTTTTTGTACTTGTTTTGGTTAGTATGTTTACAAACTACCTCACAATGTTTCTTTTTTTTATTTTATTATAATATTTCGTTAGTATTAAGATAGCTTAAGTGTTTCAACATCCGGACAAACCTATTGAGGTTTTTGTGATGTTTCTGTTTAAATTTTGTATTGTTCATTAATTAATAAAAACAAAAAAAAAAAAAAAAAAAAAAAAAAAGTATTTCCCACGTAGACAGGGCGGGGACTTTAATACGACAATAAATTAAACTTTGAATATCTAACTAATGACCTACCCAGTCTTTATACAAAAAATCAATAAAATTGTAATATCCAATTAGTCACTATAGCTTGTCGGCAGGTTGGCAAAACCCATAGTCGGCCAATCACTAGTAGGTCCTACATATTGAGATGAGATTGTTAAAAAAACTATATTTTTTTTAGGTGTTTGGATTGAGGCATTAAAATGATTTCAAACACGCCAATATTGTATTTTCATGTATTGTCGTCTCCACATGGTATTTCAATCAGAAACTTACTTTGTTTGTGATCAATAAACCACATGACTGGGAACAGCGCTGCGACAAGTAATGGTGCCATCCATGGATCGAAATAGTACCAGAATATAAGCCAGGATCCAAGGATTGTCGTCGATAACTCTCGGTCTTCCCATTCGAGGAAGCTCCTGTAAGCAAACGTATATCATTAGGAAGAAATTAGTCTAGTTGAGTGCTAGCCTGATAAAGCTGAAGTGGCAATGGGGTGGCCATCCTTGTCGAAGGACCGATGGCCGATAGAGCAGACAAGTCCTAGAGTGGAGAGCACGTACTTATCGGCAAGTGTAGGACGCCCCCCAGCTAGATGGACTTTTGTGGATGCAGGGTTAAAATAGCCTTTAACACTGCATCCACAAAAGCTAATGACTTCGGCGTTCGTTTTCAAAACAAGCTCATTTGATATTTTTTTACGACGAATTAACTAATGAGTAATCACAAAGATTAGAGGATATGTATATCTACGAGTACAAAGCGCAAGTATATAGATAACACGATTTTGTCATTTAAACTTTGTACCTAAATGAATATACCTAGATAATATAATCACATGATCACAATCAAGTCCGGTAAGGGATTCCCTAATGTAGGACATAGAACCTTAAAAGATTACTTCTTAATATCATATTGCGAATCATGAATCATGAGTAAATTATCTCTGTTACTACATATTTCATCAAACATAATCATAGCATCTCATAAAATGCGTTACAAATTTCTGAGAAGCAAGACAAGTAGATACTTGTCTTGGTTCTCAGTAATTTTCAGTTTGCTTATTGATTTCCTCCCCTCTGCAAACAACTGTACGTACCTACACGTTCAAAACGATAGCTGCACTATAGGTAAGTAGCTCAAACGCCTCGCTAGTCCTAGCCCTAAATGTACAGACGCCAGCACATCAAGCTACTACAATCTGTCAAATTTCTTTAATAGATTTTCAACTTTATCGCTAAAGCATTAAGGTTCAAGGTTGATTGGGAAAATCTGACAGTTTCGGGTAGTTTGACCTGCTGGCGTCTGTACCTAATAAACTAGTAATCAGCATATTATATATATATATATTCTTTAATTCGGATTACACTACACAAGAACACACAATCCATATAGTGTTAGTAACAATGACCTAAACAAAATATGTTAATAAACATTTAAAAACTAAACCTGACGTGACCCAACACACGGTGGCACGTGCCTCCGTACCCAGTGCCTTATATAGAGACTGACAACTTTATCTAATAACGTTTTTAGGATGCTGTTGGATATGGCCCATTGCATATTGCTGTGTTGTATTTAGTTTACTTTGAACTAAATAATAGTGACACTACCTACATGTCCGACTATTATAGGTAGCGCTATCTATAGATCCAAATATACCTAAGGTTATATAAAGATCCGAGATTGTTTACCCGGATGTATACTTACGAGTTTCACGTATAATACATGCACAGTATAGTAATGGATAATTAGAGGTCGACGTAATGTTATCAATGCACATGGATGATTACTACCAAGTGCCTACCCACTAGAAATTATAATCTCTTAGGACAGTGCACGTGAATATGACTGCAAGTACTAATCAGTCAATCACGCAAGTCATATTGAAAGATAAGACATTAATTAATACGCATCCTGCTTGCAAAGCGAATTATTTTATTGTGTTTCGATGATACGGGAATAAAAAAAAAATTGGAATTACTTGAAATGTTCGTTGATTTGGAAGAGAGCATCAAACGTTTCCTTAATAAACTTGCAGTTTTTATATATCAGCGGTATGTCGAATTTTGGTTGCTTCGCAATGTACTTGACCTGCTTCGGACGAAATAGTTTCAACGAAGCGATCACCTGTAAAATAAAACTTCATTAGTTCATTGTTTATCGAATTTCACAATGCCACATGTGTCGCAAGGTAAATAAATCCTACGGATTAGCTTCACAATCAAAACAATAATCACGTTTATTATCACAATTATTTATAAAATTTTCCTTTTCAAAATAAATTACGCTTTAGGCCTATAGGCAAGCATTTCTCGATCGATCTACAAGGTTCTACCTCCTTGAGATGAACATTGAAGAGTCCTCAATGCTCTGAGATTGCTCTTTAATATCTTTCGTCCTCAATATCGTGTTTTCCGTTGCGTCATTCCCCATGAAGGCCAACAATTTGTAACATTGTACTTATTTAATTATTTGTATATACTTTATTGTAAATTAACACTTTAAAACACACACATACATACATACATGGGCGGCGTTATCGCTATAGTTATGGGACTAAAGCGATAAGACCACCCATTGCCGTCCTTTTTCTGTCAATTTTGGTTTTACCTAATATTCTACTCTACACGGTTAGCGTACATGGCTAGGGTGTTTCTCGAGACTTAACTCTGCTATCCAGCTACTGACGTTTTGAAATAGGTAGGTAGGTACTCACTGGGTTCCAAAATAGGTTCATTTCCAACTTGACTCTAGGACAGTTCCCTCGGGCACCTTTTTTCTTACAACTATCCTTGAGAGCGTACCAGCTTGCTTCTCCACTGTTTATCCTGAGCAAGGGTATGATCACTCTGCCCAAGAAATCGTACAGCAGCGAGTTTATAGACCGATCGTAGACTTTCAGCTCAAACGTTGAAGCAACGTCGTATATATTGCTGGAATATGTAATTTTATGTTAAAGTTATACTTACAAATGTAATTTAATTTAACTCTCGAAACATATTTATAATTGAAATAAGTAGGAATGGAACTAAAATATGTCCTATTTCAAAAAGCAAAGCACGAGAGACGAAAAATGTATCGTCCACGCAATCACACACATTACATATTTTACAAAAGTAAGAACTCAATTGTCTTAAAATACTCACAAAACATAGCTCTTATTCCACAACGGTTCAGCGTTAGAACTAACCGACGGAGTCTGTACCCTCTCATTGTCGACCTCCAGAGTACAGTATGCATTGGGCTTGCCGTACAGCCCCCGAGCTCCAATCACTTTCACGTGCAGCTGACCGACCACACTCGTGTCTGGAGTCAGGTTGTAGAAGGCCTGGAAAACAGTCCATGGACTTAAAGTCGTCTAAACGTAATGAAAACAGGTTTACGCTAGTCGCTAATGTGACTCTACTTCTACGAAATCCATTCATTTATATATTATTTTCTTGCTTTCTTGTCCCGAAAAGGGGTCATTGTACTCATCATTTTACAAATGTACAATGACCCCTTTTCGGGTTTAGCATAAACAAAAACTATTGTTGTATATACCTACCTAGTATACGAGTCATAGGGATACGAGTACCTCTACGAAATGATAATTCTGAGTATTTTGTATATTAATTCTGATAATATGCTGATTCGACAGTTTTTATGAAATCCGTTTTCTAACTTTCCTATGAGTAGACTTTTCTATGACGTAGCACCTCTAGGACATCTTACAGCCTTTTTCGTAGCGCTGCTACGAAAGCTACGAGAAAACGCACATGGTCTTTTATTTTATTTTTTATTTTATTTTATTTGGGAAAATAAACGGTTATACATTACAATATGGTTAAGAACTTAAAACTAAAATGGTAATATAAATGTATAACCAACAACATTTTCCACATAATATAAAAAAGTTAAACTAACATGAACATCGTGCGATGTAAAGTACATAGACTATAAAGTATGAATAAATGTTAAAATAAAACTAAACTGAAAGTTATACATGCAAAAAAAAAAAAAAAAAAAAAAAAAAAAAAAAAAAAAAAAAAAAAAAAAAAAGAAAGAATTGAACTATTTTACTATTTTTTATTTATTTTAAACACATCCTACAAGTTATACTTTACGGATTTTAATGTAAAACGAAATAAATAAGAACTATGTTAATACTTACAGTAAATCCTAACTAATATTATAAATGCGAAAGTGAGTTTGTTTATTTGTTGGTTACGTTTTCACGCTAAAACGGGTGAACGGATTTGGATGAAATTTGGCAGCTGCATGACCTAGAATAGGATATGTATTATCATATTATGGATACTTTTTACCCCGATATTCCCACGAGATCGAGACTTACGCGGGTGAAACCGCGGGGAGCAGCTAGTACTTACATATTTAGATCGTAAGTCGTCCACATTTGGCTCGGTGGTCGGGAGCATTTGGTTCGGGTCTTGTGCACTGTTTCGGATCGTGCACAACGTCACTGACAGATGTATGGAGCCGTAGCCCTCGTCCAGGTCCTGCCAGATGTCATGGGTACGCTCCCTTTCCCGCGTCGACAGGTCTATAACACAACTTTTAAAATAATTTAACTAAGTAACCATTGACGCAAGACTAAAAAAGATCGTTTTTATTTATAACTTTCAGAGTAATATTTAATTGAATTTCGGGAAGTTTATGACAACCCATGACCTACACTGTTTCATTGCGCACTAAATTGACGTCAGTACACATATTTTTTAAGAAAAATGCAATTGTTGATAAATGATTAATAGATATCGATGGTTAATATGACGGAGGCGTGTTACACCAAAAAAAAAAACAAGTTCACTAATGCCGCTGGTACCTACTACCCCTGACCTCAGGAGAAGGTCACAAGATAACATGCACGTTTATACAAACAACTAATCAAATCACTACTAGCAGACACATTAAATTAAATAGATCAAACTCTCGTGCATTTTATTTGATAAAATAGAGTTTATTTAAAACATCTTTTGCAGACTGTATAGACAGCTTAGAAAAATACCTCTTATCGCGGTTATACAGTCCATTGAGAGAGCTAAAATACGGAGAGAACTGCTCGATACCGAACCGGATTAATTTGAAATCATAGCTGAAATTATATTTTAAATATGTATATGAAAAAGTATCAATAAAATTACGACAAGTTGGAAATCAAGAGGACTTTCGTGAATTATAAAAAGTAAAGTAAATCTTTTCCCATAAGTACCTGCCCATGAAATTCTTCCGTTTCCCTTTATCCCTCAAGGATATATTTAACATCTGATCATTGCGCAGATGTAGACTGAACCTCTCCCGCCATTGTGGTTGCTTTGTGGTCGTCACGGACTTAGACTTGTATGATTGAGAACCCAAGCTGCAACAAACAGGTTGAAATAAATGGAAATTCCCTTCTTCTCTCTCATGCCTACCTTCCCAGTCCTTATTTCGGTACAGATTCTATTTATTATGAGCGACATGTTTGTCGAAAAATTACAAAACTGTCACATTTTCACGACGAGTGCTGTGTCTAAAGCAGAAAATCCAATCCAACCATTATACAAGTTTCTATCATATATTTTCATATGATAGAAACTTGTAAAATGGTTGGATTCTCGCCTGTCGGTCGGGTTTATTAACTAGGCCCCAGTACGGCCTGGTGCTGGTTTGAACAAGGTTGCAGGTACACACGGCTACACATCAAGCTATACATTTCCAGTATAAGCTGACCTCGCATTGTACGGAAATCCTATACAATGCGAGATCAGCATAAACTGGAAATGTATAGCTTGATGTGTAGCCGTGTGTACTAGGTACATGAAGAAACGGTTATCCGCCCCGCGTAACGCGGTGCAGAGTGAACGACGCGTGTCGCCTTAAACTAAGATTGGTTTTACTTCAAACTTAGTTTAAGACAAAATTCCTAACATGAATGATTCACTTACCTGAATTTGCAATAAACTGAATGTGAATGGTTATCCTGTGGCGGGTCTGGGAGGCCCTTGGCTTCCACGATGACGATGTCAACCACAGTGTGCCGTCTAGTCTTGTCCTTTTTCATGGAGGGTGTCGGTGTTGGTGCTGGTGCATGCGCAGGCGCAGACGCTGCTGGATGTGCAGGTTCGGTTTTTGGCTGCAATGTATAACGATTTATTAAAAATGAAAATAAATAGTTTGGTCACTTAAAAAAATACTTCTCGGATTACTGGACTTTGGGCAGTCAGCCCCGCTACGAAACTTGCTGAAATGCTGACTAAACAATAAGAATAATGTAAATTTCAACGCGACTTTTGATAGAAATCCTTTATTAAACACTGCTTATCGTGTTTTGGGGATTTTCATTGCCATCGGACGTCATTAAAATTACTTCGCGACTGTATTGGGTTCTCAGACTGAGGGGATTCGCTATAGTCTGTCAAAACTTTAAGCGGCTTACGACGATTAAACGATTTATTATTACTTACTTTTCAGCAGAGTACAACAGGGTACTGCTGGTTGGCCTATAATATACAATAACATTCCGAACAATTTTAAAGAACATCCTATACGAGTATTTAAATCTAAGCTGACTGCATTATTATTAGAAAAATGTTATTATTGTATATAAGACTTTTTAAATTATAAAAATATATAAGAATTAAGAAATTAAAATGACATACGAGAATTTATATTATTATATTAGACTGACTTAATTAATAATTGTTATTAGACTGACTTAATTAATAATTGTTAATCTAGATGAAGATTGTATCGTTGGTTTCTAAGACTGCATGATTTATATTTAAATTCTACTTTTGTTTTAATTTTCACGACTTTGCATGCCGTAAGGTAGAATGTAGCGGAAACACCTAGTAATGTACCATCTTATATCTGTACCTACATTGTTTGCAAATAAATCTGAATCTGAATCTGAATCTGAAAAGTAAGTAATAATAAATCGTTTGTATTTTGTCTGTCAGGCTTTTGTTCATTTAAGGGCTAATGCTTGTAATGACGTTGATGAATATTTTACCGACAGTAATCAGTTTAAACGTAGGCTCCGCGAATAACGAAGGGAAGGAAGATGTGTTAAGCCCAGAGTGGAGCTTACATATCGTACGAACATCCACATAAGCATTAGGTACCGGTAAATTTGCGTCAAGGATCTTTTCAGCGAGTCTTTTTAAATAATTTCTATTAGCAATCCAATTTGTTGTTAACTTAGAAACCGGCGATTCTGTACCTTTTCATGTTTGGGAGTAACTTCTGGAGTAGCTGGAACAGAAGATTCCGAAGCAGAAGGTTCGGACGAGGCGAGCTCGTTCACTGGAGTCTTATTGTTAGTGATATTATTGTTGTGGTTCACTGTTTTACCAGCTACAGAGTCCAGCACAGGCTCTCCTTTCCTAAGATAATCGCTGGTAATATTTGCGAAGGAACTTGGACGCCATCTGGAAATAAACTTTTTTTAAATTCTGCATGAAATGTTGCTCTGCCACAGGTATTCTCCTGTATTTAGGGTGGCTCATCGACACCATTTTCAAGATGAGATCTATTTTATTAATCATAAATCTACGTTGTCCCTTGTCGGAGTTGGTCCGTGTATGGATGACCATCTTTACATACCGAGACTCCTCCGTGCCTCGGAAAGCATGTTAAGCCGTTGGTGCCGGCTGTCATTCATGAATCTTTGACAGTCGTTAAGGGTCGTCAGAAGCCCGAAAATCTGACAACCAGTCATAACAAGGGTATCGTGTTACCCAGTGATTAGGTTGTGGAGGTCAGATAGGCAGTCGCTCCATGTAACATACTGGCATTCAGCTGCATCCGTTAGACTGCAAGCCGACCCTAACACAGTTGGGAAAAGACAAGGCAGATTGATAAGCCTACGTTGTTCCCCTGCAGGACAAAGGTCTTCCCTCTGTCCAGTTTTATCGGTTTATCTAACACTCTATATGATTAAAATTCAAGATTGGCGTACACATATGTGTGTTTAATAAAAGCTTTATTTGAACAATAAAGGCAGCAATCTTCGTTGAAATTATCGCTATGCCAATATCTGCTTCACCAGTCAAAAATCGTTACATAGGTATCCGATATAAACAGAAATACTAACTAAGCAGTCGGTAAGGAAGTACTCGTAAAAGTTATAGAAATAAGGATAAGTCCAAAAAGTTCGCCCTTTACTGCTTTTTACAAGCTTTATATTTGCTTGCTTGCTCTGTTCGTATGTCTTTCCTGTTACTCCAATTGTTCTCCATTTTTTTAATGTTGTAACAAATACTGAATTTTTAAAATATACGTTCAATATATACGTATATCAATCCTCAAAAGGCAGCTAAAACACAAAATTTAACACATTTTGATTTCTCTTGAGAAACATCTTATTAACATTCGTTTTAACCTTCATGAACGGACAAACATAGGTATAATTTACTTTTGGCGCCAATATAGTTAACTAATTGTAAAACAGTACTTACGACAATCTTGAATCATCTTTAGCCACTAAAGCACTATCAAGAGAATGTCTCGATTTTTGTAAACTTGTATTATTTGGTTCCATATCTATAGGTTATATTTATAAGTTCGTTAAAGCCGCGATTATTTGTAACACCACACAACATAAGAGCAACGATTTAGAGCATCTGAGAAGTTATGAGATGTTGACACATTGGTATTAGCCTTGTAAGGCCGATAACAAAATTATAATCATAATAATAATTACTAGATATGATATATACCTAACAAATAATATTAATGCTATCGAATCTTATCGACTTAGTTTCAATTCCAATGATTACTACCATTTTTGATAATTCCTTGCAATAGCAGATGTTCGGTAGTCATAAATTAATAAAAAGGGGCTCAACAGGTGTTCCCACTGCCATTGTATCCTGAGTCTATTCAAAGTGTCGTTGATTGTTAAACTGCTGTTACTGTTACACATATCATCATCAGCCTAGCATTTTCCCAACTACATAATTGGGATCGGTTTCCAGTCTAACCCATTGCAACTGAATACCAGTATTTTACATGGAGCAACTGCCTATCTGAATCGGACCTCCACAACCCAGTTATTGGGTACCTAACACGATACCTCTTGGTAAGACTGGTTGTCAGACATTCGGGCTTCTGATGACCCTTAACAACTGTCAAAGATCTACAAATGACAGCCGGGACCAACGGCTTACCGTACTTTCCGAGGCACGGAGGGGTCTTGATAATTAGGTACTGTTACACATATATCGGTTACATATCGACGACAACTATTTTACAGTACGATTTGCAATTAAAAGTCATACGACGACAAAATCGTCAAATCGTCACCATACAGTGGGAACGGCGCCTTAGAGCCTAAGCTGGAACCAGTACAAGGGCGGATCCAGGATTTATTTCTGTCAGGTGCACATGGGCCAGACAGATAAGTAGTGTCTCCCATAACTAGTATTGCACTATCCTGTTTTTGGAATTCATTCTTTTCGAATGACTTATGATTATGACTAACTATAAAAAAAATACAAAAGCAACCCATAAAAGAATAACTACAAAAAAAAATTGCTCTCTGTCTCGAATAGAATAGATTTTCTTTGGATCATAGATACAGAATTAAGAGTTACTGTATCGACATCGGTAGTATCTATAAAGTTTAATAATTATGAGAACTTGGGCTGAAAGAGCGAGCGAAGCGGGTTCAAAAATTTTAGCACCCAACCGAATTGGTTTGGTTAGTTATTCTTCTCACCATTCATACATAGTGTCAGCTACATATTTTTCATGACTTCAGGAAAGGTTGCCAGTTGCAGCAACAAAAAGGCCCAGTTTATGGTTGCCATGATTCTAAATAAACTTTTCAAATCCATGGTCAACAGTCAGTGTGCCCACAGAGTACTTTTTGGTGTGCCTATGGATCTCGAAAAAGCAGCTCGCTCGACGCGTTGCGATTGCCGATTGAGGTGCAGCAACTTGGTACAACTAATTAGTACAAATTTGACAGTTACTAGTTGCGTCAATTTGAAACTGATTCTATCATCGAGTGCAGCAACTGAAAACTGTTGTCGATCATCGAAACTCGCCACTAGAGTTGCTACGAGTATGTCCGTTCTTTATGTTAAGTAAGATAAGTAAACAGCTAGTTGCGAGTTGCCGGTCGTGGCACTCGTGGCAATACGGAGATCAAAGTTACTCTGTCTGTGGAGCGTCTTTATTCTCTGTTTTTATTACCCGACTGCCCCAGTAGGAGGGTAATGTTTTTCGAGAGTATGTATGTTTGTATGTATTTATGTATTTCTATTTCTTTGGCACGCTCTGCAGCCTAAACGGCTTGATGGATTTTAACATACGAGGTGTCGTTAGGTTCGTCTTAATTGTGGGAGTGACATAGGCATATTTTTTTTTTATATATTACATCTATATTACAACAATATTGGTATCAAATAAAAGCTACTAATGAGTTAATTCCAAATATATATACCTATTAATAAAACTAAAAAGCTTGAAATTAAACAAATTAAAACAAAAAACCTGACTGCAAAAACCTATAACCGCAAAGAGAAAGACAAGCATTGAACTTTGTTTTTTACCCGACTGCCCCAGAAGGAGGGTAATGTTTTTTTTGTAATGTATTGCAGGCAAACCAATAACCTGAAATATGGTGTCACTTTTGTTTGTCCCCGCCTTTTCCCCCCGCCCCATCCCCGCCTCAAAGAATTAAATTCTGCTTAATAATTCTGAAACACTTCCTTCACTTTTCACGAAAATCCCTCCCACAGATTTAATTAAGTACCTATTTAGATTTTGATTGCAGGAAAACGAGAGGAAAGATACTAATCATAATCATAAATCTTTATTTATCTCAACATCATATACAGGCACAGGTTAATGAGATGCACAATCTTAAATAGAGAAAGGTGTCTGTTGTAGGAGGATCCTGAGTTACAGATCACCCGGCTCTCTTAGTAGAGTCAAGATAATGTATGTAGGTATCAAAAGATTGAATAATTTAAAAAATTTAGAAACTGAATCCTAAATAAGAAAATAATCCTAAATAATAAAAATAAAAAATAATGGAAATGAATAATTAATGAATGATGAACAAGTGTATTGAATGTTTGTAAGTGTAGGTGTGTGATTGTTAGTGTATGGGTGTTAAGAAATTGGTTTTATTACGTTTTCAGAGGCAGTGTAGTCCAGATATAATAGCCAAGAGCGTACTTTTCTTTAACAAATAGTTTTTGTATGAGTGTAGATAGATATTTTGTTATTAATTGAATTATAAAGAAAAGTACCAACAACACAGAAAAACTTTTGGGAGAAACTAGTATTATAACGGATGATTGAACAAACATTTGTTGCCCGTCTATTTTGTGTTGATAAATCGTGATCTAAGGGAAGTTCAGTGTTTTTTTAGTACTGTCATGAGAATGAACAACTGCCGGACTGTTAGCACTTGGCAGTGTTGGTAAAGATCGAAGGTTGGATAGAGGATTGGGAAAAATCAACTAACTTTTAATATAGCTCTTTGAGCTCTCTCTAAATTTAGCAAAAAAGTTTTAGAGGTACCGCCCCAACTGGTAACGCAATATACAAGCAAAGACTGGCATAGTGCAAAGTAAACTGTCTTAATAACTGATGTATCAGATACTATGTTTTTAATTGTGTGATAAATGTAGATTAATTTTCGGATTCTTTATTACTGCGCTCCAAAACAAAGATAGCTGACGTGGCTCAAAAGGCTGCCCAACTTAAATGGGACTGGGCAGGACATGTCTGCCGCATGCCGGACAAACTGTGGGCCCAAATAGCGCAGAACTGGTGCCCTGAGACAGTGAGACGGGGTCGCGGCAGACCACGTAGGAGATGGCGGGACGAGCTGGATAGGTTCCATCAAAACTGGAAAGAGGACGCGCGGGCTCGCGAAATATGGAAGGAGTGGAGGGAGGCCTTTGCCCAAGAGTGGGACAGCGTAGGCTAGGAGAAAAAAAAAAAAAGATGTTACACATCAAGAACAATATAGTTATCATAGATACAATTAAGCGTCAGCGCACACTAAGAGCAGAGCATTTTCTGAGACTACTGAAAAATTAGATAATCATGACAATTCCATACAAAATTAAATACACGTCCAAACCATTCGCGAGCATTTTGCAGTTCGGTGTGCGCTGACCCGAATATAGCTATATATGGGTGTACTATTAGCACACCTCTGTCTTACCCTTCGGAAAAACAGGCGTGAAAATATGTTGGTTACAGATAGGTATAACTATTGACATCTAGTGAGGAGTAGTTGTAAATAATTAAAATAGTTACATCTATTTGCCGCCACGAGCGCTGTACGACGGCGTCTCTCGCTTCGCGCTCGTACCGCGTACCGCGTCACAGCAAGCGTTTGTGGTGTGGTGGCGCTAGTGTCAATACAAATTCGTTGGTGATGGTGATTTTGTGATAATCGGAAGAGGTTATGGAGTAAAATATCAGTTTTATTTGAGTGAAGTGAAGTGTTGTGTTGTGTTATTATCAGTTATAAAAATGGAGGCAAGACGGGATAGTTTGTCTTCCATTAAAATTTGCCGTTTTTGTTTAGCACAAGGCGATACGCTAACAAGTATCTATGAAAAACGATCTACAAAAAACACAGTTAATCTTCCACTAAAAATATTATCATGCGTCTCTATTGAGGTAAATATATCATATTTTCTTTTCCAATAGTAAATAACATTTGTTTATATAAATAATTCTCAATAAATAATGGTTTTTGAGTACGTATCGCATAATGGCGCCGAATGTATGAACAATATAAATAAAAATGTTTGTTTAGTCCTTCGAGTACATAACCAATGTCGTAGTATTACTTATTCATTATATATATCTAACTACGCTTTACATTGCTGCAATGTACAATAAGTTGTGGATTTGTGTCAATTATTACTTTCCAGCAGGCGCCATCTGGTGGACACAGCCTTATTTCTTCAGAATAAATTATATCATTAATATAGAAATATATTAAAAATATTCTATTCCCCCTCCAGGTCTTCCCGTCTGATAAAATGCCTACATATATTTGCAACCGCTGCAAATTTTTCATGGAATTGAGCTATGATTTCAAGCATATATGTCGGCAAGCTGATGAGCATATCTTGCAGTTCATACAGAATGCTACACCCTTGGCGCCAACGTCCTGGCCACAGTCCCTGCTCAAAGTGAGTGTAAAATAACAATAAATTCCTAAAAGATAAGCAAAAATTCCATTTAGCAGAATGTCTACTAAGACCTGCTTGCACCACAAATAGCTAAATAGGTTCATTTAGCCCATAATTAATTTAAAACATTATTCTATTTCTGCCAATTGTTTGGTGTTGGCAGAGACTAAATTTGATGTTTTAAATAGTTTTATTGCTAAATTTAATTTAATAATTTGTGGTGCCGTTAGACCTAAATAAACATTCCGATCACAACAAAATTGACAAATCAACTGATTATTTCTAAAAACTGAAATATGTTTTTGTTGTTTTCAGTCCTCTGTCTGTATAAGTAAATATATAATAATATTTATTTTAATTACTAAGTACAGTCAGCAACAACAGTGTTACTTATTAACAACAAAATTTTAGAATACATTTATAAACATCAATTAAAACTGGAATTATTAGGTATTGCTTGTTTCTAACAAATGATTGAAGAGTATTATTATAAATAGAAACTCATTTGTAATAATCATTATCTTAAATTCATAGTAAAACTTTATCATGCAGTCTCTCATAATGTATATTATTTTAGTTATTTCGTTTGGCTAACAAAGCCCCTGAGGTTCCTCTGATGAAGACAGTAATAGAGGGTGGTACTACTGTGCAAGTCACCGCCCAAGAGTCAGACACTGATGAAGAGGATGATGAAAATGTCTACAATGTAAAGGTAATTTCAAAACAAAAAATGACTGCAAATAATATGGTGTAGTCTTTTTAAAAAAAGTCATTTTTTTTAATCATTGGTATGAAAAATAACATAGGGCAAAAATGTATGTGACTTGGTCCGAATATTCACCACTAAGTTAACGAAACTAATGTAAGTACAAGTCTATTAAATAAAGAAGAAAATTATTTAGACAGCCATAATAAAAAATCTGTCCGTGAAATCTTTTGTTTTTGAATTATTTTCAAACTTCTAGGGAATAATAATTTTGGATCCTATATTTTGATACCACTCACAAAAAAGTCATAAAAACACACATCTACACTAAATGTTGGCTTAAATCCACCATGTTGACTTTCCTCACTTGTGTCACATCATAATTATCCAATGATACTTACCTCATTTTTTATAATCAATCAAGCAGTTTATGCTAAAATAATTGAATAAATAATCATTTTCCTTAATCTACAATTTTCAACTGACAGTTTTTTTTTCACTAATAAATCTTACTCCTTGTATTCTGACTATTCAGTTACAGAACTTTCATTAGTGTTGCACATTTGCCCACTGTCTTTTATATCTTTATCACCTAAAATAATTTATCGTTTTGCAGATTGGAGATGGTTCTGACGATGGGTCAAAAAGTGCCCGAATAAAAGTTATAACTAGTGCTGATAAGCAGGAAAAAGGAAAGGCGAAAAGAGGGAAAGGTAAAATATATTAATTATTAATAGATATTGTACAGTCACGGACTTTAATTGATGAGCCACCTTCAAACTTTACAATTTTGCAGTTTCATACATTTACGAGATTACACGATTAAACACGAACTCAAATCGCACGCTCGTAAACAAGATGACAAATAAATTACTTTTAATCAGAAAAAGTCTTACCCATAGAGGTTGACTAATAAGTTCTCAATGATAAAAAATTAAAAATAAATACAATGTTGCATTAAGATTGTCAAATCTATTTGATACCGACCTCCTTTGAATCATAGCTCATTAACTCATTATTTCTGAAAACTGAACTGAAGACAGTGACAATTGAAATATCAATGTCAGAGACGTTACTTTCGAACTTGTCGAAATGACTATTATTATTTCTCCGTACGCTCAAACTCAAACTCAAATAAACCAATTACAGGCACTTTTGAATTGTCAAGGGGTCGGTCAGTCAGAAAGATGAAGCTAGTTGCCCATTCCAAAGCGTAGTAGGTTCCTATAGAGAAGAACGGGCAAGAAACTCCACGGACACTCTTTTAAATCAGAATATTGTTACAAAATATTGTTTACATCATTCATGTTGGAATTATACATGTGAGTAAAGTGAGTAAAGCTAACGTTACTATCGCAACAGTACCCTAGCAACGATTGTTTATCGTTACTGTTGCTAGACCTGCAATGGGTTGACTTTGGGCAGTCACTCTGCTGTCAAGTTTGTAGTTCTGGCTCTCAGGTTAGCCAACCGGTAAAGATATGAAATATAATTTTCTTCTTCTAATACAAAGACATGACTTTGCGTGTCGGGAACCGAATACACCCGATTTGCATTACACGGCTAAAATACGAACAGTGCCAGGTGGCTCATCAATTAAAGTCCGTGACTGTACTTAGTATGTATACACTTTGTATGTCATTAGTTTAAGTGAATGTCCAATTTACGTGTGTTCATAGCTTATATATTATTATTTCCATCACATCATACTGTATACGCATGCGCCATGCTTTGCGTGATCTCTATTCTATGTGGTTTACTGTAAACAGCCGGTCAGAGCCGAATCTCTTAGTCTCTACTTCCCATCCCAAGTATTCTTTATTTAAATAATGTAATCAAATAAAATTAATTAAAAAAACAAATTTATCTTTAATTTTCATTATAATTAGGTAACTTCTCATAACATAAATTGAATATTTTTAAAGCACATCTTTGTTTCGATGTCCCATAACTTACATTTTTCTTTTTTCTTAGATAATTATATATATATATAAGTACTTACTAGTTTATGTTGTCAAGAACTATGTTCACATTATTTCTCTGTTTAAATACCAGGATTGAATTACTTTTAGTACAGTACTTAAATAATGAGATTAACATTGTTTAATGACTTAATTAAAATTGTTCCTATTTTTCATAACAATGTGTTGAATATAAAAACGTTTTTATTCAAATAATAATAACATTTCATATAAAGAAAGAGTAAAGTTGTCTTACAAGCCTCTGCGAGTTGGCTTCGGCCGCCCGTACGCCTTCCAAACGTCCGGGACCCTATGGTCCCGAGATAGGAAAAGAGACATACATAATAATCTTTTTTTTTTATTCAGGTACCAAGACCAATATTTGTTATATTTGTGTAAAAATGCTCTGTTTTTTTCTAAAAAATTCTTATGTAAATATGACCGTTGTAGTGCATATCTTAGAATTGAGTCCTAATACGTCATTCGAGCGTTAAACGATCCTTGTAACAGTGTATTTAGCGCAGGTAGCTCGAGCGTGTATCTCACACCCTTGCAACTGCACAAATAATTGTACAATCTTATTTTTTTGTTTTTGATTAGGAAAATCCAATGCGAATTATGTAGTACTTTGGCGAGCATTCCCAACGTGTGTTGTTATTATCGAAATTTGAGAAAAACGTATGTACTTACTTATGTCTCAATTGAGTAGTAATAATAAGTTGTTATAGTCGTATAGGGTGTAAAAAGACCATTATAAAGGATTCTCGACTTTATTAAGCGTGTTTTTACACAGGTTATCTGCATTTGCATGCCTGGTAATCTGTGTGACAGGTTTTCCTAATGCAGATGCCAGTCTCCCACAAAGGATTTATCAGATATTGTAATGTATATAATTATTTTTAAGGCGCCTTTGTAGAAGAAAATTACAAGTTTTATTTATTTATTATTATTTATATATTTAATTTTAGTTTGGACATTTTTGATGTTTGCACCCTCAGTCGCATGTCTGTGTTGTATTTGTAATTAGTTTAATTAGACGCTCTAATAGGGATGGTGACAATTTTTATATCATTTTACTGTACCTATATGAAAACTATCAAAAAAGGATTTATAAAGAATAATAAAGCCCTTCCTTGGCAGTCTGGGTAAAAATTATTGTACTAGCATAAAATATAGCCAAGAAGCGTTTTAAATTAAACGTAGAATGAAGCATGTAGAATGATTTGTTTATTAAATAAAAGAGCAGTATTAATAAGCGGTTTTAGTGGCTTGTGGTGCAGGTAACCCCGAAGATCTGTATCAACCTCTTGAGTTGCGGAAACCGCAATACGACTGCTACAAGTAAGCGAATTTATTCATTATATAAAGCGCTTTTTTTTGACAATTATAGCTTTAGTTCAGTTTTCCTCAGATTTTTTTAATATGTGGCATAATATTATTTTATTTGAGTATATTCTTCCTGAACTTTATTTCACAGAGTGCTTAAGAAGGCCGTCATGCGGAGAATATCTGAAGACGAGCGCAACAACAGGCAATCGTTTCGCTGCAAATATTGCCCACTGCGTGAGTGGACGCGACGAGTTCGCCGAAAATTCATCAAGGACTTAGAATAATAAGATTATTATATGCTACGTAGGATAAGCGAATATAATGAGCTATGAACACGCGAGCTTGATACTATTTTAGTTTAAAAAGATCACAAAATTTCTTTTCACGCCATAATGACTGAACGGATTTCGATGAAATTTGTTTTGTCTAAACACAGATATACTATGACCTGGGATACTTTTTATCCCGGTAGTACATTCCATTCATTAACTTTCGACCTCCACACGGGTGAAACCGTGTGCATGAGCTATACGACAAACTGGTTAATAAAATTATTATGACCGTTTTTTTTTTATATTGAAGGGTTCGCAACGCCGCCTAAATTAGCACGACATGTCCGAGCTCATAATGATGAACGGTCGTTCCCCTGCAAGTACTGCAGTAAAAGCTTTGTCAAGTCTCACCACTACGCAAGGTAACAATCCTTTTGGGTTGACTTTCTTGTTCTTGAAAACAGATTACTGATATAATTTGCTTCTTTCTAAAATACTGGATGTCTGTTACCTATACTACAGACATCTTCGTCTAAAACACCGCGAGACCATACGTACTTGCCGAGGCCCGTTCGGCGAAACCGACCAATACCGCTGCGAGCAATGTGAGGACAGTTTCGCGACGCAAGACGAGCTCATCTACCACTCCGCTATACACGCCACGCAGAATCTCACGTGCCCATTATGTCAGGAAAAGTTCGAGGATGTCGACGGAGTCACGTCGCATATTAAATCCCACGTAAACGGTATGCAGCTTGTGTATGTTTTGCTGAGAGAGCATTATTAGCTTCACCTCAAATAAAACTGACGTGTTTATATTGCTACAGCTTTTCCCATTGGTTCCATCCAGAAAATAAAATCTCCTTTAATTATGTTTGTTCAAATAAACCAATTAAATGCTGAACAGCACCATTCTCGCTGCCTTGGTAATGGGGACTTGTAATTTAAGTATGTCGACCACTATAGAGGTGCCAAACCTGGTTTGTCATGCTCCATTGTATTTTAATTGTGTAATTAGACGGTTTTGAAACCAAAATACAGGTGGACTATTCTTTGCCGATCTGGCCAAAAAAGGGGCTGCTAGTAAATGGATTACAATACCGCCGTAATAACTCTTATAACCGTTATAACTATTATACTGTTATAACTTGGCAGCTCCGAACATAGGCGCGTATAACTTTCGCGCATCTTCTCTCACTCACACTCGCCTGATGCCTCACCATTTGGTTCCTAAAAAATGTTACTGCGCAGCCGTCTGCGCGAAGTTCGGAACTGCCAAGTTATAACGGCCGTATTGTAATACTCGACCCGCCTGTTATTATTTGAAGGGAGAGGCAGCGATATACTGTTTTTCGTTTTAGGTAAGCATACCTAGCAGTGGGGCAAATCTATTGAGCCTTATTATTAGCATGACAGTATTATACGTTTTTGATTAATTCCCATAGGTACAGAATTCATGTGTGAATTGTGCGAGCTGGTGTTCACCTCGAAGGAGAAGCTGGATCTACATCTCAGAGTCGTGCATGTTGACGAAATACGTAGTGTACCGGTAAGATTAACTCTTGAATTAATTTATTATCACAATGTGAATTTCCTGTAGTGGTTTCATATATTATGATGAATTGGTTATCACCACTCTGAGAGAATCTGTCGACACCAAGCTGATGGTACTAAAACTTACCGATTACTATCTTTATAATATCTTTCTATTATTATAAAATATTGTAATTGGAACATTTTCTAATATCGTAGCCATCTAGATCATGGTATCATACTCCTACCCTTATCCCTATTTAATTTTGATATGGAACAATTAATCGTAGAATCTACTCCAGGATGAGTCATCGACTGAGATGGACGTCGACGAGGATGAAGAGGATTCCGCTATCAATGGTGAGCTAAGCAATTTAAAAATATGTGAAGTGTATTTTTTTCCGTACTTGCCTTTTTGGTAAACAATTATGACGTAATGAGATATTGAGAAAATTTATGTGTCTATCTAATGTAGGTATAGTATTTGGAGCAGCTTCTTTCTGCCCATGATTTGATTTGCGATTGATGCGAATAATCGTGGTTTTCATGTCTTGTTTACCAAATAAAAGAAGTGTACTTATAAATATGTACTTTACACAAATGTAATATTATTATGTAATAAACTCATTATAACATTTTTGTTTACTGTTTTCAGTAAAAGAACTGGACGACCATATGGTTGTGGAAATTAAGAAGACTAGTGATTATTTGGTAATTATATTTGTCAACAAGTACTTCATCAATCTTTATAATTTTCAAAATAATATTAATATCGACGCTTTTTTACACAGATACCCAATATAAAAGAGGACGACGAGGAAAAGCTGGATACTACCAATTCTGAAGGTAAGTCGTAATTTGTAAGTTTATAATTAAAATCAGGGTCATTTTTAGTGTCATACAGAATTCCGTATAATTGATACATTTTCTCTAGTCAAAAGTCAAATATTTTATTTCAAATAGGCACATATATGGCACTTTTGAACGTCAAAACAAAGAAATAGAATTGATTCTAGTTGCCCCTTCCAAAAGGTAGTTTTCGTATGGAGAAGAATGGGCAAGAAACTCCACCGTTACTCTTTTAAAAATGTTTTACAATATTTATATAATTATACATGAATTATATATGAAGACGAGACGACTAGATTTTTCTGTATACCAAACTATTTGTTTATTCCTCTAGAGCTATGAAGTTACGGTTGTTACTGTTCAGAGGTATCCAACGAATCTTTTTAATATTTTACTTTGATCAATTAAACTCTTTTTAGAGAGCGACTCGGAGCCGCTACCGGATCTTGCGACCGCGATAGAATTGGCTAGCAAAAACAACGAGATAGCTGAAATTTCAATAGCCACCATTGGTGGTGCGACCATCACCAAGACAGTGACCACGCCTAAGAAAGATGACAAGGGTGACAATCAGGTAAAGTTACTAAACGTAAGCAAAGTATTTATGGGTTCACTAACAGTATACATAAATACTTATGAACCATAGGGTCAGAACCTTGTAAGCTAACATTATAATTTCCCTTATAGCAGTATGCTGTGTGTTTATACGTGATTTGTTGCACTGTCCTTCAAGATACATGATTTTCCTAGTTTGAAGGGCAGGGGTCTTACTCATTCATAATAGCCATATCTATTCCATAATGAAACAACACTGATGTTACCTAGGCTAAGTTTTTGGTAAATTAAATGATTACTTAGGACTTGTTTATGTGCTCAAGTACGTTATCAATTATATAACTATTCACTATGAAAATTAAAGCATCCGATCACATACTTATCTCTAAAAGGACTAGATAAAAAAACATACATTTTGTATTCAACAACATCATTAAATTAATAAAATAATGAGATCAGCATGCACATGATGGTGAGAAGTTAATTTGTTTAATATGTTTGAAGAAATATTGTCTATACAAGATAAAACTAAAACAGAATGACAAGGATGTGTAGTCACGGACAAATATGACAATCTCAAGATCGCCTTGATCATAGGCGACGGTAATTCCAAACGTCCATCATAATACTTTTCTCTTTGGAAAAAGAAATAAGTAAGGGTATTTTGTATCACAGACTGCAAGCATCCTTCGAAAAGCTGAAGAAGTCAAGAAAAAGGTTATATCTCAAGTGGCATCAGAACCAAGTTAGTATTTTGATCAAATAAATCTCATCATTGATGAATGATGACACTCACTAGAACTTACATATTAATTTCTATAGAAATACAAAACTTTGCAGTTGCTGAGAAGAAAACCAATAATAAGACAGAGAATAACTCGGCCGGTACCAGCGATAAGTCGCTGCGAATGTTAGAAAAAGATCTCCAAGAACTGAAAAGGGTAAATATTAACTCTTTATAGCTTATTGGCCAATCAAGATACGAGTCAACAAAAATAAAACATGAACATGAACTTCATTACAGACGCATCCACGCAATGAAGCCGCTAAAACTCCAGCAAAGCCTTTGGAGACTTTAAGAAGTAGACGGGCACAGATACACACTTCCACACCTAAACCGAGGTAAGGCATAAAGAATGAAACCGAACTTTATAAAAGATAAGAGGGAAAAATTGATTATAGAATATTATACTATCTATATAACTGCTCCAAAACCATTTTATACTTATTTTCAGAACTCCAACAGATGATAGAAAAATGCAAATAATATCTAAGTCACCAGTTCCCGAGAAGAAGTTACCAGAGCGTCGCGTTGTCACCAAAGAGAATAAGGAACCCAAAGAAAGTAAGGATGCGAAAGCAAGTAATGGTAACGCTAAGGAAGAAAAAGAAAAAAATGCAAAGGAAACTAAGGAAAAGGAAGCGAAAGAAAAAGACGTCAAAGAGAAAGAAACTAAAGAGAAAGAAGCGAAGGAGAAGGAAATCAAAGAAAAAGAACTTAAACAAAAGGAGGTGAAAGAAAAGGAAACACCCAAGGTATGTGATCTGATATTTTCCTAACGAATCCTAATCCTAACTAATATTATAAATGCGAAAGTGAGTTTTTTTGTTTGTTACACTTTCACGCTAAACCGGCTGAACAGATTTGGATTAAATTTGGCACATGGGTAGACCATCATGCTGGGCCTGGGTTAGGACATAGTTACTTTTTATGTCATTATTCCAACGAGAAAGTCTGACAGCCAGTCTTACCAATGGGTGTCGTGTTACTCAGTAACTAGGTTGTGGAAGACAGATAGGCAGTCGCTCCATGTAAAACACTGGTATTTAGCTGCATCCGGTTAGACTGGAAGCCGACCGCAACATAGTTGGGAAAAGGCTAGGCAGATGGTGATTCCAACGGGATAGAGACTTATGTGGGTGAAACCGCGGAGCGCAGCTAGTCATTTATAAAGAAAAGGAACAATTGGTTCAGTGCTTAAAGTTCGTCAGACGCATCCTGGGCTGTCGCACTACCAACCAGCGGCCATTTTTTTTTTACCTCTGCTGCATGATTCTCGTGACACCAATGAAGTGATGAAAATTTTAACAGTGAAGTGTCAAAAAGCTTTTGTTGCCAACTAATCTATTTTATTGATAAATGATGTACTGTATTTTTTTACAGAGTATCGTCAAAAATGGAAGCAACAAGAGCAATTCTGAAGAGGGTATTCGCCGATCGACAAGACCTTCCAAAATTAAGGATTACGCTAAGATGATACGAGACAGGTACATAAATATATAACTATAGAATCACACAGAATAATACTTAGCAATGATACTCCAGTGTGACAGAATGAGATAACGCTATATGATAGCGATGCTCTAGAAATAGAGCAACGTCGCGCGGCCAACAATACGTAACATATTCGTCTTTCTGTTTACATAACAACATTATTATTTTTAATTACAGGTCCCAGGATTCAGATGAAGAAAACGATGATTCAGACGATGGTGATGATGAGGAATATAAAGAGGTTGAGAAGACTATTGAGGTAAGAAAATAAAATAGATTATGGTTACATTGTAATTTTTTGGTGCTGACCGAATAGTACGATTCAAATTTGATAGCTTTTTCAGACACTATACTTAACTTTAAAGTTAGAGGGGAAAGCTTCAAAGTTGGTCGAACAGATGACCTTATTTTAAACTCGGCAGGTCCATAGTTGTGATGCACATTTTCGAAATGTTTCAGCCCAAACCAAGGCCTCGCAGGGCGAGCACAAAGACTCCTGCGCCGAAAGCGACCCCGTCGCCCGCCACTCCTGCTCCCAGGAAACGAGGGCGGCCGCGCAAGGACGCTGTGTTAGTACTACTTACAATATCCATTCAAACTTACATTCCTCGGAAAACATATCTTGAGGAAGCCACCTTGTCCTTCTAGGTCTCCCGATTTCTGCCTATATCCATTGTTGTGACCGTAACACGAACACGTTTTACAACAAAAAGCAGGCGAAATCTTAGCAAGACGAAACTTGGGCTGGTAAAGACTGTCTAATCTAAAACTGCACGTCTCTCCACAAAATTTTATGTACAACATTTGAAATGCAACAAGCAGTGGAGAGGCAGTTTTAAATTAGCCGCTCTCTACATTTGTGCGAATCATGACTTAAGAAGTGGACTTTCCTCCGCCTAAAACCCTAAACGAAACTTTGCAGTCGCAGTTATATTATTAAAATCTGGTGTTCTTAAGATACAATGTTAATCATTTTTACTTACTTCGATAGCGCCGCCAAAGTGCGAAGAGAAGAAATTGAAGATGATGACGATGATGGTTCCGAGAGTGAAAAGGAAAAACCTAAGACTGCTGCTGCAGCCGAGAAAGAGAAGGACAACAAGAACACATCAGAAGCATCGGTAAGCAACACATATACCATTATAAATGAAACTGGATTCAATGGCACAAGTTTACAAAGTATCATGTAGATAGATGTTCAAATATCGATAGACATTTAGGATTATACAACATCAATATCAACGATCCTAACCACTACGGTGGAACAGAAAATCCAGATTCGTATGTTGATGAAAATCAAGTAACGGAACTTACCTTCTAATAACAAAGTTATAAATGTTTCAGGAGGGCAACAAGTCAGTAGCTGAAGTGAAGCCACAAAGCACACTGGTGTCGCCCACGGGACAAACGTTGAAGAAAGTAAGCATACATATTTGTAGAATTTGTACTGCATATAACATTCATATATCAAAGCTTGTAATCTAGGGTTTTATTGCTCGAAATTCCTACAGAATGAGGTACTTTAAGATCATACGTACCAACTCTTCTACCTGTTTTGTTATTTATTAAAAACATAAAACTTAATATTTACAGATTCCAATTAAATCCCTACCTCCTGGAGTGAAAGCTATGCCACTACCAGTAAATGCGAGGAGTAAGTAAAAATATCAAGAACTGGAAATAGAAACTTTGATAATCATAATTATTATTTTACAAATGTTTGTTTGTTTCATTCTGCAGCTATGACTGGTGAAGTATGCGAGATGCAAATCGGCAAGAAGGTGGTTAAAGTGCAGAAGATTGTAATGACTAAAGCAGAAGTCGAGGCTATGGCTAAAAAGGGTCTGGTGGAGATGAAGGTAAATAAATCTTAATTTTATTTTAAATATTTAATTATGCTAGTGTACACATAAGGCGACCAGCGCAAATACAAGACAAAGAGGCACAATCACCTGTTCTTTTTTTCAACTTCATAAAGCTCCACAGTTAAACACCCTGTTTTATTTCGTTTCCAGGATGGTACCATGGTACTGAAACAGGGCATCAAGATTCCGACTTCAGATGCGGCAGTACTCAAAACCAATCTAGTCGGTGAAGGTTCGTATCATACATATTGACGTTTTTATTTCACTCACTACTGGCCCGCCGGCACGCTTACTTATTCCCCGACAAAGGTCCTTTCATTTCTTAACAAACTTTATGACCCGTCAGAAACCGACTAGTATCGTGTGTTTTAGACAATCAGCAACTCATTTCTAATATTGTAGACGTGTGCATGACAACTCAAGGATACGTACGTGACCCAACATTCACGACCTTCAAAGCGGTCTTTAAGTTTGCCTATCACTAAAAACTGGCTCTTTCAATAGTAATCCTATATCATAATTTTTTTTCTTCACAGATAAAGAATCTCCTAGTAAAAAGGTAGCAGCACCGTCGCGATGCGACTTTGGCGATGACGCGTGAACTGCACATGCAATAAAATAATGTTTTAGATTATCATTTATCATAGAAAGACACGTGGATGTCATTTTTATAAATACATAGATAGTAAGCTAGTGTTAAACACCTCTGTATTTTTATTAAGTAATTTCTCATAGATAATACAAGTATGACTGTAAACTGTTTATGGTATTAAATGATTTTCAATGTAATGAATCTGTTCGACTAGCCAGTTTCCTTCTTCATATAACTAAATATTTACATAATAATTGTATTTTGCTTTTTTAAGACAATCACCGTATGTTTATTCTAATTGTAAGGTCTAAGAGATATGATTTTTTGAAGTTCAATTACACAATGCGTTAAGTGTAAAAACAATACAATATAGCTGCAAATATAAAACAGTTTTTTTTTTGTTGTGGCATTCTCCTTATTGTAAAACTAAAAATGTCCGGCTATGCAATAATATATTGTTGCTCACAATATAAATAAAATACCTACATGATAAATCCGATGTGGGGAAAAAAGCTGCCAAGTTGAAATTGGACTGGGCTGGGCCAAATTAACATCGGAATGGGTACAATAAGAAACTTCGACGTTGTAGAAGGACCACAAAATAATGCAACCAGCCGTGAAAAGTGGAAAGAACGGAGGGAGTTGCCCAGCAACAAGACATAGGCTGATATAATAACATCTATGTAATATGAGAACAGCGGCCTGGAGCCCGAGTCTAGATTTGTACCCTGTTGAATGCAAAAAGACTAGCCCGCTATTACATGAGATTATACATAAAAACAATACAATATAGCTGCAAATATAAAACAGTTTTTTTTTTTGTTGTGGCATTCTCCTTATTGTAAAACTAAAAATGTCCGGCTATGCAATAATATATTGTTGCTCACAATATAAATAAAATACCTACATGATAAATCCGATGTGGGGCAAAAAGCTGCCAAGTTGAAATTGGACTGGGCTGGGCCAAATTAACATCGGAATGGGTACAATAAGAAACTTCGACGTTGTAGAAGGACCACAAAATAATGCAACCAGCCGTGAAAAGTGGAAAGAACGGAGGGAGTTGCCCAGCAACAAGACATAGGCTGATATAATAACATCTATGTAATATGAGAACAGCGGCCTGGAGCCCGAGTCTAGATTTGTACCCTGTTGAATGCAAAAAGACTAGCCCGCTATTACATGAGATTATACATAATGGCGAAATGCGGGTGTACCTACTGTAGGTACTCCTCTGCCTAATCGTTCGGGGAATACAGGCGTGATGATGTGATAAGACAATACATTCATAGTAAATGTTGGTTCATTCACGAATGCAAAAGAAAAAAACGAATTTTTGATTAGACGTCCATTTTAGCGTTAGTTTAGTTCACCTTTTCCCCGTATGCCAAGTAACGCTGGGTACGCTAAAAGGTCAAATTAGTTTATGCTACTCAACAATAGATGGCGTTTTCATAAAAGAAAATTATTTGAAATAGGTGTCGCTAGTGTTCTCTATTTGCCGCCCTTTTCAATAAAGCCAAGAGGCGGCTGGTTCAAAACATTTATTCAAACGAGATCAAAAACGCGCGACAGTCGGTTGCGGCAGACGACATCGTACCGAAATACGGTTTACACTTTAGTTTTAACACTTATCCAGAATAATAATTCTGAAATTAAATTAGATAAGTGTGGTGAATTGCGTTGTTTAGTAATAAAACTTCGCGAGTTTGGAGTTCAGCTGCGAACCTTTGAAAGGACTTTCTTTTGTCTAAACTAGGTAAGTCTTATTTTTAATGCAATTACTATATTACTTAAAATATATTATTATATATATATTTACTTATAATCATCTGCTTATGATGATATTGTATTAAGTTATATAATTATAAGTGATCTACTATGTAAATAGTAATGACAAATCACGATTTAGGATGTTTTTCGTACCGTACGAAAAAGGGACGTCGCTAGGTTTAGGTTGGTACTGGTACATTAAAATAGCAAGAAAAAGTTTATTATCCTGCGACGGAAGGAGAGAGAAGAAACCCCAAATTTTTTGTTTGTAATTATATTCGTTGATAAGTAATCTGTCAAGTTAAATAAAAATAACTTATGTATAAATTTAATGGATGTTAATTAAGAAGATTTATAATAGGACTTAACTGTTTGATGTTAAAATATGTATTTATAGTAAATATTACTGATTGTTTTTGAATCCAAGCTAATTTAGTCTAAGAAGGATCAGGTAAGGAAACTTCATGATTTTCACAATTGATAAATTGGATAAGATAAGATATGACCGCTAGTGTTGTTGTCGGCTGAGTTTACTAACAGTCCCTATTTAGGTACTTTATAATCTTGTACCTACTTCAAGTAGTAGGTATAGGCAGCATTTCATAGAAATTGAATTTAGCTACATAGATAATCCAATAGCAAAAAAATGCGGTCAAAAACAGTAGATTCCTATTTCTATTATTACGTCCTATATTGTAGGTATAATATCCTCACGAGAAAGCTATCGCTTTGCTAAAATCGATTTACCTGGCTCCTAAGTCTGTCTAATAAAGACGGAACTGCACATTTTATAACTTTTTGCGAACAAATCGCGTTTCCGTAGTCAGTTAGGGACCCACACCGGTTTATTGCTGCACGAGTCCGCACGAGGGCACGACAGAGTAAAGACATACTAACAAGGATATTTAACATAATATCATTGCATACTAAAGGATAAAAATACCATGGAGATTCATAATATTGGAATAATAAAAAAATCTATAAATTTTAGTAAGTTTTCATGCTCCCTGAAGCAATGAGTAAGTTTTGCGGGCACCCGAGTAAAGATGTCGTTTATAGGCACCTACCAGAATCGAAATCATAATTATGTGGTATGTATGGTATGTTATAATGGTTTGGCTAAACCCTATAAATTGGGTGCCATTTCTAATAGTATTTATCAGTTTCACAGCCTTTCGAACGGCTACGTCAGTACCTTTTTATGTGAGTGATTAAGTACTTAGCTATGCACTATATGCTCAGAGGCAGTGTCCGCCTGTGTACAATTTTGCGATCACAAATAACCGGCCAACCCGAATGTCTTCATAAAATCGTAGTTCAAAGCGGTGCTAAGAAGGAAACTCGTATCCGGTAATTAAAATTAAGCGCTATGTATCACGGCCACCAAGAATGAATTGCAAAATAGCCCTATCTTTGTCATTCCATCTTAATCCGGCCATGTAAACGTTATTAGACTCGCTTCACACGCCGATAAGTTACAAATCTTATGACGTAACTATGAAAAATCACTTCAGGCATGAAATATTTGCCTCCGGTTGACATTGAGACATGAAAATCGTGAGGTAATTGACAATAAAATATACAATGTCAACAGTCGGCAGTTATCACAGCGGTGCTACGTTCAGTTGGACCAAACTTGCTAAACGATTAGACATGCCTAAGTTAGGAAGTTAAACGCGCTTGTCGCAGTTGCCACTAGTTGACATTCTGTTGCTACCTCTACGTATCATGTTTCAACTAGTAAAACTTGTCTATCATTTAAATACAGCAGTTAGGTACTGACGACTTCAGTAAGAAACTACACATAACATAACATCACGCCAGTTTACGCCGAAGGATTAGGCAGACCTGCCTGGTAGTCGATTTTCTTCCCACATTTCGTTCGGCAGTTATGTTTAAGTTCCATTGCAATGATGAGCTTATTAACATCAACCGGGCACAAGTCCGGACTCCGGGCTGACAGCCCGGAGTCCGGACTGAGAATCTAGTTCTTCGGAAATCTTCTAAAGTCATCGAAGAACGTGTTTTTAATAGACCGAAAGCTATAGATATATTATTATACTCCATGCTTAGTCCTCGATAATTATCCTGATTTACTATGTAGTCTCACTACACTCCCATCGTGTGCACGCGAATATTCAGAGAATAAATCCTGCAAGAAAAAACTTTTACGCTGGCAACTATAACCAGCTAATGTCATTCATTATTTTCGCGTCGTGTAGCGCACATCATTTTAAGAAAATTATTGAATTTTCTTTTATAAACTTATTACTTTTGATTATTATCAACAACAAATAATACCAATCAACAAAATGTGGCGAAAATTGGAAAGAAACCGCTTAGGCGAGCTCAAGGGCGACTTCGGCGTCCCGTTTTTTGGAGTCAGTAATACAGGCCGATCGGCAAAAGACAATTATTTTTGTAAACGAAGAAGAAAACACAGGTATGTATGTGTGGTATAATGAAAAATTTCAGGGATTACGATTAATTTGGATTGCAAAGCAGCAGAGGATTATAATTATCGTCATACTGCCAGTGCTCGGTCCGTCCGTTCTTGTACAATGTAACATGAAGTTCGTGTTACACAAGACAGTATAGTGCTATGTGCAACAGGAGGTCCTGTTGACTCCCGTCGAGACTTGTTCTCGAACCTCAAGTTGGGGAAAAACGCACAAAATATAATGTATACCTAGAAGTTCTATGGTATGCACTGCCTATGCACAAAATGTTGTTTTTCTCTCGTGAGAAATTATTATTATTACAATAAGGCAGGAGCCTAGCTCTCGCAGCCTCAAGTTGAGGCAAAAAGCTCAAAATATAAATGTACTTATATCTAGAAGTTCTATGATATGTACTCAATATTGTTCTCTCGTGAGAAATTATTATTACAATAAGGCAGGAGCCTAGCTCTCGCAGCCTCAAGTTGAGGCAAAAAGCTCAAAATATAAATGTATATCTAGAAGTTCTATGATATGTATTCAATATTGTTCTCTCGTGAGAAATTATTATCACAATATTGATTGATAAAGAATCAGTTCTGCACATTAAGCATCATCAGACTTAGTTAGTCTATTGTGTGCTTTGTAGATCATATCCAAGATCTAAAGGATGGTTCTATGAGGTTGTATGAAGCAATGATAATGGCCTTGGGAAACCTGTCCAGTTCCAAGAAAACCTAAATGTTTTTACTTTCTTAAAATCATCTAAAATGACTAAGATTTAAAAATGATCAAGAAAGAAGAATTACCTTCATAATGTAAAATGCATTTAATACTAGTACTGTTGAATTTACTATTGCTGGATGCTTCAAAATTGAACATGGATTTAAACGGCTGAGTCACCCAATCAAGGAAAACAACCAGAGGGTGGAAGACCACCACAGTCATTTGGAATTGCATTACCGCAGTGTAAACAGTATCTATATTTTGATAAAAAACAATTGGAACACAACAAATATTAAAATTCTCACCGATGTTTTCACGATTATTAAGCAACTTACTTTGATGATACCAGTTAAACTAGATAAAAATCAAGATTAAAACAACAAATATAGCGAAACGGGACAGTTTCCTGTTTGGTGAAAAGTTCATTATTGAACATGTCAAGTCTGGGTAATTAAGAAGGCAGCTACAACTACACTGTTAAGTAATTGTAAGGAAAACTCCAATGCCCCTTCACGTTTGATTCAAGCAGGGGGGGGGCAAGTACCAATCTAGGACCATTGGGAAGTACCAACAGCAGAGGATTTCATCAGGCAAGACGTACTGATACAAACCTGTATGTCAATTATAGAGGTAACGACAATTGCATGTCTCCTTAAATATTTTACTCTTGCTGGCGGTGATCTTTTTCACACAAGATAAAGTTATCTGGTCATGTTTGAAGAGATATAGAATTCCATTTAAGGACATTCCTACACAACATAATACCTATAAAATTGTGCATTTTCAGAGTCTGAATATGTATTTAATACAACAAAAGAAATTGGTAAGTTGTTAGATTTGAGTGTGCAGTGTGCACCTATCAGTGGACAGTTTTTTAATCAAAAATATTTATTGTACACAAACTAAATGGAGGTTCCAGTAAATCCAAAATGTCTGAATATAATTTATCCATACACAACAGTTTTAAAATGAAAGACATACCTCAGGAGGTTATGTAAAATAAAATGATCATTTGGGCACAATTGATTTATAAGATGTCTATTTTTTAATATCATTGAACACTTATGACAAAACACATTTGAGGGTTTATTGTAAAAACAATTAATTCAATTGTTTGTGCTTTGGCTTGTGTACTGCCCCACACCAGTAATATCTTATATTTATACTTTAGTGGGTGATAAAAATCTGTGTTTTTATCTTGAGGATTTAACTTGTATTGGAGAACATTATTAAGAATTTTTTTTGAAAATTTTAGTAAAACTATAGGCTTTTGGAGTGCCTTGCATGTTACATAAATAAGGTTAAAACTAATCCCAAACCCAATTAAGTTGCTGAGTACTTAGGATTTGTGATTGATACAAAGTATATTATGACATTGTCATTGACAGATTTAAAGAGATATTCATCTATTATTTTACACCTTATCCTATCGGCTTGTTGTCCAGTTGTGAGTTTTGGATTTCTATGCTTAAGTACCTACACTAGAATTTGGAAAAATCCAAGATGTGTAGAGTTAGTTTACCACAGTGACTTTGATTTACATAATCAGCCTATAATGTTCCCACTGCTGGGACACAGGCCTCCTCTCTATGAGAGGGAGTTTGATTTAATTATGATAAATATGGGAAATATTTGTTTTGACAGTCAGATAGCAAATGGGGTTTGGAAAGTCAAGAAAAATCATTTAAGTTTTTTGGAATTTTTTGATATTTTTCTTGGTATAGAATATTTTACCGAATACTAAATGTATACCAAATTTTATGTTAAACAATACTAAGTACAACCTTAGATTATAATGTGTGGTAGTTAATTTAATAATCTTAATTGCCTGGCTAGGCATAATATGGCAGTGGTGTGAAGCCCTAACAATGGGGATATCCGCATTTTATGTATAATCTAAAGACAGCATAGAAGCTGATCTTGAGTCTAGAAATAAAAACATTGATTGTGTGTCTGGCTCCTGCAACATTTCAGGACATAGTGAGATCTTTTGGAAATCTTTTCCATTGATCTACATATTTGCTACTAGAGCTAATACTAAGTGTGATAGATATGAGATATCTGGCCTGTCACTTGTAGAAAATATAGATGCATTTACAGTAAATTGGAATTATTACCCATTATTTTATGCATTTCCACTATTTGGATTAATTTCACAAACTATTAAGTTGATCCGGTTTTTTGGCATCTTACTTTCTCCTATGAGACTATCACAACCTTGGTACCCATTTTTTAATTTCATGGTGAAATCACAGATTACAGTACTTATATAGTTTGAACCAACAAACCAATTTTTGCTGTCACCTTCCAGAATGCTGCATCCTTTGCACTGCAGCTTTTTTCCCTGGGGGCCTGCATATTGTCAGAGAACCGTTTAAGAAGCAAATGATACCACATGCCACCATTAAGGTCATGATATCTTCATTGTCAGATAACAGTGTCAGGCAGTATTCAGTAACACACTACATAAGTGGTGGACTTTCTGTAATGGTAAAAATATTCACGATATTTCTATCACTAAAATATTAAAGTTTCTTACACAAAAATTCAACAATGGCAGTTCATATACATTCAGCACTAAAAGATCTGCATTGTCATTGATCATAAATGCTGATGTAGGTACCGATCCTGTAATTAAGAGGTTCTTTAAAGGTATCTTCAAATTACAACAAAGTTGCACTAACTACAATGATATTTAATATAATATAATTCATTTATTTAACAGATCATACAATCCAACTTGTTAGACAATTAATCATAATACACACACATCTTACACACTAGTGTAAGTAAATTATATTTGGCAAATCCCGTAAACTAATTAATAACAATGTCAAAATGGATGTATGGGATCCATCAATGTTACTGAATTTTATAGAATGATGGTACCCATTACAACAATTATCACCTGACAAAGTAGCCAAAAAGTATGTAAGAATTATTTCAAGTCTTAAAGAATATAACTTATCTGTAATTGAGACTTCATAACATCCAAATTATTGATTCAAGTGTTAACATAAAAATCACTGATTGGTAAAAACATCTAAGACAGGAAAACGGCTAACAATTATTATGTTATCCTACTTTTCATATGGAACCTGACATTTGTCATGTGATTACATTACAATATTATATAAATTATACACACAAATGGTGTAATTCAGAGATAGGTAATACAGAAAAATTATTAATGCCTCATAATTATGTTAGTTAGCCAAACAATTAGTTATTGGATTAAACAAACAATGTTGGACAGTGGCATAGATATCAAAATATTTACTCCTCATTCCACAAGTCATGCTTCAATAGTGACTAGAGGTGTGTCAGAAGATAATCAGTATTTTTAAAACGGTTGTTTGGTCATAAGTTTTGCTAAATTTTTGCCAAGTTTGTTGGTAATGTTGACCTTGAGACTGATGTGATTTTTTTTTCATAAATTAAGTTTTGAGCCAAAAGAGTAGGCATACTAAATAGGTACATACTTGGTTGTTGATAATTAGAATAGAAGCATTATTAAAAGAGAATTAATTGAAAATGTGGTAAAGTTTTTCCACTTGCAATTAAAGGTTGATTTTATGTTTTAGTGTGAAACAAATGTTTGTAATTTCCAACTTCATCTCTCTAAACATCTACATAGTAAATCAGGATAATTATCGAGGACTAAGCATGGAGTATAATTACTAAATTAAACGAACTTACCTAAGTGAAGTTCTATTGTAATTATACGAAATGCTTAGTCCTCGATACTATGTTCCCTCCCAAGCCCTGAACAAGACCATAGTTTGTTTTTTGACCCTGGGATTGAAGTTGGGGAATTACTGTCTGTTAATTTTAATTCTCTCATTGCAGATTACTCTAAATAGAATGACATTAGCTGGTTATAGTTGCCAGCGTAAAAGTTTTTTCTTGCAGGATTTATTCTCTGAATATTCGCGTGCACACGATGGGAGTGTAGTGAGACTACATAGTAAATCAGGATAATTATCGAGGACTAAGCATTTCGTATAATTACAATAGAACTTCACTTAGGTAAGTTCGTTTAATTTAGTAATTCTACTGAAAAATAAATGTTTCCACTCCGGCCTAGTCGAGTCACAAAACAATAAAAAAAGTGCATTAACAACGTCGATTTTCCAGTTTTTGTGGATTCTTGACTCTCATTCAACCTTAGTTTTGTATCGGTTTGGACAATGAATTAATGATACCTACCAGACGTATCAACATTCTACTCATTCGAACACGGGTTTTTCCTGCGATATCATTCTAAGACGTTATTAGGTACTTAAAACCTGGACCAAATAAAAAAGTTTGAAATTGTAAAAAAACAATAGAAAGACTAGGTTGGTAAGGCTTGGTGGTCGTTGATATTAAATTATTATAATGCGGCTATGCTAGAAACTTATTATTCTTAGAAACTTTTGAAATAATTTAGCCTAATTAGGTAGGTAGGTCTAAACACTTCCTTTAAAAACGGTGAAGGAAAACATCGTGAGGAACCGGCCATGCCAGAGAAATATTTCTCGACGGCATGTGAAGCCAAGTTAGAGGCCCTTATTGGATGGCTTTAAAAGTCTGACACTAGACACAAGAAAAGAAGAAGATTAGGTAGGTCCATGCAAACCTAGATGGCCTTCCATTAAATAGCCAGATACATTATCTATCCATACAATCTTACTATTACACCCAACTTATTTTTTTTTTTGGTAGATCCTCTAGAGTAAGTACCTCATAGAAATTATTTTGAAATATTCAAGCAATTCTACTTTTAATTATTCCGTAGAACTTTATGAAGGTACTTAAGTAACATTGGCATTTTCCTACTTAACTGTCGGTCATAAACGTTATAAGTATGCCTCTACTCACCGGCTTCCCGTAAAATAATGTTTACCCAAGTCTTGTTAATAATTGTATGTTCCTGTTAACCTACAACAGAAAACTATAAATCCGACTGTCCGCACCCACAAGCGACCTCGTTGCCCGTAGCAGGTATGCCATACAAGCTCGTAGCTCGTAGAGCCGCAAGGGTACAGAGCTAAGTTGACTATGCAGTAACATAACATAATATAACATCACGCCTGTAATCCCCGAAGGGTTAGGCAGATGCGTACCTATAGTACCTACACCCACATTTCACCAGTTAGTTTAAGTCCCATGTAATGGGGCGATCCTATTGCCATCAACCGAGCACAAATCCAGACCAAAGTCTGAATAGGCAGTCAATCAATCCGCCTAGCCTTTTCTCACTATGTTGGGGTTGGCTACCAGTCTAACCGGATGCAGCTGAATACCAGTATTTTACATGGAGCGACTGCCTATCTGACCTCCACAACCCAGTAACTGGGTAATACGATATCCCCTATACGTAAGACCGGTTGGCAGTAATATCTGAAAAACTTTGAAACTAGATTGTCACCATAGTCATTTAGTCATGTTGTTCAGGATGCAATCAATCAGAAGCCTTTTATAGACTAAATATTATTCTAAAAAAATAGCTATAACTTATCTTGACATTTTAATTATGTCACATGAATAAACAAAGCATCGAATCGGCTAAACATATGTTACGAACGATAACCATATGTGTTATTCTAGCCGTTTAGCTGATGGTGACAGCTACTGGATGCTGATTGGCCGTGACACGTTTAACTATACTTCTCATTTGACAACTGTGACGAACAGCGTGCAAAGCGACTGAATTCGTCAACGACGTTTACGATCGCCGCGCCGTGGAGAATCGTGCTTTTCAAATGAATCACGCCTCTGTCACCTCTGCGGCTTCATTCATTATAGTAATGTGTAAATGAGTATTATTTCTACCATAACATTACCGTTGGAATGTTAAGGCTTTTAAACAATTTATCATGGCTAACTTCATACGGGCTAGTTCTACAGTTTTCATTTACATGGCTGTAGGATATTTCAGCACTTTCTAATGGTACCTACGCTTTTTTAACTGTTAGGTACTACCAATGGTAAGTACATACTTAACTAGCGAAATGTGTGTCTCTGCCTTACCTTTCGGGGGTTACAGGCGTGATATTATGTTAATGTGATAACTTATTACCAATTATTTGGGTTGTAAGCAATCGCTTCAATATTCAGCAAAGTAAATGATAGGTAGGTACCACGAAAGGTGCAAGCTCATACCGAGGACCTTAGGTTTACCAAATTTTTTAAGTAGGTACTAGCCTAGATAATATCAATTTATTTAGGTATTTGATAAGTAGCTTTACCTATGCGAGTGATATGTTTACCTATTAGCGTGGACAATGTCCATCATCTGGTGTGATTCTGTTCAACACTCGACCGAAACGAGTGACAGCTGTTACCCATACAAATATTTGCCGGAGTTTATCTTTCAGCTTGTAAAGATTACGACTTTACGAGTTACGACACACTGTTTTTTCAATCGGGTTGCCGCCATACCGCCTCGTTCATCATTTTGACGTAATAGGTAACTACTCGTAAATTTTTACTCATTGGATTAACGTCACTTTACTAATATTAGGTCGTATAAAGTAAAAAGTGCCTAAATTAGTTATGCAAATTAATGCGGTTCTTTGCGCAGGCGGGTTGCCGCCCGGCAAAATATATTATGGGGAAATGCGGACCGGACATCCGACTGTGTATATGCTTATATATAAATTACAGGGTACTGAAACGCCTATTATAGTTGTCACCTTGAACTTATGAAATAAAAATAACAATGCACAGTTTTTCATTCTCCTGGCAATGCCATGCCGTAGCACTAGAAGTTATGAAAAGAGGCTTTGTTTATTTCAGCGGCAGTTCGTAGAATGTGAATTGTAGAAGTTGTTGAACTACCCGCTAGTTCTATATCTGAAAATATGTCCTTCTATTACAACAGTTAGCACTTGTCTTATCTTCTGGCAATTTTCGCATTAAGGCCTTAGAAGTTGTCGAGATTAGCTGATAGAGGAGATAATTGCATTAAATTATTGCTTCGAGGACTTTATTTAAAACTAATTGCGCCCCGCGGTTTCACCCGCATAAGTCTCGATACCGTGAGAATATCGGGATAAAAGTATCCTAATCCTGGCCATGTTCTACCCATGTACCAAATTTCATCCAAATCTGTTCAGCCGTTTTAGCGTGAAAGCATAACAAACTAACCAACAAACAAACTCACTTTCACATCTATAATATTAGTTAGGATTAGTTGTCTTGTCTTGAAAATGTCATTGTTCAAGAAAATTATGAGCTTGACAGTAATTCTCATACAAAGGATTGAAAAAAAAACAACAAAAGCTATTTTTTTTTATAATTTTATGCAAGACTAGATAATACATAATTACCAGACTGTCAAACTCACAACATCTGAGGGCGAATTTCACCAATGAAACTGATCGCGATCAGCACATCTAAACCGCGTTCAAGAGCTGTAAAATTCACCCTCTAGGCTGTAAGTGAATTATCAACACCCGTCCAAATCACTGACAAGAGTTTAGTTTTGACATGTTTTTCATAAGCCTTTCAGAAAATTCTATACGCACAATAAAAAAACCTTGTATATGCCAGCTACAAGCAGCTATAAATCAAAACGTATAATTAAGCAGATTATTGTTTGCAAAGTAATTAACTGCAACGATACCTTCCTTTGCTATGACGTACGTATGAATTCCCCATGAAAGCGTTTCTAATCCATGACGACATGTCATTTGCAACTCATCAAATAAATCAATCACTATAGTAAGTTATTAAAAAGATATTTAATCTGCCATTAAGTTGCGATACAAATCTATGAGCTATTTATCCTTCATTAGGGCCAAACATTAATAAATTGATAATAGTTCCTACCTACCATAATTGGATGACTCTATAATGAGTCAATTAGAAGTTTTTATTAGAAAAAACATCACTATTTTGCAATCATTAACTACACCTGATATCGACGACATTCTAAAATGATTTTTGGTAGGTATAGCGGAGTAGCCATTCATTCAGGATGTGATATAAATTAGGCATCAGACCGCCAGTCATTGATACACAAAATGTTACACTTGATTGCTTATATGCGGTATTTGAGACCAGACCAGACTTGACTACTTACTAGTAATATGAGCAGTACTTCGAACTAAAGCACAAAGTAAGAAACTAAGCAATTATTTCAAGGAAGCCAATTCTTGCCGCATTTGATTACAAACACCCTTATTCTGAAGTCGCTCGATTAGTCTGCTCTCATAGATATATGATCTGTTCCAACCAATCAGACGGATATGTTCCACAAGCCAACCCGCCTTTCGTGCAACGACAAGCGTAAAAAGATGATACAGCATTAAACCTGGTTTACGAGCAAGTGTAATTGAAGCATAAAATACGTAATTGGCTATAAATTCTTAGTTCATTCTTCGGATTTTGTAGTAGGTAACAGCGTAATCCGAAAACAGAGCATTTTCCATTCTCTATCTAGAATAATCTGGATATGATATTTTTCTTATTCTACTTCATTTTCCTGTTTTCCATTAGTTTTTTAACTCGGCGTCGTAGGACAAAAGCACAACATTATTTGGTCGGAAAGCCCGTCGCTTCGGTTCAGCTACTCCGAACATTTCGTAGAACCTTGACATTGGGAACAGAACCAGTTTACCGAGAGGTACAATCAACAGAACAAAAAATATGAGTTACCTACGTAGCTAAGGAGCCTGAATCACACCGATAGGTTTTTTGTGTACTGTAGTAATTGCACGTACACACCTACATAGTCTGAATATAGTCGTGCAAAATACGTGACGGAATCAAAATATTAACAACCTATTTGGGAATTCTATAAAACGATACCTCGACTTGAATTGCAGAGAAGGCGGATCCACTCTCGAATATACCGGGTCCATTTCTATTCCCACATAGGGACATTTGTATGAATTGAATTTGTAAAAACGGACGTTAAACTATAAGGTAATTTATAAGGCACTGGCTCTAGTGCCTTATAAATTACCTTATAGTTTAACGTCCGTTTTTATTTATGTATGTTGTGATTGTGATAACACCCACAACTCCATGAGTAACATCACATACGAGTTCTTTTTCTTTTATTTGTTTACAATATGATCCGCGTAACAAAAGAATTTTCCGCAGTTATAGGTGGTATACCTAATCTTGCCAAATTCCGTTGAATACAATTTCACATGTTTAAACATTATATGCAGTTTAAACATTATGAGCGGCAAACTTTCAGACGAAACGATTTATAAAATAGCTCAACAAGAAAAGTGTGCTGGCGATGTTGGCGCCTGAAACCTAATTAAAATTCTAATTTTCATATAAAAATGTCGAAAAAGAAAACAGTTTTGCTGAGCACATAAAACTAAGCTTGTTAAGCAGTGTAATGATAAAGTGTTACAGATACTGAAGGCAATTATTTACTCGACCACATCTTAAGATAACTCGCTTCTCACATATTTGTAATGTCCAATACGCGCTATGTACTTTGAGTCACTTTACAAATTGCTACTTCGTTTACTGCTGAAGAATGCGTATATATGAATGTTTTTCATGATATTAAAAATTACTGAAACAAATGGTACCATTTAAAAAAATGTTTTGCATGTGTTTCAAATAGCAGATAATATCGTAACTGATTGTTTGATTTTGTATTTTAGATACATACTTAATACACTAGTAGCTTCCAGTACCTAGGTACTGGAAACTACTAGAACTTCAAAGTCCATTAACACACGTGTTAAAGAACGAAAGGCTCGAGGCCTGAGGGCACTTATAAAAAGCCGAAATATTTCATTTCTTGTACAAAGGTTTTATAACAATCAGAGCGTGTCCGAATAAGAAAAAAAGTTAATGGATATTGAACTTAGTAGCTCGATCGTCTGTCCTTCTCAAACTAGCGACGTCAAACAGAGATACTCCAAACGACGACGTGATACTCCAAAAAGTTTTTTTTTATTTCTATCAAAATAACCGAGTCATGGGGGCTTACGGAGCGTAACCCCATCGTTTTCCTTCTCAGTTCTCGGGATGTAATTATGGCCGGCCCGGAGCCACGACCATTATTATCTGAGAGAATCAAAAAACACGCGAGTATGTAGGAAGGTACCATAGATAATTGACTCTACCTCGCGGCAACCGAGCACACCAGTTACGTCCACACTCACATACCAAATTATGATTATCTAAATAAGCTGCACGTTAATATTTTTGTGGCTGCTTTAATTATTTAATTGAATGTAATTATAAGTCAATTAGAGCATCCTAAAAAAATATATTGTACCTCGTGTCAGTCATAATAAGGAACAAACATTCGCTCAAAATTTTAAATAATACAATACACCGCTTGCTGGCTTCGTGTAGTTTGACGACATTCTTAGATTTCTCAATATTTGTATACCTTGATCTTCAAATCATTCGGCTGTGTCATTTGGGTTAAACGGGATAAAAAGGAGATCTTGAGGTACCTACAACCGACCATTCGCTCAATTACGTACCTCGTTTACCTAGGTACCTTTCAGAGAAAAAGCAGGTATTATCATTATGTTGCAGACATTTTTATCTTATTACAGAAATCGACCAACAAATACATAATCAGATATCAAAATTCTGAAATTCTGAAAAGCTATTCGTCATAAAAACACAAAACAATATTGATTGATTACATTTATTTACGTCGATAAAATACGCGGTACATTACCTACATATCAACTAATGATACTAATCGAATAAAATAATATTTGGTACTTAAAAACATATTAACCGATAAGGTAACAATGTTAATTGTATGCGTCCATGATTATAATTATTGCGAATTTTTTTGATCATTATCACTTTTGATAGCAATCGCAAAAAAAATATCTTAAGAATTATTGCCAAACCATAAGACAGACAGACATACCCAAGGTACTGCCTACCTGCTACACTATGGCGCAATTTCTGAACCTCTATGGTCTTCTTAACACTTTAGTGGGATGCGAATCCGTGTAGGTCGCAAAATATTATGACCACAGACCGAGGAAATGAAACAATGAGGGTCATAATTTACTGTAGATTCTCTGCCAACTTGATTGCAGATGTATGTAATTGTAGGTCATCAGGCTGATTCAGGCTGCCATATTGCCAACAAATGACTTCCATTTTATATACTTACTTTGCACTTCCGACCTTGCTACTTCGATACCCTTTAAAAGTGCCCTTAAACTTTTGGTAATAATTACAAATTGATGGAGCAAACTTCCGGCTCTACAATTATTAAAACTTTGACAATATCGATGAAAAGAAATTAACATTAACGATTTAGCCGTAATTTCACCAATAAAACTGAACACGATCAGCACGTAAACCACGTTTAAGAGCTGTCAGTGTCATTATTTTCTTTGGAATATTGACACTGACAGCTCTTAAACTCCGTTTAGGTGTGCTGATCGCGTTCAGTTTCATTGGTGAAATTCGCACTTATTGTCGCGATATTTTGGAAACTCAATCAAATGAAGTATCAATGATGTATGAGTTAGGAGCCTATTCATTAGTTAACTTCTGACATTACCTTCCAAAGGTAAAGGTATGTTTCAATAAGCAAGGCTCCTAGCGATGCATGAAGAATCAAATTACATACAAAGACCCTTTCGTCCTGCATATATACGAGTACGTTCTGTATTAGCAATTAACTGCCATAGAAGGAACCTTTGTAGCAGAATAGCAGCATCTAAGCATAAGATTAGGAATATACCTATACCTACCTATATCTGAGTATACATATAAATGATAAATTAAAGTCGCTTTTCGTGTTTGTCCGTGTTCTGTATGTCCAGGTTGTTCTTCTAAACCACTCAAAATATTATGATGAAGTTTTCCCCATTGTGAAGAGAATTTATTCTAGAAGGTTTATGAGTTAATCTTAAGTTACCTAAAAAATCTCGATGTTTTTTCAAGTCGCATAAACCATGCGAAGCAGAAGCCGGGCGCTAGTAGCTAGTAGTAAAATACACAAACTCAGGGTAAACTTGTAACAAAAACCTTTTCGGAGACATTAATAGGTGCTACGGCCCTACGGACAGGTGGCAGGGCGCCGGTTCGTACCAACCAGTGTCAGTCTGTCAGATCCTTAAATGACGACCCGGAAACCTTCAACCGGATATTGTCATTTACTTACATTTTCTAAAGATATTTAAAGGGGTCGATACCACTGTTGAATTATTAAGCTTAAAGTTTGCAGCATATTTGGTAAGCAGCCAGGAAATTGATCAGAATTTTAAGTTTTGCGAAAAGTTGTGCAGAGGAATGTAGGTAAATGCAATATTGCTACGACAGACCTACATACGATAGTTTCCTAACATTACGCAAATCCAGCCCAAAGCCCCACCTTCCTGAGTTATTACAATAATGAAACAATAAAATGTTACTACCTTAGAATATTAGAATGGCGGTGTGCGGTGTCAGCGGGCAGTCACGTTAAACGGGTGCGCCGCGGCGCCTCCCCCGAGGGAAGCCGACGATTACCTCATTGCCATTTGTGGCGTTTGAATCCATTACTACATCACACTATGTTCAAACTCGATAACTAGGCGTGTCTCCTGTGTCTTCCTAATGGACATTAAATTAATTTTCCTATAAAACAGACAGGTAACATTCAATCAAATTACCTAGAAGCATTACGTGAGTCATGATAATCGGTGGTTTTTCGGCAGTGCCAATGCCAAATGAATATCTACTGCATAGTTCTCGAAATATGACCAATTAGAAAGGACTAATAAAAATCCCCAAGTTATCTACATATATCGATGACGCAGCTATATCGAACTTCTAGTGGGAAAGTTTTACGTAAAAGAAACCTGATGTTTTATGGAGAAACAACATTCGGTACACAGCACAAATGGAGATTTCACGTACAACATTCAATCGTCCACTGGACAATTGATTTCCAACAAGGAGTCCAAGTCCAACATGAGCAGTGCCTTTATGGCTTTGCCTTTTCGTTACTGATGCATGTTAAGCATCGGTTGATCATCTGCTTTGGCAGACCATTCAGCTACTTATACCATTTGCGTTTTACCATAGCAATAGCGGTCATTATAACTAAATAAATATCATGTCCATGAGCAACTCCGGCCTCGAAATAGATCAATCAAACAATTGTGTGCGGTCCGAATGTGGGTGTCCGAATATGAGGTACAGCAACATTTTGTCAGATTCGTTAAGTAGGTAGATAGCATTGTTTCTATTTAGACCTGGGTATAAAAAGAACATGACCTGGACCAGTTTGTGCTCACCCACGCTATAGTTGTATGTAAGTCAATTGAGAGGGAAGAGTGTTATTTCTTGTAGGCGAAGATGAGTTAGCAACGGGCCCGCTTAGCGTTGATTGCATTGATTGGACAAACAGCTCACTCTATGGTTGAAAACGACCACTATATCATTTGTGTGAAACTTAATAGGACAAATTCTTGATAAAAACGTAAGATACCGGATGGAAGCTTCCATTTGGCGTGGTCATTCTTTGAAATAAGATGACGCGACCACATCGGACACGGTAACCTGTCAGGTCTACCACTAGCGTATCGGTATTAAAATCTATACCGTCCTTATACTTACTTATAAAGTAATTTAAATATTCATCATTCAAATGATTCATATAAACGATTACTGATAGACTATGCAAATACTATTTTCAACTTATTAGTGATTAACGCGTGCCTTTTCTCGCTAATCATTAAAAAATATACGATTATTCCCTTTGTTGTAATGTTTTGTATCCGGCGTGTGTCATAGAAATCTTTTTACCATTTACGCGGGTTTTCTCATTATAATAGAACCATGTTTTGAATGATTAAGTGGTTCTGGTAATGATTGCATGCGGGTAAAGGCCGCTGTGTCTGCGCCAAAGACTATTATGGAACTCGAAGGCTGCTCGAAGCGAACAGCCAACAACATTTCATCCTCTGGGACGAAATTGTCATTGTGCATTAACATTGAATTCCTTACGATGGCCATCAAATAAAATGCTATTAGTTCTTTGTACGAAACAACGCGAAGCAAAATAATAAAGAAAGCAACAAAAGAATGTTAATTAAAAAAATCGAGCTAATTAAGAGTCCAAACTTACGTAGCGGTATGCCACCGTGATTTACCATAGTGTAAGAAATGTGACCCTGTGTGCTAATTATTGCTGATACCACGATTATTATTTTATCACTGGCAAAAATTACAATCAAGCATTTACGTTTATCCACTAATAAATAAAGGCGTGTCGGCGCTACGCCAAAAGGATTAAAATAACTTTTTCTACAAACAAATTCCGTTGTGATAACACTTTGATATGATTATGTATACTCAGCCATGACGTAAATCTTTTGGAAAGGTGTAGCAAGATAAGGCCAAGATCATCTCAATATCGAACTGAGTAATCTCTATCAAAATGTTTTTAGAAGTGATGTTTTCTGGAAGTACCTTAGTACAAGATTAAATTACTCATTCGTGATTGTCGTGCGTGATATGATAACAATCCTAATTCTATTTAAATAGATATTTAACAAAAATAAACAACATTATATTTGTAACAGTTGTCCAAACGTGTATTAGAGTGAAGATAAATAATACCTACATAATTAAGTATATATTTTGAAGTGGACCCCCTGCGTAGCATAGTGCACTTGAGTCACAAAACTAAAACTGTTTTCAAATCCTCGGTTAACCCATTATTGTTTATTTTAGAGTGTGTTTAATATTTAAACAAACAAATAATAACTTTAAAATTTATGATCTTGGCTGCAAGCCTGTAGCCGACAACGGGGGTCATCGTCGTTTTTAAAGCGAATCGTAAAATTGTGCATTACGAGCGCATGCATTTGTTGGCAGAACCGCAGACCATCCTGTGTCAACAGCATTTAAATAAGATATATTCTGATTTGTGAATTTGTGATACATTTTGTTCATTGTTCTTGCACAACATTACCAACTTACGATATGTGTAAATGCAGGTATGTACAATTTTTCGTAGTTCATTTGTTTCAGTAGGTATACCTTATTGTTAAATTAAGTTCTGCAACGCATTTTATTAAAAAAACATAAATATTTATTTAATTAGGTAGAAAGTTTCAAATAAGTGTATTACCAATTTCGCGATAGATTTAAAAGTGGTAATTTATCTAGGTGTAATTTAGCTGCCATCACAAACAAGTTTTCAAATTATATTTTTAGAATAGAAAGCTCACTTTGTATGTATCCAACATATACTTAACGGATCAATGCATAATAAGTAGAACTTTTTTGTATATATTCATCGGTCACATATCGGGAATTTGTACATGCATCGTAGGTCAATGAACCTTGTTTGAGTAAAGGAACATATTTAACGCCTGTACGGCGGGCGGTAACTGGCGGTTTTTTAACTGTGGTTGTCAAAACCTGTTATGATATTCATCTCGATGGTCTCTAGATGATATGAGCTTGACATTACCTACAACTGTTCTTATTTACTTACTTATCAAAGCTGAGTATGTTTTGTATGTCAAGTAAGGATAGGAGTATATTATACACTTTATAATATACTTTTTAAATTCTTTTATATTAATCTCTCAAGTACATTGTAAACAGTAGTAATTGTATAATTTAGAAGCATATTTTTTCCATTTTTGTAAATGTAGTAGTAGTAGGTAAGTAGGTACCATGGAGCCCTTTAATATGGTATCATGACGTATGTTGACTTGAAAGAGCATGGCAGATGAGAGTATGTCATGCTCACTTAAATGTCTTGCTGATGTTGGTGCGTGTTTTGGATCATTCGGTTCCCTACAAAATGATTAAGCTGGATGGTGCTGATCCACGTGTCATGTTCGGGAACGGGCGCCGTTAGTTGAGACTGGTCATCTCTTATATGCGAGGGCTTATTTTTAATGTTATATTTTGAATTGATTTTGATTATTTTTTGTTGTACTTACATTTTTCTCACATATAGAAGCAAAACAAGAATACTGTACCCAGGATTTTGTAATATCTGTATCCATATTTAAAAGAGTGTCCTTGGAGTTTCTTGCCCATTATTCTCCATAGAGATCTAAGTTTTGGAATGGGCAACTAGCTTCAACTTTATGACTAACTGACCGACTCTTTGACAATTCAAAAGTGCCTGTACTTAAATGGTTTAATAGAAATAAATAAAAATAAAATAAATGTACCTATACAAATTGTACCAAGTAGGGCTGACTAGTTGGGGCACAAAACCTTGAAGAAAAAAAAAACAATAAACCAATAAGACACTGTAGAATTTATTTCAGTCAGAACAGAGAAGCTAAGATCGACAAAACTTTTACGACTACCGTCATTCGCTAAGTTAAAGTCGTTTATGTTTAGTTAACTTATGAACGACGACTAACTGAATGATGCGCGATCGATTCGAAGATATTCGATACGAGCTTAGATTTATAATCAGGCCCGAAATTCTCGCCAATCATAATCTCTTACCAGACATATATTATGATAAAACAGCTATTTTGTATAGCCCCCACAAAGTACTCAACTAGTACAGGTATGCCCATTCTTAAGAAATCGTATCGGGAATATCAATGAAATGCTTAAAGGGAAATCAAATTCTGTACACGATTTGAATACGCAGACACCGTGGTAATGTGGCCTTACTTACTTAACACTGTAATAATAGTTTCCTGAGTGAAATTACAATGAGGTTCTATTACTAATTAATTAGCTTGCAACTTGTGACTTGACTATGAGTGATATAACCAACAATGCGGTTATAGTAATTATTTATTCACTTAGGTTATGCATATTTATTGTTTGGATGAGCTCATTATTTCACATGGCACTTCCTAGGAAACGCAGAAACTTTATGAAGTCTTCGTCGAACAAAAGTAGGGTAGGTACTGATGTTACTTACCTACGACAACAGGGAAAGCTTAGCTCTATAAGGAGGTACCTACTGTTTTGTATGTAAGGAATTAGGTAAGTATTTTATATGTAGGATATTAATTGAAGTCAGATTTTATTTTTTCCTCAAAACTGCTTCTCATTATTCTGTATATGAAGTGTGTTGTGTGTAGGTATGTACGCTTATATTTTATCACTTCGCAATAAGTATGTATATTGATATTTAGGTAAAGGTTCTTTAGATACCCAAGTAGTTAACTTAGTGATAACGATAATATTTATTTGAATGGATTAACTTTTTGGGGTAACGATACCTACTGTGAAGCACTTAACTTGTCTGATAAAAGTTTATTTGCCACACCCAATTTTATTTATTAAATATTTGACTTCACGGGAAATCGATAACTTTAACAAAAAAAACAAGTAACACTATCTCTGGCTTTAAATCGTAAGTAAATAATGACATCTGTCGGATAGAGGGAAACAATGTGAATATCAACGACTCGACGTAAATAAACATTAAACAATGACATACATATAATAACTTATCTTAATATAAAGTGTCACATTACACCAGCTCGCCATGACCTCATTTCCAGTAGCGTTTTCCAGTAATCAGTTATCACTCGCTACTTGTTTTTCCCTATTGTTTGTATAATTTTTTTTTCTTTTTTTTTTAACCTAGTGCTCTTGCTTTTGCAATGAACTGGGTATAAACTCCTATTATATCTGTGTATCTAAATAATGTTCGTCGATGTTTACCTAACGGTTTCGTGACAAAGAAAGCTTGCCATTCCTAATGTCGCTTCAAAGGATATTAATTGAAAAGCTGCAGAAAGTTACGTTTCGTAATGGCTGCCTTGAACCTTGAATAACTAATGTCTCCCTTCCCTTGTCAATACAAAATACTGACATGTCATGTCGTTATAATCACAGTGTTTAACTACATTATATTTTAGATACTATCATAACGACAGTTTTTGGTTCAGGAAAGTATTCAAGGCCGGTCGCACCTACTCCAAAATCATCCATTATCATTTACCTTCACTAAGTAACAGAAAAAACATAAATTTTCATTTATATGTCCAATCTTCAATCAATTTATTGTGACGTCAAACAAATATTTGGGTCGTTTCCACTGTATTGTAATAATACAGTTGGTATATATCTTCCAGTAGCATACCATTAAGTGGGGACATCAACAATGGATTTAACTATCTGATGATTAGATAGGAATTGTTGATATCGTCCTGAAATTAACCTTTGGGTACATACACTTGTTAGTTATATGGAACAACGTGAAATATTACTATTCAAAGTTACAGGAAATCACTTTCATGCTAATTAATTCTTTTTAGATTTCCGGAAGTACCTATTTACATTTAAATGATCCACCATACATAGTTACCAAAGACCATACGTAGATATTAAAAAAAATACAGGTAGTTTCATAATCAAACCACGTTTGATAAATCCGTTGCCTTTTTTATGCACTCAGTCATTGCGGATATCGATATTGTAATTCGCGACCAAAATCACGAAGCATTTACATTATAATTTGAAAGTGTCCCAAACTGGTAGCAGCATGCCTATCACGCATCGCAGTAACAAGACTGTGTCGTGATTTTCGACCAAACTCTGATATGAAGTAACGGTTGGCGACAAACGCTGGAACTTGTGACTTCCGCATCCTTGCACAAACTTGTAAAGTAGACCTTAGCAGATCCGTACTAACGACTCGAATAGCATGGACACATTGATCGCGTCCTGTTACGCGCCCTCATATAGTTCACACCTATTACCTTCAACCGGCTCATTTTCGGCAAACTGACCACCGTGACTAGCTAATGCAGCTTCATTGTGGCTCTTCCTGTCATGTCCATGAATTAGACAAAATAGTATAACCGCTCTCCCATGTTCACCCGTATCGTCATGAATGCCGACAATGGTGGTATAAAATATTACCATAGTAATCAATGCGTGACGCTTTGGTAAATAATTATTAACACCTGCTCGCAGTTGTCTGTGGGTCCAGCCTAGCGTAAACACAATCTGTGGTAATTAGAATATATTCCATTCGATACGCTGTATTTAAATATGCACTCGATAATAGGTACACAGGGCTAACTAGCAGTATAGCATTAGCTATACCTACTGCTAGTTAGCCCTGTATATGATAGTAGTGTAGGTACACTGTAGTTACCTTTCTATAACAGAATTCTTTCAGGCTAACAAAACAAGCCTCGGGATGCCAAATTCGTAGCCAAACATTATCATTGACTTTACCATTATTATTGTTTTGATGCTAAATTGAACGTGAACCTACTTGGTGTATCAGGGACTTAGTCGACGTAAGTCGTAAAAATCAACTCGAGGTAAATGGTTTTAATATTGATTTGTACCTGCTGGTATAGTCATTCAACCTACATTGCAATTTTCACAACATTTACTTTCGTACAGCCTGCATTTGCCAAAAATCTGGGACTTTAAATCAGTAACTAAAGTAAACTGTAAGTAGTTGACCATGATGATATTTCACAAGAAAGGAAAAATAAACGATTCCATATAGTTTGACGCGTTTAAACTTTTGAATGTGCCTAACATATTCAACAATATCATTATTAGGATTGTACAAATAAATAAGCCTAACAACGACTTATGAGGTGGTCACACACTCCAGTTGGAGACGCAGCGACTCATATTTGTTATCATAAAGTATTAGCACACTCACGATAGCTAAATCTAAATCTCGTGCAAACACGGGCTACCTACTTACATCTCTAGTAATTTGTGTGGACAGGCTTACATATTAAACCAGTTTGAACAAAACGAGAAAGCACCCGAAAGGTGTTCCTACAATGTCTAAACTGAAACAGTTACAATTGTAGAAACTTTGACGAATATCGGTTTTGTGTGTCCTCAGCTTCATACGATGCACAGAGTACTTTTACTATATATACGATGTGCCCAAGCAAAATAACAAATCCATCTGCCAAATGAAAAGCAGTAGTATTGTTTCAGATAATATCGTTGTTTAAGATGTTGTTGAACGGTCAAGCAATAAAGAATTACCTACTAGATCGTAAGCATAAAATACAACTTTGAAAACGATTTTCAGCTGAGAAATTATGAAGAGGAAGATGTGACGAGTCGGTTTATTTCATCCACAATTTATCAAACCTATAGTGGTACTTAGTATAGGTATTACATCCAGTCCGGAAGTGCAGTGCGGTTAATATTCATAATTTATTATATCACTTAATTTCCAAGAAACAGAACATAAAACGGTTGGAGGTTACTGAATGCACAAACGCATTAAATTACCGAGTACAGGTGTACACGTAGTTTTGCGCCCTTTAAGAGCTGACATCAGGCTTTTATGGCAAATAATTACTCAGTGGTGCGGTCATGGTAAACGGCATAGACCTTGTGAAGGTGCGAGCTTGCACACACCCGAAGGAATTATGGATTACTGCCAAGGTCTTAAAGGTCTTACAGATTTATTGTTGAATGGCTTTGAAGAGAGCTGAAAATTTTAAAAAAGGAGATAGTTTAGGTAACACATTTCTTGTTGAATGATTTTCAAAAAGGTTAAACTAAAAAATAAAACCGTATCTATGATAGTTAAACAATAGGGGTGATTACAATAGGTAAGCTATGTAATATAGACAATAGGTTCACAAATTAATAAAATTACATTTTCCTCAATCTAATAGGTAGATCATGTTCATCCAAGTTATAACTATAGTTGGGTGCCACTAACACTTTGGGGATTTTTCGTTAAAGGAACTGTCGATGAAAACTAATGTAGGTACTTATAGTTAGTAAACTGTCTGTTTTTAGTACCGATGATACTTTTGTCCTTCCATTGTTCTGAGTTTAAAAACAAAATTAAAATATCCGGAAACAACAAAGACTCATTTAACGAGATAATGATGGCACAAATCACTATAATTAAAACTATTCTGTAAAGTTCTCCCACAAAAGTGACCCTACTGTCGGAGTTTTATCTGGTATCCGCCGCTTTCCCAATTTCCTGTGAATTGTTCCATTCAGTTCAGTGTCCTACGCCTAACGACTGAACCGTTCACCCTATAATAGTTAATTAGTGTAATTTGCGTCCGGTCATCAGTCCATCACACGAGCCATTTCCCTACACAACTTGACTAGAAGTTATTACTGAACCACAACACCCTTTATCACTTCCATTGTTCCAATAGCCGAGAGCCAGAACAGTGAAAAATGCTAATCACCGAACTGTATATGTTATCAGATCTAGTGAACTAGCGATGTATATCGTAGCCTTTGGAAAAAGCTGTGCTTTTTGTAACAAAACTTACGTGTAGCATCATAATTTTACCGTTTCTAAAGATTGTAAGACCCGGTCATAACTCTTTTGTGAGCTGAATAAGTAATTATGTTTTCCATTTATTTCCATTTATAGACTTACTCAATAGTTATATTAAAACTAAGTTAGATTGCAAAATGTAGAACGTTGTAGGCACGCGATAGCTAAACACGCATCAAGCGCCTGTCATCTGGGCGTAATCTAATGATTAATGGTAATTAAAGAAAGCTTAAAGAAACTGTAGCATTATATTTTATTTTGTTCACAGAACCATGGGAGAGCTAGGGGCGAAGCTTGGGCTCGATGAACTGACTGGTGGAGCCGCCGGCATCAGCAGGGCGCTCCTAGCAGAGTTTATTGGTAAGTGGAAGCTATATTTTTAAAAAGAATGAAAATAACAGTATCACGGTTCTTTACATCATTACCTACTCCATGTATTAATAAACTGAGATCATACAATACACTCTCTGCTGTCATGATTATTCTCAAATGTTCCCCGTCATTCGGATCTTGGCGGTCCATCATGCAAGAGAATGAAATTCCAGGCATTACTTACTTAAAAGGTACTTTAATGATATAATGTATTTATTAGGTAGGTAAAATTAATATATTGAATTATTTAGTAAATTATTAAAGAAACAACATGATAGCTTAACCACAGCTGTGCTCACAGTTTTTCTATGAAAAATACACCTAACTAGGAATAATAAAATTCCATATTGTGTTGACTGCCAGCACCTTAATCGGAGTCGTCTAACAGCCCTAATAGGTGACATCAGTGAACACTTGCGAAGTTGCGAAGCATAGGTACCTTACTAAGTAATGTCATACGATACGTTGAATATTGTACATTACTTACCAACATTTATTGAAAATGCAAAGATACGCGTTTGGGCATGACAGACGGAATGAAGCATAAGTTGATAATCATGAATTATTCAAGAATAACTCGCAATGAAACGGCCTAAACATTCCGACTTGGATTATCTTAATAAACCTTACTTACTACTTTGATTCTCATTGTCTTGTGCTATAATGGATCTTTACTTATAGTTATCCTATCCCAAGATTGCAAATTTTGCTTCTAGCACTTGTCAGAGGAAAATGAAAGATTGGTGTATGCCATGCCCTTTCTATTCATTATAGAAATGATATCATAAATGAGAACAACAATTCTATGAACTACCTACTTATTATCAGACTTAATAAGGAAAACAGTTATCAATAATTTCTGGGGGCGGTTTGAGTCATCTTACTTTACAACCAAAAATGTATTACAGTGCATGATGTCGTTCGAAACTCCAAACAAAAATGTCAGTTTTACCTATATCAATGTAATGATCATGCATATCAGCCAGTAAGTCTTTCGAAAATTGCCATTCGTAATAGCCACGCTTGGCAAACGGCTTGGTGATAGCACTATGTTTTTTATTGGCTTAAGACCATACTAATGTGAGCTATTGTCCAAATTCTTGACTCAAGTATTCTCGATGACAATCGTCCGAATAACGTGCGAGGAACCTGAGCTGAGGCCTAAGTAGGTACGAACACGCGCCGTAAACGTAACATAGCCTGCCTACTTAATCTCGAACGATTTTTTAATCCATTAATGCAACTATAATTATAGCATTTTGGTGCCCATAGATTATGAATAAAGTCTTAAAACGAAGTAGGTACAAACGAGTATTTTCAGTTTGAAAATCGTTCCAATTTACTTTACGTTTACTCCGTATTTACTGGAAGAACCAAACTGCTCAACAGCCTCTCCTTCTTGCTTGAACCTTGAACCCTGAATATCTAAACGGTTACCTACTTTGTTGTCCAGGTACCCTATTACTGAACCTGTTCGGTTGCGGCGCCTGCATCAACATCACGCAAGGCAGTACTGCAGCACCAGACATAGTACTCATCGCCCTCGCCTTCGGTCTTGCAGTCTATGCTAGTGTTTCAGTGAGTATTAATCTTCATGTGCTACAAAATCTAGATCTCTCCTTCCTTATGTTTAAATTCTGTGTTCAGAAATATAACCTTTGTGCTTTACTGCGAAGACTAGAAAACTATTTGAAATTAAGAACTTCAGAATTTCAAACTTCTTCAGCAGTTTACGCCAAGTCAGAGGCCCATAGGTGACATAAAAACTCTGATACCAGGTACTAAACTGTTTACTGACTACGCTAACCTCACGAAAAAATGAGAGAAGCAGTTTACTAACCTACAGCTTTGGGAGCTTTATTCCTTAAACCTATATTATTTTCTACAGTGAAAAGAGACGACACTAACTTTACAATTTCCAACAGGCGATAGGTCACATCTCAGGCGGCCACATCAACCCAGCAGTAACCTTAGGTCTAGCATCAGCGGGTCGCGTGAAGCCGACGCGTGCGGTGCTATACATCGTAGCTCAATGCGCAGGCGCGGCGGCTGGCTCTGGTTTGCTAAAAGCGTTTACTCCTGAACGCGCGGCCGGCAAGCTCGGTGTTACCGGCCTCGGGACTGACGTCACGCAGCTGCAAGGCTTCGGCATCGAGTTCTTCCTTGGTTTCGTGCTTATCTTCGTCGTTTGTGGGGTGAGTTTTTATGAGCTGAATTCAAGAACGTGTTAAACGAATGAACCATTTTGCAACAGAAGAACCTATAGCGCCTGTCAATAGGGTATGATAAAATGTACCACGACGACGCGGCGACGTTCGTTTTTTGAGGACAATAATAATTATGTACCTCCCAAATGTGGCAAGGAGCATGATATATATAGAGGAAAAGGTGGTAATGTGGCCCCCTACTTTGTTTCTGAGGCCTTATGTAAAAAATATGAGACTCAGAAATGTAATAAATATGTTAAAATCATCCTTATTTATTTGCCTATACGTACCTTACTAAGTAACAAATGAAACTGCAACAGGATAATCGAAAACTTATGTATTCTAAAAAAAAACAAATTTGGCAATATGAGATCGAGTGAGGGTTATATGGCACCCTGGGGGCCATATTAAATGTATTGATTTAATTAAAACCCAACGGCAAAAATCGCAGACAAAATTTTCGCCTTCAGCACCTGCACAGGCTGTATGAGCCCATAAATTGCAACTCTGGCACTGAATCCACTCCTCCCCACGTGTGTCGTAAGAGTAACTAGTGTCACAGAATATGCAGATCGTATCTGAGTTTTCAGGTACGCTGTTCGGATAGACATTGTCGTCATATTCAGAGTCGGTTTCCACGACTGCGTCACTATCAGAGCTACTGCTAGATGTAATGACTCTCTGGCGTCGTATAGTACTGCTACCGCTGCCCTCGCCATCTTGACTACGTCCGAGGCCGCGTCCACGGCCACGTCCACGTCCTCGGCTACGTCCCCGAGTATCTAGACTCCATAAACAAAATATACTGTACTAACTTCTTTTCCAGGACATATGGAAGTATAGGTTTCCTACCAAGAGGCTTGTGCACAAGTAACTCCAAAGACTCTTGAGAGTCCTTCACTAATCGTTTCAGTGTAGATCTTGGCACAGAAAATATTTTTACAGCCTTTTTATAGCCCATGACCTTTGTCCTCACTGCTTCAATAGCCTTTTCCATTTGGTCAGGATCCCATGTTTTCCTTTTCCTTGAAGATGGAGATAACACACTTTGTCGAGGCATCTAAAAACGGAAAATAAAAAAAATTACGAAGTGATATAATGGTCATACATATTTTGTGGCCCCCGGGACCATAATACAAACAATGTGAGGGGGCCAAATTCCAAGAAAGCAAGAATTTATAAACAAACCATGACAAAAATATTCTATCAAATGTTTTTTATAATTACCTTCAAAATCCTGGAGAATAACGTTTATTAAACACAATGAACATATCACCAAAACTAAAACTCACTTATTTCTAGTAAAATGTAATAAAATGCAGAGCGGAATAAAAGTTTGCCGCTTGCGTGTTTCGACTGGTTCGCAGAAAAAGAAAACGTAACGCCCCCTCACGGATTTATTGGGTTAAAATCAACAATGTCACACGAGCTCAGCGTTGCACCAAAAAAATTCTAGATGTCATGTTTCTAAACTACAAATATCGAGGGGGGTCAATATACCTGCAGGGACCACATTACCACCTTTTCCTCTAACAATTGACCTCAACTTTTTACGGAAAGTTATCTAAGGCGATGTGCATATGGTAAAGGGTCAAAATGTTATAAATTGATTACAGAAGGCCATTTCTGTTTGATTATCCCAAAAGCTTTGTTACAATCTGGGGTCCATATTTATTTTTCTTAACAATAACATACAATGGTACTAAAGTACAGCCAGGTCTTTTTGAAACCTATTGTAATAAATGTTTTATGTGGGGGGTTCCAAATGGAAAAGACATTTATGTAAACCAAATTCGTACCTACACTACATGACATGTGATAAATCGGTAGATGAGTAAATTATGTAATTTATATGCATACATGCAGCTTTTTACTAAATGCATATGAAAGTATATACTTACTTAAGGACTTACGGTACCTACTTATAACAAAAAAACAATTTTTACATTTTTCTAACTCTAATCTCCGAAAGTCTCCGAAACGGCTGGACCGATTTTGACGGGACTTTCACTGGCAGATAACTAATATTATAAGATAGTATTATTTCTCATTCATTATAAGATTGTCTTAGTCGATGGTGGCGGAGAGTAAGATATCCGAAATTGGGAACGTAGCAATAGGTATGTCTGGAAGTCTGGACAGCTTATTGATTTGCTGTCACGCTGTCTCGCGACCGATCAGCCATAGTGTAGAAACCTGTGTTAAAGTCTGTTGGAAAATAAATTTTATGCAACTTTAATTAATAAAAGCGTTTATCTTAGTATATGACTTATGCATTTCAGTGGAATTTGTAAATAAATTAAGATTAATAACTACAGAATGTAATGTAGGGTTTTTCCGGTACACATAATATAATCGGAATTGACGGACGAAATATTTTCCTAGTAACTTCGGTGCAACATCAAAAAAACGCAATAAATATGACAATACTGAGAACTACAGCGGACAATAATAACAAAGATTACTTGCTTGCAGTAAAGATTAGATATTAAAACGTTACACAGAATCTTTACGTAACGGCTAAAAATAAATATGATCCTTTGTCATTCGGACATTAATCCTACTTCCGATATCTGTACCTACATAATCAACAATTTACACTTGTCAGACACACCCTAACTGCTGAACGTTATTGGAATCCAATTGCACACAGTATTCTCACTTTCATTTGAGTTTCGGAAGAAGAAGAGTGCTTAGAGGTGTTAGGTGCAGGCGCGGTCCGAGGGGGTCCTGGTCCTCCCAAAACCATTCAACTTAAGTTGTCGAGAGACTGAATGATTTACGTGCTTTACTAACTAAAAACTGTAGACGTACTTGAGCCAGTTGAGCAACAATGACCCGATGGGAATAAACTTTTTTTTTTTTGAGTATTTATCAATTAGGTACCTAACCCTTTCCCTAAAAATATTCCTCGGCACCAATGGTGACCCCCCAAAATCTTGGGCTGCGACCGCGCCTGGTTAGGTGTAGCAGCATATACCTACCTACTAAGCTCTTCTCTCTTCTCTACGCCTAGTAGGATCGAAAATATCATAGGACACAAATGATGGTGCAAAATATCATCAAGCTCAAGAAATATTAATAGCGTAGTTAAAGTTAATGAGTTAAACTATGGTGGTTATATGGAATAACCAGCTAATGACAATTCTCGAACAAATCTCGCACCACCAGAGGCCGCATCAGTCGTTTCGTGACACGGCGTTATTAGCGGAAACGTGCGCGGTAATCTACCTTTTAGTAATGAAATATTTAAACAGTTTCTATAGTTAGACAAAGGAAAAAACTACCTCTATATTCGCAAAATAAATCACATAAAAATAAGTGTTTCGTGCAGAAAAATTATTACTTAGTTCTGTCTTAAGTCACAAGCGATGGTCTAATGGTGTAAACGCGTCGCACTTATGTACTACTAGCTGCGCCCCGCGGTTTTACCCGCGTAAGTCTCGATCCCAAGGGAATATCGGGATAAAAATAAAAATTCTATGTCCTATTCCAGGTCATCCTCCACCCCTGTGCCAAATTTCATCCAAACCCGTTCAGCCGTTTTAGCGTGAAACTCGTAATAAACAAACGTCGACGTCCACGTTAATATCGTAACGTTAGAAATTGTTAAAGCGCACATGCTTGAACCTTGGTAACTTCTAAAGTATCGCCAACATGGTAGTTACTCAGAAAAGTTAATTAGTAGGTAGGCCCTGTACAATAAAATATCCAAGACAAATGTTCTCGAATGTGTGAGCTACGATGGAAATCATGCTATATCTTAAGACATAATTATATTTTTTGCGACACGCTTAGCTATGATCAAACACAGAACTATTGGTAGGTATGGATTCAGTATCCTAAAGACTATCAGGCATCAATAAAACTTAAAAATAATTGAAGATAAATAAATTACCATTGGAAATAAACTAAGATGAAACGTGCATATTATTAGCATGATGACTCGCTTGCCTACGTCTAGGTACTCGCCAGAAAAGGATATACAGTATTACCTTACCTACCCATAATATTTAAATATTAATGCATTCGTGATCTGGTTCAGGTAGAATTGTAATAATTCAATGTCACTAGAGTAAATAACCAGTGTCCTTACAAACGCCTCTTGTGCTATAATTATATTATTATGTAGATAATAGTATCGATATGACATTGGGATGTTCGGCCGCTTCGTGTTGTAAATCATTCTAATTCAGCTTTTGAAAAATTATCTATAGCAGCGTTTGTGTGCCATACCATACGTAACGAAATAAGTATTGAGTAAAAATAAATAATCGGTAGATTTAAAATACACTACGTTGCATGCTTAGGATAACGCGGTTCCGCTCGGTGTCATTAAACAATTGTGCAATCTATGTTTGAGGTATTCTCCAAAGTAAATTAATAGTATGCGGTATGCTATAATAAAATAAACTTTTAATCAAGACTTCTAACAATTCAATGCAATGAAAAAAAAGAGTACGAAGGTACCTAGGTACCAAATGCCTGTAGCCAATAAAGCTGAACAATTTTGAAACGAATTAAATAAGCACCTTATATCTACCGCAACGTTATAATTAACTTATAATGATTAATGAAACCACATTAAAAAAACGCTGATCAATATTTCAGACAAGTTTATTAGAAACAAACAAACGATTACGCCTACCTATTTAATTCAAAGACTATAATTAAAATCATAATAAATTTTGCGTGATTTTAGTGTATATTCCTAAAAAGAAACGCAGACAAACCCCGCGAAGTAACGTTGCGTGACGGAACACCATATTTTATTCGCGAAATAGTAGGCAACGATCTACCTACTACAGATTAACATAATCAATAATATAACACAGATGTATGGAACACGTTTTTTTTTCATTGATATTTAGTAGGGAATGATACCTAAGGTGCACCGGACTCTATGAAAATAGAAAGCGTCGACAGTCAACTGTTTCTCATTTCGAGCGAGTATGGAGTAGGAGAACTCTCTTGATAACTGGTTCTTTGTTACTTGTAGGAGATGAGTCGGCAATCTGTCACTACCTACGTAATACTTACTTTAATCTCTGCTACTACCTACCTCATAAATGTGCCTTTGAACAGCGCCAACGCAGTCAAATTTATTGGGAACAGCTACTTATTTATTTTTATTGACTCGAAACGGGAATACGACGTAGGTAGGTAGGTAACCTATCCTAATGCGCCTACTGGCATTATTAGTACGTACCTACTTATTTACAGTCAAAATAACTCAGGCACATAGCTAAACCTAAATGATTATTTCTCATACTTTGGTATGGTTTAGCTACATATACAAATGTGAGTAATTATATTTTCTAGCTCCTGGAAAATTTTGTATCGTTCGATTCCATATTCACACATACCTACGTCAAATAGATGGGGTAGGATTTATTCAAAACAAAACGGCTATTGGCATCGCGAATCGCCGCATCGCTAGCATAGCGTAGCACTTTTATTAGTAGCGTGACATAAATATGTAGACGGTGTTTCTGTTTAGGTAAATATCACTGAAATATTGAACAGGTAACTTTTAAGCTTTTGCCCGCGGCTTCGCCCGCGTGGAGGTCGGAAATTATCCCACGGGAACGTACTATCGGGATAAAAAGTATTCTATGCCAGGTCATGGTCTACCCATGTGCCAAATTTCATCCAAATCCGTTCAGCCGTTTTAGTGTGAAAGCGTAACAAACAAACTCACTTTCGCATTTATAATAGGTAGGTACTAGCTTCCGCGCGCGGCTTCACCCGCGCGGGATGTCGATAAAAAGTTATGTCCTTCCCCGAGGTGCCATATATCTTCTTGCCAAATTTTATCGAAATCCGTTCAGTAGTTTAGGCGTGAAAAGGTAACATACAGACAGACAGAGTGACAGAGTTAGGTACTTTCGAATTTATAATATTAGTATGGATTAGTTAGGATTTGCATTATCTCTACGTGCCTGCAACGAATGGTTACGGCTACCTAAAAAAAACATAGCGAACTTGTATCTACCTACAGTCCTACATTTGCGGGCATAGAAAACCGTTACTTTTTATTCAGACGGCGCGCAGCTCAGCGATGTCTGTGAAACAAAACAAACTAATGTCTTATTTCACGCTCCGTTGGATTTGATTGATTTCTGGGTTTTTAGGCAATTACTTACGGTTACTTAAACTACCTATGTAGAAGTAGGTACCTACTTGATTTAATGTCCGTATAATTTACTTCTGTTACCTATCATAAAAGGTTTTTTTCTAACTGAATCTGTACCAAAACTACTTTTTTATATTATATTGAGGAGCTTCCGCCTGTGGCTTCGCCCGCAGCCCGCGTAAAAGTAGCCTAGGTATGTCCTTATCTCCTTGCCAAATACCGAAATCTGTTCAGTGTTTTAGGCGCGAAAAGGTAACATACAGACAGATAGACCGACAGAGAGACAGACAGAGTTACTTTCGAATCTATAATATTATAATAGTCCTCCAGACCGTATTTTCGGCCACGGCGGCCAATCTCAACGGAGACTAGCCTTCGGCGCGGGAGATATTATAGTGCACAAGTGTTTGCGCAGACACAAGTGTTTGCGCAGACACAAGTGCACTCTCTCTTCCCTCACTCTCATAGTCCGATGGGACGGTAATCCAACACGACCGGAGAGAGATCAGGCGTAGGACCACGTGCTTTCCGAGGCACGGGGGTACCACACCGCCAACTTCCAAACTCCGGGCTGTTACTACGAAATTCCTAATGGAAAAATCCAATAACACTTTGCCCGACCCGGGAATCGAACCCAGGCCCCACGCTCTGCAGTCGCGCTTGCGACCACGAGACCAACGGGGCTATAATATTAGTATGCATGGATAGCATACCTATGTTACTCAGTGATAATAATAGCATTCAACAAGAAATATTTTTTAAAATCGGTCCAGTAGTTTCAAAAATACAAAAATATGTAAATTTTCTCTTTTAGTATAGACAACCACAATAATTTGTGTGTTGTTTACGTTCATGCCCAGCGTGGGGCGTTGGTTACCATAAAGAAATGCTTAACATTTACTACAAGTGGTTCGTATCGTCGATAAGTCAAGTGACTAGTGTAAACAACATTATTTATAATAATTTATACACATATACATTTTTACGATATTCTCAAGTGTGTTATTCGAGAAAGATTTATTTCATACCTACCGACTTCATTGATGGTTTACAGCAAACCTACAACAACCAACAACCTATGCTATGTAATTATAAAAAGTGCACATCCCCGCTAATAAGATGGTTGGTTGTAGCCACGGAACAGAAAAAACAGCTAATTAATTAAAACACAAGTGCCGCCATCTATTGTCGAGTAGCAAAATTTAAATTGGACCTGACAGAATGTCGTTACAAAACACGCCTGAATAACATTTCACTAGATTCGTTCGACGATCGTGGTTATTAAAATGCCAATATCTTGTTCATAATTTTAGCAGACGTTCTTGATAAACCACCAAAGAAAATGTTAAACGTGGTAGTTTTATTATAACGAAGTCATCTCCTTAGGTATGCGACCCGAACAAGCCAGACAGCAAGTCCACAGCCCCCCTAGCCATCGGCCTGACAGTGACACTGGGTCACTTGCTCGCAGTCGACTACACCGGCTCAGCCATGAACCCCGCCCGCTCCTTCGGCTCTGCACTCGTCGCCAACGAATGGGCTGACCATTGGGTAAGGAACTTTACAGTATTCATGATTTTTCTGGCCAACAAAAAAAAGTATTCTCATTGTTGTTGTTGGTCCATCTCATTCGAGGCTGGCTCTTGGTCTCAAGTAACTTTTTCTATAATTTGACAATTACCTAATTAGTAGGTACCTATATCTTTGCTTTGCAAAGCTTAAACTTTTCAGCCTCCTGTAGATAAAAGCAAATCAAGCTTTGGGTACGCTTTGTTGGGTAACCACAGCGGATCCGGAAGTAAATCAAATCAAACATGACCACCCCCTAAGAGCATGACATGTGTTCTAATAATAAATGACCAGCCTCTGGACAAAAGGCTGGATCCACCAAGGGAACAACACGACTGGATCCATGTCCCTCAACTCTATACATATAGAAAACTGTTCTAAAACATCCATTCCTATAGATATACTGGGCAGGCCCCGTCGCTGGAGGCATCGCGGCCGCACTGTTGTACGTGCACGGGTTCTCTGCGCCGCCCGTCGAGACCATCACGCCGCCTCGCTACCGCGCCGTTGCTGGAGATGAGAAGGAGGTAAGATGATCTACCAAACAACTTCAATGTCATAAACAGTTTTTACCCGGATAACTTTAGTAAACTATAGGCCGGTGTCGGTCTTGCCAGTGCTATCAAAGATATTCGAAAGAGCTCTATATAATCGGCTAAGTAAATACCTAAATGACAAGAATTTCTTGATAGATCAACAGTATGGCTTTCGAGCTAAGTCAAGTACCCTAACAGCTGCAGTAGACCTAATAACAAAAATAAAAACAAATATTGATGAAAAAAATGTGGTTTTAGGGATATTTATTGATTTAAAAAAAGCATTCGACACAGTAAGTCATCAAAAGCTCATCCAGAAACTAAATAATATAGGTATCACAGGCAGCGCACTCGATATGTTTACATCATATCTACAGAATAGGCGCCAAGTAGTTAAATTAGACAACTTCACTAGCTCTGTTCAAAACATTACGTATGGCTGTCCCCAAGGCTCCGTTATTAGCTCACTACTCTTCCTAATCTATATTAATAATATTAATAACATAGGACTTAGAGGGCACTTAACTCTATACGCAGATGACACATGTCTATTCTATTTCAATAAATCTATTCATGATATTATAACGGACGCACAAAGCGACCTTAACCTGCTGAACGAATGGCTAAAATGTAATTTACTTACTATTAACGCCGCAAAAACATCTTTCATGATTTTTTGCGCCAAAAACAAACCGTTACCAGAGTTCACACCACTCACAATAGATAAAGAAGTTCTCAAACGGTCAACCTATGAAAAATACCTAGGATTACATGTAGACGACAAACTAACTTGGAAACATCACATCAACCATATCAAAACAAAATTGATGTCATTACTGGCAGCACTGCGTAAAGTTTCAAACTGCATTCCAAAAAAAGTACGTAAAATAATATATAACTCTCTGGTTAAATCTCATCTTGAATATTTAGTTGAGCTATGGGGGTCAGCTGCGAAAACTTACCTAGACCCACTACAAAGAACACAAAACAAAATTATAAAAACACTATTTCACTATCACTATTTAACTCCGACAAGAATACTATACAAAAAAACCAAACTCCTAAATATAACTCATCTTTATAAATACTACACATGCATTCTTATTAAAAAAATCATCACCAAATCTGTTCAATCAAACATACAACTACATATGAAAAACATAACTTATAACGTAAGGAATAAAACCAAAATCCAGATACAACCAGCGCACGCTCGCACTAATTATGGTAAAAAAACGATATTGGTTGAGGGCGCACGGCTGTTCAATAGTTTACCGGAGGATTTGAAAAAATGTGACAATATAAACACATTCAAACGCAGATTGGGGCAATACATCGCAGCATCCGAGGTGAACTGAAAGTTTTAGTTTATTCTAGGTGTTGCGGTGTGTTGCCGTAATCTGTGTCTTAGAATGCAAACATCCGATTCCTTTTTTTTTTTGGAAGTCGATTAATAATAATTATGTCTCCAACACCCTAGAAGTAACTAACTAATGTACCACATAGCTATAATCACTAAGTATCTCATTGTAAGCGAACTGTTAAGTTCTTATGAGAAATAAAGTTCTTTAAACCTAAAGTGCTAATTATATCACTCATTTGATCAAAATAGAATATGTTTTAGTCAATATTTTTGTAACTAACAGATTATTGATGTGTGTCTTAGATTCTACAAAAAGTTCTGTAAAAAGATCTTGACTGGCTATTCTCCTAAAATCTTAATTCCAGTCAACCCTGTTTGTGGCTATAGGGCTAGCCTTTTTTATCACACACAAAAAGATGGTTATTCACCATAAAGTTAAATGAATGTTCCATTACAAGCGTACTGGACGCCTAGCTCCAACTGCTTGGACAGTAGAACAGAGCGTAAGTAACGACGCGTGCTCATGATCATCCACATCCCATCAATTTAAACTAAACAAACCGATAGAAATCACTCACTCCATTGGTCTGATGTGTGATGAACCTTAATGATTTTGTGTGCCTTCTTATTCCCATCTGCCCACTTCAACAGGGTGGTTTTATATAGGTATGTACTTAGACGTGGTATGAGAAATCAATCGGCAGTCAAGTTTAGAACTGATGTGTTTATTATTGTTTAGCTGAAGAGGTTGGACGGTAAAGGCGACGACATGGCTTGAGAACGCCGACCGGCGCGCGCGCCGCCCGCCGGCCCGTCGGTGCCGCCCGCCGGCCTGTCGGTGCCGCCCGCCGGCCTGTCGGTGCCGCCCGCCGGCCTGTCGGTGCCGCCCGCCGGCCTGTCGGTGCCGCCCGCCGGCCTGTCGGTGCCGCCCGCCGGCCTGTCGGTGCCGCCCGCCGGCCTGTCGGTGCCGCCCGCCGGCCTGTCGGTGCCGCCCGCCGGCCTGTCGGTGCCGCCCGCCGGCCTGTCGGTGCCGCCCGCCGGCCTGTCGGTGCCGCCCGCCGGCCTGTCGGTGCCGCCCGCCGGCCTGTCGGTGCCGCCCGCCGGCCTGTCGGTGCCGCCCGCCGGCCTGTCGGTGCCGCCCGCCGGCCTGTCGGTGCCGCCCGCCGGCCTGTCGGTGCCGCCCGCCGGCCTGTCGGTGCCGCCCGCCGCCCGCGCCGGCGCCGGCCTGTCGGTGCCGCGCGACACGCGGCCGCGTCCGAGTCTCACCAACACCACCACCTACCTACTCATTCAAAATAAACGACAGCTTTAAGTGTCCAAAAGCTGAACAAAACTATAGTGACCATAAGGACGCTATGGATATCGAAAAAACCACGCAATTATAAGAAATCTGATATTTGGAATCTTATCCCGCGGAACTATCCAACGTTCTTCGTTCTTCAGCAAGTCTCGGGGCCATTCTCATTACTCTACGGAGTACATAGTGGAGTGGACTAGTGCTAGAGACTTCTTAATATTAAGCCCTCAAACACACGACCAGATAGTGCCCACAGTTACAAGTTTTGTACATTGTAAATATCTTTACATCGTATTTATGCAAACATACAATCCTTATCTCATTTTAAGTATTCAATCAATTTTGATATCCGCCCCATATTTTAAAGTTAAGTTTAACGTTTTAATGTTTTGAATGTGTTTGAAATTGAATACTTTTAAGTAATTAATCATTTTATACTATTTCATATTTGAGATTATATCTTTTTAAATTTTACTTAGGTTACAAGGAAGTCTAGAATTTTATATATATACCTATATTCAAAAAAATCTCACTCAGTGTGACTCCCTTGTTTAGTGTAGTTAAAGATAAGTATAAAATTATAAAGAACTTTTGTCTTACATAAGTCGACTTGCATTCCTTATCAGAACAAAAAAAAACATCATTTCAAAACACCTGTTACCATTTGTGGTTTCGATACAAGTACTCAAGTATAGTTGTTATGTGAGTCGCTTTATGTATAAGTTAATATGAATAGTACCTAAGTAGAACCTAACCGTTTCAAACCGAAGTGTTCAAAAATATACCAACTCGAGATATTGAATGAAATTATTTTGTAACTGATTTGTGCGAATGTCAAATTAATAGTTATTAATTATAAATATGAATGTAAACGTTTTGTCTTGATAACTTATGATGAAATAAATATGATATTATTTTATTTAAGCGTTTTATTATTAGACTACACCCTAAGCTGGCCGAAAACCAAACCACAAAATTGAGACAGATACATTCTGTCACGTGCTACCATTTGCATCGTTAGCAGCAGTATGTAGTTACAATATTAATATTTTTCGGAAACTTTAGATAGAGATCACGGTTACTATTTACAGTGGAAACATACAGCTTCAATCGTGACAAAAATATATTAGTAGTGAAAATAGGTACGTACATGTTTGACAAAGCCAATAAAAGGTTTAAATAATTAATTACAGAATTTATTGCGTGATTTTAGTACAAATACAGTATTTACATTACATTGACATATTCATAGAACATTTATTCAATCTTTTTTCTTATGAGTTCAATAGTTTTTTTAATATCCAGATCTAAAATATCATTTAAAATAGCAGTTCATCTGATATCGATTTGCTAAATCTATGATTATGGGGACTATGCAAACGGCTTTTTTTACATACAAAACGCGATTCACAGACGTGCAAATTTGCTGTATAAAGTGTGGTTTTTGTGTAGGCTATATACAGCCTACACAAAAAACAGGAATGTATTAGTAAATACAGTTAAAACCGCGCCGTCTGCTTGATTTAGAGCGTCCTGTGTATTAGTCATAGATACTGGTCATAGATAGGTACTTTTTTATATTATGGTAGTGACGAGCTTATTTTAAACCTAGGCTGCGTCCGCGCATTTTTGACAATAGTCCCGGTTAAGGTCCATTTAGGTCAGTCATTAATCTGTAGACAGAAACAGGGGGGGTGTTATACAAGGGGGTGATGAAAATTTCATTATTTTTGACCTAGGACGTCTAGTTTTCGAGATATTTGCGAAAAACTCAAAAAGGGGATTTTAGAATGCATTGACGTTTGGTTAGCAATACTTTGGACTATGGCCTGGCGCCCAGAAACAATACTATGTGAAACATATTTTACTGTATTATCTAGTTGTTTTACCTATTATAAATACATATTTAAATAAATAGAAAAACTAGATTGTAATTAGTCTCCAGAATCGAAACTAAAGAACTATTAAGATTATTTTAAAAGTTTTGTGAGCAACTACCTACTTCTTTCTTCCTTTTAATACGCAAAATAAGTCAGAAATCAATAATATTAAAATCAAAATAAACTATAACATAGACCATAGAGTGTAGAGGACTGCTTTTTGATACGTTACAGCAAAGTGATCGACACTACCCATCCATTTATCAGAATATTTGCTAAGTTCCAAATAAGACCAAAAAAAAAATCGATGGGGTTATGATAACGGTGACTACACAGTACACTATTGATGACACAGTACAGTGACATGTAAACCTTAATCGATTGATATGTAAAGATAACTAAGTACAGTATATACTCAGTACCCAGGTGTTGATATGGTGCAAGGAGGTTTAGAAAAAGTAGTTCAGCTTTGTAGAGCGTCGGTGTCTTGTTAAACCTACAACTGTCACTAACGAGACACAATAGATGAGCGGTTAAGCTACGGTTTCCTAGAAGACGGTGGCCGCCATATAGCGTCTGTCAATTTATTGACGAATGTAATCACTGAAATTTAAATATGAAAGTTTTTTTTTCTGGTAAATGAGCCGATGTCGACTATTCTACCAGCGTCATGAAAATTGGTGTGCTTTCCTAGAGAGCGTGTTTGGATACCGTAAACTTAAACCCCGGCGCCATCATTTTCATGACAGCCGTCATTGCGGCCGCTATGTGGCGGCCACCGTTCTTCTAGGAAACCGTAGCTTGTGTCTATAACTCCTTATACCAAAACTTTTTAATACTCCATCAAGGATCTTTTGGACATTGACAAGGGGGCCAACAGTTGTCACCAATTGTTTTTATAAAATGTATTGGAAAAACAGGATGGCGTCACTAGTTCCGATTTTGGCTACGCGCCAAAAGAACCATGTATAACAGTTCTATAGGCACCAGATAACTGTATGTCAAGTTGTGACGAAGGAAATTCTGAGTGTCACTAGTCATCAATACAGTGCACATAGCATGACCTCATGCAGTTACGTATAATTCTGTAACATGATAGCTGAAGATCAGTAGTATTAGACTAGTAGCACGAGGCGGCTGCGGTTGTGGGGACAAATATCTCGTATTCCACCGCAATTTGTCATAACTACACCAGAATAGGTAGGACACGTCATGTTCAAGGTACAGAATAATATGCTCTATTGATAAAGTATTGAAATACCTTAATCCTGGAACTACTCTTGGCGGATTTCAACTTCGTAATGTGTCACCAACACAAATTGAACTTTGTGCCAATAGAAAAAGGAAACATTTTGTATTGTCAATATAACACAAATTTCTGGGACTATATGCCAAGTGAAGTACATTTAAGTTGTTGCATTTTACGAGGACACGACATTGATTGCAAATTTAAACCTTATATGAATAACACAAGTCACAGAATACAGCGCGCATTGATTTGTATAAAACGGGGAAAACGAAATTAATACAGCCGTACATTATACCTTACTATTTTTTACTGGTACTATTATAAAAAGGTACTGTTTCCTTCGATGTTAAAAATATCATGATGTTAAATGAAAAAAAACCTACAAGCTAAATGTTTAAAAATATAAATGCGAAATCCTCTCAAAATAATGACTTGATTTACAAAAATATAAAACAATTGATTGATTTAACACCATTTTACGGAATAAATAAATCACAAAATTCAATCAAATGGTGTGAGTCAGTCTTGTAAACACAGATGTTTCTCTTAAAATATAGTTTTAAAAGATAATTCATATAGTAAATGACAACACATATAAGTAAACACAACGTTTTCAATTAATTATACGAAATATTTGGCATTTTTAATTACAGGTTTCAATAGGGAATATGCATGTGATTCAAATATGGGTCAAATATTTTTTTCTATAAACTATGTTACTTCAGAATTATGCCTCTATCAATATTTTTGAATAAAATTTATTTTTGAGCGAGAAATTAATTTTTAAAAAGTCCCAAAAAACTGTGGGTAATTCAAATATTTGAAAAGGCTAAGAGCGGATGTGACGTAACAATCCGGGATAACAATCAAAATGTCAATGGCAAGTCAATCAACAAGTGTCAAGTCAATGTCAAACGCTCATAGAAAAAGGAGTGTTTGACGTTGACTTGACAGTTGCTTGTCTGTTTTCACCAACTGTGACGTCACCACACCAAGCGCGCCAAATGGAGGGCGTTTAAATAGCCCGGATCGGTTGGATATTTTTAAATATTTTTTTAACTACTTTAAATTGCTTTTTTGCCGTCGAATTTTTTTTTACTATTATTTGACGATGTAAAATATCGAATAAAAATATTTAAAAAATACATGCATATTCCCTATTATTCAAAGTTAATACAAAAGTAATAACCGAGTTTTACATTTTTTGCTCGTACCTACAGTATAATTATTATTATTAAAGACAGACAAGATATTTTAAAATGAAAAAGAAAAGACAGATTTTAGATCATCTACACTCTCGAACTTCTAAACCGAGCCACCACCGTGCAATTCTGAAAACATCAATTCAATTATGAAAACATCAAAATAATGAAGAGTCAAAGAAGTTTTTATGCGATATTGAAGCCGACATACTGGCCATCATTTTGTTGTCACCGTTGTTCCGCATTTCGTCACGATCATTTTAAAAGTAAACGCGCCGCTGCGCGCACTTTTTAACAATTATCGAACTTATTTTCTTCACGAAAAGGTATAATTTCAGTGCAATGGTTGACACGTGTCAAAGTACGCTGAGATTTGCGGGGCTGCGCAGCGCATGTACCTTATTGTGTAGTTTATAAATTCGATAATGTATCGGATCATAAATGTACGCGTCGCTTCGCGTGTCTGTGTGAACTGACCCTTATACAAAAAATTGCAGGGTGGCGCATAATAATTAAAATCTTTTTAACGAAGTACGACTCAACTTATTATTTTTCAGCTTAAACAATAAAATAATTTATTGTTATTCATAATTCTCTTGCACTTATCCCAATTTATTTGGGGTCGGCGCAACATGTCTTTCTCATGCCATATTCACTTTATTTAAATATGTACAATTATGTGTACTTGAATCTTATTGTCATTATGTAAAGTAATTTTATTTTATACAGGCTGTAAGGGTAAACACTCTTGTCATTCAAACCATGGGTAGTTGACCTAAATATTAAAATAAATGACCGAACACAACAAAAAAAAAACGTCATTTTCATTAAAAGACTCCGACACCGTGCTCTCTAGCGAAACAGCTGACTGACTGAGGGAGGGGTCGCGCTCGCGGCCGGTCAGGTCACATCCCGCACCCCCCGCCCGTGTTGAGACGCAAGTTCATTGCCCTAGCGCATTGGGCAACGAACTTGCGTCTCTTGTGGTAAAATGTTGATTTAAAAAAAAGAAAAAAAAAGTTGTAATTTTCCATTGATTTTACGTACTATAAATGAAACCAAACCACTGGTTGCAAGGATTACGGTGTTTACCCTAACACCCTGTATGGATAACTTGAATGTACAATGTTATGTTTAATAATTAGAATATTTACAACGTTCGTATTTTACCAGTTAGTCTTACTTTAGTAATTAAATATTTTAACTTATTCACGCACCATTTAATATTACTACAATTATCATTAATCAAATCCATAAACAAAAAGTATTTATAAAACAGCAAAAATTATTATCAAAAAAAAATTACGACACTATTACGAGACTCTCATTTGAATTTGTTCTATCTAAAAAGATCTAGAGTAAAATAAAATATTTTTCCTTAATTTAGTATATACAAGAATTCAAATCTTATATTATATTTCTAAAGTGTGTGATAAATTCAGTTTGAATAAGTCAAAATGCAATGACCTTAAATGTTTTGAACCCAGATACAAATGTATCAGGTATGTAGATACCTACATGCACCTGTGTTTAAAATAACGTATTTAAAATCATACTATCTTTCTCCACTTCAGTGGAAACGCACCCTTATGCTTGTTAGAGCGGGTTTACCAGTAGACACCATAGCAGTTCAATGCAACATGCCTTGCCAATTGGCTTTCTTTCGATCGAGCACTAGCTAACAAACAAAATACATATTTAACTACAGTCCTGCAATGACAGAAAACAAAGTAAACTAAAACCTGTGACTATATAAACTTGAAACATTTTTGTTTGTCGTGCGGTATCCGCGTCTTGAACAGCACGGAGTCGGCTCGGTACTGCGTCGTTAAAAGTGGCGTGTAGCCCATCACCTGTGGGGGAAATCGATAAATTATTAACTTGAACATCCCTTTAAATTGGCTGAAGAGGTTGTCAACGTTAAGTTTTTAATACAAGAATTATTTTGTATTAATATCGTAATTATTGTTATTTACTCCCCATGGCCGTTTGGATGTTTACTGTTTTGAACTTCAATGTGAAACTCGCACGGTATAATCTCCAAGGCAGTAGCAAGCTTCGTTGTACGAAAGTCTGACTCATCCCAAATTGAACCTTATGTCAGGGCCAAGGACTTGCATATGTTTTTTTTTTTGTATTTCTAGAATAAGGCCTCCTATATAAATCAAATCAAATCAAATCATTTATTCCTTTGCAAACATGGGTTATGTACATAGGTGTTGTCATAAAGTAAGTTCTCCATGTTTTGCCGTCAAGTGAGCATGCAAATCTATCAATAAGTATGTGCCAAGAATGGTTCTAATAAGTATTTCTTACCTGTGAGAAGAACTGTATACATTTATGTCTTTCATGGAAGTGTGTTTCGTCTGCTGACAGCGTCACCGGACAACCGGGACAGCGGAACGTCCACCGCGACGTCACCTACAACATAAGACAATATTATTATTCAAAGTCATATAATTTATTTCAAATAGGCACATAAAGGCACTTTTGAACGTCAAAAACCTCTCACTATTGACAGACGACCAATGCCAATTAACAATGGAAATTACTCTAACAGTTATTTATCTGGCTCTTTAGGTGAGACGAAGTTGGAACTGAAACTTCTCTACATATTGCTGAACAAATTAATCGATCGTCTATCTACAAAGAGCTTATTGCGGGTAGTTGGGCGTTATTTGGAAAACACGCCATCCGTTTATTTTACGTATAGAGGACGATTAACCTGTGGTTCGGAGCACCGTTTAAATAAAGTGTTCCGTTTTTAAAATACGGCCGGTATAACTTGGCAGGTCTGAACATAGGGTCTGCAAACTTTAGCTCATGTTCTCTCACTCACACTCGTCGCATGTCATCATTTGGTTCCTAAAAAATGTTACTGCGCAGCCCTCTGTGCGAAGTTCGGAACTGCCAAGTTATATCGGCCATATTGTAGTTTGGAACAATAAACATATTGGTTTTTGTAAGCTAAGTGGCTAAGTACTAACAGCCGCACGGGTCGATCCAACAGGTTAAGCTACGCTTGCCGGGGTTGGTCCGTGGATAGGTGACCATCTTTACATACTGAGACTCCTCCGTGCCTCGGAAAGCACGTTAAGCCGTTGGTCCCGGCTGTCATTCATGGATCTTTAACAGTCGTTACAGGTCGTCAGAAGCCCGAAAGTCTGACAACCAGTCTTACCAAGGGGTATCGTATTACCCAGTTACTGAGTTGTGGAGGTCAGATAGGTAGTCGCTCCATGTAAAATACTGGTATTCAGCTGCATCAGGTTAGACTGGAAGCCGTACACAACATAGTTGGGAAAAGGCTAGGCAGATTGGTTTTTGTAAACATACCCAAAACACAAAAGGATCCTCAAAAAAATGTCCTCCATAGAGAACAATCCTTTTAATAATAATATGATCTAACCTTAACCGGCGGCTTCCTAGTGATGTGCGAGACGAGGAAGTTCATGGCGATGTCCTCGCAGTTCATGTACTCGTCCACGTAGTCGCGGATGGCGGCCGGTAGAGTGCGCCAGTAGGCCCACAAGTAGTAGCGGTGCACGAAGGCAGCACCAGTTAAAACCATGCTTAGCTCGCAGCTGTATAACAAATGGAGAAAAAAAAGAATATAAGTAGTATTAAAAAAACAAAAAAAACATCAGTTACTAAAATTCGAGAATGTGTGTCGTTTTATACTTGGACCCAAATAGTGTTCAAACCTTATTCCGTGATGGCTGTTTTTTAACTAGAGAGATATGTCCTATCAGTAAAAATTTGTGTATTTGTTAGTCAAGGTGCCTGCGACCTTAGATAACTGTTAACTTCATACGAAAACTACCTTTTGAAGGGGCAACTAGAATCAGTTCTATTTCTTTATTTTTGATGTTCAAAAGTGCCTTTTATGTGCCTAATTGAAATAAATTATTTGACTTTGACTTTGACATAAAACAATGTAAACTCACCTATAGTTAGAATTGTAGAGAAAACCATTATTAAAGTTGAGGTCCCAGGCGTGATACCGACCGGGGAATCCAACGATTCGGTCGCGATGTTCTCTCCACACCCTGTGAACAAGCATATTATCTTTAGTTCTAACTTAAAATGTTTGTAACTCTATGGTTACTGTACTCTATGGGTACCTAAGTTCATCTGAAATAAATAACAATTATGTGTTGACTAAATAAAAAACAGTTGTGTTAAGTGAGAGATATGTGAACTCAATGTGTGTTGTATGGCATTTCACTTACTTCTGTGTGACAATCTTTAAAGTGTAATAAGTACCAGATTTACACGGTGCGACAATATTGCCTGCAAATGACTTGCACTGTCTAAACAATGTTATACAATAAAATTGAAATAACAAAGTAATTTGCATGAAACTTGTATCGTGTAAATGGGGCTTAATATCTGAGGATATTGTAAATACTAATGGATATTGTAAGTGGTCAACTGACCTGAAAGCGAACACGATCTCGTCGTGACGCAGATGTGCGTCGTCATCCACGCACAGGACCGCCTCGGTGTCGATCAGATGGTACGGCAGGAAGCGGTTGTTGAGAGAGTTGCGGGGAGCGCGCACTACGGCCACCGGCGCGCCGCTCTCCGGCCACGAGCCGGCGCCGCCCGGGGGCGACGGGCCGTTCCATACCACCACCACCTGCGTTATAATAACACCCAGTTGTAATATGGACGTTGAACATGTAAACTGAAGCTGTGTCAAATTCGTGACTTTTCTATACTAATATTATAAAGAGGAAGGATTTGATTGTTTGTTTGTTTGCATTGAATAGGCTCCGAAAATACTGAGTCGATTTGAAAAATTCTTTCACCATTAGAAAGCTACATTCATCCTGAGTAACATAGGCTATAATTTATAAAGATTACACGCGGGCGAAGCCGCTGGCGGCAGCTAGTCGTTTTATGTAATTCTACTGATGTTATAATGCGAAAGTGTTTGCTATGTTTGTTGGTTTGTCTTCTTTCACGCATCATCGAACGGAGCGACATGATTTTCGCATAGAAGGTTTAGTTATAGGCGGCCGAAGTCGGAGTGAGACATAGCCAAAGCTAGGAGGAAATAAAACGTTAGTACTAGAACTTAAAAGTCTATACACAGAAGAATAGATAAGAAAATATAAAAATAAATTGTAATGGGAGGACGGTAAGTTAATGTTTCAGGATATATTTTGAAATTTTGGGCCTGGGCTTTAAAATTTGAATAATTATAAAATGTAACTAAATGGTAATGAATTACCTTATTCAAATACGGCAACCCCCTCAACCTCGCCAGCGCGGCCGCTAACACTGCCTCCCTCTCATACGTGAGTATGACGACAGTGAACTGTTCCCGCGGCCGGTCGCCGCCCAGCGCCTCGCTGAACTCGCGGCCCGAGCCGCCGGCGCCCGCGCCCACGGGCCGCATGCCCGCCGCAGAGCCCAGGAACCGCGCCTCCGACGTCACCGCCGGGTCCCACGGCAGCTGCGGGTACAACGCGAACGGTTCCCCCCAATCATTCCATAGCTCGTAACCGTGCAGTAATGCAACGGAATAATTGCGACGGTACGAAGGACTCGGGTAGGGCGCTTCGAGAGGGCCGAGAGTTTCTTCTGGTTCAGCGTCCACTGCAGGCGGTTCGATTCGTGGTGGGATGAAGGAGTCGTTGAATGCGGGCGTTCCTGCGGTCGGTGCGACGGGTTGCGCGGGGATGTGCAGACGAGTTCGCAGCGTGGCGAGGAGCGAGTCCACGCTGGCCTGCACGGAGCTGAGGTAGCGCTCCCACAGCAGGCGCGCGTGGCGCCGCATGGCCAGCACGTCGGCGTCGCCCAGCGCGCGCAGCAGGAAGTGCAGCTCGGGGACACGCGCTCGCGGCAGAGACAACGCCGCGCGACGCCAATCCAACACCTCATCATACGGCAATCTAATTCTATCCCCGCCCAGCAACACCGGAATCGCACCAGACCTCAACGCTTCGTACAACCTCGCTTGTAATAACGCCGTGGTAACATACGTCCTGTCAGCCGGCGCAAGTATTAGCGCAAACGTCGAATCTCTTAACACGGCGCGTCGAGACCGGTCCGTGCCACACAGCGCCCAGTCTCCGATAGGTAACACTGCCCGTCTCTCCACTGGAGGATCACATTCGAACTGCAGATGGAACAAGTCCGACGCCGGTGCGGACCGGACCATCTTCTGCAATGCCTCGATCAGAGATTTGTCTTGATCCTTGTCTATTCCTCGCGGCGGCGGTTGTGAGCCCTGAAAACTAAATGTAGCTCATGAATTCATACCTAAGAATCGATAGATATTTATTTACATTGGCCTATTCAATATTCAAATGTTTTTATTTTGTTTCATGTTGTTTTATATTTATTTAATTTGATGTTCATATATTGTTTGGCAATGGGTTTAAATTATTAATAATAATGAATTTATTTATTTCAGGATAAATGAATTCATTATTATTATACACTAGCTGGTGCCCGCAGCTTCGCCCGCGTCGGTAATTATATACTAAAACCTTACTAGAGACCCACTCTATCTATTGTTCAAAACAGCATGAAAATCGGTGCAGTTGTTTTTGAGTTTATCGCGAACAGGACGACAGACAGACGCGGCAGAGGACTTTGTTTTATTATATGTAAGGATAAGGATATAGTTTTGGGCATTCAAATTACCTGAGCAAATATTTCCGTCTCGCAGGCGCTATAGGAGCGCAGTCGGCCCACACGTCGCCCCCGGGGGGGCCGAGTGCGGGAGGAGTAATGACGTCAAACCCCGGTCGGAACTGCTCGTGAGTGAAGGTAGACTGCGCGACCATAGCGCGCCCTAACGACGCTCCTCGGAAGGCGTCGCCCGAGCCCACCGCGAGCTCGCGCCGCGCCATGTTTACTAACACGTGGTTGCGACCGTCGCCGCCCCAATATGGTAAACTTTTGATGGCTGTCTCGTTCAACAATAGCTTGTATGTATCTATTGTTGGTCTGGAAATAACAAGTGACACTTGGGATCCATTATCACAACATAGGCATACAGATATCCTAAGAAAAGTATGCGCTTCGGGCATAATAGATGATTATGATCTTCAGAAATACGAACTCGAGATGCTGGGATGTAGTACAGATTCTTTACAATCACTGTGCAATGGTTGTTTCCTCTGTGACCTGACGGCGATGTTGGTACTAATTCGGAAACACGAAGTTTACCGAAGCGCATGCCTTTTCTGGTTTATCAGTATGTAATAAGTTTAATTGCACTACTTACGCGGGAGTCTTCTCAAAAGGGAACGCTTCACCTACAATGACGAGATAAACGCATGCTTCGTTTGGATTGCGCGTTATATGTGTATTGTAGCCCAGCGTCTGCTTTAGAGTTGTTTTCAGGAAGCCATCCACTTCAGCGCCGGCCAGTGGCGCAAACACGTCAGGATCATAGAGGTACACGGGGAAGCCGGATGTTAAGGAGCAACGAGAGTGATCGAAACAGGAAAACATGCGACAATGGACCTCAGAGGATGGGGCTATAGGGGGTAGGATGGGGGGAGGTCGTGAGGGTAGTATTTGCAGAGGGGGGGCTAGTTCCGGCGAGTCTCGTCGGATGGCCTCGAGCTGCGCGATGCGCGCCTGGTCGGCGGACACGCGCAGGCGCTGCAGCTCGGCGGCGGCTCGTGCGTGCTCCGCCTTAGCGCTGTCGGCTTTTGCGCTTGCTGCTGCCGCTTCGCGCTGGAGCCGCCCGCGCTTTGCTTCTAGTTCGCGTAATTCTGTAGATACTGAAGCCTGAAATTTTAGATAAAGTAAATTATTAAAAAAATATTATTATGTCAATCAATCTGCCTAGCCTTTTCCCAACTATGTTGGGGTCGGCTTGCAGTATAACCGGATGCAGCTGAATACCAGTATTTTACATGGAGCAACTGCCTATCTGACCTCCACAACCCTGTAACTGGGTAATACGATACCCCTTGGTTAGACTGGTTGTCAAGACTTTCGTGCTTCTGATGACTCAAAATATTATTATCTACTTATACTTATTTGATAGGTACTATAAAAAAAGTGAAGTAAATTTATTTTGATTTCTGTATTTTCTGGTGAACTATATACTTATATAGTAATAATTAAAGAAAGAAGTAAATAAAATAAAACCTGTCACCCGACAAGTAACGGAATTCACCTAAAATAAATTGTACATTCACGTAAAATGCCATCAATATTATACATACAATATTGTGCACTTAGCCTATCAATACTGTATAGTGACTATTACCTTTATTCTTAGCATTTCTTCAATCCTTAGTTTTAAATCGGCAGCATTCATTGTTGAGACATCACCTAGTGCCTCCAAAGTGTGTCGCATTGGATTATTTGACAATGTACCTGTTTCATCGTACTGAAAATTTAAAAGTAGTTCATATTATGCTAATCATAAGTCTGCATTGATGCCTATTTAATAAACATAATTTCTTTCTTTTTAAGGCAGTACCCTACCTCAGGTTTTATCTCGATCGCACCATACTACTCGAGACCAGAGTGAGAGCAAGACGGAGTGGGGCGCTAGCGAGTCTCAAGCCTCGAAAAGTGTAGGTAATTGCTTTTTACGGGGAAAATAATGGTCATTAAAAAAAAAAAAAACATAAGACCTGATTTATAGATAGTTCAGTTATTATTTCAAAGTTTCATGATCTAATTTAAGTTCTTTTTTAATACCAGCGGTTTATAGTTCTGTTTAGAGGTAACTTTGGAATGTTTTTCTATAGAGAAAATTTTATGTAATCATGTTTTCGCCAAACATAGGACCTCGCATCAATCCTCAACTTTAACATATATTTATTCCAAAATTAATGCTGCAGTATTTTCGGCATAACAGAGGATCATGCTAAGCAATTTGAGGTAGGGTGCGCCCTTAATCATCATTATGTCAGTCGAAAGAAAACAAAGAGAACCTCCCCGGATCTTCACCACTAACATACTAGAAATACTCTGAATAACCCTGATAGAAAAATAGAAATAGAAATAGAAAATTGTTTATTGTCCAGGTAATACAGTCAGCAGGTTTACAGGCTATACAATATTACCTATAAGCAAAATTTACAAGGTTACAATTATTTAGCAGGTTTGCAGATTACAATATTACCTATAGCTAGGTTACACAGATTGTTTAACAGTGAGCCCCAAACTAGACAGTTAGTCTGTATCTTGGGGCTTGATAAAACTCATATACCAAAATAATTTATAATTTATTTGATTCTTCCATTCCAAAGAAGAAGAGAATGATCACTGGAAACAGGCGGTATCCAGTCTGGTTTACTAGAGATATAGTAAACGATACTCAGCGTAAAACTAAACTGCATAATAAATGGAAACTTTCGCGATGTGATCTTACATATGCGGAGTTTAGTGCTCTGCGATCGGATCTAAAAGTAAGAACCCAGAACGCCTACAAAAAGTACTGTAATACCTTAGAAAATAATATAGGTAAAAATCCGCGACAGTTCTGGCAGCATGTATCCAGCCTGCGATCAAAGGGCGGTTTCGAGCCAAATGTCATACTCAATGGTGAGACTTTTTCGGGTATCAAAGCGGCTGAGGCTTTTGCTGAGTTTTTTGCCAGCGTGTTTCTGCCCGATATACCTAAATTGGACCCTAAAAACTTGAATGTGACTGGTGAGCGAGATAACATTGCTCTTCCCGTTTTAACCCCATCGGATGTAGTTAAGGGGATTGCTAAACTCAAACCCTGTAGCTCGGTTGGCCCTGACAACATTCCAGCCTTTATCCTTAAGGGGTGTCATGATATCTTGGCGGCTCCTCTATGTCATGTCTTTAACCTAGCCCTCCAGTCCGGCGTATACCCTGAGCAATTGAAAATTTCACGTGTTACTCCGATCCCTAAAACCAATGACAAAACATCTGTAGAGGAACACAGGCCTATCGCTATTCTGCCAACCATTGCCAAGGTTTTTGAGCATATACTCCACTCCTTTATTTTCAAGCGTATAAATATGTCTCTGTCGGATGCCCAACACGGTTTTCGGCCGGGTCGCTCCGTAAATTCGAATCTACTGATTCTTGTAGATTACATATCCAGTGGCTTGGACGTCGGTACGCAGGTTGATGCTCTGTATTTCGATTTCCGGAAAGCATTCGACAGAGTTGATAACGATGTGCTCTTGACAAAGCTAGATGCCATCGGTTTCTCGGCGGGTCTTCTACACTTCTTTTCCGACTACCTGCGGGATCGCAAGCAGTTTGTCAGACATGGCTGCTTCGAGTCCAAGCCGTACAGCACACGTTCGGGCGTAAGTCAGGGATCTGTGTTGGGACCGCCTCTATTCCTGATCATGATCAACGACCTCATAGCAAATATTAAGTTTGCCAAATGCATTTTATATGCCGACGACCTAAAGCTTGTCGCACACATCAGAACAGACGAAGATTGCAAACTCCTACAAAGGGACATTGACGCCGTTTATGAGTGGAGCAATAAGAATAAGCTATCTTTCAATCCTAGCAAGTGCTACATCATGACATACGGTAGAGGGCGGCGACCAATCCATTACGAATATAGTTTGGGTGGTGAGGTAATTACTCGTGTCACCAACATAAAGGACTTGGGAGTGACTTTCGACCGCTGTCTTACTTTTAAAGATCACGTTTCTACCCTTGCGAAGGAATCTTTCAGGCGCCTGGGATTTGTTTTGCGAAATGCTCGTGACTTTCGCAATCCTAATGTGATAAAATTATTGTACACCACTCTGGTTAGAAGCAAACTCGAGTCCAGTGCCTGTGTTTGGCACCCCTATACCGCGACACAAACACTCTTGCTTGAAAAGGTACAGAAAACCTTCTTAAGATGCCTCTTCCAAAGGTTATATCATTTCTTTCCCTATATGTACCCTACCAACTATCTTTTAGGGATGTTGGGTTTCAACTCGTTGGAGGTAAGAAGAGGCCTTGATCAGCTCACGGTAGCCTGTAAAACCTTACGAGGTCGAATTGACAGCCCGGAGCTCCACGGCCTTTTCTGCCGACTATTTGTACCCGACAAATACATCGGACACCGTCCGAGCCGCCGGCACAATCTGTTCGCGCAACCACCATCCAAAACTGTCGCTAGAGCTGAATCCCCAGTATGTCGTACTTTGAAGATGCTCAACGCCCTTCTGATTGCCAACCCTGAATGTGATGTGTTTGCGGATGAATGGTATAAAATTATGCGTATTTGTCTGGTGTTCTGTGAGAGAAAGTATGCAAGGAAGTCCACTGTTCCATGTTAGTTTAAATTATACATATCAATGTAATGCAATTCTATGTTAATTAATGTAATTGGTGTTGTACCGTTTTAATTAACTATAAATAAATAAATAAATAAATAAATAAATAAATACCAGTATGTTGGTCCCTGTATAAATTACATCTTATGTTACTACTCATTGATATTTCTAAACCCGTACAGTATTTTTTTATGACTTCATGAATTATCTGTAAATGTAACTGTGCAAATAAAACAAACACTACATTTAACAATGGCCTAACCATAAAATTAAAGTAACCTGCACTTACCTTGGACAAATAATAATGTGTGAACAGAGGCACAACGAATAAAATTAACAACACCAGCAATATAACACGGGATAGTTTTAGATGCCCTAACCACAGGCAAAACCGTTCGTAGAAATACATTCTAATAGAAACTATGTATTTCACTTGGAAAAGTTATTTTCTAGTTTTTATCATTTTATGGTATAAGTTTATTACTTCTGTATTATTTATAATAACTGTTTGCTATTCATATTATCCACTGTTAGAAAATAAATAATTAAATTACAAAATAATCTCACAATAGTGTCTTTTTGAGTTTGACACAAGAATTTGACCGTAAACTGACAACTTGATTGACAATTCAATGTCAGAATCAGACGTCATTCAAAGCATTATTTGGCAGCATCAGCATTCATGGAATTAGTAAGTACTTTCAAGTAGTGGTTTTAGAACTGTTAAATACCGGGTGGTATTTGGGGAAGGTTGACCTGAAGGTACACTAGCAATAATTGTAAATAAAACGCTGTGTACTGATCTCACGTGATAGCTGATTTATTATAAAAAAAACTTTGCTTACATACTATTCGCGGTAACGAAACCATAGCGACTTCTAATTTGACGACAACGCCATCTATCGAGCATGCAGGAAGCTTTACAAGTAATCAAGTCGTAAACATACCGCCCACCAAGGACGTTACTGACGGAATGTCCTTCTAAACTGAAATAAAGTGGCACATTGCAAAACAAATTGAACTGAACTTTAATTGTACTGCATGAGAAGCAAGCTATGGTTCTTAAATAAAATACCTATTATATATATAACTAAAACATCGATAATGCAAACAATGCGGTAGTGGCAAAAAAAATGTTACTATATCTTAGAGCAAAACATTATTCGGATTTGTAAAAGAAAACACTCTTAACAATTTACACAACACACACATTTGTAAACAGTGTAAAATAACTTAAAATATGTGTATTATTTGATTTTCCAGTTAGTTAAAAATGGGTGTATAAATTGATTCTAACAAGACAAAAGTATAAATTAGTTGAAACAATCATGATTAAAATAACATACTTTAAAGGTAAATAAAATACAACCTTCTTAATCGACGACGGGTAAAATACATATTTTGGATGTTGGCCTTTTGATTGTTGAAGATTTGGTGCGTAACGTGACGACACGGGTTATGTTATCATCCCCAGGATGTTTTTGTATTATCCTACCCATCAACCAACGGCTTGGCGGCAAGTCGTCTTCTTTGACTAGTACAATGTCTCCAATTTTTGGCTCAGCAACTTGGGAAGACCATTTGTAACGATTCATCAAAGTAACGAGATATTCGTGAGACCAACGTCTCCAAAAGGACTGAAGCATTCGTTGAATGAATTGCCAGCGTGATAAATAATTAATATTTGAATTTTCGTATCTGTTATCTGGTACATTCATTAAGGGCTCTCCAATAAGGAAATGTCCAGGTGTTAATGGTAGTGGTTCACCAGGATCATCAACTTTAATTGTGCTCATAGGTCGCGAGTTCAAGCACGCTTCTACTTGACTGAGGAGTGTTGTCAGTTCTTCAAATGTGAGAGTCGCTTCACCGATCACTCGTTTTAAATGGAACTTAGTGGACTTCACTCCTGCCTCCCAAAGTCCGCCAAAGTTGGGACTGTGAGGAGGAATGAAGTGCCACTCCGTACCATTCGCTTCAAGGTGTTCGGCTATGGACGATTGGTTAGCTGTCAACTGCTGCAACTCTCTGGAGGCGCCTACAAACGTGGTACCATTGTCACTCCACAGTTTGGCACAATGACCTCGCCTTGAGACAAAACGTCTAAACGCTGCTAAAAAGGTTTGAGTGCTCATGTCACTCACTGCTTCTAAATGCAGTGCACGAGTGACCATGCATACAAACAGGCATATATAGCCTTTGTATGAACGGTGGCCCCGACCTTTCGTTGTTCTTACATTGATTGGCCCAGCATAATCAACCCCGCTATGTAAAAATGGTCGAGCTGGGTTGCACCGAACAGCTGGTAGGGAACCCATTAATTGGTTTTTGGAACTGGCTCTTTGCCTGGCACATGTCACACACTTGATGACATGGTGTTTGACCACGGTTCTGACCCCTATAATCCAGTAGGCTGTCCTCAAATAATTTATCATGAGCTGAGGACCCCCGTGAAGGGTTTTATGGTGTGCGTCAGCTATGATTAGCCGAGTTAAATGACTGGAATGAGGCAGGACTATCGGATGTTTCATTTGTTCGCTTAGTTCTGATTTCTCCAATCTACCTCTAACTCTCATAATGTTCTTATCATCGAGGTAGGGGCAGAGTGACCTCAATGAACTTGATTTTGACTGTATAAAGCCTTTGTCCTTTAGTTCCTTATATTCTGTTGTAAATAGTTCTTCCTGTGTTTTCCTAATACAACATTCGAGTGCAGCGTCTAATTCCGTTTTTTGTAAATATCCTTTCCTGTATGTTTTGTTCTCCTTTAAAAATCTTCGGCAGTATGCAACAATCCTAACCAATCTTCGTAACATGGAAAATTGATCGAAGAAGGAACAGCTTGGAATGATCGCTACATATGCCTTTGCTGACTCTTCTAAATCTGTACTGCAATAATTATTTGGCCTTTTGTAAATTACGTTTTGTAATTTAAGAAACGATGGTCCAGAAAACCATAAATCGTTTTCTAGCAGTGAACTGGGAAGTATCCCTCTAGAGGCGCAGTCTGCTGGATTATCTTTAGTGGAAACGTGAAACCATTGCGACGATTTCATCGAGGTCAATATTTCTGACGTCCTATTGGCCACAAACGTCTTCCATTTACTTGGGTGGCTATTTATCCAGGCCAACACCACAGTGGAATCCGTCCACGCCTTGACCTTGTCTTGGGAGATACTCAAGACTTCAGATGTTTGAGAAAGTATCTGTGACAGCAAGACTGCTCCGCAGAGCTCTAACCGCGGAATACTTATTTGCTTTACTGGTGCAACTCTGGTCTTAGCAACCAGCAACGACACTTGAACATTGCCATCTGCATCTACAATCCGCAAGTAAATCACAGCTGAGTACGCTGTTTTGGAGGCGTCACTAAAACCGTGAAGTTCCAGATAGTCGTTCGAATTGGTGCCAAGCCAACGAGGAATCCGAACCTTGGTGAGAAGTAACAATTCCTCACGGTATGATCTCCATTCATTTATTAAGTCGGTGGTTAGATCCTCATCCCAACCCACACCTGCAAGCCACAGTTTCTGGATAAATACTTTCGCTAACACCACACTAGGGGCTAACCAGCCTAATGGATCAAAAAGTCGTGCTATCACAGAAATAATGGCTCTTTTAGTAACAGGTGCGGTCGTCGGCGACGGGAGATTCACCGTGTACTGGAAGGTGTCTGCGGTGCGGCTCCAGGTAAGTCCTAGAATTTTGATAGTACTATCTAATTTTATTTCTACTTCCTTTTCCTTGTATTCTGGTTTCTTTGGTTGGTTGTACTCTATGGCTTGTTTTATATCCTGCATGATTTTGTCTTTATTCGTGTTGTCCTTTGTCCTAATTTGATCTATTTGTCCTTTCAATGTATTATTTTCTATTTTCTGTATCCTATCTACTATTTCCTGGTTATTACTGTTCCATTTTTGGAGCGTAAATCTACCATGTCCTAATAGCGCTGTCATTTGCCTGTAGATTTCCAGGCCTGCTTCTACGTTATTACAACCGGTCATCAAGTCGTCCATGTAGAAGCAGTTAAGAACCATGTCGGCAGCAAGATTATATTTTTTACCTTCATCGTACGCGACTTGATGTAGGGTTCTAACTGCTTGGTATGGTGCTGACGCAGTTCCAAAGGTAACCGTCATCAGTTCATAGTCCTTGATTTCGGTTTCAGGACTGTCTCGCCATAATATGCGCTGAAACATTGCGTCTTCTTCCGAAATCCTGACCTGGCGGTACATTTTAACGATGTCCGCTACCAGTGCTATGGGGTGAAGTCTCCATCTTAGCACGGTGTGTCTTAAATCAGACTGCAATGTAGGTCCCACCATCAACGTGTCATTGAGTGAGACTCCATTGTTATTCTTCTCAGACGCGTTGAAGACAACGCGTACCTTCGAGGTGCTTTTATCTTCCCGGATCACAGCATGGTGAGGTAAGTATACCGCCACTTCCTTATTCTTATCATTCTTATCTATCTGCCTCATGTGTCCTAGTTGTAAATATTCTTCTATTACTTGTTTGTACTTTTCCTTTAGGTCTGTATTTTTTTCTAGCCTTTTTTCTAATGACTTAAATCTTTTTTCTGCGATAGCACGAGAGCTTCCACCTTTACAAGAAGGATTTTCATCGCGGAAAGGTAGTCTCACTACGTACCTTCCACTGCTATCCCTTACTGTAGTTTTAGTATAAAACTCTTCACACTTCTTTTCTTCAGGTGTTAGAATTGTCTTTGAACTATTTTGCTCTTCAATTTCCCAAAACTTTCTTAATATTTCGTCTTCATTAACTTGTGCATGCAACACATTAATTTTAAGTGAACTTTTAGATGTGTGACTTATTGCACCGGACAGGATCCACCCTAAGGTAGTGCTCTGAGCAATCAAAGTGCCTGACGGACTCTTTACTATGCTTGCCTTGATAATGCAGCTGTACGCATCAGCGCCCAGTAAAACATCTATTTTATTGGGAGTGTTGAACTCTGGATCTGCGAGTTGCAGCTTGTTAACTCTTAACCAATCTAAAGTAGTGTCGACTCTACTCTCAGGTAAGTACGATGTAATTTTACTAAGTACGTAAGCATTAACTTTCAGATTAAAATTTGAATGTACCCGAGATTGGATATTTAACTGTACCATGTACGTTGCCATGGTTGAACTATTGCCACCAAGGCCGGAAATAGTTCCTTGAATAGGGAGTTTTTTCAGGTTGAGTAGCTGAACTACGGCCTCTGTTACAAAGCATGCCTGCGAACCCTGATCGAGCAAGGCGCGGACAGTCTGAAATTCACCAGAGCGTGACTCGGCCTTTATTAGTGCTGTGGCTAATAAAACCTGTCTGGGCTTGGGAATATCACCTGTCGACAGGCACGAAACAATCGGACTAGTATTAGATGAACTAACACTGTCGATAGCCGATGATGTCGAAGGTTGGTCCCTTTTGTCCGACTCCTGACCTAAATGCAAAAGCGAATGATGGCGCTTTTTACAAACCTTACATGTGGTAGGTTTTCTACATTCAGAAACAATGTGATTGCCGCCTAAACAGTTGAAGCAAATCTTATGTTTTGCAACAAAATCACGTCTAACTTCAACTGTCTGCTTAGAGAATTTCTTGCAGAAACAAAGTTTGTGTCCTTCTGAGCAGAATTCACATTGTATTGATGAATTCGTAGCCAACATTGCCTTTGGAGTATGACCAAATGAACCTTTATTATTGTTGTTGCCCTGATGAACTGGTGTCCTTTTAGGCTCTAAACACTCCAACGCACGAAACCGATTTTCTATAAACGTTTTAAATTGCTTGAAAGTTGGTAAGTCATTGTTTGAGTCATTGTTGCAAATACTAAGCTCCCATTGTTTACGTGTCTCGTTGTCTAATTTAAAAGTAACAATGTGTATGATAATGACATCCCATGTAGTCACGTTTATCGCCAAATTACTCAAAGCATTAAGACAATCGCACGTGGTATCAAGCAACTCCTTCAAAGCTGTAGCTGATTCCACACTCATACGTTTTTGACCGAACAACCTCCTAAGAATACAATTTGTTAGATATTTTTTATTGCTATAACGCTTCTGTAACTGAGTCCAGCACTGAACATAATTGGCATCAGTAATAGGAGTTTGACGTATTAATTGCTCAGCTTCGCCAGAAAGGTGACCTTTTAAGTAATGGAGCCTTTGCACATTATCTAAAGTATCATTTTTGTGTACTAATGATGTGAAAAGATCATGGAATGTTGTCCATTCATCATATTTGCCTGAGAATATTGGAATGGATATTTTGGGCAATTTAACAAAAGAACTACTCGATTTATTTATACTAGTTGAAGCATTATCGGTTTGCTGTACAGGATCCTTCGCTAACCGAATTTTATTAAGAGCTGTTTTGATTAACGTTTTATAAATAACATAAGTGTCCTCTGTCGCGTCATAGATATCACCCACTTTCTGAACTATATCTTCTGCTTTATAACGTTCATATAATTTAGTGTTATTTTCTTTAAACAATGCCCAATCCCTTTCCAATAATTCTTGCCTTGTTTCTATGTATTCTGGCGTTAATCTTTCTTTACTACATTTCTTAAAATTTGTCAAACCTTTTGTGATAATATTCTGTTGATCTTTTAAAACGTTAATTAATCCATCCATTTTTATAATGGCTTTGTGTACTGCGTTTAACTCGACTTTAACTTGACCAGATTTTTATAAACACAACAAATGTATAAGTTGATAAAATCAGTGTTAGTATACAAATGAAACTTAAGCGTAAAATTATAAATTCATAACAACAACTCAAGTTTTCTAAGTTGTACTATTTGTCAAACAAAAATATTACAAGTCCCAAATCACTATTTGAAATTTTACAAGTGTTTTGGAAACACAAAATCTGGTGGCAATCGGGTATAGGTTCCCCGTTCCCCCGTTTTCTGTAAAATATTCTAAGTCCTAATTCTAACATGCACACAAATTATCGAAAGTTTTTTTAAGATTAAATGTTTACAAATATCGAAATAATTTTCTAAGTTCAAAACTTCTTCACTATCTTCTAAAGTTTAACTTCTCGTTGGAATAGAGTTCAAAATCGTTTGACTCGACTTGTTCGTCCAATTAGTGGACAAGATAAATAAATAAAATGTACTCACAAAACTGCACTTCACACAATCACCGTTTTCAACCTGCAAGTGGCGCCCTCTGTGGCCGCTATCTGAACTGCGCTTGACGCCACCTGTGAGTGTGACGTCGAGTGTTGACTGCGTCTGCGTCACCTTGCCGTCATCCAGAAGTGAAGTGTGGATCTGAGTGTGGCGCCCTCTGTGGCCACTCTTTGAACTAGTCCGCCCTGGTGACTTAACTCACCGCTATGCTGGGCGAAGTTGTCACTGCTAGTGCGGAGGACCGTGTACCTTGCTGCAGCGATCCACTGCAAGTACACGGGACAGAGAAGCGGGCCAAAGGTGGCCCTACTTCTATCAAAAAAAAACCTGTCCAAATGATCCGGCTCGAAGGACCAATGTTAAATACCGGGTGGTATTTGGGGAAGGTTGACCTGAAGGTACACTAGCAATAATTGTAAATAAAACGCTGTGTACTGATCTCACGTGATAGCTGATTTATTATAAAAAAAACTTTGCTTACATACTATTCGCGGTAACGAAACCATAGCGACTTCTAATTTGACGACAACGCCATCTATCGAGCATGCAGGAAGCTTTACAAGTAATCAAGTCGTAAACAAGAACCAACCCACATAACTACCTAAAAAATCCGCAACTTAAATTGATAATATCTTTTAGGATTCCGTACGTCCGTATAAAAAACAGAACCCTCATAGGATCAATAGTGGGTCTGTCAGTCACCAAATTGGTGCAATCTACTGCACTAATTTAGTTGAAAATTATGTTTGTCATTGTCCCGATCACAAAAAATTCCACCCATTTTATATTTGTGAGTTTTTTTTACAATTTATCTCAAACGCTAGCGAGAGGCGGCACCACAATCAAGTTTCTGCCCCGGTTCGAAAAATCTATCATAATAGCCTATGCGTTACTTTGAAAGGGGTGATAGACGTGCGAGCAAGTCCGCGTACTTATGGCTCGGCGAGCTTACTCGCCCGTGTGTCACGAAAACCGCCGAGTACCTACCTAAGTTCTTCGTTTGAAATTTTGCTCGTAGCCCGCCTTGGCTCGTCGTCTGTCACCGCCGCGAGCCGCGAGCCAATTTGACAAGAGCAAGCTTCACGTGTGTCACCAACGGCGAACCGAGTAAGGTCTACTTTAAGTACGCACGTTTATCACCCACTTTAGCCGCAAACTACGGCACTTTTAACCTATAGTGATAGAATGTCGCTAGCGGCACTCTAAACGCTTCCTATACCTATTTTTTAGTTTTATTTTTAGATTGTGTACCTATTACTACTGGTTTTCAATAAAATACCAATGTTTAACGCGTAGGTAGGTATTATCAAACACATTGGTAAATAAAAAACGGGTTTAGAATTAATGCCTTTTAATCATGTAATAAAAAAAATACAGCACTTTATATTACTATACTACTATCGTTTATAAGACTGCTTGGGTTGCTTGCTCAAACGTTAATTAATTTATTTATTGTTTTTGCTAAGACAAACTTGAACATTTAATAATAATAATAAACTTAACTATTCGTATCAGCCAATGGCTTAATTGCCAAGAGCCTCGACCAACACCTAAGGAGGCTCTCGTTGGGCAGCTGGATTTAAGGGCTTGATTCAGTAAGCTGTACTCCTGGACACGGCTCGCATTGTTAGGAGGTTCGTCTCTCTGGAGCCCTGACCGCCGGTAGCTTAAACCCTGTTCCCGATACCGGTGGGCTACTATTTATTATATTTTTAAATGTTTTATATATTTTTTTATTCTAATATTTAAAAATATAATTTATATGTATGAAAAATGAAATAAAGAATAAACTTAACTGTAATGACTAAGGTCCCTGTCCTAATATAAAGCAATGGTCGCTCAAATACGTGATCGATGCGCACAGATACGTGCGTTTATCTAACGTAGTTGCGTTCGTTCGTACGTCATCTTATCTCATTTATACGATCGCGTCGTTTCGCGTGACGATCGCTTTCTATTAGGACAGGGCCTAATTCAACAATATAATATTGCAGTAGTCAGATCCTGAACCTTATTTCACATATTTATATTGTAGACATATTGGTAAATTGAATGCATATTCGTATTTTAAATAAAGGCTCTTACATACTGGCGCGACGCCGCCGCATTGTTCGCCGTGAAGTTTTCTCAGAAATTGTTTTGTTAAAATTCGCGTCGCGCGGCGAATCGCGCCAGTATGTAAGAGCCTTAACACTAACAACCCGCTCCCGCGGTTTTTACGACTTGAACAAACATCGAGATTTTATATGTAACTTTATACACTAAACCGCCTTAAACCTTCCGGAATAAATTCTCTAAACGATGGTGAAAACCTAATCAAAATCTATTGCGTGGTTTAGAAGAACAACGCGGACATACATACAAACAGGAAAAGCAACTTTAATGTATAATACTTATTATAATATTAGTAGGATGAATGTATATACACGTCACCACGTCATCACGTCTGTAATCCCCGCAGAATTAGGCAGCGGTAGCTAAGTCCCAACTAATAGGATAGGGTAGGGGGGTGATCCTATTGCCATCAACCAGGCATAAATCCAGACCCCGGGCTGCTACTGGAATTCCTGATAGAAAAACCCAAAAACACTTTGCCCGACCTGGGAACCGGACCCAAGTAAATATTTTTTTTTTTTTTTTTACTTTTTCTTTGCACCAACTTTACTCCAGACTTAAGACTTAAAGTAAACAATGTAATTTTTCACATTGATACATCATCCACATAGTCTACAGGTGCGAAAAATACGTATTTTACATGGAGCGACTGCCTATGACCTCCGCAACCCAGTAATACGATACTCCTTGGTAAGACTGGTTGTCAGGCTTTCGGGCTTCTGACGACCGGTAACGACTGTCAAAGATCCACGAATGACTGCCGGGACCAAGCCTCGGAGGAGTCTCCGTATTTAAAGATGGTCACCCATACACGGACCAACTCCGGCAAGCGTAGCTTAACCTGATGGATCGACCCGTGCGGCTGTTATTACTTAGCCACGAGCTTCTCTGCGCAATTGACGAAAATATCGATGAAAATACATTTAAAAAAAACATACAGACGAACATAGAACGTCCTTCTTTTAGGAAGTCCGTAAAAAATGAACTGTAGCATACCTTTTAACAGAGTGCTTAGAACTAGTATAAAATATCTACATAAGTATGTAACATAAAATAAATATTTAACAATTGAAGTAAGTAAGTAGTCTATCATATTAAATACTTATTTCTAACATTTTATGTAGGTACCTACTTAAATGTATTTAACTAACTAACTTATCTTTAGATCATAGTAGAACATAATATCTTTATAAATGTATATATTTTTAATATATAACTAAATATATAATTAATTAAATCCTGTTACTAGGTATGAAACAAACAAAATAGTAAAACAATCACCGTGAACTGTATTTCAGTCACTGCAATGAGAAAGCGGTACCTATTGTTTCCATAAACAGAATAAATTGCTTAACAAAATGTAGGTACACACGGCTACATATCATTTTCAGTATAAGCTGACCTCTCATTGTACGTAAATCCTATACAGTGCGAGATCAGCTTATACTGGAAATGTATAGCTTGAAATGTGTGTACTTACCTATATTTAAAATGATAATTTAAGTAATATAAAATGTTCCTAAAAATAATAAATAATACCCGTCTATTATTGTCCCACTGCAAGGCAGGGCACGAGCATTGATCACGTTTGCCCGACAAGACGGGTTGACAGATGTCAGTAATGTCCACGATAAACTCAAAAATGTAAGGTACGGTAAATTAAATGCCCGTTTCACTAACACACCGACACCTAAATGAACGCTGAAATAAAAGCGCGCTGTTAGATTATCAACGCTTGGCTCGGCACCGAAAGTAAAAAATCCAACTCCCGACCTTTATCCATGTTAAACTTCTTACGAAATTGGACAAAATTAGTGACAACGGATCATGACGATCGTGTATTCGCACGACGATCACTAATTTAGGACACGTTGTTACGGTCGCGAATCATATTTTATTTAATCAAAATAACTGACCTGACCTGCAAATTGCAAAAAACGTAAGATTTGAATTTTGCGGATTTCCGTAATGTATAAAGTCGTTACTAATGGCCCGCCCACTAGCATTAAAATTACAAACCTAATCATTTATGTCTTGACTTTATTTTTTTCATTTTTAGTTAAAATAACTATATCATACTTGAACTGTAACTTCTTGTCGTAATGGTGCTTCAGCAAATGATTGAATAACTCTCCTGGAGTAAACAATAAGTCGCATTTGATACAACTTTGCTTTGAAATTTTTATCCGTGTGTTACAGATATTTGCATGTTGTTGAGCAGTCAACTCTTCCAAAAAATGTAAACCGCAATCACATTTATAAATTATATCTTGCTTTTCCGGGCTATAACTTGTATTTTCTACAAATTCTTCAGTCCGTTTGACGAGGTCATTGTTCTCCCCCAATTTGTCTTTAGAATCAACATGAAGGATCGCAGATGATGCGTCAAAAATAATTAGGTTCATATCTAAATCGTCAATATCCAAATTAATTTCATGAACCTTGTAATGACATTTTAAATCCGTTTTCAAGAAAAACAACCCACATTTAGAACATTCACACTTTGAAGTGTCGAATACACAAACGTGTTTGGATATACATTCTTTAGTTCTAAAGCATAAGTCGCACTTCTTGCATTTATACATAGTATAATCATATTTAGTACCACTGAAAGTAGACCTGAATTTCTTCTTTCCAAGGTAACACAGTTTTGGTTTTCCAAACATTACTACAATTATATTTTCAACATTGAATTTGTCTAGCTCTTCATGTCTAATAGAGTGTAAGTCAAAATCTTGTTTACCAAGTAGCAAGCCACAAGTAGAACACATTTTTAAATTATTATCATCACATTCATGAGTATTGCGTTCAAATTTATCAACTAACCCTTCACAGTTTCTACATTGATATAAAATGTATCGATTACTTGCATCATACATTATGTTATTATAAGTTTCATGTTCCTCCTTATTGTATAATACTATTTTGTACGATTTTAAGTTCATGTCTATGCTTTCATGTTCTTTTTCGTGGGCTATTCGATAAGCTAACGAAACAAAACTTAAACCACACAACGCGCAAGGGTGTTTTCTTAATTTAACGCAAGAATTATCCCCAGAGTTTACGGCGTGCATAAACAAATATTGGGGATCAACAAAGACTTGACATTTATCACATCTGTAAAGCACCGAATTTGACGATCCAGACTGAATTTTCTCCATTTTAAGTCTGCATTCATATTGATATATAGAATTACGAAGAATTTTACTGATATCTTCATCTCCTACATATGCAAAAATGTGTTTGGTCCAAAAATCATTGTTGTAACGAAAATAAAATGGATCGAAATCAACTATTATAATGGAGTCCTTATTGTACTTTCCATTTAAATGCAGTTTACTGTGATTTTCGTAATCGCTTATATGCAACATTAAAGTGCATTTCTGGCATTTTTGCGTATTTAATTGTACCACTTTAGAATCGTAATGGTCCTGGCAATGCTGCACAACTTTGTCATATGTATTAACCGTCAATTGGCAACTTTTACATGTATAAAAAGTCATTACGTTTATTATGTAAGCATCATCTGAAACACTTAAATTTGGCTCCACATATTCAATTTCATTAGCAGGGTTAACTTGAAGTGCTGTTTCTTTCAGTTTTGTATTTACACTAGGTATTAAATAACTATGAAAATTAATATGCAATTTGTAAGCATGTTCTGTTAGCTTCATGGAACAAACATTGCAAGTAATATAATCCTGCTCGTGGCATGAATGTATTCTTATATCACAGTTTCTTAAGAAGTGTACTCCACACGAGTTGCATTTAGGATAGTCAGGTATTGGAGGGCAGATTCGTTTTTCAGTTTTGAGGTCATAAAATACGTAATCATGCAGACTTATTTGCTGTTTCTTATGATATTCTTTATGAGTCGCATGAGTTTTCGTTGTCAACATAAGACCGCAATCTTTGCAAACATATTTGAGCATATGGCCACACTTGCCTTCTACATGCAATTTTCGCAAGTTAACATTACCAATAAAACATTTGCAAGTATCGCAAAAAATCATTGCTAACTTGGAACATGCCTCTAAAATTTCAATACCGAACCGAGTTTTCTTCACGGTGCCGTTAGCTGTATTTGGACTTATATGTCTGTCATGTAGCTTAACGGATTTGTGGTTTCTTGTTTTAGCTGTATTTATACTTACATGTCTGTCATGCATCATGTCGGATTTTTCGTTTTTCGGTTTAACTGTATTTGTACTACTTTTATTTCTGTCATGTACCACGTCGGGTTTCTCGTTTTTCGTTGTAGCTGTGTTTGTACTTATATGTCTGTTATGTATCATGTCGGATTTGCCGTTTTTCGTTTTAGCTGTTTTTGTACTTACTTCTCTATCATCTATCATATCAGATTCGATTATGATAAAATCACAACACTGTATTTGTTTTTCTTTGTGATTCATTCCATGGGATTCCATATCATCTCTGTTGATTAAAATGTCACAAACTTTACAATATAATGAATTTGGTGTTTCTGAATCGCATTTTAGATAATGAAGCAAAAAGTTTTCTTCGCTGTAATGTACGGTGCAATTTGAGCATTTGTATAAAACTTGACTAAATGCAGATTCAGGAAGAGTGTGCACAGTGAAGGATTGAGAATAAGTATGTTGTTTTTCATGCAGCGCCATATTTTCACTTCTAAATATTCTTTGGCAAACTGGACACTTCCAAGTATCTGAAATTCTCAAGTGTTTTGAATGGTCCATGGCTGCATTAGAAGACAAAAAGAACAAATCACATTCCATACATTTAAATAGAATACTTTTTGATGCAAATAGAACTTTCTTGTCTACTTTTTCGTGGTGTTTATTAACTGGCTGCTCTTCATAAGGAAAATAAGGTCCTTTTAGTTGCTTTTTGTGATACTTAAACAAATGGACATTATAAGAATAAATTCCTGAAGGTTTTGAAGGACAAAATTTGCACTGTGAATCAAAAGGTACCTTTTGTACTTCAGTTACTTCCTTTAATTTATGATCATTCGTAACATGTCGCGAATAAAACTCGAAAGTTACATTATATTTAGAACAAATAAAACATTTGTAAAACTTGGAATGCACCTTTTTTTTAGAATTCTGAAAATTGCTTATTTCGTTCCCAGTGTTTGATTTACTTTTGTTTTTATTATAAGATCTTTCTGTGTGTATTGTCCTTATATGGTGCTTTAATTTCTTTTTGCTAGTAAATTGTTCCTCACATTCGTTACATTTCTTTGTTTTCAGTCTCTTTCTTCTCTTTATATCTACGTTTTGTAATGGATCGCAATTAGTTTTACGCTTTTTCTTTGGGATATTTTCGTCGCCACATTCAGCTAGGCCAAGAACGTTATCTAATGATCGTCTCCTTGGGTTATTTTTTTGTAGCAGAATACGCTCAGAATTACCGTTAACTTTATCCGCTGTACTAGGGCTATGAGGACTACTATTTGCTACGAGGTCATTCTTATGGTTTACATTTGATTCATTCAAGTGTTTAACACACTCACCTTCTTTCAATGGATTGTTAAGACTGACCTCATTGTTTGGTTCTATTGCATTTGTCGAACTCTGGGATCTGTCATTGGACCCAATTTTTTTTGGCTCTAAAACTTCATATAGATGTTCAATCAAAGAGCTCTGGGTCGGAAATAATTGTTGACAATGAAAACAAGATAGCCCTGTGATTACTTTTCTTTGAGAGGCTTCATTAGCTTCTATTTTGCTGTCGGACCTGTCTACCGTTTTACATGCTTTGACATCTCCATGAAGATTTCTAAAGTGTCTCAACAGATTATTTTGAGACGATAGGAATCTGTCGCAAGCATTACATTTAAATAATTTGTTGCCAACTTTCCTTCCCATAAATGCTATTTGGTTTTTTCTGTTAGTATGTACGTTAATCAAATGAAGGTTGAACAAATGTGATTTTGGAAACAATATAAGACATTCCTTACAATATCTCTGACACCTATTTAAGAAAGAATTTACGTTCTTCAATATTAATTTAGGTTCTTTTCTTAATCTATTACAATTATTTTCTTGACATTGAAAAGTAGGTTTTGATCCAAGTATGATTATGTTTTCATGCAAATACCTTGATGCCTTTCGAGTTTCTGTAGCTTCAGACGCTTGAAGAGTGTTAGTGGTAACAAGTTCAACGCGGTTTTCGATATGCTTAGGAAGCTCAGCTTCTTGTTCTCTAGTAATTGCATCTTCTTGACATGAATCTTCTAGTGGTGCCTCTTCTTGACACGAATCTTCTTCTGGTGCTTCTTCTTGATACGAATCTTCTAGTGGTGACTCTTCTTGACACGAATCTTGGAATGGTGCAGTCTGTGTCTCTGATGATGCATTTAAAGCTAAAACAATAATATAATTTAATTTGACGACCACTGTAATAATATACCTGATTAATAGTGTTTTGTATGTGTAACTGTAACACTATTATTGGTATTGATTATTTTCATGAATACTTTGATGCAGATAGCTCGGTATTTTATTTAAAATAATTAATAAAAAACCGAACAAGTGTGTATCGGACCACGCACAGTGAAGGGTTCCTTAATTGAGATCAATATTTATTACGCATATATATAATAATATATTATTGACTAGCTTATGCCCGCGACTTTGTCCGCGTGAAATTTCGGTCCTAACCCACCGTGTCGCATCCCATCGCCCACCCGCACTATTACTTTGTTTTCGCTACTAAGCGTCGTAGCGCGATGTTACATAGCTTATAACCTTTCTCAAGAATTGGCCTATCCAATGCAAAAATATTTTTTCAAATCCGACTTGTAGTTCCGGAGATACACCCTCTACATACAAATTTTACCTCTTTATAATGTTACTAGCTTTTGCCCGCGGCTACGACCGTGTACAGGTCGGAAATTATTCCCCGGGATGGTACTACCGGGATAAAAAGTATCCCTATGTCCTATTCCAGGTCATGGTCAATGGTCTAGGCATGTGCCAAATTTTCGTTTTATCTTGACAAACAGACAAACCATTCTACCTAATATTATAAATATTAGTTAGGATTAATTATAGATATAGATTATCTACGATCGCAAAAATAAGTACATAATTATGTAGTAAATTTTTATGAAATGAAATTAAATGAAATGAAATTGTTTATTCTGTAAATAGGATATTGGAATCACTTTTATACGTCATATTAAAAAGTTGTAAAAATAAGCTAGATGAGGTCGGCGTTTCCTATCTGACTACTCTGAGAAGAAAGGCCGAAACAAACTCAGAGGTCACCGTCTCCTTTAAAGTCCAGACATAATCTTGGTCAGGCCATATGAGGACCATGTAGATTAGAGTCTGAAATGGTCTTTTGAGCAAAGAACCACACAGATTTGAGTGGACCTGTCCAGTCAGTGCAAGCATTTGTCAGTAATAGTGGAGCTCATCTCAGAACTTAAGGAGCTCAACGACTCGACGAACAATACCAAAGAAAGGACATTTGGGTAGGTCGCATAAAGTTCTCAAATTGCCAGACCTTCGCTAAAACTAACAGAACGAAAAATAAATATCCACATAGTCCTCACATTCACAATAAAACAATACTTTACAAGTAATCATCATGTCATTTTTTATATAATATTCAATAATGTCAATTTGTATATAAAACTGGTAGGTATATTTTTATGGTTTTCCATAATATTCAAAATGTCACAATGCTTAGCAGAGCGAGCAGCTCAATCCCATGCATTTTCGTCTTCTAAATAATCTGAGATTTTATAGTACCCTTTTTTACAAAGTTTGGTTTTAATACAGCTTTTAAATCGTTTAATGGGTAAGTTTCGAATGTCAATGGGAAGTTTGTTATAAAAGCGTATACATTGACCCATGAACGAGTTGCCTACTCTGTGGAGACGAGTGCGATGTACAGCAAGATTGTGTTTATTCCTGGTATTTAAACTATGAATATCGGACATTTTCTTAAACTTTGATATGTTTTTGTGTACGTCCAATAGGTTTTCAAATATATATTGTGAGGCTACAGTCAGAATATCTATTTCTCTGAATTTTTCTCGAAGGGAATCTCTTGGACCTAGGTTGTAAATGGCTCGAACAGCCCTTTTCTGTAAAACAAAGATAGCATTAATGTCCGCACAGGCTCCCCAGAGAAGTCCCATAAGACAGAAGACTATGAAAATAACTAAAATAAACAATTCTGGCTGTATCTACGTCAGTTATCTGTCTAATTTTTTTAACGGCATAGGCGGCCGAACTAAGCCTACCTGACAATTTTTCTATGTGTGGGCCCCATTGTAATTTACCGTCAATGGTTATTCCAAGAAAAACTGTCGATTCAACGGGGTCCAACTCTATTCCATTAACTTTAACATTGTTAGATAGCTGCCTGACATTTGGCGTTGAAAATTTAATGAGTTTAGTCTTTTTTTCATTCAAGAGAAGATTATTTACATTAAACCAATGCACAACTTTAGAGAGTGCATCGTTAACTTGTTCAAAGTTGACTAACTGACGTTTGATTTTAAAAATGAGGGATGTGTCATCTGCAAATAATACGATCTTATGATTATCCCTTATGTGGTAAGGCAAGTCATTAATATAAATGAGAAATAAGAAAGGACCTAGAATTGAACCCTGCGGAACGCCCATGGTGACCGAAGATCCTGCAGATCTCTTGCAATTAACATCGACCCTCTGAATTCTGTTGTTCAGATAAGAAGTCAGAAGGTCGAGAGCCTTGTCCCTCATACCATAGTGGTACAGTTATCTTGGCTCTTTTTCATTTTATGAGAACCTCACACGCCCACCAATTCAGCAAATGGGCAATTTTCTCAACTAGAATTCACAACCATATAAAAGCTAAAAAATCCGAGTTGTAAACAGAGAATGCATTTTTGGACAAAAAATGTAACCTTGCGGCACTCCCGCCTTTATAATTATAATAATAATAAAAAAATTATAGGAACCACTTAATTATCATCATGGAGAAAGTTAGATACATGAAGTATTTTAATATGCTAAAAAATATTTTTACTTTATGAAGTTCAAGTATTTTATTCATTTCTATACCAAACTAGGAAAAAAAGTCTACTTTTTACAGCTTTCTCTCTTCCAGCTGTTTTATTCAGTGGCGACAATGGTGTAGCTATGTCGGACAGGATGGTGGTGTGGGGGACCTAGGTGTCAGATAGAAACTTTTTTAAATCTTTTAATTAAAATAATGTTTTCTTTGTTGTTACTCGGGTCATTTGTTTTTATATTTAAATCAACTACACATGGTTTGAGTCAGTGTGAGTGACAACAGTGTTTACCCTGACAACCTGTATATATCGTATTTGATACATTTTCAATACTTGATATTTTTTATCAATACATCAAAATCATAAATATTGCCTAAAAATATTGATATATCAAACAAAAAATATCGACATTTTTTCTACAAGCCTACCACATTGGGCAGGTAGTCACACAATCGTGATTCTCAGGTTAGGCAGTATTATTGGGTTTTGCCAGGAATTTCTTAGTAGCAGCCCGGAGTCTGGAGTCCCGGTCAATGGTAATAGGCTCGCCCCCTATAACATGCGACTTAAACATAACTGGCGAAATTTGGGTGTGGTAGGTACATTTCTGCCTCACCTTCGGAGATTACAAGCATGATATTGCTATAAAAACGGTGTAAAATGTAACACTGCACATAGGTCAATTAGACATCATGTTGGGCTAAATGTATAGTAGTTATTTCTAATATGGATACTAGGAAATAAGCAATTAAAACAAATAAGTCCGAATACCTTCATCATAATATTGATTGATTTCTTTTTTTATCACAGACAAGTCTGGAAATATTCTCTTGATAGTAGGATTATCCATGACATCATGCTCCTCTATATCAATTTCATCAGACATTATTACAACCTGGAAAAGAATTGATAACTCTTTGAACAAATAATAAACAAGCAAAAGGAGTAAGTATGTAAGGTAAGTATCATAGCAGGTGGCGTTCTGTAGTTTCAGCCTACTCCTAAAAAGGCGTAAATTTAAATGTAGGTATATAAGTAAATATTATACCTACAATTTATGAGGCTGTTGCAGAAAATGATTCAGAAAAAAAAATATTTATCTTATCAAATTCTTAATAGGATTTTACAATTGGTGGGGTAAGTAGGTACTTTTAAAAACCGCGAACCATCAACTCGGACAAGTTACTTTCTGTTTCAGATTTTCTGTTTCCTCGGAGTGTACAGTGTACTTAAGCGTATCAAAATGTTTTCTTATAATAATTACTTATATGAACAAAAAGCGCATGCATTACATGCATGTATTTTGCTGACTAAGAGTCCATAAAAGAAGACCAATAAAGTTTCTTTAAAAAATTGCTTACTTTGTATTTTTGTAAATCTTGACAAAAAAACGTATTTCACTAGAAATATTGCAAAACCTGTTACACTAAAAATATACAAATTTGCTAGCTCAATTAACACAGAGGTGATTGAATCCCGAATCAATTTATTTTTATTTATTTACAACTTTGCGAATTGTTGAACAATGAACTGACACGCAACGGGACAAGAGCGAGTGTTGCCACCCTCCGATTTTGGATTTCACCAGCCTCCTCGTGAAAATCCCCTTAAATCTGATTCAGTTTTCTCTAATAGAAATACTTTAAACACAAGCAAGCGTGAAGCGATTCACTATTGTTTGTAACCAATGCCTCTATACAGTCCTCAAAAGCATCCATTGTCTAAGATCCGAAGTATTCAGTAGCGTTTTTTTTAATAAATTCACACATTTTTTTCGTGATTTTTTCACTGTTCAAGCTAATTTTTGTACAGTCACGGACTTTTATTGATGAGCCACCTTCAAACTTTTCAATTTTGCAGTTGCATATATTCACGAGATTACACGATTAAACACGAACTCAAATCGCAAGCTCGTAAACAAGATGACAAATAAATTACTTTTAATCGGAAATATCCATAGAGGTTGACTAGGTAATAAGTTCTCAATGATAAAAATAATACAATGTTGCATTAAGTTTATCCAATCTATTTGATACCGACCTCCTTTGAATCATAGCTCATGAACTCGATATTTATGAAAACATAACTGAAGACAGTGACAGTTGAAATATCAAGATGACAATTAAATTACTTTTAATCGGAAATAGTCTTATCCATAGAGGTTGACTAATAAGTTCTTAATGATAAAAATAAATACAATGTTGTATTAAGTTTATCCAATCTATTTGATACTGACCTCCTTTGAATCATAGCTCATTAACTCAATAATTCTGAAAACTTAACTGAAGACAGTGACAGTTGAAATATCGATGTTAGAGAATTTCTCCGTACGCTAACGTTACTATCGCAACAGTAACCTAGCAATATTATTTATCGTTGCTAGGTTACTGTTGCTAGACTTGCAATTGGTTGACTTTGAGTAGTCACTCTGCTGTCAATGTGACTCTCAGGTTAGCCAACCGGTATGAAATATAATTTTCTTCTTCTAATACGAAGACATATATATGACTTTGCGTGTCGGGAACCGAATAAACCCGATTTGCATTACACGGCTAAAATACGAACAGTGCCAGGTGGCTCATCAATTAAAGTCCGTGACTGTACATAGTCGGATCGGATATCCCCAACCATAATAACAAACTCCATAAATTTAGGTTTGGGCAAAATAACCAATGGTGGGAACACTGAGCCGACCATAGACTAGATAGACAACTCTTTACTTGACAGTCACAGTGACAGTGAGAGTAGATTTTTTTGTTTATGTCGTGCTCTTTTGTTTTTCGAATGTGGCAGAATAATCGACATCGGGTTTGCTCAAGGAATATATACTCACCTACGGCGAGGGTTTGCTAGCCATTTAGAATAGAATACACGCTTGGCACTTGCCCAAATAGAAGGAACTTGTGGAACTTTAACCTAGGACTTGCCGCAGTTTCCTTTGATTTGTCAAAAGTAGGGTTGGAGTGTAGGAGCGCAACCTTACTCGGCTCGCCGTTGGTGACACACGTGAAGCTTGCTCAAAATTTCATTGTCAAATTGGCTCGCGGCTCGCGGCGGTGACAGACGACGAGCCAAAGCGGGCTACGAGCAAAATTTCAAACCTGTTGGATCGCTCACGAACTTACTCGGCGGTCTTAAAGGCGTACTTAGCATGCATGACACACGGGCGAGTAAGCTCGCTGAACCATGTACACGGACTTGCTCGCACGTCTATCAACCGTTTAAGAGAGTTAAATTACTGATTATAATGTTTATAATTCTGTAAATTCATATTTGTTACGAGCGCTAATAATATTTAGATCAACATACAACCTGATACTGACCTGCAAATTGCAAAAAACGTAAGAAAATTTGAATTTCGCGGGCCACCCTAGCGCATCCCCCTTAAGTACGCACGTCTATTATTAACTTTATAGTGTTATAGTGCTGCTAGTGTACGATAAGGTTGCCATAGACATCGGGCAATAGGCTCATATTCTACCTCCAAATTCGGTATGTTCCCTAATTCCGTTCATATCTAGAGTAGTTCTTTCAATGTAATATTTATTATAATAAAAATGTAATATCTACATGTTAAAAATATAAATGAATTCGTTACTTTTTTAAATAAAATTGATTTCTTCTCGTTAACAAACTGCTAAAGTTCTGATAACCCCATAATCTTAGTCTGTGCCCATACCTATCCCACTTAGTCTGTGCCTATCCCCCCGTCACTCCACCTCACCGCACAGCTGATCAAATGTCAAGAAAATGGAGTTTTGTTACGCATTTTATAATTCAGATTAGAAAAAGTTTCAATATGAAATCGAATAACAATATTTTTATAAGCTGCTTGGGCTAGAATGGATAGTACAAGTCCATTTCAACCTTGGGCCACTGACGATAGTGCAAAAAATGTTAAAACTGAGAGAGAACTAGTGGATGACGCGAAACTTCATCGGGAAAATGTCAATCATCCAAAACATAGGCAAACTGCGTCTTACAATAAAGAAAGTGTCGCCGTTCCAAGCAGTGCTCCTGGATCGTCGAGCTCCACGGCCCCCGGCGGCGAGCCCGCGCGGGGCAGCGAGTCCAACATGGACTCGGGCAAAATAGCTTCCATGCAGCAGATAGTCGAGAACACCCTCAGGTAACGTCAGTCATTACAAACTGGATTATACAAACCCCGCTGAGTTTTTGCGTTCACACACCCACACATATTTTATCGGCGAATTTCGTTTAACCATGATAGTGAGCCATTGTTGTCAACAGCACAGCTGTAGGGCTGCTGTACATACTCCTTTCATTTGGTGACTTTCTATCAAACAGTATTGATGCATAATACTGTTGCCAATTTTCCTTAAAAATTTCAAAACATGGTAAAGAAAAGGCAAATTTTGTTACAGTTGACATTTATTTATTTACCTTAAAATATTATCTGTGGAATCATATCCTAATATGTAATGTTATGAGAAAGTGCTCAGCAATTTCTAATATTAGCCTTGAACATCATAAAATATGAATCTAGTGAAAGTTTTTGTAACATTGGAATCAATCCAAGCTGAAGAGCAAAAACTTATAACTGATGAAAGTAATATTGTTACAGTCAGGAGGGTCGACAGAGAGTGGCTCAGCTGCTAGAAGCAGTGGAAGCACTGAGCGGTGCAGAGAGATTACTTCTGTACCTGCGATTGCCCACCGGGGTGCCCCAACATGATCCACTGAAACAACCAATCAATCCACTGGGCTCACGGTATGCAGTATCTTTAAACATTTTTAAGATTACACAAGTGCATTATGAGATGCAAATGCACTTATGTAGTGGTTCTTGTTTATAAAATATTCATGAATTAAATCTATCTACAACTTTTCTAGTACAGTGGGTATATAATTTTAGTAAGCAAAACAACTTTCAATGAGTATTGTTTTTGTATTAAATTCAAATACCTACATTATTTATAGTCTAATAGTATCCTCATACTGACTCATATTTGCTCATCACTGGCTATATCTACAATTAATTTATAAGTGAAATACAAACCATAAAATTAGTTCTGGTTTCTGGAACTCATGAAGGGAGGGGCAATTTCCGTGTGCAATGTGCATGTGCAGTGAAGGTACATTATAGTTTGTAAACTTATAACATATGCACTATAAAAATAGTAATGCTAATGCACAATGCATAAAAAAATAGGCATTCTACAACATGGAATGTAGAAAACTTAACTAAAAATCCAAAAGTGTTGCTTTTGTATGCAAATAGAGACCATGTTGGAGCCAACCACATGAAAATAAATTTAATTGTTATGATTTTCATACTTATTTTACTACTAAACATGAATGGGTTGCAGGGCTGAACTTCAGCAGACTGTAACCTGGATACAGACACACTTAGAAGTTGACCCGGATGTATCATTACCTAAGCAAGATGTGTATGATGAATATATGTGAGTATCCGATTTAAATGATTTTCCTATAAGAATACTATAAGAAAACATTGAAGTTCTATAATATTAACATTAAAAAATCATTACACATACTATAAATTTATTTTTTTGACATTCCGTAAAAATCTTACTCTCAATATAAATTTATTTTGCATATCTTTTCGGTCTATTGCTACCATCAGATTTATTAAAAACAGCTAGAATTGCACTTGTTAGAATGAATAATGTTGCTGTTCAAGGCGTCAATCTTAATATAACTCCTGCACGCGCCTCTGTAACACCCACAGGAAATGATATCAGTAGCTTATCCCTCGCTAACAATCATACAGTGAATAAAGTATTTAATAAAATTTGAAAAGTAAGTAACAATACATTGTTTTTTTTGGCAGTGCACATTGTATGAGCAGTAATATGAAACCTCTCTCTACGGCGGATTTTGGGAAAGTAATGAAGCAGGTGTACCCAACTGTACGGCCGCGACGGCTGGGTACGCGCGGAAACTCCAGGTAATATCCAGTTCTTTGTACATGTTATTATTGTAATACTGGCGACACGCACCTATTACGCACGGATGCAATATACACATCAAAACAACGTGATTTCTGCGCTGTATGTAAACCTTCCAGGATAATGCTCTCTAAAAGATGTTGAAAATCGTTTCAAATGTATTATGTGAATTTAGAATAATCTAAGACACAAGACAGACAATAATCTCACACAGAAACACAAAAAGTGACTAATGTTATAGCTTATTTGCCGAAGCAAACCTTATTTGGTTATAGGTAGGATGTGCATGGATTTTTTATTACTTAGATAAAATGCAAAACAAACAATAAAGATAATAATAAATGATAAATGCAGACCTATGGTCTGCAAAGCTTAATAAACCTGGACAACAGCCTCTCTCCATGTTGTTCTATAGTCCGTGTCTATTGCAGCTACCGTCAAGGTCGTTCGTAATTTCGGCACTATTTGCCATTCGCAGTCTCTTCTCGCGTTTATTTGTTCTTAGTTGTAGGTAGGCTACATTTTTGAAAAAATTCTCCACTTGTTGTTATCTATTTATCACATTGCATCTTCCGTCAGTCAGTGTTCTTCCCGTTTTGAGCAAGCGTAGTTATCCATGCTCCTGTCTTCTTTGTATGAAAAGAGGCCTTTGCCCTGCAGTGGGACAATAATAGGCCGGTCATATTTTACTAAAATATTTTTATAAAAAACATTTAAAATATTTATAGGCTGGTATTATTATTGTATTTTGCATATCACTGACCTTAGTTACTTAATACTATTCTTATCAAAATATTTTTTTGCATTTCTTTTTAAAAAGAAAGAGATTGCTTACTAGTAATTGAATTGCACATTTCATGAAGTCCTCTGAACCTCTCGTAGTATTCCTACTAGGCTCAGAAAATGCTCTTGTGTTAAAGTTCCGGTTCTCATCGTTGCATGCAGCGGAGATGAGAATGTTGAGATGAATGTGTGGAGTGACGAAAATGAATAAAGTAAGAAATTAAGGGGAAGTTGGATAGTGGGGCCAGTGACAGAAAAGTTGAAAGGAAAACCTTTGGCTTGGTATGGGCATGTGATGAGAAGAGCGGAAACTCGTGTGAATATAAGAGTGATGGATATAAATGTTGATGGCTGGAGAGGGAGTGGAAGGACAATGAAAAGATGGATGGATTGGGTAAGGAATGATATGAAAAGAAAAGGGAGTGAATGATAGCGTGACGGTTGACAGGGGAGAATGAAAGAAGAAATCTTGTTGCGCCGAAGCCGAGTAACATGGAAAAAGGGGAGGGGGATGATGATGATGTAACGTTAATAGTGTTCGGGAGTTCGGCACTAACGTTCCAGCTCAAGATCACTCTCGCTCGCCAGTCTACGCACATTAAAAACCACATCATTTTCCCTAAACATCAATTATTAATACTACTTAAAAAAATATTAATGTAAATCAAACTACATAATTGCTCTAATACCTAGAAATGTATTCTCCGTTGTATCTTTATGGTTTCACTAGCGGTCGCCCGCGGCTCCGCCCGCGTGGATGTCGGTTACCGCTGCAAAAAGCCTACCCAGGAAAGACACGGTCAGCAAAATGATTCCCAGGTCAATTCACAGACACCGACAGTAACATCGACGACGCAGTCATTATCCGCAGGCTGCACAGATTGTCTTTCTGTGTATATTAAAGTTGTTAATGATGAAAATATTTAAATGTAATTAATACTAAGTTTTCACATCTGCCGGCAGTCCCGGAGCGCAACCCGTTGTTTTAGGATAGATAACTAAAGCGATTATTGTAGAGCTTCTCTATAAACAACATTTGACGTTAAATTATTTTCAGGTAACAAAATATACTGATGGTCGGGAGCCCCGACCCGTGATAGGGCAACGTAAATTTGCCCATGCGTAAAACATTCTTTTCGTAAATCAATTCCTACTAATTTGAATGTTTGGCCCTGGGAGAAAAGAACTGTTGTTTAGCTCTGAGAAGAACTTTTGCGTAGGTGTAGTTTTAAGAACGAAATCTAAAAAAAATCGCACGAAAATTATTAGACTTCGCGCACGACCGCTGCGTAGGGAGCATACCTTACTCATAGATCTAAACTCCCCTCCCGCACGCGCACCCCCGCCTTGGTGACGCCCACTTCGCAACGGGCCGTGCAGCAGAAATCGTAATATTTTAATTTCGCCATAACTTCAAAACCAAACGTCCAATTTTAATCATTCAAAGACCAAATATTATCTACATAAACTGTACTTAGTGATGAAATAATTTATTTTGATAAGGATTAATAGCATGAGTAAAATAAACGCGTTTAAATGTAGTCCAAAAAAAATTCAAGATTTTTAAATAAAAAACAGTTGTTGTGCCTCACTCGACATAGATAGGTATAGTGCGTCGCGGACTTTTTTGAAGGTATTTATAAGATCTACAATTAATTAGAACATTTTATGGTTCTGTCTTTTATAGTTTAGGCAGCGTACGCAAAATAAGTAACTTTTCTGGTTGATTTTTTACACCTTGTGTCCGAAAAACCCAAATATCTTACGAAACCTTATTTTTTTCCAAAATAAAATATAACCTATGTTACTCGTGGATAATGTAGCTTTCGAATGGTGAAAGAATTTTTAAAATCGGTCCAGTAGTTTTTGAGCCTATTCATTACAACCAAACAAACAAAGTTTTCCTCTTTATAATATTAGTGTAGATTGGCTGTTGCCCGCGACTTCGTCTGCAATCCAGGATGAAAAGTAGCCTATGTCCTTCTCCAGGTCATGGTCTAACCATGTGCCAAATCTGTTCAGCCGTTTAAGCGTGAAAGCGTAACAAACAAACTCATTTTCGCATTTATAATATAAGTCAATTCAAAACTAATAAAAGAACATCCTAAGATGTTCTTTTATTAGTTTTGAATTGTTATGGACCAATTTTGATGATATTTCTTTTCTGATATTTTTATTTTTATTGTGTGTGTTTGAGTGGGTCCCTGGATGGTTTATGACAGTTGGACCCGGTAGGTGGCGCTGCGATCGGGCAGGACAACGTCTGTAGTCCTTTTCTCCGTATCAGGCGACAGCGGCCCAGACTTCATTTCTCTCGTGAGCTCTCTGATGACTAGCAAAACCTAAGAGGATTAAATATCGCTATAAATCTAAGTAGGTAAATGTGATATAAAGCAGCATTGGTTTTTATCTTAATTTTCTAACAATATTAATTTTATTTGTAAAATACACTGGAGACCATCGTATGGTATCGTATTACCCAGTTACTGGGTTGTTGAGGTCAGAAGCAGTCGCTCCATGTAAAATACTGGTAGTAAATATGATATACTTCGATTTATAGCATTGGTGTTTATCTTGTTTCTAACAAGTATTCATTTGATTTGTAAAATACATTGGAGACCATCGTATGGTATCGTATTACCCAGTTACTGGGTTGTTGAGGTCTGAAGCAGTCGTTCCATGTAAAATACTGGTATTCAGCTGCACCCGATTAGACTGGGAGCCGACACCAACATTGTTAGGAAAAGGCAGATTTGACTGGAGTAGCCCTTTTATTGTTAGACAGTAAGCTTTGTTCTTCACAAATTCACTACATAGGATAGGATATTGGTGTAATAGTGCGTAACCTTCGTGTGGGTAACTGTAGGTACTTACATATTTTCCTGTTATAGAAACACAAGTTTTGACTTATAAACTTGGTAAATAATAAGCTTAGCTAATTGAGTAAGATCAGTAAAAACCCTGTCAGACAAATCTGTCGATTGTTTTAACTGCAGATAACGCATCTCTGGCAACGTTTATTATATTATGCAATACCTGTTTAATAACTCCTTATCAATTTATCTAAGGATCTACAAGGTAACAAAGCGGGCATTCCGTGTTGCTAAATATATTTTAGATTCAATCACAAGATTGCTTTGCCTGTTGGCCGTTGCTTTGTGATTTTTTCATAGCACAGTGGGGCACGGAGCTGTTTGTTAGATAAACTAAAATTTAGAACGAGTTAAATATATTTGTGGATGGACTGTGTGACAGATGATATGGCTAGAAGGGGGGGGGGGGGGGGGAGTGTCTACCGAGATGACGACTAAAATAGAGAAGTATGGAAGAAAAAAAGACATGTTGCGCTTGCGCCGACCCCAAATATATTGGGATAAGGGCAGGAGAGTTATGATGATGTTCACATTTTTGTTAAGTATAAGCTGTACCTAGCTAGCCATGATTTGAACTATACAATCTAGAAACTGAACAAAAACGGATAAATAATAATCATTTTATTTAAACAACTATCTACTTAACGTAAGTCTCGATAACGTCTGACAATTAATAATGAGATAACCCTTCAGAACAGAGGACATTAATCATGATTCATTATTAATAATTATGTTTAAAATGCACATAGGTAATGTTTTTGATTTAGAAGTAGTTATCGGAAATGAGCAGCATCATCTGATAATTCTACCATAGTCTAGTTCACATAGATCTGAGGCCCTAAACAAAGTGACATTCAAAGGAAAAGGCAAAAATGTATAGGACTTATATAAGCTATCGAAAAGCTTATGTCAATCCTGTAGAAATACAAAACGCTTTAGAAGCGATATTCACTTGTCAGGCCCCCAGGGCATCCTATGTTAAGCGTGGCTTCCTGAATTTGATGCCTGGATCGGGCAGAGTGTTTTTTCATCAGTAATGTCTCAGTATCAGAGTATGGTTTGTGCCCGATGAATGGCAATAGTCTCGCCCCCATTATATGGGCTCTAATCATACCTAACCTACCTGTTGAATGTGGGTGCACCTCTACCCATCCCTTCGGGAATACATAATAATGCTATTATGATAATTACAATGGCTCTCAATGTAGCAATAATGTACGTTTAATTTATCTCTGTCCGATCTGTCGCATTTGTTGTGTGACCATCACAAATTGGCAAGTTTATCTTTACAAGCAAATCTTATTGTACCTATCAGTGACGTAAACGAAATAAGATATGCACTGATAAAACAATTGCTTCGAGTCACTGCTTTTAAATATTAATATTTTATATTGATAACCTGCGATCGCGGCGCGGTTTCGCGTGGAAGTCGTAAGATACACAATCAATATACTAAAATAACAGCCTCATTTTTATAAAACTCTCTCGAACCATGACGCACCGCGTCGCATTGCATCGCCCGCCCGCGCTTTTAGTTCGTTTTTGCTTAGCGTTCTTTCTGCCTTTTTTTCTTTTGGTCGGCGCCTAATGGCCATACCAGGATGTTAAATAGCCCATAACCTTCCTCAAGAATTGGGCTATCAAAATATGAAAAATATATTTTGTAATCCGATTAGTTCCAGAGATTAGCGCGTTCCAAACAAACAAACAAACTCTTTAGCTTTATTATAAAGTATATATGTATAGATATGAGTAGGTGAATGACATACACACATACATAAACTCACGCCTTCCCATGGGGTAAGCAGAAACTACAGAACGCTACCTGCTACGATCCTTACATAGTTCTTTTGTAGGCAAAAGGTCGTATACTAGGGTTTACGTTCATACATTCTGGTCATACACGCACGCCGGTTGCGAGTACTAAATAAGGTCGTTATATGTCCTCCTAGGGCGTCCTCCCGGTGTTTCCACTCACATCTGCCGGTAAATACTTTTTTAACCGACGAAAAAAAAGGGGGAGGTTCTCAAGTCGACGCGTACTTACTTACATATTTTTTTTTAATGTATGATCTGATCACTCATAACTTTTTGTTAGTTGCCTTTTGTTTGAATAATCTTCATTGTTAGTATACAAATATGTAGGTATTTATAGTGCCAGCAGGTACCAATTTTCTTGAATTAAGTTCAAGGTTTAGTTATAGTAATTGTTTATAGAAGCGCATATTTATGTACCTACCTATTTACTAAAGAGCTTGTGCTCCTTACAAAGTAGGTGAAGTCAACGACCCCGTGTAATATCACTAGATGACGTCGACCGTTCATAATTATCAGATGTTGTTTACTACTGACACGTGGATACGACTGAATACGAGTTATACAAACGCTGATTATTTTATTAAATTATCAAAGATCTAATACAAAGACGTAGTAAAAATCATTCATAAACTTCCTTTACATTGACATTTTGATAAGGGTGTCACGGGATATTATGAAAAATGATGTAACAATTTGTTATTTTAATTCTTCTTCTAACAATAAATCACTCGCACTTCATAGCAGAGCAGAGGCGGCGTAAGGCGTGGGCGACGTGGGCCACCACCTATGGCCTCGCGGTCCGAGGGGCCTCGCACCTCAAAGGTTTATGCCTTACTTAAAAACGGTGAACGCGACGAAAAAAATTGAAATGAAATTTCTACGTTCTTCGTAGTTGTCAAAGTTTTCTGTATACCATTTAGTTTGCCGCCCCGGGCCTCTAACAGGCTTCAGGCTTAGTCCGCCGCTGCCTATACCTAAAAATATGATAGTCTCATGCAACTGTTTCTTTTTTTGAATGTCTTCTTACTCCACATAGATCTCGCCCCGCCACTGCTTCAGAGTTTATTAAATATTAGAATAAGTATTAACATGTTATTATGTTAATACTTATTCTAATATGGGTTCTATGGGTGGTATAAAATACGGGTTCAATGGTTTTACGCGTGAAAAGATAACAGACGGATAGACAGAATACATTAGCATTTACAATATTAGCATGGATGGATATGGATTATGGATTTATGTACTTAGGTGCATTATATGCATACACGATACACGTGTCATCCATTATGAGATACGTAATGAAAATAAATCAGCAAACAAACTTATTGCATGAAAAAAAAAATCGTTCCTACTTGATCTTCTTTTCGTGTAGTTACTGTAGTTAGTGACTAACCTGGTGTCAGAGTTTTGAAGCCGTCCAAGAGCTTCTGACTTGGCTTCACATGCCGTCAAGAAATATCTCTCAGGCATGCCGGTTTGCCTGGCAGGGTTGTGGGGAAGTCTGAAAGGGATACCGGTACCTTGGCAACAGGCAAGTGAAGGAACACGGGTGGGTTTTAGTCAGTAAAAGTCTGACACGCCCTTGCGCTCCGCCCAGAGAAGTCATTTGATCATTTCCCACCCTGTTTCCTTACGATGATCCTACTTGATGATTGATGAGGAAAGTCTACTAGGAAATCTCAACACAATACAGGGTCAAATTAATTAGCTAGCGAAACTCGACAGACGTGAAGGTTTTCTATATGTAAACATAGTAAAATAAAGTGTCTAAAATAAAATACAGTATGTTAACTAACAAAGGTCGTTCCCATTAACGCGCAAGTGTAGCGTACACACATATTTACTAAAAAAAAATGTTAACAATTAAAAAAAAAGGTCGAGACTTACGCGGGTGAAATCGCGGGGCGCTGCAAGTATTAAAATAAAGGCAATAAAGACTAGCCAGTTCTAGTAAAAGAACTAAAGAAGGCAATTAAGTAAGAATCTGCATTAAACTGTCGATTTTTTTTTCTAGGTACTGCTACGCGGGGCTAAGGAAAAAGATCAAATTAGAAGTGCCACAGTTACCTGATTTGGGTGAATCATCTAAGGTATGGGTTTAGAACTATTAATACTCTTTTATCATTAATCAATAAATACTAAATAGCGTAGACGTGCCACTATAAATAGGTACTTACTTTATGGTAAAAATTAGTCGGTATATAAGTTTGTTGAATATTTGTCGTTTTGTGTATTATGTGTACATAATATGACAATTTAGCCAATCAGCGAGTCAATTCTAAACATACTTAGTACTTCAATTCAAAATCTGAAACAATTTACTTATCATCGCCTACTTACTCAACTACCTATTTATAGCGTTATGTATTCTAAGTTCCTTTGTCCAGTCTTACTAAGAGGTATCGTATTACCCAGTAACTGGGATGTGAAGGTCTAATAGGCAGTCGCTCCATGTAAAATATTGGTATTTAGCTGCATCTGGTCAGATTCGAAGACGACACCAACATGGGAAAACGCTAGGTGATGATGATTCTAATTTGATTTGTGTGTGACCATTTGTATTAAAAAGGCCCTAAAAAATTTTGATTGTAATGGAATTTGTACCTTGTCTTGTATGGCATTGAGTTTATTGTTCCAAAAATGTATCATTCTCTCAGATTCTGAATTCTTTTATACCCATTCTTGCAGGAACCAACTGCGGCATCAAGAGAAAACGAGAGGATAGTTTGTGATTGGGCCGAAACAAAATTAGGTATGTAACATGTCCGGCTTAACAAAAGTCATCTGCTTTTGGGGATATTAACATAACATATCGCGACTCTATTCCCTATTCTATTCCGTCAGTCAGATTACAGTCCCATGTAATATAGCCGACCAGACCGAGACGGAGTAGACCGATTGCCATTAAACGGGCACAAATTCGGAAGTATAAGAAACAAAACACGTAAAGCTCGTTTGTCGAAATTTTACACAAACGTATCTCTGAACAGACGACAGACAATCCACAGCGCACTATTAATCTAAAACAAAAGCAGTAACATACACGACAAGCAAAAATGATGTCCCACAAACAACTACTATACAACTATACGCCTTATGAGCTCATGCGACGCAGATTCGAGCGTAAAATAACTCTTCTTGACTTGTTTTGCTGTCAAATCTCAGAAGAGATTGGTAAAGGTAATTATATAAAATTGGTTGATAATTATCAACCAATTTTATATAATTACAGGAAATGATGCCAAATAATATTCTGCACTTTGTTCTAAAAGTCTATTTTGTTGTAGGCATGAAATTCTCGAGTGTATCGGAGCTGTCCCGGCACCTCATGTCGGCGACTACGCAGCACGCGCCGCCCGGACCAGCCAGCGCGTCGCCGCCGCCGCCGCTTGCGCAGACACACGGTATGGATCATACATTACTAAACCTTCTTTTTTAAGTTCAAACTTACTTACCTAATAAAATGTGAACATTAAGACAAAAAACAACAAATATTATAGCCCTCACATTCGCAATACATTACCAATAAATAATTATACTTTACAAGTTAAATGTTTATGGTATTTGGTAAATAATATTCATCAATGTCTACAGGTATATAAAATAGTACTTATATGAAAAAAATGGTTCCGATACTCACCGACTAACACAATATATAGCACAACCATGACTAGGAACATCCATAAAGGTTTCTAAAGCTATTTCACGTATTAAACGGGGGAACTGATCGCGTACAAACTTTATAAGTTTGTACGCGATCAATGTCGTGGGAGTACCTAGATACTTCATTCATGTGAAATGGGATATAGTGCTTCTTCCTTTATGTTATTGTGCAAAGAACTACCGTGCATCATTAAGTTTTATTTGTCTCCTTTCAGCACCAGCAGATGACGCCACGAGTCGACAGTTAATAAAGCATCTGAAACGAAAAATACAGGTTAGTGATAAAAAGTATACAATTGTACAATAGTATGGTCAGTGTTATTTCGTTGCAGGTGATTTTACTGTTATTTTATTTGATCGACAGACACAAGGTACCCCTGGACGGCCTAAGAAGAACAAGGGCCATGAAGTGTCGGGAGAATCCCCTCCATCCACGTCGTACGCGGGCCACCACCAGCCGATGAAACACGAGAGCGAGCCCATGCAGGACATGAGCTACGGGTACCCGCAGCCGCCCTACGCGCCCGTGTATGACGTGCGTCCGCCCATGCAGCCCTACTCAGTGCCGCCGCGCGCGCACCCGCCGCACCCGCCCCACCCGTCACACCCGCCGCACCCGCCCCACCCGTCACACCCGCCCCACCCGTCACACCCGCCCCACCCGTCACACCCGCCCCACCCGCCGCACGCCCCGCACGCCCCACACGCGCCGCCCGCGCCGCACCCCGCGCTGCCGCTGCACGAGTACCGGCCCGACCCCTACGTGTTCGAGCCCACGTACGCGCCGCGCGACCTCACGCGACCGCCCGACACGCAGCACAACCTGCCCATCAACCTCAGCAGCGACGCGTCGCTGGACCTGTCCACCGAGCGCACGGAGTGGGCGCGGCGCCGCCCGCCCGAGCCGCCGCCGGCGCGCGGCTCGCTGCCGGGCAAGAAGCTCATCCTCGAGACCTACCACAGCGAGACGCGCGCCGCCTCGCCGCGCTGCCCGCCCGACGCGCGCGCGCACGCGCCAGATGACTTCCCGCGCACCGAGTACCTGCCCAAGAAGATGCGCGCCGCCGAGATCCTGGGTGGCAAGCTGGCGGCCGCGCGCCAGGCGCTGGCGGGCCCGCCGCCCGCGCCCCCTCTCGCGCCCCCCGCGCCCCTCGCGCCCCCGCCGCTCGACACCGCGTGCAGCTCTGGGCCCGCGCCCGCCGACGCTCCCGTTCGTCCCGAGGTTGCTTTTTTAGAGGATCCAAAAAACTTAACGAGCCGGTCCAAAAGCACCGCCGCGGCGCTGGCCCGGGAGCAACAGGAGGCGGCGAGTCCCACACGGTCGGTGAAGGCTCCGACGTCTAAGTCCGAAATGCTACGCAATAAATTACGGAAATCGAGCGGCCGAGCCAGTGGACCCTCGCCGGATCGCGCGGGATCGCCCGAGCGAACCGCGACGCCTGATTCGTGTTGCGGTCTAGATGGGATTAACATCAAAACGGGGATGATTTGTGAAGAGAAACACTCGGAAATTCTCAACAGGGAACGTGTGATCAGCATATGTAACATTGATAAACATGATTTAGATGATTATTTAAACGAGGGTAACAGTCAGGAGCACGAGGAAGAGTTACTGCAGTATTTTCATCACCGCGCTAATCAGCAGGCACAAGCCCAAGCGAACGCCAGCACGTCTGATAACACAGCTGCTTTTTTAGAACGAGGCCAGGACCCACACGACGACCATAGTCAGGGCAAAAACGAAAAGATATCGCAGCTCAGAGAGTTATTAGCTAAAAACTTAAAAAACCAGAGTGGGTCTAGTTCTCAAACTATGCAAAGCAATCAGGAGTCTCAACTTTCTCAGCAAAATTCACACGAGGCTCCGCCCATGAAGACTACTATTTCTGAAGGCGCCTTTAAACCGCTTGGGACAAATGAACCAGAAATGAATGGGCCAACCTCAACTAATCAGACAGCTATGAACGTCAACAAGCACAGTCATTCGATTCCGAATCAGAATGGCACGTCTTTATCATATGTTAACGATACTGCATCCAATCAAGTGCCTGGTAATGTCGGGGGGCCACATCTGTATAACGGACACTGTCACAATGAACCGCAGAGTCCAACTACCAGGACACAACAATACGAGTTTGTGCCAATTTCTGATGGATGTCATTCGCCAGGAAACTTTCATTCCAAGTCACCGCTGGGATTCGGACAGAGGGGTCAAAGTCCAACTAAGGTGAATAAACAAATAATGATGGGCGGTTCATTACAGACATCTCCTATATCGCACTCGCACAGCACTGCGGCGAGCCCGTTCGTTAGTCCGAGGAACACCCCGGTGCCGCGCTCGCGACTGTGTCCTCGCCCGATACCTAAACACAATGGAAGGAAACGGCGAAATCCTCTGTCCCTCGGTGTGACAGATCCGTGCTCCAAACAGTTTGCTATACCCAACGATCAAAAGTTTATGAGCAAAGCACAACTCTGTGGTCCTGGCAAGTACTGCCAACCGATCTCCGCTCCTCCCTCGCCGAACATACTTACACAATATAAAAATCATATGTACACGTGCCCCTCAGGAATGTCTAATGGCTCCAATAATCTTTGTTTGAATTTTTTACCCAATGCACCATTTCGAGATCACATAAATGGAGACCAACCATCGTCAGCTGATCCTTTGTCGAGTGAGGTCAGTCAGTTTTTCCAAGAGTCACTAGTTACTTATAGATCAGGACCCGACACGTTTAGATCACAATCAGTACCCCTGAAGCAGGGAATAGGACATATGGGACTATTGAGTTATAATAACACTCCAGTAGGATCAGTTCCGCCGACACCCGTCCCCAATGAGTTTTGTGATTTCGGATCTCTTGCCGATACTTGTGACATATCAAAAGCTGGACTTAATCGAGAAACGCTCGACAAAATATATGATGCTATCGACAGCAGTAACGACGTGCTCACTACTGGCGCCACACAAAGTATTCTTAATTCTACTGACACTTTGAGCAACGGTTGTGATCCCCTCCCTGAACATCAGATACTTTCGGATGAGCAATTGACTTCGATAATACCGAGTGGTGACGATTTGCTCGAGAGAAGCAATCAGTTCAACCAATCGTTCACTAACGACAGCGCCGCCGCTGACAACGTGGAAGATTTCCTTAAACGAGCGAATAGTATCGAGTTTGATTTATCGGAATTAGTTACGGAAAAAAATAAATACTACACATCACGATCGGTCCCGAGTACACCGCTGCCCTACAAACGTACCGTGCCCAACTTGCAAATCGATTCTCGCCGCTCCAGGGAACTGTTTACTGCCGAGAATTACTCCAACGTATCGAACGGCATATCCTCGAAATCTGTGCCATCTACTCCTCAGTTCGCGGAGGACAGAAGTGTGTTTAGTTACAGCAACAGAGATTTTCTAATCAACGGTAACTCGGTGTGCGGCTCCACGCAACTGCACGAGAGCGTGGTGGACAGCGAGCAGGGCCTGACGTCGCCGCTGCACGACATGCTGCGCGAGGACATCCTGGGCGAGCCGCTCACGCCCGCTCTGCTGGCCGACCTCGACAAGATGGACCCCACTCCCTATGTCGATCTCTAGTCCGCTGTTCCAATATCACCACTGTATATATGTAGTATAATAATATAAGTTTGAATTTGTTTGTACAGATACCGATAGAAGGATATCTACAGAGTACAATGTATTTGTATGCCTTCAGTGAAGGCAAGTGCTAAGTTGTGCATACCTAGTTTAAATTTGGATCGCACACTCCCAAAAATTGAGTCAATAATCAATGCACTATAATATTGTGATAATAATAAAAGCTATGTGACATCAATTATTATAGTAAGCAAAACTCTAAATTAATTTTTATTTTTGACGGCTTCGACTAGGTTGCCTATTCGTTAAGCCACCAAGAAATTATTGGCAATGTGTTTTTCGTCAAAATATTTGACGATATTAGTTGAGAAGTATTTTGAACTCTTTGAACTTTAAGTTACAGATATGTATATTGCTGTTATCTTAGCCCAATAAATTGGCAAGTTAAACATAACATCGATGGAATTAGAGTTGAATCATTATTATTTGTGCAATCATTTATTTTAATTCATATTAACTTAGAATGTGATTATTGCGCGTTGAACCGCGGCTCAGCTGTCGACATGCGCAGAATGCGTGTGATGCTACGGACCACATATATATATATATATATAATAATATATATTTTTACATAAGATGAAGATCCAATTTAAAGATTTAATCAATTTAAGAAGACTATAGACACGTTCAGCCTGATGTGAAATTGACTAATTATATACAAAGATACGCACTGTCGGTAGATACGTAATTATTGTTGTTTGTACTAGCTAGTTTTAGGCTGTATTGATAATTTTAGTGTTTACCGACTGTATACGTTATTACAATAATGGGCATATACCACCTGCAAATAATCTACTCATACATATAATGATGTGTCCATAATGTATTGAACTAGATTGATTTTAGTAGTGCTTGCAAGCCTTCTGGTTAAAAAATGTATTCGTTTTCGATCTTCTATTTGTAATGTGTATGATAAGCGCGCGCTGTAGAACATAGGCTATAAGTTGTGTTATATATAACAGATTGATCACAATAACTCTGCTTCTATTGTAACATAAGTTTAAGTGAAAGGTGGTATGTGCCTCGTGACAATATCTGCGCTCATTGTTATCACAAAGAAACATCGAAATTTTGATACCTATTTTATATATAAACTAGTGAGATACAGTCAATAGTGATACTAGCTAACCAGTTCCATCATCAACATCATGTGAAAGTAGCTAATGTACGTAGTTATAGTGTTTAACCAGACCAATGCAGCGTGCCAAGCGCGCTTAGTAAATTAGAATTGGTTTTTCATAAGAAAAATGATAAAATAGTATATAGTTTATGAAAAATGAATTTATTGTAAGTTAGCACAAAGATTTAATATATTTTATTATCACATAGGAGTTTTACTGATATACTAAATTTACATTGATCGCATAAAATGCGGAGTGAAGAGTTGGACCTGCCAATGTGACTGCAGTGAGCTTGTAAGGCGGAAAATTACTTATTGTGTTGATTCATTAGTATTGAAGCCGGTCACATTCATAGACCAAATGGTAACAGATCCTGCTATTAAAAAGAAACGCGAGCAGTGAAAATAAAACTACAGATTACTAAAAACTAGTTAGGTTCGTGCATGAAATCACATTTTATTTAAAATATAGATAGGTTATTTTAATTCTTCCGCCTTTTATCTCTAATTTCATACTTTTCACTACTCTTTCTTTATTAATAGTGTTACATGCATACAGTTATTATGAATTATTCCGTTTCTGAATTATTGTAATAAAAATCACTAAATAGAAATGTTACCTATTTGGTTTGAGATAAAAAATATGTCTAAATTACAAGAGATAATGTATTTTAATGTGTCTAAAGCGAGGTATATTCATTTATAGACTATGCAATTGCACATTAACACAATATAACAAAACAGTTACTCGGTAGTTCATAAGACGCCATAATAAGACCGGCTTCTAACATTATGTAAAGTTCAAAACTTGAAAGGCCTAGCGAAATTGTTGTGTATTTTGTTATATTTCATTGTAGGTATTATTTCAACAATGAAACTGTTTCATTAACGTGTGGAAGAGATAACAATTCTATATGTAAATTAATTTCCTCAACCTGTGCCTCAATAATGAACGCTATAGTAAAAATGTCCTTTTAAAGCTTAGTAGTTGGTTTGTTATATCGCTAGTACAAAACACACTGATTCAACAGGGATATGTAAGTGAAACCGAAGACTGTTTAAAGTTTGTAGAATATTTTCAACACAAAGAAATAACTTGTCATGATCACTTCGTCTCGAGGAACAGAACACAACGAATAACCTCAGTGATCAGCAGTGTTATTCCAATTTGGTACAACTTACCAAAATCGACTAGTACCTAATTACTATTAAGTTGTACATTTTGTTAAGGCTCGTCTCTCGTAAGTTAAGAGTTAAGACGTTGAAGCACTTTGTAAATACTTTCAATGTTTATTCCGTGTCCCATTGTTTCTATAGGTACGATTGTTAGACATCTAAATTATTGCACATACATCAAACACCTAATTTTAGTCATTATAGATGTCAGATTATAATGTGCACTTCAAAATGACAATGTGTTATGAAAGAGAATTATTATGTGTTTATTATAGAACTTACGCTAATTATCTTCTCATTGTGTGTTGGGATTTAATTCGCATCTCTTCTTATACCTATTTTAACATTTAAACTAACTTTTACATTTACAATACGGCCGATATAATTTGGCATTTCTGAACTTCGCGCAAAGGGCTGCGCAGTAATATTTTTTAGGAACCAAATGGTGACATGGAGCGACTGTGAGTGACAGAACATGCGCGAAATTTATATGCGCCTATGTTCAGACCTGCCAAGTTATATCGGCCGTATTGTACTCTGTTCAATACCCGATGTATAAGAGAAAATATATAATTCCGTCGGAATTGCAATATACGTTGCAAATTATGTACATAATATAATAATTATAATCGCGTAAGACGTTGATTAACATCACTTTTAACGAAATAACCACACCAATACAACTTGTAATGTATTAAAGTTAATTAAGCATATCGACGATTAACTAAATCAACTCACAAAAATAAAGTTTGTTGAATTTAATACATTAATAAATAGCGTCTGTATTTCCGCTTTCTTTAAAATTGACGATTTAATTAATCGTAAATATCCCGTAAATATTCACTATATAAATATTATATTTATACAATTTCTTTCGTGCACATTGTTTGAGATTTGGATACTGAGATATATTTCTGCGTACCTATTCGTGTTTTAAATACTATGTTAATACGTCGTCGGTACCAACTCTTACCAATGTAAGCCCTAATTGTGTAACACTAACAAGAGGCAAAGGAAATTGTTCTAAAAATTTCTTATAAACATCTGTATTCTGGACGACAGATCAACACAATGAATAATGTCGATGGTCGTTGCTTTTTTGAGTGTGTCACGCTCTTACACTGATGGTCGTTATAGCACTTCTTCAAGCCATTTAATATTTAATAACTCTCGAACATGTACAATGCCATTGAAAGCCATTCCATTGCAAATCGGAACCAAATCAACATTCGACAAACCATTGTCGAAGAACAGTACTCAAATTGTACTCATTATCATCATTATAAACAACTTTCACTAAGTGAACATAAATATAGGGAACAGCTGATTTTTTCGCTATTTCAGGTTTGGTCCCATAGTGAAAGTTGTTCATAATGTTGAGTACAATTATCCCTTAAGACCCCTTCCTTGCAGTGGATAATGGCTTACATGGTAAGTCATTCGCCTTTTAAACATATTTTAAATCAATTTTTAATAAATAAATTTACATTTAATGTTTTTTAAGAATAGGAGACATTTGTTTAAATATTAATGTGTACCTGTAGATAGTTATTATTTGTATTTGATGTTTACTCTAACGACAAATCAAAAATTTAAGACATAAGTGTAAAATGATTTTATTAAATTACATAACTAATTCAATCATTTTTTTTTTCAATCCAAATATATTTTGTTCAGAAATGTATAATTATAATTTTCTATGTATGTACCTAAGTTTAATAAAATTCAAGAAATATTAAATTCATAACAATTTTTTAAAATATAATTGTTAAAATTAATACATTATATAAGATGATATAATTTTAATTGATAAAAATGATTTCTTTTAGGAATATTTGTTAAAATTTAAAATATGTTTTTATAAAAGTACCAATGCGACATGATAGAGTTTTTGTTGCTAAAATAAATCATTGTTATGTAAATACAGCATTAACATTGGTTGACACGTATTAATACATGACACCATTTTATTTTTATTACAACTATGTTGTACTGTTAATTATTGTTTTTATTTTCTAAATATTTTTTATGAATGTATGATAATACATATTAGCTATATTAAGCATAACTAGTTGTAAGTGAAGATATCCATGTTGTTGATTAGTCTTTTATGGATGTTGATTTACACCATTTGCTATGCAGTGATAATAAATGGTATGATAGTAAATGGCATTTTTTATTGGAACCCCCATTTTTCCTTGAGTTGGTGTATGGTTACTTAAAATACTTATTTAATTACTTATTTACATTATGAATATGAATACTTATACGTTTAATTACAAAATTATCAAAAAAACACTCCTTAAATCAACTGGGATTTTTTTTGAAAAATATTCCCATTTGTCGCCAGTGGCGACAACTGGGAATAACCCAAAAAAAGTTGTGATGCAAAAAGTTCTCATGTATGAAGTTGTGGGTTCAAATCCGGGAAAGTAGCAATCGGACTTTTTCAATTCGTATTTATTTGACACTGCCAATTCCTTAAGGCTTATAAACAAAATTAAAACTTATATATTTGTAAATTTGCCATAATTATCTGTAAACCATGGCATTAGTACAGGATCATCTTGATGGGAATACTGTTCTGCCACCTGAACAGGCTGGCCTGGGGTCCATTCGAACAACAAGCTTATCATTGGCAATTTGTGAAGGCTGTTTAATGCCTTCTCCCCATGTTTGTGTTTTATCTCTCTAGCCAAACATCTCTTTACATATATTAAGAAATTATCTAAGAAGTTGAAGCAGACATCTGGATTCCAAAATCTCTGAAAATAAAAAAGTTATTAACACACCCATTAAGCTTAGGCTAGGAGATTGATGATTCACTTCCACCTAAACTGAGCCTAACTGCAAATACAGCATAGCCATATACCACACTAATGCATAGTGATTTAAGAAAGTCTGTCAGTACATAACAAAAAGAGTTACCTGGGAAATTTTGACTAATTCTTTAATTTTCCATGTTTTCAGTTCTTCTACAATTCCATCGTCATTCCTGTATCCACATAATATTGTGTCGACTCCAGCAAGAAATGACTGACACCACCATTTCTTTGACTTGAATCGCCTGTAAGAGCACATTATTTAAATATTTAATGAAAAAGGCCAGTAGTAAGGAGAATGGAAGTAGATAACGTGTTGCGCCGACCCGAAGTAACATGGGACACGGGCAGGAAGATGATGAAGGCCAGTAGGCCTTGCAGGGGAAATAGACAAGGAAACCAGCTACAATAGTATTTGCACATTCAAGCTGGCCAGGGGGCCTAGACAAAATCCCTTTTCTGTAAGCGTTAACAACGGAAAGATCAAATTGTATGGAGTTGACAGCAGCAGTCATGTGACATCTCTAAAGCTAATGTCAACTCCATACAATTTCATCTTTCTGTTGGCGTTAACGCTTACAGAAAAGGGATTTTGTCTATAGCCTCAGTTCTGTTTCCATGTGAAACTTTTGAAGGTCTATAATATGATTTAGAAAGTTATATGAGAAGATTAAATAGTCCAGTAAGTAGACAAACTAGTAAATTCCCACTCTTAAATTATTCTAGATATTATATTATTATGTTTTACAAACCTAAAACTGGTCTCTTGTCTTGGATGTTCTATATGTCTATTAGTCTTCAGCTCTATAAATTCCTTAGTTGACAAATATTTAACAATGGCTTCTGGTCCCATTTCTGAAGGAGGCGGTTTAGAAACAGCTGTTTTATCACACCTAATACCATCCATTTCAGCACCATACACTATTTTGTGACTGTTCAATTGTGTCGTAAAAACTAATGAAAATTCTTCATTCTCATCCACAGGAACATCAGGATTTGGCTCAGCATCTGGCTCATCTGAAATTGTTGTAAGATTAAAACCATTAATAGCAATCATTACAATAATAAGCAATTTACGCGTCTTAGTTAGGGATCTCGCAAAGTAGGTTTTGTACAGTCTAGGACAAAAATCGTTTTAATGCTGATGGGTTTATGCTGGGTCCATGTGCTGCCTTTTGCGGCCAAAAATTGTCACTTTAGTAAGTACCCTTAGGTGGCATTTACTATAGTTATAAGTCATCATATTACAAGATGATAAAGGCAGCAATCGCCAACAACAACAGTCACATGAAGCTGTACGGAAGAGCAGTGAACTTAATACAAGTGTATGAAAAAGCCCCAAACAGAGCAGATCTCTGTATTTTAAATAACTGCGTAAATGAATATACGGTGTTTCAAACTCATTGGACCACTATTTACAAAACATTGGACCACTATTTACTCCATAGGTATTTGTTTATTAAAACTTTCTTAAATAAGATAGAACTTGAGGAACTTATTAAGACTTACCAGATAAAAGGTACTGTTCAAACTTATATCCCCATGAAGTAAACTTTTTATCTCTTTCAGTCATATTTAGTCTTCTGTTACGTTTGTCCTCAGTTTCCCTTGCACATAGATAGATATTGCCTTTGAACAGAATAGCAGCAATTTTCCATGGCTCCTGGTTTTCATATGGAGTGCAAGCTACACAAGTCATTAGACCTCTGTAGCAAAAAAATTTTGCTTTTTCTAAGGTATTCTCGAATGGAAAATTCAAGCGACGTTCATGTTCTAATAAGAACTTTAGCAAGTCCGTCAGCTTTACATCCAGGTTTTCGGGCTTACGTATTACCTGGTCTAAATGCAAGTTCAAGTCAAAATTTACTCTATCATTACTAATACGCCGGGCGTACTTGAGATTCTCAAGACCAATGTAACCAATAACCATGGGACAATCAAAACGAGGGAAAGGCCTCCTGTAAATATTTGGACTAACATGGAGTTCTGGCTGCATCTTTATCACAGAGCACTACTATCATCTACAACAAATATCACTAGAATTACTTCACAGAGTGTAATAATTTATTTACTTTGTGCGAAAAGTAGGAAATAAAACAGTAATAAATGTTTTATTAAAATAAATCACAGTCCTGTGGGTCGTGAAGTCAAAAACAGCTGATTTTGAGAAGGTTGTCAGTGGTTTGACAGTTTTTTACAGTAGGAGTGGGCGTTGCGACGACGAACCGTTTCCAAAGACCGTTCTATGTTCTGCGACGATGGAACCGTTTTACGTCCTGGGTTCAAACAGTATTCGTTGCACAAACCAGTCTTCGAATTATTCAGTGCGATTCTTTATTTTACGTCTTTGAAAATACAGTCGAGAACGCAATGATAAATGATTCAACGAACGAAACAACACGAGTAGACGAGTCGTCGTCTTCGAACGACCGAACGGAACGCGACAAGTAGTAGACGGATGGACGACGAGTCACTCGTCGTTCGTCGTCGTCGTTTACAAAACAGTCCTTGCAATAAAAAGTGAACTTTATACCAATGATATAGAGTCGATAATATATTACCAGTTGTTAATGCGTCTCGTTCCGTTTGTTTGCAAAATAGTCCTTACAATAAAAAGTGAACTTTATATCACTGATATAAAGTTCACTTTTTACATACAGTCGATAATGCTATTTCTTGGAATTCGAGCCGATATGAACGTCTCGTCGCGTGGATGTTATCTATTTGTTTGTTTACATTTTTTTCGGCCAGTCAGTCAGTTCTAGAAACCAGAAACTAAGAAACTGCAACTATTTCACTCGACGAGAACGTCGGGAACGTCGAAAAGACGACAACGACGAGAACGTCGAAAAGACGGCAACGCAATTATTCTTCGTCTTCAAACCAGTTGCAACGACGACCGTTTCTTGCAACCGTTTTCGTCGTCTCGAAAACGGTTGCGTTTCGTCCGCGAAAAATTCGACAACGACCCACCACTATTTTACAGTACATATTAATTCCATGGCTCTTACTAAATCCATGGGTCCATCCTAAATCCACTGACAAGGGTATAATAGTAATCTATGGACAAGGGTTTGCCTTGATTTGGAATGGGGACAGTGCATGGCCTAAACCAAGTTTTTAGCAACGTCCGAACTCTTTTTGCGCAATGGGGAAGGTCGGCAAAGCTAATTTGCAGATGGCGTGACCATATCTAGAGGGGCCTAGCAGAGACGGCAAAAATTTACGAATAGCTCGCGAAATTCAATTTTTCTTAGGTTTTTTGCAATTTTCAGCTCATTGTTAGATAGTATCTTGATTAAAATATTTATGATTCGCGACAATAACAAATATGTATTTACAGAATTGATTTTTTAGACTTAAACGCACTCTGAGCTCTGTCCACCAAGTACCCTATATTTATTAGTAATATAGGGCTCTGTCTGAGCTCTGGAGCTCTGAGCTTAGTCGCACTCTGACGACAGCGCCATTTTGACAGGTGCCATACGTAGTATAGGTAGTCTGTAGTTGCTTTTTTACATTTTTTTTTGCCTTCCATTAAAATAAAATTGCTAAAGTTCGTTTTCAATCCCGTAGGCTAATTTAACAGGAGCAAATGTCAAACTCAAAATTAAAAAAAACAAACAACAATCATTTGAAACTAACTACTACGAACTAGAACAGTCAAACACGGGCGGCTACCAGTATTTTATAGTGCTCTCCCGGCCCTCTTTACAAATCCGAGAAAAAAATTGTTGAAATAAAAAATGAACCTTGCACTTCTTTACACTTATTTTTCGGCAGTCGTGTAGTAAAACTGATCCACAGACCGAAGCGTAAGGGCCTTTACCCACATAATCGTATCCGGTTCGTATTCGATTCTTGTTCGTTTCATCCGATTTGGCCATCCTATTGTACGAACCGTATATGCATGAGTGCACACTTGCACAGACGTCCATACAAACCGGATCAGAAACGAATACGAACCGCTTATTGCAAAGTTTGTAATGGAGGTTTTCGGGAACGGGCCGAATGGACTTTACATTATTTTCAACTGGAAATACTACTAAACGCATCTGTCACACCCATTGACTTATAAATCATATTTATTAGTCATTGGTCACACCACACGACCGACTGTCAGTCTGTCAGTCTGTCAGTCACTGTGAAATTTAAAAAAGACGGTTGAAAGGTGGCTGTATTTCTTGTTTTTGAAAAACTTGAACATGCTATCGCATTCAATGTACCGTTTAGTAGAGGTGTAAATTCTATGTAAATATTGGGCAATGGTGTTAAAGGTACTCTGTACTAAAAAATTGTTGATAGAAAATGGATTCCCGATTTCAGAAATGTAGGCTATGCTTGAAACTGGGTGATTTCTGTTCAATATTTGAACAAGATGAGTGTGTTAAGTTATCAGATATGGTTATGTCTTTTACTAAAATTCAAGTAAGTACTTATTGTTTTCGAAATGACACCCAAAGGGTGTGTGAATAGTTGTTCAGATTAACTCTATCAAAGCACTTTTGACTGGATCCCCTAAATTGTTTTTCTGACTTGTATTTCCTTTTAGATTTATGAAGGTGATGGATTGTCAGATCGCGTCTGCTCATCCTGTATAGAAAATTTAAGCACAGCTTATTTATTCAAACAGCAGTGCGAAAGAATTGATAACTTGATAAGAACATGTCCAGGTATTGTTATTTTTATTGCCTTTTATCTGCTGGTTGTGGATGGATGGATGTTTTGAAGGATTTGCACCTAAAATAAATTACTTTTAGTTGTAGGTGCACAAATTAATTAAAGTTATAATTATATTTTTTGTGCCAGCAAAGCCGAATGTTTGATCAATTTGATTAGATAGTATTCACATTTTTTGAATTTCTTGTTACCAGACACCAACATAAGCAAACCATCTGTTAGTGATTACAATGACTTCTTCAACAAGGAGTTTCACATGCATGATGGCACTATGGATGGTTCCATGGAAGAGTATGTGTCTGCTGAGGGTGATAATAATGAAAACTTTTTCAAAGACAACATGGATAGCAATATCTTCCATGACATAAGTGATGAGACTGACAGTGATGTTGATTCCATTAAATGTGGAGGTTGCAATGAGTCCTACAGCAAATTAGGAAGCCACACTTGCCGCACAACATGTACTATTGAGCGCAATCAACTGCAACGGTCAAGCAGTAATGAAACTCTTGTGGCTTCAGATATTGTTCCAAATCAACAGCCAGCTAGAGCAACTCAGTCGTTACCCCCACGCCACACTCAGCCACTGCCTGATATACCCGAAGATATGGATGTCACATGCGTATTATGTGATGAAAAATTTGACCAGTATGATAAATATGTCATACATTTTAACAGGTGCACTACTAATGTCAAGTTGCACCATTATGTTTGTCCTGTTTGCCATGACATATACACTGAAAAATTGGCATACTTGGAACATCTCAAGGCTGAACATTTTAAAGTAACTTCAAAAGAGACTGTAGTGCATTACAAGGCTGGCTTTATCAATCCGGGAGAGGATTGTGTTGATTTTGTGCCATCATTAGAAAAGACTAGGAAACCGAAGACTGTGCGTCGTCAAATAGGTTGGTCTGTTGAGGATATTTATCAAGAAATTGATTGCAAAAAGGTTGAAGAAAAAGTTACTCCCACTTCAAGTCCCTTTAAAACTTTTTTTTCAAAGTTGGGGAATGAGTGAGTTACAAATTGAATATTGGCATGTCTGGGATCTACCTAAGTATATTTCAACTGTATATTGTTACTAATTACTTCTGCTTTACCTAATGGGAAACTAAATGCTTTGTTGCTCAAAAAAGTTTTAATATTTATTATTTACCTTGAGCTCTGAGCGTCGTAATAGGACTATGGGAATTAACTTAGAATTTAAAAATCTATTATCTATACTTAATTCTATATTATTCAATATTTATTTTTATTATAATCTTCTAGATTTAACATGCCAGGTTCCTTGTTGTAGCTATAAATTGGGTAATTTTTAAGAAATAAAGCTGTATTTTGTCTTTCACTGGAACTACAGTAAATTCTTATGAATAATATGTATAACTCTTTATAATCTAGTCTAGGAATTTAGAAAAGATTTATAAAATTTTCAATTCATTTTCACAGAAGTTTCAGTAGGCAGAGTACACCCAAAAAAGTGAGTTTTCGTAAATTAATAGAAAGTGGCAAAGAGAAGACTGCCAATTACTTGCCATTTCAGAAATATATCCAGAACTACAAACTCAAGAAGAAAGGGTCTAGTTACAGCCCAATAAAGGGAAAAATGCAGGTGTCCACTAAAATCAAAGCCAGTCTTCAGGAAATGACTTCAGGTAAATAAAACAAGTTTTTCTTCTTTTATTTATTTAAATAAATTCTCTATCTTCAATTTCCTGACACAATATTATGTTTATAATTTAATTTGAATGTTCTGTATCAGACAGTGATTATCATTCTCCAAGTGGCACATCTGAGGAGTCATGGAAGTTGAAACAGAACCTAATATGTGCCTGTGACAAGAAGGTGTTCATGATATCTGAAGGCATTAATGTAAGTAAAAAAAACGTGTATAAAAGAATTGCATTCACAGCATTTGCTATCTATAAGGCCCATGAGTAAACGAGAACGCACGATATACGCTGTCTCTCTCCGAGATAATAATATTATGACAGCAACACGTGTACAACTTTTTTTTTTGGACCTATTGAAATCTTCCTGATAACACTTTAGGGATTAGTCTGTGCTTTAGCAAACAGCCAGTCAGGTCAGGTCAGACAGCGACGCGACGCTGCGCGCACTTTTAAAATTATCGAAGCTATTTCCTTTACGAAAAGGTATAATTTCAATGCGAACGTGTACGTGTACTACGCTGTGATGCGCGGTGCTGCGCCGCGCGTGTACCTTATTGTGTATTAGATAAGTTCGATATTGTATCGGATCATAAAAAACTGCGCGTCGCGTCGCGTTTAGGTGTGAAATGACCCTTTATCTCTATCTTTCATAGAACCGCGAAAGAATTTCAGCGATGATAAACGAGTTGGGTGGAGTTGTAGCAGAAAATACAAAAATGGAGATGTTGGCTACACATTTTGTAGCAGTGTTGCCAAATGACACGTTCACTGGTATGATGGTATGCGCCCTCGCTACCGGCAAATGGTTGATAAATGTCAACTTTATCTACGACAGCTTTAGGTGCAAGAAGTTCCTGCAGGTATGTATAAAAGTTACTTTATGATTGTGTCAATTCTACAGTAAGACTATTAATTTGACAGACGATCATTAAATCGGCTAAGAAACATCTAACTATTCTAATAAAATAAAAACCGGCCAAATATGTGTCAAACCACGCACAATGAAGGGTTCCCTAGTTGGGATGAATTTATCCGAAAAAAAACATAACATTGTAGTTGAAAAACTTGTGAAAAACATGTTTTTGCAACTGCAAATATAAGTTGGTTGATTATTACTCGGTAACTTGTAGAGCCTAGTTAGGTGTGATAGTTTTCCTTTGAATTTCGTTATATATAGTATACTATTGCCGTGAATTTTTTCACATATCAAAAACCAACCATTTCGCTGGTTACACTTGACTCCTAACAAAAATTAGCTTAATATTTCGCTAACGGATCCCTGAATCCAAAAATGGTTTCCCCAAACTCAATATTTTTAAAACACCTTTCCAACGTTACCCCAAACAAAGAGATTAACGAGAAAAAAAAAACATCATCACGCTACGTGCAGGGGAGGTCCCTAAAAAAAATTTTTCATGGTTTTATTTTACCACTTTGTCGGCGTGAATTATATGTATAGACATACCAAATTACAGCTTACTAGTACTAAGAGTCTCTGAGCTAAGCCGAGGACAGCAGACGGATAGACAGACGGACATGGCGAAAATATAAGGGTTCCTTGTTTACTACGGAACCCTAAAAAAATACGTGTAAAAGTGTTTTACAAATAAATAATATAATTTATTATCTCTCTTTTATCGTCTTCCCTATATTCAATCAATTTTTTATTACAGGAATATCTCTATGAGTGGCTCAAACATCCAAAAATATTGGAAATAGACTCGACAAGTGTGGAAGTGGCGAAGGCAGCCGTTTACTGGCATTTGGAGCTTGATGCACTCAGTGCCAAGTACCCCTTTGAGGGGAAACAAATCGTTCTCATCATGAAGAGGAAGTATAGGCAATATTATCAGATGATATTCAAAACGTTGAAAGCAAAGCCTGTTACTTATGATCCAAGGTCAGTAAGCTTATTTTATACTAGCACTTTGCCAGTGACTTTATCCGCCCCATATTCCCTATACCCATTGGAATTCCGTAAAAATCCGCATTCTTCAATTTCACCTTTCTAGGTCCAAAGTTTTGGGCTGGGCGTCGTTGATGAATCAGTCGATTGGAAATGTAACGATTTTTTTGGCTCCCACAAGTTGAATTGCAATTCCATTCTTAACCAGATGTATACTTTAAAAAATGTTTGCTTTAAAAATCTGGAAACTTCTATAAATTCCTTTCTCAAACACAATAGCATTTTTTTCGACGAGCATCTTTTGTTTTAATTCTAAGAGCCTTGCACAACCTGTCGAAGCACATTAAAGTATTTTCAACTTTATTTCAACCCGCGCCAAGTTTAATATTCGTTTGCTAATGAAGACTTCGCTGTGCGCCTCGCCAGATGTGCGCCGCCGGCCTTATCACGAGGGTAAGAGATAAACCGTACCACGTGTAACTCAAAAAATCATTTTTAACAGGACCCCAGGCAGTTGCTGCACAGCAGATTACTGTTTCGTCGACATGAAAATTATTGAAAGAGTTAAGCTGCGGTTTTTCGCACGTCATAATGTTCCCGTATTTCCGTATCAGTACATATTGGTGTACCTGTTAAAGAGAGGTCAAGTAGAAGATGAGTACAAGTATCTTTTGCAAGACTGCAAGAAATATGCAAGAGACACAATGTTCTTGCTAAACGATACTTATTAGTATGTCTTTGTAGAATAGAAATTCCTATATTTTTGTTGTTTTTATTATTGTTGCAAAGGTGGTATGGGTAGGTAGATTGATATTATACGTTTTATATAATCGACATAAACAATATATTTTATACAAAATAAGCCATATTATTTTAAGGAATAAAGATATATTTCTATAAAATATTTGCTTTAATTTATAATCTTATTATCAGGTGCGTGTTTTGCGTGCGGGGGCCGCCACTCTTGGTGGTTTGCTGTGCATGATAATTTGTAGGTCTTGATACCTTTTTCTGCCGATCTTTACCTGTAAGGGAATAAGGAAAAAGATGATGAGTGATTGTCAATATCGATAGACCTACCTCTATTAAAATACGCACGCGCGCACGAAGTCGAAACTTTACATTGAATATTTTTGAAAAAACGTAATCGCTATTAGGTGTAGGAACGAGTCTGATACTATTAGAATTTTTGTCTGTTTAATTGTCTGGATGTATTTTCCGGATTGGCACTAAAAGGCTGAATGAATTTGTATGTTTGGCACACAGATAGTTTATAAACTAGGCACATAGGGCACTTTTAACCCTGTAGTACCTACGTTACCGAGGGACATATCCCGTCATCCTCGAAGCCGCAGGAAAAAGCTAGTTACACTAATACAGAATCATTTTATTATGTGCCTGACCGCAACAGCGGTCAACAGCCATACTAATGATACACATATTATAAAACAAAGTCCTCCGCCGCGTCTGTCTGTTCACGATAAACTCAAAAACTACTGCACCGATTTTCATGCTGTTTTAACCAATGGGTAGAGTGGTTCTCAAAGAAGGTTATAGTATATAATACCACACGGGCGAAGTCGCGGGCATCAGCTAGTCCAATATAAATAAATGTAATTACACTTTCACATAGAAAATAATTTAGTTTTTTAAATAATTTTCTTAATGGCAAGCCCACGTACAACAAAGTCCACGACACATGAAATATTGCACGTGTTCAAGGGTCATAGCAAAAAGTCTACGGAAACCACCGTAACATTTGAGCTCGACTAAATAGAACCGTGGTTAAACGTTTACTCTAAAGCCATATAATGTATCTGGTTCTTCATGGGTACCTTTGTATACACAATCCAACACGCAACTGTTGCTAATATAGTGCCTACCATCCCCCAAATTTGGTCAGAACTGGGAAACGTGTCGTCATTCAAATTAGGTTTGAGTTCTGGCTCATCACAACTACAAAAAGAAACTATGTAAGGAAACATTGTTACTATAATTTAACTGTCAATTTTAACACTATTAGACATTACCATTGACTACGGTGTTTATAGTAGAAATGAGTGCTGGATACTATCTATAGCTAATAGCTATCCACGGAGGTCGAATACCTATACAAACATTTTTGAAAAATAGAAGCATTGTCACGTTCGATGCCTTGTGGCTGCGGTGCAGCGGTACCACAACGTACTCACTACCGAGAGAGCGGTACTCTGTGGCCTAATCGGTGCCACGTCGTCCTACAACGAAGCAGTAACGTGATGTCGTGAGGACCGCACAGCACGCACGTCGGACATAGGACCAGAGAGGCAGTTTTGGGGTGAGGGTGATGCGGTGTGACAACGAAATGCCATCGGATTCCTGTAGATAGCAATGACCATCGTACAGACCACTATGCTATCGCTTAAGACACCGCACTTCCCATTGGCTCGCAATGCTGTGAAATTATGGCGCCGCGACTCTGGCCCTTTCAGTAGTTTTTTATTTGGCCTGAGCTAAGAATAGAATGAAACTGTGCAACCCGCACTGGGCCCGCTTGGTTGATATAACCCACTCCCTCTCGAAGAGAGAGGCCTGTGCTCCCGCAGTGGGAACAGTGTACGTTACCCCAGCAAGAAAGTGTCTCCTAGAGTTATATGAGTAGAACGTATAATTTGTGCCTTATTTGCTGTAAATGTGCCCCCACATAAAAAATGTGTGCCCCCTGTCGTTTTGGATAAAAACGGAAAAAACGATTCTTGCTGGGGTAACGTTTTTCTAGCAGGAAAATTCTAAACGAATGATCGGAGAGAGAAAAATTATGCATGGCCATAGAGCTTATTTGTGTGCCAAAATGTGCCCCCAAAAATAAAATCTGTGCCCCTTCAGGTTTTCGAGATATTGCATTTCCTGCTGGAGTAACGTTTTGATGAATCGTATATCTCTAAAACCATTGCATGTGCCCCTGTAGAATAAACATACAGGAGTAGCTCTTAATGTGTGCCCCTTAGTGCCCCAATTAGATTTAAGAAAATATTTATAATTTTCAAGTTATCGCGGTTTTATGAAAACCCAAAAAAACATCGCAGCGCTAAAATGAGACAAGGTATAAGTTCGCTGAAAACTGTATTCGGTCCTTCTTAACGCTAATAATAACCATACAAAGTTTCAAAACTTCACATGCATGCGTTTTTGAATAATCTTGCTACAAGTCAAAACGATGGTGTCATAACTCTGACGGCAAAATACAAGGAACCGGCTCAATCCCAGATGTGTAGGTGTAAACCAAAATCTTGTGCCTTTAGTCAAAAATATATGGTGAAAATATTCAGCTTGGAATGTTTCGCATTAAGTAAATATTAAAAAAAAAACAAAATATGTAAGCAACGGCTGGCTATCCGACCAAATATGAATGACTACTAAAAAGCGACGGATTCATACATATCGATGACCTTCTTTATTGGACGTATTATACCTAAGCTGTTGTCCGTACAGTCGCGTTCAAAAGTTTTGGGGCTAATTAAAATATACATTAAATGCACCTTATGACTATAATAAATGAAACAGCTTGTTGATGTGGAAATTATTATTTTTATTCCCTTAATTTTAATTCTTAAAGTAATAAACGCACTTCCTAGTCAACAAACACTTCGTACCTATTATTCATAATAGAGCGACGTTACACGTAACTGTCTCTGTCACACTAACACCGTACGCGTGCTAGACCACTATGCTATCGCTTAAGACACCGCACTTCCCATTGGCTCGCAATGCTGTGAAATTATGGCGCCGCGACTCTGGCCCTTTCAGTAGTTTTTTATTTGGCCTGAGCTAAGAATAGAATGAAACTGTGCAACCCGCACTGGGCCCGCTTGGTTGATATAACCCACTCCCTCTCGAAGAGAGAGGCCTGTGCTCCCGCAGTGGGAACAGTGTACGTTACCCCAGCAAGAAAGTGTCTCCTAGAGTTATATGAGTAGAACGTATAATTTGTGCCTTATTTGCTGTAAATGTGCCCCCACATAAAAAATGTGTGCCCCCTGTCGTTTTGGATAAAAACGGAAAAAACGATTCTTGCTGGGGTAACGTTTTTCTAGCAGGAAAATTCTAAACGAATGATCGGAGAGAGAAAAATTATGCATGGCCATAGAGCTTATTTGTGTGCCAAAATGTGCCCCCAAAAATAAAATCTGTGCCCCTTCAGGTTTTCGAGATATTGCATTTCCTGCTGGAGTAACGTTTTGATGAATCGTATATCTCTAAAACCATTGCATGTGCCCCTGTAGAATAAACATACAGGAGTAGCTCTTAATGTGTGCCCCTTAGTGCCCCAATTAGATTTAAGAAAATATTTATAATTTTCAAGTTATCGCGGTTTTATGAAAACCCAAAAAAACATCGCAGCGCTAAAATGAGACAAGGTATAAGTTCGCTGAAAACTGTATTCGGTCCTTCTTAACGCTAATAATAACCATACAAAGTTTCAAAACTTCACATGCATGCGTTTTTGAATAATCTTGCTACAAGTCAAAACGATGGTGTCATAACTCTGACGGCAAAATACAAGGAACCGGCTCAATCCCAGATGTGTAGGTGTAAACCAAAATCTTGTGCCTTTAGTCAAAAATATATGGTGAAAATATTCAGCTTGGAATGTTTCGCATTAAGTAAATATTAAAAAAAAAACAAAATATGTAAGCAACGGCTGGCTATCCGACCAAATATGAATGACTACTAAAAAGCGACGGATTCATACATATCGATGACCTTCTTTACTTTACTCACTAACCGGTTCACACGTGTTGTGCCTGAGTACAATGAAGTAGAAAAGTAATAAGTAGATAATAAAATAAAGTTGTTATTGGATTATATCCTACTAGCTGCTTCTATGACCTTACACATGATTAAGTACATTATAAATAGTAGCCTAAGTGCTATATTCCAAGGTAAGCTATCTTCTCCATTCTAAATTTCATTAAAAATACATCCAGTAATTTACTACTACTACTACTACTTTATACTGCCTGCCTCCGGATCTCTTAAGAAAGGTTTACCTTGCCATCTGTCAGCCCATAATACAGTACTGCATCTCTGTCTGGGGAAGTTCTGGAAAAAGCCTCATGATTTACGCTGAGAGAGCTCAGAGGGCACTTCTGAAAGTAACGTTTAGGAAACCTTTCCGATTCCCAACTGACAAGCTCTACAGCGAAATCCAAGTCCTCCGAGTGAGGCAACTTTTCATTGTAACTGCAATCGTTCGCACTCAGAAGTCCCTCCCCAAAAGAGATGATTACAGCGAAATCTTGTCAAAGCGGGTGTTTAGAATTCCAAATCCACCTGGGAAGTCCCTTATGGCCAGGCGGAGTCCAGCTTACTCCCATCTACATACATTTAACAAGGTCTGCAAATCACTGAACATAAAAGATTTGCCACCCACTCGCCTAAAAAATGTACTAAAGAAATGGCTTCTGGAATTAACATACACCGAAACAGAAGCATTTCTCTAACGATTATCGACAAGCCAAAGCGCCAGCAAACATCTACCTCTCCCACTTCACCCTCACACACCCACACACACACACAGACACACACACGGATACACAAAATAATACACCCCTTACGAATCTAGTTCTGTACACATTCTCTCTGCTCAATCGCACTCCGACCCCCAAGATACAAGCCTTGCTTAGTTTGGGGGTCAACGGTCAAACCAAAACATTGTGATGTTCAATCTAACTTAATTCATGTGTAAGAGCGATGTCCGTCATCACCTTTTCCTTTTTGCTAATAAATTATTTTGTTTTTTTTTTTTTTTTATTTTGTATTTATGAACGAAAGAAATACATCCAGATATTTGCCATTTGCCAGGTCTTTGACCAAAAATTTGATTGGTCCCGATGTTTAAAAAAAAAAATAGTTCATGAAATGTGTGATGAATGTGAAAATGATGAAAATAAAACTACTAAAAATAGGTAGCTCTTTTTTGTATATAAATAAAAAGCCCGTATTTGTCTTTATATATTTATTGATAAGCCGTAGGTTATATAAATTAACAGTAAGTCGCGGCTGTAACACGTAAGTAGTTACAGAATTATAATCATCAAAATCACCAATACAACCGTCCAAGTTCATAAAGGCGTAGGAACAAAAACAAAAAATAATTCTGACGTGGTGTCGCAAGGAGTCGCTTTGCCTAGCTTGGAGAAAGTGAGACAGCTAGCACGCGTACGGTGTTAGTGTGACAGAGACAGTTACGTGTAACGTCGCTCTATTATGAATAAAAGGTACGAAGTGTTTGTTGACTAGGAAGTGCGTTTATTACTTTAAGAATTAAAATTAAGGGAATAAAAATAATAATTTCCACATCAACAAGCTGTTTCATTTATTATAGTCACAAGGTGCATTTAATGTATATTTTAATTAGCCCCAAAACTTTTGAACGCGACTGTACGGACAACAGCTTAGGTATAATACGTCCAATAAAGAAGGTCATCGATATGTATGAATCCGTCGCTTTTTAGTAGTCATTCATATTTGGTCGGATAGCCAGCCGTTGCTTACATATTTTGGTTTTTTGTTAATATTTACTTAATGCGAAACATTCCAAGCTGAATATTTTCACCATATATTTTTGACTAAAGGCACAAGATTTTGGTTTACACCTACACATCTGGGATTGAGCCGGTTCCTTGTATTTTGCCGTCAAAGTTATGACACCATCGTTTTGACTTTTAGCAAGATTATTCAAAAACGCATGCATGTGCAGTTTTGAAACTTTGTATGGTTATTATTAGCGTTAAGAAGGACCGAATACAGTTTCAGCGAACTTATACCTTGTCTCATTTAAGCGCTGCGATGTTTTTTTGGGTTTTCATAAAACCGCGATAACTTGAAAACTATAAATATTTTCTTAAATCTAATTGGGGCACTAAGGGGCACACATTAAGAGCTACTCCTGTATGTTTATTCTACAGGGGCACATGCAATGGTTTTAGAGATATACGATTCATCAAAACGTTACTCCAGCAGGAAATGCAATATCTCGAAAACCTGAAGGGGCACAGATTTTATTTTTGGGGGCACATTTTGGCACACAAATAAGCTCTATGGCCATGCATAATTTTTCTCTCTCCGATCATTCGTTTAGAATTTTCCTGCTAGAAAAACGTTACCCCAGCAAGAATCGTTTTTTCCGTTTTTTTCCAAAACGACAGGGGGCACACATTTTTTATGTGGGGGCACATTTACAGCAAATAAGGCACAAATTATACGTTCTACTCATATAACTCTAGGAGACACTTTCTTGCTGGGGTAACGTACACGTGGGAACAATATAGGTAGGCTGATTATGTTATGCTACGAGCAATCATTTTACTTAGAAACAAACAAGATTTATGTAAAAAACATGACTTTTTTCAGTCGCGTAACAATGGCAATAAATTGTATTGTGCAAAAGTATGGGAACAAAGAAGCAAAGGACAAGGAGGAGACGCATTTTGTGTTTAGGTAAGTATGTACATACACTCATGAGTCATGCCCATAGTAATGTCAAACAAATTACCTCAGCAAATTGCATAGTTACTTAGATACTTTCAGCTTTCTAGAAGATACTTAAGGTCGCTGCAAAAAGCGGGCGCGGCGCGGCGTGACCGGACGGCGACGCGACGCTGAGCAGTTTTAATGTACTATATTATGGACGACGCCACACAGCCGTCGCGCTTGGCGCGACGCTATCCGTCGCGCCACGCCGGCGCGGCGTCGCGCCGAGCGCGGATACAAGTCCGACGAGGCGGGGCGCAGCGCAACGGGACGTTTTTTATTTATTTCATGCCCCCATTTCCGTTTACGTTGTTTTTCTTAGCTTGCGCAAATAAGCGCAAGAGCGTTTCCACGTCTGAATCGCTCAACATCTTTTTGATGAATGAATCGCATCGCGACACGATCGGCGTGAATGGGCGCGGCGGGACGTGATCGCGCCCGCAGTGTGAACGCTGCCGTCGCGCCAGCGAGCGCTGCGTCGCTGCCCGGTCACGGCGCGCCCCGCCACCACGCCCGCTGTGTGCAGAGACCTTACACTAGTCTGTGAGCTGAGCCGCGGACAGACAGACAAACAGACATGGCGAAACTATAAGGGTTCCTGTTTGACTACGGAACCCTAAAAATGGAGCCGACACGTTTTAGTATACTTAATACTGTGTGAAAAAACTAGCTTAGTGCAGTGTGCAAAGCATTATCGCGTCAAGGCCAGTCCATTATAGTTCAATCGTTTTATTTTATTGCTGGCAACACAGCTGTCTGAAATCTGGGGAGAAACACGATTATTTCCACGTCATTTACTGCCATAGACAAGTCACGTTCACAGTCTGTATCGAGATTGTATGATATTTATTAGTGTTGCAACGAATACTACTTTTACGAATACGAATACCGATTGTAAGTACTATTCGGCGAATACGAATACCGGGCTGGAATATAGCACGCAATTATAATATAAGTTATAACTGTTATACTTATAAGTTAAAGAAGGTGAAAGGATAGGTGCCGATTCTCTTGTACACCGAACTAAACTATCACTAAAATTCCTTACTTTTTACTATGAGAATCTTAGAGCTATTCTGCCAAAAAAAAAATCTCTAAATTTAAAAATTATTTTTACACAACTAAAATCGAATTTGACAATCGCGACCCCACTTGGTACCTACTTGTTTGCCTACCACGTGATTTTTTTTGAGCCGGAGAGGAGCGCAATGTGGCAGTCTCGACGTATTTTTATATGGAATTTTTCACTTTTTGGAAGAAAACAAAACGACGATTTCCCATTCTGAAAATAGACTAAAGTGACACAACTTTAACTATAATTTAGTTTGACAGCACTAAGGTGGCACTGAGTTTTAATTTAGTGAAAATGCTATTCTAAATTTGACGTTTTAACCAAAATTTTTGTTCTATATCTAAAATCCTCTAACTAACTCTGACTATTTTTAATCACGATTAAAAATGTGTGGGATAAAATTAGATGTCATGAACTAAAATTCAAACCACCACTTCGAATTCAGTTTTTTTATTTTCTTATGCTTATATCTCGAAAACGGTGTGTCCTATCGCAAAAATAATGAAAATTTTGACCCCCTTTGCAACCAGCAAACTCGTAATACTCATCATGTTGGTAATTTTATTTTTTTGTTTTCTTCCAAAAAGTGAAAAATTCCATATAAAAATACGTCGAGACGGCCACATTGCGCGCCTCTCCGGCTCAAAAAAAATCACGTGGTAGGCAAACAAGTAGGTACCAAGTGGAGTCGCGATTGTCAAATTCGATTTTAGTTGTGTCAAAATAATTTTTAAATTTAGAGATTTTTATGGCAGAATAGCTCTAAGATTCTCATAGTAAAAAGTAAGGAATTTTAGTGATAGTTTAGTTCGGTGTACAAGAGAATCGGCACCATTATAGTTGTGAATAAACAGTTTTAAACCAAAATCCGTGGTTTAAAAACCGTTTTAAACAAATTTTAAACGGTTTCACCACGGATTTTGGTTTTTAACGGTTTATTTACAACTATAATCGCAATACAATAACTACGGGATTTCTTTGAAGTCACTAATATCAGTAGGTAATAACGAATGACATGGCAGTATTCGGCGAATACGAATATTCGTATTCCTTGTATCACTAATATTTATTTATAAACAGAGTCGGTGAGACCGTCATGACGGTCCATATAAGTACTCATACTCTCTCTACTCACAGACTCAGTCACCATTCTATTCTATTGTCGCGGGGTCGCAGTATTTAGAATTTAGTTGACTCTAAATAATTAATAGTAGTGGGTACAGAGCAGCACTACTTACTATGAACCTACCGAACGAAGGTATTTGCAAAAGTAATATGACAGTGTAATTTTATTTGCATCTTACCTAGTGATCGATGCATCTCAGTGCTTTTTTACATTAAAAAAATGGGATGCTGCTATTCACATGAAGTAAGTACCTAAGTGATTTTTATTAGTAGGTATGTTCACGGTATAATTTGTAACTCGTCACTGATTGTATAGGTAGTATTTGTAATGGTTAATTAAAGTGAAAGTAATGTTGACATAGGTGGGGTTTACTAAGAAGTTTTTAAGGTAGGTATATATCTACAATTCTACATAATTATATGTTACTGTTGTACTGGATATACCTAAGTACCTACCTATAGATAAAATTAGGTAAGTAAGTAAACAATAGGTACATAATTTATCTATAAAGCATAACTATAAAGTTACTGGATAAAAATCTCTGCAGCGCTTTGTCCACAACTTGGCTACTGAGCACACGCTCAACATAGTACTAAAGTAGTTGTAACTTGTACCTACTGCCTTTTTGTCCAACTGCAATTAATGTTATAATTTGTAGGACGAATACGACCCGGAGCCTCGCCCAGTGTATGCGTGGAGGTCTACGCCAACTACAACTAGTAGTTCGCAAAGCAATTATTACAATGACTACAGGGTAAGGTTTTGATTTTATTGGAGTAGGTTGAGAGAAAACAAATTACCAGTGTTCAACATTAGCCCCTAATTGCACCCTAATGGCGTTACACGATCAATCACAATCTGAATCGGTTTGAAACAAATGGCTAATCCATTCAACTTCAGTTCTTCTTCTCAACAACGTAAATAGCGCAATGAATGTTGTTGAACTGTCAAAATAAAACAGATTTGAGGGATAAGCCAAGGTAGCCCGCGAAATTCAAATTTTCTTACGTTTTTTGCTATTGCAAGTCAGTGTCAGGTTGTAATTCGCGACCTTAGCAAATAAGGATAAACAGAATTATATTATAATCAGGGATAAAGGGATACAACTCTATAGGTTAGATTATTCCTGAAATGTCATGATTTCATGAAGTAGGTCATTCAATAAGAGTAGGATTATAAACTAATACAGCATTCCACTGGTGTTAGAATGTTTAAAATCTGTCCAGTACCTAGTTTTTGAGTTAATAACTACAAACAGAAATACAAATCTATGTTAATAGTAGCAGTGTAGACTAGCTGACCCGAAAGACCTCCTGTCCAGTCCTGTCCATACAATAGTTCATACAAAAATCCCATAGAAACAAGGACGTTATTTTTTCTCAAATTTTAACATTTTTCGAGAAACTTTTCCAACTTTTCTATGCTGACTATTACGAACATTACCTACAACAAAAATAGCCAAATCGGTGCAACGGTTCTGAAGTGATACCAACGAACAGCATTTCAGTTTTAGGGTTCGGTAGGTACTTCAAAAGGAGAAAAAGTGAACTTAGTGTGTAGGTAATTAGCAGTACCTACCTAGCTAAGGGCGGGTTTTCTAGCTGACCATTATGGGTGCTGCCAATGACATGACATGTTACCATAGACATAGACGTCCGGTTGACTATAATCTAAGTGCAAGACAGCCCTTACAATTTTTTTTTTGTGATAAATCTTTGTTTTACAGACAGTTCCGCTCCACACCGTTCGCAGCGTACCCATACGTAATCAAATTTCAACACCAAATGTCCGGGCGGTAGTCATCAAACCTACGCAAGAGTTTAAAGTAAGTTAAAAGTCAACAATAATTAAGTTACAGTAACTATAATATAACAACAGTTTATTTCTAATCTAATGAACGTAGATATTTACTGTAGGTACACACGGTACACCCAACGGCGCTTTGATGAGCTACACTAAACTTATCATCATCACGCCTGAACGCCGAAGAGTTAGGCAGAAGTATATAGTACTTATAGTACCTACACAAGGCCGTGGGCAAGCACAGCTCGACACACCCCGTTGTCCCCCGAAGTGAATTCCTAGCTAGGTACGGCGTTCATAGTACACCTACATTTGTTTGCGCCTACAAAAATTCTTAGGAACTCTAATATAAACATAGGATATGTATAAGTACGGTATTTCACACAGCTAAGAATAAATAAGAATTTCGGTAGCTCACAGAATAAGCAAGCTTAAGTGGCAATGGGCCGGCCATATTAGCCGTAGAACCGATGACCGCTGGGGTAGACGTGTTCTTGAGTGGAGACCGCGAATCGGAAAACGTAAGGTAGGACGCCCTCAGGCTAGGTGGAGCGACGATCTTCGCAGGGTGGCTGGTAGCAACTGGATGAGAGCTGCCGAGAATCGAGCTGAATGGCGTGCAATTGGAGAGGCCTATGTCCAGCAGTGGACTGCTATAGGCTGATGATGATGATGACGGTATTTCATAATAATAATTATCAACATAAGTACCTAAGTATTGTTTTACGAAAAAATAAGAACTGGCAATTCTATCACCAACATCCTGCCATTTTGTAATACGAGTACGATCACATATCATGCTGATTGTATTTATGATTGCATCATCATTCTTTTGCCCTTATCCCAATTTATTTGGGATGGCGCATCATGTTTTTTTCTTGATTGTACTTATGTTTTATAATAAAAATACAAATTTCAGCCAAGACCTGGAGCTCTTTACGGAGAGTACAAGTGTAGCAAGTGCAAATACTTCTGGGTCAGCCGTCTGTCTTGGCGCGATAAATATCAACAATGTAAACGATGTAAAGCAAACGTGCGCCCAAGATATCAGGTACCTATATCGTTTTTTACACTTTTCATAGTATGGTCAGCAACAAAATAATTCAAAATATATTTCATCATTTCATTAGTAGCTTAGAAAATATGTATAATATTTATATAATATAATATCGTCTCATTTATTATCGACTTTCATTGCTGACCGTACTTACACTTACCGTCATAACAAGCAACAAGTAAAGAAAAATAGAGCCCAAACAAATTATGATGATAATTTTAAAATTAATTAAGCAAATAAAAAAACCCGATTGCAACTAAAAAGTTCGAAACAAGGTCACTTTTCAAGTAGTCTGATGCAGTTCGTGGTTTATTTTATTATATTTATTATTTTAGTTCAATCTCAGATTTGTCGGGTTTTAGTATTTTTGTAATCTTCTCCTCAATTTTGATACCCACATCACATGGTTATGGCACATTTAATTTTGTTTACGACAGTATTTATTGACATGCATAACTGCATGCATTGCATGCATAACTGTAAATAATTGTTGTTTTCCTATTTACAGAGAGAGTTGCTTCCTTCTGATTTCACCCGCGGTGAGAATGACGTAGGTTTAGAGCACCCTCAGGATCTATGCGAGATGTGTAAGCAAGTAGGAGGCTACTGCGGCAAATACAAATAATAAGTCTTCTTTACATCTGGGATTAAGTACAAAACCCCATTCTACCAAATTGAGTATATTTTTTATTATTTTGTAATGCATTCGGTGAGATTTTTTTCCATGGATGTAAATTTTTAATTTAATTGATAATCCATGTAAAAGAATTGGGCTTATATTGTAGATATAAGATGGTGAAATATTACTTCATTATATTGTATGTCTCAGATGGAGATGGATTGTCGAATCCGCTGTTTTACATAACCGCTTTGGCGCTAGCTGTTTTACAAAACAGCTCCGTTATGTAAAACAGTTAGCGGATAAGTAAAACAGCGGATTGGACAATCCATCTGCGGCATTATTATATGAATAGATAGATAGATATGGTATTATTCGTGGTGTTTTTGATAGGGAAGATGATGATGATGATTTGATGTTCGCAAAAAAAAAATTAAAATAATAATGCCAAAATAGAAAACTTCGTATACAGACTTGATTAATAAATGTGAAATGATTATTTAAAAGTTTTGCAAGAATAAATAAAAAAATTGGTCCACACTGCATGTGTTTATTTGAAAAAGCGACAAATCATAACTTTTTTACCCGTAATAATTTACACTATCGTAATAGACACAAAAATTGTATTGTACCGCCAGCAACGCCAGTCGATGAACACTGTTACTTTTACTTATTTATAAATTGACACAAAATTATTTGAAACACAGCTTAGCTTTTCAGCATTTTGTGTAATAGCTTAGTTTGAGATATTTAAATTTTACATCTCTCCGATTTTTTTACAATATTTTGTTCAATAATTAATTACGATTTGAAAAACTGAAGCGTTAATCGACTTTTGTTGCTAGTTGTACGATAGAAAACGAAATAATGGTCATACTATTTTACTGTAAGTAATTTTATGTGTTGTTGTCTTGGTCATTTCCATTAAATGCTCTGGATACTAATGCAGAATAATTTGTATTGCTGAAATAGCCGGGTACATTTGTGGTGTAGAGGTTTTTCTTTTCAACCAAATAGGCAAACAAAGGCATTAGTCGGGATCCGATCTCTTCCACATCTTCTATATTGGTTTCTTTTAGGAACTTGGACAAACTGAACGCGGCGCTTAACACTTGTCGATCCGCCAACGGTCCTTGGAAGAATTTGTACTGGAAAAGAAACTCACATTGTACATAACCGGTTTCGAACCTTACAAAAAATGCACGCCTTGTTTTTCGCCTGAGATACACAAGTACTAATTAAATGAACTGGCGAAACTTCACGGACGAGATGGGTGACGAACGATACAGTAATCATGAAAAATAACAACAAACCTTAACTAATAATAATTGTCTGCGTCAGGATGACTGGACCAAAGAAGATTTTGGAAGTTTGGGCAATACCAAGTTTTAGTACCTATTTGGTACTATTTGGTACCAGACATTAAATAATTGGTACCTCGCTAAAGAGCGAAAACTATTACGAGGAAAGTGGCCAGCCATTCTGACTTCAGAATGGCTGGACCAAGCAGGTTTCACCTAGTTGTAGGCATTATAAGTAGTTCATCTTTTCGTTAAAATTTAGTACCTTATTGGTACCTCAACATATGTTTTTCCTAGATTTTTTCGATAAGCCAAAAAAAAGTTAGACCTAGAAGAAATTTTGCATGTAATCTGGAGCACGTTGATTTCACCTAGTTGTAGGCGTTATAATTAGTTTATCTTTTCATTAAAATTTAGTACCTCGTTGGAACCTCCACATATGTTTTTCTTGGATTTTTTCGATAAGCCAAAATAAGTTACACCTACAAGAAGCTTTGTATTTTTTTTTTATATAGTGAATTTTTTTTTATACACAAATAACTTTAAATATTTGAATTTCAAGCTTGAATTTCGATTCAAATAAGATTTTATAGTAGTTCCATAACGTCACACCTGTATTTCCCCGAAGGGTTAGGCAGATGTACGTATAGTACACCCACATTTCACCAGTTATGAACTCCCATGTAATATGGGGCAAGCCTATTGCCATAAGTCGGGCACAAATCCAGAATCTGGCCTACTACTGTGAAATTCCTGATGGAAAAACCAAATACACACATGACACACACAACCCATATAACCCAACACACACCACAAAACAATGCCAGAGCCTGACCTGGGAATCGAACCCAGGACCTTAATGCTCACTGATAGCAACCGCTAGACCAACAAGGCAGCAACTGTGTGTTGTATTCATGCAATAATGGTCACCCGATAACAATGATCTAGGAACAACTGTGGAAATCACTGCGCAGACCGATCCATCTGCGCGACTATTGTTTACCCTCTCAAGTTTTATAACGGGTATAAAAAGAATTATCACTAAGCCGTAAAGCAGCCCCGCTCCTCATTCTTCCCGTCCACGTCATTGTAATTATTTTTTGTACTGGGCCGTGAATGAGACTTATGCAGTCTGAGATATTTTTTAAGTTTGAATATAAACTTATTTTTGCTCAATGTTGACAATGGGACAAGGGCAGGAAGATGATGAATATTACTAAATGCGCAGAATTCGTCAATTTTGGCTCAGTGATAGTATATTATACCCTATATAAGGCGTAACGAAAAACTCATACCCGTATTATGTAGACTAGATTCTGGATGCAGTAAAACAAACAGGCTCTGGTTGCAGGCGTGCGGGTGCCTTCCACAGCCTTCGTGATCATTCGTAGGGCCTCGTGGAAGATACACAGCACATCTATGTCCTCAATGTGTCGCACCAAGTTGTCCCATACTACGCACCATTCCTCCTGCGTACCTGAGCTAAGGATCTGGAAAGTTGGAAACATTACACATGTTACATAAATTTACGCCTTTTTGCTATAGAGGTAGGCAGAAACTACAGAACGCCACATGCTATCAAATCTATATAACTTCTTATCTCGCTAATAATCTAAATAACAATTTCTTTTGCGTGACCCACGCTTATACATCCAGTTATAAGACACGCGCGCTGGTTGCGACAGTACTAGGTATGTGACCCTTTCTAAGTACACCACCAAAAGTCGGGATCTCAGCATTTCTAAACTTATTCATTTCTTTTTATTGATCGCTTTGTACAGTTAGGCAAAGTGAATCATGCATGACCCACTTTGACGATAAATCGTTTGAAACTGTCAAAATAACAAAGATGGCATATGACAAATTCGTTACCAAGGAACTGTATATTTACGCAAATGTCTGTAAGAAAATAAGCTTATGGTGGGCCAGAATTCAATTTTTTCGAATGTACACCACAATGGAAAAAAAAAGAATTTATGCGAATACCAGCATTTGATAAAGGTTTAATTTTATCTAACCTGGGTAACCCATATGGATATTTCACTGCGGTTGGTGTCCTTATCAATGTGCATACCACTGACAGCTTGAAAGAAATTTGAGCTTTGACCACCTAATAGTTTTCTAAAATAAAAATTATTTTGTGGCTGCATATTTTTCCGTTTCAACCTGATTCTTAACCAGTCACCTTCATCATCTGTAATGAAAATAAACGTTGCATTTTCAACTAAATTAAGTAGTGCAGTAATATGATTATTACATTTTAAAGCAGCCAGCTGATACTCACTTGGTATAGCACTGTCATATGTTGCTATTAAACATTTTTGGAAATTCAATGTAAGGTGCAGTGTTGATGAAGCCTTTGGTACAAAAGACTTAATATTCCCCCAGCGGACCACTTCTAAGACTTGACTTAACATAGCCAACATAGGCGCTCTGTATTCCAATAACTCGCGGATAGTGTAGGCTTCATTCAACAGCTGAATTTGAACATGTATCTTGCTAATATCTTTGTGCACAAGTGCCTTGTGCATATTTGGCATGATAATCAGAAGTAGTAACTTTGTTCCTGGGATTATATTACACTTTTTCAATCCACTTAAAAACTTCACTATATTATCTTGCGTACTTTCTGTTTCTGAAGTATTATCAAGAATCTTCTTGATGATACCTATTATGCACGGCTCTGTTTCAGTGACATAATAATAATTGGAATAATCCTTGAGTAAGTCCATAACTTTCAACATTGTTTTTGTAAGCTGAGCGTTCTCTTCAGCCAAAATAAATATTTTATTGAAGACCTCTCTGGGGTTCTGTAGGAATACATTCAACACTTCTGTGAAGTCCACATTAACATCATCAACAAATTTGTTGAACATTTTAGTTACTGTATTATGAAAGTCTTCATCATCACTCAGGTCATGGAATTGGTTTTCACAGAAATGTTCTTTTAACAATTTATGTTTGTCTGACACTTTGCAGTGTTGGAATATTTTAATTGATAATGATGTTACTATTTCTCTATTAACTGTGTTGCTTTTATAGTAATTTGTAAACATGTGGTATAACTTCAAACATTCCTGTTCATCAAACATCTGTATGTTAGTGTCTATGGCAGTGATCAGATCAATATGCTGGCACAGCTGCTCTTTGTTTACTAAAGCATGTATCCATGATGCCTTGTCTTCATTATTGCTGTTTATATTCTGTATTATTACATTGGTGTCAGTTAAGTTGATAATGTCGCTGATGACTGCTGGTTTACGAGCCATCTGTTGAATCATGCCAACAACAGGGTGCTCAGCAACACTGCTAACATTCAGCAGTTTTGTTCTTACTTTATGACAAAGCTCTCCTAAAGCTTGTTGCATGCTTTTGCCGTCTTCTTCAAATTCACTCCATGCACAAAATATGTCCACACTGACATCCATTACAATTTCTTGAAAAATATCTAGTAAAATAATATTACAGTTGTTCAAGCACTCTGATATTATGTTATTGGGACACTCACAAACTTTGTTTGTAGGAGGATTGTCTTTGAAACAACCTTCCTTATATGTTGACCTGTACACCTCATTTGGGCAACTTGAATTTACTTCTTGAGTGAAACAATTAATACATTCATAGATCAACAGTAGAATTGTTTTCAGACATTTTCCTTTGTATGTGTACAATTCGTCTTTACTTAGTAAGTTCAATCTATGACTATTTGGTGGGTTCGAAAAATATTTTAAACATTTTTGTAAAGTTTCAAAACTAGTAGTTAATAAGTTGTTGAGGATCTCCTTTTCAAATTCAAAACAGTGTAGCCTGCAAATAAGTGAGTAACATGCGGCTGACAAGTTGTGCAGTTTCTTGAGACCCTTTGTAGGATTGTAATATTTGTAATTTTCTGCAAAAGCTCCTGCTACCTCTATTGCTAGTGGGGGATAGCAATATGTGATTATTTCATATGCAAAGTCCTCCATATGAAGGTTCCACAACATTTCACACATGAGATATTTTGGTATGGTGGGGATAGACTGTATGACTAGAAATACTCCTTCCAGTTCTACCAATTCTTTCAATGCTTTTAAGTCTGAGTTTAAAACAATATACATAGCAAACTTGCGTGTTTTTGGCACCATTGAATCTGTTATCCCATTTTCATTTATGTATTTTTCACTCCTGAGGAACCTTGATATGGTTTCTATAACTGATCTAACTTTCTCTTCATTGCCTGAAACACAAAAGGTTCAAACTTTAGTGACAAAATAAACACTATGTCAAATAGGTAGGAATGTGAAGTATAAAATTTATGAGTTGAAAGCTTTAGACATATCTAAAACGTTTACCGGTGTCAATGTAATTACAGGTATATGAGAAATTTCACATTTGGGTTCGGGAGTCGTCATACGTATACACTACAAAATACACATCCTGAAGGAGAAGACTAAGTATCAGGCAGCGCGCCTAAAATTATTTAAATATGATTCCATTTTTAGTGAAGGCGTTCACCCTCTGACCGGTGTTTTAGGTTATGTTTTTAATTAATGGACCGGTGTCCACTTATCAAGTATCAACGGGCAAACTCGTAAATCGTAATAGTTGCAGTTAAAACTGCAACAACTAAAAAAAGTAAGTTATGTTTACCGCCCCTTGAAGTTATTCTTGAAAAACCGTGAGAGTGGTTTGCAGATACAATTAGGCCTTGAAATGCAGATAGCTCCGGAGTAAAATCCATTGTTAATTTGTCAAATCTTGTTCAAAAATATCCAAGTTTTTCAGTGTTTTCAACCATTCACCCGGCAAATCAATAAATTTTTCAATGACATTGTGTCTGATGAGTGATGACTTTGACATAAACTTGACATTGACATCAATATGCGCCGGCAGGTTTTTTTTTTAAAATTTTTATTCATCACCATAGATACAAGTCTTTCAGTCGTATACATAGATGGTTGCGCGCCGGCAGGTTAGAGACCGGGATTGCCAGCCTTGGAGTTGGGTTTACCAGTGCTATATTGTCGTAAAGCCGGCTACCGACATGGCGCAGGGTTTCACGGATAATAAATGCTCTAAGCGGATAATGCGCAAGGCGCACGTCATGTACATACATTTCACGAGCGAATTCACACTGGTTTGCTAACATCATAAAGTTCGAAACAGAGGTGGTGGGTATCGAAACACATTCACAGTGGGAGAAGGAATAATAAGAATTCTACAAACTATGCAAAAAATAAAAAAAAATCTTATGCTACTTAACGGACATACCGTCGAGAAAAGAGACTTATGATAAGAAAATGTCGTGATGGCTCAGTGGTTAAGGCCTCGCCTCTCATGCACGAGATTTTGGGTTTATATCCGGGCAATGCAAATGTGATTTTATCAATTCATATGTCTGAAAGTCTGAGTTAGTTTTGAACATTACTAACCTGTACATAAAGTCAATCAAATCTGAAATCGCAAACACGGACATCCCGAGCAAGCGTGGTGACGAATGCTCATGCCTGTCTTTGCCCTTTATAACATCACGCTCGTATTCTCCGAAGGGTCAGGCAGACGTGTACCTACCCATGGTAGGTAAGGTACACACACATTTCGCCGGTTATGTTTAAGCCCCATGTAATAGAGGGCGAGCCTATTGCCATCAACCGGGCACAAATTCAGACACCGGGCTGCTACTGGCAATTTCGAGATGGAAAATCCCAATAACACTTTGCCAGACCCGGGAATAGAACCCAGGACTTCATGCTCAGTAGTAGCGCTTTCGACCACTAGACCTGCGAGACAGTCACAAGGAAATCCCAGCCCAGGCCAAGGAACATAAATACTCATGGCCCAGCCAGAGAGCAGGGGATGAGGGGAGGCCTTAATCCTGCAGTGAGATAACAATAAGCTGGAATTATTATTAAAGCTTCAAATGATATCATTATTTATATAGTTTTTACTAGATAGGTAGAGTCTGGCAAACGAAAGTTGAACCTGAAAACACGCGCGAAATTTAAAAAAACAAGACTGTTCTGCCGTCCACTAACTAAAAAGCCGCTAAGTGCAAAAAGTAGTTTTCGAGAAAACGCAAAAATAAGTGGGAATTGATGTCTCTTGAAAAGTATGCTACCTAGGAACAAGGTTGCAAGTTATATACGTAGGCACAGTCTTTTTGCACAATATGTGATTTAGTTCATTCATTTATATTAATCACATTTTATTTAAATTCATTTTCTAACTTTTAGCTAAGCAATTTTTTTTCATTTTTACATAATATACTGCACTATAAGGCCGCTAACCATACCTTAACTGCTTTATTGTGAAGCAATTTCTTGTAGCCGCCACGTCTTGTACTTATAGTAAAAGTTATCAAAAAATACTTAGTTATTTAGCAGTTAAAGGATTTTAACAGACTTATAGCCTAGTAACTAACACTTGGAAGACTACCTTCGCTTACTTAGAAAGCAGTTATGGGATTTTAAACGCTTTTAAGCTCGGTATTGTAAATCATATTTTATACTGGTTCTCCTATTGCTTAACTAGAAGGCAGTTAAAGACATCTCGCTCGCAATTAACTGCCTTTTAAATAAGCACTTGCGGGTAAAAAGTTGAAAAGTTAAAAACTATTTATATGAAAATCAGAACTTTATTTATTAATAAAAAATAAAAGACAATCAGTACGTCTAATTAAATTGTGTAGGAACTTAACAAATAGCTTATTATTTAATTAAACAATATAAAATAATAAAAAAACAAGTTTAATCAAACTTTTACAAATCTTATTCAGTAATGAGATCACAATTACATCTTTAATAATAATCAGTATTCGCGAAACCATAGGAAAAATTATATTATAATTATTTTATAAAAATACCCAAAACATGTAAGTATCGTTGTTGAAAGCTTTATGGCACATGACACTTGGTTTCAAATTCTTATGCACTTATGAAATAAACATATCACAATCAGAGATCAATAATTGCCAAGTTGAAATAATATAATTGTGCGTAACACATAACGTCATAATCAATTAAATACTAGACTTTATATAAAAAACTATAAATTCGGCCATTTTTTATGCTTAAATATTAATTTAAAACTTTAACTAAATGAGTAAATCAGATTAGGTAAATAAGCAATTATACCTAGTAACACTCGTGTAGTATTATCAAAATTAAGTAATAAAGTAAAGAAGAAGTAAAATGTACGTCTTTTCTTAGGTAACCGATGTCCAATAATCTCTTCTGTTCTTGTAAATTCTTGAGTATGTCGTCGCGTTATTAATTTTAGGAAACGTTTTAGTTATTGATGTTTTCCTTTTCAATATTGGTTTACTTTTAGGGTTTGATACTGTATTTTGTCTTTGCATGTCATAAACATATTCAGTATCATCACTAAAAACTTCTTCACATGGTTGGTAGTCCTTATCCTTAACAGAGTCATTACTGTCATAATCTAATATTTCTGGTATAATGCAGTGAAAAGAAGATGGTATTGGGGAAGGAGGCGGCATCGATTCGTGGCAGTATATGGAATGTGTTTCACGCTGTTGAGTTAATGTTTCTATTGTAAGCTTCAGAGTTTCTTCTGGTTGGCTATAATTATATGTGATTTGTGTTTCATTGAATTTTTGAAACACTTTTGATGTCATCGAGTAAGATTCTTGGTAGAGAAGATTAACTAAATCGTTATTGTTCATGCGGGGGTACTTTGATTCTTTTTGGCTAATATTAGAGCAAGTGGAAATGCGTATAGATGGCATGCTGTTAGTGTAAAGGCGTTGTGCAGTTGGAAATTCCTGGTCCACCAACACACTATTCATCATAGTTTGGATCCTTGATGATACACCGGAACGTCTAAAATACAATGAAATATAATCAGTTAATTAATGAACCAATTATACGACACATCTCTTGCGCACTATTAGGTATAAAACAATCAGCAATCGAAACAGATGCCTACAACAACAATTACGATGAACTTAGAAACAGAAGGTACTTTAAAACCCTCTTGCAATAGCGTTTTACCTGTGCAGGTATTGCGGAATACAGAAAAATATATGGTAACAAAAACAGGCATTTATAAAGTTAGATAAATTAAAAACAATTCATTCGTTTTTGCTTAAAAGATTTACAAACATCCAAACATACTTTCGTATTTATAATAATATTACAAATAGCTATTTATTACAATAAATGAAATAATAATGTCAGCTTACCTTTGCATATTTTGCGCCATTCTCGTAATTGTGGCGCCAAAAATCAAGAGACGCGCCACACGTCGGTCCGCTAACGAGCACCCGAAGTGAAAAGGCAGGAATTATAGCCTGAGCTGGTCAAACGCAAACGCAAATCACGAGCGTTTAACTGCTTTTTAGTCTAGTATTGTCGTTTAGCTGCTCTCTAGCGATTGATATTTAGCTAATACTAATTTCAATACATAACTTAAAAGCCGCTATTGGCGTATAACTGCTTTATAGTTAAGGCACGATGTTCAGATGGTTATTTTTGACACAATACATGAAGGTAGTTAAAGACGCTTAGCTGCTTTTTAGTCAAGCATGACTAGATAACGTACTTTTAGTTAAGTAAATTTAGAAAAAAATGATACATCAATTTGCCGTTAAAGTATGTTGACGTCTTTCTAGAGAAGTATTGTGGCTTAGCCGCTTTTTAATTAAGGGAGTAACGAAATTTATGTGGTTTAACTGCTCAGCAATGTTTTGTATCTCTAAAACTATAAATCATAGAAAAATGATTCTTACACCAAAAGATAGAGCATCGAAAGTTGTATAAGACTACATTACAAAGTGAAAAACGACCAACTGTGGCTTAACGGCCTTTTAGTTAGTGGACGGCAGTCAGTTTATCCCTGTACATAGTGCGATATGACGTGTTGATACTAGAATTTTTATTTTATTTAAATGAAATTAAGTTTAAATTATGAACACGTGTTCTTGCACTATGTGCAGGGATAAACAGTCTTGTTTTTTTAAATTTCGCGCGTGTTTTCAGGTTCAACTTTCGTTTGCCAGACTCTACCCAAGTTATTTAACTAGGATTTTATTTAATTGACCTTATAAATAGGAAAATAAAATTGCAAAAAATTGGTTATTAATAATTTAATTTACACTTCAGTACTAATTACAATAATATTTATCAATAAAAATTAAACCAATAACAGGTTAGTACCTAGTTTACTTGTTCTTAAGTTTTTTTAGGCTTACAAGATTTATTCGAGCAGTGTTGAATGTAGGATCAATTTGCAGTGCATTTGTGTACATTTCTTCTGCTAATGTGTATTTTTTCCATCGATGGTAAAGTACACCTGGAATACAATTTTATTACGTTAAAGGTCAGCAAATAATAAGTATACTGGCAAGACTTCTGAAGACTGGGTTACCAGAGCAATGTATGTATTTTAACTGGTAGAAATGAATATCGTTTTCCCACCTAGATTGGCGTAGTGTATGGCTTTAACTTCTTTATGAAATAATTTTATTGCTTTAATAAAGCGCGTCTCAGCTTCTTCGTATCGGTTAATTTTTCCGTAAATGTTGGCTATTGCAAAATTGATTGACGGAGCTTCCGGGAGTTCTTTCAATACGTTCGGCATGATCTTCAATGCTCTATCGATTTGTCCTGGAATTTGAAATAAGTACATTAAATAATTATCCAATGTCGAAAATATAGTGATATCAACCCCTCTAGAAGATGGGCTGGTGACATTAAAGCTGTAGCAGGCGCTGCATGGACGAGAGTCGCTGGATAGGGAGAGGTGGAGGCATTTGTCAACGGGGGACATGCAGACGGGGATGTCGGGACAGTTAATTAATTCTAAGTAATATTTATCAAAACACTATTTTATACCTGTCTGAAAAAAGGCTTACATTAATAAATTATATTATAAATTAATCAACACGTCTACCAGTACAGTAAACCGCTCGTCCATGGCAACAATTTAACATTAACAGCGCCCTTAAGTCGTATCAATATTTTCGTACAGTCCGGCCGTCGAGAGACTGCGTTCTTGACACCTGTCAGTTTCATACTAACGAGTATTTGTTTTGTGAATTTGATCCTTATTACTACTAGAAATTGTTTAACTGACAGGTGTCCGTGTCAGGAACGTATTCTCTCGACGGCCGGACTGTAGTTCAAGTGTTACCGTACGATCAGTGATCGTAGAGTCATTGTAGTACTCCTTACTAGAGTGTTGTGTGAGTACACACAGTAAAACAGTTTGGTGTGCAGGCAATTAGTAATACTTTGTCAACTTACCCGTATTATCCATTAACGCCATTAAGTTAGTCCACGCTAAGACATGCTTGGCGTTCTGATTGATCGCTTGGAACCAACTATTTATCGCGTCTTCTGTTTTATTCATCTCGAGGTACTAAAAATGTATAAAATGATAGTTTATTGGGAGTCTTAAATACATAAAAATACTTACGGAAATGACTCAGTTTAACAAGACATCGTGGTATAGTTACATACTAGTGCCCTTAGGCGGCTACATTATCGCTTTGGTGCAACTAGTGTTGCAATGCAATGCGTTTTACGTTGCTGCAACCACTGTTGCAACGCGTGTGACGTAGCAGCAACTGGTGTAGCATCGCGTGAAAAAAATACATACCAAATTGCCCAAATTGTAATAGCAGTCAGGATACTTCTTGCGGTGGCTTAGAGCAGTCTTATATGCTAATTCAGACTCTTCAAACCGACGAGTCGTTGCTAGAAGTATTCCTAAATTCATCCACGCGGCTGAGAAATCCTCTCTGTCGAGACATTTAAATAAAAGAAACTGTTAAGTGCAGGGTCGGTCTGGCCCCAGGGCATACCGAGACTTTTCCCGGTGGGCCGATCCCTCCGTGGCCCGGTTCGGTTCATTTTCCCTTCATTATATTTAGAGCAAAGCCGTGATTTGTAAGATAATTATTATTTTATTTCGAACCTCAAAAAACCCCGGTAGGTTTTTGGGTCCCAGATCGACGCTCGTTAAGTGTTAATTCTAAACTGGAAGGAAGACGCGAGGGCTAGCGAAAGATGGAAAGAGTGCAGGGATGCCTTTGTCCAGGAGTGGCGTGTGTGGGACAGCGCCCAACTAAGGAAAAAAAAAATCACCCAAATCCGTGTTGGACCACGCACAATGAAGGGTTCCGTAGTTGGGATGAATTTGTCCCACATTTTTTTAAAGAAAATTTTAAGAAAAATTTTCTGACTAAGGAACAAATACTTTAGCATCACATACCTGTGTTTCACAGCTAATCTTAGAAAGTATTCAGCTTCATCAAATTGTTGCTGATTTTTAAGTAAGTTGGCCAAATTGTTCATTGCTTGGTAATATTGAGGGTACAACCTGTAAAATTATAAATGCTGTTTAATTATATTAACTTAGAATAATCATTCTAAATATATCAATAAAAATAACGGGTACCGGGTGCAGAGGTAACAAAACCATGGAATAAGAAGCAGGCCTCTTACTCTATGGAAACTACAGACGACCCTAGGCCTGCTTTAGATCACAGTGTTACCACTGATGTGCGGTCATCACACAACACATATACAGGGTGTATGTTAAAGGTGTGGGTACAGACTACAGACCATCAAACTGAACAACTTTTTCCACAAGAACAACAAACACGTGAAAAAATTATCAACTTTCCCATACAAAACTTCAATACCTACTCGACCCTAGCGTATGGGACGGCTTATAATTTTTGCGATTACGATGTTGGTCTCATTGAGAAAGTTGATCAGTTTGATGCTTTGTACCACACCCTTAAATTTGACCAAACCTTTCTGATACATCCTGTATATGAACTAAAATTGAATGTGTACCATTTTTAAAACAGTACAATTTGCGACGCTTACGCAACGTTACTGCAGGTTTCTACAGTAATGATAGGCCCTTATAAAATTAATATCTCAGTACCTTATTGCTTCTTTATATTCAGCTAACGCCCACGTAGTTTGATGGTTCGCATCCGCGACCTTAGCAACATTGTAATGCACTTTAGCATTTAAAGGACACACGGCCAACCCGCTGATAAACAAGCTGTATTCATTTTGCCAGTCTTTAGATCGCTGCCAGCTCCTCAGAGCGTATATTAGCACTAGTAATAGGAACAAAAATACCCCAATCTGTAAAAATAAGGAATACTGTAGGTACTGAGGAAAAACATGGTTATGTGGTTGGATGAAACAAGTATACAGGGTTATTGGAACGTCGACAATATGTTGGGATGTAGGAGAGGTCATTTTTTTTTTTTTTTTTTCCTCTTTGTCAACTGAGCCGATGTCGACTATTCTGCCGTCTGGTGACGGCAATGCAGCAAGTTGGGCCGTCGAACTTTGTGGTAGTTATCTAGTTATTATGTTAGTAGCTGAAACGACAACACAAGTTAGTAAGACTAGCTAACAAAAAAATATATATACAACATGTAACAGAATAAGCGCAAGACCTGAAAGTAGTTTGCTCAGAATCGGCTTCTGAATCGATTTCCATCATTATTTATATGTGTTAATTTTTCATGAAAAAAATCTTTTCTTTAACTGAAATTAGAACCACCGCGTCTTACCAAGGTAATAAGATATTTTATTTAAGGAAATTTAAGCCTTATCTCAAAGGAATAAAGCCTATTCAAATGCATAAACAAATTTGTAATACGCTCATAGCTATCCTATGTTTCATGTTTAGTCAGGAAGTCTATTTTGTAAAAAAAAACTAGGTGTCGTTTAATTAAATTAAATTACAGATATTATTTTAGTCTTATAATTTAATATTCTAATTGGGGTGTATGAGCTCTTGCGTTTATTCCGTTACAGGTTGTATATAACACTACAATTGGACATAATATATATATTTACAAAAAGTTATTAATATTACACACCAGACTACATTTTGATATCATTTACATTTAAAAATTTTGATAGGAGTTGGATTAGTTTAGGAGAAAAATTTGTCAAGAGGGAGTGGAAGTTAGTGGGAAGAGGGATTTTAATTTTGGAGAGCTTATGATACAAGTCAAAGGATTGGGAATTCAAAGGGCATGAGAAGAAGATATGATCCAGAGTACCATCATCAAGACCGCATTCACACAAGGAACTATCCCGAACCCGAATCTTGTTCAGGAATACCGGACTGGAGCAGTGACCAAGTCTCAGTCTGCACAAGGATGTAACAGATCTTTTAGACAGTTTGGGGCATTTAAAAAACCAAGGTTTCCGCTGGATGTCAGGTTGAACACTGGCGTAATATGCTCCCTTAAGTTTCGAACTTACCTGCCACACTGCTGACCACGAGTTGAACAGTTTGTGTTTGGTGTCAGTACGTAAGTCATAACTTTGGACCATGTAGTGTTTCCGATCTACCGGGTTAGATGAGGCAAATTTAGCCAGTGAGTCGGCGCCAGTGAGTCGGCGCCAGTGAGTCGGCGCCAGTGAGTCGGCGCCAGTGAGTCGGCGCCAGTGAGTCGGCGCCAGTGAGTCGGCACTCGGGAATAGGTGGCAACGAGTTGCCACCTATTCCCGAGTGGCTGGGAACCCAAGCTATTTCAATGTTTAAACCGTTGTTCGAGCAAGTGAATAGTGAATTAAGGATGTCGAAAATGATTTTACTGTGAATTTTGGATTTAAGTTGATATTGACTTAAGGCTTGAACGCTACTGCGGGAATCTGTAAAAATGACCGAATTTTTAATATTGTGTGTTAGAATGAAATTAATGGCTTCTAAGATACCAATGCATTCGCCTGTAAATACTGAGGCCTCTGGCGGGCATTGGAATAAAAGGGCTATTCTAGAGTTCTGGAAGTATGTTGAAACACCTGTGCATCCAGTTGAAGATAATTTTGATGCGTCTGTATAAAATAAATTCCAACCCTCCCAGTATCTCTCAATGGCTCGATCGAAGTCGCCTTTTGCGTCTTGGGAATGTTTGGAAATACCCAGTCCCAAAACGACCTTTGGCCTAAAATGAACCACCTCATAGGCGGAAGAAAAGACAGGAAGAGAGGGGTATTGACAAACAGGTGAGGAGAGGCGTTTAAGCTCTCTGTACCTATTCATCAATGGAATAGATTTATTATTCCAGTAGGGAAACGCGTTAAGAGAGAGGTAGATTTGTTCCAAAATGGGGAGTAAAGGATGGGACGAAAGGTAGAAAACTTTTGACAAGAAACGATCTGCTAAGTATTGTCTTCGAAGGTTAAGGGGAGGTTCTGCACATTCAACCTGGAGAGCATTTATGGGGGAGGATTTCATGGCACCAATTATAATCCTCAGACATTTGGATTGGACAGAATCCAGTCTACGTAGAGCTTCCTTGTTACATGACTCAATTAGGTAACTGCAGTAATCCATCACGCTTCTGACCAGCGCATTGTATATCAGCTTTAAGGTGTATGGGTGTGCTCCCCACCAAACACCTGCCAAAGCCTTGAGGACCGAAACCGAGCGCTCACATTTTTTGACTATATTGTCAATGTGATCCACTCCAGACAATTTGTGATCCAGGGTAACCCCAAGAAATCTGGCCTTCTCCTTAATGGGGATGGCTTGACCGTCAATATTAATTTCAACCTGCGGGATAAGGCGTTTACGAGTAAAGACAACTGCGGTACTCTTTGGAGCTGACCCCTTTTGACTCTTATGTAAATGTCAAAAAATTTCGAGTCATTTGATATTTTGACACCCCTCTCTACCCTCCCCCTATTCAGCCTATAATGTTTCCACTGCTGGGACACAGGCCTTCTCTGTGTGAGAGTGAGTGGGCCGTAATCCACCACGCGACCCTTCAATGTCCGTGCCGGCGATTATACTCGGAAATCGATAGGTAGGTACCTATATCCGTAGAATAGAACAGAGATATTATTGGTTCATATTTCCTTTCTTCCGGTTTCATTCTCAACAATGAATCAAACAACTGGATACGATGGCCTCTACCACGATAGTTTTTTGTGCATAAGCCAAAGTTCACAACCCTAGCGCGACCGCCGAGCGTAGATATGAAAAGTGAAGTAGGTACCTACATACATGTGATTTCCTTCTGTACTCTCTGTATTTTGTGTCCCTACTATAGATGCTGGCGGGAAAAATTCCGAATCATTCCCGTTGAATACTTCGGAAGTATTCGGAAATATTCCGAAGCTTTGGGAATATTTCAACTGTCAAAAAAATGTATATGAATTTTTTTTTTTTGCTGACCCTACCGAAATTGTTAGTTTTGACAGCCGTCACAAGATGGCGCGGACTCGGGCACATTCTTAGTTGCAACTTGCAACGCACTATAGGTAATGATTAATACCTACCTATGCGACTCGCGAATCCTCGCGATGCGTACAGAGCTACATACAAACTAACCAAAAACATAGGTACTTACTTAGGTTTTTACCCTTTTTAAAAAAACCAATCAAATATGCTAGGCCTGGTTTTTTATTCCACAACTGACATAAAAAAAACTTGAGAGGTGTCAAGGGACACCCGGATGGAACGAAGTTAACTTGCTATCGTTAAGCAAATGTTTTCCGACCTTCAAGCGATTTTCGACCTTATTGACATTTATGCAAACACCGGATTTTAATGGAGCAATGTTAGCTAACGAGAATGTCAGAAAAAACAAACTAAATTTTAAATGTCAATAAGGTCGAAAATCGCTTGCACCTGTTTTTTTAACTTGCTTAACGATAGCAGGTTAAAAAAAAGGTTCAAGCGATTTTCGACCCTCCACCCCACTCCACCTCAATCCACTCCACTCCACTCCACACCACTCCATTCCATTCCATTCCAGTCCAGTCGTCCATTCCATTCCATTCCATTCCATGGTAATAAACACATTACCCTCCTTTGCGTCGCGCAAAAAGTGTCGGGTAAAAAGTGTCGTGACAACTTTTCGTAAGAATTTTTTCCGTCTAGCCCCCTTTCACAACGCGCGATAAGGAACTTCGTTCCAAAATAGCATTCGATTTCGAAATAAGTAGGTACCGACCTAAAAACAAATGAATTAAAATCCTGTTAATCGCAGGCTAACATAATTATCTACCTACAAAAATATCAACATATACTTAATCAATTCCATTTATAATAAAATAAACATTTATATTTTACTTACGTATGTGCCACTGAACAATAATTAACTCACCCACCACACCACAAACAAACACGTTTATTCCCATTGAATTATTCAGGCGAAATATTCCGCGGAAACATTCGATTGCGGGGTACGAATCTTTCTCGCGGGGCGAGGGAAAACTTCTCCGGGGAGCATCTCCCGTCTTACCGCACCCCGCACCGCCATTGCTTGCACGCACGACTCGAGGAGCGCAGCGGCTGGCGCCGCGCGCCGGCGCATAGAGGGGCAGCGGCGGCGACGATCGACGATCGATGCAAAATACGATTTTTCAGCAAAAAAAAAAACTTCATTATATTCATTTTGAATAATTCTGATTTAAAGAAACTTTCCCAGAAGTATTCCGGAATTATTCCGAATTTTTCAGAAGTTTTGCAACTATAGTCCCTACTAATAATACTATAAATGCGAAAGTGTGTATGATTGTATTTGTCAAAATTTTACATTCGTCATTTTGCACTATCGATAATCCCTAATAACGTCTAAACAGATTACCCTATTTGCACAATTTATTTTGTCGTATCCATTTTAGACCTAAACCTATCAAATGACACTAAAAACAACAAAATATCTACACAAACAAAAAACCATGTTTTCAACTTACGTAATATTTGGTGGCGTGAATTTACCTTACAAAAAAGTTACTTCGTTTATACTGATTCAAAATAGGAAACTTAGGAAACTATTAGGTATATAAATCGAGCTTAGGTGACCGTAGGGCGGATTGAAAAATCAAAAGACATAATAGGTTGATAATATGTACACACTTTACACCTGGCCACTTTCTTGTATTTATTTTTATTCCCCATAGGTACCCACTTCTGTTCACTAACAAAAACAAATAAGTGATTTCTTTTAGTTACACTGTACGTGATAGCCGCGCGCTGGAAAAAGGGACATAGGTCGTACCTCGACAAGGCCTGGCGGGCGACTGAAGTGACGAACGCGAGCCGCTGTGTTATAAATAATTTATTATTAAAAGAATTAAGCTATTTTTCAAAATGTAACCACTAATTATTTTTCTTTATGTTATTATCTTTTTTTAAGATGTGGTTTTTAGTAGTAAAACTTTTATAAGCTTCGAGAAAAACCAGAAAAACATTAAAAAAATATCGAATTTGGCTGTTCTTCGGATTTTTTTTTGATCGAGTGAAGTTTTCGATATCGTGTTTCGAACCACAAATTGTCAAAGTACATGAAGTAAACTTCATTAAGTTTTTTTTTTTGCTTTAAAAAATCACGATTTCTTTGTTTATTATTAAATCAAAGTGATGTAAAATTGGGAATACCTGCCCTTAATTGTAATATATAAAATGTCAATAGGGGTCATTTGGTTGTAAGTGACCTCTCCTACATCCCCTTAATGGATTGCCGACATATAACCCTGTATAGTGCTATAAATAAATCCGAAAGTAACTTTGTTATCTTTTCAAGCCAAATTTGGCACACAGGTAGACCTGGGTTAAGACATAGGATACTTTTATCCCAGTAGTACATCCTACTGGGGCATAATTTCTGACCGCAACGCGGACGAAGCCGCGGGTAAAAGATACTAATAAAATAAAAAAACAATAAAGGCTCTTACATACTGGCGCGATTCGTCGCGCGATGCGACGCCGCCGCTTTGTTCGCCGTGAAGTTTTCTCAGAAATTGTTTTGTTAAAATTCGCGTCGAGTCTTCTAAGAGCCTTAAATGTTTTAAAAACTTACTTTACAGATTGCCAATGATCTTCTATGCAGCAGTTTTTTCAACCCAATTCCTATCAAAAGACAGTAGCCAGCTGACGGTATGTATAGAATCCTCTCGGCGATTACGAAGCCCACTGGGTAGAATACATTACTGGCTGGCAGAAATGGTATGACTATTAGTGATGCTGCAAGTAACATCACCCTGCAATGTCATTTGTACTTTGTATTACTTAAAGTCATCTTACATGATCAACATCTGAAGTACTTAAGCTATTGTTAAGCAAAAAAATATAAACTTAACATGAGGAAGGCAACAGAATGGGGCTCATTTGGAGACACATCCATACAAAATGCCTTAAAATATTTTTTTCAACACAGTTTTGTCTTAATTTTACTACATAGTCACCAGTTTTATAGCATTTATTATTGATTGTGTATACTTATTTTCGTTGCTGACTGTACCAAATACAGCCTGGTTTCTGAGGTATTCTTATCAACTGGGATTTATCTGTTTGTCTGTGCTCTTGGATCAATAGCTGTTCTGAATAGTGTAGAAAATTTGACTAAAGAACTATTAAGTGTATCTGAAGCATTGAGTATATCAATATTATCAATGATCTGAAGCATATGAAGACATCAAAATCAATATATATTTTATTTCACATAAAACTACTTTCACTTATGAAACGTCGGAAGCTAGATGCACGGTTTCAATTGGTTGTTTCCTATGGAACAGAACCGGCAAGAAACTCCATGGTTACTTTTTTTTAAATAATTGGCTTTTACAATGTTTTCAAATTATAAAAGGCATGGGAGGGCAACAAGTACTTACCAGGTATTTAACAAAATAGGAATTGTATACAAGAAAAGCAAGCCTCAATAATTAGCATTGTACGTAATTAGTTACCTGTTACTCGATTTGCCATTTTTGTAAGCACGGAAAATAGCCTCTAACAGATATAGACCATACAATAACATCATGTATATTAAAATCATTCTCTTATCAAGTACCTTCTCTATCAGCTGTATGCATCCCATCGACCAATCGTAACAAAGCCATTGGGGCCAGACAAATAACAGAAGATTGATAGCATAAATATAGTTGTATGTCGCAACCTGTAAAAATATAAGAAACTACAATGAGGAAGTACTTATATAAAAAAAGCCCAAGTGTGAGTTGGACTTGCACACAATAATACCGTATAATATTTCACTTCATATTTTTTCAAAATACTTTAGTAAAGAAAAACATTTCATTTCATTCATCAACATTTCTTGTATGGGGACACCGATACAAGAAATATGTTTTTTATTATATACATTTTTTGTTATAGTGGCCATAGTAGTACACACTCTGTGAAAATTTCAAGTGTCTACTTAATAGGTTTCAATCTTTTGAAATGTAAAAAGTTCATTATAGATTTGTATATTATTCTCTATTGAAAATTTCAAGTGTCTACCCACTTGAAATTTTCAATAGAGAATAATATACAAATCTGTAATGAAATGGAGACTGCATTATTAGTACTTATTTGATTTTTCAGGGTCTGAAACTTTGTCAGTGTCACCCTGTTTTAGTGTTGATAGAACACTATTAATAAAAGTAAAAAAAAGTAATTCAAAGACAAAACATACCTTTGCAAAAGGAGCAGAGGCAAAGGCAGCTGGATTATCAGTGGGTTTGAACTCAGGTGGGGCTCCTCCCATTACAAGCCACCTTAGATACAACAGGGCAGCTATAGCAAATGTGATGATGCTGATTCTAAATATGGAATCTATAGTGATGTTATCCATGTTTAAGATCCTTGCGTGCCTATTTCCTTTTTTCTTAATCCTGTATGTTGTTGATATTTCATAGACTAAACAAAAGCCCTGAAATTGATTTTAAATAGTATATATCTACACTAATATTATAAAGAGAAATGATTTGTATTTTTGTTTGTAATAAATAAACTCAAAAACAACTAGACCAATTTAAAAATTCTTTCACCAGTAGAATGCATTTAATTTATAAAGATAAAAGAAATATTTTAACTCACCAAAACTGTAACACCATTTTCCTTACACAACATAGAGATTCCAGCTAAAATTACTGTTGAAATTAAAAAGATGTTGTTACATCCTTGACTAGTCAGTGATTTGTTATAACTAAGGAATGCTAGAAAAAATGTTATAGCAGCTAAGAGATCAGCCCTGCCTACCACACCGCTCACGGCCTCCACATGTACTGGGTGTACTGCGAATAATAATGTAGATAAAAATGCTGTGTCCATCCACCACTTCTTATTCCTGTTATCCTGGTAACTTGATTTCTTGTTTGTTCTTTCATCTCGCTTAGCCAAAGTGCTGTTTTCGTCATTTAAAATAGTTTCAAAGACTTTCCACACCAACAAACAGCACAAGATATGGCATAATATTAAGTTTGTAGTCTTGAAGTCAAAGGCTGAGATTCTTTTAGCTAGTAAATAATCTAGCCTGAAAAGTGAAATTTCAATTTAGCCAAGGGTTAGGCCATTTAAGTTTCTATGCTGTAAAGGAAGTTTCAATATTTACCAACCTGTAAGATAAAATTGTAAGGGGTCTGTAAGACTTATGACTTACATCCGATTTAATATCTGCACCCCAGAAGTCATGGTAAAATGGGTCGGTCCAAGACTCCGACGTGACGTCCTTATTCTTCACTATTGCTTCAGAGTCGTCGAACACAAAATCACCGTTTAAAGTGAAAAGATACGGCAAAGTCGACACACAAATGATTATCAATTTTTTATACTTCATTTTCGGCGTAATTTGGCCTTTTAATTAATTTCTGCCACGTTTTAATTAACGGTGCAAGAATATTTTTACTGATTTAATTCATGATAATGCATTTTTCTTACATAAACACATTTTTTGTGTTTATTTTGTCGATTTTATATAATTTGACGACTGAGTTTTTACTACCTTTCTTATTTTTTTGACGTTTCGCAAAGCGCCACAGACTACCTAGAGATGCGCCACAGCGGTAGCTGTGGCGGACTGGTACCTAAGTATTATACACCGTGGCATTTTAATCGTCTTACAAAGGTGGTCCACTCAATGTATCCGACATAAAATACCTCCAGACACGATTTTTTTTTTTATCATTAATTAATATAATAGGTACAAAGAAAAATAAATATTGCATTAGAATTCTGAAACATCCTGTTATTAATGTTTATCATACGAAACTGCAGTAAGTACACTCAATTATGATTTTTATTCGAATTCTTCTTTTATGAAAACACAATGTACTGAATCTGTAACAATGGCCCAAACAACTCACACAATCAATTGTGAAGGACTACTTCAAGCAAAGATTGTCCTTAACGGCAATGTTTACGAAAAAGCTTCGCTTCTCATAGTTAAATATCTTTGCGCTGATGTTATCATAGAACATAATATATTGAAAGAACACTCGAAACTTGAAATTACTTTTGGTGGACCTAGAAAACCATTACAAATATGTAGTGTGCTGGCTTCATCTGTTCCACCAGTTCCTTTATTTTCAAATTTACATTCCAACTGCTTACCAATTGCTATAAAGTCTAGAAAATACAGTAACGATGATATGAAATTCATAGGAAATGAAATAAGTCAGCTCTTAGCGGACGGAGTTATCGAAGAGAGCAGATCACCTTGGCGAGCAATGATATTATAATAATACGTCATTGAACACAACTTAGTTTTGGTTTTATTAAGAATTAATTATGTTTCTGACAATCCTAAGCCCGTACCAAGTATGAAGGAAGAATTGGAATTAAATAGCTTTTATGTACAAACTGCTACGTAATGAGAACAGGATTGCAATAGTAAGAAACACATTTTTGCAATAGGGGGAATGAACTCTGTTAAAGATGCCGCCGCTTCAGTCCGTGCCGCCTTTGGAACGCAATGCTCGGACCGCGCTCATAACAGGGTGTTTCAAACTACGTCATGCGTCTTACTATTAAATTTTTTTTTTTTTTTAATTACTCAAATGTTCATAAATACTTATCTTTTTTTTATGAATGTGTAGTAGTCATTGGATACATGAAGTGGGCTGCGGATGAAAGACGATTAAAATGCCACGGTGTATAGTGCTCTGTGGCCACAGCTAGCGCAAATCGCAATTCGCAATTGTCTTAAGCCGTCTGCACACGAGGGGACTATCTCGACCCTTGAGCCGCTGCGACTCGAAATGAAATGAAATTGTTTATTCTGTAAATAGGATATTGGAATCACTTTTACACGTCATATTAAAAAGTTGTAAAAATGAGCTAGATGAGGTCGGCGTTTCCTATCTGACTACTCTGAGAAGAAAGGCCGAAACAAACTCGGAGGTACTGACTCGAGCGCTTGACTTGTGGTTTGACTACCTACCAGAGTGCTCTGTGGGCTCGACCGATTGATTGATAAATTCGTAGGAAAAACTCGCCGCTGCGATTTATCGGTCTCTTATTGTGTAACACAACTAACATTCTTGCCTCGGACGAAGACTTGCGAAAAACTGCACCGTGCAGATGGCTTTATTTTCAGATAACACAGTTTCGTTAAAAAATGTAAAGTAGCTGATAAACGTGCGTACTTAAAGTACGCGGTCTTTAAGTTCGCGAACTTACTCGGCTCGCCGTCGGTGACACACGTGAAGCTTTCTCAGAACTTCATTGTTAAATTGGCTATACGTAGTATCTCTAAGTAGTCTGTGAATTGGCTCGCGGCGCGGCGATGACAGACGGGCGAGTAAGCTCGCCGAGCCATAAGTACGCGTACTTGCTCGCACGTCTATCACCCGTTTAACTGTTTCTCTCATCTTTGACCACAAAGATAGAAAACTAGATTGCTTCCGTCGAGAATCGGACGGACAAAAATACTCGAGTAAAATAATAAGATGTGTTTATCATAAAAGACAATTTTATTTATTGAAATTATACTTTATATATAAAATATGAATATTTTAATATTTACATAAGAGCAATGATATAATATAATATCATTGCGTACGAGGGTACTGCCAGTGTTGTATCAATACCCGATGGTATTGACACACGTCCTCATTATACAATAAAAAAGCTTTATAGACACAAACATCGTAAATCACTGTTAGTACTGGACATCATTATAGTTTGTATGAGCATTAGCTTTTAGATTTCATAGTTACCTACAGCAGTCCCACAAATTAAATATGTAACAACTAAAATTGCTTCATTAGTTCCACTTTTAGCCTCCGGGTCAGATGAGTTTGTGGCACGATAACAGATCATAACAGCCGTTATCGTATCAGATGCCAGAGGCAATTAATGTGTCATGGGAGTAACATTATAATTCGGACCCAGTGGTGTAAGCGTATGTTTAATATCTAAGGCAGTTCTCGGGTCTCGCAGAGCATTCGCAGCGTGCGCGAGTTGTAGCGCACATTCAGAGGGCGCTGACGGCGGCAATGCGGTGCATTCGCGCTCCAACGCGTTGCCAATCGCTGTCAGTAGTTCAGCAAAGCCGAGGGAAATGGCTGCTCGCCGGAGTCTATTCAGTTCCTGAAAAGATATGATTAGGTATTAGTTTTTTCTACTATTGTAGTTCATACAGACTATTTTGAAGCAGATGAAAACCTACAATACCTACTAGCAGATTATACCTCTATTTCATATAGTTTTGCTTTAGTTTTAATTGCAGCTTGGCTTGAAATATGACTGCTCTACAATGTTTTATGAATTCTGACTGCCTTTTCTTTACAATTTCCCTTTTTTTTCCTACTAGGCAATGATTGATAGGCGTAAAAAAAATGAGAAATCCACATCCATTTGGACTGAGTAACAATTTCATACCTTAAAAAGATGCTGTGTTTTGTCGGGCAGCTTCCTGGCATGTCGTAGTACTTTCTGTACATCGGCGAGTAGTGCGTGCGGACGTGCCCACGCGCATGCAGACCCGCCACTGCTGTACGACCGCCATGAACGGATCGGGAATGTTTCCGCTACAAAAGATGACGAATTTTAGTCATACTAATTGGTTTTAAAGAACTTGAATGTTAAGTTGAACAGAGGAAGATTTATTGGTGCTGAATATCAACAAGTTTGCGATTTTTAAACGCAATTTAATAAATTATATTTTTTTGTAATAAAATTCCGGTTGGCAAATGGGTAAAAAAGATAAGTATAATGGAACTCTACAGCATATCTAGAAGAATATTAGTGTATTAAATTACTATTTGTATATACGTATAAGCATTACCTGTTAGTTGTGAGAGGTAAATATTATTAGGCAAATGTTGCCTTGAAGTAAGTTAAAGAAGAAAATAATTTTGTCCTTTTCAGAATGTTTCATTTTTAAGCAATTTTTTTATTACAACTTGACCTGTTGTCGTATAGTTATGACTCTAGAAATAAGAATCATTAAAAGTAAGCACAAATACTTACCAGGAGCCGTTCCCTCTTCAGCCGGTCCGAGCTGATCGAGGGCGCCGAGCCAGGGCGCGGCTGTGGCTCCTGGTTTCATCACACTGAGTAGCAGACAGGACCGACGGCCGCGCGACGCTTCGCACGATGCCGTCAGGGTTCCCCACCAGTCCGCGCCTAGGAGTACCACTGCTGCCATGCCTTCCACCTATACATACATAAACATAAATTATAGGATGTACAAGCTGTGTGCCCCCATTCCGTAAAAATGACCAACTTCCTTAGTATTCTCACTGTCACTATATTATTATAAGAAACTGTTATCTATCTTCATAAACAAAAATCATACAGTTCTCCCATATCATAAGATGTATGTTCTTATATATATGTATGGTATGTTCAGTGAGCGGCAAAAATATCGGGACGAGCACTGTTCATAATTTATGCCAACCATAGTTTGTTACCGCGCCTTATGAATGCGCGGCGAGGCGGGGAGCGGGACGCCGTGAGTGTTGACCCCCCCCCCCCCTAAAAAATAAGTTTTTTTTTTTTTTTTTTTTTATAAAATAAAATTTTTTAGTAAAAATATTTTAACGGGGGTTTGAATTATTTTTTAAGAAAAAAATAAATAATGCGGCCCTTTTTTCACTGACTACAATCTGCTATCTAATTGCACATTTTGATATACGATTAAGACTAATTTGATTCATTTTGACAGTACAACAACATTCATTCATTGCGTTATAAGTTGTTGAGCAGATTTTTTTTTCGAACTTATTACGCGGTGGATCTATTTCAAAACGATTCAGATTACCATTGATCGTGTATTACGCAATTAAGGTGCCGACCACGCGACCACTTAACTCGTCACTATTGCCATTATGATCGCGTAGGAACTAGTATCATGCCACTAATTTTCGAATAAGCTTGGTGAGGGCTATTTCATGGTGAAGGGTAGGTAACTAGGTATTGCTTACGAAACTGTTTAATTTTTAACAAAAGCCCTAAACACATAACCGCGTTGCGGCGCCGGCAAAAATTAGCGGCGGCACCCTAAGATTCTCTTAGGAAATGGCCCGAAGTTGCCGTTAATTTTTGCGCCGCAACGCGGTTATGTGTTTAGGCCCATATTGTTTCGAATTACTAAGTAATGTATACTTTTTTACGAATTTTACGATCAGTATTAAGACACAACCATAGTTTGTTACCGCGCCTTATGAATGCGCGGCGAGGCGGGGAGCGGGACGCCGTGAGTGTTGACCCCCCCCCCCCCGGTCTCGCCGCACACATACCTAATCCAACTATAATGAAATCATACTTATGTCAACAAAACAAAATTCTTTTTAACTCAGAAAGCCAGTTGTTGATTATCGTCTTCATTCCAAAAAAATCAAGTAATAAAAACTAAAACCCAACTACGACTTAAAAGGTATAAACAAGACACCACAGACAGACAAATTAAAAATCCGGAGTCACACGTAATCTGTTCGATTTATGTAACACGTGTGACTCCGGATTTTTAATTTGTCTGTCTGTGGTGTCTTGTTTATACCTTTTAAGTCGTAGTTGGGTTTTAGTTTTTATTACTTGATTTTTTTTAAAATTCTTTTGGGGTTATAATATATATATTTTTGAAATGTGCTCATTAAGCCCTTTCATTTGATACCCAACATGGTACGACTAACCATATTTTTTTTTAAGTTCCTCACTTTATGTCTTCTAGAGGGCGCCATTTTTAATTTAATGTGACTTCACATAGCCTATAACCAGCGGACAATCACGACGCTTCTAACGATACCTCATTTGTCAAATTGTGATAAGTGGTTTGGAAGATAGGAGGGAACAGATGAACATACATACATACATACATACATACATACATACCGGTCAAAATCATAACCCTCCTTTTTTCTTCGCCGTAGTCGGGTAAAAATAGCAATTTTTTTGAATTAGGGGCTATGAAAAGAGCAATTAAGGCAATATCTTACCTTGAGTGCGCCATGAAGCAGGACACAAAAATTTGGTACTTTGCTTGGGTCTGACATATCCTCTTCTGTGGCAGAACCATCTGTACTTGAACCTTCCTGCATGTAATTAAGTTATTTTAAATATGAGTTTTATTTTGAGCAATTTATTATGGCCGGCCCAAAAGTTTGCGAAACCTGCGTTACATACGCAGCGCCAAAAAACCTATCGCCGCAGTATCTCGCGCCAAAAAGGGATATGACGGGAATGAATATGTTAACAAATGGCCATGTATCGCTTCTACACGAGATAATGCACCGATAAGATTTTGTCGTATTAGCCTGGCAGTAGTGCGAGTTAAGTACTTTACCTTGGTAGGGGTTTTGGAGCCATAATTTTCTCTGGGCCCCGTATTCGGCGCAGCTTGCGCCTGCGGTATCACTAAATGTTTACTTATCGCTATAGGGGTACCTGTTACAAACAGAAGGAATAAAAATAAAATTTTCGCTCATATCAACATGCCTTATGAAGTGGGCCCATGGGCAAAAATTGCTACCAAAAACAAAGATTTTAGACCCAACTGCCGCGAAGCCCAAAAGAGTAATGTTTTCAACCTGAAAGTATGTTAGTTTACATTGGACTTCCCACACAAACTCTTATGTTTATAATCAATTTACTCATAACTTACTGAGTTCCTGTTGCTGTAGGAATCCAATAACATGTATCTGATTGGCCAGAGTGTATGTAGCAGCTAACTCTTCAAGGGAGATAGTTTGTGGCGCTGGAAACAACTGCACTCGAGCCTCTAGTTGACCACATTTCAGTGTGCACCAAAATTCTTGGTAGTGTTGTTCACATAGCCGCGTCATTGCTGTTATCACCTACAAATAAATATTAGATGTTTCATTATTGCAAGACATTACAAGTTGAAAAAGTTTAATAGAAGTTGACGTTACTGGTACAGGTTGACATTTTTCACAGAGCACCTTATTCAGTGAAAACAATCATGACTATGATAAAAATCGGTCCGTTCAATCAGTTTTTATAAACACATTAAACACCTTCGATTTTCAAATCCATTACCTTGACAGGGGGGTATAAGCATACGAGGCGGGTCCATAGGATAAAAATGTCAACATCAAAGATGAAGAAGACTCTGTTAAGGCCCATTTACACTGAGATTCTCTGCCATTTCATAGCAAAAAATGCACACCTATGAAGAATACCTACCACCTACTTGTTAGGGAATTATCACACTTGTACTTACACCTGGCACAGTTAGTTGATCAGGGCAGTAGATAGAGCCACGCGACATATTGCCATTGGAGTTACTAGTCGTGTTATTGGCTAGATCCACTATTTTCTGGTAAAGGGGCATTGCTGAAACAAAGTGTGTGATGAAAAATCTTTATCCACATTTGCATGGCATGAAGAAAACTTATCTTTTTTCAATGCAATTTAATTTTGAATTTATAATAAAGTCTGAAATTGCCTGTCCCCATTGAGCAAGCCATCAATCAAATGAATGCTTGTCTTATTGATATGAGAAGAGGAGAGCAACAGTTAAAGGCCTACTACCTTGCTGTAAACAGGACTCATGTGGGGAGACAATGGGCAAAACATGTATTTTTGCTGGATATGAGGGAGGCAAAGGCAGAGCTTGCACCATTCGGTTTCTGCCTATAGAACCAACACCACTGCTGCCATCGGTAATCTGTAATAACATTCCACTCTGTTAGACAATATTACTAAAGGAGAAATATATTTTTTAAATAATTAATTATTATCATTTCCAGTTCCAGAGTCTATTAAATTCAAAGTCTGAAAGTTATGAGTATGACTGATATTTTGCATAACACTGTATAATTAATTACTAATTTTACCAAAATAATCTGCACAGGTGTTTGGCATCCTCCCCACTCAGTGAGTACCAGCTGGTTCACACCAAGGAGAGCAGCGTCTATGCAGGTTTTGTCGCCTTCCTCCAGTACCAACAGCTTACTGCGTATACTATCAAAGTCCCGGGTGAAAGGAACGGAAACTGAAAACCAAAAGGAGTAGTAATGTTATGAGTTAGGTTATAGAGTTAAGCAATAGTGGAATAGTTTGTAACTTTATTTACCACCTTACCTTCGTACACAGATGAGAATGAGACCAATGCGACGTATTCTAGTTTAGCATGAACGCTTAGATAGTCTAAAAACGTGTTCACGGCCGCTGTAGCTATTGTATGCCGGGTATGCGTCTCTGTTGTGTCGGAGGTAGGCACAGGACGTGACATTGATAGCGAAACATCCATTAATATCACCGTAGGCATTTTGTTAGTGTAAAATCTTATTAACAACGCAATTAAATCAAGAAATCATACATTATTTGTTATGAAGCCAACCTCAGCATTTACTGCGGTGTTTCATATAGAATGTTTAGATTTATTACATCACAAGCTATTTACTTAGAGAAAGATGAATACAGAATTTTGTTTGTGTGACCGGAAAAGCGAAAATCTCAATGTTATAGATGCATCATTCACATGAAATGAACTGTGGAAAGCTCAACTTAGCAAATGAATGTCAAAAAACTTTGAGATTGACGTTGACGTCTGATTTCTCTTGACAGCTGTCATCCATGTACCAACCATAGACATCTTTCAGAAGAAAAGGAAAATTCTATGAAAAGGACTTGATCATAGGCGAAAGTGCCACGATAGCCCGCGAAATTCAAACTTTCTTACGCAGTATCAAACATGTTTGCAGACGACGTGGACGGCTTTCATGACATTCTGCATGAGAGGTGCGTAGCCACGATCTGCAGAGTTCGCGCCAGCACCAACAGCATCCAGGCACTGTTAGTGAGTCGGCAGGTCGGCTAGACATCGCTATAATAGGCAACGGAACAGAGGCTCTAGACAAAGTGACATTCTATCAGCGATAACGATGATGGAAAAGGCAAAAATGTAAAGGACTGACATAAGCTATCGACAAGCTGATGTCAAAAGTCGTTGTAGAAATACGAAACGCTTTGGACGCGATTGTCACTTGTCTAGGCACGGTGAAGAGTCTTCATTTATGTTTGTACTAACCTCAGACCAAATAAAAGTACTAACATGGTAGGTACTAAAAATACAAACATAAGTTAGGTATTATGAGTTTCTTTGTAGGTACTGACGTCTTTTTGCATTGTTGCAGATATTTTTATGTTGCTTTTACTGTCTGAAATAAATGTTTTGTTTATATCAGGTTGTATTTGTATCACTTTTTTATCGGGTGGTATGGCGTATGAAATATCTAAGAAACTTTTACTTAAGTATTTTTGACATGTTTTTTGCGCGTGACATGGTTTTATTTCTCCATGATTTCTGAAATTTCTTTCAACTTCCAAAGAATAAGACTACCCTGCAAACTGACTTCATAGACACTAAACATTCTAAAACGAAACCATCTAGATTGTCACCTGGCGGCTTCTAATACTGATTACTTAATTTACATAAAATGGAAGAAAATGCTGATGACAACAAAATAATTGATAACAATCATCCACAGGAGAATTTAGAGTATCGTTTTAATTTTATTAATACACCATGGGATGATCGATCAAGCAAAAGCAAAGTTGGAATCGTACTTTTATTAGTTTCTATATTTGTTGCAACGATGGCCCTAGTCGTCTTTAGTTTTATTATGCATTATAAAGGATTCCATTCTGTTAAAGTATACGCAAAAAATAATGAACAATCATGCTTTCGAGTGAAATTGGATGATTATCGCTTCGTTGCAAGAATTCATTCAGCAACCACGCAGCAGCTGTTGTGTGTTGGTGCAGTGGTGAGCCGGAGTTCAGTTATCGCAAATGGTGTCTGCGCTAAGTCTGGACCTATAAGGATGTATTTGGGAAGCATATCTAAGTAAAATAATCATACTAAAGTCCTAAAGCCTTTCTTCGTCGCGTAGATGATTCCACAAGTTTTATTTATGTTAAATTTGCTTCTACCAAAACTCACCACTATTGACAGCGTTAGCTGTGGCTTTGCAATGGTGTAATGGGCAGGTGGATGTTTAAAAAAAAAACAGAATAGAATGTGAGTCATCGTTTATGATGAAAACTGAGACCTAAGTTATGACCCCATCAGACTAAGTTGAACCTGCCGCTGCCCACTTGGTTTCGTAGTTAGTTCACAGCTCAGAAATTTCCAGGTAATGGTCCGATGCACGATGGGATTTTATCTCCAGGCAGAACTAATAGTCAGAAATCCCGCCCTGTCACCGTTGTGCATAGAAGTTTATAATAATAAATTTCAGTGGCAGACGTCATGATGGATTTATTTATTTGATCTTTATTTTTCAGTCCTCGCTGCAGAAAGGGTTTTTCCGTCGACCTCTTTGAATCGATACATCACGAAGGAGTCATTTCCAAAAGGCTAGTCCTCTTATCTAGTTACGAAAGTATAGCGGCATGCTCAGAAGTGATAATGATCGGAATGAAGTTGGACTGGAAACAAAAAGTTCACATCATCGGGCGACCCTATTCTGCTGGGAGATCATTATCTCGGCAGCATGTCAACCTGGCTGGCAAAGACTACGGAAGCACTAGTATAAATAAACATTTGAAGTCGAATAGCACGATATGTGTTAAGGACGTGGCGCGTTGTCCCGTGCGTGCTGGTGACCTTTTGCTGCAGAACGGACAACTGTTCGGGTTAGCGTCCACGAGTGTACAGCGCTTCAGAGTGGCCTGTTTCGGCGATTTGAAGATTGTTAAAGAAGAGTTGATAGAGCTAGATACAGAAGTCAGTATTTTCGGTTATTCACCCCAAAACCACCATGCTAAGTATTTGAATTCTCGGGAACCTAGGTCTGAGAACTCACCTTAAGCTTGAGGATACACTGAATTTATTTCTGATGATTGTTACGTCCTTAGCCGCTACACTGTTGATTGGCCTTTAGAAGGCCAATAACCATTCAAATTCTATTTATTGTGTCTCGTTAGTGACAGTTGGAGGTCTAGTGTGTATTTTTAGAGTGAATAAATGGTATACGTACTTTCCTACACTAACTGACAATACTTACATTACATATTTTTTATTAGGTAGTAAAATACCTACCTACCTCCACGGCACCGGTTTGGAATCCCGGAGAACCAAAATATACGGTACAAGTACATCCCCAGTTATGTAAAAAACAAGTGTAGCACGATCGTATTCTACCTTTCTTCGGGCAGAGACCGTGACCCTTTCTTTCTCAGACACATCTTCGTCTCCAATGATATAGGGTGCACAGCAGGGTGCTAGAGTTGTGTGTACCTACCTTATTAATGAACTGCCAATATCATAGGACTTGTAGGCTTATGTGAGGCTCGTGGCTAAATATCAAACAATTGTACTTATGTATTTATGTGTGGGTTAAGCCTTCCCATGACCTGCGTAGCTAGTTCGTGGATAAGTGACCACTTCTTTACCTCTGGATTCTTAGGTGGTCCTCTGGTCGTCGGCAAAGTGCCGCTCGTCTGAACGAACCCTAAACTGCAAAAAAGATCTGTAAATTAAACCAAAATTGTAAGTGAAATTATTTATTTTGAAATTATACGCTTGTTACATAGGTACTGGTCGCAATGTTTTTTTTATTTTTATTTATTAGATAGGTACTTAATAATGACTATGACTGTGTGAATGTTTCCGCCGGCAATTAGGTACATGTACGGTTCCAAGGTCTACTTCTTCAGGACTTGTGTATCCCTTCCAGTCTTTAGTGACGACGTACAGGAGGAGTACCACGAAGAACGTTAGGACGGTGTATACCAGCAAATAATTATGGTGGAACTTCGACAAGCCCGTCGTGTCTAATGACACTTTGAAGTTATTCTTGCCTCGAGCTTTAGAAGTCATGTTGCAGCTGATTGATTTCAGTCTGAAAGAAAAATAATTAACGAGTTAAAATCGGGTGGACGCCGGACGGGAAGAGAATTTTTAAGTGTCTGTCTGTCTGTCTGTCAGTGGGCTGTATCTTTTAAAAATACTTAGCTAGTTGATATTTAGTTAGGTATGCTATTCACTAATAATGCGATGTAATAGGACGAACCTTATGTCATTATTAATACCTTTAAAAAAAATGTTGATTTGTTTAACTTTTATTCAGTCCTGCTAAAAATAAATAAGAGCTTAGATAGCAACGGTAACAAAATTCTATGTTCATAAACTGTAAATTGGGTTGTCAGTCCAGTTAGGGTTAGATGATCGCGGCAGCACTGACGTGCGTCCAATTTAACCTATCTGATAGTGGGTCGACGAAAATTATAATAACCCATTAAGTGCACGTCACACGCACGATTGGATGTGATCCGCTAACAGTGATTTTCCGGAGGGTAGTCGCGACACAACAACTTATATGTACATATCCGCACATGGCGCTCACAATTAAAATGTTAATTTGGCTCTCACACACTGCCACGCGTCACGGTTTTATTGGGACACGCTCTATTGACTGACTACATTAAATATCATTTCCAGAGTTAATTTATAAGTGATCTTTGATGTTTAGGTAATGACGTGACAATTACGTTTAGTATTTCCTACTGTAATAGTGTGCTTGAGCTATTTGAATGACCAGCACCTACACTACGAGTTACGACGTATTAATGCCACCATTTTTCTAGTGTTAGTGAGAGACGGAGCTATACAAGGCCGCTAGCACCATCCTTGTTTCGCAGTGGAATAATGATGGCATTAATACTTCATAGTCAGCCCCCTGGTCTACTTGGTTGCAAGCGCAGGTCTCACTTAATTACACGGGGGTGCCCCCGTGTAATTAAAATGTTTTTCTTGGAGACTTTTAATAGCTGCCCCGCGTTTGAATGTGTATCCGTACTTAATTCCGAAAAATACATCCATTGAAATTGGCAATGCTAGAGGCACAACTCTTCAGAAGGATTGGGTAAATCCTTCAATAGATAATAAACAATTTTTCTTTCTTTTTCATTTTTTTTCTTCAGAAAAGTTGTCTTGTTGGTAGAATTTTAAAAAAATCTTGCAAAAATATCTGGTAATTTGATGAGTTAGGTTGTTAATTTTAAAACTTGCATCAATAAAGATTTTCAACAACACAATTTTACCAGGACCAGCTTTCTTTAAAACTAACACTAAACCACTTAAGTCAGAGTCTTCTCGAGTACCCACGCTACGTATTAACCAAGTACAATAAAGCGAAGCCGCCGTTCACTTAGGAATAATTTCATCATCATACTCATGGTAATGCAGACAATTTTACATTAAGTTGAAGCATATCTGCTATAACAATCTTAGCTGTAAAATTAGAGATTAGAGAAACTTCCATGCGTTTCAGACTTTCAGCTGTAAGACGGAGTAAGGCCCCAGTTTTTACGTGGGAAGACGGATTTCATGAATTACAAATTACTGCCGCGTAATCCTGGTCAATCATTGTGGATTAAAAAGAAAATTCCTTTGTTTTCACAGTTTTTTCTTTACATCTGGAAGTGCACGTATTTCGGCGTTTTTTAAGTTAGCTGTAAAGTTATTGTTGTGGTAGGAGTTAGTTTGTAAATATAGTATTCTTAGATTATAGCCATCGAGTACGTGTATTCCCGTTCGTCCCTAGACCAAATAACTATAGGTACATACTTAGAAGCACTACGAGATGTTAGGGATGGGTACTACTTCTAATACTTATGTCAATACCTTAGATAGTTTATAAAATTTTTAATACTTTAGGTTTAAACCTGTTAATTATTGGTAGGTACTCACAAACAGGAATATCCAGGTGAGTTTTTCAGCGAATTTTGCATGGAGGCACTTCTTATTTTTTATTTGCTGGTATAATTGTTAAACTTAGGTAGGTATTGATATTTTAATTGTGATTTTACATTTTATCAGGTACTGATTCCACTGCTTTTAGCTTTTTTTGGAAATGTTTATTTGTCAATGTGATAATTGATATTTAAAATCCATAGACCATATTGTAGAAAATATAAACCATAGTCGAAAATTCAAACTTTTTTGCTGACGGACGGCAAACAAAGAAGGGTGGTCATTTGAAAAATACTCTCAAGCCACGCCGGAGACCCAGGAACTTAATTTATTCTACGATTTTGAAAACCAATGCTTATAGCTTATAAACGATTAAAGTTGTTATTTTTCATGGTTTTTCATTAGCTGCTATGTTCAGTGAATGCAATAAGTTAATAACGAGTATAGATTAAGGTGAAATAATCAGAAGACTACGTGCTAATTACCTATCCTACTATGTGCAAACAAAGTTTGTTTACGAAAAAATTGCAATTGCCAGTTACAAAATATATCGAAATACTACTCTTAAGTTCCAGCAAATTCTGCAAAGGATTTGAGGTAACCACAGGAAATAGTAAGCTTATAGAAAACGGTGGACGTGTGCAGAGGCATGGACGTGACGTACACAATCTACATTGCATGTAGGGCGCGTCATTTCAAAGTAGACAAGCTATACAGGATATTGCTTGAGAATTTCTGCTCCGTCGAGTCGCATTTTCTAATGTCCAAACTTTTAGATATCTTTTAAGTTGCTGAAGCATCGCATCGCATCGTTTTATGTGGGATTCACTAATCGCGACCAACACCTTAACAGTGCAAGAATACTTACCTACTTACATAAAAAAAATTGTCTCTACGATTGGGAACATTAAACCTTCACTGAGCTGGCTCAGTTGTGTTCACTAATACCCGCACCCTAATTGTGTAAAACACGATCAGTCAGAATTGGAATCGACTCGAAACAAATACTAATCCATTGCTTCGTAAGTTCGATGGTTACGTTTTTGAGCAGATTAATTTTGTTCCGAACTTTGGATTAGACATTTGTTTTAAACCAATTCCAATTCTGACCGATCGTGCATTACGCAATTAGACTGCCTTGACTGCCACCGTCTAAACAACACGTATAATTAGCACGATACAGGCAAGTTAGTTGCCGCTGGACCCCTACCACTAGCTCTTACAGCAGTATTATTTTAATATTACTTCAGTGTAGGAAAGAGATGAAACTCTATAGGACGTATAGCTCCATCTCTTTCCCCCACTGAGTAAGATTAAAATAATACTGCTGTAAGCGGTGGTGGTAGGCCCCCTATTTTACATAGGAGTAAACAGCACTTACAAAAAAATCGCATTCAACACTTGAGCAATAGAAGGTACAAGGATGTGCTACTCTGTGTTTAGACAAGGTATAACTTTCTTATAATAATCGACTTGGTGTAATTGTAAACTGAAGTCGCATGCAATAATTTAATGGAAAAACTTGCATTCAATTATTGTATGTAACTTTATGAAAATCGCACCCTTGTAAACACGATAAATGCGATTCTGGAAGTACGTGTTTTATGGCATGCAATTATTGCTCTTGAACGTGCACAAACTTAGACCGTGTAAACGGGCTGATATTACAAATAGTCTACTTGGTATTGGTAATATTTTGTTCAAGAAACGAAACTCATCGGCCTCAAAAGTACGCGTTACTCTTGTCGGTAGTGTAACTGAATAAAAATTAAGGAAAATTCCGGCTTAATTGCGATCAGTAGATAATGAAAAACATAAAGAAGATCAATCCGAAGGAGAGTTTAATATTGATGAGCGCCCGTCGCGTCCTACGGCGGCCATCTATAAAAATATTAATTGCTGTCCTGTTCGCCTCGTAAACAATTCAGTGCACATGAAATATTTAGTGCCTATACACGTTAAGTGTCACTTTTTTATTTTAACTCGGCAAAACCGTGGAGTTGCTTGTGAATAATCCTTTTTGGTACAGTTTTTTCAGCAAAGTTTCTCATACACACATACGCTTATTTGACTCGTGATGTAGGGAGCTAGGTTTGAGGCAAACCGATTCATTGATTTGTCCAACATTTCAATTTGGAAGCATCGAAATTATAGGTGAGCGAAAGATTAAAATGACAATCTATTTCAAAAGTTATCGTTTCCCAATTGCAAAGTTACTTGCTTTGGCATAAGGTTCAAAATCGTTCCGATAGCTTGAGGGGTAGTTTAAACAGGCTTTATTCCGTATATGAATCGGCGAGTGAGCAAATCAGCTCGGTAATAACGTTTCGGAAAACAGCAGCGGCAATGCACTAGAGACGTATTTGCATAGAGCAGATATGGCGCCCAACGGATCCAGGCAATACTGGCACCGCGACGTGGTAGTTTGAAATCACAAGCCAAACACGTGTAAGTGTAGTCTGTAGAGATAATAGATTAGATTTGTGGGCAATTGCAACTGCACTATTTTGTCTATGCTGATTTTTTGAAGAGGCTGCTGGATTTTTCGTGTGTGTAGGTAATTTGAGTTTTTTGGGATTAACCACTCGCACTAAAAGCGTGTTTCTGAAAAGCAATACTGCGATTTAAAAGGAAAAGTATTTTTTTAATATATTTTGCGACTGCTTTTTGAGTTCGTTTATGCACAACTACTTATTTGTTGATTGTCAACATTTTTTTTGCAGTAGGTTTGTGTATATTTGAAAGGTACTGAGGGCATTTTATTAAAAGTTATCCTAACTTTGAATTATAAATGCGAAAGTGAGTGTGTTTGTTACGCTTTCACGCTAAAACGCTGAAATGATTTGGATGAAATTAGGCACATGTGTAGACCATGACTCGGAGAAAGACATAGGCTACTTTCATCCTGGATCGGATCGCAGACGAAGTCGCGGGCAACAGTTAGTTATTTTAAAAAAAATATTAAATGTTATCCAAATGTCATCTGAATAAAATACCTATTTGTTAAAATTAACAGCCTCAGATAAATGTTTGTCGGTGGCCTATTGGACCTCTGTTTAATTAGTTTTCTTGAGGGTTGGAGTTGAAAGGGGAAGGTTGGGATAAGTAAAGCAGATGGGACATTTCCGCCCATCGCTCTTTGTGTCGGCTATCAAAATTAATTGAATAATAATCACTATTTTGTAATGCCCCCCCGTGCCGGTATTAGTAAAGGATCATTTTCGGTGTCTGCCTGTCTGGTAGGCGTGTTTTTTCTTTGAAAGTTTATGACGTTGAAGTATTTGAGTTAAGAGAATTTACAGTAAAGAAAGGCAGTAGGTAAAGAAAGATAATTATTATTCTAACCGATTAATTAGGAAGAAAAAAGACGACTTTAGGACTTCAAAAGAGTTTAACGAAAACATTTTTATGATAATTAAATGGTATAGGCACTTACCTATTTAATTAACAGAAAAAGGTAAAACAAATGTAGACTGTCTTTTTTTCTGGTGTTTTCGTTGAAGTCTTTTTTACCCGACTACGGCGAAGAAAAAAGGAGGGTTATGATTTTGACCGGTATGTATGTATGTATGTTCATCTGTTCCCTCCTATCTTCCAAACCACTTATCACAATTTGACAAATGAGGTATCGTTAGAAGCGTCTTGATTGTCCGCTGGTTATAGGCAATAATTTTTAAAGGTATCACGCAGGCGAAGCCGCTGGCAGAAGCTAGTTTATCTATAATTTCAGGTATTGACCAAAGTCTTTTCATCTACCTCTAGAAATGCCTCTAGATATTTTAAATGAAGCAAGACTAACGATCCAATACGCAAAAAAATGGTATACAGACTTCATTTTCTTGGGCTTTGTGACTTATGTTACTGAAAAAGGCAGACAATCATTACCTACACTTACATTATGCAATGTAGTACACAGGCCTTGAAGGGTCATTGTCATTGCCACCACTGATGATCGATACTTTGCCTAGCCGTATAAAAAGTACGTAAACACTATCGTTAGCCATACATACAACACTCGTGACTAGCTCACTACAGTTTAAACTTAGAATAAAGGGTACAATGACCTCAAGTTTTCTTTCTCGTGAAACACGCTGTTTTGTATGGAAAGCACTGTTTACCGATTTTTCACGAGAGAACGAGTCATGCAATGTTGTCGGGTACTTGTAATGGAGAAAATTTTAAATGCACTTGAGCTGACGTTAGAATAATTACGCTATTGTATGAGGTCGCACAGCTGCTGAAATATTCTGGAGTCAAATGTAGATATGCAGGTACTGCGGGATTAGGCAAAATACCTGCTTCTTTGAACGGAGGCATCAAAACTGATTATTAAAACTGGTGAGAGAAATCCATAGCTTCGTTACTTCAGACCAGCGAATTCTCTTGCATTTTTTTCTACAGAGCCGGTTTCCTATATTATCCTTATCCTAACAGTGGTCATAACGTCTTTAAAATAATACGAATTAATTTTCCCACTGGTTCATCTCTATGGGAGGGAGTGGGCCGTATTTCCACCACGCTGTCACAGTATGGGTCATGGTAGATTATATCTGTTTACTTTGGTTTCCTGTACAAGAAATGGTCGACATCTAGCAGTAGTTTCCCAAGAACCGGAAAACGTTATATCTGAAGATAGACCGGGTTTAAATAATGAAGGGTACCTTTTTATTAGTAGAGCAACAAGCGGAAAATTGGGTTAGTCTGAGTTATTTCCGAAGTATTCCGATAAGGAGTAGCATGTATTTATAAATCGGAATATATAGATACGGAAAAGCCTTCACTACTGTATCTTATAAACGGATAACTACAGGTAGTTCGAATTTATGGTTACAGGTTACAGTTACAGTTACAGGTCTGTCGAGAACTACTTGGGAGTGCATATTAACAAAAATCAGAAACAGAAATTGGCAAAACAGTTTTCTCTTTCAACAAGAGAGCTAATAAACAGCCTGTGAGTAACAGTATCTTCATAAACTTACCTTCTTATAAAAGAAATGGACCTTTTTATTTGAGTATCCATCAATAAGGAAAAATATTAGAAGATACATGTACGTATGTAAATATAAATAGCAGACTGTCTGTAAAAATAGATTTCTTTGGATCGTATATTTGCTTAGTATCCGTTATAGGTATTCAGGATCTTATGAAATTCTGAGTAGGCAGCTGTTTTTGGCTCGCCTTTAATTTGTATAGATAGTTTTCTGTAATGAACTAATGATACATAAATACTGGTAATACTGTTATTTGTTTGATTACCTACTTCTTTCAGAGAATACCATCAGAATGAATGGTTGTGAAGTCTAGGACCTCAGAAACTCAATTTTCCATTCCAGTTTTAGGCTGCTTGGTATCCTTATCAAAGTTTTCTGTCCTTTTAAAAGCTTTTTTATGTCCTGTCCTGTCCTAGCATCAGTGCTGGGCCCTATTTGCGGATTTTTGATACAGCACAGCAAACTGCAGCGTACTTTTTAAGTGTTTTTTTTTTAACCACAACTGGGATCCTCTTGGCCTGCATCTCACCTGATGGTAAGTGATGAGCAGGCCGAAGGTGGAAGCCAGCTTCACCCGGAATCCTCAATCACAGAGGAACTGGCTATCTTATCTCTAACTGCTAAAACACAACAATGTTGTTAACATTGTTGTTATGGCGGCAGACTTAGATAAGATGATGGTAGCTATAGCCAGGCCCTACCACCAACCAATCCAAGCAGAACATTTTGCCCCCACTGGGAATAAAACCCGGGACCTCTGGGTCTTTTTTTTTTTTTTTTCTTTTTTTTTTTTTTTTTTTTTTTTTTTTTTTTAAAAACGTTGCCCCACACTAAGAATTTCTTCCTGAATTTATTTGGTCTGAGACGGGTGATCTCCAATAACCACTAGACCACAGAGGCGGTTGGTCAGTATAAAGAAAGAATGCTTCCATTCAATCAACATGGTATTTTGATGGTAATATGAAGGTCTATTCTCAGAATGACTCAGCTCAAAAGTATATGGCGAAAACTTTTTCGTACTCCGAAGTTTCTTGCTCTACAAACATTATGGAGATACTTATAAAGTGGAATAATTAACTTAAGATAAATAAAACTCATGTAATTTCACTGTTTACTTTTACGAACGTTTTCATTTGCGAGTCTTCTGTATGGGGCCGTAAACATAAACACCGGTATTTATAATAAGCATAGGCACACTGAGAACCTTCTCTTTATCACTTTCCTCTTTAGCAAATAGGGGAAGTGAGAGAGGGACAACACAAGATATGGTCTTTACAGTCCTGTTTTCATTTTATAAATCCATTGATGTCTTGTTTCCAGTTACTTACTTTAAAGCAATTTTCCCGTTAGTTAGGTACTCCTTAGGGAATCAACGGTTTTACCTTGTCCTCCGAATTGTATAATTTTATGGAATAAACGTTGTTATTAGCTTTTAATATCGCATTGCAGAGTGGCTTTCCCTAATTTCACTGTTATAGGTTGTATAATTATCTACCTCCTTCTTTGGGCCAATCTTTAAGAGTTCTTTGGGAATTAAATTCATAGGCTATTTGGTGCATTTTGCTGGCAACACCCTTGCTCAATAATAAATGTTTTTTTTTAAAGCAACCTACTTAGTCCGACAGCTGCAACGTGATCGAGCATGTTCTGGACAAAATTTTGGTTTTAAAACTTAACATGAGCATTACTAACAAGTCCCAAGACTCATCCAGACCATATCATTCATAATTATTTTTTTTGGTCATATCATTTTTTTTTCTGTCCATTTCTCCCCATGGCCCAACAAAAAATGAAATCTAACACCTCTATTTATAGACCCTACAGATATATTATAACATAGGTGAGTACCTCTTTATCCTCTCACACTTGTCTTATTCCATATAATAACTTGTTATATTAACTTGAACCGAACTGAGCTATGATTTATGCAAGTTTCGTTATTACCCTTGAATTCAGGAGCTGAGTAAATCCCGCCTTACGAGTATAGGCTTACAAACTTTTATCGGCGGTCCGTAAGTAGCATAAATCACTTTTATCGCAACGCTGATACTTACATACTTACATGCATCGCGAATACGCCGGAGAACTTAAACTTGGTGTGATCGATGTTCATGTCTATTTGGTGTTTTAATGTGGAACTTTTTACCCGACTGCCCCCGAAGGAGGGTAATGGTTTTCGAGAGTATGTATGTATGTATGTTACCCGACTGCCCCCGAAGGAGGGTAATGTTTTTGGAGAGTATGTATGTATGTATGTTTATTTCTTTGGCACGCTCTGTAACCTAGACGGCTTGATGGATTTTAACATACGAGGTGTCGTTAGATTTGTCTTAATTGTGGGAATGACTTAGGTGGTTTTGATATCGCAGGCGGGACAAACCAATCATCTGAAATATGGTGTATTGTTTGTTTTGTTTTGTTTCTCGCCTGGGATACCTACCAAAATTCTATAACTAATAATGCTTGTTTATCTTTTTGCAGTCGTGTTTTTTAGTTTTTTAAATTATTTTTTTATTTCTAATGTTACCCTATTTTATAAATCTGTATTATACCAATATTGACTAAACTTATTCAGTAATGATGTTGTCTGGGAGACGGTACAAAATTCGTGGTTCACCAACTTCTGTCATAGTTTCACAGTCCGATCCAAATAATTATATCGCGTCCAACGCAAACTTGGCCATTTGAGGTGAAACTATTTCAGGAATAGGCATTTTGCTGCAGATAACGAAGGCATCGAGCAGATCCTCTAATTGGTCCCTGATATAGTTAGACTTCGGAAATAACCATTTTGAAGATACAAAAAGCATGACTTAATTAACATTATTAAGGGAATTATTTTCTTTGCTTCACGTTTATTGTGGAAAATAATAAAACACTGAATTAACGCAAGTATGTATTCTACCTGCCCGCCGAACATTTCCCTGCTAAACAAACGCCCTTTTCCGTATGTACTGCGTGTGCGCACAGCAGGCCCATTTTCACCAGCCGCACATCAGCAGCCTCAAAATAAATTGAAGAATGTTTGAACTTGAAGTCTTGGCAGACACTGAAGTAGCAGAACGAAAGACGCGACTGTTCAACTCTTACGCCACCTTATTCTATTGGATGGCAAACCTATCGCCACATGATGGTAAGTTGTCGACGCTGCCTGAAGACATCTGCAATATAATAATCTAGAGATATTCTGCCGGGCTATTACAAATCTCACCGTGAAAACGTTGGTGAAGTGAGCTGTCATTCCACCTAATGCTAGGGATTGACACTATTGACAGCTCACTTGAAGATCACTTCATCTAAGGTTTCACGGTGAGTGTTTTACAGAATAGAGCGGCTGCTCAACCATTCGATACGCTTCCGAGCCGAATCGAACTTCAATCTATGTTATCGAAGGAGTCATCGAAACACTGTTCGCAAATCCGAAATTAGAAAATATATGATCACTATTCTTCCAACGGGACAAATTCCGAGACTAGGCAAATGGTAACCGAAAATGTGTCATTTTCAACTCGGAAGTCTGTCGAATGGTTGTGAGCTGAGCTATGTTGACTGAAATAGGTACCTCTTTCCTGTGCCTGTACATAATTACAACGGTAGGCACCTTTTACAATGCCTATAATGTAGTTTGCTAATAGCCCTCGTATGTCATAAGAGGAACAATAGGGATGTGACGGCTAATATGTAGTTCATGACGTATCAATCGAATTAAACCCGCTAATACGATATTATGCTAATTTACTTGTCTTGCCTCTGATATAGGTACCGAATACCTATAGGTACTACGTAAAACTCTTGGTAGTTAGTTAAGAATTATGCGTTAATTGATTGAAACTAAGAAAATTAACTTTAAAAGAAGTAGAGAAGTTTAAATGAATGACACTTCATGCTTAACTTGCGTTTATAATGACAACTATTGCTAAAAATTTTTTTTTATCTCGTATGAGGTAACGTTATGTGTTTAGTGAGTAAGTAATTTTAGAAGATAATAATTAAGTCCTACCCTTGAACACACGTGAGTTTTATCTTGTCTATGTTAGGTAAGTATTACGTGCAATGTCAGAAAAAATTACTCACGTTTTAAATAAAGAATACAAAAGTACAGTCAGATGATAGATATGGATGACATAAAAATTATAATAATTAAAACATGATGACGTGTGTAGGGGCGGTCATTGAGAGAGTGACATGAATGACAGTGGCGCATGCGCGCAGGCTCCGCTTTCCGAGAGATATAAGCACGAAGCCCGAACCCATCGACACACAACTTTGGCGCGCCCAAACGTTCCAACAAGAACTTGGCGAACGGACAACACATAATATTATCTCAATATAACTACCACATTTTACTTGAACACATTTATTTTCTAACAACGACATCCTCCAGTGAGTTGTGACTAAGTTTTTAAAGTGAATTTTACTTTAGCTGAACATTTTCCGCGAACTTTCAGTTAGTTTCGAAGTTTTCGTCGGCGCGAACACTCCGACTGTCGAAGGTGAGTCCACTATTATACTTTAAATTGTAAACTATTTCACGATACTAGACTAGATTATAGGAAATTTATACAGAAATAAAAAATAGTTTGAAATGTTGTAATCAATATACCTTTAAACAAACACTAAAATTATGTACACATGTAAAAAACTACTTTAAACTTAAAAAACTCGAATGATTATATGACTGAATAGAAGGTATAGCAAAAGAAAATTACGATTAAAATAACAGAAAACTTTATTTTAAAAACTGTAATTAAAATTAATGAGGACGAGCTCTTTCTTTCTTTTTTTATTAAGTATACTGGTCTTTGATTCAATCTTTAACAAATACTGGGATTTATGATAGAATCTAACTGAATTCAATTAAAAAAAAAAAAATGTTTTCCTATGATTGATGATAATGAAGTTTGACTTTTATTTTATGTAAGTAATAAAATAAAAAATAAGTATGTAAACAATTATTTAAAATAAAGACGTAAACAGCTTTTATATGCTCTCGTCATAATTCAGTTCATGAGTCATATTTATATCTAAAATATACAATAAAATACACACTGTCGAAATGCTTACAGAATTTCGGATACATTTATGAATCGATTACAGTCTATATGATGTAATGTTAGACTTGATTAAAATAATGCCAAAGAGATAAGATAAACGAGGGTTTAACAATTATATGTATGTCAATATATTGTGGAGTTGGGCCCACGTGTGCTCAATGTTAGAAAATTTTAACAACTTTCCTCGTTAAAAATCGAATTAAGTATACAGACATGTTATACAATTGCGGGACCGACGGATTTATTTCAACGTTAGGTTCTAATTTTCTGGCTAAATGGTACGATTTACCTATAGATTTTTTTGATGAAATGCAAAAAATAACCCCAGATTATTTGCAAAGTCAATCATTTTTTTTCTGTCCAATATTATTTTTACAGATATGCAAAATTTATAGTCAGCTATTGCGCAATTTCAAACAAATACAACACTATCAATATTTATTGATCCAAATAAATATATTGCATCGTAAACACAGACATAAAAAAATCTGTTTAATTGAGCGAACACGAAAAATAACGCCAATTTCCTCGCTCCCGTCGAAAGCTTAATTGTTTTATGTTTCCCGGCGCAATAAATTAAGAAATTACATTTAAATCTGAGCGTAATTTAAGTGAAACCCGAGACGAGTAAAAAAGTAAACGGCTAAATAAACCAACGAATTGAAAAATATAGCGGGAAGAGGAAAAAGGGGAATTGTCGAACAGTTTGCAGCGGAACGCTCGCTAGGGAAAGATCTTCATCGTTCTAACTGTTTTAAAATCAAAATCAAAATATTTTATTTCACATCAGACATACATCATACATTATGTTGTTCATGTTCCCCCTTATTGTATAATACTATTTTGTACGATTTTAAGTTCATGTCTATGCTTTCATGTTCTTTTTCGTGGGCTATTCGATAAGCTAACGAAACAAAACTTAAGCCACACAACGCGCAAGGGTGTTTTCTTAATTTAACGCAAGAATTATCCCCAGAGTTTACGGCGTGCATAAACAAATATTGGGGATCAACAAAGACTTGACATTTATCACATCTGTAAAGCACCGAATTTGACGATCCAGACTGAATTTTCTCCATTTTAAGTCTGCATTCATATTGATATATAGAATTACGAAGAATTTTACTGATATCTTCATCTCCTACATATGCAAAAATGTGTTTGGTCCAAAAATCATTGTTGTAACGAAAATAAAATGGATCGAAATCAACTATTATAATGGAGTCCTTATTGTACTTTCCATTTAAATGCAGTTTACTGTGATTTTCTGGCTTCCTATCAGGTACCAGGACCATTGCAACTAAAGGACTTCATTATGTTGTGTCTTTTTATAAACCTCGCCATGTGATATATTGTATAGAAATAGTTTTGTTTTTAATGTCTCATTATTGCCCATGTATATATGCGGTTTTCTCCATCTTTCCTCCCGTTCTGTAAAAATCTCTGAAAAAGTCTGAAAATCTGTGTATGAAGTGTAACGCTGATATATTAATTGCCGGTCACACCTACGGTAAACCTTTATAAATACATTGCAATTCGATTATTTCATTATTTAATAAGTTTAATATTGTGAAATAATTTGACGCTCAATTTATATAAAATCATTGAAATGATTGCACGAGATATTTTTGTTTTTATCTATAAAGACATCCATACTATTATTATAAATTCGAAAGTAACTCTGTCGATCTGTATGTTACCTTTTCACGCCTAAACCATAGAACGGTTTTCGACAAAATTTGGCAAGGAGATAGATGGCATCCTAGGGAAGGACAAAGGCTACTTTTTGTTTAAAAAAAATCCTATAGGGATGAAAGTTTGTATTGGAAACCCAGCATTTCTTAAGTGTCCCGGTAATAGGTACGTTCCCGTGAGACGATATCCGAAATCCAGGCGGGCGAAGCCGCAAGCGAATGCTAGTATATCTATAAAGCTGTAACAGCATAAACCAAATCATACTAGAAAAAGTAGTCACGTGCATCAAAATAAACTCTCCGGAGATCTGCATGTTATATAAAAAAAAACAGAATATGAAAAGCCCCAGGAGATTGTAACATGTAAAGATAAATTACTCATAACAGGAGATGCCCCTTTTAAAATAAATCTTTATTTCACATAGATAATGTTATCAGGTACCTACTAAAAATAAAAAGCATACCTAGCCTACCTAATAAAACATATGATTCGTCATGTAACGTCGCGTCGCAGGGAATTCCTTGTCAGCTTACGTGTTTCAACTTTGATTACATGTTGCCTGTTGGGATCCAATGTTCCATCCAGGCCACATTGTTTTATGTGCCGTGTATTAAGAAAAATAGGGGTAAAACTCTTAATTTTACCTCGGGGCACCATAATTTAACCAAGGGGTATCGTGTTACCCAGTAACTGGGCTGTGGAGGTCAGTTATACGGTCGCTCCATGTAAAATAGTGGTATTCAGCTGCATCCGATAAAGAAAAGGCTCATTTACAACGCGTGTCTCTTAATAGAGAGAGATTGTTGTTCTGTGATTTAAACAAATAGGTTGAATGCCTTCTAATAAGGTGTAGTTCCTGCGTTCGAGGTTATAGATAATGTCTATTGGTCAAACGTTATCATCATAGAACATTAAAATCACATTTACGCATACTATCTCAATAATGTATAATTTGAGGCAATTATACTTTATCTTTGCGCATTATTTTCGCGGATGACACACAGATAGGGGTTCCATCAGACAGGAGCAGATAACATTCTAAATAAAAATAAAAACTAGATAGAAGAAGTTTAAATCTTAAAAATAACTACACAAGTTGTTGAATGAATAAAATTTGTAATTATTTGTATCTCAAAACATTCATTAAAACACACACAAATTTTGATTAAATTATGAATAACTTAGTGAGTAGGTAGCGCTAGTTAGAAAACAACATTGAGCTACATATTTAATCTTGTCTTTGCAAAGGAAAGTGCAACTTTAATGATCTCTTTTTATTATGATTGAGGCTTGTGCTCACTCGTAGTACTTACTGCATCTGAGGAAACACTATGATCTTATGATATGTGGGACACGAGGCTGAAGATCAGAGGGGCATCATTTCATTCCGCTATTCGCAATCTTAAATTACGGATCTAGAAAGTTGACAAGCTCTTATCTGCACTGAAAGCGGTGAATACTACAGCCGGACCATTGTGCGATCGTACACACTGTTTACGCAAACTATTGTATTTACTTTTCTGTTCGTATATAAGTAATATAGTGTAGGTGCCTATATTTCTGTGGTAGGTCCGAGCGCCTGTAACAATAAGCAGAGACTAAAGTTTGCAGCGAATGCGGAACAAGCCGCTAAGTGGAATCCGTAGAAACAATAGGTGTTCTTGCATGACGGATTTTGAATAATTACTGCAAACCGTCTTGTTACGGCCCGTTATCAGATAATCTTTGTTCATCGAATAGAGTTGACTATCGAGAAATGCCATCTTATTGTTGGACAAACATTTAATTGAGAAGGAAGTTTGATTGTATTGTATTGAAGGAAGTTTGTTGGATTATCGGAACTGTTTTCGTTTTAAAGAAAAGCTGAAGAATGTAGACACAAAAGTTGAAAGTATATGTCAAAGGGTTTTAAATATAAAAATTAAGATTCAAATTCGCAATCGATTTACGGCACTGAATTTCTGAAGAGCTTTGCCTTCGGGCTCCAAATTTTCCTATCAGTTAAGAGATTCCGAGTTCATAATTTACACGGAGAATCGGAATCAACCAGTCATAATTTAGAACGTCTTTTGTTTAAAGTTCAGTTTAAACTTTAGAACAAACGACCGAATGCACAGTCTATCCCCACATTCCCCACTCTACCAAATTCTTTTTGTTTAAACAGGAACCGAGCATTCTTTTGTTGGTCTATCCATACTAAAATGATAAGAATATCAAGAAACGAATGCTCTTGCTCTCGTTCAGGTTCTATGTTCGTTTAGTCTAAACCCACCTTAAGAAGAAGGTGGAAAACGATAATCCCTAAGGAGGTTAATGCTCAAGTAGTTTTTAATCACGTCGCGTACAAGATGGAGGGGATGGAAGGAATCGTGACACTTCATGTAGTTATGAACCGCAACTTTTTGCAGCAGTAATCCTACTAAGTTCGCTAACATAACTTCTCCGCGCATTAGGTACGAACAGTTCCGTCGCCTCCGATACTTTGTAATACTTTGTGGAAACTTATGAGGACCTATGTAAGGAAGAATTATCCAGGATTTTCTTTTGTTTTATTGTATTCTCACAATTTCTTGACCTTCTCGAGTATCGAGATGTCAACGGCTTTATGAAGTTTGATAGATTATTGGATCTGCTGGTTTAACATGCAGTAGATACAATGTCTAATGTTATGTTCATTAATACGCTTTGAAGTAAGTAAGACCCTGATTAATTCTCTTAAATAAAGTTCATTAGATTTAACATCAAGTTTGTTAGCTTGATTTTTTTGTAAAAAAATACTTTTCTTTTATCTCGATATTATATAATCATCGACTCCCTTAAAATATCAAAGATATACATAGAAGAAGATAAAATAAATACCAAAAAACAATTAATCCATGAATGTCGAATTGAGTTGACTGAATTACGTGAAACACTCGCTGCATTTTTCCGTTCCCACACTACAGTTTAAATGTTATTAAACGTTAAAAGTTTTAACAACTGTGTATTGTGAATGGAGATTGACATTCTGAGGTACTCCGTTGATAGCATTTACCAATAAAATTTAATATTTTCCCTCGCCTCCAAACTTTGGGTCCAACCAACAGCCAACGTTGGCCTTCAATCGGCCTGGTTGATTCGAATGGTTTTTCGTCGACCTCAACTCTGCCAACAGTTGGATCCAACATTTGGAACCGGGGTTTCACTGTAAGCTCTGCACACAGCATTTTGACAAGCATTCATATCTTAAAAGGTTTTCGTTTATGAATAGCTTCAAATGTGATATTGGCATGTTTTACGATTTTCGAGTTTTGATATTGAGTGGCATATAACGAAACCAATATGCTAATGTAAAAACGAACAGATACCTATCATCTGAATCACTATTCCATCTGGAAAAAAAGTCGGGTTAAAAAATTTCGCATCTCTCCGTATAGCAACTGGGAAAGAGAAAAGAGTATGTCATAGCAAGGAGGTTCTAGTGTTCAGCTTGTTGTGAAAGTACACACGAACACAGCAAAAGGTCCATGTGTATACTCACTGTAGTGTACACTAGTACACTGTTGTACTTAGTACACTAGTACTAAGTACAACAGTGTACTACTAGACTACTTGATATTAGCTTAGAGAAACTAATTGCACTCGTGCTAACTTGCGGCCACGCGGTTTCGTAACTAAGAGGAAATGCCTTTCTAAAGGGGTCTAAAAGGAACAGTGGTAGTAGAGAAATTTTATAATGAGATTTAAAAACGTTTTTAATCATAGATGTTTTTGTTTTCAAAGCTTCATTTTTGTTACAAGCTACTTAAGATACAATCCAAATCTCATGGAGCTAATATTATCATAAATAATACGTACCTATATGCATTCAGCACCCTAATTGCGTAACACACAATCAATCACAATCTGTTTCATTTTGACAGTTCAACAACATTCATTGCGTTATTTACGTTGTTGAGTTCTTAAATTTCCTTCAAAATCATTCAGATTTTGATTGATCGTGTGTTATAAGTTAACGGTTTTGTTTATAAAATAGCTCATACAGATTAACATAGCTATGATATCTACATAATAAAACATCACGCCTGTAAGGCATTACAGGCGTTCGAAGACGAAAGGATAGGCAGAGGTGTACCTATAGTACATCCAAATTTCACCATGGCAGTTATGTTTAAGCCCCATGAAATAGGGGGCGACCCACTGCCATCAAACGGGCACAAAACCAGATTCCGGGCTGCCACTGAGAACTTCTTCACCCAGCCCAATAATTCAATCGACGCATTCAGATTTAGTCAAAGGTTTTGTTTACATAATAGCCCATGCATATTAACATAGCTACTGATTTGATACTGATTTCTACCTACACCATCAAATATTATTAAAAAATACTGAATATCTTTCTTTGTTTCTCCATAGAGATTTCACTAATAATCCAATTTATATGACAAAAGTCTAAATACTGAACAAATATACGAGTGATATGAATATGTATTAGTCATGTGGCTTTGTGGATCAGTCATTATTGTAACACACAAATTTCCAATTAAATTGTGATAGCTTTCGCGAATAGTCGGTGGTGTGGTGTCTACTTTGATAAATGAATACCTAGAACTAAGGAATGGACACAGATTTTGTTAGTAAAGATTGACTAATTAAATTTACTTAGAATCTGATTAATCAATCAATCTGCCTAGCCTTTTCCCAACTTTGTTCTGGTCGCCTGCCAGTACGTAGTAACCGGATCCAGCTGAATACCAGTATTTAACATGGAACGACTGCCTATCTGACCTCCACAACCCACAGGTAGGTAACACTATTGTATTATTATAACCCGTGGGTAAGACCAGGTAACACAAATCTGACACCCAGTCTTACCCCATGGGTAAGACTGGGTGTCAGATTTATTGTGCCAAGTTTTATGTGAATAAAATTATTAGTGATCCTAATTAAAGTGAGTCAATGATATTGCAATTTTTACGGCAAGATTTTTATGGTAGAGGTGGTGGAGACACCCAAAGGGTAAAACGGGACCCTATGACTAAGACTCCGCTGTCCGTCCGTCCGTCTGTCACCAGGCTGTATCTCATGAACCATGATAGTTAGACAAAACACAAACATAAATGATGTATTTCTGTTGCCGCTATAACAATAAATACTAAAAAACAGAATACAATAAATATTTAAGGGTTCCCATAAGTTTCATAAGTTCCCATACAACAACCGTGATTTTTTTGCCGTTTTTATAGATAATGGTACGGAACCCTTCGTGCGCGAGTCCGACTCGCACTTGGCGGGTTTTTGGTTAATTAGAAGTTAAAAAGAAATTCTTTTTCGTACGATGAGCCATAGACCACTTCGTGTCGTGGTTAAAAAAGGCTTAGCAAGCCTGCAAGCTTGGTATGTTAGCGTTAGCGCTGAAGAAAGACGTATGAGCATTGTCCATCAGCAAAAGAGGTAGCAAATAATTCCTGTCTCTTTAATTCCTTTCTCTTCCTTCTCGTGTGGTTAGCGACTAACCTGGTTTCAGAGTTTTAAAGCCACCCATAGGTCTCTGACTTGGCTTTACATGTCGTCGAGAATTATCTCTTAGGTCGGTTTAATCACGATATTAACCTTCACCGTATTTAAAGCAAATGATAATTATACAATACGAACATGAATCGGAAAAGTCAGAGTTGCGTGCATAATTCCTGTTACTACTGATACCGCAATATTTCTCCGAAACTATGATTATTAAGTGAATATTAGTTACTCATAACACTCTAACAATACGGTACTGTCACTTACGTAATTGGTTCCTGATTAAATTCTGTCGTAAAGAACTCGGTGCATGAACGCAGCTGTTGCATCTCTCGATACATTTCGCAATAAATCCTAGTTTCTCACCACATATAGCTATGAAAATCAACAATAAAATCTTCATGGAATTGCTCGTGACGACAGTTACACAATTATTTGTAAAATTAACTGCCTTTTTTACCGTCTAGTGGTTGCAAACATAGGTACGTATTAATCGGCTGTAAATCTAGGATCATTCATCTTGAGTCTTACATTTTCGGGCTTTCCTTTTAAAATTAGTTGGCAAAAGGCTTTACAACTCTGCTTTTTTTCTCGTGGAACGGGCTGTTTTTTATATCCTTAATTTATTAATTATTTATATATTTATAAATGCAAAAGTATCTATACCGTTTGACTTTTCCGTGGGATAATTTCCAATCTTCATGCGGGCGAACCCATGGGGAAAATCTAGTAAATTATATTTGTGTGTTACAGTTGTGTTCACTTACGAGTTTTTTTCAAATCAGTAAGAAGTTGTTAGCTGCCCTGCTTTCACGTCGTTAAACGGCTTAGCTTTAGCTGTCTTCATTAGACTCGCAAATGTACTTATTGACTTAGACAGCATCGTTGCGGATTGTACTTAAATGTACCCTGAAATAAACAATTCACTGTAGTAAAAAGTTTGACCCGAAAACAGAACTAATCTTGAACTTTTTGACAGTTACAAAGGAACAAAAGGTTCATAGGTAGATAAACTATCGCCAACTAACACATAGAATTTCCGTCACTTGCAAGTTCGGTATCTCGACCAACTTGGTTTGACGATGTGGACAGACATAAAATACATTGTCAATGTCATATTATCTTATATCAACTCAAATTAATCTTTTACGAGGTCAGTATATCAGGCGACCTAAGGTGTTTGATAATCTGATTCCCTCTCTCGGCCTCGTAACGGAAAGTAAATCCGTGATGACTGGCCGGTAACTTTTCGAAGGCTGCTGAATATTTGTATTCCATAAACGTACCTAAAACTCCGTGATTTGCGGTATTCAAAAACCGTAGATTCGGTCCTCTCATCTAAAAGCCCATGCTGTGTAGGCCCTAGGTACGATATAGTAAGTTAATTGGTTTTAAATACATAAGTGTTCCAATAATATAAACGATCGCTTAAAAATAAATCTAAGGGACACTAAGGTATCCGACCTGCAGCTAGCTACTCGAGGAAGCTGATAAAATTACCACAACTAAGTTAAGGGCTGTCCTGAAATTACGCGCGGATGCAACCTACTTCGCTATAAAGACCTAGTACACGAAATTTTACTGTCACCGAAGACAAAATTGTAGCACCCTATACAACCTGTAACGGAATAAACGCAAGAGCTCATACACCCCAATTAGAATATTAAATTATAAGACTAAAATAATATCTGTAATTTAATTTAATTAAACGACACCTAGTTTTTTTTTACAAAATAGACTTCCTGACTAAACATGAAACATAGGATAGCTATGAGCGTATTACAAATTTGTTTATGCATTTGAATAGGCTTTATTCCTTTGAGATAAGGCTTAAATTTCCTTAAATAAAATATCTTATTACCTTGGTAAGGCGCGGTGGTTCTAATTTCAGTTAAAGATAAAGATTTTTTTCATGAAAAATTAACACATATAAATAATGATGGAAATCGATTCAGAAGCCGATTCTGAGCAAACTACTTTCAGGTCTTGCGCTTATTCTGTTACATGTTGTATACAGACAACATTATGTCATGTACGTAATTATGATGATAGATCCATGTCAATACGAATAGAATACAAAGAGGGTTATTTGGTGATCTAAAAGTTTTAATTATGTAGAATCTTTTCACGACTTATTTCAATTCAAAATTCTGTTTGGAATATCAGCTTAATTAAATACAGAACTTTTTACATTTTCACTTCTGTGAGAAAACATGATAATAGATAAAAACGGAATGTGACCATTTTCAGTTGAGATTTTTTGAATTTTATGTATTTAAGCATATTTTGTATGGTTGTCCAAATTTATATGGACGTAGACAGTGTTGTTTTTGTCGCTGCTCTTATTTCAAACACTTTTATCTTAACGTGATTACGAAGTAGGTATTTAAATTCTTCTTTATCTTACAATTCTGGATTAAAGAGCGCGTTTTCTTAGCCAAAAGGAAAAGGAAAAAATGCTTAGACATTTTTTTAAAGGTGTTTATGCTGTGGCAAATTCGAATAGGTTCAAAGGAAGACATAATCTATGTCTTAGAGATGTCTTATGAAAATATCTATCAAACTAATATGTATACAAATTAACATCTTGTTCATAAGTTATATACTAAAATATTCTTATTTTATTTAGGCCATAATTCCATATAGGCGCCAATGCAGCCCCGAAGATTAATTTTATTTTTTTATGAAGCTCGTCTTATCTTAAGAGAATTCCGAAGATCCCGCTCACACCGGGAGAAGTATGCACGTACTTACGATCTCAAAAAAGACCCATCACATAGCCGTCAATTACGCATTCTGTACATCAAACTAATAACAACAACAATAACAACACACAGGTTTTATAAAACGCCATAGGTAGTTTTTGTACACGCGGCCAGTGCTGCGCCCGCCTTTGATTTATAGCTGTTTGCTCAGCTACAATAAATCAGTTCTATTGATTTATTCTAGCTTTCGATGGAGCTCTTCAAATGAGTTTATTAATAGTTCTATCGGCAAATTAATGCTACACCCGTTCTTGATTGCGTCTGCAATTTTACATGACTGTAAAGACTCGTTTCAGGATACGTCATTTTATTAAATTACGACGCATGCAATGTGAGTAACAATGCCTTCGTGTTGAGTAATGTTTGACATTTATTTTTGAATATGAGTACGTATTAAAGCAATTAAGATATTCTACGAAAACTGAGGCAATTTGAGTTGTAAAAGTGAATAATAACGTACATATGCAAGCGGCATGATATAACCTTCACTGTTGGACCTTCAAGAAAAAGAAGCAGTGCTAGAAAAGAGGTCGTATATCTTAAAGAAAGGTAACAGATACTGGTGGACAAGTTAACCTTTGAATATAGCGGCTATATACATATATTATGTAAGCAAATCCTTGTGGTTTTATTTCTAACAATAACTGACATTGTCCTGTCAGTCGGAGAAGTGGGCGGTTCTGCAGAAGGCAGTAATTCATTCCGAGCGAGCACACATTTCGAAATATTGTGTCGTTTCTGTGACCTTCCGCATATTTTTTTCACTACAGGGGAGAAGCTTAATATATGATAGTCATAATGGCTTTGTATGCAAAGGTAAAAAGTTCGCTGCCTCGAGTGGATGACTACATTTTGTAGTTATACAGGTTTTCTTCAACTTTACCTGGCAGTTTCCTTCATTCTAGCGCGAAAATGTCTCTTAGCAACTTGTATAGGTATATCTAACTCTTTATTATAATTTTCTGTGTTTTCTTTTCTAATATTTGAAAACATCAACACTAATCAATACTCGCTATTTTCGTAATTACAGTACCTACATTTGTCGCTGTGGCAAACTTATAGGATGTCGGAAACCTTAATCTTACAAATCAATTGACATTTATTGTTATATAATTGGAATTTCTTAACAAAGGAGTTGACTCTTTGAACGAACGTTTTACAAAAATCGATTTTTTTTATGACAAGTAAGGTCACAAATTCATAAGTTGTCCAACTTATTATAAATATAATTAATAATTATATTATTTATATTAAGTTGAATAAGTTATGAATTTCTTGATAGCATAATTATTAATTATATATCAAGAAAATTACACATATTTAGGAATAGTTCAGTATCCTTAAGTTTATTTCTATGCCTTTTGTTTGTAGTAACTCAACGTTAAAATTTACGACTGAATACGCTGTAGCATCGTTCTTGCAGCATAGCTTGTAGGCTAATTAGGCGTTATTTCCACTTCATATGCCACGAACCAAGCATTGCATATATGCTTTAGGTTAACTTAAATTGCTTGAATAGTATGAGAATGTTTGGCGAGTGATTGCTCCTTCCAATAAAATCCATCAATATATAACCTAACATAACATCACGCCTGTAATCCCCGAAGGGTTAGGTAGAGGTGTAGCCCATCAAAATATATGGCAATGGTATGAAGATTTTAATTCATTTTCACTATGCAAGGAGTCGGTAGTCACAATAATGTGATAATGAATCGTATTTTTTTTTTGTAAAAGGTTTTTTTATTTCTTGGTGAGAAATAAAGTACTTAAATTGGAATCTGTACTGGATCTGACAGACTTTTGACACAATTCCTTTGAAATCAGTGGTTTGCAAGCAGCATGCATGAAACGCAGAGATCCTTAGTATGCTACTATAGCCTCTTTGCCTGAACTCCTTTGCTAAGCAAATTAATGTTCTTTTGTACATTAAACACTGGCACAATAAATATTCGCGAATTTAAAACCCAATTTTGAATATGGAATGCTATTTATATTTTTCGCGGTATCATTGTCTACCTGAGTAGAGAGTTCTAATTTGAAAATGTTTGGCCATTTCGCGCTAGTCCAATTTGGCTGATGTTTGCCAGTGCCCGATTTGGCTCTCACTCACAATACGGTCTCTTTGTAGGTTTATATTTTTTATTCGGTGATTAATTTCGCAGCCTGTATCGCCTTTTTGACTACAGTCCAGAAACTCATTTTATTTGGCTTTTTATCGGATCCGAGAAGCGTGAAGTAAACGAATTTCTGTTTAAATTACTTATTAAGGAAGGATATTATAATTTGTTTTTCATATTACATTATTGTGCTTGAAGTAAATATTTTAATGTTGTCTTGTAATAATTCTCACATTTTGGTATGGTATTATGATTTCCATGTCAGTGTTTTACTATTTCTCTACTAATTCATCGCAATGGTATTACAGTTCGGTTGACCACTTGTTGATCTAGATCATGATGACTCGAATGTAGGTCATTCATAACTCCTGGGGAGTTCAGCATTGTCTGTATACAGCAAACATTGAACCAACGACTGTTGTCTGAGTATTGTTTAATTACAACGTGCTTTGTTTTACGACAAAGAAATGTTTAAGTAGGTACTTAGCTCAATATTAGCTTGTTTCAGTTCCTTTTGAACTACAGTATTCCTATGATAAGTGTAAATACATAAAATGTACTTATTTAAATCGTAAATAGTTGGATTATGTACGCTTTATTGGGCAGTAAAAGGAGATCTATATGATTGAAATAAATAAAATATAAAGAATGTCCCATATTATCTCCGCAGGTCAAAAACAAAAGAGCATAGAGTTGAGAAAAACACGAGAAAACTTAAAATGTCAGATATTCGTGGAGGCTAAGAGCCTTTCCTATTTCTTTGTGCCATTCTTTAAGCATCAACTTGATTGTTGCCTTATTAAGTCACTATCTCTTAGAGGAACAGGCTCAAGGCAGATCTTTCGTCGAGATATCATTATACCTTTGGTGCGCTCAAGAGCATTTTCGTAGAAATATTTAATATTTCATTATCAGGTACTTCATACTCGTGGGCGAGGGTATTTAGTAAACTGCGTTATCTAGGGATCGCCCACAGCATTTTAGCAGTTTTGACTAGATGGTCGGACCCACGCTTAATTTTCCCGGGAAGGTAAATACCCTTACTTATAAGTAGGTTGGCTTTTAGAGTTTACTTCAAATATCGGTATTAGGTTTTGCGAATTTCCTCGATAGTTGTGCCAACATGAAATTGCTTGAGTATTTTTTTTTTGAGTCGGTATTTATTCTGCCACTGTGTGACTGGTTTGTTATTTCCCCTATCAATCATGCTGTACTGGTTTGTTATTTCATTTCCATACCGAGAGAGTTGTTCAGATTTATAAAATCCAGGCAGGAAAAATTGTAAGAGAATGAATTGTACTGTATGTCTATTTCTGACGAATGCCTAATAGATATGAGTAGAGTTGGGCTCAAGAGCCATTGTTAGTCCTGGATAGTACTTCGAACATCTCTCAAGTGAGCCATCTCCGTAGTTTTTAATCAAATTAAAACGTTCATATCCGAGTGGCGAGCTGGTCTTTGTTAACTTGTTAACGCAGCGGTTAGCGGACTACGTTTTGTCCCTTTTTTATTTCGATAGTTTTTATAACTAAAAGCTTTTCTTCGTTCTTCTTAGCAGCAGGTACTTTAGTTGTTGAGAAGTTCTTTTCCATTATTTTTTCATACATTTTCTCTGGAGTATTATTGTTGACGTATTTGATAAAATTATTTTTACCCGTTATTCTTGGATAAATAAATGGATCATAAATATTGAGTTATCCATTCGTATTTCTGAGTAGTTATCCATTAAAATAAGAGTACCGAACTATGCAGTTACATCATAATGTACGAGTGCTCCGTTTGTTTTATGACAAAATAATGTTATCAACAAGCGCAGGTGTTAAAATAGCGAAGTGCTCGGTCACAGCACACACTGCACCACTGCAGACTTCAAACATTGACTAAACGGATACGTAATCCAGTTATCAACAACGGATTACTTTCATGTACCTACGGTTCAGTGAAAAAACATGATATTTTCCCTTCCAAATCACATTTTTGTCTTCAAAACCATTATCTCAAAAGCCAGGCCTATGTAGACAATATCTATAATGTATCCACCGAGCATAAAACCTTATAAATATACAATATTTTGTAGTCGTGCTATATAAAATTTCACGCAAGTATTTTCTGTAGAATTTTCAATGTTGGTTCAAGTGAGCTTTGAGCTACGCGAAAAGGAGAAACCGTTTCCGCCAGATCTGCATTAAATTGCATTTGAAGAGCTAATAAAACTATGCAGATTTAAAGTTGAAATTGAGAAAAGCATCAAGCTGGATTCAGAGAGTGAAATAATGAGACTGTCGACAAGTAATAATGAAAATAGTTCGGGTAAATGAGAAGGAAATGTACACTATTACTTTTATTTAAGAAACATTCGGAAGGATCATATCGTTTTGAATTAAGCGTCGATAAATTTACGTCAGGTGCAGATGTCTCCATCAGAGACACTGACGTAGGGATATCGTCTAGCGGTGTACTGGGTCGGGTCGGCCTGCCGATGCCGCTGTCTAGTTTATGTTGACAAATCGGAACATCGACATAAACCGATGGGACCCCGAAGACGACTGTTTCAAAAGAAATACCTCACTAACCTCCCGGGATCACGAAATATCGAAGCAAGAACAGTGTGCGACGTGATTTAGGTAATTGAATCAAACTGACAAATATTCAACGAAATCTTTGTACCGTTTTTGTCGAAGGAGCCTACGAAAATAGGTTTATCCCATTTTGAACTGATACAATGCTCTTTGGCAAATGAATCCCATTGCAAGTGTGACCTTTGGCGGGATACCTTTTTCCATCTCTATGCTTTCTTAGTAACGTCACACCATCGCGCATTTTGTAAAGTGATAAAGAAAAGGCACTCCTATGAGTAGGTGTAGGTATGTGTTTATGTGTGAGTCTAACAAAACGTGAGAACAAGATCCATACATTAAGTTCGATGTTTACTCTAAGAATAGAACAAGTACTCATTAGATTTACGTGAGATAAAAACGTTTAATACGGTCTTAAAAATGATATCGAAGATGTAAACCGTGTTACAGGTGGCATTTAATAGCAGGTTGTCGGCAATTCGTTGCTAAATTGCCGAGCAGTTACTCTCGCCATTAATTTTTGTGACGACAGCCATTCGAAGTCATGGCATAAACATCATTCTTCTAAAAGCTTTGAATGTTCCGAGACTTAAAGGATCAAGTGCTTTGAATCGTTTGATAAATGTCTTTACGACGGTGAATACTTACCACCATTTTGTGGAAATCTGGATGCCTTTGTGAATGCGTGCTCGATAATGAGTTATGAAAGGATGAGATAAAAACCCTCACTGAGGGATTGAGTGTGTTCTTAGTCACGGTGAGCGAGTTATTGTTTCGTTATTGTAAGATTAGAAAAGGCTTTAGTTGATGCAATGTGAATCGCATTTTGCAGTTTTTGAAAATTAAATTGATCTTACTTTTAGTAGTGGTTAGAAAGTTAAATAAAAGCACCAAGCAGATGTTTATTAATCGATGGTTTATTTCAAATGTAGATATAACATGAACAATTATTACATACACAAATACTTACTCATAATTATTAGGTACCTACTATCGGTTCAGTCTTTCCTTGACATTCCATTTCAAGTGTTTTATTCCAAAACGCTATCTTACAAGTAAACGCTAATGACGTCAGATTTTAGGTTCGGTCATAAATCCTTTGAACGTTACCGTGCAAAGGAAACGAATTTTGACGTTAAGGTTGGAATTACATTACGTAGGAAAATGAACAATAAAGGTACTTACAAAATAGGTTTTTGCACGAAGACCCTGATTTATTATACTAGTAACTTTTTGGGAACACTTTATTAGGGTAAAATGTAATTTTGTATAACCTAAAACCATTGTACTAACGGTATACATCAATGGATGATCAGTCGAGCGAAGTTTTAGTTTGAGAACTTTTAATGCGGGCTCTCGTTCACTTACATACGTAGATTACATTTTAATATAAATTGATTAACACGATGTTAAATTATAAACATTTTCATTTTACGAGAAAATTATTTTACAAATCGTATTTAAATCATTACAGAACGTTTCTTTAACCACTCAACAGTTCCATTACTTTTTTAGTCGTGGCAAATATTAATTACAGTTTGAACTAGAAAAAGTTTCAATCTTCACCGCTACATAAAATGTAAAATGAATCGTGAGATCAAAGTAATAGAAAAGTACGCACAATATTGAATGCGACTCAATAATAGAGATGGGCATCAAGTCGGCATGAGAAATAGCTAGAGCCGGGCTTCGCAACAAATTGCTCAGGCTATATAAAACAAAAAGATCAAGAATAAATGTTTCCCGCTTTTATCGCGATCGCGACTTGCTTCGGGCGACCTAAGGCTGGCTGCACATTAACGGATAGACTTTTGATAAACTATGTTTTGAAAAGTTTGATTAGATAATCTATACTTATCCTATACTATTAAATGAGGAATATTTGTATATATTTGTAATCACGTACGTTCTCGAAAACCTCTCTAACGATTTCGATGAAATATGCAATAAACGGGTTTACGGGGGCGAAAAATCGATATAGATGTCTCATATCTGGGAAAATTAGTTTTTTATTTTCATCCGAGCAGAGCCCCGGTACTAATATTATAAAGAGACAGAGATTGAATTTTGTGGCTTTGTGTATATGTGGAGGATCATAGCCGGAACCATATCTCCTATTTGAAAAATTCTTTCGCCATTTGAAAGGTGCGTTATTCCAGATGGACATAGAGTATATATTACATAAATATATACAAAAGAAGTACCTAATAATACTAATGAAACACTATCATGAATTCATGGAAGCCTTTTTGTTAGTTTATTGCTCAGAGCTTGTGCACCACTTGTCGTGAACAGAATACCGTTTTCACATGTAAATTGCACCCGTGCTGTGCGAAGCCGGGGCGGGTCGCTTGTCCTTATACAATTTTAATTATCAACTGCATCTCTATCATTGTTTTTGGGTATACTCGGGTATCGTTTCTTTGAAAGATAAAGATATCAAAGTTGCCGATATGTACGTTAAAAATGAGTGTCTCGTAAATATAATTAAGGAGACAATATTTAGACTTTGAAAATAATATTTCTTTCAACATAGACTTAGGGAAGGTTAATCCTTGAATGACCCTCTTTTGTAGGACAGGCGACGGATCAGGTACCTTGTACGTCCTGGTACTAAACAAAGTGTTCGGAAAAGTAATAAATAAACTCGAAGAATTCTACGTGAACTTATGTAGAGCAAAGGTTATAAGTTAGAAACGTATAGTAGGTATTTGTCTCATTTTTTTTACAGGATGAAAAATGATGTTCAGAAATTCATGAATTTAGGTTTATGTTATTTTCTTATTAGCGTAAGGTAATCGTCAGGTACATCGTGTTTCTTGCACCTACGCTACACGAACCTACATGAGCGTAACTGTAGGCAAGCTAGGACAAGAAGCAATTCCATAATTTTCTCTCCCTAGTGACCACACTCGTGTTGACAAATTATTCTACTGTTTCGTGTTGCTTTTTTTTTGAAATGCGATGAACGCGCAGACGTGTGACATGACAGCCGGCTTCAACTGATAATTCCTTGCTGCCTTTTTACAAATCCGTTGAAATATTTGTATGCCTTAAGTAGTTTATTTGATCAAGATCAAAACACACATTATATTTGACTTGTTACAGATTCGTTCCTCAGGTCGATTTTGGCCAAAAAGTACCTACCTATATCCAATTATTATTCCCAAAGGCCAAAATAAACTGAAGCCTACAAATTACTAGAGCAAACTAACATGTTAAATAAACTGAGCAGTGCGTCATAAAAACAAGTGACAGTACCCACGAGACCCATGCAACAAGTTGTCGCTCAACCAATAGCGACTCCATGTTTACCGACCAGCAGGTTCACAGTCGCCCGCGGTCCTATTGGAATGCAAAAATTATACAAATTACTACTCTGTGGTATACATGAACATACATTGTTATCATCGTTGCTTCCCTCGCTCCGATAATTTGGACTTTTACCCATCTTTTCGTAGGAGTTACAATAAAATTATCATATAAATGTCATGGGTGGTGTGGTGACGCGACTACTATAACCGTGCGTTAATGGTACTAAGACAAGGGGTGAATGGATATATGTATTCTTATCGATGTTACTCTCATTTCATCGTTTACTCTAGACATTTACGTAAGAGCAACAAATCCGTATGTTTTAAAGAAAACACTGGAATGTTTTTTTTATAAAACTTTCCTCTTTCTTCATATTAAAACAACAAACAGGCGTGGAAGTTAGATTTTTGTTTATTTTGCCTTCTTCAATTCTATCGCGTTATAATAACATAACATCACGCCTGTATCCCCGAAGGGCTAGGCAGATGGGTACCTAATTACCTCTAGTCCCCTCTATCGCGTCATAATTAGTAAGACATTACAGCTGAGTTCAAATAGGTTACATACTCTCGATTACCAAAAAAAAACTGTTTATGAGTTTAATTTTTAAGAAAAGAAATAAAAGATCAATGACACTTATTGAAAATCAAATCAAAAGTCATTTATTCAAACTAGGCCAATAGAATAAGTATTTAAGGGGAACTACTAGGCTGAGAATCAGCAGTTTTCGAACGTCAATATTAGTAAAGTCAACAGCAAATCAAACATGGCTTTAACAAATAATTAAAAGCTAACTTATAAGTGGTCATTGAGAGCCTTATCTCGCAAATCATACTGTTTATCGTTTAAAGCAGTCGATCGAGCTATTAATCTCACCGGTGCACAGTCATCAGGATCCAATCAATCCTATCCGGGTACTCATTTATTACGCAATGGACTCACAAATTTTACCTTTCTTCAGTCCAGGGTTTAACATGGCTTTAGAATGTATTTTAGGAACTTTATGGATTTGATTTATGACATACTAACTGTTGTCTACCGGCTTCGCTCGAGTTGAATTCGGAAATTATACCACGGGAACGTAATACTGGGATAAAAAGTAACCCATGTCCTAACTCGGGTCATGATCTGCTTGTGTACCATTTCATCAAATTCTGTTCAGCCGTTAAGCTGTGAATATAAAGTATGGATGATCGCCCTAAAAATAATTTATGGTAAAGGTGGTCGTGAGACAAATGCGGTTTAATTAAAATTAACACCGTCTTGGTCATTGATAGCTTCATTCATTAACTAAACTTCAAACAAATGAATGGTTAAATACGAGTTTATCGTGCAAACTCGGTGTAGACAGACAGTTTATAAATGTGGCATGCTCAGATTTATTAAACCAATTTGAAATAACCGTCCACGGGCACTTCTGTAAATATCTAAATAGAATTAAACCAATAAATTTCCCATTAATATAAGTTAAGAAATATTTAGGTTCAAAATCTCAAGAAATATTCTAAATATGTGTTTGAAAGTCGAAACTGGCAAATACTTTAAACGATCGCACTGATTGAAAAATTAAACTTAATAATTTTATTATAATTATGGACGTAATTCTAAAGTGTATTGACTTATTAACCTTGCATAACATTGAGGGATTTTCTGATCACAACTAATGCATTGACATGAAATTATCACATTAAGATAACTTTTACATGAAGATAAAATGTTGGCAGCTGTAAATCTATGTAGTGATATCGCTGACTTGGCTTTTAGTGGAAACCGCATCGTAGCGGCGGCGTAGCGGCGTAGCAGCGTAGCAGCGTAGCGGTCAACTACGAACTTTAAAGCTACGACTGCAATAATTTAATTTAAAAATCAAAATATCATGATGTTTTCTTTAATGTAATCAACGACCGTTAGAAATTGTGCAATATAACAAAATGTACATTATTTTTACCTTTTATACAGGTATAAAATTATTCCCATAATAACCGACGTTTATTGATCCCAATCGTTTTGAAATAGCTCCATTTCACGGTATTTTACTTCACCAACAAATGGAGTGGAATAATAAAACCTCATTTGTCAATTCCTCAATTGTATACAAAATGATGAATACAGATTCTAAATATAAATGTAAATATTAATTTTGTGGATTAAAACTCGAGCCATTTATATGATATGGGTTCTTCTGTCCCTTCACAAACTGAATCGTATTTTATTGCAAGAAATAAGTAGATAACGGGGAACTAAAAAGATGAGGAAAAATGTTAAAAATGGATAATTAATTTAAAAAATCTTATCTCTTCCTTTGGCTTTGAATTATGTTCTCCATTACATTAATTAAAAGAAGTATGAAGAAAAAATCTATCTAAGTATATGTGTATATAAAGTAGCTACTTATTATACAAAAAATAAATGTTAATATCATCCATGTAGTTATGGAATTAACGCAATATGAAAATGTAATTACAATAAAAGAAACCTTATGTAACATGTAAACCGATTCCATTCACGAAACCTCATGTATGAAACATGAGAACATAATGCTGGATCGTTTGTTAAGAATAAGTAATTCTATAAATTATCGCTTTGTCTTTCTGATTTTGGGATCCTTAATTATATTATCATCACGATCATAGTGTTAGAGGTAACCAATCATTAATTGGTCAAGGTTCGGTGCACCTTCAGTAGCTGATACAATTATTAATGTTTTCTAAATAAAGAAAATAAAATCACTACATCTAGCCTACTCTTTTGATCATACACCAACGGAAACTCCAACTGTCACTAACGAGACACAATATAATTTAAATTGTTATCGGCCTTCTTAAGGCCAATGAACAGTTGAGCGGCTCAAGCGAGAAAAAAGCATATCATGCCTACATTTTGTTGATAAACTAAACTAACTAACCTTGCGAATTAAGCGAACACCAGTGGTTTAACCTCAATCTTTTCTGATCAGCCTTAAAAGTTAGGTCTATATAATTGACCCCTGTGACAAGATTCCTGAAAGGTTTCTCATTAACATCGTTATAATTTTTCCAAACAGTTTAGCACCGTGTAATCCGACCCTAACAAAGCAGTAGTTGGTCGAGACTAAACCTTTGAGGGCACTCTATTAAAGACTCCGGACTCGTTAAGAGTTATTAAATAAATTGCTCCGGGGTGATTAATTGAGTCTTAATTACGATATCGTTTAGCATCACCTCTGTTCATTACCCAAAACAAAGGTACTTAAAATTAACAATTAATTTGAAATTGGATAACAATTATGTAGTAGCGGAGTTAGTTTTGAATTGTTTGGTGTCGGTACACATTGTTATAACGTAATATGTGATACAGATTAATTAGTGTTCATTTGTTTAGCTAGATTTAAAGGTTTGTTATGTAATTGTGAACTCAAGGTTCAAATACTGTTTTACAAACTGTTGGTTTTAAGTCGTTTTTATTTAGTGATTGAAAAACACTGTAGAGTAATTTTACCTCTTGTAATCTTACCTGGGGTTTTTGCAATTCTATAAATGTTACGTAAACGTTTATTTACTTAAATATTCATACCTATAAGAGCTTTATATGATCCGTATAATACCGGAAAATCCGTATAATTACGAAAATATTTAGGTTATGGAGGCGGTCATCCGTAAGCTCACCCAGTTCGGACAAATAGTTTCCAAACTTTATGAATATTTACTCAAATAGTTAAGTTAGTAGTTTTTAAGTCCCTTTTACTAACAAATATGGGTACTTACTCTTACTAACAAAATGATTATTCATTAATTTAAATTATTACAAAACTGAAAGCTCTTCTGAATATAAAGTTAATAAAGTCGTGTCAACTCTATTAGCTACTTAAATGAGTTATTTTTGCTAATAGTTTTAAGGATGTGATATTAAAGTATTTAAAATCTAATATTTACTTGTATAGCTACTGAAATAATAGGCTATTTGCTTTACTTATAACCCTGTCATCATAATAAATGCTTTAAGGAATTTATACAAGATCAATCATCGGCGCCAGTATTCAGCGACTTGTGTAACACTCTCGGGAGGGCATCAATCGAAACTAGAGTGGTCAGCTAACTGTGCAGCTAATCAGCAAAAAAGAACATTACAATAATGTTCTACTAAGGAGGATTGGTCATCACTTACTTATAAGACCTTTTGCCAGAATAGTATAGGTACTTTGTGGCCGAAATTGATCGTTACTTCATTCCCCAACACTGACCTACTCCCTGTGCAAGTGTTCTAATGATTCAGTAAAAAATAAAGAAGATCCTTCAGCAGCTCTTATCTTAATGACAGGCAAGATCTGCTAGTAGTTCCCGCCGCGAACTTAGGCAACTCAGCTGTCAAATACATATTCGCATTTAAAATAAATACGAAGCGTATTTAAGAACAAATTGATTCCGCAGCTTTCCGCCCCACTTCTTAGAGTTTACACTCAACTATAATTACGCGGTGCTCCACCGACGGGACCGTTCCCATTACAAAGTTCAATCGGCTATTCGAAACTACCGCACGGAGTCGAGCTTGTGTGAAAAAGGCGCTGAGTAACCCTAAACTGAATCCTTCAACCCGTAATACTACAAAATGTTTGAATATTTTAACAAGATAAAGGGGTTAGCGGCGATTAAAAAAGTATTATTGAGGTTTTTTTATGTAAGCTGCAAGTTTTAATTCGGGTCGGACAGAACTCGTAGATCAGTAGGAATCCATTTAATTTTCTGCTATAATTGGTTGACTATTTAAAAATCTCAATAAATCAGCTTGACGAAAACGTAAGGGAACGCTGAATTACAGAATTCAGAATTAGGTAATGAAATCTAGTGCAACTGAATACAAAATATCAGAATACAGTTCTAAATGACTTCCAGTCTCGGGAAACCAGCATTATAACTATATTGGTCCTTTGAAAATCTGAGCAAAATGTAATTTTAACTTAAAAACCAATGGATTATCTACATAAGTAAGTGTAAATAAATTATTTACCCTCCTTCACAAACATCTATCATTTACGTTGTTCTTTGTGAAGTAAATACGGTTTCTGAGCAAGCGGTATTGTTCATGCTAGTTAATATAACTAAATTGTATTAACTCTAAATAATATAGATTCAACAATACTGACTGCTTGTTTGTATAGTTATTGTAAACAGTAAACATTAACGATTTGGTTTCGTCAAAATTGTAGGTTTGATACAGAACTTTGGTTTAAAGCAGAACTTCAGTATACTCACCTAATATTTCCACTGTGCGAGTCGGTCTCGCACATGAAGGGTTCCGCACCGTATTAAGATCGAGCAAAAAACGCCAAAAAACACGTTTCATTTAAGGAAATATTTATTATTTGTTGTTATAGCGGCAATAGATATACACTATCTGTGAATATTTCAACTGTCAACCTCTTATGGTTCATGAGATACAGCTCGCTGACAGACAGACGGACAGCGGAGGCTTAGTAATAGGGATTAGTTTGACACTCTCTAGTACTGAACTCTAAAAAGAAAAAATTGGAGAATAAGGCATACAAATATTCATTTGCATCGCTGTCAACGGGACACAAAAAGCTGGAGCATTCGCAAACCAGGCTCGATTTCTAGTTAGGTAAAAATAAAGGAGTTTTAATTAATTTTGTCACTTTTAACATGTCCATTCTAGAGACAAGTGTCGATTGTTTAATTATGTACTAAAACTAGACAAGTACCTACTTAAACCTCGCAGTTTAATGAGCAAGAGCTCGCATTCAAGATCCTTTAATTAACTAAACTAGGCACATTACTCATATCGCTTCATTTACTTTATGTACACAACATGTGCGTGTTTGTATACAAGTATACAACAATAAGCGTGGGCAACCAATGATATATCACTTTAATATCAATTCATTTATCAAGTAAGTATAGATCCATTTTCTATTGAATTTAATGATACTTATGATATATTGAGCAGAATACAATAGAAAATAATCATGTCTTAGTATTTTTGCCGAATTTCAATCAGTGCTACGAGATTTATTATTGGTACAATTGCGTAGCGGCTTCGTAGTATGCTACGAATTTTGCTACGAAGCTTTAACAATGACTACGGGCTACGACGGACATTGAAGTGTTTTGTCTGTTTATATTTCATAACCAAAACCGCTTAGATGTTCTCGTTTTACTTAACCTTTAGAATCTGTTAATTCTGTTTCTAATTAACAAAGACGATACGACAAGATGTGTGCGAATATAAAAATATAAAGAAAACGTGTTTGTGAACGAATTACACATTATTGCAATTATGGTACCGTTTCCAAATGAACACTCAACTTGCGAGTGAAATATTGCGTCTGAAAAACACCCTTCGAGAGTAATTATGCGTGTGACACAGTTACACACTTCACAATAAATTATGCCCTTGTTCTATTTATGATGATGTTTTCTAAAAAACAGTTTAACGACAACGGAATGTTAAATTAATTATCGCCAAGTGCCTGAATTCCCGAAGTGGTAGCCGAAGGGGTATACTTTCGGCAGTTCTGTTTAACTCCCATGTAATAGGGGACGAGCCTATTGCCATAAACTGGCCACAAATCCGGATTTAAAGGCTGTTACTTTGTTTCTGAAGGAAACTTGAATACAACGTTGCTCGACCTGTGGATCGAACACAGGATCTCACGAAGCAGTCAAATTAATTGAAGTTTATCATTTAGGAGTTCGTAATTAAAGTGCTGTGACCCTTATCAGACTTATGAAGTGATGTTGTCTCGTATAGGCACCTGTCCAACCGTCGGCAATCAACGAGAAGCGAGTAGAACTAGCAACTAAAAACGAGTTGGCGAGCAACGAGCAGAGAGTGCGAGGAGCTCTTGGCTACGTAATAACAACCGCACGGGTCGATCCATCAGGTTAAGATACGCTTACCGGGGTTTGTCCGTTGATGGGTGACCATCTTTACATAGCCGTTGGTCCCGGCTATCATTTGTGGATCTTTGACAGTTGTTACGGGTCGACAGAAGCCCGAAAGTCTGACAACCAGTCTTACCAAGGAGAATCGTATTACCCAGTTACTGGGTTGTGGAAGTCAAATGGGCAGTCGCTCCATGTAAAATACTGGTATTCAGCTGCATCCGGTTAGACTGGAAGCCGACTACAACATAGTTGGGAAAAGGCTAGGCAGATGATGATGAGCAAAGAGTGCGCAACAGCGGCGAGCGATTACTCGCTGGTGGTTGGTATGACTATGTACCAAGCGTGAGGTTCTCAGCGAGTGTTCTGCCCACCAAGCGAGTGTCGCTGAGCGAGTACCCTCTTTGATAGCTCAGACGCCCTAGTGCGAGTTTCTTTTAACCATCTTGACTTTACGCATCGACCACGTTCGGCGCTCCGATTGGCCTTTCACCAGTGAAGGCCAGTGAAGGGCCAATCGGAGCGCCGAACGCGGTCTATACGTAAAATCGAGATAGTTTAAAGAAACTCGCACTAGGGCCTCTCGTCGCTGCGCCAAACGAGAACTCGCCGGTTTGAACAGCCAGCAATGAACCAGAAACCTATACCTAATCTTTTATACGTTTTTTGAGCGAGTAAAACTTTGATAGCTAGTTGCTTTGCTCGTCAATGGTGGGACACGTGCCCGCGGGTTAGTTTGTTCCTATTTTATCTAGGAATATATATCGTCCATCATGTATAATTTTGGTGGTCGTTTATCAAATCTAGTGTTTTGTGATTAGGTCATACGTTTGTTTAATTACAAAGGTAATAACGCGAACGGTTTCAGCGACAGAACCTCAAAACTAGGTTGTGATAGTTTTAGGAATTAGTTAACATTAAATGATGATAATTTTTTTTTTTTAAGTAACGTTGATATTTTAATTATGCAAAATTAAGTTAACATGTAGGTGAGGAATTCATTTTAAGTACCTATCCGAATCAATCAATCCCACCCAATTCTATCGCAATCCTCCGCAATTTTGATGAAATTGAAATCAATCACTGTTTCTATTCTAATTAATTTACCTGCTCATATCAATTTCATAAACATACACACATGTAGGGGTTATACTTTTTCATTGTGCTATAAAAGGAAAAGTACTTACTTCTAACAAGCAGTGAGCAATTTCTTATTCCAACTACCCTACTATTTAGCTACCAAAACCACAACATTTGGCCTGTAATCAAGGCACAACACGTCAGCTAAATTATTGTGCTGATTCATTGAATTAAAACTTGAGTTAATTAATCAAACACAGGTAAAAAGGTATAGTATCCCTGCCTGTTTACCTCTCAAGGTTCCACCTAAAATGTTTTAGTAATAATGTCTCACGGTAATGTGCGCCGGAAAGTCAAAAGCGATAGTAATTTATAACGTTACATGATTACCTAGTTAACGACACGTAGATAAGGCACAACCTTATAACAGCATTGTGCGTACGGCCCGCGTAAATACGTAATTTGGTAGACAAAAGAGGTTACATTTCACGTATGAGTTCACGCAGATTAGTCACAAACATAAATAATCAAGGGGTTTGCCACACAAGAGGCGAAAAACCAAGTTAAGCTAAGGGATCAGACATGACAAGCAAATATTATGAATGTTGACTTTCCTAACTTTTCTTTTGAATCCCGAAATTAAGTTCAAAAGTAACGAAAGAATTCTGCCAACACTAATTTTCTTCAAACACGGACGAGAAACGAAAACCCAAAAGAAATAAACATTTTAATTTTAGCGAATGAATAATTCCACAGTCATATAAATATGAGTTGGTATTTCACAACAGTTGTGTATTCATACGATGCGGCTGATGCACGTAACAGAACGCTTGAATGCCCGTGAATGTGATGAGTAACAAAACGAGGAAAGTACAGGTTCAACTGATACGAGAAAAAAATATGCGACTGAATAGAACGTGTATCGCAAGTGAGTACAGGCTGTGGGCGTACCGATAGCGTCTGTTCTTTTAAGTAGGTACGGAAAATACTGAATTTAACATAATTGTACGAATGATCCCTCTTGAGCTTGTTAACCTATCCAGTTTGATGTAGTATCTGTTCTCAGCTTTGAATTTTATGTCGGTCATGCAGCACGGTTGCAAAAATTATAATCCAGCTGATTTTATCTACGGAAGTCCCAAGGGATTATATTATTCAATAATGTTCATTCTTTGCCCAAAAAATAGGCCAGCCCTCTGGTCACGTGAAGAGTCGACCAAGCGTTTGGCGATGTCTTGAAAAACCAAGTGGGCACTCGGACCCCATGGCCCTAGGGTTTCAACCCCAAACGGCTCGAACAAATACGTCCCGATAAGATTGGAGTATTTGCGCCGTTTGAGGTTTTCTGCACCTGCAGCAGCAGCTCCAGCGCAGCCCGCCGTGCTGGTAAGATGGGATGGCGCAAGGGTGTCGACACACGTTGCATCCCACACCAAAGGCCTACCTACCTTCCAAGGCATTATGGTCATTCCGTCTGGTCTCTTCCCATCGTCGCGTGCCAAGCCATTGGGTTCTAGAACAGCTGGCACCCCGGCGGTGGCAAGAGCACGACGGATGATGTCATTGATGCTGGCGTGCCGTGCTATCCGACCTGCGCTTCTACTGCAGGATAGGCCATGGTGACCGAGGCAGTCGACACCTTCACCGCATTGGCAGCGATGCGGAGCCACGCAAGGAGCGCCCAGACGCAGACAGGTAGCGAGCCGGAAGGTGGTGTCACCCAGCATAGTCCCTATGTTGGGTGACGGTAATGCCTGAAGCCAGAGGCCCGATTCCCATTCACCAACAGCCAGCAGGCGGGCACGCTCAGCAGTATTGGTGGACGTATTAATAAGATTATTCCGTACCAACCTGCAGAGCGGCTCATCCCACTGCCTCTGGGAAAATGAGTTCACGGGCCGATCTGTATCAGGGTAAGCCGCTTTCCAGGCGTTCTCCGCATCGGTCAGGCACGGCACTTCATAGTCAACCAGGCAGGGGGCTAAAATTTTCCCGGTCAACTTTTCAGTGCTGTGGACAGACGACAGGAACGACGGTAAGCTAATACTGGTAATTTTGCGAACGCCGAGGCCCCCAAAACGGATGGGTAGTGTGGCTTGCAGCCACGCTCGGTCGTCCAAGGCCACATTTAGAATGGATGTCAGTGTGCTGCGAACAATTTGGTCAATTTTGTCCAAGAGGTGTGACTGCTTCCATAAGGGGGAAGAGCGTAGAAAATATGTAAAATTTGGGCCAAAACAACAGTATCTAATCAGGGTGAATGCCGAATGTAAATTAATTTTGGAGAGTCTGTCCGAAACATCGTTGAATTTTTTTATTTTTTCTTCGATGAATGGAGAAAAGCTGTCTTCTAAAATTGGGGAACCTAGGAGGTGCAATGCCATACAACGTGGCAATGCTGCCAGCCTTTTGGGCACTTTTCCTGTCGACAGCGATGCGGACGAATTTTTTGATGCCCTTTGATAATTTTCCCTTGTACATAATTATTATTATAGATATTATAAGTCTTTGTTAGTTCTTAAAATTCTAATAATTAAATAAATAAAATATGAAAGATAATGTTCATTATGGAACAGATTTTTAAGTATTTCCATCTGGCCACATTAAATTAACGGATGGTAATTTTTACGATTCATTGGGTATCTAGTCTTTTATTCCGACAAAGTTCAGCAAGCTCATTTAGTTAATATTCTTCCCTTGCGTGATAATCTGACACGCGTTTTATATTTATTGGAGTTGTCTCTCAGGAGAAATTGAACAAAAGTTCATACATTTCTCTTCTAATATTATTCTGTTGGTTATCTTTGCAGGCATCTATTATTAAGCCAAGTTAAAAATGTAGCGAAACATTACCTTATGACAAATTGCCGTTCAAGACGATACCAAAATTGCTGTACTTATAAAATGGAGAGGCGTCGGCGCGTCGTTTAAAATTAATTTTAAATTGAGTAGGTACTTATCCGTTTAATTTGAGACTAAAATCGGATCATGGAAAATATATTATAGGTAGATTTACATAGATAGGAGAAAGAATGAAATATCCTATACAATTGATACTTGTAGCAGCACGCTTAGCATGACCACGATAGAAATGGGTTTTGTCAACGGAAGAATAGACAAAATGATAGATAAGCAATTAAATCACAATCTGTCAATTTGTCTATTCTTCCGTCGACAAAACCCATTTCTTACCCGTAGAAAACCCGTTTCTATGGTTGTCATGCTACGCGTGCAAGACAACATACCTAAAACCTTGATATCATTTGACTATGACTCGTAATATCTTTGAATGTTCACGTACGTTCACGAAAACGTGCAAAAGAACTTGTCATAAATTCACTTGTTTAGGAGATACCATTATGAATTCCGTTCAGCGATGTACAGGAAACGTATGAGAAGTGACATCTTACTTTCTTTTATAAGTGAGTAGGCACAAACACGCGACATTTGACACGTAGGAACATGGCAGACATAAAATACCTCCACCAGTTCCACCGCACCTTTCGGAAACAGTGAAACAATGTATCAAGTCCAATAACAACCAGACAAAATATACGTCATACAGCCTGACAAAATATTCGAGGGGCAATTATCATAGTCATGTTTATGTAATAGATCAAAACACAATTTAGACCTTGGATTCTTGAAAGTGCCGTGTTTGTTCCTGTTACTAAGTAAACATTGTGCTAGGATTTTAGTACCATGGCTGGCTTACCGTCTTAACACTGAACGTCGGGGGGTGTAATCCACTGACGTTGCTAATTATACAAGCCTGTAAACAGAAGTGACTGTCTTGTTGGTCTAAGTGGTTGCAAGCGATACTGCTGAGCATGAGGTCCTGGGTTTCTTTTCCCAGGTCGGGTAAAGTGATATTGGGTTTTTCCATCAGGAATTGGCCCGGTCGATGGGAATAGTCTCGCCCCCTATTACATGGGAATTAAACATAACTGGCGAAATGTGGCTGTACTATAGGTACATCTCAACTAACCCTTCGAGGATTGCAGGATTACACAGGGCTGGCAATATTCTTGGAACCAATTGACATCACATCATCACAAATACAGGATAGAAACAAAGAAAGAAAGAAAGAAAAGAAAGAAAAACGTTTATTTGGACACAGTTCATGAAACACAAAATACAAATAACAAAATAAATAATAAAAAACAAGGCTTTTACAACAATAGTGTGTGCCTCACGGCTGCGCCAAAAAGCTTAATTTCAGCATTAATGCCAGACAGATTCTGACGCTGGTTTTCTAATGAACCCATAAGGAAAAGTGACGGGAAGTATATACAGTTTCAACATACCTAAATTACCTAATAAATAATTATAATATAAATAAACTAGTAATAAAAATACATATTAAAATAATATAATATATAATTACAAAAACAAAATAACAAGAACGGTCTCAGCGAAAAATCTGTTTGTTTTAGTGTTTAGATCGAAGTGTGCACGGCGCACTCACAATGCGCTACAGGCCGCCGAGCTCGGTGGACAACCCACCGGCACGCGACAGTTAGGTATTTAGTATGAAATGTTAGGTATTTAGTATGGATAGGCCTTAGGTGTTCTCAAATCTGCTAGCCAAGCTAGGAAACTAAGGCAATTTTTCACATCCACACATTGAAGATTTAGGCGTCATTTATCCATCAGCATACATCAACATTCAGATTTTAGATCCATGTCTTAAGTTTGATGGGTTAAGATAAAGATGACGACGGTCTGACATGACAGCCATATTTTTATTAGACTAAACAAAACTGGGGATATACAGGTTGTACAAAAACCTTCACGTTTATCTTAACCCTTACGTTAGGTAATATTGGACAGTTATGTCATATACTAGTTTAATATTAGTCTTGTGATACATAAGTTCTCAGAGTAAACAAGTGAATTAATAGCAACTACCACTGCCTGTAATAATAATGAGGTTTGCTAAACGGTCCGTTAGTCGGGTCGACGGCTGAGATTACCGCCTACTATGCGCTATTACGCCCTTAACAAACTGCAACCCAAATTGCGGTGCGAATACCGGCCGGCTACCTCTTAAGAATCTAACGTGGCACAAGATTTCCCAGACGAGTTATAATAAAAAGGGTTTGATGAAATGGTTTACGTACTTCAAAAACTTTGTATAGTAGTCTAGCTTAGTCTACCGAGGCCCTACTTCTCTCCTATGTATACCTATCCATTTTCTAGGAATAGATGTAAAGCTTGTTACAATATCTATCCTCTCAGACATTTAAATCCTGTAGAGTTAATAGACTGGAATCCCTCATATTTCCATTAACAGTCCACGTAGAATCTCAGAGCTATTCAGACATTGTAACGTAAACAAAGCCCAGAATTTATCAATAGGCATAAATCCAGTATAATTGTCAGTAATTAGCGTCGTAATAGCTCGATATCGGGATTATCTTGTGTGCATTTAGTTCAACTATCACGTACCGCCCTAGCGACCTGTCTCATACTTCACGCGGAACACGTACGTTCATCCAATAATTCCAATAATTATTAAATTATTATGTTATTGCCCACCCCGTAATTGTGTTATTATAGTCTATAGTTTATATTATGCGGCTAATCACCAAATATTGTATAGTAATTAACTATTGATTAATTGGAACAATAGTTGTCGTTGACAACGGTGAAGAGGTTGCATGTACCTCCTTTAGGGACTTGTTGGGTCACAAATCTAATCTATGGCTCGGGGTTAAAATGTAATTTTGAAGATAATCAATTTACATATCTAGGTCTATATAATAATTCTCGCTTTCATTTTTAATGTCGAAATTCTAATCTGGAAGTTATGAATAATTTTACCTCTGCTCTAATCTAAAAAGTTATTTTCTAATATCATTATGTTTTCGTGTACTTAGGTTGTTTTGTTTATTTGGTTTTATTTATTTTCTTTATTAATTTTTCCTTACAAACAGAACCGTTTACCTTTACCCCTTCAAAGTTTTTCAAGTATAATATTTGGTTTGACTCGATGAGTTTTATCGAGGAAAATCAATTTCAGTGTTTAAAAGTTTTACGTGTACTTCGCTAAGGTAGATCACTTCGCAAACTGTTTTGTGAATATTAACATATACAATCTAACTTTTTATATCACCGGTGCGGCATAGGTACCTACCTAAATGTTATACACATCAGGACGTACACATCTTGGAAAGTCTTCCTTTAAGGAACATGATAGCTTGCTTTGTAGAAATCTGCACTGCTCGCGAGTGCTACGCTTTCACAGTAGAACTAAAAAAAAGAGATACACATATATTCTTAGATATCCATATTATGTTCTATGAATACGCACAAATGAAAAAAGGGTCTTGATATACGACCAATGTATCTTTCTGATTTGATTTCACATTATATAATTTTTACATACAAAATTAGACAGGTCATAAAATATGACAGAATTTTTATTGCAATACTTATGTAGCAACCAAACGACAACCAAAATAAAATGACCTTTATTAACTCGTTCAAATAATATTAATAACCAAACAAATTATCGGTGGGCGGAATAATTCGGTCGACTAAATAACGCTAGGTGTAATTCGGCGCGTCAATTACATTTGAAGTGTTGACCGGCTGGGATCGATCACCTCGCGTGGGACAAAGCATTGTTCCCTTAATCAAGACCCATCTGTCGGTACTTACGCGTCGATCGCATTCTCATGGACACCTCAACATGGACGACCTCCTATTAATTTATAGATCACATACATGTGACAACGAAAAATGCAAAGGGTGCCGAAGAATCCCAGGTATGCTTTGCAGTTTGGGGCTTTTATCAATCACGAATGGTTTGTAGTACTTTTTATCTCGATTCCGTTTTACGTAAAGTTCCATTGTAACTTGACCTAAATAAAAGTCAATTTTGGTTCTAGTGACATCATTTTATTGAAAATAAACTAGTGTCTCGAGGCATGGAGGCAATTTTCAAAGCTAAAAGCTATATTGCTATATTGCATTTTTGGACCATTTGTCGGAAAATCTCGATAGTCTTTAGAAAATGTAGCATAACCATTTATGCTGCATTTCTAAAGAATTATCCGGAATTTGAGAATTTCCACTACATTTTCTCTACTAGGTACACAAATCCAGAATGCAGATTCCATTCCATTCGTATTTTAATGGAATCTGGAGTCTGGATTTGTTGATGGCAATAGGCTACGCTTCTTCTGTGACTAAAACATATCTGGTGAATTGTGGGTGTATTATAGGTAGACCTCTGCCTAATCCTTCGGAAATTGCAGGCGTCATGTTATGATCTTTAGTAGTTGTTATTTATGTAGTATGTAGTAACGCGTAATTATTTATGTAGTAACGCGTAACAAAGAAAATATTCCAAGTTCCATGTTTACATCTTGTGTATATTTAAACAAGTTGTGTCGGTTATTTTGTATGCCTCTACGTGATGTAAAACACTTCAGGTAACACATGACCTACATGTACCTACACCTGTTCCTATTTTTTAAGTAAAATATACATGTTTGTATATTTTACTTAAAGAGGAGCTCGTGGCTAAGAAATATCAGCCGCACGGATCGATTCGTCAGGTTAAGCTACGCTTGCCGGGGTTGGTCCATGGATGGATGACCATCTATCGAGACTCCTCCGTGCCTCGGACAGCACGTTAAGCCGTTGGTCCCGGCTGTCATTTGTGGATCTTTGACAGTCGTTACGGGTCGCCAGAAGCCCGAAAGTCTGACAACCAGTCTTACCAAGGGGTATCGTATTACCCAGTTACTGGGTTGTGGAGGTCCGATAGGCAGTCGCTCCATGTAAAATACTGGTATTCAGCTGCATCCGGTTAGACTGGAAGCTGACCTGAACATAGTTGGGAAAAGGCAAGGCAGATGATGACTTAAAAAAATTTGATTCTTGATTTCTTTATCATGATACTGGAAAACTGCGGTTTTCGCTACGAAAAGGTTATATGCAACAAATCTGATACCGATATAGCCGATTTTTGATGCCCAATAAGCAATTACCTATTTTTTTTTCTTTATATACTTCGTTTTACCAGCTAATTTAATTTGACCCTGTATTAGAGGAGTGATTATAGTACATATACTATAACATCACGCCTTGTTTCCCCGAAGGGTTGGGTACAGGCACGTACACCCACATTTCAGCCCAGGCACAAATCCAGACTCCGGGCTGCTACATAGTAAAACCCAATAACAGTTGACATGCCCGACCTGAGAATCGAACCCAGGACATTATGCTCAGCACTAGCACTTGCGACCACTTAGACCAACGAGGCAGTGAATTATAGAAGTTAACGTGCATGTAGTCATTAAGTTAAGAAATTATTCATCTTTTGAAAACATCAAGAAGATACCCTATCTCTTCCTGAACCCTTGGCCCAGGGTACAGACTAGGAGGTACTGTAAGGTTCTCTCTGGAAATTATCCGTGTATAACCCTCAGATCAAATAAAAAACCAAGAGAGCGCTGCGACCAATACAGTGAAGCATGCCAAAACTACACCTCCGCTCTGTGTATACACACTCACATGCAAACATTTACAACAATTTACAATCAAACTACACCTCACTAAGTGCACATGTTTACGAACCGGCCTCACATCACTGTTGACAGCGCTCTGTCTTGGTTTTGTAGGTTATTTTTTCGAGTTACTCGTGTTTCTATTGTACTTAACCAAGAAATATGTATTACCAGAACAATAAATCATTTTCTATTTCTGTTCCTAAAACCTGAAGATTGCGTGAGTTACATAGCAAATACTTCAATCTTCAGAAATCATTTCAGAAATAATACTCCGCAAACAATGTTTCTGATCCGAAGAAACAAGTTTATCCAACTATTCCTCTCTGCACAGACAAGGGTGCTATTTGCAGAGTTATGCTTTTACGAATACCTTCTGATAATAATGATAATAATACTTTAGCTTACATAGGCTTCATTATCTTTGAAGATATCGTTACGTTTAATGGTATTTGTGACATTCATAATCTGTTCTAAAGGCAAAGTTGAAGAGATATGATATTAGAGCGATGGAAGACAATTCATAGTCATGTTGGAATGTCTACGTATGAAACACAAACTTTTTACTCATCAGTAAAACAAAAATTAAAAACATAAATGCCAAAGTTACCGCTATGCAAACATTTGAAATGCGACACAATAATGAACAAGCATATGAGCCCGCACCTGCATACAAAACAACAGACACTGTAGCTCGAAATGAAAATTTCTACAAACCTAACAAAACGTACACTCAGAAATAGGACATCAGATCCGCGAGCTAATCTAATAATCTTCATCTGGCTCCATTGATGCAACTCCTCATGCGCTTGACATTTCAATTTTTTCCGAAACTATACCGTCCTCATTCGAATTTCGAATGCTCCCTGGAAGTCTGAATTTGGGTCATGTCGATCATTTCCCTCTACACTGAATGCAACATGATATCGAATATTACATTACTAGTGACCAAATTGTACCTGTGAAACAGCCGGAAAATTAATTAGGAAAATTAATTTGATAGTAATACTGTTTCATCAAAATTTATCTACAATAGTAACCTCATGAGTAGGATTAGTTTGTATCTATTTAGTGTTGTATCAATATTTCACCCACGTACTGGCTTCTGGTATTAATTGGATATTTCTTTTGGTTACAGATTTTTTCCGCATTCCGTTCTCACACCTCTAAAGCAAACATGGTAAGTTTTACATATTCTTCAGCCACGGCTTCAGCTTATTCGCTTGTTTCAACGTAGGAATATATTGCCATTGGAAGGTAGATTTTTGAATGTCCTCAATAAATAATCGTCTTAAATATTTGTATAAAGTTATATTTTGGCAAAGACGATAGATATTCTATCTTTATTATCGTGTTTATTCTGTCTCTGGCGCTTAAAAAGTTAAGTAGCTAACTTCTAATAATGTTAGAATCTTATTTTACTTATTTTCTAAACGCGAGATTTATTATTTATATGTTATGATAACGTAAAACTTAAAAGTATGATGGATTGGTTCTTACGAACATAATCATAATTTTCCATTGTTTACGAACATGATATTCTTTTGTTAATGTCTTGTAAGGAGGCTGTAACAATAGATTGTATGGATCTATTCTTTCATATTCCTTTTATCCGCTATTATGATAGTATGTGAATCGAGATTATTTAATTAATTAGAGTTTCGTTGCTTGATCAATATAAATATTACATAAGTAACGGTTTAGTTCGAAGCCACAGAGGGTATAGACTTTAACTACAAAATAAGTTTCTCAACCCCCCTTTTCGCGAGCCACAATAATGAAAACCACATCAAAGTACGTAACTCGGAATATATTCGCAATACATATTTATGCATGAGCCGATAATCATTCATTTTAAACAGAGGCTGCTGAAACCGATTGATAGTCAATTGTGCGCTGATGATCCAATCAAATTATGATCGGATACCTCTGCGGGATTGTTTCACTCTGAAAATAGGCCTGTGAATATAAAATAAGGTAATGCAAACCTTTTCGGAATTGCGGATCAAATAGCATTGGTATCGAGAAGTCGGGAGGAAACGCCATTCGTTGCGTACTTCCGGTCCGGAGCAACGATGTCAATATTTGTCGTGCCGAAGCTGTCTGCGACACTTGTTGCATTCTGTTTTATACTGTGCTTCGGTTCGCCGAAAATCGTAAATACGATTTCGGTGAAAATTTACGTCGAAACATTCGGCGCATAAATAAATTGACAATGCTTGGAAGAAGTTCCACCATCCTCGATGAAAACTCAATCTTGTTCATATTTTACAGATAAGGTGCCCTTTGTGTACAAACCAAAAGTACTACCTAATCATGCATTGGCTTCAATAGCCACTCTAAAAACGTTAAATTTATGACTTACTTCAGCCAACCATTGTTTTTCATTCAAGTTTTGTTAAAAAATGACACATGAGACAAGTAAGTCAGCAGATGTAATCAAAAAGGGACTCTGTTTGTGTAAGAAAGTGGTCTCAGACACGGATATCCGAACTAGCTTATCTTAGAAAATATATAGAGGCCCACAGGCCATTCAGACATTGTGACTAAGCGAAATATTCTACTATTTTTCATTGACCAGGGTTATTCTTCTGAACACAAGTTTAAGTGCTTCTATTTTTAGAACATATCATGGTCTATTTATGGAATTCTAAAGCTCTATATTTGTGAAGAACTAGCTGTCGCCCGCGACTTCGTCTGCGTTTCAGGATGAAAAGTAGCCTATGTCCTCTCCAGATCATGTTCTACGTCTACCCATGTGCCAAATTTCATCCAAAGCCGTTCAGCCGTTTAAGCGTGAAAGCATAACAAAAAAAAAAAACAACAAACTGTTTCGCATTTATAATATTAGTAAGGACTGCAAGAGTCGCTGAATTCAATAAAGTTCGTTTTTTTACCCCGTACACTAATTTGACATTTCAAATGAATGTTGTTGGTTTTTCGTTTGGAGTTTGACATTTGCACCTGTCAAATTACTCTACGGGATATAAAACCGAATTTTAAGCTACAAAATAGTGTGTGGTGCTCTTTACTGATTCCACTAGCTACGAATTTTATGAAACGATACGTTCCAAAACGTGAAACTTAAACATGGTTACTTTGCCATTTTGATTGTTTTCTATTGCGTAACAAAACTGGTTGAGTGTACTCACGGCTACATACCAAGCTATAAATGTCCAGTATAAGCTGACCCCTCCTTGTACGGAAATCCTATACACTGCAAGATCAGCTTATAAGTACTGGAAATTTATAGCTTGATAAATGTGGCCCTGTGTACGATATTTTCTTCGAATATATTTACATGTTAATTGTCTGTCAATATTCGTTTGCATAAACAAACAATAATATTATTAATAAAATCGATACTTGATACAGTCACATATGTGATGATGTGAAAGTACTTTTTACTCTTTACTTGGTGCTGCGACGATGGGTCAAAATGTCTCGTTGAAAAGATCTTTCTTTATAAACATAGCAAACATATTAATGAGAACGAATCTTTAACATAGCTCTGACGTAAGCATAAAACCAAAAGACCTTATTACGATACGAAATTACTAATAACAGATGTTGTGATAACTACAAGTACAACTTTCGCACAAATTGTTAACGCAGATTAATATTTTGAAACACCAAACTAACAACGGATATTGGGAAAATCCCTAAACGATATAAGGTTGCTGTTAATTGTCAATATCGGTACAGTAATAAAACAAAGGGTTAGGTAATAAACATATCTTAAGCATTAAATTAATTGACTATCAAGAAGTTCGTAGTAGGAACGTTATAAAATTTAAGTGCACAGTTTCAGTTTTATCGGAAATTGGCCGGAGCTCCGGGCTACAGCATCCGTGCCAAACTTGTGGCGGTCATTTTACAGAGAAACGGATAGCAATCTCCACGGGGGCGTCCAGTCCAGCCACACAATGGATCGCGGAGTTACGCCCTGATGGCGTGAAACAAACCGTCATTGTTCGCGAACTATCACTTGCCTATACACAGTCCATTTATAATATCAATCTTAACTCCAACTCCCATTCAATGCCAATATATTTCATCTCGTTTAGACCTTCATTTTCTTCATACAATGGTGATCCATACAGATTTTCTGCGAAACGCAATATCTTACAAATGTTTGTAACAAGGTTTTGCTCTAAGCCTACTAGCTACTAAAAAGGAATTAACGTTTAGGAACAGGTAAACTTACTTACCTGTCTGTAATTTGAGCGAGTCAGATAAAGTAGAAATTCTTATACGAAATTGTCCCATTGCGCTGCTTTGTGTATAGTTCAACAGATCTGTTATATTTTCAGTTTTTACGTGCATAATTTTTCAAGTTATTATATTTTCCCTTTGTGGGTGCAATTGTTGCGCTGCGCATATGTTTATTTAATGTGATTTCATTGCTACATTACCATCTGCACCTGCTGCAACGGGCACCTCTCATATTACTCAAATTATCTTTTATTTTCCACTTTTACATTTTGTTCATTTATGAAAGCTCCTCTGTTTCGTACGAAAATATTCTATTCAGCGGCTTAACGTTTTTATTTTCGTTGTAATCTGCATATTTATATAACTGCTTCTTTTGGAAGATAATTATTTTAACAGTACTTATTCAATGTTCAGAGTAAATAAACATTAATTAGATTGTGCAGTTAGCTGTCTAGCGAGTGTTTATCGCGAGGGACAGGTGGGTCAACCATAAACAGAGCAAGTTTGTCGGGTTGTTGAAACAGATCCTACGTAAATAGAGTTCTCCCGTTTAGTTGGAGACTTGGTCAAATCTCGACTCGACAGCCCGATGACAAATTACAGACACTTAGAACTAGGGCACTCTGTTTGATTCCCGTCACGATGAAGCCAAACAACCTCCCTAAATGGTATTGCTAGCTACTCCAGTAACCAGTTCTCCATTACAACAATTTTTTCTTTTTAAATTGGCAAAAAATATGACGGTGGTATTTTAGTAAAGAATTTCCGTTTACCATTCCTTTCTCGTTTTGTTTGTTTTATTTAAAAGCTCCTGTCATTTGCACAAAAACAACGGAACTGACGCGTCGTGGAGGTTTTTTCTACTTTTCTGTATTGACGTCATCCAAAAGCAAACCGAGTTACTATCGAAAATATTTGTTCATTTATAGTTTAGCGTTTATTACTATACAAATCTAGTAATGATGTAACCTATGTACTGAACCTTAGCTGAACTATTAATAGATCAATCATGATAAATTGCTGATTAATTGTTTGCGTTTGCTTAATATTTTTTATAAAAGCTACTTGTGTTTTCCAATAAATTCTTATTACTTTCTTATCCCCAGTTAATCAAGAAGCTCTAAACAAAAACCGCTCAGAAAACCACCTGCTTACGAAAAAGTTATTTATAAATATTGTCTGTTTATTTTAGTAAAAATCTATGTTCAGTAAATGGACGTTTTTAATAAGAAGTGAGCAAGATGAGCTAATCTCATGGCGGACAAATATCCGACGTCACCCAAAGCCGATAAGTCACGCGGACTCAACTCACGCCTCAATCGCTTCGAATAAAACTCGTAAAAATAAAGCTCTCTTACTTCTTGATTTATAATATCTTTTACTTAGTTTTACACGTTATCGCAGCTTTTACTGACATGTGTACTTTCGATAAGATTTTGATGTATGTCTTTTTTTGTTACTTTGAAAGCATTTAAGTACGCATTTGCTGAGATGTAAAGAGAAATGTTTGATTTTGCTTAACAGCGAAACATTACTCATATCCATTAAAATAGACATTTGAAAACTTAGTAAAATCTTCGATAAAAGACTTCGGTTAACATAATGTGTAGAAAAGAACTAATTTTAACTTGGCAAAGAATATAAAAGAAACACAATCTTCATTTTAAAACTGAAGGGTAGGTACTCGATCGTAAATTACATTGTCTACTTAAATTTTAAGACGATTGCGTAATGTAATGAAATAAACTTTATACAGACAATTTCAATTTATTAACGGGCAAATATGGATAACTTTGTGTTCGACACAGAGTTATCCATAACATGTAACAGCAGTTTTTGGTCCCATATCTATCTATCAGTCTACTTTCACAGTAAAAATTTAAATACCACGGAAAAATACCTTGCCAAGCTCACCTTTGTGCTGCCATATTTATTTTGACAGGTTAATTTCTCTTTTACAAATAAATAACTCAAATTCCATGAAAGTGTTGTGGAAAGAGCCGTCAAAAGTTGAATATCAGCGCAGAGATAAGCACCAATTCTTGAACAAAGTTGTTTTTCATTAAATCCTTTGCTATCTGACAAAATGATTGTAATTTTGCGGTGTCCGGTTGGTTACTGAGATGACTTATCTTTATCTGGAAAGGCTTTCAAAATATAGAACTTTCTCGTACTATACAGCCTTCGAATTCCACCATACAACAATTTCATTACGAAAATAGTTAAAGCCACTGAATTTCCTAATCATCATCTCAGTACGCTTGGTATGTGTTCTGTAAATTTAACTGCTAACCTCATAATTTATGTGAGAGGAGATGCTTTAAAACAAAGAGTGCCTACTGATTGAAGAATTAACAACAATGTCTCCTTTCGTAATTACGAATTCGGATTAAAGGTTACTGTTACAGCGGCTGAGGCCGGGTTAATGGGGCTCTGGTTTTAAAACTTAGTGGTTACGGCAGACGTGAAGCGTGATGGGAATAAATGCGAACTTGTGAATATTTATGAGGACACCTTCCAAAAATGCACACGAGGCTCCGAAGCGAGCGATACGGCGGCCATTGTCGGAGTCAAAGGAAACGATCGCTCATGCTAGCTTGCTTGATTTTAAGTTTTAATATTCATATTTCATACACACATAAAAGAGGGTAGAGCCAGTTTTCTGTTGCTTTTGATTTTCGACCCGGTTATAAAGAACTCCGAATTTCTTACTAGTATTTCATTTAGGAACTTCCGACAAATATAACGATTTTAATTTAATCAACTTTATATACGTAAGTAACGTTTAGGTAAGTTTCCTCCACCACTAACACGCGAATCATTGTCTCAGAATATAGTTAAGAACATTTTGGAAATATCCCTCCTGTCTGAAAATTTAAATGTTTGGTTTAGTCATTTTCGAAAAAGATGATTTTTTGTCTTAGAACGTTGACCTCATCATAAGGCATTTTTGTATGCTCTCATAGGGTTAGTTAGATATAAACCTAGGATAGATTCTTGGTATGTACCTACCTATAAAACACTACAGCCTGTTACACGATGCAAGTTTCTTGCCTGTGGCATATAATGGAATGAAGCAACAAATGCCTTGCATCTTCTAAACACTATTTAGACAGGTGAAGCTTTCATTGTTGCTTCAACTACGATATGCCAGAAACAATTAAATCGCAACGTGTAAATCACTAGGGACACTGGTCTTCTAGTTTTGCACAACAGGAGAGTCGCTCATTGAGGAATGATTAATATTTGGTCAAGGCGCATCAAGATTTTTTTTCTTTTCCTTTTTCTAATTCTGTGTTTTGTCGTAGATGTGGTGGGCTCTCTGGTGCGCCGTGGTGGTGGCAGCTGGCTCCGGCGTCGCGGCGGCACCTGCTCCCGACTCCCTCTCACCCCTCGATATGGTACAGATGGACTCCTCCGCACCTGACGACGTAAGTCCTCTGAAACTAACAGCTGTTGAGTGGATCAAGGCTTCTAAAACTCTAGCTGATAATGACGTCGATAGAGGCTATCAATCCGTTTTGGCGACATTCACAGCAAATAAAAATATCACTGAGGTTTAATTTCTGTTACGTCAAATTAAACTGGGACTACATGACGATACGTCAGTACAAAGTATAACATAAAGACAAAATTAGTATTCCATGCAAAGTGCACATTACAGCCGCGTCGGGCGGACATAAAACATCGCATTTCAATAAAATTAAAAAACCGGCCAAGTGCAAGTCGGACTCGAGCACGAAGGGTTCCGTACCGTATTAAGATCGATCAAAAACGCCGAAAAAAGACGTTTCTTGTGTGGGGTTCCCTTTAATTATAAACTAATACATTTTTATTATTGTTGTTATAGCGGCATACTCTGTGAGCATTTCAACTGTCTACCTATTACGGTTCATGAGATACACCCCTTTGACAGACAGACGGGCGGACAGAACCCTAAAAAGCGCGTTGCGGCCCTCCTTTAGTGGGCGATGGTTTATACAAAATATACGAAAGTGATGTAGGAGGACTTTTGCAATGCGTTGCGTTGCGGCACAGCCCTCCCTAATCTTGCCTTTACAGGGATATACCACTTTTTTCAGCAGTCAACATTAGCCAGGTATTACTTTACTCACGTGCTATCTGATTAGACTATTTACCCAAAATAAGACAGCCACGGATGTACGAAATGTTTGCACAAATATGAGCAAATGTACACAAGATTTGTAGGTAATCACAGGTCGATCAAGGCGCCTATCTTGTGGCTCAACAAATAAAAACATGATGAAATTATATCACTGTTGACGAATAATGATTGCGTCATTCTCATTACACGTGAGATGCTGTCTGATATTGACATTTTCAAAAGTTTGTCAAGAACTCAGGACTGTAGGTATAAATTAGGTAGATTATTTCTGTAGCTCTAAGACCACTTGGATTTTTTTTTCTTTTAGTAAACTAACAGATTTGGTATATTTATACGTTATAATATAAGTAACGTTAGGTTTAAGATAAAGGTTTGACAAGCTACTATTTCTGTCTTGTGTATCTACATAACAGTTTCATAAGTAAAATGTTTAGACCCACAAAATTTAGGTCAGTCTCGCGGTTTTAGACGGTTGTGTTTGTGATGCGAATGTTTACATGCGAAACCAATTAGTAGCCCAGTTAGTTTCAGTTAGACCACACATTTGTAACCACTTTATAACGTTGTCCGACAGGAAACTCTTTATGTTATGTTATAACCTAATATACAAAGAAGCCTCACGCACAAATTTTACGAGTCCTTAACTTTGTTTGTATTTGTGGAAATATTCAGTAGGTATTTTTATAAGCCGCAGGCAAACGGAAAAATTCGAGAAACTTTTTTACAATATTCTCATGTATGTTTTGTCGTGCTCGCTTGGTGGAAAATTGACGAATCCGTCGGGAACGAATGGGGGAATACAAAGAAAATATCCATATGGCGGATTTATACGATATTTGATTGTGTCAACAAGTTCTGCGGGAGACGCTTGGCTGGCTATGGATTAAAATAGAAAATTGCTACCTAGAAGTTAGTTGACTATATGAAATTGGTTTTTATTTAAGAACTTTAAAAGGAATTCACAAGATTCAAAGTTTTCTAATAACATACACTAAATAAGAATTACTTGTTATCCCTGTCACTAGTTCCGGATGGAGCATTGTCTTCATAGACAAACTCAATTGAAGTGTGCAATAAAGGCAATCAAAATCTAGGACTTTGTCACACCTTACACATAGTCGATGGTCACTATTCGATAGTAGAGTAGTGTGACAGGGGTCTATGCATTTACTTACATTGATCAGCACTGACGATATTGTTCATACAACCATATTTTATTTTGTGACATTATTATTGTAATACGTTTTCTCAGGAGAGCCTCTACGCAATGTCACCCATGGCCGCTCGCTACTCTGCCGGCTCACCCTGGCTCTACCTGCTCGCTGATATGCCCCGGGACTCACAGGTAAACAACCTTCTTTGTTTTTATATAATGTATGCCTACGGAAAATGGTGAAGAGTGGTTTGCATCACCATACGTGAGCTTCAATGCGCAAGAAGCAACTTTAAAACCTACGTATGCTTCGTAGGTTTTTATGTTAAAAGCTACGATATTTAGCTTAGCTGAAGCTTAACTTGCGTTAAGATACTTGTTGTAGGTCAAGACGACGTGAAAGTACTTACTTCATTAGATTTCTAGACTCTACATTTTCAAATTTCGAATCTGAGAGTCGTTTGATCAAACAACACGTTCATGTTACCGTAGTTCAATGAAAATCTCGAATCTTTGACACTTTGCACGCACAATTTTCCGTCACCTAAAGGCAAGGTTCACTTTGTTAGGGCAAAAGTGTCCCTGTAATTAGTAAAACAAATTAAGGCTATTAGAGATCTCTGCCGCGTCCATCTGGCTATCAATAATAGTTAAAGGTGTAAGGTCTATTGTAGGATTTATAGAATAGAATAAATAGAAGCACAGTTAAACTTAGATTGCCATTTTCTTTAGAAAATTAAGCAAAAGATAATGAACGCAGCAATTAATTAGGACGTAAATTATATTATGTTACACAGAAAACGTGTAAAATTAATACAGAATAAACCTAAAGTACAAAAGTTACTTCAAAAGTTCTTATAACAATATTCACAGATTTGGAGATAAATCTAGCAATTAATGGTTGTCGCTGCAAGCAAATATATAGTAACAAGTTAATAATAACTATTTGCGGTTAAACTTTAACGGGAGAGTAACGTTTTACCGCAGACAATATAGTAGTTGTGCTCGGACAGCGCTCCTCCCTCGGCGTAGACTTTATTCGAGCCGTATAGTCGTTATGTTAAACGATGCATAGTATTTAATTACATATACCTGCACGTTTACTTTTATATGTGCGTTGGGTCCCACTATATTTTCTATCAACTGTATGTTATGTCTACATTCACGTAAATAGTAACTTGAAAACATTACTCGTCTCGTACAAGTTTCTGTATTAATCAGCATTGACCGCAGCTACTTCAACTTTGGTAGTAATTATACTTCAAATAAACTTCTAAAGGTTACCAGAATGTCTTTTAACTCAGATACATAAGTACTTATTACTTACCACATCAGAAAACGCATCGACACGTTTAATTAAATTGGAAGTTAGTCAAATTACGAGTATTTTGGAAAAAGATATGACCAAACTGCGAGTTCAGTTGCCCTATATTTCCATTACGCTGTCAATGCAAACAATGTGAAAACAAAAGTGCTTCACAAATAACCATGAGTTTTCTTCGTTACAAGACAAACAGAGTCTTGGCTTTGCGCTTTCAATATCTATATATTGAACGAGTTCTTTCAGTACATGACTACCTTAGTCTTCCTGCTTGCTTTCTACATATATCCTCAACCGCACTTCGGGCTAAGATATAGTGTCTATAAACATGAGTATATAACGAAGGTGGCAAGTAGCGGTGCGGAGATGCGCACACGCCGCTCGTTCTCCGTCAACCCCGCGGTCGAAGTGCTGCAGCGAGGAGCCTACAACAAATTTATGGAGAGAGTACTGGCACACAGCAACAGGAACTACCTTGACCGAGTCGGAAAGCGAGGTTAGAGTATGAACAAGTAATATCAAAATGAAAAAATCAAATGAAGTTATGCACGAATTTAGTGTATAGTCGACTTCGTAATTGTTTTAGCACTTTTGACAACTATTCCCAGTTAATTGAAACTTCACTAACGTTGAAACTATCTAACTGACACAGACAAATAGAACTTGTCGTTTTGTGATGTGCAAGTGACATTCAACCATTTACGAGAAAAGCATAATTACGAGATCGACTATACACGTGGAATGAGAATGAATTTAATTCGTAGATAGAGACCTTTATGGATTGATTAACATACATTTTCCCAATATTTGAGAAAGTGCCCGCATGATACATGTATTTTTGATGAACGTGCATGAACCCCAGTTTAATGTGCATGACCCCAGTTTAAAACCCTTCACAAAGTACTGTGTGTAATGTAGTTTTTTCTATTTTGTAGGATCCTGGAGGAGTCAGAACTGAAGTGGTAGAATTCAGCTGTTGTTAGACCTCGTGTGATCGACTAGTAACCGCTACAGTCATGCGCTTCCAATATAGATTTGTACAAAGTTTACCCTTGTTATTACACATGTATGTAGAGAATCTGTTGTAAGCAAAATAAAGATAATTCGGTTATAGAAATAGCTGTTTATTTTATCATATTCCTAATATACTTTCTGGAAATATAAAAAGCTAAAGTGTACCCCACATACACTCTCCAAATATAGTAAATAAGGGTACATATTCAGGGTCATAAAGTACCTTTAAGAGTAAATAAGGTCCAGTCACTGATTCATTAGTCTAATGGAAAACGTTTCAGGAATGCTAAGACCTTAAGAGATTCCTGAAAACCAATCACCTAAAGACTCCAACCGTGAACATATTTTATACAGCTCATTTATTATTGACTAAATAAGCCGAAATTGAACTGACATATTTACTAGAAATATCAATAAAGTCATTGTTATTTCGTAGTACATCAGTCACAAATAGGTCACTGGGATATTCCGATTTCAAACCAGGCTATTTCATGCTGATTTTAACTAACTGTAAGCTGTCAATGGCCTAGAATTAATGGTACTTATTCATAATAAACTACGTTCTTATATCAGTCGACTGCATACATAACTATTATCTTCCAAAAATGGTCTACTTATTTCTTCTCAAAAAATGGTTGAAACTTCACCACTTCCCAAATTATCCTATAATACGTTAGGGTTAGTCTTTGAGTGAGATAGCTAATTTGACCTGGTGGTGCGTGAAGACCGGCAGTGGTCGGGTGAAGCGGCGCATGCCGTCGCTGTCCATCGACCTGCCCATGTCGGTGCTGCGCCAGAAGCTGAGCCAGGAGAAGGAGCGGAAGCAGCAGGCTCTCCGCGCAGCCGTCAACCGAAACTTCTTGAACGATATCGGCAAACGAGGTGGGTTAAGTAATAACGATCATATGGGAACTGTCTCGTCCACGATAAAGGAATAGAGTTAGAGAACCTAGAGACTAATCTAGCGTTCATTTTCAAAGTTTATTGTGTGAACTTGCAAATTTGACAAACAATACAAACATTATTATCAGCATTGTTGATTGTGGTCTTTGTTTTCTTGTCATTGCTCGTGGATGAGGCACCTTAGATTGTAGAACTTATCTCAGGTTACAGCATGATGTTTGTCTTTTGAGAATTTAACTGACAAATAGCGTTGTCTTATGATATCGTCATGGACCTCTTTCATGTTGAAGACCCTTGTCAAAAATAGAATCTGCATGTTCCAGGCACCCCTTCGGTCTTAGTAGCTATTAAGTGAACTTTGTACGTTACAACTGGATGTCTCATTAAGTATTCACTTTGCCCGAAAACAAATAATTGAAGATGGAGGATTGGGTACTTGGGGACGCTGCATGCGGTCTCCCTTTATAGTTTACTACTCTTTGTACGAATTATAACAAGCCTAGGAATATAGATACACCTCTCTAGCTATAAATTATCTTAGAAGGTTTTCCCACTTCTTATACATGTTCAAGCACGTTAGTAGTCTAGAATGTTTTATTTACAAAGCATGCAAGTCAAAAAATTCTTTCTCAGAATTATGCCTAGTATATGTAATGTTTGGCGTATTAACGTTATGTTTTGTTTTGCAGCCTTCCAATGGTCCCCTTCGGTGCAAGCTGTCAGATACATCTAAAAGCTTTAAATCGTCAACCAAGAAATGCCTGCCTACGTAGACGTTATCCGAGACCCATGGTTCTAAAGTATCTGTTAAAATAGCCACATTTAAATATACTACATAACATATTCCATATATTATATTGTTGAAAAGTAGTGTAGGAAAATCATCAGGAATTAGAAAATGTTTAAAACAGTAGTCTATTTGAAATGTATAGTATTATAAAAACGCGCATAATACCTTTTATTAATATTTCTTTTGTAAACTAGGCAAAGTACAAATTAACTGTTGGTTTGTAGATTAAATTGAATTTTATTTTGTAACTTAGATATAAAAATTCAATCATTTGTTTTAATAGTTATGCTAATTTATTTTAAATTAATGTTATTGTGCTATTATTAGCTTAGTTACACAGGCATTCCTTTATGCATATAACTTAACATTGTAATAGTATTAAATTTTTGTCATAAAAAGATGCAATAAACGTCTTCTAGATTACTTGTTGTTTCATTCATAGCTTACCTCTATCACCACCTGAGTTATTCTTAGTAGTATTGAAAAAGGAAACTTTAATCAGATCAGCACATGACATTGTAAAAGTAAAAACTATCATATTTCATACTCATAAAATAAGTATTCTTTTCGATTTTTTATAGAAATCCAGTCATCATCATATCGCTAAATAATAAATTCCCACTAAGCACAATTGCTTGTATCTTTACAACCGCTAAGTTCATTTATAGGGAATTTATTCAAATTTATCGATATCATCCCTCCAAAAGTAGCAATCGAATATTTAAATTGGGGTCAAAAGCGTAATTATCAAGGGTGGTTTTAAAATGAGAAGCTGTAAAAAGAGCTAATTGAGACAGAAGATAAATGAGAGCAGGTAAATTATGTGTTAATGACAGCTTCGGTATCGATCACGCAGAAAGTCCGAAAGGGATACTGGGACCCTTGGCAACAGGCAATGGAAGGAACACGGGTGGGTTTTAGTCAGTAAAAGGCGGAGGAAGTCATTTGATGACTTCCCATACTAACAAAAAAAAAAAAGGTATCGTTCACGCAACAGCGAATTCGATATACAATGTTATTTACGAAAACAAATGAAAGTTTGTAACTGGAAGACAACTCAACAATAATTATAATTACTAAGTTTGAGAATTAAAGGCCTTTCAATAGTAACGTGGTAAGCTTACCTACAACATGTCACAAGAAATAGCAAGCCTCTGGGACAAGGTGAGGCGTAACTGTCGGTAACACAAATGCGGTGAGTGGTACGGAACCCAACACCTCGTAGTATGTACACAAGCATTTCACCCCGTTATTGGGAAATGAATCGCTCTCGTCCCATCGACTCGTGAGATGGGAACAGTAATTCAATATACATAATAGGCTGGCAATAAAATGCCAACATCTTTTCTTTCGGAGACTCTTCTAGGCCCATCTGTTGAGCCTATATTTAGCACTATCCCCTAGATATTTTATGGCCAAAATTAGTTACACTTAGCCGCCTTTGCAGTTATTCGATTTTCCTTCGGGCTACCCACGCATTATTTTGTTAATTAGCCATATCATAACATAACATCACGCCTGTAATCCCCGAAGGGCTAAAGGCAGAGGTGTCATTAGTACACCCACATTTTGCCAATTACGTTTAAGTCCCATGTAATAGGGGGCAGCCTATTCCCATCAACCGGGCACAAATCCAGACTCCGGACCGATACTGAGATATTCCTGATGGAAAACCCAATAACACTTTGCCTGACTTGGGAATGGAATCAAGGACATCATGCTCAGCAGTAGCGCTTGCGACCACTAGACCAATGGGGTAGCCATATCAATTTCATGATATACTGACGGTATAATTATCCTTGTCAGTGAAAAGACAAGGCCGAAAATTAGCTTGGATCGGTGATTGGGCGTATTCGAATAAGAAGTCCATCTCTTTCGGAATAGAATCCAGCTAAATCTGTTGTGAAGTAGTCAATAAGCAATGTTTTAGGATATATTATTATACCAGCTGCTTCCGCCCGCGGCTTCGCCTGCGTGGTATGTCGATAAAAAGTATCCAAGTCCTTCCCCTGGACGCTATCTATCTCTTTGCCTTTTGTCGAAATCCGTTCAGTGGTTTAGCCGTGAACATACAGACAGATAGACGGACAGACAAACAGACAGAATTACTTTCGAATTTATAATATAAGTACAGATAGTATGGATTTTCATCTTCGTAAGTTAATCTTGATGTTAACTAATCTCTCTCTAAATCATCTGTAAGTTAATCTTGATGGATGAAATTATTTAGTTGACTGTCTTACCATTGGTTTTTGGGTTAAGTTTTATATTTATTTGGACACTCGCCATTTTTGATTATCTACTCCTTAAGTACATGATCTTTGGCATTATATATAATCACTAAACTGAACTCAAGACCTTCCAATTAGAAATAAGCTGGTACCTAAACATATACTTCTGAGTAGTTTGGTAGTTTGTTACTCCACTTCGTCTTAGCTCAAAAAACACTGGAGGTGGTAGTTGAGGTCAAGGTTGTCAAACAGACTGATGGCTTTCTTATGTAGGTACATAAGAAAGCCATCAGTCTGTTTGACCTTTAAAAAGAGCTGATCTTCAAATATGTTCGATAGTTACTTATTTCGTTTTAGTCCATACTACTCGTATAATGTTCTACAAACTACAAAAATATGAGTGGTTGGGGTTGCCGCAGAGGCTGGTGGACCCTGCAGAGCTGCACGAGGGTCGCGCGCGACCGAAGCGCAAGATGCCGTCACTGTCCATCAACAACCCCATGGAGGTGCTGCGCCAGCGGCTGATCCTCGAGGTGGCCCGCAAGCAGATGCGCGAAGCCAACCAGCGGCAGGCCGTCGCCAACCGGCTGTTCTTGCAAAATGTTGGCAAACGAGGTACGTTGGATTTATATTGGTTATTTACCAAATTAGTCCGACCTGAACCTTAATTTTATACATGACCAAAGTCCAGCCTTATTTAAGTATGTGACCAAAACATTGTCTCGATCATCATAACGCGACCAAACACCGTTAGGTCGGTAGGTTCCAATCAAGTTTCCATGATGGGTGGCAAATACCTGATGATCACTGGTTACTTGCGCTCATGGACATTACCAGGACTAGAAGTAGAGAGACTATCTTAGAAAATTATATGTGTCACTAGCTGCGCCCCGCGGTTTCACCCGCGTAAGTCTCGATCCCGTGGGAATATCGGGATAAAAAGTATCTTAATATTAATATCTTATGTATTAATCCAGGTTATAAACTATCTGTTTGCCAAATTTCATCCAAATCCATTCAGTAGTTTTTACGTGAAAGAGTAACAAACATCCATCCATCCATCCATACTTACAAACTTTCGCGTTTATAATATTAGTTAGTATACTACACTGGCACCACATGGCGGCAGAAATGAGTAAAGTGGTGATACTTGCATGCTCCCCGCTTCTTCACAAAGACTGATTACATGCCTACACAATTTAGCCATGCTCTTTTTTCAAAGGAGAGTGTCCAATCGAATTAAAAACCTGTAACGTGATGTCAGCACGTACCTAAAACCTCTCTTGATAAATGTAGGACCAATAGTGTTGTGTATTTTTCTGTAAGAAAAAATTTAGTCCCACGTATTCAGCACAAGTTACCTATTTACCTCGTTGACTTTTTGAACTTGTCCTGAATTATAAGTAGGTACCTAAAGGGTAGCCAATATTTGTTATTTGGTTGGGTCTATGTTTCAACACTCTTATTATTATGACCCCAGAGCTTCTTTCACGACATTTCTTCTCAGAGGAGGTACATTTTAGATTTAGGTACCTCTACAAACTACAAAATTAAGTAGGTAGGTATTATGTTTCCCAATTTCAGTGTTTTGATATTTAAACGTCATGCTGTGAATTTTACTATAAAAACATTCAAATTTATGCTAAGAAAAAAAAAAAAATATGTTGTCCTTTATTTCATTTTTATGTTGTGATATTAACTATTGTTTTTCTGTTAAGGATTCTGGGCCAACTCTGCTTCAACCCGCTACGACAACTAGAGCCATCAGCAACTGACTCCTTATATTTTCCTGCGAGATGTCACCACTGCATGGCTGGAAATAAGATATTACGTCAACACACCAATATAAAACCTTCTTAGACGCCTAATTAAAAAAAACATATTTACTTTAACATATTGTTTGTGCTAATGTTAAATTCGAGAGTCGTATTTTTCCTTTTGGTTTTTCGCGGCAAAAAGTGCGGTAGGTTTAGAAAATAATGTAAAACTTTAATGTATGTACCTTCCATCCGATATACGATACGAAGTAAATGTCCACCTACGTCGTCCTTTGTCAATTTCATTCATTAGCTTGTGCTAAAATCATGAATGTGTACATTAATTACAAAAATATACGATATGTGGGTTAGTTAAGTTTAGTGGCAGCTAAGGACTTGATGAATTGAAATTATTATTTTCACTCTTCATCTCTTTACACTCTTCTCGAAATTCAAATTATAGAGCACGTTCGTATGTCGGATGGTCATTTACCTATATGATGGTCTAAGATGGCGCATGTTACCCAGCTCAACATGCATCTGTAAGTTGTCGTAATAACTCGTGGTGAACAAAGCTGTCCCAACTCTCTATTGTATTTCCATAATAGTATTTTTCTACGCTTGTTAATTGTTGTTACTTAGAATGTTACATAACTTCAAAGTTACCACGACATTCGTACGTGTCTCCATCATATATATTTTTACTTTTCATACTTATTTGTGCCAAATGTTTCCATAAATAGAGTATAGCCTCATAGAATACTTATACTTTTTTATTAAATATGCCATTACCTAATTATTTTTACATTTAACTTATTACATGTAAACGTATTAGACGTTTGCTGTTAGTCTCTACGTAATTTATATGTACAGAGTAGTTTAATGTACTTATATGTATTTTTACGTTTCAAATTGATCTCTTATAGCATATAAATGGTAGGAAAATGTAATAGTTCATACATTATAAATTACGTTCAATAAAAACGTTAAATTATTAATTTGTGTTTCATTAAACAAAGCGTTTAATCTCATGCGGTCCTTTATAGTGTTATACTAACGAAGTATGTTCGATTGAAATTCCTAGAAAATTACTATTTTGGGAATAGCGTAGCGAGTGTCAAAGAGGCACTTTGATATAGTATCTGTGCGATGAAGGAATCCATAATTAAATACAGGCACGAAGAGCAACAGATTCTGCAGGTAACATGGAATTTCGGGTATTTACCTAAATCTTAGTAATTATTACGTACCTACCTAATGTTGTTCGAAGGTGCAAGCAATTATGGAACTTTAGGAAAGCGTTCTAAATAAAAAGCTCAATCAAACTCGCGCCACTGACGGCGGCCGCCGGCCGCGACCCTTTGACCGACATTAATTAGTTTTTTTTTGCGCAAAAAATGGTTGTCAAGCGATAAAATTACAGTAGGTACATATGAACACCAATTTTATAATGTATATTACGTCAGGCCGGAAGCAGTGTCAGACTCATGTCAGTTGAATACCCAATGCCCAAATATGCCACATGACTTTGTCGTCGACCCCAAGTGAGCGTACAAAACTCTCATATGTTTTCCATAAGTACACCAACAGTATTGAGGTATACCTAATTAGGTATTACTTCTAATTTATACACAAACTAGCTGCGTCCCGCGGTTTTACCCGCTTAAGTCACGATTCCGTGGAAAAATCGGGATAAAATGTATCCTATGTCCTGTTCCAGGTCATGGTCTACCCCTGTGCCAAATTTCATCCAAATCCGTTCAGCCGTTTTAGCGTGAAAGCGCAACAAACAAAAAAACTCACTTTTATAATATTAAATTAGGAAGTTAGAAGGATTATAGGTATACCTACATAAAGTTCAAAGAAAATAAAAGATTATTTGACAAAAGCTGCTTACGCGTAGTAAACGTGATTTAAATTAAACCGTAGTTTTACTACTAAAATTAGTTAATTACAAAAAAAAAAATATAGTAGTAATTTTGTTTATTAAAAACGTTTCCCAACAAATAATAAGTTTCCATTTAGGTAAATATACTTTACTAAATCTTAAGTACATATACTACCAAAAGTATGGATCAGACGTGTCTGAATTAAATCAATTAATAAAATTGACTATGTCTACGAGGAAATATGACCTCCCCGCTACGGTTTGCTGAGCTTTTCCGCAGAAATGCATAGCGCATTAAATATAACCTCCCTCTAATATCATGAGGGTAAAGCGATAGATACTTGGCTCGACGCGGCAAGAGCCCCGGGCTCCGTCTACGTGCGATAATTAACATGATTTAATTTAAACCGACGCCTCCAGCGCCACGTGATTTCATTACTCTTCAACACATTTTCGGTACCGTGAGGAGACTTTCGCTCTCCTACGTCAGTGATACCAACATCATGTAATATTTAAACAAATTTTGTATTAATTTAAGTTTTAAACGTTTATGTATATATTTTAGCCCTTATATGGGTTCTTGGCGTATAAGTTCGTGTGTGCCTTTACAACCTAAGTTAATCTTAGATATCTGAACTAACTTGCACATCATGGTGAACACTGCACCAATGAGCGCACGCACGACATAACGTGGTTTCGAAAGGGAAATATTTATTTACTTAAATGAACATATTAACCTTCTAATGATGTAAGCTTTTTTAAAAGAATGAACCTCTAAAAAAAAACTAGAACTTCTGATGATCCACACTTTTTTTAAAATTAATCTGCCTGTTTTTAGCTTTGTGGTTGTTTCTGTTGACCACAGTTACTAAAATACCTACCTTGTCCAAACGGGCTTTTAGGTTAGGTTATAACCAACAGCTACGTCCAAGTTGGTCGCAGTTACTTTGCTATTTAGTATTTAAGCAACCCAAAGTAGGAATTATTTGAAGCGCACAAAAAGAACCGCTATGTATTATGTGTGTGTTCAATAATATTTTTAGTTTAAATGCCGTTTGAAAAGAGCAAATATGTAGTAAGCAAGCGTAATGTTAAATGATGACCTCATACTTCTCGGTATACGAGAAGAAATACCAATAGACTGATATTTTATTCTATCTCCAGAATAATTTTTGTAACTAATATTACGCTGCATCTTGTTAGACTAGAAACTGATTGCAACGGTTACGATAATAATGAATGAAACTGATATTTTTTCCAGCAGAGAAACCGTTGATTTTTGTTACCTCTTTTAATATAAAAACTTTTTACAAAAAAAAAAACAACCGACTTCCAAAAAAAACACAAAAAAAGTGAAAAATAACTTTATTTTCGGAAGTCGGTGTCTTTGCTTTTCAATTTTCGTTTTTGGCCACCGACTTCCGAATATAAAGTTATTTTTCACTTTTTTTGTGTTTTTTTTGGAAGTCGGTTGTTTTTTTTTTTGTAAAAAGTTTTTATTTTTTACTTTTTAGTTGTGGTAACTACCCCACACAAATTCGTATACCGTTATCTGCTATGTGACTGAGTCAATTAACATGTCATCAACATACGCAAAGTGGGAAAAATACGTAATTATTGAAGCTAACTCAAAAACTACGCAAGCAAAACTAATAAAATTTATATGGGACCACCTCTGAAGCATGACCTACCAAACAAAAAAAGAATCATCAAAATCGATTCATAATTGGCGGAGTAATCGGGTAACATACACACAAAAAAAAAAAAAAAAAAAAAAAAAAAAAACATACAGACGAATTGAGAACCTCCTCCTTTTTGAAGAAGTCGGTTAAAAATTGGATTTCTTTAGTTGTTAGCTATATGATTATTGGTAGGTAAATATTTAATATATTAATGGTTCTATGTATGGTCCTGTGGTGTGCACAATCTGACAGAAAAACAAAAATGACAAGATTTTATTTGCGAGATCAGAAGAATTAACCTTAGCTGAGCTCCCTAAAATAGGGTAGAGCTATATAATAACTGATACATGCGTGACGTCTGTTGGGTCAGGTCAACTCAAAGCTGCAATGGCTCTCTCTTAAAAGCTGCAATGGCTCTCTCTTCAAAGCTGCAATGGCTCTCTCTTCAAAGCTGCAATGGCTATCTCTTCAAAAGGCCCTTCCAAACATAACTCTGCATTGTTAGACTCACATAAATCCAAGTACATAATATAATATTTGGTCTTTAAAAGAAACCATGACCTCTGTGTTTGTTTCGGCATTTCTTCTTAGTGAAAAGTCAGCTAAGAAATGCCGGCGCCATCTAGTTTAAAATATTGACGTGTAAAAGTGTCTTAAAAGTTCTACTTAGGTACAGAAATAAACATTATTTCATCATCTCAACTTAACCAAAGGTTATTTGAACTTATAGGTACTGCCGCCGTCCAATTTTAATTAATCGCCTTCTAATAAATCGAAGACATCAAAGACGGAAGACATTTAGGACACTTCAAACTGAGAAAATGTTCCAAAGTGTTGACTACAGCAAAAATAATTACAACAATCTGGCAAATATTTTGCGAAGTTAAAAATCCTTTGATAACTTGTATAGGAGGATCTTTATAATTATATTAAACAGTTTGCTTAGAAAAGTAAATAAAGAATCCAAAAACTTTATAACTTTTAGAAAGATTGCTTTACATACATTATTATTATACGAGTGTTATAGAAACCTCCGATGTGTTTCTATATGAATATAATAATTATATATTACTAATATACTAATATACTACTATAGTAATTACTATATTAATTACTATATATACTAATTATTAGTGGTAAGTTTAGAATTAGGTAAACCTTTAACGGTCGGTAAGTTATATAGGAATTCCATCACATGGAAATCCATCACATACCAAATTGCAAGTATACAATATTAATTCAGGTAGCCCTTAATATTTGTATAAGATAAAAGCTCTATTTTTAATTACGTTATATACCTAAAATTTGATGATTATTGTAAAATAAAAAGTTGTATCAATGTTAGGTACTTTTTCTATCTGTCTAGAAGAGGGGTAGGTACCTATTTAATTATTCAGCACCAAAAGTAAGCAGTTTTCCTTAAAAAATATTCCCACCTTCCTAAACCTGCGTAGTTAGGTACTAGGTACATATACGTGAGCTCATTAGCTCTCCATTGTCCCTAACTCGTGCCAAAGAAACTAAATATTTCTAAAAATAATACGTGTAGAAGAATTTTTGATTATACCTACTATTTGTTGTGTTTGGTTTGTTATAATCTCGACGATGCGTGCTCTGCTATATTAAAACTAAAACAAACATCAGCTAGTCCACTTTAATTTTAATATAAAACCTCTTTAGACTCTGGTTTTGCAAATAGCTTGTTCTAGAGTCTGATGCAGTGATTCTTTTTATGTAGGTATATAAGAATATGTGGGCAGACAGATAATACAGATAAACCTTAATTTTTACATAAACATTAAATTCTGTCTCGCTCACGTATCAGTCGTGAAGAAAAAGGAAATTGAAAAAACATCGAGATCTTTATTTTCCATGTAAGTTTAATATTTCAGAATATTATACACCTTCCGGAATAAATTCTCTAAATGATGGTGAAACCGCATCAAAATCGGTTGCGTATTTTAGAAGAACAACGTGGTCACACAGACAGACATGAACATTCACTTTTAATTTATAATTTGTATAGGTATTCACGTTTCAGCGCCGGTAAATTCTCGCTCCTCTTCAAATAAGGGTCATGGTTAGCTATCACAGTGATATGAATAATGGTAATTGGTCCCATGTTCTTAATTTGCTCGGTTCCTAAAATCCAATACGTTTACCTACTCTTTGGAGTATCTGACTGGCCCTTTGAAAAGATTTCTGAAGGTCCGAATGTCGCAGAAGTAACTAAAGTGTAAACGGATAAATACCTACCCGTAAGTAAGTAAAACATATTAACACTCAACGCTTCTTAATGGCATTTTGTGGAAGAAAAAATCTGCCTAGCCTTTTCCCAACTATGTTCGGGTCGGCTTCCAGTCCAACCGGATGCAGCTGAATACCAGTATTTTACATGGAGCGACAGCCTATCTGACCTCCACAACCTAGTAACTGGGTAATACGATACCACTTGGTAAGACTGGTTGTCAGACGTTTGTCGAAGAGCCAATCAATAAAAAATTCTGACAAATAGTCAAACTTAAGTTTACTTCTGTGTAACTCATATATTCTTCAAATTGTACATAAGTTTTATAATAAGTTAATTTTTTTAACATAAGCAGTTTCCTAGAAGCACCACATAATACCTATTAAAAATCCAATACTTCCAAGTTCCTTCCAGCAATTCATGCTTTACCAATAAGTTTAACGTCCCAGTCATGCCTGGTTTGTTCAGCGGACGTTACACTCAAGATGAGATGCAGCTGTTACGCTTTAGTTTTTTCTTTTCTTAATTCTAAGCGTCAGAATTATCATTAGAGGTTAGTTGCGGTAGCATTAGCATTTAGCAATAAGTCCAAAAGAGGTGTGCAAAAAACGATTCATATTTATTCATATTCCAATATTACCATGCATTGGTTATGTTGTTGGAATTTCCAAATTGGAAAATCTTCCTGTCAGCCCGTTGCAGCCGAAGACAGAAGATGAGATGCATGGGATGCACCTGTTACACTTTTGTTTTTTTTATTGATTCCTGGATCAGTATGAGAATGAATTTCGATCATTGAGGCTAATAAGTTTCTAGCAAAGAGGATTGGTGGTTGTGGCAGCATTATAATTTTTCGCATTACCTACTTATAATTTCCGCATATTTTTTTCAATAAAAAAATTCATGATATGCCAATAAGTTGGAATTTCCGAATTGAAAAATCTATCAGCCCGTTCCAGGAGGTTACACTGAAGTTGAGATCTACCTACCTATGGATGCACGCTATTGTTTTTTAAATTTAGTTCTAAGATCAGTGTGAGAATGAATATCGATCATATAGCTATTGAAGCTAATAAGTTTCCAGCAACGAGGTTAGTTGCGGCAGCAGTTAGCACGAAGTCAAAGAAATTTGCAAAAAACCGTCTAGACTGCTCAGTATTCATAAACGCCACCGTGTGAACGTATTTTTAAATTTCTCAGATCACAAACTTGCATTGCATCGTCCTGTTTTTAAATATCCTCATAAACAAATGCGATTTCACACACAAATCGCGCCCGTTCAAATACTTACTGACGTAATAAAATTCGTACACATTGGCGCATGCATTATTCATTGTTTCGAATTTCGATCAAGTTCAAATTCTCGAAATACTTGCACAAAATAAAAACTAACTAAGTAGGTACTTACCTAAAAGGAAAAAGTGTTCTTGGCTTTTGTTAGGCACACTTTTTCCTACTTAGGTACTACTTTTTTGGGCTTACATTACTAAATCATTTTATTTATTAATTCAGGAGAGATCTTATGTTATCGATCACACAATAGAAACGTTGCTAGGAGATGATTAAACACAGTGCTTAGCTTAGATACCACAATTTAAGTAATATTCATTTGTAAAGCTTTCATATTCAAGTTCAATACGACATTGTGTTCCCGTTTCCAATTAAAGACATGGACCAAAATGAAAGGTATGTATTTATTTATTTATTAAAACTTAATACACAAATAAAAAATTACTATACAAAGGCGGACTTAATGCCTGAGGCATTATCTACCAGTCATACAGAGACAAACATGACAGGTGCAACATAATTGATATTTAAATTCGAAAAATAATAAATACTAATTAATACACAGTACATTTAACTTGTTATATTTATGTTAGAGATACCCACAGAGAGTTAGGTACTTTGAGCCTATAGGTAGGTACGTAGGTACAGTTTGTTAGTTCCAACAACAAGTGTAGGAAAATGACTAGCAGTTATTGTGATAAACTTGTTGTTGAGAAATAATAGACATTTTATTTAACAGGTACGTGCGTTACCTGTAGCTATTAGAACCTTAACAATACTGGAGAATTTTGACAATTCAAACAAATCTATTCAGAATATTGCAATGATTTAAATTAGGATTCAAACAGACTTTTGGTTGCGAAAAAACGTATCTAATAAAGATTTAGCGAGTTTTTTAACAAAATTATTATTAAGGTCTTTACGACTTGACAAAACATCGAGATATCGTTATTACATGTAATAAGTTTAATATAAACATACTGGACACATAAACTTTCCGGAATAAATTCTCAATATGATGGTGAAACCACATCGAAATCCGCAGCGTAGTTTGGAAGAACAACGCGGTCACACGACAGACACAAAAAGCGACTTTATAAATGCGAAAGTGAGTTTGTTTGTTTGTTACGCTTTCACGCTAAAACGGCTGAACGGATTTCGATGAAATTTCGTGCAAGGGTAGACCATGACCTAGAGAAGGATATAGGAGGACCTTTTATCCCGATATGCCCACGGGATCGAGACTTATGCGGGTGAAACCGCGAGGTGCAGCTATACTTGTTTTGTAAGGGTTTTACACCTTGGTACCTTCTTGGTACCTACTTACAATCATTGAGGTTCGGCTCTAATTAGAAATATCTTTTTCGTCCAATAGTCCAAAGCCTTTCGTTTTTATGCAATATGGGTCAATGTGACTTGAAGACGAAAGAAGACCTCTTCAGTACGACAACGACAACAGTGACTATCTATTCCACTCGTCCCCGACAGTTACTCAACGAGGCTCATTAGACTGTCCTGTCAGGTTCCTTGCTCCACCATTGTTAACATCGATCGACCACAGACAATATTGTGGCGGATATTACTCTTGCTCCTTCATTAAAACTCTCTCGTCAATGGATTGCATGATGGGTATTCAATTTCCAGTTATTAAAAAATATAAGAAATAACAACCAACAAAGGAAAACAAAGGTTTCCAACAAAGTCCAATTTCTTGCTCATTAATAGGTAATAAAAGTAGGTAAAAAACATAAATAAAATATTTTCGAAAATTACTTGTGCGTAAATAATTAGCGTTTTAATTTAATTGCAATGCTTAGCCAACTTGAGACAACAACAAAATAAGATAGGTAGGTACAATAAAATGAGAACGTAGGTAGTTACCATAGAAATATAAAAAAACAGAGGTACTATTAGAACCTAGCAATGCCTTAGGGACCGTAAAAGTAAACGTTAGAGTGCATTTCATCGAATAGTTCTTATGCTGTAATGTTGGCTACACTGTTGTAGTACCATTTTTTTTTTGTTTATGGGTTATCATCAAATGATGGCCAGACTTTTACTGACTAAAACCCACCCGTGTTCCTTCAGTTGCCTGTTGCCAAGAAGGGCCCCGGTATCTTTCGGACTTTCCCGCAACCCTGGCAGTAGGACCAATACGAATAGTCGTCGTGTAATAGGTCTGTTTCTAGAATTTAACAGTGGAGCCAAAATACCGGTAAAAGAACTATTTAATGAAACGTACCATGTTTAACTCTATCAAAGATCATAAGTTACGGTCATTGATATAGTGACATAGACTGATAGGTCTGAAACTATTTCCTTCAGACGATAACTTACAAGCGAGGAGCCTGGTAGACCATCAAACATTTTCTTGTAATATAAGTAGGTACCTACTTTTACTCAAGCGATAAAAAGTAGCCTATGTCCTTTCTCAGGCTACTTGTGGATCAAATTTCATTTAAATCGGTTCAGTAATTTTGGCGTCAAAGCGCGACAGACAGATAGTTACTTTCGCATTTATAATATTATTTATGTAAGGAAGTAAGGGTTAAAAGTACCTACCTACCTACAACAACCTTATTAGCAACCTTATTAGATTTTCAGATAGAAATAGGAATTTATTAATAGGTAGGTACTAAAAGGTAAGGTTATCTTTGATTCGCCATTTAATCTACTTGGTCCTAAATATACAAGCCACACTGCCAACCACACATCCTTTGTTTCAAGGATAACGGGTATATAAATGAAAATGTTTTACACGTTGTAGGTACCTACTTAGGAGAATAATTGTCCACGTGAGTTTTCAGGCTGAAAAAGCACGTTACCTTTATGGAAACGTGTAATGGCTTCCTAATCAACAGAAATCTGCATCTCTGTACCTGAATCACTTACATTTTTTAACCATAGTTAGGTAGGTACCTACCTATTTATTACATATTTGAATTCATAATTAGGAATAATCTTTCTCTACACTCTACTTATTATAGGTACTAAGCCGAATAGCGCAATCTTTAATTGAAAAGCCCGTAATTAAACTTAATTATGTACTTTGCAACGGTGAAAAAATGCGTTAACTAGGTACTATCATGTATAATGATTGGAGCTACTAGATAAGTAGCGGCTAATTGATTGTATCAATACAACCTTTTGGAACTTATGTATTGTAATTTGTAATACTTCTTTTATTAGTTACATTCCTAATAGTATAAACACTTGTTTGGTTTATTTAAAACAAAGAACAAGTTTTCGTACATTCTGATACTTGTAGCAATCATCATTACTTACCTATATAGGTAGGTACTTTTATGTTGATTGTGTATATTCTATTATCATATAAATACCATAGGTATTTAGGTACCTAACCTACCCCACGTTGGAAAAAATTGGTAGGTACCTAACTACTAAGAAATGTCGTACATAACTGAAATAAAAATATGATATTATATATTATCTTGTTCTGTAGCAGGATTAGTGAAATGGACGCGCTGCTCTTTGCGTTGTCATTCGAGGTGGTTTTACTGCAAATGAGGATTTTAGGTGAGTACCTATACCAACCTACCCAATATCTAACAATTTTTTACTGAAACGTTGCCCCTGAATGGAGGTAAAAATACATAAGGCAACGTCGCAAATAGATGTCAAATATTTCGGTGTTTTGATTAATTTGGCAATATTACTTTATGGAATTATGAACTAGGGCTTGCTAACTGTTTAAAATATTGATTATGAAATGCAATAAATAAAATCGTAACGTATTTAGTTTTAGATAAAAAAAAAGGATTTGGAAGTTTTCAAAATGCCTTTTTACACCTAAAACTACTACAAATTCCAGGATGGGGCATACAAAATCAGCTAATTTAGGTATTACTAAATATTGGCAGTACCCGCGTTTAAATATGATACATGGCTCCTCAATCTCTTTGACAGTCGTCACGGGTCGTCAGAAGCCCGAAAGTCTGACAAACAGTCTTATCAAGGGGTATCGTATTACCCAGTTACTGGGTTGTGGAGGTCCGATAGGCAGTCGCTCTGTGTAAAATACTGGTATTCAGCTGCATCCGGTTAGACTGGAAGCCGATCCCAACATAGTTGGGAAAAGGCTAGGCAGATGATGATATGGCTCCTCAATCCATAGGGACAAGTATATTTTACTTCGTGGTTATCACGGTGTATTCAAGCTAACAGAAATGTATTTTTAAATTTTCCCCTCTACACAGAGTACCTAATAACACCTATGTATAAATAAGTGGTAGGTGTAACACAATCACATCTGCCGTCCACTAACTAAAAGGCCGTTAAGCCACAGTTGATCGATACAACTTTCGATGCTCTATCTTTTGGTGTAAGAATCATTTTTCTATGATTTATAGTTTTAGAGATACAAAAAAGTACGTTATCTAGTCATGCTTGACTAAAAAGCAGCTAAGCGTCTTTAACTACCTTCATGTATTGTGTCACAAATAACCATCTGAACATCGTGCCTTAACTATAAAGCAGTTATACGCCAATAGCGGCTTTTAAGTTATGTATTGAAATTAGTATTAGCTAAATATCAATCGCTAGAGAGCAGCTAAACGACAATACTAGACTAAAAAGCAGTTAAACGCTCGTGATTTGCGTTTGCGTTTGACCAGCTCAGGCTATAATTCCTGCCTTTTCACTTCGGGTGCTCGTTAGCGGACAGACGTGTGGCGCGTCTCTTGATTTTTGGCGCCACAATTACGAGAATGGCGCAAAATATGCAAAGGTAAGCTGACATTATTATTTCATTTATTGTAATAAATAGCTATTTGTAATATTATTATAAATACGAAAGTATGTTTGGATGTTTGTAAATCTTTTAAGCAAAAACGAATGAATTGTTTTTAATTTATCTAACTTTATAAATGCCTGTTTTTGTTACCATATATTTTTCTGTATTCCGCAATACCTGCACAGGTAAAACGCGTGCTGCTAGTTTTCATTATGTACCTACCTATTGCAAGAGGGTTTTAAAGTACCTACTGTTTCTAAGTTCATCGTAATTGTTGTTGTAGGTATCTGTTTCGATTGCTGATTGTTTTATACCTAATAGTGCGCAAGAGATGTGTCGTATAATTGGTTCATTAGTTAACTAATTATATTTCATTGTATTTTAGACGTTCCGGTGTATCATCAAGGATCCTAACTATGATGAATAGTGTGTTGGTGGACCAGGAATTTCCAACAGCACAACGCCTTTACACTAACAGCATGCCATCTATACGCATTTCCACTTGCTCTAATATTAGCCAAAAAGAATCAAAGTACCCCCGCATGAACAATAACGATTTAGTTAATCTTCTCTACCAAGAATCTTACTCGATGACATCAAAAGTGTTTCAAAAATTCAATGAAACACAAATCACATATAATTATAGCCAACCAGAAGAAACTCTGAAGCTTACAATAGAAACATTAACTCAACAGCGTGAAACACATTCTATATACTTACTGCCACGAATCGATGCCCCCTCCTTCCCCGATACCATCTTCTTTTCACTGCATTATATCAGAAATATTAGATTATGACAGTGATGACTCTGTTAAGGATAAGGACTACCAACCATGTGAAGAAGTTTTTAGTGATGATACTGAATATGGTTATGACATGCAAAGACAAAATACAGTATCAAGCCCTAAAAGTAAACCAATATTGAAAAGGAAAACATCAATAACTAAAACGTTTCCCAAAAAATTAATAACGCGACGACATACTCAAGAATTTACAAGAACAGAAGAGATTATTGGACATCGGTTACCTAAGAAAAGACGTACATCTTACTTCTTCTTTACTTTATTACTTAATTTTGATAATACTACACGAGTGTTACTAGGTATAATTGCGTATTTACCTAATCTGATTTACTCATTTTGTTAAAGTTTTTAATTAAAAGCATAAAAAATGGCCGAATTTATAGTTTTTTATATAAAGTCTAATATTTAATTGATTATGACGTTATGTGTTACGCACAATTATATTATTTCAACTTGGCAATTATTGATCTCTGATTGTGATATGTTTATTTCATAAGTGCATAAGAATTTGAAACCAAGTGTCATGTGCCATAAAGCTTTCAAAAACGATACTTACATGTTTTGGGTATTTTTATAAAATAATTATAATATAATTTTTCCTATGGTTTCGCGAATACTGATTATTATTAAAGATGTAATTGTGATCTCATTACTGAATAAGATTTGTAAAAGTTTGATTAAACTTGTTTTTTTTTTTTTATATTGTTTAATTAAATAATAAGCTATTTGTTAAGTTCCTAACAATTTAATTAGACGTACTGATTGTCTATTATTTTTTATTAATAAATAAAGTTCTGATTTTCATAAAATAGTTTTTAACTTTTCAACTTTTTACCCGCAAGTGCTTATTTAAAAGGCAGTTAATTGCGAGCGAGATGTCTTTAACTGCCTTCTAGTTAAGCAATAGGAGAACCAGTATAAAATATGTTTTACAATACCGAGCTTAAAAGCGTTTAAAATCCCATAACTGCTTTCTAAGTAAGCGAAGTTAGTCTTCCAAGTGTTAGTTACTAGGCTATAAGTCTGTTAAAATCCTTTAACTGCTAAATAACTAAGTAATTTTTGATAACTTTTACTATAAGTACAAGACGTGGCGGCTACAAGAAATTGCTTCACTATAAAGCAGTTAAGGTATGGTTAGCGGCCTTATAGTGCAGTATATTATGTAAAAATAAAAAAAAATTGCTTAGCTAAAAGTAAGAAAATGAATTTAAATAAAATGTGATTAATATAAATGAATGAACTAAATCACATATTGTGCAAAAAGACTGTGCCTACGTATATAACTTGCAACCTTGTTCCTAGGTAGCATACTTTTCAAGAGACATCAATTCCCACTTATTTTTGCGTTTTCTCGAAAACTACTTTTTGCACTTAGCGGCTTTTTAGTTAGTGGACGGCAGACATAGGAACTTTACATAAAAAATAACTAAGTATGCACCCCCGATAGTCTCGGTAATCTAGTGTGGGTGCACTGTGAAACTGCTAATATAAAAGCAGCTAAACGTGATTTGACCTATCATGGAAAATAATGTGGGTATATCTCATACATATTTATGTACCTATGCGATTAACGTTTTAATTAATGCCAAGTTGACAATAGTTTGAATAATTGATTAGAGAATGAAAATTGAACGTTGGGATAAATCAAAACATTTTAGTAAACCCTAGATCGGCGATTGATTGATTTTTTTTCTGTTGCATACCTCAATCAATTAAAGTTAAAAAGTTGATAAGGTACGATGGGGTTGGCTTATCCTTAAGGATTTAAACCGTTTTGAAAGAATAAAATAAAAAAAGTTGGATAAGTAGGTACCTACCAAGATAAATAATAAAAAAAGTTGGATAAGTACATTCATTGTACCTAGGTATCTACAGTCGAACAAGATAATTGGTATACAGGCAAAACATATTCATTTTCCGCTACACTGCCAAAATTCGTTTTGATTATGTGTGTGTAATTTAACTTTTTGAGCTTATGGCTGGACAATGACGTAAAAGGATTGTTGACTACTGAAAACACTCACAAAATTGTTTAAAGTAGTTGCAAGTTATCTGCCTGTATACCAAATAGCTTGTTCGACAGTACAATGAATATAAGGACCAATCCCTTGCGGAGCATAACCGTTAACTCTGTTATAGACTATGACGACGACGAAGTGACAGTCTTTAAGTATATAAGACGACTCAAACATTCTTGTTCTATACCTTTTCCATAATCTGCAAATCCTTGATGACCTATTGAAACCCTCTAAGTGAACTAAATTCTCAGGCCTTTGCACAAGGCGCTCATTTTACGCGCCGTCATCGACGCGCGTATAATGTACTGCAAACGCAAATAAAAAGTTTATACGAAAACTTTTAACCACCATACTTATAGCGCCATCTATCGTTTTCCTGAAATCTATTACAGAGGGCAGTGTGGAGCTGCGGTTAGCAGACTGGCGTCCTATGAACAAATTGGAGAAGCTTCAGCAAGTTAAGCTAGCGAAGGACCGGTGAGTTGTGCTCGAGTGTAGGGAGATGGCGTTACAATGACATCAGCACAAACTTGTTCCCTTATAAATACTGAAAAGCAGTGCTACCTACACTATGGTCGCCTTATGAAACTGGGTTATACATATTGTGCTGCGTCCTATTTAAAAGCGATCGTCATCGCAAATATGTACTTAGAACCTGTCGCGCGAGGACACTATCGTCGCGCTCATTTAATGAATATGTTATACTCGCGCCATCAGTCAAGTCGCGTATGTTACTACATCATTAAGCCACGTCCTCTTTCGCAATCATTTCGCGACCTAAGATATCGCGTGGGTGCTTTCCGGATTTCTGAACAAAAAGAGTTACATAATGAACGGAACAGTCGCGTATTCGCAAGACGTTCACTTCAGATAAACGGTCGCGTAATCGCGTATTCGCGAGATAGTCGCTTTCGGTTAGGACGCAGGGTAACTCTTCTTGGCAGTCGAATAAAAATGTTAGCGACATATTACAGGGACCTAGTGACCGACGTGATAAGACGAACTCTCATAGAAGTCGCAGAGAGCGGGAAGTGGCAGTCGGTGAAGAATGCAGTGGAGCTGCTCCAGCAGTCCGAGTGCGATGTTGAGTCGCTGCGGATCGGAAATGAGCAACTGAGAAAGTAAGTATATCTACTTATTAGTCATATATAACACACGATTATGCACATATGCCTCAATCATTCTAAGAAATGGTTATCTTGGTTCTCCATAGGTACTTCTGACAATACCCTGATATAAGTTGATCCTGTCTCATAATTAGGTAGGTAAGTTGATGTTAAGTGTTATAATTACTTAGTCAACATCAAAATGACAAATATTTGAGATTTGGCAAGATATAATCGTAATCCTAACTAATATTATAAATGCGAAAGTGAGTTTGTTTGTTACGCTTTCACACTAAAATGGCTGAACGGATTTGGATGAAATTTGGCACAAGGGTAGACCCTATCCTGGAATAGGATATAGGATACTTATTATCCCGATATTCTCACGGGATCGAGACTTATGCAGGTGAAACCGCGGGGCGCAATTTAAATAATGAATAGTTGACAGACTACTTATTATTTTTTCAGTTCTCGCAAAACCCTTGAAGCAGAATTGGACGCCAAAAGAAATCAATGGGTGATGGAACTAAACAACGCTGATCAGAAAGTAGCTGTTCTCAGAGACAAAATGAGTGTGCGTGATTATTTCTATGAAAGTGATAATTACAAGAAGTAGGTAATAAACATGCTGATGCAGCTATCTTCTCGGTAAAGTGCTGTTTGCAATGCAACAATTATGAGATCACTGAGGCGTTACCGAGAGCGTGGAAAAGGCGGTTCTAGGAACATTTGTGAGAAAGAGTTAGGTACTATAGCCAGGCAAAGTCCGTGTACACCTGGGGGCCTACCACCACCGCTTACAGCAGTATTATTTTATATTACTTCAGTGTAGGAAAGAGATGAAGCTCTACAGGATGTATAGCTCCATCTCTTTCCCCCACGAAGTAAGATTAAAATAATACTGCTGTAAGCGGTGGTGGTAGGGGGCCAGGACTTTGCACCATGTTACTTGTGAATAGGTTAACACTGCAAGTTCGAGAGATCCCTCTTTCTACCTAGTACAGATAAAACCTACCTAGATTTAACTACTAGAAGTTGCACAATAAATGGAACGTTATTCAGACACTATTTTAATACAACGTAACGAAATCAGAGATATCGCTTCATTAGTCTTAGATCGATTTATTATTGATTGCCCTCCTTTTCCTTTAGAGTTTTCGCCGTTAATAAGTCAATCAATCTGCCTAGCCTTTTCCCAACTATGTTGGGGTCGGCTTCCAGTCTAACCGGATGCAGCTGAATACCAGTGTTTTACATGGAGCGACTGCCTATCTCACCTCCGCAACTCAGTAACTGGGTAATACGATAGCCATTTTGATAAGACTGGTTGTCAGACTTTCGGGCTTCTAACGACTTGTAACGACTGTCAAAGATCCACGAATAACTGCCGGGACCAACGGCTTAACGTGACGGGACGCGTGCACGGAGGAGTCTCGGTATGTAAAGATGGTCACCCATACACGGACCAACCCCGGCAAGGTGTGCGGCGAGTCCGTGAACTGATCGAGGATGGATCGACACGTGCGGCTGTTACCTATTACTTAGCCACGGCTCCTCCGTTAATAAGTGAGTCTATGGTAATTATTATTTTGATTCAAAAGAGTGTCCGTCCATGGAGTTTCTTGCCTGTTCTTCTCCATAGGAACATACTAAATACGCTTTGGAATTGGCAATTAGCTCATAAGTCCCTTTATTTAGTTTAATTGATAGAGCATTTAGTTGGAGTCCATTTTTTATTGCAGGATGATCTCCACAACGCCAACACACGGCTACGTTACGCTGAAAAATGGCTGTTGGCGCGCTTCGAGTCCCTGGAGCTAAAGCTGGACGTGCCCCGGGCACCTCCACCACGCTCCGACCACGAACAGCGCGTACACGACGAGTTGCTAAAAGCTTTTGAGTTACAGATCAAAGTAAATTAATTTTGATAAATTACACACAGATTTCAACTTTATTACCCGCTGCTCCGCCCGCGTGGTTGTCGGTTATTATAATATACTAAAACCTTCCTCGAGAACCACTCTATCCATTGGTGAAAACAGCATGAAAATCGGTGCAGTAGTTTTTGAGTTTATCGACGACAGACAGTCGCGGCGGAGGACTTTGTTTTATAATAATATAAATAAAATGTAAGGAAAAGGATATGGATGCGCTCAACGGCAATACTGCCTACAAATACACAAGCTTATCTGTTATGTATTAAACCTAATAAGTACCACCTAGGAAGATCTAAGTATCTAACTTCTAATCTAACTAATATTATAAACGCGAAAGTTTGTAAGTATGGATGGATAGATGGATGTATGGATGTTTGTTACTCTTTCACGCAAAAACTACTGAACCGATTTGGATGAAATTTAGCACACAGATAGTTTATAACCTGGATTAGCACATAGGATACTTTTTATCCCGATATTTCCACGGGATCGAGACTTACGCGGGTGAAACCGCGGGGCGCAGCTAGTATAACATAAAATAATTCGTCAAGATAATAAATTCCTGTAAATAGGACAAAAATCAATACCTATACTCAGTAGCAATACCAGTAGGTACTCAATAGCACAAATTTTTGTTCGTGCCGTCACAGTAGGTATATAACAGTTATTTAACTTCCGAGAATTCTGTTTAAGGAACTGGAGAAAACTTTGCACTACTGGCGCCAGCGTTACAACACCGACATTGCCGAAATAAGCGCGAGGAGCCAGAGGAAACTGGAGCAACTGCTCGTCGCCAGCAGTAAGAGACAGGAACTGCAACAGTTGGTAAGGCTTTTTCGTAGGATCTATGTATACAACATGTAACAGAATAAGCGCAAGACCTGAAAATAGTTTGCTCAGAATCGGCTTCTGAATCGATCTCCATCATTATTTATATGTGTTAATTTTTCATGAAAAAAATCTTTTCTTTAACTGAAATTAGAACCACCGCGTCTTACCAAGGTAATAAGATATTTTATTTAAGGAAATTTAAGCCTTATCTCAGAGGAATAAAGCCTATTCAAATGCATAAACAAATTTGTAATACGCTCATAGCTATCCTATGTTTCATGTTTAGTCAGGAAGTCTATTTTGTAAAAAAAAACTAGGTGTCGTTTAATTAAATTAAATTACAGATATTATTTTAGTCTTATAATTTAATATTCTAATTGGGGTGTATGAGCTCTTGCGTTTATTCCGTTACAGGTTGTATATACCAATCTACTTGTTCTAAGATTACCTACCTAAGTTGTAGCTCCGAAGAAATACAATCAAAAGAAACCATGGTAGGTACTGGTACTGCATCATCATCATTTGCCTAACCTTTTCCCAACTATATTGGGGTCGGCTTCCAGTCTTACCGGATGCAGCTGAATACCAGTATTTTACATGGAGCGACTGCCTATCTGACTCCACAACCCAGTAAATGGGTAGGTAATACGATACCCCTTGGTAAGACTGGTTGTCAGACTTTCGGGCTTCTGACGACCCGTACGACTGTCAAATATCTTCGAATGACAGCAGGGACCAACGGCTTAACGTGCTTTCCGAGGCACGGAGGAGTCTCGATATGTAAAGATGGACACCCATCTACAGACCAACCCCGGCAAGCGTAGCTTAACCTGATCGACCCGTGCGGCTGTTATTACTTAGCCACGAGCTCCCCCGAGTAGGTACTGGTACTGCATCATGGCTCAAAATAACTCAAAACATTTTTACATATAGATGTCTACCTAAGTATTGAAAGTTGTGCTCGTTCGAAGCCCTGTAAGTTTCTTTGTAGGTATAACTCAAAACATATATTCTGAAAACAGCTTCATAACATTTAATTGGAAGTTTGTTGACTAAACTTTCCAAATACCTCGAGAAAATCTATGCGGTTACAAAACAAAAACGTTATACAAAAAAAAAACAACCGACTTCTTTAATTTCGGAAGTCGGTGTCTTTGCTATTCCTGACTTCCGAAATTAAAGTAATTTTTCACTTTTTTTGTGTTTTTTTTTGTAAAAAGTTTTTATTTTTCACTTTTTAGTTGTGGTACCTAGCTACCCCACAAAAATTCGAATACTACTACCAGCTATGTAAATATCAGTGACGGAGACAAATAATAATGTCGTCTACGTAGACTAAGTGGGAAAAATACGTAATTATTAAAGCTAACTCAAAAACTACGCAAGCAAAGTTAACAACATTTATATGGGACCACCTCTGCATCATTACCGACCAAACAAAAAAATAATCATCAAAATCGATTCATAATTGGCGGAGTAATCGCGTATCATACATACAAAAAAAAAAAAACAACATACAGCCGAATTGAGAATCTCCTCCTTTTTTAAGAAGTCGGTTAAAAATAACTTTGATTTGTTTCAGTACGACCTACATGCAGGAGAAATGCGTGGTTGGTTAACATTTAAACGGGAACGGGCAGCCCGTTTAGCTCGTGAAGAGAAAATACGCCTCTCTGCCATGCGCATACAGGCGTGGTGGCGCGGCGTCATGGTGCGTCGGGCTCTAGGACAGTTCAAATTTTTGAGACATACCAAGGGGAAAGGCAAGAAGAAATAAAAGTACCTAGTTGAATTAAGAGTCCTTTATTAATAACCTTTTTATAAATACATACATACTCTCGAAAAAACATTACCCTCCTTCTGGAGCATTCGGGTAAAAATATCACCCAACCGCACCCCATAAATCTTATATCTTACAAATTAAAAAAAAATTAAAACCCCTGAGTTTTGTTTTTTTTTATCTCCAAGAATGTAAACATAAAATAATAATTCACTTCAAACAAACTATCACAAATCTTAAAAATATATATTTAATATAAATTAATAGCTCACTAGCGTAGAACGGGACGCGCATCTATCGCAGTTTGACAGATGTCAAACAAGTTGTTAGCTCGCCAGTGTCACCGGTGTTGCCAACTTAGTGGAATTTCCACTGAATCTCGTGGTTTGAACACCCTTTCTGACGGAGAAATTTTTCGTTTAGTGGCTGGTGGTTTTGACTACTAGTTGAGTTGAAATCAGTTAATAAAAAACAATGTAATCAAATACTTTGAATTTAGAAATATTACATTGTTGTAATATTTCTAAATTCAAAGTATTTGATTACATTGTTTTTTACCATATTGGTATGTTTTATTGTTTGTCTAAAACATCCAACAAGTTTATAGTGATTTTTTTGGAAATGCCGAAATCACTGCAACGTTGATTTAGAAACAATTACGAAAACGAAAAAAAAAGTCTAAACAAAGGTTTCGACCCTGTCGGCGTCAAAAGAATCGTCTTTTTTAAAAAGTTCTGCCGCTAAGCCATTATTGATGATTATTCTGTACCAAACAAACATCCAAACTTTTTCATCATTTATTTTGTGATAATTATTATAGTTTAGAGTAAGATGATGTTAAAAACCGTATCGGACCACGCATAGCTAAGGGCTATTTATTATTGTTTTTATCGACTGTAATAATAAGTGTATGTAGTATGTCATACTCATTTTCGAAAATACTATGAAAACAAAGTTTGTTGTGTTCTTGATGCCGAAAATATCTAAAAAACTATATATTTAATTACGGATTCCAACGATTCTACACGTAGGGAATGCCAAAAAAAGGCACCACGGTGACCTGTATGATTTTGTTAAGAACACAACATTTTAGGCATGGTTACTATGACTATAAACTATAAACCACGTCAAGTTATAGCTATGGTCTCTGCCTTAGACCGCGGACAGACAGACAGACAAACAGACTTGACGAAAGTATAAGGGTTCCTAGTTTTACCAAGGAACCCTAAAAAAATAATATAATGTTTTGTTTGATTTTAATTTTTAAATCTTCAAATGGAAAACAGCAACCGAAGTTCTTTAATAAAAATAAAAAAATGGTTTTCTGGTGGTTCGAAGAGTCGCCGCTAGCGGGTTCGAGAAAAGTAAGTTGGCAACACCAAAATCGGCTGTCACAGCTGTCAGTCGCCAGTCGCATGCGTTTGCTTGTGGGGACCGGTGAGATTTGTGATTTTTTTTATTGAATGGAAAGTAAAGTTACCGATGTAGATATTACTATAAAACGAATTAATTTATTAAATATTTATACGAACAGTTAATAGAGTGAGGTGTGATATATCGAACTGTGTTAAATACTGTCGACTGAGAGTTTGCGGTATTTTCAATTCTTGGAAAGTTGGACTGTCATCCAGCAGATTCGGTGAGTAATGCCGTATATTTTTTTATTTGTCAAAGCTTTAGATTACAAGCCTTGTGTGAAATGTTAATGGCACATGACCGTGTTAAGGCAAATATATATTATAATTGTTTTGCGATTGACAACAAAAACCAGCTTATTCGCCGACGCGAAGCGATTTCGGTAATTTCGCTTAGATTCGTGCAATTACACTTTCACTTCCTATTTGACCATGGTTAGTTCCGAAAATATCACGTTACTTCTGTTACAATCCTTAGTTGTACACTTTCCTGTTATTCTTAGATAGAATTTTACACTTATTTTAGTTAGTGGGTTTTGGTTTTCTTTTGGTAAACACAATTACATACTTATTCTTTAATCTTATTTTGTTACCTTTACCTTCCTACTCTCATTTTATTAAAATTGTACAGCTTATTACAATTTTATGTGTACATTTGTATTATTTTTGAACAGCCTTCAATACTGAGGACTTCCCCTTGTCTATTTTTCCAAGAATCTCACATTGTGTGCAGTTCTGATTGGTTTTCTCTTTATGGTGAGCAGTTGTTATTGGAGTGATTAATTCCAATGATTTCTACATGTTTATACCTGTTTTGTTGCATCATTGTTTTATCTAAATAATGTATGTGCTTAATGCTTATATTATCTTTGCTAATATACTTTATTTATAGAATAAGGTTCAAACTTGGACTATTTTATAACTTATTTATTCCTTAATGTGTTGTGTAGTTTCAGAAATTGTAATAAAATTAAGTAGGTACTGGATTGTACAGAAACCCCGAAATAAGTAAAAAATTAAATACCTATTTATAACAATGTAATGTAATGTTGAGGCCCAGTAGGCATGTCTACACTAATATTATATACAGGAAAGATTTGTAGTTTTGTTTGTAAATCATGAATAAACTCAAAACCAACTGAACAAATTTTAAAAATTCTTTCACCAATAGAATGCTATATTATCACAGAGTAACATAAGCCATAATTTATAAAGATATCAAGCTGTCAAGCTGAAGTTATCTCAAATGAAACAACCAAATATCTGCATTAATAAAATGACATCTTAGCGGTATGGAATAACTGAATAATTGAAATAAATGTTAATGGAAAAGAGTAATGTAGTATAGTGCAGGCAAAATACCAAACAGCTTGAATACAAATGTTGAGGTAAACTCATGAATGGCTGGTCAAGATTTAAGCACATTTAGATTCTATGCATACTGTAGCCTTGGCCAGAGACATACTGTGACATTAATAGAGATAAGTACCAGTATTTACCTCACAATTACAATAATTGCTTCAACCAATAAAAAAGGAGTTTCCCAAGAAAGCACAATAATACAGTACAATTTAATAAAACAGTTAAACCAGTGTTGCTGCATATTTAACGAAAAAAATCCACGGTAATTAAAAAAGCAAGTGGCTAGTGTTTTTGCGCGCTGTAACATTGTCACCGACAGAGGTGGTATATGTGGCCGCGGCGCGGCAGCGTAAGGAGGTTCCGCGCGGTAATTAGTGCGTTAATCGGTACACAGTTGATGCAAGTGCGTTTCCGAGAAACCGATCAGCGGAGCTCGCGGGAGGAGCGGCAAATTGCCGACAGATATGTGTGCCGCCTGTCGGTAATTGCAAAAATCACTCGCCTCACCGCGGAACGAGCTTGTGGTCCTTGTATTACAAGTACAACTCGTGTGTGCAACTGCTGTACATCAACACGTATACCTGTTGTAGGTACCTATTACCTATAGGTAGGTACCGAGGTGCTTTGGCGTGTTCTCGGATGCTGCCGACTGCCGATATTGGGTTGAATTGAGCACGTAAGCTAAGCGACATGTTTCGTTTATCGCGATATTATCGTTTCCATGTTATTGCCGATCCCATTCTCAGTAAACTTGATAGCTTTTGAAGTCGCAGAAACGAGCGACATTCTACCTTATATCTACGTACATACGTATAAATTATGGTTGGAATTGTTTGATTTTGCGATTTATTCATTCATTCCATTAAAAGTACTTTCGGGAATTAAAATTTCCCAGTAAGCCTTTTTCAATTTATGTCGATTACCTAGGTAAGCTAGGTACCTACAAGTAGCTACTAAATATAATATCACCCTAAATAGAGTATCTTTGTGTATCACGGAATACCTAACCCTCTTATCTACATCTCGAGTTCTGTAGTACCTAATCTGCGGTCTCTAGTCAATCTCGTTCGACCTAATTACAACTGCATGAACTAACGAATTCTTTGTTTTCTAGAAATAATCTGGCCATTTGAATTTGCATACAAGCTACCGTGAGGCAAACAATAAATCGCTAGTTAGGTAGGTACGTATACTCAGTATACCTACCTACAAACTATGAAAACAATTATTATTGGTTTAAAACCTACTATCTTAGCTTGTTCAAAGCGCCTGCCTAGTGAACACTTAGGGTTGATTTGATCAAAGTCGGATAACTTTTATCCGTGGAATAAAATTGTTACCTTAAGGTTTTTGTAAGTATGGAAAAACTGTCTGTCTCTCTGAAAAGCTGTCTGATAGGACTTATACTCGGTATTAAAGTTTAGTGAAATTCGCCATTGGTGCCGATTCTCTTGTACACACGGCTACACATCAAGCTATACATTTCCAGTATACGCTGACCTCGCATTGTACGGAAATCCTATACAATGCGAGATCAGCATAAACTGGAAATGTATAGCTTGATGTGTAGCCGTGTGTACACCGAACACGATTCTCTTGTAAACTAACTAAACTATCACTAAAATTCCTTACTTTTTACTATGAGAATCTTAGAGCTATTCTGCCAATAAAAATCTCTAAATTTAAAAATTATTTTGACACAACTAAAATCGAATTTGACAATCGCGACTCCTCTTGGTACCATGAGCCAGAGAGGCGCGCAATGTGGCCGTCTCGACGTATTTTTTTATATGGAATTTTTCACTTTTTGGAAGAAAACAAAAAAAAAAACTACTAACATGTTGAGAATTACGGGCTTACGTTACAAAGGGGGTCAAAATTTTCATTATTTTTGCGATAGGACACACCATTTTCGAGATATATAAGCAAAAGAAAATAAAAAAAAGATACAGTACCGTTTTGCAACTGAATTCGAGGTGTTGGTTTGAATTTTAGTTCATGACATCTAATTTTATTCCACACATTTTTAATCGTGATTAAAAAAAGTCAGAGTTAGTTAAAGGATTTCAGATAAAGAACAAAAATTTTGGTTAAAACGTCAAATTCAGAATAGCATTTTCACTAAATTAAAACTCAGTGCCATCTTAGTGCTGTAATACTAAATTATAGTTAAGTTGTGTCACTTTAGTCTATTTTCAGAATGGGAAATCGTCGTTTGACAGGAATAAACTAAATTTTAGTGATTTTTAGTTTAGTTTAGAGAATTTGTGACAAGAGAATCGGCACCATTAGTAAAAAAGTACGTTTCCTAAAACAAACGAGTGTGTGTAGGTACCTACCTATAGCTATACTATCTGCTACATCAAACATCCATTGATTCCCATTCCATACCGCGTGACACACCCTCAAAGTACTCGTATCGTCCGCCAAGGCTAAGCATGATTGACAATATTGACATCTCTGACAAACCTCCCAGCAAGTCAAAACGGATTCTACTTACACGACGGAATATTCCCAATGAAACTCTATTCTGATCGGCGTGTAATTGTAATACCTAGGTATTTCAACGGAGTCATGTACCTACCTACCAAAAAACTAGTGACTACATTGCCATTAAATATTGCTTTTCTAAGAACGACTGGGTGAGGGCCCCGTCACTCGCGCAGTTGCCAATTCGTGGAATTACTTAAACCTAGGTCATTTTATTTAGTACCTACTTAATTCATTCCTTCGAAAGATTTTATTTAATATCCATATAGGGTTTAACGGTTCTGAATATTAAAAAAGCCGGCCAAGTGCGAGTCGGACTCGCGCACGAAGGGTTCCGTACCATTATCTATAAAAACGGCAAAAAATCACGTTTGTTGTATATGCCCCCTTAAATATTTATTTTATTCTGTTTTTTAGGATTTGTTGTCATAGCGGCAACAGAAATACATCATCTGTGAAAATTTCAATTGTCTAACTATCACGGATGAGATACAGCCTGGTGACAGACAGACGGACGGACAGCGGAGTCTTGGTAATAGGGTCCCGTTTTATCCTTTGGGTACGGAACCCTAAAATGTGATTTGGTTTCACTCTTTCAGATTAATTTGAATTACTTACATTCGTTTAAATTATTTTACTGAAAGCAGATTTTATTCAGAAGAACCACAACGCTATCCCAATGTTACCGTGTAAAAGAGAAGCTTATTTTCATTAAAGACACAATACAAAAAAAATAAAAATTGCTATTCTCTGCTTTATTTGAGTTTTTTTTGCGCGCCTCTTTGTTTTTGAGTCCCGACTCAAAAACAAAGAGGCTTAACTTGTATTTAGCACTCAGTTTTATAAAAACAGCTCCCGGATTATATCACTCCATTCTTTAACTACGTCGGCAGACCGTTCATCTCCTATTGTCCATTAACTTTCACAATTTTACTTTTTTTTAAAGAGCACAGCTTACGGTATTTTACTCACAAATAATAATAAAGGGCCATGGGCAGTAACAATCATGGATAAATTAATCCATGTACTTTACGCCGAGGTCGAGACTCGAGACGATTGTCCTTTCATGCCCTTGTTGAAACCCGTTCAATTTTCCATGAAACAGAATTACGTACTTACCTACCTAAGTTTAATTTCTATTGTATTTCGGGAAATAGCAAAACAACAGTTATATAAGTGCTTAACTGCTTAAGTGATGTTTGCTTGAATATTCTAAGAAGTCTACATTTAACTTTTTACATGACATTCAACTTTCCTTTTCGATTGGAAACTCCGTGTAACGTACTATACACGTCTATGTGCATTGACTGGACAGGCCCACTCGAATCTGTACGGTTCTTTCCTCAAAATACCATCTCAGACATTAACTGTATCACCTGCATGATCCTCATATGACCTGACCTGACCAAGATTATGTCTGAACTTCAAAAGAGACTGTGATCTTTGTTCTCTAAAAAAAACTCTTCAGCTTCATTACCTACTAGATTCCGCCCGCGATATCGCCCGCGTGGTATGTCGACAAAAAGTAGCCTATGTCCTTCCCCGGGATGCTATAATCTCCTTGCCAAATTTTATCGAAATCCGTTCAGTGGTTTAGGCGTGAAAAGGTAGCATACTGACAGAAAGAGTTACTTTAGAATTTATAATATTATTAAGTATGGATTAGTATAGATTAGACTATTTAGCTATTTTTACCATTACCTTAACCAGTTACGAAAATAATACTCTATTGAATCACGTTGCTTATTGGTGTTTAATTGAAATACCGTATCAATGAAAGGCAACTAATAAGGAAAAAAATAGTGATGACATGATCCCATCTTCACATCATCGTGACGCTATCGAGAGAGTAAATAAGGAGACAAAGTGCGAGTGGTGTGCAAACTTGCAAAATGTTAGATCATATTCAGTTAAAAGTGGAATAAAACAAATATTACCCCTCAATAGAACTACTTGATTAGTTTCTACTCAGTTCTTTATACCATGAATATAAAGTAGACGTAAATATCAATTTGTATTACGGTAATAACCTCTTTGCAGGTTTATAATTGTACAGACATAAATATGTATTTAGTTGGCTAGCAATTAACGATGTTTTCTATGTACCATACCAATTGTTATTAGGTACTAGTTTCTGTTATGTATTTTCAGGGAAACGGTTTTCGTATTTCTTAGTATATGACTCACTTGACTTACTTAGCTAAGTGTTTAAGAATTTATAGTACCTATAAACATATAGGTCACAAGTTTAACATATAAATTAATGTGACCAAAAAGGAAAACGAATCACAACTGAAATATTTTGCAGTCGCAAATTTTCCAACTATCGACGTGACCAAAATTAGCTTAGCTTGGAGAATAGACTTATAGGTACTGATTCTATTATAGGGTTCTTTCGAAATTATGAATTTAATAAATAAATAGCCAAACAGCAACAAACGTTCGAATTCTTGAAAAGTCTGACCAGTCAGCAAAAAAGCTAGACAAACCGTGGGGGTAATAGCGTAACACACATAAAATGGCATTCGATCGCAATGCCTTTCATTTTGAAAGTTCAGCCACATTTGTATGAACTATTGAAAGGACAGGACAACGTCTTTCGGGTCAGCTAGCTATGCTTTGATCACACGTACCGAGTAAATGGGCGAGACAGTGCTCTCGGCCGAGTGCTCGGTACGTGTAAACACATCACCGAGTGCTGCGGCCGAGTTAAAGGGCGAGAGAGTCACTCGGACCCGGTTCTCTTTTTTAATTTGTTAAGCAGACGAATTTCCTTCAAAAACCCGGATTGTAGGTAATTGAAAGTGTGTTACTATACTGTTTGTTAGGTACTATTAGAGTGGAGGACGAATGGTTACCCCAAAAAGTTATAAATCGTGTTGTATTGATTTGCTCAATTCGTTTTTTTTTTAATTCACAAGATAAATGCAAAAATTAAAATGCAATCTTATCGATATTTAAAAAGAATAAAAAACGTTGGATTGCGTCATTGGCTGAAACAAAAAATACTTATACACAGGTACAGGTATTTCCCTTAATGATTCATAGTGTATTAATACATGAATTCTATGTAACAACGAACCACTGAAAATGTTGATTACAACTTGATTAGATAATATCTCATTGGAATTATCCTCTACATGATTTTATGAAATTAATCGCAGTCATAAGTTGACGGTAATAGCCCGCCTCTAAACAATCTGAATTCTGACCGACTTATCTGGGGGCCCAGTCTACTAACTTACAAACATGTCAGTGGTCTTACAATGATCAGTTTTTGACAGATATGCCGTACAAAATCTGTCAAAAACTCATCATTACGAGACCACTGACACGTTTGTAAATTAGTAGACTTGGCCCAATTAGATCGCTCAGTTTCAACAAATGCTGAATCACTTCATGTAGTTCCAGTTCCAGCCGTGCGTTGTAGTCGATCGATCTAGAGGCCGTAAAAGCCAAGCATGGGTCGGACTTTATTCTGAAAGGGGTACATTTTATTGACCCATATATCATCGTCCATCACTTTTACTCTAATCTTACAGAATTTTCAGAAGCTCTAGACAAAGTGACAGCGATAAAGATGAAGGAAAAGGCAAAAATGTATAGGACTGACATAAGCTATCGAAAAGTTTATGTCAATCCTGTTGAAAATCGTTGTAGAAATACGAAACGCTTTCGAAGCGATGCGATTGTCACTTGTCTAGGCCCTCTGGTAAAATTGTCACCTTGCCTTGTCAGGTATAAGATTGGTTCCTTTTTTTTTTTTTCAGAATGCTTCAATAGATCAAAATGTGTGTACGGATTGTGTGGTGTGGCCTCCTGGGGCTGCTCGCTGTGTCGGGCGTGGCTTCCTCTCAAGGGGGCAGATACTGCTCCCTAAACACCTTCGCCACAAACTCCTCGTGGATGCAGTTCACCAAGGAGCCGGTGCCCTTCGAGTACGGGTTCGAGGACAAGTTTAAGAGCATCCACTGCTGTGTGAAGGGATACCGGAGTATTGAATGGTGAGTCTTCTTTTGTTTTCCTCCTCGTCATCAACTTTTAGAAGTGTTCTGCTGGAATAGGCTTCTTAATTGCATTCTGAGCACGTCGCCTACATCGTCAATTGCATGTATTTCGGAGAGCCTGATGCGCCACTATACAAAGTTACCTTAGTTCAGAGTTCAACGAATATTAAGCCACTTCCAGTTCCCACTAGCGCCGATATTGCTATGATATCCTAGAATACATTCTAATGAAACAATGGCATTCGTGCTATCAAAGCAGTAACGGTTTCCAGAACCCATACATTTAATCAAGTACTAGCTTCGGGCATACTAACGGATGAACTGAGTTTGTTTAATTAAACGTGTGAAAGAGTTAATAATGATTCAAAATAATAACTACCTGAATGTAAACTACATCAACAAACAGCAAGTTATAATATAAGTATTTATTCGTCGAATGTATGTAATCAAATCTGCTTCATTCCGGGTTAGTTCACTAATTCTAAATTTGGTCTTGTAAAAGGGCATATAATGACCACACTTAAAATTTAAACTTGGGCAGAAATAAGCAGGCTTGCCAATAAATTCATGCAGGCATGACTGGAGTCAGTGGACCCATCTAGCCTTTGTTATAAATGCCTAAAACAGAGGAGAACGACATTCATATGTAAAAATATCAAGTTTCCGACAAGAAACCTAAATGAGCGTAGTAAGTACTTATACCTATTTCAGTTAGATAGAACTTTTTTTTTTATTGCCGGAAACCTGCCAATGGAATACCGCCTGTGGCGACGTTTCATTCATTACAAGCTTTTATTTTATGTATCTTGATATTAGTATTCGATCTATTCAGGACTTCAACTTCATAGAAACATTAATTGGGTAACTTTGTAATGGAAACGAACCTCTCTACATATAAGTTAATACTTCAACTAAAGCATAAAGTACACATTAAATGTAAGCTTGTATATATACCACCAAATATGATATTGTTGGAAGTTTCGGGGCCGAGAGACAGGCAGGTGTGCGCTACCGCTAGCAGCGATAAGCACAAAGTTACTACGAAATACAATCTATTGTGTGCGCAAAAATAATTGATAATTGCCTGGTGTGACAATGGGCATTGCCCCCGTCATCCGTTCCTATGTTGCGCTGTGCTACGCCGGCGCCGACTGTACCGTCCACAAAATATTAATGACATCGGCATCGCCGTGAGAAAAAAAATATATCGACGAATGTGGCACAGCCATGAGCATTTAGTTATAAGATGACGTCATTGTAACGATGTTAATCATACAGAATTTAGGGTGATGTTGTATTGACATATACAGATATAGTGGTTTATTAATAGGTGTGAGATTCGTCGCTAATAATACGGGTTCCTCGTCATACTTTCGATAAATACTGTGGGTAGGAGACAAGAAAGGATATAAATCCTATGTATAGAACGCGGACACGTGTATTCCGATAAAGTGATAACATCTCGCATAAACTCTAGAAATATAGGAAAAAAATATAGCCCTACAAGCCCTACATAAAAGAAACACGCTATCCTCGCTTTTTGCCCCATTTTCTGTTCCCAACATCCCATTGTAAAGTGGGGCCAAAGCAATGGCGCCATCGGGAACTATTTGTATGTATCTTTTCCTCTTGGCCCCAACATTGGAGCCAAGGCAGCAGTGGGGCCAACGGGAATAGACTTAATTGATCGTGTTATCATTACCTCGATTACTTTTATGTAGCACTTAGCAGAATCGAATAAGAAATGGAAATGCACTTTTAATAAAGGCTTTAGGTACTATAACGTGGTTGAAATAACAATGCATAAGTACAAAGCCAGCGTTAATATACTTTCACAAAGCTTCTTCGGGGCCGATGGCAAGCAAACATATAACAATCAATCAATCTGCCTAGCGTTTTCCCAACTACGTTAGAGTCGGCTTCTAATCTAACCGGATGCAACTGAATACCAGTATTTAGCATGGAGCGACTGCCTATCTGACCTCCACAACCCAGTAATTGGGTAGTACGATACCCCTTAGTTAAGACTGTTTGTCAGACTTTCGGGCTTCTGACGACCCATAACGACTGTCAAAGATCCACGAATGACAGCCGGGGCCAACGGCTGAACATGCTTTCTGAGGCGCAGAGGAGTCTCGGTATGTAAAGGGGGTCACCCATTCACGGACCAAGCCCGGCAAGCGTAGCTTAGCCTGATGGATCGACCCGTGCGGCTGTTATTACTTAGCCACGAGCGCCTAAACAAACAAACATACAAGCAAACATGAAACATCCCCCTATAAGCTTCTCTTCAGACAAGTCCATATTATTTAGTCTGGCGATTATCTACATTACTCATGCATGACTTATTTAAAATTGAAATATGGATGTAAATTAGAATGACATTCTGTCTAAATGTAACAAACTTATAGAGTGGAAATATTACCATGACATGAAATAATAAATATGTTGAAAAAGCAGATTCTAACTAAAATATTGAAGTTGAAATTAATTGGCTTTCGTTATACGAAAGCCAATTAATTTCATGCAGTATGCTATACACGGTCCGTTGCAGTTCTCGGTAAAAGTTTTAACAATTATGCCCTTGATGAACAATTTGTTGTTCCAGTAACTGTGCTTTCCTGTAGGCAAAGTAAAAAATCAATTGGTAGTGCGATTTCATCGAATTGCCTCGTCACTGGTGCGGTATGCGGCTATTCAAAGTAACTGTGTTGCATTGTTTGTGCACTCTCTGCTACATTTACTTCAATAATGGCAAATTAATTTCCTGCTTTAACCTTTTATGAACCGCTGATCGAAACCAGTGTCGCGCAGCTTTGGTCATTACTCGTTTGACTAAAATCAATTATCTTTATTGCTCATTCATTAATGATCATAATTGATTCGATCATTACTTTATCTGTAGGATTATCAGCTATAAATTCTCACAATCGTTCTACTGTGCTACCCGGATGTATTCCAAGTTTCCAACTACCACTTAAAAACTCGTTTCAGTAACACCCAACTAATAACGATATTTTACGCTTTTAAGTAAACTATTGCCAAATAATGTCAGTTCGCACTTATCTATATTGTTTAGAAAAGAATTATTTGACTGAGCATAAATCGGCGGAGGTGTTATTTATCAATATGTACGGCATGAGTGCACCTGGTGCGAAAACAAGTACGATTCTGAGAAGTAGTGATTGCTAGTCGTTACTCCGCCCGCCACCCGCCGCCTGTCCGCCGTCACCAGCATCCATCTTCGATGTATACCTGAACACTAATAATAACTGAGAAAAATACATATTTTACTACTGAACATAATCATATTGATGGTTATGCTATAACGGTGAACATAGATTTAAGCAAAACAGTTAGGAACGGAAAGCATTTCGTCGATAAGCCTGTTATTTGCCACTTCTAGGTCCGTTAATAGTTCTGAGATTGTGTCGTAGTAAATATCTATATTGATACAATCTCAACAAAGACCGAATGGACTACATTTATTTGCGTGACTCACAACGCTTGTGATATGAAACTCTAGGCCGTCGGACCAATGGATTATGTCATTATCCACTTGTAACAACTTGTTAAATTGCAAACCATCCATAACATCATCACGCACTACATGAAAGTTCTCAGAAATCTTTTTAAATGTGCAGTTATTTTTTTATGCATTCACAAGGTATCTATTAAAGTTGGAATAACCTGTCATTGCATCGCAGCAACCGTAAATACCACCTTCTCGACAATCCATGCAATTCTATTTCTTTTGCGTTATGTTGCAATAGTTTCAAATTATTATCAATCACGATTGCACTCCTGTTGTTATCGCGTTTGATGAATCACGTCTTAATCAAATTAGCGATTACAAATGTGTGACATGCCCACCGTTTGTCATCACACAGATCAGATATAATGGTAACAATACCCATTCCTAGTCGTTCAAATTTTTGTTATGTTCATCCAGATAGACGAGGAGCACCGAGAAAGGCATTAAATATACCTGAACTGTAGGTACTTAGCTTTAGCTCACTCAAATCGTAAAAGTCAGCTGTAATGTAGTTATCTTTGTATTTGATGACATAGGAGATGCTACATCGGCAACCTGCTGCTTCATCATGTCCCTCTTCTTATTTATTTGCTTGAACCTTCATGTATTTTCATTGGTAGTACACGAGTCTTACCTTACATAATGCCACATGACATTTTCTACCTCCGCTCCAGTCGACATTAGGGTTACCTACGTTTTTCTGATTCTAATCGTTGATACGTTATATATTTTATATTTTTAACCTATTTATAAGTAAGTATTGCTCACGAGTAAGTTTATTTGAAAATAGTAGTTTTTGGTCTTTACTTATATACTGCAATATAATCAATTTTTAAATGTAATCACTTTAAATATGGTACCTGCATGAATTGATTACCCAGTTAAGGATTAGAACGTGATTATGGATGTGTGGGTGTGTGTAAAATAGTCATGTTCAACATGTACTGCGTGGGGCACTCGTCCATATGCGTGCTTGAATGTAGTATATTCGCGGATTGGCGTAGTTGTGCCAACGTCACAGTGATTTCGCCATAAAATAGCGACACGACTACGCACGTGGTAAGTACTTGTTTAGGTACTGGAGACAATTCCGAGAAATCAGTAAGTAAATAGTTTCATAACAAGCGCGCAAAAAATTAATATGCATAATGCTAACATTATTAATTGTTAGGTTTAATATCAAGGATTTTTATTTGCATCAAATCCATTGGTCTGTTGGCAAAGCTTTTGTATATCTCGTTGCAGCACTTTGTGTAAGGAGATACGTTAAAACAGAGTTTGTAGACACCATGGCGTGACAGCTTGACGTTAATTCAAGATAACAAACTGCAACTGTAGACATTTGTGCACAGATTAGCAGAGCCATCGCCACTGACGATGACAGCACTGACGGGCCAATGAGTAAGCAGCTAGCTAGTAGTGAGCACGTATTAATGCGTGAAATTAGTTCGCTTGACATCAGCGATTACTGTAATCATATCGTCTGTTAACTTGAACTTCTTGCTGACGGGAATTTTTATTGCTTATGAAGTTTATTTTTTTTGTGTCTTAAACGTTTGCATCAATGGTATAATCAATTAGCACTGCCTTTTTTCTTCTTTCGCCTATCCATTTTTTACTCCGTATTTCGCATTAACTCGAGCGTGTCTGCGCTGAAATAGTGTAGTGCAGGGTTCTAAGCTTTCCGTGTGTCTTAGTCCCAAGCCACAATAATCCTAAATCCGTTACACTCATTGCCATAGCTTTCAATTCGACATGAATGTTCATGTTCATTCACGCATTGAAATCTGTTTATATATGTCAGAATGGAAACTTATAATTGCGAATGCAAGTCTGTTGGAATAATGAGCTACTGGCTTTAAGAGCTAAGCGTTCTGATTTCGTTTGTTGTCGACTGTACAGCATTCATCGTTTTAATGTATTAAGGCCTATCAGTATCAAAGGCGATAAATCACCTGGAGTGGATGGACAGGCTCTCGCTGCGTCAGTCTCACGAGGGCACAGCGAGAGTGACATGTGCATGTCAGTGTCTTGTAATAAATCCACCGCCAACGGCGCTCACGCCGGAACGGGTTCGAGCCGGCGATTTTATTTTATTACCCCACTTTTACTTTTATGCTAAACCGCTTCCCACTGATCCAACCCTTTATTTTATTCAATTCAACGCCTGTACATTAGAGAATTTGATTTTACATCGTTCACGCGGTTTTATGGTTTTCGCCCTGCTGTTTTGGGATGATAAGTTACCACTGTTTCAAGAGTGTAATCCTTTTCAATCACGCAGTCTCGTGTTCTAAATTTCTTCAAATCGGTTCAGCCGTCAGAGGCTTGATTGAGTGCCCAAACTTTCGCATTTAGAATGTTCTTTCTTGCACTTCGGTTTATCTACATGTTTAGACTTGCCAACATTGAACCTTATCAATATTCGTGTCATACGTACAAAAATTCTTGGTAGAGAGTCGTGCTAAGTCAATGTTGGCGATTTTTTGTCACGTCTGATTGCTATCAGACCGATAATGATTAGCGAGAACCCACGATCTTGATATTACTTGTAGTGGATGTTCAATTCAAGTAATGTTAGTAAGTTGTCTGTTGTGTCGCCTCGGATTCTGAAGTGTACCGTTGGGTCCTCATTCTTATTTAGTTGACAAAAGCCTGGTGTCGTTGTGAATAGTGTGCGGGTGTAGCTGGCGTCGGTCGCGGCCGGTATCTGCGAAGGTATCGCACGTCGCCGCAAACCTGTATTGTGGCGGTTCCCGGAAGGCTCTTTGTTGCGCGCCGGCTCCCCCCGCGCCCCCCGCCATGCATCGTCCCCCCGCTGCTGCCTGCACCGCTGCTGTGGGAACGATGAACGATCTCTCCTGCTCTTTACCCCACTCGCAGCTTGTTAATCACCGTTAAAATTTAAATGTCACGCATCTGGCTCTTATTCACATTGTTAAATATATACAGCAAATTCATTCCATAATTTTTTCCCACTCTAAAAAGTCATTGTTGTGATAAAAATTACTCCTGAACTCGGTATTTTAATAAGAAACTCGTTATCTTCCAAAGTCAACAAACCATTCAGAGCGAGTTCTGTTAGCAGTTTATCTTGTTACGAAAAAGAAACGATACTGCACATTTGCACACTGTAGGTACCGTAAGCAATCGTCAAAACGGTTTTTACACTTTCTGCTTTCATAAATAATGTAAAGCTCGATGTGGATCCATCATCCATTAATTATTGCAATACTCCGTTCTTTGTATAAATATCGGCCGCATGATCAGCAATAATTAATTTTCAATATAGAATAGAATTGAAAACCAGAGATTATTTTGATAAGTTAATCCAGAGTTAAAACCTTGCACTCAATTGACGTGTCAATAGAGAAACCTCCTCAAAATAAGTATCGGAAACTGTTAATGAAGTGGCCATAAAATACACAAAACGAGCATGGACAACCCACTGGGCCCAAATAAAAACCGACAGCATGTCCCGACACGTTCCAATGACTCGATTTGTTGAACCGATTATTTTTAACCGGCTTTATAACCGTCTTCAGGTAGTAGACTTCACTTTGTTTTACAAATTCGGTGATTGCGTTATCTACTTAACATCTTGTAAAAGATTATTTGAAATTGATACTGTTTGTGCTCGCACTTTAGCTACCTCATCCACTAAAATATCAGTTTTAGCATTTCAACGTAACAGAAACAAGATTAAGATGAAAGCTATTTCTTTCTACTATTGATTTCCTGTAATTATCTTCTTCAGATAACATTCTATTTTTACTTATTACTTGCTTGAGGAAAAAACGTAAGGTTGGATTGGATGAGCCATCATCAAAATTCTTCTAACGGATACTGGTCATTATGTAGAACTGCGTGAATTCTCAATTTCGAAATTCCCAGACAAAGCGTTCGCGATCGGCCTGTGTTGATGAATCAGCCATAAGCCAGGTCACTTCTTTTTGTTCGCGTATGCTCTAGCGCACGGGACGCGAGGTCGAGGGTGCTCGCATGCGCACGCCAGCGCAGCCTTCACAATGGACCGTTTTATTTATCTACAATATTGATCTCTCTCAAGTTATTCTTTTTTTCCTCCCTTCCAAAGTAGGTAACAATTCTTTTGTACATATTTTTTGTTCACATATATTTCACCGTAGTTGTTATAGCAGACAAGGAGGTGTTCCGTGTGAATAGAACCCTCAATTATATTGTATTGTCCTAGAAGATTGCTCCCACCGTAGCCTTCTGTGAAGGGTGTTTGCGTAACATTTGTGATGCCCCATTATTCGCCACTTGATACTCAAAGCGTTTAAATCTTCTACAGCTTTTGATCCATTAGTTTATGAATAAGTTGATTGAGTAGAATCGCATGTGGTCTTAAGGATTCTTCTGAAGGTGAAATCGTTTTTCGTTCCGTCTACTTAGATGTCAGGTGATTTCGAAACGGCTCAGTCTGAATAACTCATTAATTACAATATCAATCACTTGACAAAAGTTTTATTTAAGGTCCTTCAATAATATAATAAGTAATTTGCTTTGGTACCTGCTCTAAAGCTGTACTCAATAATTGACACAAAAAACTTCAAAATATATTCAAATCCTAGACAACACGTTTCTGGTTTCTATAGAAGCCTAGGGGCAAGTCGGTTCAGTTTGGAGACGATCGTCGAATGCCTCACAAATTAGTTATGATGAGCGGCTACCTGGGCGTCTGTGTCTCACGATCATTAAATGTCTCTCAACGTCTGTTGTGACACTCGTGTCACATTGATGTGCCACGTTTTTTACAACAACCACACAGGCAGTTTTTATAAGTCTAAGTTACTTTTTAAACATAATTAAATTCGTTAAATTATAATTTGTAATATAATCGATGCGACCACGGTCATGTTTAAAACACTATTGCGTTTATTTTCTCGGAACAAATAGTCAAAGACCTCATCGCGATGTGTAAAACAGCAACGCGTGACTTTACCGGTAAGCGTAACATAAGAGACTTCATTCTTTGGAAAGCTGGTGAACGGTAATGATTTCAAACGGAAATGTCAGTTTACTGAGATCCGATGGCCGGGCTCCGGACCGCGGCCACCACCGGCACCGGTCCGTTCACACGCCGGTGTTTTTACTTCACAAATACATTCTATTCCAATAGCCAATATTGACATGACATGGATCGACGAGTGCGTCCCCCATTCTGTATTTTTTGTCATCCATTGAGCATTTAATAACCGTGTAATGTTCTGTAATCTACTCGACGACGCCGTTTGGATTACCTATAGATATCACTTAGTTAGTGGCTTTTTCAAATGGATTGGTTCTTCTTTCTTTTATCAAGTAGCCATACAGTGTTAAAGCTAAAAAGTTCATTGTAAGACCACCGTGTCGAACATTAGCGAGGAATGTCGCTCGCATGGGAAACCCGATATTGAGTCTCGGGAGCACGGCACGGGGAGATACATATTAAACGCTTCATTGTGAACACGGTGTCATGATAAAAATGAATGTCACATATTAGCTTCTGAAGTGAGAATATTAAACGTACGGAATGCGATTTTTTGCTGCGTCGATACGCATACTGAATCTGTGAATCGTTGGTGTCAAAGCTCGCCTGAGCTTGCGTCTGCGTCGGGCGCTTAATTCTCGGCCGCATAATTCATGCAACAATAGACATTGCACAGTCGTCGAATCGTATGGGTTTCGAGAAATGTGGCGCGGGCTCGTTATGACGCCGCTGCACGTCCGACAAATGGCTTCATCGTGAAAATTAACATTCGGCCAGCATCTCGCGGGCTCGGTCGCCGCCCCTCGCGCCTCCTCCGCGAGCAAATATTGAATCGTCGCCGACTCGCCGTCCTGGGACCTCCGCCGAGGTGTCGCCTTCTCGGTACACGGACACGTCAACAGTTTTTTTATTTATTGTTAAAGAGAATTCGAATTCATTCATGCTAGATACATTGACACTATGCTAGGTAAAGTGTTATTGAAAACTCGGTCTCCGTTTACTTGTTGGAATCATATTCAAGTTGAAGTTGTACGGTAGATGTGTAATGACACCACCAGCTAGAACTATCATATTTCATTTTAATATGAAATAGTTGAGAGGTTATAGACACTTGTGTTTCTAGCCATTGCAACGACATTCTTCAGTAATTAATTAGATTAGTAAAATCTACGGGTCTGCGACGCCAAATATTAGGTCGACTCGACCGCGATGCCATTTCGTATCATCTCACAATGATCTTACCATCGAAATACGTAACTACTTAATTATGACATGAGCAATTGTGCAATTCTGTTTATTTCTACATGTGCAATTTTGCAAATGTGTTTTAAAATCCACCGGCTCGACATCTTCATATTATTATTGTAGTACAACTCAATAAATAATTATTGTTAAAGTTTTTGCGATTCTGAGCGAAAATGACCAAGAACCAATACGAAAAAAATAATTGACCAACTATTGCACCACTTTGTAGTGATTATTAGTTTGCTGATTGCTTTATCAAAGAAAAGCATTCAAATAGCAATTAAACGGTTCTTAATTACATAACTGCTCTGAAAGCTTCAAAGTTAGCTAAGAATTAGGTACTGTATAAGGGTCGCCTTCGCATTGGGTTTTGGTCCACCGAGAGTAGGCGTAGACGCCGCTTTTTGTCACAGACATACGTACACTCGCGAACATATTTTCACAATAATAAATATAGCACAAAATAGGACTGTGAGACATTCAAAAGACATCACCAATAGGTATAATAATATTTTTCCTTTCTTTTGCAATAATTTTCATTTTGTCGGAAAATCCCGTGTTTTCGTCAGTAAAATCTATTTTGAAATCGACTACCAAAACTAATACAATGTTCGTGCGGCGTAGACGTTGCTGCATAGTCGCTGCTACGCAGCCTACGCAGCTTCTACGCACGTAGCCTACGCACCCTCTGCGTAGCGTATAGCCTACGCACCTTCTACACACGCCTACGCGGCCTCAACGCCTACGCCGAACAAAAGACACACTTATTACCTGCAGGCGTAGCATGAGCACCGTTTTGTCGACGGAAGAATAGACAAAAATGACGTTTCCTGTAGACAGTAGACAGTACGAGACGGCAGCAAAATAGAAAGAGTCAACTGCACTTTTTACGAAATTCACTCTTTTACATAATTCGACTCAGAATTCTTTGTTTTATCATAGGATTTATCGGTTGTCAGTGTGATTTTGACAGTAAGGATAGAAAACTTTTTTCCGAAATAGTTTACATATAAAAAGACCTAGACAAAGATCGTTTGAAATGAAAGACAAAATGACAGATTGTAGAAAGATTTCTAAGGTGGATGTCAAAAATGAAGAAACGAACTGTCACTTTGTATAGAAAAAGCTATGTCTATTCTTCGTAGAGATAGAAAGTGCCATGCTACGCCTGCTGAGCTATCAGAATTTCAGAATGTCATGTTTTCTTAATTACGATTTCGTATACCTATTCAAAGTACTGTATATTCATACAATCATACCGCATCGAGCTGCTATTTCTATGGCTGTGTATTTTCGGATTAGGTCTAAGATCTGTAAAGATTTGTAAGAGGAAAAAAATAATAACCTCCTAACAGTGATTTACGTTTTTACTAAATCTCTATCTCTTTCCCTAATACCTTACGAACTGTCTTGACAAATGGCACCTATATTTTGTTTCGTTCCGCATTATTTGTCATCTTCTACACATCTCTGTTTTGGTGAAAGTGGAGCCTTGAGGTTGGTTACTTCTATAGTAGGTACCTACATCTAAACATCGTGTCTGCCTGTGAGTCACAAACACGTGGCATCGCCGGCTGAGTCTAGTTTTTTGTGGTAAGTTGGTTACAGTTTTTATTGCATCATTTTCAGTCCCGTAGAGCGTATATTTAAAATTAAAAGTTCCTTCACAGAAATAATAATGAAGTAGCTAGCCGGATATCATAATAAAAGTAGATTACAAACAGAGTAACCGGAAACGTACGATCGAAGTAAGTTAATAAAAAGCTTGTAAACTAATAAATCTCTCAAAAATCTACCTCTAATTAAATAATTCTTATAAATAATAAAACAAATATTCTTTTTAATATAGTATAATCTTCATCATATAAATTACAAATTCCCATTTACTATTAAATATATTGTTAAACGAAAAAAATTCAGGAAGGACCAGGAATGAGAACTTTGCTAATGAAGGCAACGATTGCTTATGTTATTAAGATCCTTTCGGTTGACTTTACATATTTCATTATCCATACTATCGAATCTAATATTATAAATTCGAAAGTAACTCTGTCTGTATGTCTGTCTTTATGTTACCTTTTCACGCCTAAACCACTGAACGGATTTCGACAAAATTTGGCAAGGAGATAGATGGCACTCTGGGGAAAGACATTATACATCTTATCGGCATACCGCGCGGGCGAAGCCACGGGTGGAAGCTAGTTTATTATGAAAATACATTGCTCTATAGGCAAATTAATTATAATCATCCCTAAGATATAGGTCAGATCTGTGATTGTAGAACTTGAATGTCGGGGTTACACAACATACGGCATACTCAGTAACAAACTACGTATACATGGCTTTTCTTTTTAATTCCGTTTAAATTAAAATAAGTAATTGTAGTTGTGTGTGGTCTGATCCTAATGCCGGACCGAACTGAGCTTCTGCAGGCGTAGCATGAGCACCGTTTTGTCGACGGAAGACTAGACAAAAATGACGTTTCCTGTAGACAGTACGAGACGGCAGCAAAATAGAAGGAGTCAACTGCACTTTTTACGAAATTCACTCTTTTACATATTTCGACTCAGAATTCTTTGTTTTATCATAGGATTTATCGGTTGTCAGTGTGATTTTGACAGTAAAGATAGAAAACTTTCTTCCGAAATAGTCTACATATAAAAAGATCTAGACAAAGATCGTTAGAAATGAAAGACAAAATGACACGATTGTAGAAAGATTTCTACGGTGGATGTCAAAAATGAAGAAACGAACTGTCACTTTGTATAGAAAAAGCTATGTCTATTCTTCGTAGAGATAGAAAGCGCCATGCTACGCCTGCTGATAAGCTAAGTACCTTATTACCACAAACCGTGTTTATCAGTTGTTTAGCCTAAACACAAAAGTTTTTGTGGTAAGACTCTTTGGGCCTTGTTGTACCCTGTGTATGTTTTTATTTGTTTGTTTTCATTTGTTTAATCTTCACCTCACTCATTATTTAACAGGCTTTTTGTCAAACTACAAACTCTCTAGTACTCTGAAGCCTTACACCTCATCTAGGTTTTAAAATTGACGTGTATAAGTGTTTGTACAAACATACTTACGGATTAAAAATAATTTATCATTTACACAGTTTTTTTTAATACGAACTTATCCCTTCGTAGTTTCGTAGGCTTCATAAATATAAGAAAGCAGGTACGCTTAGGGACTTACGCGATGTTGCACTATTTATTATGCATTAAAAACAGTCAAAACGATTCAATATTAATACTCTCAAGGAGCCTTATCCTTTGACTCTTCAACACTACGCATAACAATTTTAATTAGGTACAACTTAATTATGCCTATTTTATTAGCTGTTGCCCACAAATGGAGGACTTTACGTAGTATTTTACGATGTACATAAATTCATCTGACATGTCTATTATTTCCTTACTTATTAGCTACTGTTGAACTAATCGGGCAGAACCGCAATGTGTGGTTATTCGCGAAACGACCTGCCACTGCCAATTAGCTAAGTTTAAAAAACTTTATTTTTAGTTAACTATCCAATGCGCGAGTTTATAACTAAGTAATTTTTTACACTTTCTGCAATATCACTATTCGTTGTGCTGTCAAAATTAAGAGCCCGTTTACACGTACTACAACCACACCACATCGAAGCAACAAAATGTGGGCAAGCAGTGGGAGTGGTTACGTGTGTAGTGTCGCTGCAACTTTTTGCAGTTGCGTTGTCGCTAGTAGTTGCGATGTGGTTACGTTGTTTGCAGACAGGCAGATCCTTGTGGCGGCGACGTCGTCGCATTGATGTGGTCTGTATCGCCTTCACGGTTGATTTTTACGACCAAATGTGGTCCGTGTGAAGAGACCGTTCCTTTACATACAGTTAGCGCCCGTCCACGTGGTTTCGTTGTGGTGTGGCTGTGTGTGATCGGGCCCTAAGTCAGCAATCGATACGCGGCTTTAGTATCCATGCCTATAAAAGCAAACAAAACCTCTTTTAATAAATTATTGAGATGGAAGGGTCGATCACATGAAAGCTTTTCGGGCGATTCAAGAATATTTTACTGAACGAATGGCAGCTTATACGAATATACGTTTACAGCGTTACTCAGACTCTGAGATTGTAAAATACTTAGTATATTTCAATAAAATAACGTTTACAAAGAATGTCGCTAAAGACAGCGAGTCGTTAAATGAGTCGCTTAGGCGACTACTTCTTGGTATCTCACTTAATTGCCTCTCAGTTATTTAATAACACTCACAATGTCATGTTCGCAATTTACATAAGCTTTTTGCCGGAGCTATAATTGTTCATTATAATGTCTGTGTAATTCAAGCCAGTTCTCTAGTGCTAGGGAATTATCCTAATTCAAGGTTACACGCTGCATGCAAACCTTTTGCTTATTAGAATAACACTCAATACTGTTTCACCCGATTGTGCATACCAACGGCCTAATCCTGCTTCGTACGACTTATGTCTTATAAATAATTCTACGACGCATGTCGATGTAACGAACGATATTGAACATCCTGATGTAAGTCGGCGCATGTAACTGACATGGCGATGTTCTCAATCACATAACGCGGTGCATGCTAGTTGCTGGGATTATTAGTTATCGTTGGCTACCAGGAAGACTAATTGCACGAGTATGTTTGTCGATATGTGGGCCGATTAGCGAGAAGATGCTTGCGTGCGTGTAAGATCCGCCGCGCGGCCAGCCCTGCGGCTGCCTGCTGTTGTCCAGCGCACGCAATCACGCACATGAGCTTTCTAGCCGCTCATATTACATTTTCTACGTAGCGACCAGTGCAATTTCCATGTCAATTTCCTTTACTTAATGTATGAATATGTGGCATCTCTGCACCGATGAAATAATATCGTAAATCTAATATACGTTATCGCACGTGCATCTTGGCAACGCGGTGCTCGCTGGAACTTATTATGCTGTCACCGTGTGTCGTGCGTCCGTCGGTCGGGACTAGCTACAGAGGTGGCCAACGTATATTACGACCAGCACGCACATTATGTCGGAATAATTTTATAATAACTACTATTTGCCAGTGTTTTCGCACTATAACAGACACGTTTAATCCATTTTATAACGTTCTCCTGCAAAAAGCTCTACAGCTGCGTATCTGAACCTACGACGATATTGTTGCATGTGAGTGACTTCATTTAAACTTCTAAAAGACTTGATTATTATAACGAAAAATTGGCAACAAAATAAATGGAATAAAGAGGGTGATTCAGTCGTTACTTAGAAGTGTTCGGCCGACTAACCTTTGTTAAATGCGTTTGAATCGTTAGGAACGTCCGCTGCTCTAAGAACGATCTTTATCAGGAATTGTGAGAATCTGAGAAGAGCAGTCGTCCGGCAGCCGGCAGCCGGCGGGCAGCGCCCGGTGCCATCCAAATCGATCATTTTACGCACCCGACGCGCATAATGAAACAGTCATTTCCGGCCGTTTCGCGGAATTGAATATTTAATATTTCGCACAATCGAGTGGTCGCCGTCGGGGCACGCACGGACGACACTGCTGCCACTACCCTTGTTAGTATTCGTCGCGTGACTCCGAGCAATAATAAATTCTTGTGCACTTGCAGTTTCACGTAGTGCCAAGAAACCGCGATCGGCTACCGAATGCTAAAATGGGTATTGTTTGAATAAATACCATCTACTGTTTCGAGGAAGATGATAAATGGCGTATTTTTAAACACTTTACCAATAAAATTGCGGTTAACTGTGAAGGAAAAATGCAGACATTAATTTAAAGTTGCTGTGTTCTTGCTCCGAGACACGAACCTCGTAGCTGGTATAGTCATTCGCATGGCGACAGTGCCGTTGTTTTCAATAGAAACATTTATAATGTGATAGATTCCCATAATTGGTAGATGGTTCCTGTTTCCGATTACGCGATACGCTCACTTCATTTAAATACAAAAGCGTACCTGTACATTGAACACCGGTAGCTTGGTGTGCGTCCGCCCGAAATTAACTACTATTCAAGCACCCGCGAGTGTGTGCCAGCCTTATTACGTAGTCTGTGCACACGAGTGTTTCACATCGCTATTGAAATTCGTAGTAGTATGCTTTTTATGAACATTCGCGGCTTATTAATCCATTAGCCACATTGTAAATACTCTTTGCGAACATATACTAATGACCGACCGTTTAGGGGAAGCTTTTTGTCCAGTTCGATGGTTCTGTAAATAACTTTACATATTGATCACTACTGATCGGTCTGATTGGATTGACTAATTTTAAAAGTTCATGTAACCACTTGTTGTTACTGAAACTATACAGTTTGATGACATAATTTATATTGAATTCAATTAAAGCTCGCTTTAAAAACTTGCAAGATTTTCTACTGCAATCCTCAGACCAAAAAAAAAGACGTGGGGCTGTTTCGTACACATGTGTGCACTTAGTGAGGTGTAGCTTGATTGTAAATGGTTGTAAATGAGTGCATGTATGCGAGTATGCACTGATCGGAGGTGTAGTTTTAGCATGCTTCACTGTATTGTTCGCAGCGCTGTCCTGGTTTTTTATTTCGTCTGAGCTGCAATTAAGCAAGAAGATCCTAAATGATCCTATGCTAAAGTTTTCTTTACACCATCCTGTATAATACAAATGCAATTAAAAATAAACGCGCAGACATAGTTCAAACAACACGCAATATGATTCGATAGGCTAGACTGTAAGAGAAAGCAAAAACATCGGCGCACAAGCAAGTTTTATATAATTTCACGGTAACGACCAGCATGTTAGGAAAAGCAGTTACCGTAGCTGAATCGGGCGAGTACAGATGTGTCGCGGACGTCGTGCTGGCGTATGTTCCCAGGCGTGGCGAACCTGCGGCGACATTCTTTGCCCATACGCAGCCGGCCCAGCCACCTGGCTGTTCCGGGACGCGTCATTACCAGCCCACAGACTACATTCCCTGGACACCAGGAACGCAAATACAAACTACCGCCTTCCTCTCCAAACTTTTTCTTTCCACTCTTGAACATGCCAGGCTGCCAGGTATGACAAACGTTGTCCCGATGTAATTATTAAGCTCGGTACGTTTTTCATACGGATAATTCTATTGATGTGGTTGGAAGCCGTTTTGCCTTAATGCATCTTCTTGTTTGTGTTTGTATAAGGAATCGACTTTAAACTAAACGATTCTAATACATGGTGCATAGTTATACACCTAGCAAGCTTAAATTAGATGAACTATGGGACACCGTAGAGAGTGTTAATCGTGACTCGTGATCGTCAGCATTCAACATTTTCTCGATTGTCTTATCTCTTATTGTTTTGAGTTATAAATATAAAACTCATATTAGTAAATAATAAATATTACAAAGGAATCAAACATTCTGTGTTCCGTTGTGTCTTTATTATAGGTTCAGAACCACTCACCCAAATTCCATAGAACTCCTTGTTTCCTAGAACCATAACTGGCGCGATCGATCATTATCGTTTTCGTATGATTACTGCTATCATCCAAAATTACTTGAAAGACAGCTGTGACGTAATTCGTTCAAGGAAACAGTTAAAATACAGCAAATGTAACTATTTGGGTTATGGTCAGCCAGTGACGCATCCGTTGTATAAAGTCTGAATCATTTTCTAATAAACTGCATCATGTAGGACAAGGTGGTCGTGAATACAGTTTATTGCGTTTTTTGTGGCCGACACGCCCCTTTATCGTTCGTGCACTCAATAGTAAGATAGTAATGTGCGGTTTAAGCGGTCGCATAACTTTATGCTGTCACTTGATGGCGATCGTTGGAGCACCATCTATCGTATCGTCTGCTAGGTGTGGTATATAGGTACAGTTGTCGCGCCCCACGGTACGAGGAACGAGCTGTGTCGTCGCCGGGAGATACCGCCGGTTTCTCGCTCACCTGTTATGCGATCAACTTTTTGCCCCACAGCCGGTACTTTGCGGTTTTTCTAATCGCTACATTCAAGTATTCCCGACGCGCATCCCTAAACCGCACTAACTGTATGAAATTGCTACATTTGTAGCCTGCAACGTTAGTTTCCGATGTTCCATGTTATTGCCGCAACACTGTCATTATTAATACATAGGAGCTCAAACGCCAACGTGTACTTACACTTGTACATATAATTACATATACCGCAAAAACGAGCCGGTGTGCGTCTTATTCTCATTACTCCTCTACAGCTGTTGCCTGTCAGAATAAATGGCTGTATTTAGATTTATCACTAAGCGAAATGTATCCGATGACATTCGAAAATTGCATCGCATGAAATTCATTGGAAATCGTTATGTAAGTGTAGGATTTATAACGAGTGTCGAGCCAGGCAGGCAGGCGGGCTCAGTGGCTCAGGCGGGGCGTGCGCCGAACGCGGCTGGCGTGCGCGCGGATCAGCGCTTTGTTGCCGAAGCCCGACGCATTACTTTTCTGCTTGTTAGCTTTACTTCACGAGCAATAGCACCGTTATTGAAAATGGGATCATATTTTCTGGTCTAAAGAATGTTTATTCACTCTACCAATAAAACGTAATGCGCTACCATTACTCTGATAGAAACTTTCCCATATTATATCTAGGCACTCTATCAAATCTTTTTGACAGGGTGAAGTATAGTTCACTGAAACAATAATTCCATCGATTTCCAGATATCCACCTATATTGAAATGTGTTTCCCGGAAAACGTGTGCGTAATAGCAATTTCCGTGAATTGTGAAGAGCATAAATAGGCTTTTTTATATTTTTATTTATAATATATCAATTGTTCAATGTTAGGTTTTCCATTTCCCACAACATATAGCGATTATTATTATTGTCATCGGTGCGTGACGGGGCAGGCATGCGATTACACTGTAATGCAAGGGAGCGACGTCATTATGCGGCGTGTGTGTGTGTCAACTGTTCGCCAGAGAAGTATAATTGCGGTTGTTTCACAGAAACGATCAGCATGCGAATGGCTCCGCCAACAAAGGGTTTAACCACGTAGAGAGTACACCGCGCCGGTTCCTCCGGGCGGTGTCAATTTGGCGTCCGCGCCGCGGCCGCTGCTAGCCCTAATTACTTCGAAGAATTCATGCAACGTGCGCTTCTCATTAGCTGCTCTCTTTGTCCGCTTTATAAAACTCGTAATCGTATCGTCTTCCAAATGATGTCATCAAAGTCATAACACGAAATTAGTTCGCCCTTTACTCACGGTGCCTGCTGCATTATTATGTTAACAAAGTACGTAAGGCTTGTTGTACAACCATTCATGAATTAACATTCCTTCTCATGATCCATTCTCTACGATGTGCCGTTTTATTAATTGACATTTTGTTACAAATTCTTACAAGCCATTGCTCGAAGGAATAAACATGAAACACTTATAGACGTGAGGTGTACGGTTGAGTTCATTATCGAACAATTCGGCATTACTGCAATAAAGACAGAAATATTTCAACCATATGTAACGATTTTTTGTTCAACTCTAAATCGGGTATTGTTTACAACTCAAAATTACTATGTTCTCATTCAACCCAATTAAGATGATATTCGTTTGGATTTGTTTAATTCGATGTGGACGGCGGAATCCGCTTGTTAATAGTTGGTTATAAAGATAACAAACAGTTCGTTCACCTTCAAATCATTAGTTGTATCTTTGACTAATTCCCCGTTTTTTGTTAAAGCACACTTAGCTCAAGTGACGTGATCGCTCTCCCACAAAAAGCCGGATACATTGCATAGCTGTTATAAATAACAATGAGCATTGAGCATTCGCTTATCAGCTGTATCATTTAATCTAGTCCGACGTCACATCTTACGTTAATGACTTCATTAACGACTAGGATTTTCCAAAAGGAAATTCGCATATAGGTACATGAATCGTCTTCTGGTGTAAAAAAAATGATAAAGTGAAATGAGCACATACTTTCTTAATAGTGAGTCTATAATCTTAAAATACTAGTTCATCGGATTTAGTCGATGTATCGATCCTATATCCGATTACTGTAATTTTGAGGCAGACATATTACAATGCTTTCCAGGTCTGCAGCCAATTTGCTTTCAAAGATGTTTGCTCAGTACCGAACCGACGGATTCCATGCAGTGATTCGCAAAAAAGTCGAATCACTGATGCGTAGAACGCGGGTCAGTGACAATAGCATCCTGAAAACAGTGGTGGAGAGCCCTTACTCCCCTTTTCTGAGGCACTATGTGGGGAGAATGGTCAGGTAGCATATTCCTTGCTTTATCGTTCTCTGCACATGTTTTTGTGTACTACTAACACTAGTGATAAGGTATTTTACTAACAAATTGGACCATATTGTTGTCTGAACTTTATAAATAAATAAAATAAAATTACCTCACTACTGGACAAGACGGACAAAAAAGAAAGTCACCTCTGGGCTCTGATTGCATTTTGTGGTTACCCGAGTAAAATTTAGCATACAGGTACAAATTGATAGTTGCTATACAGCACAGCAACTATCAAGTTAACTTCTTTGAAGATCAATATATATAGTAACATAACATAACAAATTATTCCCCGAAGGGTGGCAGGGGTATTGAATTGCCCTAAAATTAAAATTTATAATTAAAAATGTAGTTGTACCAAACGAATGCTGAAACTGAACGAAAATGGATGAATACTAATTACTGAATATATTTCAATTAAAACTTGGTGGTATGAAAAGTAGGTAGCGTACGTTTTTGCAATTCAAACAGAAACGATGGTGTTTCATCGGTTTTTTTTACCAACTAACTACAAAATGGTGTGGTTCCAAATATGTAGTGGGATCGGCAAAGGTTCTATGTCCACCACTGTAGAACCACCTACTGTCAATTACTATAACTCGTTTATATAAATTTATATGTATTTGGGATTCCATAACATTCATTGTACATAAATAGTTAATTACGTTTATTTGAATCGGTTATTTTCTGCTTCCGTTTGGCTTTCTGAATACTGCCGTTATGATCTAATTATTAACTACACTAATACATCCAGGTTTAGTTTAACTGAAATCTCTGGAACGTGTTTTGTTAAGTCTGTTTAGTGTTATTATATTACTATTTGTAATAAGTTACTCCTCGATTGGTGTATCTGTGCTAAAAGGAAGTCTGAGAACTGAGAACTGATTATTATTTGAGCCTGGTTCCTTCTCCAATATATTACTTCGTTTATAGTCATATACCATATAGTTATGCATGGGTATGTATCTCCGTTCGCAAGGAGGCTGCATGCGAATGATTTGTGGTGAGCGGTGAGGGAGTGCAACCCGACACACGGTCAAAGACCGGTTCGCGTTATTTCGGAAATATTCGGAGCTTTTACAGGAGAGGCCGACGATGCGCCCGCGCCGGCGGATGACCTCATCGAAGATTTCTTTTTGTTTCAACTTTTAAAATAACGACGTTTTCCTGCTACACGACAGACAACATTAATTATACTTAACAGATTACTTACATACTTTCTGATATCTTTTTAAACACGTCAGAATATCAAGTCAACTTTAAGTGAAGGCGCACATTCCATAAAGTTGATTGCAAAGAAACGTTCTAGCTGGGACCGCATGGCCACGCGTATTATCCGCCACATTTGTCGATGCTCCGGCTCGGAACATGTAAGAAAACAAAAAACTACTGTTTTTGTCGAACACTTGTTGCTAATTAAATTAAACGTCCTCTGTCAGAATCGTTAACGATGTCATAATGAGTATCATTACATTTGCGTTTTGCTCTTTTACATGGAGTAGTTGTAATAATTGGTGGTGATACTAATAGATCGCTGTACAGACGTCAGGCTCTATTTGCTGCAGGCGGCGGCGCGGGCGCAAGAAACATGCAGTTTCTGCCGGTACAGCTACAGCCATAGAGCATTACACGCACACAACTATATGGGAATCTAACAATATACAGCTATTTACTTGATATCTACTAAGAATGAATCATGATCATAAATTACAATCTACGACCTACGTAACAGATTTCACAAATTCTATACAGATACGTAGGTAGGACGTTTGTAAACGCGCCTCCAACAGTGGTTTATTTTAATAACTGCTCATCAATGGTTTCCATACATCGTCATAAATTCGCGATTCATATCAATATACTGATGCGTGCGTTGCGTGAGTCATTACTTTGAAAAAAGTTAAAAATATTCGCGTCGTTCTCCCAGGGACACTGGAAAGTGGAATGAAGATTGTAAACATGCGCTCTTGATATGTTTTCTCGGAAATTGTCACGACTCTAGTGCAAATAATAGCTATGAACAACACCAACGGCAACGTGCAGGCTAGGCATTAGCTTCATGATATTTGCTCTGCGTGTGTACTCACAGAAAATACTTAAATTATGGGATTAAGATATGGTGATATTCACCAGTTTGTGTGTGATTTGTGCGAATTTGTGTATTCCCTTATCCCGTGTTCTATTAACAGAGGATATTCGCCAGATAACAGCTCACGCTTCTGAGAAACAATTCGAACGCGGCCTTGCGATGAAACATCGCTCAAATGTTTGTTTTCCTTTCAAACGATTCAAAAACGGCTCCCGCAAAATTTTACTGTTCACGGGAATCGGTAGCTCTGCGACGTTTTGTTTGCATAAGGCGGATTCGCTGAACAAATTACAGCTGTTCGATTTCGCCTTAAACCGAATGTCTGGTTTTAAATATTCTAAAGTTTGAATTGTACGTGTAAGTGTATTTCAATCTGTCACCGCTGCGCATTTATCAATTTACGGAATATTAGAGAGTCGTGATTTCTCCGTTGACGAGTGACTGCATTGCAGTATTTCGCAGAATCACTTAGCTGTCATCGACGGCGGCTACATTACGCCACCACCCGCTCTGGCGGAATGGCGCTCCATTACCCGTGTACTGGGAATTATTTCCTGCATGTACACACATGCCGGTTGATCTCGTCGCGCAATGACAATGGCGCAGCATTAGAGGCGTGTATCTCACAAAACGATCAATTCACAGAACGCGATAATTTCCTTGTTAAGTACACGTCCGCTAATACTGCTTTAGGATGCGGGTTTTCCATTACGTTCGAACAAACAATTACAAAAACTTAAGTCTCTGTTCGGACAGCTCCAAGACCTTCCAAACATGAGTACCTATTTGATGAATAAAAAACAAGGTTTACGTATTCAATTAGCAATTACATGGATTGAAATGTTTGAAAAGTTCGCGTGCAAGAGTCAACGTAGGGTTTTTTTGCTTTCCTTTTAACTTAGCCCAGCTTATCGACTAGAATACTAAAGATAAGCATAGCAAGCCTCTTCCTTTCTGCTAACTTGCTGTGTGTGCCTAAATAAAATATTCTCATGTAGATAAGTTTTACAGTAAAAATAACTAAGTATTATGGTTTTACCACGCACTTTTGGGTTTTACCATTTAACGTTGCAAAATGCGAGAATAACGGGAATCCTTATTTGTAATGCATCGTTCATTAGGTACCTACACCTTAATCAGAAAACCTGCACTAAGTATATGAATATGATTGAGGAGAACTCATCCATTGATCATCATCTGCTTAGCCTTTTTCCAACTATGTTGGTTGGGGTCGGTTTCTAATCTTACCGGATGCAGTTGATGAAAACCAGTATTTTACATGGAGCGATTGACTAGTAAATAAATAAATATAGAACACATCTTTACGATACAAAATTTTGTGTATTGTAAGCTCAAATGCACCATACTTCTCTCATGAAAGATCATAATAAAATCCACAATTTGTTTCAGGTTCAAAGATGGCGTCGCTTACCCATGGTCAGCAGGGGTGTCCAACCTTATTCTGTACCCAGAGGCTGCCAACCAGACGCTGTACGCGCAGCGGCCAGCGAGGGCTGACTCCGGCAACTATACCTGTCGTCTATCAAACGAGACGCACATGGAGACACATACTGTCAAACTCAACATTTTAGGTGAGACATATTTTATCTGAAATGCGGAATCTGAACATTCTAATGGAGCCCTACCTCTCGAACTGGATATACACTTAATCTTTAGTCATTCTTAAGACGAAAGCTTCAGGATAGCCCGCAAAATTCAATTTTTCTTACGTTTTTTGCAATTTGCAGGTCAGTGTCAGGTTGTATGTTGATTAAGATATGATTCGTGGCCGTAATAAATATGGCTTTACAGAATCATAATTATTAAAATCAGCAATACAACTCTTATAGTTTCATGTAAGTGCATTGAATGTCTCCTTCATGAAATCATGACATTTGGCACTTATATGAACTTAAAGAGTTGTATTGCTGATTCTAATGATTATAATTCTGTAAATCCATATTTGTTACGGCCGCGAATCATATTTAGATGAACATACAACCTGATACTGACCTGCAAATTGCAAAAACATTACAAGAACTGCAAATTGTAAGAAAATTTGAATTTCACGGGCTACCTTAGCGCATCCCCCTAATCCATCTGGTGTCTGGAATACAAGTTCTGGGTAATGTCGTTTTACGGTTAGATCAGATATACCTATCCTATTTGAAGATTTATCCTATCCTATTTGAAAAAAAAACCTGTTTAGACAATACTCCATACCATAGTTTGTCTCACCGCAAATGGATTTGTCTGTTACTTTTCTCTATGCGTAGACAGTATTGTCTTTCGGTCCACCACACACTTATATGGCCGTAGTAACTCCTTAAATTGACAAATATAAAATGAGGAAAAGCTCTCATGTTGAACCATTATCTAGCTCTGTGGGAGGTCCAGACTTTATATTATTTATCGAGTCATAAATGTACACACTTATATATTTATATTATTATAGTAGGCTTTATGATACTACGGCTGTGAACAGCCATCCCATAACACTTCAGCTGAGCTAGAATAGATCGTCGTGATACAAATGACTACGGTTATTAAAATTACGACTTACACATAACCTATAACAGTTATTCCGCTCGTTTCACAACATTACGTGTGACCTAACATCTTTAGTTTAAGCGTTTTATTGTAAGTAAAATAACAGTACTTTATTGAGTAAGCGAGACGGTTCCGTACGAGGAAAATATGTATCAGCTAACATTCCGATTCACAGAAAAACCGACGGACGCACCGAGAACAATGTTCATTTCGAAAGATCAGTGGTTGGAGGAGGGGGGAGAGTTACGACTGTACTGTGAAGCTCTCATCGGTAAGCAATACACCTACGTTGTTTTAAGCATGGAGGAAAAAGAAATGGAGCGACACCGGACAATGGACAAGTGAAAGTGGCACTCGAGATCTGCAGTTCATAGTTCACTAAGCTGACCTAGTCGTTCTGCCGCGTCCGACTGACATATGCCTTGAAGTCTCACCCTTTTATGTCAGCTGCCCGCTACTTTCATAGACCGAAATCAAATCTCAATATGATCAGTTATTGTTATTTTTATCAACTAATCACAGTCGGCTATCATAAAATTATCTTATCCAATTTTCGGAAAAATATATTTAGCCCTCCGTTTCTTTCTCCTTTCTATGAAAAGATACTAATATCTAATCAGATCTGATAGCCTTAACTATGAATATTGTGCAGGTCGGTCGTTATTGGCGGATGCCCGCAGCGACCTCCGGTGGCGAAAAGTGTGGCCTAACAATACTGAGGGCGACTTGCTACCCACACAGACTGAAATCAAGACCACCCGGTGAGTCCCTCGTTATGTTCAATACCTATGTCAATATTTACCCTGTATAATATGAATAAGTTATAGACAAGATGTCGTGTGTGGAAACTGCTTTTGACTGTCGAAATTTTGTTTAAAGATAATTAGAGCGAAGTGCCTATTCTTCGAATTTAATTGGTCGAGGTTTAAAAGGTCTTTTTCTCTCCTCGTTTCATTATTTCACTTATACAAATAAAATAACTGAAAATCTGAAAAGGGTTCATTGTACTCCTCATTAAGTACAACTTTTAGTAAGGGACCAACCCTGAAATGGCAAAAGAGGTTTTCAGTTATTTACTTAATTCGATAAGACATTGTATAAGACCTAGAAAACAGGCAAATACAAAAGTACTAAAGACCTATTAACATTACAAGTAGCTTTTACAGAATTCAACGAACAAAGGAGTTTCGACTTATCATTTTCTTACAATAACATGAAAGAACGTATCTAATTATGAAGCACTCAAAAGTTCGATAGATTCTCGATAATAAGCGTAGTACCGCCTACAGACATCTGCAAGCTAGAGGTCAGCCGGTGACCTTTCATTGTGGCTGGCGCTTTTACTTAGAAGAGAAAATGCGTGGTTTTTTACGTTAGATGATAATAGTTTATGGATAACTGCTTATTTTATATGCGTATCCGTTAATGTTTTCCCGGAAAGACGAGAGGTCTCTATTTCCTGTTAATCTAATACATATGTAACTAATTCAGGAGGCAAATTCTCGTACCTTAAAAAACGTTCACATTCAAGTTGTAATCTGTCAAACTTGTCAAAAATGTTGGTAAATCGATTGTATTTTTGACAGATTGCGAATGAGATGCGAATGTTCTTAATATTACGGGAACTGCCTCTGAATTAAAATTATATGAACATTTACATAGAAAAAAACAACGTATACCTATAAGAAACTAAAATATTGCGTCAAAAAATTCATCCGCATCTCTGTCGGCTGGTAATGTATCCAAGAGACTGGCGGCATTGCCACGTAGCCTTTGCCTCTGGTCAAGGTAAAAGCCAGGTCCTGCTCCACCTCCCGTGGGATGTGTCAACCAGCCGTTTGGCTCTCTCGGCCCTGGGATCCGAGTGCCCATGAGCACTCGGATCCCAGATCCGAGTGTTGTTCTTATTTATGTATACCATTTTAATTATGTATTAATAGCTATTTACTAGTTATTCGATAGCTCATACACTATATATTATAGTCTCAGTAACTACTTACTTAGCTATAATTTGATTGGAACGTCTTGTAAACGATATAGCAATTAGAACTGTAACATTAATTTAGCAGGGCTTCGAATTTCTACGTATCCTCTTAGCTTGATTGGTCTCGTAAACCTACACGAGGTATACAAGTTAACCACTGAGTGAAATTTCTCTGCCATTGACAGAGTACTTTGGCGACTGTAGTACACAGACGCAAGGTTCATAAGCGATTTTCTCATAAAGTATTAATAGATATTTTATGGTTTAACGAACATAGTATTATCGAAAATATAATAATAATTATAGTCCTACACCAACCGGGGGTTGTCCTTGGATGCACTTGCATAGTGCGTACAGGGATAATCGTCGGTTGGTGCCTCATTCCTTGAGAAACTGTCTAAGGGGCCTCTGCGAGTTGGCTTCGGCCCCTCGTACGCCTTCCAAAAGACCGGGACCCCATGGTCCCGAGATATGTAATCATATATAAAATAATAATAATAAAAGCCTTTTATTTCCATACCCATTTTCATTACAAATGTTGTTAGTAGTTTACTGTTAGTATTTTGACTTATTTTCTAGATGTTAGTACAGGTTAATTATTTTGCTGGGTATGGACCCCTCCGCGGGTGAAGGCCTCCTCCAACTTCTTCCATGTTCTCTGTCTTTGCCAATAGTCTGCCAGTCTTTACCTGCTATTTCTATTATATCGAAAATATACCATCATGAAATAGGTTTTTCCCAAAGTTACCATTTTTACCTTACGAGAAAAACGCCTTTGAATTTTGCGTAACTGCAAAGTTTTTTATGACTTTTAGTGTACCTAAAGATTTGTAAAGGGAACCAATTTAAAAGCAAGTTACTGTAATCAGAAATCTGCATGAGTTTGGTAAACAGTTTTCTGGTACAATTTTGAGAGTCATTCGCAGCAGCGATCCATATTCAGATTCCAAATAAAAATTCCACTTAGCCACATAAGGATCAAAGATGTGATACGATCTTTATGATGGCAAACGATTTCAATGAGTGGGTTAAAATTCCACAAATTATGACAACCCAACTGCTTAGTCAAAATTAACGTATTCATAAGTGGTAGGGTTAGAAGAGAAAACAATTGCTGTTTAAATATTGGCCATAATAAACGCATAATAGAGCAGTGGTGGTCCAGTAAAGCACTGGTGGTCTAGTAGAGCACCGGTGGCCTAGTAGAGCACCGGTGGCCTAGTACAGTAGAGCACCGGTGGCCCAGTGGTAACGGTCGCGACTTACCGAGTTGTAGGTCGTAGGTTCGAACAGACAGGCACTTTACTTTGTGTAAATTATTTCATCACCACTGCTCTCAAAACGGTGAAGAAAACATCGTGAGGAAACTGGCATGTCATAGAACACAAAATTCGAAGACATGTGACATCTACCAACCCGCACTGGGCCCGCGTGGTGGATCACGGCCCACTCCCTCTCACAGAGAGGAGGCCTGTGTCCCAGTAGTGGGAACATTAGGTATAGGCTGATTATGCATAATAAACGCATAATTTTTTCCTTTCTACCAGCTGGATTAATTAAGTTATTATTTCAGCCACACCGACAAAAAGCTATTACATTAATTTTCAACAACCATGTTTTCATTTGCCTCCTAGAATAATAGGATTACGCAATTATGTTTTCAAACCTTATCGCCACTCCGTCGCGTCGTTTACATTAGGGCTTTACCATACTTAGTCATCGCTTCCTGCCGACCAATAAGGAAGTAGTATAACTTTTGAATAATTGATTGCAGGGAGGATGAGGAGGACATCATCGGCTCATACCTGACCGTTGATAGTGTGTCTGCGCAGGATTACGGGACTTATGTGTGTGTCGTGCACAGCAATGACGTCGTGTCCAAGAATTACGTCACAGTTTTCCACAGATGTGAGTATCCTTGTTTTTATGTTTATGCATCATGTGTGGATTGCGGTAGATAGGTATAATAAACGTACACATTAGTCACACATTACCTACATACTCATATACCAACAAATCAGAAGAGATTTTGAATTTTATTATGCGATGAAAACATTGTTGTAATAAGTTCAGTTTGTCATGAATGCTAATGTTGTGGTTTGGGTTCAATCTCCGGAAGTTTTCGGGTTTCTTCGTTGGGAAATTCTCAGTACCAACCCGGGATGGATTTGTGCCTATTTAATGGCAATGGGCACATATAACTTAAACATAACTGCTTTGTGCCTACCCCTGCTTTCCCTTTCTCGGAATAAAAGTTTGAAGTTATGTAACACTAGCCTTTGCCGGCTTCGCCTGCCTGGTGATCGGAAATTATCCCACGGGAGCGTACTCCCGGGATAAACAGTTGGAGGATAAATAAATAATAAATGGTCTACCTGTGTATCCAAAGTTCAGCTGAACTTCGAAATCTGTTCAGCATTAAGGTGTGAAAAGGGGGCTTTCGCATTTATAATATTATAGTATGAATGTTGATGTAGGACCGGGTAAACAAAGGGTTTCCCGTTTTCCTTTGTGAGTGTTGCAATAGCCAACGTAATAATAGTTTGCGGTCATACGATTACCTATATTTAATGCGGTCACCAACTATAATTAATGTGGCTTTTATTATTTTTAATCACGATTATTCTTTGTGGTCTATAACACTACTGCTGTGCATACACCTTTATCGTTTTATACCTACTTACTTATAAAGGCTCCCTCAGAGAGGCGCGATGCGATAGCATGACGCGACTATAGTAGAACAATTTCTATGAAGTTTTCATGGAATCGTTTCGCAGTCTGCGGGAGCCTTCATTTAAAATGGCACACTGCTCGTCGCATACACATTTCAAAGGAGGAAATAAAATAGTATGTCACAAATAAGCTATTTGTTTTCGCTAAAACGATCCCTCCCAGAAGATCTCGGGGTTCTAGAATCACATTTAAATCGTATGTAACGGAATATTTCAACGTAATTCATCAACTTCTAAGTGTCGTATCGAAATTAAACTTTGCGTTTATAATAATATGTAGTTTGGATAACAATACTATAATTTGGAATCTTGGAGCTGATCTGATGATGGATGGAGTCAGGAGGTGGATAGTGGAACTCTTCATTGGCTACTAGTAAACCCCTCGAGTTTGGGCTCATATGATTCGTTTTCGATTAATTGGATTTTATGAAATTGTCTAACTATAATTTTTAATTTTGCATGCCTGAATTGGTAAATGCAGTGGACTGCGCATTCACTTAACACCTGGAAATGCTTATATGTACTGTGTTTTGCAATAAATATTTGAATTTGAATTTGAATTTCACGAATTCGTCTCTTGGGGAGAAAACAAATAGCTTATTTGTGACATACTATGTTTGCCCTACCTCTCCATGCATGAATTATTTTACCATTACTACTATTTTTATTTTTACTCCGGGTTTTTGGTCTACACAGTTAGTAGCATTCTTCTTTGTATATATCGTTTGTATATGAGCGTGCTTTTTTAAATTAGACGATCTGTACCTACTTAGTTATTTATGTGTACATATTTTTATATCTAATTAATTTGTATTGTAACTTAGCCCTGACTATGCAGTAGCTGCGCGTAGGCAGACAATGTGGTAGATATTACAGCGTCTAGTCAAAACATTTTCTTGATGTAACAATATCGGGTACGCGTTATTTATAGTCGGATTGTTCATCAAGTTTTATTTAAACTCGATATCCAATTTAGATCAGTCTACTCTAAAATAGGTTTTAAATAGGTTGCATTAAGTTTAATTTTGTATAAATTGTCGAAAATGTTGTTGTGTATAATCAACATCTAACTGCTAATCAATGTTATTATAGTAGTCATTTTGACTTTTCAAGTAACCGCCGTTAATAGCTTGCGCACGATTTTAGCAATTTATTCTCCTACCTAAATATTATGTAGAAAATATATACGGCATAAGTATTCGTGTCGTCACACACGTTTACTGTAGTTATATTTTCAGCAGATATAGACATAAGCATACTTTTGCATAATACATCCTAACGAATATTATAAATGCGAAAGTGAGTTTGTTTGTTTCTTACGCTTTCACGGTAAAACGACTAAACTGATTTGGATGAAATTTGGCAAATCGGTAGACCATGACCTGGATTAGGACATAGGATACTTGTTATCCTGATATTCACACGGGATCGAGACTTATGCGGGTGAAACCGCGGGGGCGCAGCTAGTTTCACATAATTCCCATATTGCAGTTACAGTATCAGGCCCCACGTAACGTCATTCATAGGTAGGTCTTACTTATCGGGCATTTTCTATCTCTGGACTGCTACTAAGATCAATTCTACCTTCCTAGGTTAATTTCCTACTTAATAAAAATCTTAAATTAATTCATTCACTGACAGTAAACGGACAGCCTGAATCGCTGGGTCTAACACCTGAAATTTTGCATATTATTATTCCCTAGAAGAGTTAATTAAACGATGATTATTTGTATGGAAGTCAATCATTTTTGACAAACAATTAGTCAGCGATAAAATATTTTTAATTAGTTATATAACCTTATAGGTATATTAGATAATCGATTACTTATAAAAAATATGACATGTTAGGTATATCTTAAAATATACTTTTCTATTATATAGACGGTGGAGCAGACGATGGTTCAAACTCATCTTGGTGCGGCAGTGGCGCCGTGCCGTGGCGGGCGCTGGCCCTAGGCGCGGCGGCCGGAGCCCTGGCGCTCGTGTCGGCCGCAGCCCTGCACCGCCGGTGCACGCCCAGGCTACTGCTGGCGGCGCGCCATGCGAGGGCGAGGGCCCAGCCCACCGCGAGGAGGGCACGAGGTCAGTATCTACTTCATAGGATTTTTTTTTTTTTTTTTTTTCTCTTGCCTACGCTGTCCCACTCCTGGGCAAAGCCCTCCCTCCACTCCTTCCATCTTTCGCGAGCCCGCGCGTCCTTTTTCCAGTTTTGATGGAACCTATCCAGCTCGTCCCGCCATCTCCTACGTGGTCTGCCGCGACCCCGTCTCACTGTCTCAGGGTACCAGTTCTGCGCTATTTGGGCCCACAGTTTGTTCGGCATGCGGCAGACGTGTCCTGCCCAGTCCCATTTAAGTTGGGCAGCCTTTAATATAATAAAATAACTAATTTAATACCCCAAATGATATTAGGGATATTAAATTAGTTATTTCATGGCATCCCACGATACCTTTTTTCCTCGACCTTTTTTGTGCAAACGTAAATAAAGTGTCACGAATCAGAAGAATTTTCTCTTTTTAGTCAGTCAAGTCAGTTAAAAATACCTAACCTACAGTAACTACACTATTATGCTCTAAAGTACAACCGTCCCAAATATTTTGCAGAATAGCTTGTTTATGAGGCTAACGTACCGAAATCGAATATCTGTCTACAAACTGGGCGTTCAGACAAACTCCAGAAGAATATGTAACTATTAGTTTTAACTTCAGCCCCTGTCTGAGAAGCTTTGGAATGAAGATCGCAGTTCCAGCTCTTTCGATTTCTGAGCTGGCAGTCCCGAACATTTGCTATTAAGTTTCAATATTAAATGTCTCAGGTAACATAAAAATAAACGGCACTTTTATGCCAGAACGTATGACTACCGAAATTCAATGCTACGATTATCTAAGTACAATAGGGAATATGCATGTATTTTTTAAATATTTTTATTCGATAGTTTACATCGTCAAATAATAGTAAAAAAAAATTCGACGGCAAAAAAACAATTTAAAGTAGTTAAAAAAATGTTTAAAAATATCCAACCGATCCGGGCTATTTAAACGCCCTCCATTTGGCGCGCTTGGTGTGGTGACGCCACACTCCGTGAAAACAGACAAGCAACTGTCAAGTCTACGTCTTTTTCTATGAGCGTTTGATATTGACTTGACACTTGTTGATTGACTTGACATTGACATTTTGATTGTTATTCCGGATTGTTACGTCACATCCGCTCTTAGCCTTTTCAAGTATTTGAATTACCCACAGTTCTTTGGGACTTTTTAAAAATTAATTTCTCGTTCAATAAGAAATTTTATTCAAAAATATTGATGGAGGCATAATTCTGAAGTAACGTAGTTTATAAAAAAAAATATTTGACCCATATTTGAATCACATGCATATTCCCCATTATGTACGTGCGTCATTTAGACAAATATTATTAATCATGATGACACCATATTCATTGCGTTGAAAAAATGGTCTCGCTTGAGTTCAAATTCTGAGTATTTTTCTTTAGTGCAGACCGTTTAATTGTACATAGATAGACGTGTACATGTTCCTTTAGTTGACAGACTAGCAGTTCCAAAACATTGAAAAAGATTGTAATAAAAAAGACAAAAAAACTCAGTAAGAGCGTTATCACACGGACGATTTGTGAGCCTGTTTCAAGCGAGGCGATGTGTGAACGTGCGATATGGTACGACTACGCGACGTATACGCCGCATTTTCATAATATTATACTTGCTTGTCTCGCTCTCTCTTGTACACTTACGTCAATCGCTCTCGTTACACAAACGCGGCGAACACGTTGCGCACACGTAGCGTGCTCGCTACGCACAAGCAGCGAGCGCGTTAAATAAATAATAAATAATTTCTTTATTTGTATAGAATGCAGGTGTTACAATAAGGGTGTCCGTTTAAGATATATTCCCAGTACATTCTGCCTGTTGGCATACAAAAATATAGTGGAAGTTAGAAACTAGGTAGGTACTTAAATTGAAAATTAGATCAGCTAAGTCTGAAATTATTTGCTTATTGTATGAGATACAGTGAAGCAAAATATTACAATTCATCATTTGCGTTGAACAATCGCCTCGCTGATAACTCGCTCGCAAATCGCCAGTGTGATAAGGCCCTCAGTGAACATTTGTTGATCGTCATGTAATTTGAGCGAAGATTTAAATATTCATGGCGTTTATGCAAACGGCATGCTAAGGTTACGCTGTAGAGAGATTACGGTATGCTGGTAGTAGTGAATATTTTTGCTGTTTGACTAATTAAAGTAAGGAAAGAAGTATGCGAAAATTATTCTCTTATCATAGTTACATAGAATTACATAATATTAATGAATAGAATTTGCGAAATTCCACTGTCAAAATTATCCTGTTTTCTTGTTGGATTAGATTAGCCTGTTGCTATGGACAAAATGAGTCCATTGCAAGTGACAATATTCGATCACACGATCACTACTGGCCTGTTTCTTCTGGCATAATAAACCTGTTTCTTAAAAAAATCTGTTTATCCACTTACAAAAGTCTTCAGTCAGTGCTTCGTAAACTTACAAGACTTGTAAAACATAAATTGTCCTGAGTAGCCTGTCTTTTGCAAAATGAAGGCTACCTTTCCTTGTTGAAAACAACGGTCCGTTTTCTTATAGGAACCGAGAGATAACCCTAACTATTAACAAAGCAATAAAAAGCTAACGTTTTATATTTGTCCACAGTATTAGAGAAGGAATTCGACGTGTTAGTGTGTTGGACGGCGGTGGACGGCGAGCTGGTCCGCGGCGCGTTGCTGCCCACGCTGGCACTCAAGTACAAGTACAGGGTGCACGCCGTCATGCTCTCAACGCAGCCTGATACTTGTGAGTATTCTATTATTTACTAGCGACCCACTCCTGTTTCGCACGGTTTTTACGACTTGATAAAACATCGAGATTTCTTAGTTCAGTATACAAGGTAGAGACCACAATACGACAAAAAATGAAACTCCGTATATATGTTATAGTCAAAGTCCGATACACAGTCTCTTCGCGGAAGGACTGGTTTATCCTAGGTTTGGCCAAAGCCATCAGGCAATCCCCGAAATACATTTCAATTTCGCCCTTTGCCTGAAGTATTTTTAGTCAAACCCAGGAGCTCCTAACTTTTCAGTCAAACGTCGAAAGTAAATTATTCTGTTTCGGTTTTGGCCTAGTCAATCCTAGAAGCGACTGCAAAACTCGGTCAAACGTTGATCTGAACATGTTTAAACAGGTTCATAATGTCTCTCGCGGTGTTCCGACCGATTGTTTTGTCATTTCATGTTCGTTCATTGAGCGTGCGGGCGTGTAATTGTGTAAAATTGAAGATGAGTGAATCAAACGGTGTTGTTGTTACTAAAAACGTGGATAAAGAAGCTTTAAAAGTAAAGTTTAAAGAGAAAATTTCTAATTTGAATAAAAATAAGTGTTCATTTCACATAAAAAACAAACAGTTGTATGAGCAGATTATCAGTGAGGTAGAATCCGCTAAAGTAGCTGAAAAGAAAACGTCTTTGCAGTATCGCCGTCTCAAACGCTACGACGTTGTTTGTTTTGGGGACGAAAAAAAATTGATTAAGCCATTGTCAGATACAAAAAATATACAATACTACGTTACGGATGACGAGTTATTCGATATGATTGAATGTGCTCATCAGGAATGTGGTCATGGTGGTAGAGATCTCACATTGAAAGCTTTAAATAAAAAGTATGCAAATGTCACAAAAGAGTGCGTAAACTATTACTTGGATTTATGTGAAACTCAAAGCATCTCAAATATAAAAGTGAAAATCACGTAAGCTGACCAATCAGGTGTCAGAACTGGCAGAGTTAAGCGGTTCTTAAGACTTGAAAGCTGCTTAAATGATAAAATGCTTCCAAATATACGAAGATAAGACACTTCATACCTATATCGGAGTTTGACTCGTCAAACCCCGATTTACTAAAATTGTGTTTTGACGTTTGCCTGACCAAATTAGTCTCTCCCAGGTTTGACGAAAATTGTTTAGTCAAAGGCCGAAAATTTACATTTGTTTGGGCTTTGACTAAGTCATTCAGTCTGACCTGAGGATTGACCAGTCCAACCTAGGAGCGCCGGAGCTTCGGAGTTTGCCTATAACATATATAATGAGGTTCTCAGTCTACATACAAAAAATTAATAAAATATATCCAATAGTTTAGTTACGATAGCTAGTCAAAGATCGGCAAATTCCATAGTCGGCCCATCACTACTATTTAGTTTGTTTGAAAAAATGACTTTTTTAATTTCGATGTTAGAATTTATTTGATAGTTCCAAAATACTCTTATGCATTATGATTGCCAGTGTTTTCATTTATTGTTGTATTGTCGTCTCCACATTGTATGTAACTTTAATATTAATGTGTTATACATATAAACCTTCCTTCTCTAAACGATGGTGAAAACCTCATCAAAATCTATTGCGTGGTCTAGCAAAACAACGGGGCCATACAGTGGAACACGAAAAGCAACTTTGATTTATAATATTTTTAGATATAGATTAGTATTTATTTTATTTTTATAGCACATTACGGTAAATTACACATTCGGTTCGGCAGTATATTTGTAGAACAAGAGAGCCGACCCGAAGTAATAACTGCACATATTCGGCTTTCATTCGGCTCGTGCCGATCGCCAAACTCCGGTATCTACCCTCGCTGAATCATGTGCGAGTCGGCTCGAGGTAAGCCGCGCAGCGGCTTTTACACCAAGTGAATTTCAATGAAAATGTTTTATTGAAATAATATTTCTAGCGAATGCTACTTGGCGTCAAATTCAGAGAAACAGTTATTCCACTAAGTGTGGGTGACTTACTAGAAATCTGTAATTATTATGAACTTGTGTGTCAAGAACTCAAGGATTGTCCATTGATACACTGAAGGAAAAAAGTAGCCGGGTTACTGGGAATGTTTCTTTAAACATTATTGATTTTCATTTTTATTACTGTGAGTTTTCTACGAAATACCGCTATAGCTAAATAGAGGCAGCCTTGGAAAGGTGACCATTCTTTGTATATAGATGTCTCATCTCCTTCGTTTCAATGGCACGACACTTCGATTAAATGACGCTTCGGGCATGTTACTGAACATGAAATACTTTTTTAAGTTAATTATAAAACTAATTCTTCAAGTTTTAGCACATTTCTCTCCACAGAAAGCTTTATTTCGGATGCGATCCTTGACTTTAGGACATTGAGAAATCCCATATATGAATGATTTGACTTTGTTCTGCAAGATTATGTAAGCGATTTGACATTGACATTGACTTCATGTCGTGCCAAGAGCGGTTTTATTTTGACCGAAACCGCTGTACCGCTCCAGGCTCCCGCAGAAAGACATGACGCGACGGCACGATGCGACACCGGTAGAACAATTTCCGTGAAGTTTTCATAGAAATTGTTCCACCAGAGTCGCGTCGCGCCTGTCTGCAGGAGTCTCTAAGTATGTGCGTGCGAGACGGGGGGCAGTGCAGGCCGCTCATTCGTCAACGCTCACGGAGTTTCGCCCTCCGCTTGGACGCGCATTCCTAAGGCGCGGTACAGCGGTCTCTGTCAAACTATAGTTAGCTATAGAACTGTTACCACTAACAACGTGCAGTTGCATAGTTCCTATATCCACTGTAAACTAAATATGTATTAATCTTGTCCAGGGTACAGCGAGCTGGTCGGCGAGGCGTCTCGCTGCCGCTCGCTGGTGGCGGTCCTGTCTCCCGCGCAACACTCGCCGCAGCAGCTGCTGACGGCGCTCAGGCAACTGCGAGCACTCCCGCTGCCGCCCGTCGTGGTCTTACTACAGGTTTGTATTTATTCATTCACTAGCTTTCGCCACATCCTTAAAAATAGCGTTCTACTGGTGAATTTTTGAGTTTATTCATTACAAACAAAAATACAAATCTTTTCGCTTTATAATATTAGTGTAGACAAGCCGGGTTCCCGATGGGACTTCGACTTTTTACCTTAGGGGAATTATTTTAGAAATTAACAAAAGTTAAATGCATACCGTAAAATAAAACATTGAAAAGATTTATGTTAGGACTTTTCTAATTTCGAAATATATTTTTGCATTTTTATTAATCAAAATACTTATCACATTACTTCATTGCCCTCAGGATCTGCCCAAACTAAAACGCGAGGCTAAAGAAGGCGGCGAGAGCCTAGTAACAACCCTGCGAGGCACGCGCCTGGTGGCGTGGCGCCACGTGCACGAGCGCGCCTTCTGGACGTCGCTGCGCCTGGCGCTGCCGCTGCCGCCCGCGCACAACGATGTATGTACACGTTACTGAGGTAACGTGATGCACTTACTAACTCTACACTGGAAAGGTTTAGCACCACTTTTTAACTAAACGGACTTGTTTAAATTGATTTTCGTCTGATGGCTCATTATCATCACCATCATCAATATCATTTTTTTTTGGGGTGACATCTTTTTCTACCCTCATTTGCAAATTCAACTTTTTTTTTAAATGATCCTGATTTGATCTTGGTCTCAATTTATTAACCATGGTCTGGTATTCAAAAGTGGTGCAGAACTCTTTTAGTTCAGTGTTCAATGCACCATAGGAATCGTATTTAGACAAATCAATAACTTAACCATCATTACAGACGAAGCCGACCCCAACTGAATCACTAGACAAACAATACTCTCGCTCGACGAGCCTGACCGCGCTTGTGTAATGCGCATGCTCAGCTCCGACGCCGACAGCTGGCCGGCAGCTACTCAGTGTGGACAGTGACAGTTAGTGCGTGACAGTTGACATTCGACAGTGCGCCCGTGGACACTGCCCGTGACGGACGCACGCATGCTTGCTCCACACATCCCGCGCTGCCAATTTATTATTCGTACGAAGACTGTGAGTAGTTATAGTTATTTGTAATATCCAATATCACATTACGGTTATTAGGTTGTAAGCCCATTTGAAACCTGTATACAGTTTTCTAAGATCTCAGTATCTTTCTTTCGTCTACTATAATATCGTTTCATTTTTCCATTTCTCTTGTGCCAATGGAAAAGCTATCATGACAATTTGTTTTAAGTTCGCGGTTCTATTCCACTATTTATTTTATTTATCTTTATGTCTTACTTTTTGATTGTGTATTTTTCTTTTTCAAGTATTATTAACGGATGGATTCCGCGTCGTCGACACGTCAGCTTGCTCATGACTGTACGGCGACGAATTTAGTTTAAAAATAAATTCTTAATTTATCTTCTTTTATTATTGTAATAATTTATGTCGTTTGGAAACAGCGGAGTGTAGAATGTGTTGCTACGATTCAGGGTTCTGTGATAATCGAAGTGTGGATGTTGTTGTAAAGAGACGGTAGTATAGAAAAACCATTTCAGACCAAAACAATGTTAAGACTCTAGAACACGATATCAGTTTGGTGTTTTGTACACTGCTGGCTCTTTCTGATCTTATGTTTTTTTACACTTTAATAATATTGTGTTGTTGTAAGTAATACTGATGTAAATATTATTATAAACAAGAGTATTTTTACATGTTTAGTTATGTGAAGAAGCTTAGCAGGTTACTGATTAATGTAAACATTTAGTATTATAGTTTAAACGATACATTCCGTAAAATATATTATTACTTAGTTTGTTTTAAGTTCCCTTATAGCTGCGTCCCCACTTGTATACGAGTAGCAAAATGTGACGTCACACAGCTATCCATTCCGGACTCTCTTTGCCGATCCGATTTCTGTAAACTCCATGTATGAGTGTGGATAACATTTGCTGGTGTGATTATAGAGCCTAAACTTTCTGTGGAACTTGGAATACACTATTTGAGGTTTTGCAAATATGAAAAAAATATGGATTTAAAGTTCGTGTCTCGCAAGTTTGCCGCTGTGAAACCAAAAATATTTTTTTTGACAAAGTAAACCGCCAAGGTCAATTAATACTCATACATTATCCGTAAAGAAAAACCCGGGGGGGTGTTGTACTAGGGGGTGATGAAAATTTCATTATTTTTGACCTAGGACGCCTAGTTTTTGAGATATTTGCGAAAAACTGAAAATGGGGATTCCAAGTTATGAAGTTATTTTAGGACGCAACTTGCGATTACACTTGTGGAAGGTTAATTGTTTATTGATATGTCAGTAAACTAGACGACCTTATAATTTTTTTAAAACAGTAACGAGAGGGGACGCAGCTTAAACCGATTCTGAAGGTTCAAAACGAATAGAAGTTCTTCAATAAGAATCTATTTTCTTATCTGAAACGTTGTATGTAAATAAAACAAATGCTATTGATACGTAAAAACTGTTTTATTTTTGTTGCAATAAACCAACATTTAACAAGTTCTTACTTACATAACATTTTATTGGCGTAAATTACGTTTTCACTAATTCATTGCATCACATTCAAATTAAGAATAACTCATTTAAAATTATAATTGGATACAAACTATGTGATATTCATAAAAAAATATAAGTTCTCAAAATTAAGCACTTCTGTATCGATACTTTAAGTATCTATATAATTCACAAGATTGATTTCGAATAGTAAGTACATAGTTAAGAGCTCGTCACGCGTGACGTCATCAGTCACCGATCACTTACGATTAAGTACAAGATACAAATATTAGCACCTCGTAACTAATTGTTAAAGCTCAAAAGTTATTGGACCGTTAATTTTATTAAATTATCTATCTAGTTTAATGGTATTCGAGATTACATTTGGCATTGAATGCAAACATGTTTATAAATTATTTCGTTTTCCACGAACACACCTGAATGCAATTTGTTATAATCTAAAATAAACTTGTAAATCTCACTTGTCGTTTATAAAAACATAATTATTAGCTAAGTCACATAATAATAAAACATATTCTTAAAAATTATTTCAATTTATAAAAAATACCTAATACATTTTGTGACATTTACCCAACACTTCCAATTCTAACGTACTAGGAACTTGTTCATAGTTACAGTTTTATTATCTAAAGTACTGACGAGTTCATGTTATCATTAACACAGCAAAATACCTCCACACACTAACTGCTGCAATTATGTCATAATTCGTAAGGGGCCGTATAAGTGCATGTTGTAAAAAACGTTTCACGTTACTAATTACAGTAAATGGTTCTCTACTCGGAACCATTTTTCAATAATAACTCATTGTTGAGGAATATCGCTATAAAAAGTTCGTTTACAACGCGAAAGCAAATACCGTGAAATATTTCTATATTTTCGCGCAATTCGATTCAGTTCTTTCTGCGTCGGCGCACTTTACGAGTTCCTCATTCGTAAGCCCTTTAGTCGTGGAAGTGTTGACTATCAATATTTTACAAATTAAAAATAATCATTTCACTTAATGGGAAATAATCGTGATGTATCGCATGCGCACCTCATGCACTTCCATCACCAGATCCTTTGTACAATATCTCGATTGTAGGAACAATTAATTCATAGCCATTACATTACATTAATAATTAATTTCTATCAATCAGAGGTGCCCGCCGGTGGCTGCCCCGTTTTGACTTCATAGGCCTGAAATAATAAAAAATGAAGATTATACAAAATATTCTTTTATTAACTGAATCCCCAATCGATTCTCTAAATTAAGAGGAAATAGGGTCGCTCCCCTCTCCATGTTTATGACCTAGAGCAATGATTAGTTACAGTCAAATAAATATCAACTATTTCTATGCCTCTATGTTTTCCGTTTTGATGATACATTATCTCTAGAAGCACTAGAACCCTCAGAAAATGCTCAAAATTGCCTGTTTAGACCGCTGTCATCAGAGGCCTATTGTACTTTAAAATTATATCTTTCAAATTGGTCCAATATTGGAGGCGGAAATAGACGAGGGCCGAACCTCGAATTAAGACTTTTTATGGAGAAAAGACCGACCTTATTTCCTCTTGAAATATTTTATGAGATTTCAACGTGGCACCTAAGAGCGTTTCCTCTCGGGTGTTTCCCTTTTACCGATCTCAGTAATATCCAAGATAAAGTCACATTGGTAAAAAATTACAAGTCACAAGCCACAAACAAGAATGTCATAAGTATCACTCTTCACCTGTTTGGCCACTTTGCACAGCGTCTCTGCCATGGCGCGTCCGGTCTGGTCGACCATGCCGCGCAGGATGCCGTCGGCGTTCTGCAGCAAGTTGTGAGGGTGGTCGTACTCTACCATGCGGCCCGCGTCCATTACTAACACCTGTAAGTAACGAGTGTTATTGTATATGGTAAGTAAACATCAACGGAAGTAAGGCAGCTCGCTCGGTGATTTGGCGAAAACTAAATGAAAATTAGATTGAAAAAATAAGTTATTCACATGATAATAGTTAAATAGAGCATACATAATCACATTTTGAAAGTAAATATTTCCTTAAGTTTACCTTATCTGAATCCATGACGGTGTGAAGACGATGTGCGATCGTGAGCACGGTGCACTCCGCGAATTTGCTCCTAATTGTAGTTTGAATAAGCGCATCAGTCCTGAAACAAAATGCAACCATTTAACCAAAGAGATATAAACTTCGTCTTGTGGCTCTTCTTGAATATACGGACAAACAGGGAATTAGTATGAGATATCTACAGTCATAGTGCAAAGTAAATGCACTTTACTATGAAAGAATAAATAGTATAAAAACAATTCGCTTGTCGTGTCTGTATGTGCGCTTAGTACTTCTAAGGTATACAATGCATTTTGAGGAGGTTTTCGCCATCATTTATTAGAGGATTTAAATTCATTAATTTCTAACTAGGCCTATGATTTGACAATATGATGCGAAGCATGGGCTAGTATTTGCTATAAAATGTAAAGTTGTTTGATTGACAATTTCGGGATTTAACAAAAAAATCACTGATAGAAAGCTACACTATTCCTGAGTGATATAGGATACCTTTATGCCAGAATATTTGCTGTGGGTATTTCCATGCGGTTGAAACACAGTAAACAATAAAAAAAAAACGTTGCTCACTGCGGGTCGACGTTAGCAGTGGCCTCGTCCAGCACGAGCAGCCTGTTCCGGCGCACGATGGCGCGCGCGAGGCACACCAGCTGGCGCTGCCCCACAGAGAAGTTCCCGCCGCCCTCCGACATGCGCGAGGACAGGCCCGCAGGGAGCTCCGTCACTGCTTCTTTTAGTTCCACCTGAACCAAAGATGTTTTTGATAAGAGTTTGTCGACAACAAATTATTAACGACAAAAAATTTACAAGACCACAAAATTACTCCCATTGAACATCTGATACTCGTTTTCCGAGTTTCTCAAATAAACATTAAATTGCTGTTGATTCGTTCCAGAGTTCCGAAATATAATGTAATATAATATAATGTGTAAAACCAATATCACTATCAAATAGACCCAAGTCCGGTTAAACCCCATTATGCAAACAAAAAGTTTATATCCTGAGTATTGCTATTTAAAACATTATTTTGTAATTTTATAATCCATACTAATATTACAAATTCTATAAAATAATCAGAAAAACAATCAGTAATCAATCAGTCTATCTGTAACTTTTTCACGTCTAAACCACTAAACGATCGGTATGGCATTTGACAGATGGGTAGCCTCGGACTTGGAGTAGGACATAGGTTTCTCTTCATCCTGGGTTGGAGATGAAAGTCGCGGACAAAAGCTAGTAATCCTATAACTTACCTCTTCCAACGCTCTCCACAGCACTTGATCAGGGTACTCATCGAAGGGGTCGAGGTTGTGTCTCATGGTGCCAGAGAACAGCACGGGCTCCTGCGGGATGATGGACAGCTGACTGCGCAGCTCATGCAGGCCCAGCTTAGACGTGTCGCGCCCGTCGATTATAATCTCGCCGTCTAATGTTGCTAGCCTGGTGGGGGAAACGGCGTTATTTTAGTAACGGTATTTTATATCGATCACTGGAGTAAGTAATAATCGATTTTTGTCGTCACCATTCCGCTACTTCGATGTGAGTTTATTTTATACAAGGTCAAATTCAACTTCACAGACGTAATGGGTATTGATATCCATAAAACAAAAAAAAACAAAATTTCCTAAACTCATAATTTCAAGTAGCTGCACTACCCGCAGCTGTTGAACCCATAATCAGTTATTCAGTTAAGTACTTGAACTCAAACTCAAAGCATTTATTTCAATTAAACCATTTACAGGCACTTTTGAACTGTCAAGGAGTCGGTCAGTCAGAAATATGAAGCTAGTTGCCCATTCCAAAGCGTAGTAGGTACCTATGGAGAAGAACGGGCAAGAAACTCCAAACTAAGTAACAACCTTGAAATTATGCATTAAATTTTTTTTTTTCGTTTTATCATTATTAGATTTCGATAACTGTTACATTTGTAATGTTAATTTAATTGGACACTGCATCAAAATCAGAACACGGAGCTATAAATAGTTTCATATACGTCGAATAGCAGCAAAAAATAAATAATTTACCTAAACAGTGCGTTGATAAGCGAAGATTTCCCGGCGCCAGTTCGACCGACGATGCCGACCTTTTCCTTGGGCTCCACAACGAAGCTGAGGTCGTTGAGCACGGGCGGGTCGGACGGCGTGTAGTACAGCGACACGTGACGGAACTCGATGCGGCCCTTTTCCGGCCAGGATGGCGGCGGCTTCTTGTCCGGTTCCGATTGGAGGGGAGGTTCCGATTCTATGTTTGAATATTCTTGTATTCTGGGGAGAGATGTGAGATTGTTTTAATAAAAAGATACTCATATCACATTCTCTTCTAAGGGTCTCCGCACACCGGCCACAACCACAAAACGCCGCCAACAGCATATTTCCTGTAGTTTTCATACATTTTTTATGGACTCCCCGAACACGGGCCACACGCGTTATATACGATAGACAAATTATGTTCAAGCAACATTATAGGTACAGTTCAATGGATTCTACATTCAGTTCAATTTTAGTTCTACCAAGTTATCTGTAAAACACGAGATGTCACTGCTCGATAGCAAAAATAAAAGTTAGACAAAATTAGACCTTATCATCATCTGCCTAGCCTTTTCTCAACTATGTTGGGGTCGGCTTCCAGTCTAACCGAATGCAGCGCAATACCAGTATATTACATGGAGAGACTGCCTATCTGACCTCCACAACCCAGGTATTGGGTAACATGATACCCCTTAGTAAGACTGGTTGTCAGACTTTCAGGCTTCTGACGACCCGCAACAACTGTCAAAGATCTACAAATGACAGCCGGGACCAACGGCTTAACGTGCTTTCCGAGGTACGGAGAGTCCAAAATGAAAGGAGGTGGAGGGGGAAACAAAATTCAACCTTATGTCCCATACAAAATGCAGCGTTTCACAGATAAGTTTGTCAAATAAAACCTAATTATATTACATTCTGCCTTGGCTTATTCTTTAAAAGCATAATTATTACCTTTCAACACTGGTCATCTGATTCTCTAGCTCGGTGGACTGTCGCATGCCCCACTGGAACATTCCCGTTAGGCCCATCGCTTGTGTGATGGCTAGACCGACGTTACCTCCGTACTCGTCTGTAAGAGACAAAATAATAACGTATATAATAGCCTCCATACCCTCATTTAAAACAACCTCAAAATTTAAGGTTCAAATATAATAAAAAATAGAGAGCCTTAGAATTTCTAATTTGAACCCAAATAATATAATTTTTAAACATCTTCCTAAAGATTTGATACCTTTAAAAACATCTAGATTCTAGACGGATTTCTAATCCATACCGTAGTATTATAATATCTGTGTCCATACTAATATTATAAATTCGAAAGTAACTCTGTCTGTCTGTATGTTACCTTTTCACGCATAAACTACTGAACGGATTTCGACAAAATTTGTCAAGGATATAGATGGCATCTTAGGGAAGGGCATAGGCTACGTTTTATCGATATACCACGCGGGCGAAGCCGCGGGCGGAAGCCAGTGTCATAATATGAATCTTCCCATAGAGATCCCTGTTCAAAAACTCGCCCGGTACCTACAGTGCGTTTTGATTCCAGAAAAAAACTATTTCGAGGGTAAGCATTTAAAAATAAATGTTGGATCAAATTAATGACTTACTTTGCCCGAAGACGAGGAAACTGAGCGTAACCATGGCGATGTAGACCACGCACACAAGATCCAGCCAGAAGCCGAATGCTCTAGAGCTGGCGATGAATAGATACCTGGAAATAATTTATACTGTGAAAACTATTTGTAATATGATAAAAACTTTTTATTTTTCACTTTTTAGTTGTGGTACCTACCCCACACAAATTCGTATACCGTACCGTTATCTGCTATGTAAATGAAGACTAAGATATCGTCTACATACGCAAAGTGGGAAAAAATACGTAATTATTGAAGCTAACTCAAAATTAAAAAAAAAAAAACATACAGACGAATTGAGAACCTCCTCCTTTTTGAAGAAGTCGGTTAAAAAGAAAGCGAAGCAATGGAGAGTGGGAACAGAAATTTAGATTGTAGAAAAGTTGTGGAAATTTTCCTTGTAATCGCTTTAAAATGCACAGTATGCGATGCATACTATCGATATCAACTATTATCGAATCAACAAATCAAAACACTATTCTGTGGTTGTTTTTACCTAGAAATCTTTTGATCTCTTTCGAATTCACGAGCTTATCACAGCTTTAACTATTTTTTTTTTATGGTGGGAAGTCTTCAAATGACTTCTCCCGCTCTGGGCGGAGCGGAAGGGCGCATCAGACTTTTACTGACTAAAACCCACCCGTGTTCCTTTCCCGCAACCCTGGCATTTAACTATTAACTTGCGGTGACGTTTCTAGGTATCTCTCGATGATAATATTACAGCATGTAAAAAGATCCCTCACATAGCCTAAGCATCAAACTAAGTAACACTGAGTAAAAGTTATTGCTGGGAAACGATTTTATTTATGTGTGAAAAGTCGCTGCTTACGGCAACGCGCAATGTAACGCACGCAGAACATTGTGCTTATCGGAGCGGCGGACGATGGAAATGTATGGAAATCCCAATTTCTCTTATTTACGGTTAGATTTCCATAATACGATTTCAAATTGTCCGCCATCTGCTCAGCGACTTAATATCTCCGTAACCAGAGGGCCTAGACAAAGTGACATTCTATCAGCGATAACGATGATGGAAAAGCAAAAATGTGTAGGACTGACATAAGCTATCGAAAACCTTATGTCAATTCTGATGAAAGTCGTTGTAGAAATACGAGACGCTTTCGAAGCGATTGTCACTTGTCTAGGCCCTCAGAAGGCTCCCAGGTATCGCCCAGAGAAAAAATATGATCACAATGACGGGGAGTACAGGGGACTCTCGGCTTAGATAAGCCTTTATAGGTCTTATTACACCCGATATATGTGGGAAAAAATAATGATGTAGAAACCTCTTGCTATCGGAATACAGCTCTAAAGCTGCTACGACCATGAGTTAGCTTACCACGCAGAGCTATGTAGATCCTGATGGTTGTCGAACTCTCGTATAAGCGCCTCCTGCGCTCCAAACGCGCGAATAGTCGTGATCCCTTGCAGTGACGCGTTCAGGTGAGAGAATACCGGACTGCGAGCTGGAAGGGAGAAGATAACACTGTATTATAGTATGTTTGTTAATGTTAGGATTATACCCCGCTTATTAGTAGATGTGGAATAAAGTAAATGTACTTAATATTAATTAATGAACCTGTTTTAACCCCGACGGAAAAAGAGTGGTGTTATCAAGTTTAACGTGTGTATCTGTGTGTCTGTCTGCGCCAACGTAGCAGCCAAACGGCTGAACCGATTTTGATTTTTTTGGTTTTGTTTGAAAGGTGACTTGATCGGGAGAGTTCGTAGATATAAATAAAAAATCGTTTATTACATGTGTTCAGGTCAATCACCGAACAATAATAAACATGTCAGCGTAATGGCGACACCGCGCTGTATGCCTTGAATATTTTATGTATTACCTAAGTAAAAAACAGTCAGTACGCTTTCGGATGGCAGATCGGGCGCGACTCAATCTCATCTTTCACCTCATTAGTTTTAATTGTTATCAAAATTGTATTGCTGAAATATAGCATCTATCTTTATACTCAATCTTAGTTTATCTCAATCTCACCCCAACCCCGAACATTGGTCCTTCGAGCCTTCGGAGCGGGACCAGTACGCGTGTATCAACTAATTGTACTGTGTGAGTGTCTCGCTTGGAACTTATAACCAGACCCTGGAAAAACTGAGTGGATTTACTTTCCACAAAATTGATCAACCTGCGGATTCTGACTGACCTCGGTGCTTCGGACTGAAAAGTGCCATCATCTTGCTGATCTTAATTTAACTCGGCGCCCCGGATGCCAACATCCTTCGGACACTGATTGACCCTGGAGTTTACGTAAGCATCGCGTCATCTCATCGCGCTGTTACTTCAGGTTTGTTCTTGCAGCCATCGCAAGAACATTTTGATCTCCAAAGAAGTCTTCAGTACAAGTAAGGTCTCTTTTTATCTCTATAATGACGAAAATGGATGACATTTTAGCAACCCAACAACAACTAATCGAAGCCGTAGATAAGCTCTTCACCAATTTCAAGAAGGATGGTGCAGAGCGCAAGACCTCAGACTACTTACGCCGGCGATTAGCTACCTTGGAACAATACTTTACAGAGTTCCATAATAATCATATGACTTTGGTATCTTTTGGTGATCAATCTCATGCATACTTCAGTACTAATCAGTACGATCAAATGAAGGAAAAATATAACACCATTAAGAGTACTATTCAAACCTATAACCCCCTCGCAAGTAGACCGCAAATCCCTGAACTGAAACCTCCTACGTTCCAACCTGCGGAGTCTCAAACCTTAAATCTCGCAGCTCACGCTGCTTCTTCTAACCCCACTTCTCTTGAAGAAAGTAAAGCAGAAGGTCTCTTCAAAAAGCAAGCTACCAACTTTAAGGCTTTCTTGAGGACAACTTCCAACATCGACCTTGACCTCGTCACGGATAAATGGGAGTTTGAAGACATCCTGAAGACCATACAAGCTCGTTGGGCAACAATTGACTCGCTTCATTGGGAGCTAGACAACGAGTATGGCGGATCAAACCCCGAGTACGAAGAGCAATTTACTCATTATGAGAAATATTATAACAAAATCAAGAAAGACATCAATAAGAAAATGTGGTCCGTTGCGCATATTGAAAAATCAACTCCTAAAATGGAGATAGTCACCTTCGACGGAAACTACAATAAGTGGATTTCGTTCAAAGATCTTTTTACAGAAGCCGTGCATAACAACCCCTCTTTGTCGAATGCACAAAAAATGCAGTTTCTAAAGAGTAAGATCAAAGGGGAGCCCGAAAAATTGATCCAACATCTCCAAATAAGCTCCGACAATTACCCTGTATGCTGGAATATCCTCAATCATCGTTATAATAATAAACGACTGATCTTCACTTCTTATCTTAACAATCTCATGAATATCTCCGCAAACCAGCAACAATCATCAAATCATATAAAACGCATTCACGACACTACGCACGAGAGCGTGAATGCTATCAAGAATCTGGGAGTCGATGTATCCTCCTGGGACCCTTTCCTGGTATGTATATTGTCTCAAAAATTAGACTCAGATACATACGAGGATTATCTACAAGCCTTAAAATCTCCGCGAGAGTTGCCAGTCTTGGAAGATTTCCTTAATTTTTTGGAAACTAAGTTTATGATGCTGGAAACTTCACGTAAGAAGATTGAAAACTCCACTCAAAAATCATCTCCATCTCAATCCAACAGCAATAACAAACCATCATTTTCAAAGGGTCCCAATTATAAACGAAACTATAACAATCCTAAAACGAATTACTCAACAAACCAAGTTTTGCAATCGTCAAAGTCCAAACGAAAAATTAACTATCGCAAGCAATGCCCTATTTGCAACGCCAACGATCATCGAATATATGCATGTCAAAAACTATTGGAATTGCAACCTAATGAACGTAAAAATGCTATTGCTAATCTGAACCTTTGTATTAATTGTTTACATTACCACGAAGGCAAAAAATGCCTTTCAGAAATAAGATGCAAGGAATGCAATAACGACCACAATACCATTTTACATGAATCTTTTACGTCGCATCGATCTGGGTCAAACGCAGCCACGATTACGAAATCGCCATCCCAGCAGCGAGAAAGTATCACAATTGCATCGCTTCTTAAAGAGCCCTCTGAAATATTACTTGCCACGGCAATAATTAACGTACAAGCAGCGGACGGATCTTACCAAAAGATGAGAGTTCTTTTGGATCAAGGGTCACAAACATCCATTATTAGGGAAAGCGCAGCTCAGTTGTTAAGACTACCGCGACGGAAATGTAACGGTTATATCTCTGGAATAGGAAATAAGGAAAACAACTGTAAGGGCATGATTACCATAAAATCTTCGTCGTTGGTAAGCGATTACACCTTTGAAACGGACGTATATATAATGAACAGACTCATTAATAACTTACCCAGCTGTACGCTACCAAAGCCAGACTGGCCCACTCTTAACCAAATAACTCTAGCAGATCCTGAATTTTACAAAAGTAGGCCTATTGACATCTTATTTGGGGCAGATATCTATTCCACTATCCTTATGGACGGTATCTGTCGATCAGAAGGCATATTGCCAATTGCCCAACAGACCCAGTTGGGATGGATCTTAAGCGGCAACTACAAAACGTACCATTGCAATGTGATCCTAAACAATATCGAAGAGATTCAGCAATTCTGGGAAATGGAGGACATCCATGAATCTCCAGCGATATCAGAAGAAGATCAGAAATGCGTCGAGCTTTACCAAACAACGACCACAAGACGGGAAGACGGAAGCTACGTCGTTAAAATGCCATTCAAAGAAAATTTTACTGAACATTTGGGCGAGTCGAAAACAAAATCGATTGCTCAATTTTTTCAAATAGAGCGGAAATTAAGTAAGCAACCAGCACTCGCACGTGACTATAAAACGTTTATTTCTGAATACCTAGAGCTCGGACATATGACACCCGTTGCGCCACACGTACAGCCGGACTGCTACTTATCGCACCATTGCATCCAACGAGCTGAGTCATCAACCACTAAATTGCGAGTTGTCTTTAACGCCTCGGCAAAAACCTCGAGTGGATACAGCCTCAATGATCTTATGTGCCGAGGACCCAATTTACAGCAAGACCTTCAGAGCCTTATCTTAAAATGGAGACAATTCAGATACGCTTTTACAGCAGATGTAGAAAAAATGTTTCGCAAAATCTGGTTACATCCCGAGGATCAAATATATCAGAAAATCATCTGGCGTAACCATCAATCTCAACCTTTAAAAGAATACCAGTTAGCGACAGTTACCTATGGCACAAAAGCCGCACCCTTTTTGGCTATGATGACATTAAAGCAACTGGCCATCGATGAAAGGCCAAACTATCCACAAAGTTGCGCTCCTGACATCTTAGAACACTCGTTTTACATGGATGATCTCATGCATGGTGAGCATTCAGTGAGAGCAGCTAAACAGCTCAAAGCGGAGATGATCAACCTCCTCAAATCGGGCGGGTTTAACCTCAGAAAATGGCGATCAAACTTACCAGAAATAATAGATAGTTCTGATGCACCTCAAAACGAAGACTTTGACTTTAAGCAACCGGAGTCCACCAAAACTTTAGGTCTTCGGTGGGAACCAAAAAATGATCAATTTATCTTTCATCCTATAGAATTTATCTCACAAGGCATCATTACAAAAAGACAATTTTTATCTCAAATATCCAAAATTTTTGACCCTTTGGGCTGGCTAGCCCCCGTCACAATAAAACTTAAGATCTTGTTCCAAGAATTGTGGAAATCAGACCTGGGTTGGGACCACCCTGTCCCTCAAGAAATCGCGTTGGAGTGGAATACTATTAAAGCCGATCTATCACATATATCGCGATTTAAAATACCACGTTGGATTCAAACCCAGGAGAAAGACATCATCGAACTCCATGGCTTTTGCGATGCTAGCACAAAAGCATACGCTTGCGTCGTATATTGCAAAATACAGAGAGAAAATGAAACCCATGTAACCCTTATTGCAGGGAAATCAAAAGTAATACCACTGAAAAAACCACAATCGATCCCGCGTTTGGAACTTTGCGGCGCTCTCTTGTTGTCAAAACTTATGCAAAAAATTATCTTATCCCTATCAAGCTACAAGATGCATGTTTACGGTTGGGTAGATTCAACGGCTGTTTTAGGTTGGTTAAGTGGCGAACCAGAGAAATGGAAACCCTTTGTTGCGAATCGAGTGAGGATTATTACTGAAATAATCCCTAAAGACAACTGGAGTTATGTTAAGTCGAAAGAAAACCCCGCAGATTGCGCAAGCCGGAGTTTACCTGCTTCTCAATTAGCCGATCACTCACTGTGGTGGCAAGGGCCCGAATGGCTAGCACAATATAAACCTAAAGAATCTCATAAGATGTCGATTGATACGACTATTATTAGCGAAGAACTCCGAAAAAAGGAGCAGGTAAATACGGTCATTGTTAACCCCGAAAATCTAATAATCAATCAACTATTACCAAAATACAGCACTTTGAGGAAAATTACTCGAGTATTAGCTTACATCAACAAATTCATCGACATTGTTGTTTACAAGAAAAAACGCACATGTTTCCTTACTCTGCAAAATATAAAAACAGCAAGAGAAATGTTAATTAAGCACGTTCAAAACGAATATTTCAACGAAGAAATATCGCAGCTGAAAAATAATGAACCACTGACCAAGAAAAGCCAGATTCTTAATCTCAATCCCATATTAGACACTAATCAATTGCTCCGTGTTGGTGGCAGACTTAAGCATTCGAATCTGGATCCCGAAATGAAGCATCCCATCATAATCCCGAATCAATCAAAATTGGCAGATCTTATCATAGATGAATCCCACGAGCTCGCATTTCACGGTGGAGTAAAAGTGACTACTGGATTCATAAGACACAAATACTGGATTCTTGGAGGGAACAGAGCCACAAAGAAACGATTAAGAATGTGTGTCAAATGTAAAAGAAATAATCCCATACCACAACATCAAATCATGGGTGATCTACCTCCAGCACGATTGATCCCTAACCGACCTTTTTACCACACTGGAATAGATTACACCGGACACATCCTTATTAAGGCAAACAAAGGTCGTGGCATTAAAACCTGTAAAGGATATGTTGCAGTTTTTGTCTGTATGGTAACTAAAGCCATACATTTAGAAATTGTCTCTGATCTCACAGCGTCTGCATTCATTGCCGCGCTTCGACGAATGTCAGCTAGAAGAGGAGTCCCTGGGCACATATACAGTGATCAGGGAACTAACTTTATAGGTGCCAACAGAACTTTAAAACAAGAGTTTGCCGAAATCTCCTACATCTTGTCAGACCAAGAAGTTAACTCGACCATCTCTGAAATGAATATTGAGTGGCACTTTAATGCACCATCATGGCCATCAGCTGGCGGACTCTGGGAAGCTGCAGTGAAGAGCCTAAAACATCATCTCAAGCGTGTCGTTGGAGAGCAAAAACTAACCTATGAAGAATATAATACCCTACTATCCCAACTCGAGGCTTGTTTGAACTCCAGACCACTGTGCCCTCTGACAGAAGATCCTGAGGATCTGGACTTTCTGACCCCGGCTCACTTTTTAGCAAGTGGCCCCAACTTAACGATTTTCGAAACAGAGAAGGATCTCAGAACACGGTGGCACTTGACGCAAAAAATCTATCAAGATATATGGGATAAGTGGAAGACTGACTACCTCTCGCAGCTTTCAAGGAGGTCCAAATGGCAACAGCCTCAAAAAGACCTCAAGCTTAACGATATAGTTATTATAAAGGACGACAACCTACCACCAGGAAAGTGGAGTCTAGGTCGCGTAGTAGCGCTGCATCCTGGTAGTGACGGACACGTAAGGGTCGTCACACTAAAAACCAAAAACGGGCTCTTAAAACGCCCAGTTGTAAAACTGTCCTTACTGCCAACAAATAAAAATGAGCAAGATCCAAAAGCCCCAAAAGTTGGTAATAAGTTGCCAGCGGAGAAGAAAAAACGTCCTATCTCATTCTCAGCTATAGTTTTATCTTTGACATTATTTTTGCTGTCACTAATAAACACCGCTCAAGCATCCTACAATTTTACCCTGCTGACAAACAATAGTGTCTACTTCGACAAAATATCTAATATGCATTTAATCAGAGATGATTGGCATTTAATAGTTTATTATGACACAAATCCTTATCAAGAAGGAACGGCGGCACTATTAAAGTATATCAAGTATCTTGAAACCTTATGCACTACGATTAGAACACAAACACCTTGCGACGGCATCATGTTACAACTCGAGCACGAGTTCGAAGAAATCAAATATTATGATAATATTGTCATGACAAATGCGAAACGACGGCGACGCGGCTTGATAGACGGAGTAGGCTACGTTGCAAATAGCTTATTCGGAGTGTTGGATCAACGATTTGCAGAAAAATATGAGAAGGATATTGACCTTTTAAAACATAATGAAAACCATTTATACAACCTCTGGAAAAACCAAACGTCGGTCGTAGAAGCTGAATTTAATCTCATAAAAAGGATGGAGAATACTATGAACAAACATCACAAAATTATAAATCAAAAGCTTAATTACCTACAAGATTCTTATAAAAATCTAGCTCAGCAAGTGCAAAACATAACTATTATCACAGACTTTATAACCTCGGCATTCACTGCCAACAACTTGTTGTATACCCTTCGACGAATCCAGGACTCCATTTTAGATACAGTAACTGATATTTATAGTGGAAAATTAGATTTTCATTTGATATCTCCGAAGCAACTCAGATCAGAGCTAAGCATAATATCAGCACAAATATCTGGAGACTTGCTAGTTCCTGTCGACAACTTTAATCTGAAAGATCTTTACAGCTTGCTCAAAGTAAGAGCCAAATACTCGGGCAAATACCTTATTATAGAAATAAGAATACCCCTGATTGAAAGAGATCTATACGAGGTATTCAATCTTATCCCGGTTCCACGCATTGTGGAAAATAACATGATGATGAAGGTCGACACTATCTCTGAATTAGCAGCCATCAACATGAGAAAAGATTCGTATTTAACTATCACAGACACGGATCTGCAGTCATGCATATTACAAAACCCTGTGACTATTCTGTGTCATATAAGAAAGCCTATTCACCACATGAAAGATGATCACAGCCTTTGTGAAACGATCCCAGGTACAAGAACTTGTAAAACTAAAACTACCTCGTGCAAGAATGACTGGAGAGAGCTAACATCAGAAAACAAATATTATTATTTATGCTGCAATGAATGTAACGTCAAACTTCTGTGTGAAAATCAAGTTAAGGCAGTTAGGTTATCAGGTGCGGGTCTATTACGCGTTGGGGAAGGCTGTTTAGTAAAAACAGAAGATTTTATGGTGTATTCAAACAAAAGACTGTCTAGTAAAATTATCACGACAACAAAAATTATCTCGCCAGAAATATCACCAATCAACCACATAATAAATATCACTATGCCAGAAACCTCATATGAGCTTAATCTCAATACCTCAGACAACCTCAGACAGTTTGAAGCTATTAAGAGAAGTCTTGAGATCATGAAGCAGAGTGAACCTTTGAGCACTAATATCTCCTACCACGACATCCATCTTTATATTGCTACATATCTCATCATACTGGGAATCTTGGTATTGGTGGCAGCTTACGGCTTTAAACGTTGGCGGCGAAGACAACGTAAAGGAAATCGTTCCACTTCTGCAGCAGAGCGGTCGACAGCCGCTGTGGCGACTGCGGTACCGTCTCCTCACCCCGTTACAGAAAGTGTTGTGATTGAGTGTAGTGAAATTAGGGAAAAAGGGCAATCTAGTAGTAAATCAGTGAAAAGTGATCCTAGACGACTAGCTCTATCTAGTGAGTGGTTACAAAAAAAGGAAGATAGAGGTTCTTCACCGATCTTTCGCGTGTTTTCTCTTCCTGATTTACATTGTAGCGATTCTGGTTAATTTGTAATGTTACCTTCATCTCATTTTTTAACATAACTAACCCTACATAACTATTTTAGTATTATTTGAACATTGTTTTCACCTTGTTAATATTAATTTCATTACCTATTTAACTATACTTACTTACTAACCTCATCTTTTTCTCCCTCGGGAGCATGTTCAGGTCAATCACCGAACAATAATAAACATGTCAGCGTAATGGCGACACCGCGCTGTATGCCTTGAATATTTTATGTATTACCTAAGTAAAAAACAGTCAGTACGCTTTCGGATGGCAGATCGGGCGCGACTCAATCTCATCTTTCACCTCATTAGTTTTAATTGTTATCACCATTGTATTGCTGAAATATAGCATCTATCTTTATACTCAATCTTAGTTTATCTCAATCTCACCCCAACCCCGAACAACATGCTTTGTCTTAGTCGGGGGTTTTTAAATTTTTTAATTTAATTAGCTTGTTATTGATATAAAAGAGGTAACTTTTAACATTCACCTATTAAAAGAATAAGTATCCCGATGTTATGCAAAGGTAAGTCTAGAGAAATAGTAGCGCTATGCGTCCGAGATGACTCACTCACACCCTCCAGGCGCATGATACTGTGCGAGGAGGACAGGTAGACGATACGCAGTCAGTAGAACACGAAGGATTCCGATTAGTTTCGATGTTTCCCGAGGGTTAGTCTAAAGAAATGGTCGCGCTATGCGTCAGAGATGACTCACTCACACCCTCGAGGCGCTTGATGCTGCGCGAGGAGGACAGGTAGAAGATGCGCAGTCCGTAGAACACGAAGCCGATGGCCAGGGTCGGTACTAGCAGCCAGTAGTTGACCACGGCCACTACTACCACGATACCGATTAGGGAGAGACCGATCTGAAACAAACATAAATATCAATTTTAAAAAGGCTCATCTATTCAACGCATGTGACTAAAAAAGTGATGAACATAAATGTTGATGGATGGAGCGGGAGAGGAAGGCCAAAGAAAAGATAGATGGATTGTGTGACGAATGATGTGAAAGAGACGGGAGTAAATTATGGCGTGACGGTTGACAGGGGAGACTGGAAAAAGAAAACGTGTTGCGCCGACCCCAAGTAACATGGGATAAGGGCAGGAAGATGATGAAAAAGGCTCATCTATTCGTCTCCTGCCCTTATCCCAATTTATTTGGGGTCAGCGCAACATGTCCCTTTCTTCCATACTTGTCTATTAGTTGTCATGTAGGTGTGGTAGTCACCCTTCCTAGCCATATCAACTTTCACACAGTCCATCCATCGTTTCTTTGCTCTTCCCCCACTCTTTGAGCCATCGAAATTGATACTCAAAACTTTCCTCACGACATTTTCCTCATTCTTCTTCAAAAAATACGTGCTCCTATTATCGTCTTTGAGCGATATCGCAAACTAAAATAGTTAAAACGTCGACAGATATTAAAAACAAAATTGAAAAAAAGAGCAGGTTTCTAATAAGTCTCTCTAAAGTGGAAAAGTTATATTAAACAGAATAAAAACAATGTTTTAGATCAGATCAAACAAGTTTTTTTTTTATCGTTTGTGTACCTCGTATAGAGTTTGTGTTGTCTCAGTAGTTAATAAATATTTACTCTAAAAATACTTTTTTTACTAACTTAACTCATCTTACCTGTAAAACATCCAACAATGCAGAGGGCAGGACTTCATCCACGGCTCCCATATCCTTGGAAAATCTATTAAGAATCCGTCCCGAAGGGTTGACGTGGAAAAATCGCATGGGAGCCCGCGTGATGGCCGAGAACATGTTGTTGTGTAGCCGCGTGGACGCGCGCATCGCCATCGTGAAGAACATGAACGAACGTAGTAGGGAGACCACGACGAGGGCTATCACCATGGCTGGAAGGGAAAAGTAAAAGTTAACCAACCGGTCTCATCTTTTTTTTTTGTGGGTCATCCAATGCTCTCCCGCTTTGGGCGGAGCGGAAGGGCGTGTCAGACTTTTACTGACTAAAACCCACCCGTGTTCCTTCAGTTGCCTATTGCCAAGGTCCCGGTATCCCTTTCAGACTTTCCCGCAACCCTGGCAGCAACCGGTCTCATCTGTGTGTTCACTTTAAGGGCCTCTTGTTCATCAGTGGTCGTGGACAAAAACCCTAAGCCCGCTTGTTAACGACAATGGACAACGGTCCGGATTTTTATAACGGATGACGGGCCGACGCGCTGTGTTCAATAGGTTAGTGTGCGTGTTTGTTAACGCGATGGGCACAATAAAAAAAATAATATAATAATATAATAATAATACCCGTTGCGCGACGGCGGACGGTCCGATGCAGTAGACCACGTCATTTTATAGAAGTGTGTTGACGACTGACGCGTCGGCCCGTTACCCGTTGAAAAAAACGGTGGTTAACAAGAGAGGATTTACAAAGGAGGAAAATTGAAAAAAGAAATTGCTTGATACTCAATTTTACAGACGAGATGGGTATCGATATTTTTTAATGATGATAAAATAAAATGTCTGTGAAGTTTCACCAGATAATATTTATTCTAGTAGACCTTTTTCATTAAAAGGCTCTTTATCGGACGATCTTTACTACTTAGCGAGACTTCAAAAAGAGGAGATCGCTCTTCATCATTAAGTTACTGCACTACACTACAGAAGAAAGGCGTCTCCCTAATTTCACGCCACTGTGACGCTGCTAAGATTAGTCTCTGAACTTGAATTTTTTAGTAAGATTTTTTGTCACTAAATTAAGAAAGCAGATAGTAAAATTGCAAAACCTCACCGGAATAAATATAGATGCAGTCGTATCGGCTGATGCCCGCGTCCACGAAGTACGTGTCCTCCATGAGGCCGCTCGTGTAGTTGTTGAGGGCCTGCAGCGCGACCGCGCCGTCCGCGGGAGTCTTCTGCACCGTCGACATGCGCTCTATCGGGTGGGCCTCTTCTAGAATTACCCTGAAAGGAGGTATTGCTATTTATGAAGAGAACAGGGGTTTGTAAGACTGGAAGTTGATCATCAATACAGGGCAGCTTTTTTTTCTAGATTATGTTATTTACTTTGTTACTAGTTTTTCGCCACGGTGTTACTTTCGTGGTGTTTTCTGGAATGGGGATTTTTCTTCCGGGATAAAAAGTAACCTATTTTAATCGCCGTACTTTAAACTGTCTCTAAGCTTTAAATAACTTCGATAAGTTGCTAACTTGCTGCGTGAAAGGACAAACAAGGAAGCACAATTATCCGCCGTAAGGACGGCCTGCTGAACTAAAATACGTTTGCGGGAGGGTCGCACTTACGGCAGTCAGACTATAGTAGGGTTAGCCGCCCCTAGGTATGCCCGTACAGTGTACACTCACCAGTAGCTCGTCCACCAGTCGGACGCCGAGCCGAGCAGCTGCGCGAGCGTGGCCACCAGTACCATGAGCAGCACGACGCACGCGTTGCCGGCCGCCCCTAGGTATGCTCCGTACACTTTGCTCCCGACTGCGCCTGCGCTTCGGGTTTCTGCCTCGCCGGCTGGAGGTGCCGTTGCGGTTAAGTTGTCCACAGAACTCACCTAAAACGTAGATAGAGAAATAATATTTCGTGTAGACTTTTGAAACCGAATTTTGCTGAGAACGCATTCCAAAATATGTCTTCCGTTTTGGACGAACTGGTCAACGCAATGAACACTGGAACGTCATTAGTGGGGTACGCTGTTCGACCATGGACAAAATTTGGTTTTATTTTTTATGTTTAAGTATGAAAGAGGGCGGGTGTAATAGTCTAATGATTATTTAGGCATTGGCGTACGTTGAAAGGAAAAAATACGGTTCAAATAAATGCTAAAAAAATTATTTTTTTCAGTCTGCTTTATTTTATCAACCTCAAACCTTTCTTATGTACATTCTTACCGAGTGTATGCTCATCTGTCTTTTCCGGAAGCTACCTTGTAGCATGGACTCGGCATCTGCCTCGGAAGCGTTCGGGTCCGCAGTAGGTTTCTCTTCCACCGGATCCCGAGCCAATAGTGTGGCGAAGTCCAGACCGGACGCGCTTAGTGTGTCGAAGTTACCCGCCGCTGCTATCGCGCCGTTCTTTAGGATTATTATCTATGGAAGACAATTTTTGTATGAGTTTTGATGCTTCGTTTATGATGCAGACGCTTTTTTTTTTAGAAATTTTTTGTTAAAAGGCATGAAAATAAACACGATTTTGCTTAGATAAGCATGACAGATACTACAAAAATGTAATTAAGTCGTGTTTACAAACACAATATAACTTAATTTACATCAAATAGTTTAGGCGAAGACGTGTCAGAAGATGAATGAATTTAAGCTGAAAATTACAAGTACTACAACGTGGGACTAAAGTTTGGAAGGCAAAACTTTAGTCCCACATTATATTTTGTGTGAGCGAGAGAGAGCAGTATCTCGGGTAATATAATTATGTCAAATATTAACCTAAAGCAAGCCTCTCACCTGGTCGACATCTCTGAGGAACTGCAGCTGGTGCGTGACGAGTATCCGGGTGGTGTTGCGCAGGTAGCCGATGAGGCACGACTCGAACAGGTGTCGGCCGACGTGCGCGTCCACTGCGGACAGCGGGTCGTCCAGCAGGTAGATGTCGGCGCGCTTGTACACCGCGCGCGCGAGGGAGATGCGGGCGCGCTGACCTGGGAATGTAATGTGAGTTTTAACGTTTATCATATCTCGGCAATATTCAATATATGTATAAAAAAAACCGCGAGACGTATGAAACGACCAAGCTTTTTATGTTTGTTTGACTTAACAATTACAAATGATTTACATGATAGTAAAAATGACAATAAATTGAATTAATAGCTTTACATAATGAGGGTATGTATACAATAAGTCTTCAATAACTCTGTCTAAAAAAGACTACGCGCTTACCTCCACTGAGACTGACGCCCCTCTCTCCAACGATAGTCTTGTCGCCATGCGGGAACAGAGCGAAGTCTCTGTCGAGAGCGCAGCGCCGCACTACCGTGTTGTACCGCGGCCGGTCCATGGCCTGACCGAAAAGAATATTCTGACGTACGCTGCCTGTGGGAAAAATACTATTTTAATATCAGCTCGAAGTTTAAAATGGCCAAAATATTTGGCGTGGTCTATACTTTATCATCATCATTTCAGCAGAAAGACCTGGACATAGACAGGCCCAAGGACCGCCACAACGAACGGTCCTGCACTGCCCGCAGCCAGGCGATTCATGCAACCGTCACCAAGTCATAGTTCTACCTTTTGGGATTCCTAGCCACGCCAAACTGGTAGTGAGTCCATTAATCAATATATTGGCAAGTTTTCCATTGTTGCAATAACATTACACATCCTATCCTTCCCATTTAACTATTATAAATGGGAAATTGAGTTTGTTTGTTACGCTTTCACGCTAAAACGGCTGAACGGATTTGGATGAAATTTGGCACATGGGCAGATTGGGTAGAGCATGGCCTGGAGAAGGATATGGTCTACTTTTCATCCTGGATCGCAGTCGAAGTCGCGGGCTAGTAACAGCTAGTAGTTACATAATAGAGTAGTCCGATGAAATATTTTGTGAATGTTTACCTGCAAAGAGCCATGGTTCCTGACTGGCATAGGAGACGTTACCACCGACGTGTAATGTGCCTGATAGTAAAGGCAGTTCTCGTAGTAACACGTGTAGTAGTGATGACTTGCCTGCACCTACTGGGCCGATTACTGCTATTATCCTGGTGAAAAAAAAAACGAAATAAATATGAATATTTTGAGCACAAGTTTATTGTTTGATTTCAGAAGCTATTCAGATATCTTTTGTTCATTCCAACGAACGCGCGTTTTGTAGTATCCAACATTCCGGTCATACAACGCATGTTTACAAAATTAGTACGGATTTGTCTCCTTGAATACTCTGTATGATGCCTCTCAAATCTTAGTTTTGATTATACAAACAGTAACTTCGTATCTATTTATTTATTTACTAAAGAACACCAACAGCATTCCAAAGAAAAATACTAATAATTAGTAAAGGTATTGCGTATCTAACGAAAATGACTTTGTATTTTAAATCATCTTCCTCGCTTTAGGTATTGAATATACGATACATAAGAGTTGCCGATTCCTTATAAAATATTAAATCGTAGGGGCTCTTTTCAACACTATCGAAATCGCCTGGATATTTGACAGCACTTTTCCTGTTATTTCTCTCAGCACAAGAATTCAAGTTTTTAGAAAAAAAAAAGTCTGGCCCTAATTCTGAGCTATAAAAAATCATTTAAAAAAAGACTCACTTGCCAGGCTTGATCGTAAGCGACAGATCTGTAAGCGTGTTCTCTTGATGGGACACTATCCACTTCGCTGTGGCGTGTTTTAGCCGCACGCCCCGCGCGTCTTCCTCCACCCGCGCCGCCAGCTCATGGTCCTCGTCCTCACCGGGCTCCAGGGGCGCGAGTGTCGCGTTACCTGCGTTGTAATAGGAGTGAAAATTGTTTAAGTTATGTTATCTTTTGTTGGTGCGTAGAATGATGGCAAACTATGAAAATGATGCTCAACTTCTCGAATGTTTTTGTCGCGTTACTTGCATTGTAATAGGAGCGAAAATTGCTTGAAATTGTTTGAAGCTATGTTATTTTTTGTTTAACTATTAAAATGTTGTTCAAAATTGTACTGAATTGAGTGGTTACCTTATTACCACAAAACCGTGTTTAGCTTAAACACCTTTTAAACACGACATTAATGTATAGAGTTTGACGACACGCGTCTAAGTTTTTATAAGACTCCATAAAGAAATGTACCTTATTACCACAAAACCGTGTCTAACAGTTGTTGAGCCTAAACAAAACACCTTTTAAACATGACATTTCTGAATGGAATTTGACATAAAACTGACACTAGACACGCGTTGAACAATTGTCTAAGTTTTTGTGGTAAGGCCCGTAATTTTTAAAAGGTGTTTGGGCTAAACAACTGATAAACACGGTTTTGTGGTAATACAGATAGTGTTTTGTTAAATTGCTTCCTTCAAATCGGTGTGTATGCGCAATCACACTTAAAGTTTTTATTAGAGTTCAAGTGGTTTGGGAAACAAAAACAAACAATAATTTACGGATTTCCAAATCATAGTAAATTAAGTCACAAGCAACGTGAATATTTGTTAAAGCTCATATTACTTATATTTATTTTTAGACAACATTTAACCTGGATACGCTATCGTCTTTATGATTACATAACGATTCTTTTTTATATTTAAATAATGAGTAATTGAGTCGTTCCGATCCGAACTAGATAAAATTATTTAAAATATATCTAGTGGTAGACAAGCAAAGTGGAAAGATGTCCAAGCAACAATCTAATTTCAACCTTATGTACCAACAATAAGATGAAAAACTAGCGACATTCAAAGAACTAGAAAAAAATATTCTAAATAGTGACAGACAAATCAAAGTGGACTGATGTCCGAGCAAGAATCCAATTTTAACCTTATTTCGTAAGTAGTATGATTAAAAATGAAACAGTTCTTACCATTGCCTTTAGCCTCTTCTTCTTTTGTGGGCGCAGTTGAAGCTGGCACGTGCTGGGCCTCAGTTGAGTCTTCTTTATCTTCTTTGATCACATCTGCCGACTTCCGAGGCGATGCCTTAGGTTTGGTGGACGTCTGAATCTCTGCTAAGCCAGGCACTGGCTTGCTTGTGTCTTCGTAAAGCATGAAGTTCTGTAACCGTTTTATTGATATCGTTGCTTCTGCTACTTGAGCGATACCTGGAGACAAAAGAACATAATATTTCAAATGTATTGTTGGGTTGATTCGACCAGAAGTATTTTCTGCATCTTGAAATTATCCATCTTTCATGATCTGCTTATGGTATGAGCGTGCGTTTCAGACTGAGGAAAGTTGTTACCGCCTTCTATGGACATCTAGCATCTAGCGGTTTTGGAGACCACGCTATTATTAACCGACTTCTTGAAAAAGGAGGAGGTTCTCAATTCGTCTGTATGTTTTTTATTTTTATTTTTTATTATGTATGTTACGCGATTACTCCGCCAATTATGAATCGATTTTGATGATTCTTTTTTTGTTTGGTAGGTCTTGCTTCAGAGGTGTTCGCATATAAATTTTATTAATTTTGCTTGCGTAGTTTTTGAGTTAGCTTCAATAATTACGTATTTTTCCCACTTTGCGTACGTAGAGGATATCTTTCTTCATTTGCAGATAACGGTATACGAATTTGTGTGGGGTAGGTACCACAACTAAAAAGTGAAAAATAAAAACTTTTACAAAAAGAAACAACCGACTTCACAAAAAAAAAAAGAAAAAATGTGAAAAATAACTTTCATTTCGGAAGTCAGTGGCAAAAAACTAAAATTGAAAAGCAAAGACACCGACTTCCGAAATTAAAGTTATTTTTCACTTTTTTTGTGAAGTCGCTTGTTTTTTTTTTGTAAAAAGTTTTTTTCCCATCGAGATATAAGTACTAACGTTACGTTAGTACTTATATCTCGATATTTTTTCCCTACTTCTAATAAGTAAGCACAGTCAACAAACTCGACTTCCAAATCGATTGAGACCGTCCGGTCTGCACCAAGTACAAAAGGGGTAGTGCAACTGATAGAAATCCGACGACTGACGAAACACGAACTTTGCCGAGGGACATTAAGAAAATAGTTGCACTGTATTTCTTTTTTTATTAACTCACCTTGCGGGAAGAACACAGTCATAGTCTGCCTCAGTATATTGTAGAAGCTGGTGACGACGAACACTTGTTTCGCGGTGATCATATTGTAAGCGAGCACATACGCGAGGATCGAGCAGAACAGACAGATCCTCGTCGTGAACATGATGAAGGACGTCAGCACACCGCGGATGTAGGATGTCGCGCGAATCTGCTTTATTTCTCGCCTGTTTAGAAAGGAATTAATTGGATAAGACACAGGAAATATGGGAGGAAAAGAAACAATAAAAATATATTTAAAATAAAACCGTTGAAAAGTACAAAAATAACCATTTCAAAAATAATAAACATTGTTGTGGCAGTATCTACATCATCAAATTTGTTGTGGCAGTATCTACATCATCAAATTTTTGATTCTTAGACATGCCATTTTCTCACGAAGGATGTTTTCCTTTACCGTTTTGAGAGCAGTGGTGATGAAATTAAATACAGTGCCTGTCTGGGTTCGAACTCACGACCTAAGCGTAAGTAAGCCTTGGACGATACCATTGGACCACCACTGCTCCATAGATCTAGTAGATTATCTATACCTATTTATTTAAATGTTAAAACGTCCTACTTACTTCCTAGCTTTGGCGACGAGGTCCGCAAACGGTTTTTCCCAAGTGTACATTTTGATGACCTGTATTCCAGATAATATTTCGTTCATGAGGCGCACACGTTCGTCCGTCCGAAGCGCCGTTTTTAATCGTAGTACTGATGTGCGCTTTCCCAAATAAGCTGTCAAAAAAAATACACATATTTTATAAATAAATATTTACAGAGATGACCGATACCGCTGTACCGTGCCTTAGAAATGAGCGACGAGGCCGGTGGGACGTCGTGAGCGGTGACGAATGAGCGGCCTGCACTGCCCCCCCGTATCGCAGAGCACATAACCGTCGCGGAACAGCGGTATCGGTCAAATTATAATACAGTAAATTTTTAAAGATCATGAGAATCATGGCTCTGGTTAGCTAGGGTCGTCACGCTGGGAATGTCTAAACGCTGGCGCAATCGCTGCACAAATCAAGGGTGCCAAAATTGGCCAGAAAAGGCAACAGAGAATTCCATAACTAAAGGCTATAGGGAAATCGCCCAGCAAGGGGACATATTCGGTCTTATTATAAAATGAGGTTTATCTTTTGAAACTACTTAAAACCAAATGTATATAAATGTATGACTGACGGAGCTGGGAAAGCCCAGCGATGACGTCACATATTTTCACACATCTTTGACGTGACCAAAAACAAACACACCTTGAGATATAACAAAACATTTGGATAAGCATGTATGGGGACGTCCCGTAGCTCACAAACAAGATGCTAAACAAACAAATACTGGTTAAATAAGTTTGTTTTGGTCACGAGCGTATCTAACGATGTATTATTCCTATTCGCGTTTACGATTGTAATAAAATTTGTATAATTTCGTCGTTACGTCTGTTATACCCGAAGGACTTTCAGATTCAGTGGGCAATAACTGAATTTGAATTTGGAAAAATATTTACTAACGAAAAAATGATTCGTCTAATGGGGATTTCAATCTGATTTTCCAGTAGGTAGCCTGAGTAATATTTTATTTACTTATCAGAAGTTCCAGTAGGTAATTTTTTTTTTTTCGTGAAACCGAATTTTCTTTGAACTAAATGCCAAACAGCTTTCGCGCTCATATTGAAAGTTAGAAAAGGACAATGCCAAGATTCGGCTCGAACTGTATGTAGCGTCCGACAGAATTTCTATAATAATGATAATTCATAATAAAAAACAGTAAGAATTATACAATATAAATAAAATCTGTAAAACCACACCGTTGAAAAGTCATTTTAAATAGTTATTCAATTTAACAACACATTCCATAGCTACAATTACAATAAGAAATGTTGCCAATACCAAAATAAAACAATATCGATACGTAATTGCACTTGCAAATCGATTACAATAATATCAATCTGAAGATACGTAAGTGAATTTTTAATTACGTAATCGTTTCTCGTCATTAAATTAATGTTTTTGAATTCGATTATCGATACCGTTTAGAATACTTTATTCCTAATAAAGTAATTATAGTGCTGGCAGCAGTTGACGTAAGTCTAAGAGGTCAAATTAAAAAAGAAAAACTTTTTTGGTGTGCTTCTAATAGAAAACTAATTATACTATCAAATTCTATATTTATTTTTCTTTTTTATGAAATATAGTTCATCTTTGTTGGTTCTGGCCGAGTGTTGTAGGAAGCCCTGGCATTCTCCTTTGTTTCTCTAATATAAATGATCAATTTAATTTACAGTAAGTAATAAAACCATTACCCTCTTTCTGGGGCAGTCGGGAAAAAATTATAACATCTCATATCTAGGGCACACCGGCACAGTATAATTTAACACGACGCAATATCAACAAAATTAGAAGTGTTTAAAGAGGGTAAATAAACTTGCCAATGAAAGTTTATATAATTTGACCTATTTCTTGGACACGTGAACAAACAATCGTTTGTGCAGTGCGCCCGGTATATCTTGACACTTCAGGGCGGCACTACTTGCACATAAATTACTTTAATAATAGGGGACTATTTTTTAAGTCAACTATACCTTTGGACGCAGTGTCGCTTATTCAGGGTCAAATAAAAATAAGTGGCGTGACTAAAAAATATGTATAATTTTATAAACTCGTTATTATTTTACATAACTACAACTGCCCGGAATCAATGACCGCGGGACGCACGAACTAAAAGAAAAAATAAGTTTAGAATTTTATTTTTGATTTCGACACCTGGCACGTCTGTGCAGTTCCGCTTGGTTATTTATGTGAAACTGAGTTTATTGAAAAAAGGAAATAAGTGTTTTATTTTGAATATATTACTTATAGTTTTTCTCCTCCTGGATATTGTAATCTAACTAATATTATAAACGCGAAAGTTTGTAAGTATGGATGGATGGATGGATGTTTGTTACTCTTTCAGGCAAAAACTACTGAACCGATTTGAATGAAATTTGGCAAACAGATAGTTTATAACCTGGATTAACACATAGGATACTTTTTATCCTGATATTCTCACGGGATCGGGACTTATGCGGGTGAAACCACGGGGCGCTGCTAGTAATTTATAAATATTTTTGTTATTAAGTGTTGTACCTTGTAACGGTATGAATGCAAGCATGAACCCGACGCCGACGACGGCCGCCCAGCTGATCTCCACCCACATGAAGTAAGTGATGATGACAGTAGCCAGCGGCCCGATCCACAGATAATGTAGGAAGATGATGGCCACATCGAATCTGTTCACGTCGTTTGAAAGGAGGTTCACTACTTGACCCACTGTTGTTTCACCCAGCGCTGTTTTTGATAACCGTAGTGACTGTAAAGAAAATCAGTATGATTAATTGTATTGAAGACACGCTTTTTTCCCATGGGTAGAAGCTACAAACAACCATGTGATACGATGCCTACAATACTATTGTTTCGTTTCATCATCCACGTGACCGTCGTGTTTAAATACTAGAATACTACGCACCTAACATTTTTGCAGGGCATATTAATAGTAAACATATAATCATAACATCACTCCTGTATTCCCCGAATGGTAAGGCAGAGAGGCACCTGTGGTACACCCATATTTCGCCAGTTATGGTTTAAGTCTCATATAACAGGGGGCGAGCATATAATGCCATCAACCGGGCACAAATCCTGAATCCGGGCTGCTACAAATTCCAAATGGAAAACCCCAATAACACTTTGCCCGACCCGGGAATCGAATCCAGGACCTCATACTCAACAGTAGCGCTTGCGACCACTAGACCAGGGGGGCAAGTTTACTAAACGTGTCAGTGGTCTCACAATGATGAGTTTTTGACAGAAATTCATCATTGCTAGATAATTGACACGTTTGTAAATTAGTGGACTTGGCCCCCTGGTAGACAGTCAACACACACACAGTAAAACATGTAGGTACCTATTTAAGTGTCAAACTAATTTACATATCGCAGAAGAAATCCTTCACGGCCAATCGGGTCAATAAACCTAGCTCATTCTTGTTCTGGTTTTCTAACAATGAGTCTAGCTGAACCCTAATCGGAAGACTGGATCAACCATACATGACAAATGTACGATGTCTACTGACCGAGAGACCGGTCTTAAAGGAAGTTTACGAACAATTTTTCATCTATTAGGAAGCATTTACATTCATTACCCAAGAATACATTATTTAAAAATGCAAATTAAATCGTTTTGGCTATTTGTAACAATTGTAGCAGACATGGAAAGTAACAAAATGCAATTTATAGTATAAAATAAATTAAGTAAAGAATATTTACTGAGTTTATTGGCATTTTATAACCAGTTTATCGAATTAATTGTAAAAGATGACCAATCTATTTTATTTTCTTTTAAATATTACAAAAAGTTACGTAATAATTTAGTAAACTTAGCCAGTGGGTCAATCCCCTTATTTTGATGAACGTTCACATTCGCATCTCATTCACAATCTGTCAAAAAAACAATCAATTTACCAGCATTTTTGACAAGTTTGACAGATTGCGACTAGAATGTGAACGTTTTTTAACCGACTTCTTCAAAAAGGAGGAGGTTCTCAATTCGTCTGTTTTTTTTTTGTATGTATGTTACGCGATTACTCCGCCAATTATGAATCGATTTTGATGATTCTTTTTTTGTTTGGTAGGTCATGCTTCAGAGGTGATCCCATATAATTTTTATTAATTTTGCTTGCGTAGTTTTTGAGTTAGCTTCAATAATTACGTATTTTTCCCACTTTGCGTATGTAGATGATATCTTAATCATCATTTACATAGCAGATAACGGTATACGAATTTGTGTGGGGTAGGTACCACAACTAAAAAGTGAAAAATAAAAACTTTTTACAAAAAAAAAAACAACCGACTTCACAAAAAAACACTAAAAAAGTGAAAAATAACTTTAATTAGTGTTTTTTTGTGAAGTCGGTTGTTTTTTTTTTGTAAAAAGTTTTTATTAAGTAAAAAAATTGGCCCTCAGGAATACAATTACATGTTTTTTCTTCGTTTTTCATTCTTTGCATATTACATTGCCGCGTAACGGAATGAAAGCGATTTTTTTTTGTACATGCCACAGTAACAGGCTGCGCGTTTTCAGGAGAATTCTCGCGCATTCTCGGTAATTCCCGCAGTTACAAGCTCGTATCTAGTTTGTAATAAAGTTCATTTTGCTATGTACGTTGTAATATCGTTACAAAAACTCGCTTCCAATCCGTTCCGTGGCAATGTAAACCTAGAGAGCAAAACAAAGTAATGTTTCATGTGAGTAAACTGAGTAATGTCAAGGTGATAATAATTGAATGCTTAGCGAACCGTAGAGATTTCAAGGTGAAGATCTCCCATGTTTAGCCGAAACTATTTCTGTCCGCTATGAACATAGCTAAGTAAACTCTCACGAACTATTTAGTCTACAAGCAAACATAGAAATGCAAGTATTCTATCCGTTTTGTTCCAATACTTATTTTCCGCCCTCAATTTACTCAAACATATCCAGGGTTGGCATAAAACAAACAAGTTGTTTTAAAACACGTATTTTAAACAATGTTTAAAACATTTTGAAATAAAAAAAATTTTTTTATTAAGTGTTTAAAATCACTGTTTAAAACATTAAGAAAAAAACATGGTTTTAAATAGCGAATGAATAGAAATAAATGAATATCATGAAAATGTTTCGAAAAGAAATTAAAAAGGTTAGACATTAGATTAGATTATTAGATTTGGCATGTTTTTTATGAAGTAAGTAATTCCCTGCAACTATTTTGGGGATTCCCCTTAATTGAACAGAGTCCATTTTACCTATGTAGGTACATCTAAATCTATACATCGTAGCCGGTAAAGAAGTTCCGTTCCGTCGCTTGTCGAAAGGAGGCAATTCCCCGCAATTACTTTGGGGACTTCTTCTTTCCTATTTAAATAATATACTTTTAGATAAACATATACTTGATATTACTTTTTATTAAAAAATAATAAGATAAGGTAATTCCCCGTATAAGATCTAACATCGGAATCGCAATTCTCAACGTACGTTTGTAATTGGTTCAGTATCTGTTACTTATTTAGATTGATTAGAAAAAAAAAGTAAGCACACAGATCAGATCGTACTTATAATAACTATAACTAGAATGATATTCTGATCGATTTTTTATGTAGTCTAGAAATGAATTATATTAGATCTGATCGATATGATTGTGTTGATAATAAATCGATCAAAGGAAAAAAAAAACAAAAAAAAACTGTTGTTTAAAACATTTTGAACTGTTTGTTTTATAAAATTTAAAAAAAAAAACTATTTTTTTCCAACCCTGAACATATCGTACCTACCGTTCAGAAAACGGAGTTTGTGTGCTAAACATAATACTTACTTATTTGAATTTTTGCTATCGAAACTCTTAGAAGAAGATATAGAAAAGTATTTCATACCGATCCTAATTCACAATCGGTCCTGTAGATTCTAAGATTACGTTTAATTACACAAACTAACACTGTCTTTCAATATTAGTTTATAGCTTCTACAGTAAAGATAAGTAATCCATAAAGTACATAAGTAATTAAAAATTATTTTAACAGATAAAAATGCCTTGAATGTAAATAATGATTCATGATAAAAACAAAAGAATGAGATTAATGCTTTTCTGTCAAATAAACATGCTTTAAGATGGTTAGTAAATATTGTCTAGAATTGACAAAAGATAAGGCTATCAGACACGCGAAAATTCGGTAAATCTGTAATATTGAGAACTGATAAAGTCAAGGTTCTTGAGAGTTACTAGTAGTACAGTCAACCGCACGTCACTGGTAAGTGTTAACACATTGCCTTAAGGAAATCGATGTCAGTGCTATGGCACAAATACTTGTCAATGTCTATTTTTTACAGTGGATGTGCGGCTTACTGAATTACTAACTACTGTAATCGACACAGGGGAATATTGTCTAAATTACATTTGTTTTGTTAATTGTACTGCGATAAGTTATAATCTTTTGTTGCACGTGACTGCGCAGAAATTCACATTTGGGCACTAATACGATCTTCTTTCTATTATTTACTGCTTAGCAAGAGCGCGATGAGTTGATGGCTCTTAAGTGGATCCTTGAGCAACAGCCACTAGTGGCGCCCTCAATTGAGAATTAGGTTAATACTATTGTTGGGATCTTAATCAAGACTCAAGAACATAATTATTATTGCCATAACATGTATCATTGCCAATTAATACACAGCATTAACCCACACTCTTTGTAATAATTAATTATAGATCTGGCATGTCAATCAATCTGTCTAGCCTTTTCCAGTTTAACCAGAGTTTCAGTCTAACCAGATGCAGCTGAATAACCAGTATTTTACATGAAGCGACTGCTTATCTGACCTTCACAACCCAGTTACTGGGTAACATGATACTCCTTTGTAAGATCTCGTATGTATCTATAGTTCGTTTTTTAATCCCGTGGACTAATTTGACATTACAAATGACACCTGTCAAATCGAACACAATTAAAAAACGAACTTTTTAATAAAGAAAAGCAATAATAATTAGCATACCCGTAATTCCAAAATGTTAATATGTTATTAATATATATAAAATACCTTTCTATATATAAGTGAACAGCAGGCGACCCGGAACTTCATGCCCATATGCAGGATGGCCATCATATAGGGATGCACGACGAACACGTTGAGCGCCGAACACAGGACCACGGCACCGGCATACATGTAGGCCTCTTCCTGCTTCATAGTGTGCCCAGGACTGTAGTACTCCACCAGCTTACCCAGGAACACTGGCTGTGCAATCCTGGTGTTGTAATCACAATTATATTGAATTTAGTTTTAATTTTTGGAACTATAAAGAACTATTCAGGGTATCCGCGTGTTGCAGTGGCTCATGTCAAAGAAATTAGTTGTTAGACAATTGGCTTATTGGTGACTCGCACGAATTTACTCGCGCAAAACGGGTGAATCGACACATAACTTTTCTTATCTTTAGGCGATTCCCACGACGTTAATTTATTTGTAGGCGAATCGACATATAAATTAACATCATGCGAATCGCCTCAAGAATTTAGAATCAAGTTTACAACATTTCCAAAGTCAGTTACAGCTTCAGTACTTAACTGTTAATGATTTGTCTATGTAAATGTACCCCATTTCAGCAGGCTTTGCAATTATGAAAAAAAAAAAAAACCTAAGAATGAAAACAATTACTTTAAACATTTTGGTAATGATTCCCAATATATGTAGTAAATACAACGAACTAATAAGCTACTTTACTATGATGAAGAAAACAAGATGCTAAAAAACTAGGAAATATCTATCACAGATCAACAAGGAAGTAATATTAAAAAAGATCAGATAAGATATTGATATAGAACTTGATCTTTTGGTGAGATAAAATTAAAACCTCTTTACATAAAATCCTAGCTTACTAATTCTACAAGAAGTCAGCTGTTATCTCAATTTTCCGCTTACGAAAATCAAGACGCTCTCATCCGGGATTATCTGTCTTCCATAGAAGTATTTGAGAAAGCTAGTTACAACAAAAATGTCAAAATATGATTGACACAAAATCTGATAAACTAGAAATAGCAGCCTTAGTAACAATATTTTCTATGTTGATTTGTTTTTAATCTGTCTTGGCATGAATTCCGGATAGGTATCTAGGTGAGTAGGCTTAATCCGGACCTTTGCGAGTTATGACTCGAATCGAATTTGATTGAATTAGTGTCAAATTGACAATATGTCATATTTAGACCTAATTGCCATTCCAAATCGAATTCGATTCGACATTCGATAGTAAATCAAAATCGATATAACTCAAAGGTTCGCGGAGTTAACCTGCTGACAAACGCTGCACCGGACGTAAAATTAAAACAGAATGAATTGTGTAAATTCATTTAGAATTCCTAGTAAAACTGAAGGACAAAACAATATAGTTTTCCACATTACATACCGATACTGCACATAAACAGGCTGGTCATTCAGAACAACTTTTTCCTAATTGTAGGCAAATTATTGGTGAAAAGAATTTAACTGCAGCCTTTTCAAAACTATAAACATTTTATCACATACTTAGGTATTGTGTGATAAAATGTCTTCTTTTTTAACACAGTATGACGAGTAGAATCACTCCCTAAACGAATGCAATTGACAAAATCGACACCCCTTATACGATACAAGTGACTGACAAACGACACTACATACATAGCTACAAATTCTAGTTACCCTAAAAACTACATTCAACTTTACAGTACTTTTTCTATCTTCGTCTCACTTGTCAGTGCTATTGAAAGCGTTGGCCACCTGATCACGGAGTTGTATCAACCGCGTGTGCATCTCCTCGTGTGTCGACTTCCCGAAGTAGCTTAAGAACGAGCCCAACATGCGTGGCTGTTGGATCCTGTAGGAGGAAGGTGTGGTTAGGATGGAAAAGGGGTTATGGTGAATTAGGATAGACTCTGGGAATGTCGGTTTTTAGAGAGGATGGGAGTTCCGTTTTTTTAGACCATCTGCTAAGGTCTACAAAACTGTTAGATTTTTTGGAGCTTCTGAGAATATACGTTTTTGGAGCTTTTGAGGACGTTGGCCTTAGGAGCGTCTACGAAGGTCGATTTTTGCAGGCTATGCAGTTGGCTACAGTTCTTTGGTTTACATTTACAGTACGATTTTATGTTGTTGTGTTTTTACATATCTAACTAATATTATAAACGGGACAGTTTGTAAGTATGGATGGATGGATGGCTGTTTGTACTCTTTCACGCAAAAACTAGAGAACGGATTTGGATGAAATTTGGCACACAGATAGTTTATAACCTGGATTAACATATAGGATACTTTTTATCCCGATATTCCTTTGGGAGCAGGACTTATGCGGGTGAAACCGCGGGGCGCTGCTAGTGTTATATAATTTATTATCTTTTTTTATCCGTCGTAGCTTACATTATAGTAGAACAGTTCCAAATTTCGTATTTCATTAATTAAATTGTAATTAATCAATTAGAGTTACATTTATCTGTATTGCGTTGTTATCTTTGATGTGATGGGAGTAAAATAAGTACATTTTCCGAAGAATTAATCTTAGTATTTTATTCGCTTAGCAACAAATCATTTCCGGTACAAAAAAAAACATTTTAAAGCTTGCAGGATTGGTAATGCCACATACAGACTTGTAAATAATTTAAGAAGATAAACCAGTGATGTATAGACAAGTCACATAGAATGCAATGACATGATCATTGCATTCTATGTAACTTGTCTACAAAGATACATAAAATATCGATTTAATATGTCTTCAAGTCAACGTTTTACCTACACCGTAACGTGTGAAATTACGGTAAGTACTCACCTAGGTACATAACAAGGTAGGTAGGAGCTCGTGGCTATGTAATTACAGCCGCACGGGTCGTTCCAACAGGTTAAGCTACGCTTGCCGGGGTTGGTCCGTGGATGGGTGACCATCTTTACATGACGAGATTCCTCCGTGCCTCGGAAAGCACATTAAGCCGTTGGTCCCGGCTGTCATTTGTGGATCTTTGATAGTCGTTACGGGTCGTCAGAAACCCGAAAGTCTGACAACCAGTCTTGCCAAGGGGTATCGTATTACCCAGTTACCTACTGGGTTGTGGAGGTCAGATAGGCAGTAGCTCCAAGTAAAATACTGGTATTCATCTGCAACCGGTTAGACTGGTAGCGAACCCCAATATAGTTGGGAAAGGCTAGGCAGATTGATTGACTCAGCTAGATACATAAATCAAGTGTATGTGTAATACTTAACTTTTCATTGATAGGTACTTAAACCGATAAGCACCCATATTGTTACATCAATCGCCGACGATTTCTAGTTGTCGATAGCTGCACTGATTGCTTCAGAACTTTAGATACAATACAAATGTGTGTTATCTTATCAAAACTGATTTAAGATAATATGAATTGTTTATACTGCTGTAGCTCATAATACGATTACAATTGTTGATTGTCGCGATATTGTCAGTCAAATAGACTCATCAGGCCGATCATTAGATAAGTAGCTTATTTGAAGTACCTACCTACCTACCTTTTTTAAAATTTAAATAATATTAAATAGGTTAATATTGTACGGAGGTACGTAACTCTTCGTGTGCGATTTCGACTCGCACTTAGCCGGCTTTTTTATGTGTAATTCGGTAAACAAACAATGTCGTAGGAATTACATCTAAAAATGGCTTCGTATCAACTTTTTACTATTATGGTATTAACCAATCAATCTGCCTAGCCTAGCCTTTTCCCAACTATGTTGGGGTCTGAATACCAATATTTTACCTACATGAAGCGACCGCCTATCTGACCTCCACAACCCAGTAACTGGGTAATACGATACCCCTTGGTAAGTCTATTTGTCAGACTTTCGGGCTTCTGACGATCCGTAACGACTGTCAAAGATGCTCGAATGACAGCCGGGACCAACGGTTTAACGTGCTTTCCGCGGCACGGAGGATTCTCGATATGTAAAGATGGTCACCCATCTACGGACCAACCCCGGCAAGCATAGCTTAACCTGACGGATCGACCCGTGCGGCTGTTAATACTTAGCTACGAGCTACTCATTATTATAGTATAAACTAATTTATTATAATTATTACCATTTTTTTCTTAATTGACACAAGAAAACTGAGACCTACCTATGCCCAGTAGTGGGGGAAGTCGGGTGGGTGATGATGAACCATTGTATTTATTAATATTGGCTGGTTACAAAAATTCAGCACGCCATCATTGTTTACCAAAAAGACAAAGTTGAATAACATAAACTCTAGTTTGTTTCACATTCCTTTTAAACTCTGTTGAAATAACAGTCGCATTTTTTGTGTAGTGGTTTCATCTGCATAAACAAAATATACATACCTACTTACCTACGTAGATGTGTATCTTATTTGTTTAAATATCAACTTGCATGATTGTAGTTAAACGGATCATTGTACCTACCTAGTTACTTTTTCGTGGAAACTTAAATAGACTGCCGTGTCTGCAGTCCTTTTAAAATAAGCAATAAGTAATACTATTTATTAGCATTTTACTATCTTCAAAAGTTAGTGCTTGCTTTTATAAATATACTTCTTGAACAGCTGTGTACGGTACTCATTATAAGAGCCATTTTCAGATATAATTAAATGGGTTTTTCCTCTAGACCTAAATAAAGACAGGTTCAAAACATAGAATACCTACTCTTTATTATGTACACCATAAAAAATAAAGATATTAATAGAAAACATATATAAAGGATGACATCCCGTTTGCATCACCTCAAGGAGCAAAATAAGATGAATAAATTAAAAATATGCTAAACTACGAAATAGATGGGGTAGGGGTAGGAGATAGGTCTTGACTCAACGTTACATAACGCCACCCTGTTATTATGTAAGCACTGGGGATTCAAGGGAAGTCAACAAAAATAAGTCCTTGAGAAAACTTAAGAGAAAATGTCAAACAAGACCATTCCTCATTGGTTTCTTTATGATTTATTTTCATTTAGGAAACGGTCTTCAAAAGATTTTCTTGCACTGAAAAAGTGAACATTCCGAAAAGGACTAAACATCCGCCAAATCCAAATAAGATTAAGCACTCAGTGAAAACAATACAGTTTTCCTTAAGGAGCATCTAATTATAATATAAAATACTTATTGACAATGGAACAAGAGTACCCAAGTACTAAAAAAGCATGGGGAAAACCGCAGACCACAACAGATAAGTACCTAGTTGAGGGATTGAGGCGTCTCGGGTTACGTTTGTGGCATTAGTCACATTTTAACATGACAATAAGCTGGTACGAAGTACACAGGAAGGAGGATTGATAGTGGAGTATGTGGATTGCTTTGACGCCTCTCACACATTCCGTAGAGTAATACATATTAGGTGTGTAACAATACACTGATTTAAAAGAGTGTCCGTGGACTTTTTTGCCCGTTCTTGTCCAAAGGAACCTACTACGCGTTGGGATGGGCAACTAGCTTCATCTTTCTGACTTGCCGACGCAGTGCCGGCGTTAGGGGGGGGCGTGATAGGGCGATGGCCCAGGGCGACAAATTCTGGGGGGCGCCAAGGTCTGAAGTTGGAGTCTCTTGCCTCTCCTGGTGCAAACCCTCAGAACTGTGCTCTACGTGTTAAAAAATATAAAATAGCTCTGGGTAACGCTAAAGGAAAGATGAAATTCTTAATATAATTTTACTTGGGATCAGCAAAAAACTAACACTTGATATTGCTTCCCTCAAGTGGGCGCCACAATATTTTCGCCCGGGGTATCAGTGGCCCTTACGCCGGCACTGTGCCGACGACCCCCCGTAATGGGTTTATTTGAAATAAATGCTTTGAGTTGAGTCGAGTTTAATATTGAGATTTTTTTGTTATTGTGTTCAGTCCTATAATTTATCATGGAGTGGAGGTAATGAAGACTACGTTTATACTAAATGGATTTTGAAATTCTAATTAAACCTAGCAGCCCTGATCCCGTGGGAATATCGGGATTATAGCATGCTTTGTCCTAACTCAGGTGCTGTATTATGAAGCATTAATGCCATGCCATTTTTCCATTGTGAGAGAGAGAGACGGAGCTAGACAAGGCCGTTAGCACCATCCCGTTTTCGCAGTGGAATAATGATGGCATTAAAACTTCATAATACTACCCCAGGTCATGGTCTACACATGTGCCAAATTTGATCCATATCCGTTCAGCCGTTTTGGCGTGAAAGTGTAACAAACAAACAAACTCACTTTTGCATTTTTAATATCTATATAAGTACTACTGTAGATCGGATTAGATTTAATCAGTATCTGTTTGGGTGGCTATTGTCATAAACATTTTGACAAGACAATAAGCCGGCTGGTGCGAAGTACACAGGAAAGAGTATTGATTACGGACAATGTGGAATTGTGGATTGCATCGACGCCGACGCCTCTCATTGCGTAGAGTAATATTAGCTTTAATATTCAAACAATAGAGATAAGGCAGTAGGTCGCTATGAATCATTTATTGAAATGCTGAATAAACTGTAAATATTTTGTTATTGTGTGGGTTTACAGCTTTCTGCTTATCTTCATTTGTCTTGACTTACGCTTGATGTGAAAATAAGAACGTAGAATAAAAATTATAATGAAAAATTATAAATACAAAATCTTAATCTTGAAGACTTTTTTTCAACCATGTTTGGACTTTGCACTCCCCTTTTCAGTTATCATCTGTCAATTAAAATCTGTTTTTAAATCTCGTAGACTAATTTGACAGGCGCAAATGTCAAACTCCATAGTGAAAAAACAAACAACAGTCAATTGAAATGTCAAATTAGTCTACGGGATTAAAAAACAGAGTTTAGGGTTAAAGTTCGGCAAAAAATGTTTATCCAATCGCTGAAACAAACAAATACTTATTGGAATGTGTTTGTACCCAAAACCTTATTTTCTCACACGCCATATAAAGTTCATTTCATTTGCTTATGATAGTTAACACTGCTACCGCGTATCCACTTTTTTATGGGCTCAGACCAACAAAAAAGGAAAGACAGATCACGCCGTACATCCAAAGTGAAGCCACAAAACCAAGCTCCTGAAAGTAAACACACAGGCTCACGCACACACCTACACTAAAACCAAGCTCATCGCTCCTAGTACGTCACGAGTCGTCGTCTAGCTAACATCACCAAAACAAATATAATTATGCCTTCCTGTGTAGTGAAAACGTGTAAAAACAATACTAAATCACAGAAAAAGTCTCACGGAATCACTTTTCACTTGTAAGTACTTAAAATAACATCGTTTTTTAATTTAGATAACTATGAATTTTAGGTTATTTGGAACAAAAAACCTGAACGAATGAACGAACGAAAACAGAGCGAGGGTTGCCATAATATGATTTCAAATTTCCCCATTCGATATTTTTTACTTCGAGTAATAATTATATATTATGTCTGTTTTTTTATGCATTTAATATTTTAGATTTCCATGTAATACTGAAAATAAAAATAAATGAATAGTAGCTAATTTACTAACCTATTTATACACATATATATATTTTTTTAACACTCAATTGAAAATTAATGGATAATTCTAAGTGAAAGAGCGGAGTCTCCTAACAGAAGCAATTCTTGCATAAAAGGTGATCTCATAAATACACTTTGTACTTAATTTGTGTTTTATTTAATTTGCAATGTAAAAAAAAATGTTTTTGTTTCGGAATTCTTCCTAAAAATTGAGGTACAATACCATACTCAACAATATCTTACTCGTACAATATTAGCCTGCCCAAAATATTATTCCCCAAGTTATAGGGAAAAACTTTAACAACTGACAACCCTTTTTACACACACATAGATAAAAAGGTGGCTTCACTTTTGACGTACGGCGTGATCTGTCTTTCCTTTTTTGTTGGTCTGAGTTTATGGGCAATAAAAATTGAAAACACATTGTTGTGTTTTTCTCGCAACTACTTACGTCAGTTAATACACAGATTAATAATCAGATTAAGTACATAGAAAAAAATATCTCTTGTGTTTCTATTATTTTAGCGATTATTAAATAACGACTTACTTAAAATTCCACTTAAACTAACAGCTATAAACTATGAAAAAATTTACAATAATTTAGCAGTAAGGACATCTAAAAGTTTGCACATTCTAACTGAAGTTACCTACAGTTTTTTTTTTCCTGTAAGTACGTGTGTATGTCACTGAACTCCTCCTAAACGGCTGGACCGACTTAGATGTTTTTTTTTGTGTGGCCATTTAGATTCCCAATTGGACCTGGTAGGTCGCGCTGTTCGGGCAGGACAACGTCTGTCCGCTGGTCTGGCATAAATTAGTGTTAGTAATAAAACTCATAACGTCGAGCAATACTTATTACAATAGGTTAATTCAATAGATTTATGGGGAAAACGACTACCAGACCTATTGCGAATTTAATAGGTACTTACTATAAAATGAACGCGCCATTCGGTATGTAAGTAAATCGGAAGTTGTAACTATTTATTATGCATATAAACATAGGTACATTACGTCCACATTATCATTGTTGTACACTTAATCAAAGTTACTTTGGAATGAAAGCAATACTATTATAATTATATTGTATAATACTTATAATGCCTAAGCAAAATTCAACCTAATTTAATTGTAATGTCTGCAAAGAAGTACTTTAGTAAAAAAAACATGTTTCTTGTATGTGACCCATAGCCTTTAATTTATAAGTAACTTTATATAGAAAACATGGAAATTACAAGTAAAAAAAAGTCATTACTATTATACAGCAGTGACAGACCGACAAAAAGAAGGACAGACAGCGGAGCCTTAGTAATAGGGTCTCGTCCCTTTAGGTATGGAACCCTAAAAATAAGCTTAAGGTAGGTCATGATTCCAATGGCCACTTGTACACACGGCTACACATCAAGCTGTACATTTCGCATTGTACGGAAGTCCTATACAACGCGAGATCAGCATAATCTGAAAATGTATAGCTTGATGTGTAGCCGTGTGAACGTAGTTATTTCTCGGCCAATGAATAAAGGAAATAAAATATATTGAACTACTTGGCAACACGCATAATGAGTAAGTCAATGAATTTAAAATTGTTCTAGTATTGTACTACTGAAGGTTTCAGTAGCCAAATATTAGGCATGCGAGCTAGTTTTTTCATGAGGAACGAAAGATCGTTTGATTTATTTTTGTACTACTTCTTTTATCTAGATCTACTATTTATCACATTATGTAAAGTGATATGCGTTTCTGTTCAAATTCTTTTTCAGGATTGGATCCAGATTGGTATTATAGATGTCCACTATGAGGGGTGGATGTCGTGGATATAGCCCTGATGACGTGATTCATCTACACTTAAATTATAAAGAGAATAGATTTATATTTTAGTTTGTAATTAATAAACTAAAAACCTACTGGACTGATTTTAAAAATTCTTTCAGCAGTAGTATGCTGTTTATGATAATTTCGTAAAAGTATGATATTTATGATAATTTCGTAAAAGTATGCTATTTATGATAATTTCGTAAAAGTACGCTATTTATGATAATTTCGTAAAAGTATGCTATTTATGATAATTTCGTAAAAGTATGCTATTTATGATAATTGCGTAAAATAGGCAATAATTTATAAACATTATCACACGTGCGAAGCCACTGGCGGAAGCGAAATAATCTGAAAGTATATTACCCACAAATCTACCTACACTATTCAACTGATAAAGTACATTATTTTTGCTTTTAGCACATCCTCACGGGTTGTAATATGTGTAAAACATTAGCTAGCATGAATAGCATTAAACATAATTATTTTATAAATATTCGTTCTTTTCTTCAGATATGAAGTGACGAGAAAAGCATTGTATTGGTAGACTGTCTGAAGTAATATTAACGTATCGATCAATGGGAAATTGGCAAGAGACGTGGGCTTCATATTACGAGGACGGCGCACGTACTACTTGAGATCTTCAGTTATTTATAGCTCAATTTATTTTTATATTTATTGCGAAATGGTGCTTACTTGCATGTAGAATACGCAATATAAGAAAAAAAAAACCATTTGAGACACAGGTCACAGATTTTTCTCTCGAAACGCACAGTGTGCTGCATTGAGTAAATAAATTGCTGGACAAAATATTATAATTTCAGTTTTTCTAATAATTTGAGCAGTACAGTCAAAACAAAAGGAGATTACAAGTTTATCGAAGAAAGATGCGAGAACCGACGAATCCGCTAACGGTCGAAGGATTAATGACCTGTTTGGCTCGCGCCTTTCGTCGGTTTGCGACGAACGTGTAAGCTGTTAGATAATACAGACATTACACGGCCGAGGTCACGAGCAAACAACGGTGACGTATAAAGGCTACTATGTTTGCCAGTAGCCTGTATTTTGAGCACACGTTTAATGAGAAAACGTATCTTCATATTTTGCTTAACCTTCAACTAGTAAAAACCGAATCGAAGAGCGAGAATGTTACATACATGAGACTAGACGAACAATTTAAATAAGGTGTTTCCCCAGAAACCGTGACCTCTCGTCTCGTATCGATCGACCGATAATTATGTTAATTATAGGTAAGCTATAAAAATTTCACAGATGTTCAATAAACCTGTCATCGTATTTAAATTCGATCGAGATAATAATCAATTACCTTGTTAATATATATAATAAGTTATTTTGGTGACTGCAGAAGTGTATACATCCAAGAAATGAAAATGTGTCCGGCTACACTTATTGTTGCATATTATGTCCAATCTATTTGCACAACATCATCGGTCGAAAACAGCGGTGGCAAGAAACAGCCATACTTACACGTGTTTAGAAAACAAGGTGTGTGATGTAATGGGAACTTCAAAGATTGATCGTACTCCGATAAGAAACTGGCTGCATTTTATATTTTTTAATACCTTTGTCATAGCCGTTCTTGCTTTTAAATCTGCTGAAAACGGAAGTAAGCTGAAGAATTTATATTACAGTAATTATTCGTAAAATTAGTTTTCTTTCAGTCCTTAATGTTCTTGTAAGTAACTCTATTCATAACGTGGTATCTTAGTTAGGTGTTATTGGCTCACTGTTCGTAACTAATGTAAGAATATCCCTGAGCCTTCGCAAAAAAAGAATGATGTCCTCTACGTTAATTAGGTTGTCATGGCAACACAATAGCAAGCCAATGCCGTACCATTACAAATCGTGAAACAGCTGGACATTTTTCTTATTAATTTATCACTCTATGTTTACGTGTTTGCCACCATTACTTCGTTAAGTAATAGCTGGTAATTCTTTTAATGGCTGTCCTCGTATACCTGTCCGTTACTATTATGTGTGTAATATGATCATCTTGTTCAAGAGTTGACGTTTAGCGACATCAATCAAATCAAGGACTTCAGTATTTTACGATCTAATTACTTCAGTAAATTGCATTTTACTAAATCTAATCTAACTAATTTTATAAACGCGAAAGTTTGTAAGTATGGATGGATGGATGGATGGATGTTTGTTACTCTTTCACGTTAAAACTACTGAATGGATTTGGATGATATTTGGTAAACAGATTGTTTATAACCTGGATTAACACATAGGATACTTTTTATCCCGATATTCCCACGGGATCGAGATTTACGCGGGTGATACCTCGGGGCGCAGTAGCTAGTATGTTATAAGTAAGTACTATCCTCTATTAATACCAATTTTTTTCATTTCCATTTCTTTTTCAACCCATTTGCTTATGGTCGATCATGCTTTGCGGTATTATGTCTACTTTATGTAGGTGCCGACCCATTGTGTATGTGAATATTATTTTAGACCCTGAATAAAAAATGTAACCTTGTTCTCATCCTTGTCCATTAAAGACTACAAATCAACACGCTATCGACCGTGTTTCAGATTTCCCTAAACAGTCTCTAAATTGCCAAAACAAACATGACGAGTGACTTAGCATGACGATTGTTGAATTTTTACGTCACCGTGGCGACGGATATGTATAGAACGAAAATCTACATAATGAGTGCTAGGCGGGGCATTTCCTAGTATGATCAATGATGATCGACGTCACTTGAACAATGTGAACATCAGTCATGTCATGTTTGTTAGAATTAAAAGTGAAGTTGTCATTTTTAAAATTATGCAAATCATATCGTCCATATACGTTTAAGTAGAGAATAAAACATTGGTAGCCAACAAAATTTTTCTACTATGACATTTTATAACCCACGACACTCGCGATATTAAATAACACGAATAACTCACGAGTCAGGACTCAGAACATGCAATCGTGCAAGGCAAAACTGTCTACTCTACGTCTACCTACACGCAATAACCCTTTTTTAGGTGCCCAACCTAACGGCTCTAAATAAAAAATCATTCATTCGAACTAGGCTGAGAATCAGGAGTCATAATTACATAAGACAGTCCCCCAAAACGCCCACCCTTCACCACTAACTTCCTATGGCTTTAGCTGAGAAGAAAAAATTTGGCGTAGCAAACTTTCCAGTAGCACAGCTGTCTGACCTGTGCTCTATAAGCACTTTGAAGGTGGTATGTACCCCTACCTATTTTTCCCGAACGATTTAAATAATATTCAATTGTTTCTTTCCAATTATTATACTCGTGCCAAGAATTTCCTATGATTTTGTGTTCATGTCACGATTCTGATGTAAGTATCAGAACATAAAATTGTCACGTTTTTTTGTGTTATCATGAAAACTATTAATAAGTATATCTACTGTGTTCTCGTGATGGTCCTTTTATAATCTTATTTAAAAAAATCACAATATTTTTGTGAGCAGACATTGAGTAGCAGGAAAACCTATTTTAAAATGGAAAAACCGCCCAATGATCAATCATTTCCCAAACATTTGAACACTTGTTAATTTTTTAGTATATCAATGAGTTGCGGTAGTCGGATGACAATGCGGAAATATAAGGAGTACATAGGTAAGTAAGTATTAATGAATACTACGAAGGCTATTATAATGTATCGACTTATCACGCGACTTGTCACTTAATACAATCGCATCACTTCAATTGTGCAACAATCTCGCAATCGGAAGCATGGCTGCGGTATCTAATATTCTAATAGTATAGCGCGATAACCAAGCTCTTGAACCATGGACACGCTATACACATATGCTTTTTGAATATTAATATTTATTTATGAATCAGCTGTTGCCCGCGACTTCATCTGAAGTCCAGAATATAAAGTAGCCTATTCCTTCTCAAGGTCATGGTCTACCCATGTGCCAAATTTCATCCAAATCCGTTCAGCCTTAGCGTGAAAGAGTAACAACCAAACAAACAAACTCAGTTTTGCATTTATAATATTAGTTAGGATACCGCCTAGGCCTAGGACCCTAGACAAAAGCCACGCAGCCAGTCCAAAAACGGGCGGATGTAAAGTCTATTCAAATCCTTGTATCCAAATTGATGTGATTTATATTTAAACATAATATTAACTTTACCTTCAACATTACCTAAGGCGCCATCGATGAAAATTACGAAAATCGCGGCGATAGCCTCGCCGTTCCATCAAATTCAATAGAAACTCTTTGAATCAGTCTCCACACGGCGATATCCTCGCGGCGTCAATTCGAAGGCGCAGCGTGACTATCGCCGCGATTCTCGTCCGTGTAGATGACGCCTTAGAGTAAATTAAGTTGACTAGTATAATTGAAAAAGTTATAAAAATGTTTGAAAGATTGATTTAAAGTTGTTAACATGTTTAGAAACTATGTCCTTTTGTAGGATTTTGACCTAAACAGACACGCGAACAAGTAGATAGCAGTTTACACTCATAGAAAGATCACAAGGTCTCTGATATAACACCACAAAATCACAACACTTTCAGTGTCAATACTCTCTCAACATTTTCACCTTATTTATCTTAGAATGTTACTAATATTATTTCACAAAAACATGTGATTCATAGCGTTAATCATTTTTAAATATAAACAAATAAATAGGTAATGTTGTTACGATTATTATGTTTTGTGAACACACGTGACATACAGGGTTGTTTTGTTTGTCATTCGACAATGACTCGACAGAATTTTTATGGTGACTCAGAATCTGGGTCATTGGGGATATAGAAGTAAGTATCAAGAGGAAACCTGGATACTTAGTAATAACATAATTAATTATTCTATTTTTGTTCGCAATCCTGCCTATGGTGCTTTTGGCGTCACAGTAATCATAGTGTGACTACTTAACTGATGTATCGAATGTAATGTGATCAGTTAATCACATAGTTGCTTGCTTAACCGATAATTTTGTGTACACACGGCTACACATCAAGCTATACATTTCCAGTTTATGCTGATCTCGCATTGTATAGGATTTCCGTACAATGCGAGATTGAGAGAGAGAGACAGCTACAGATGTAAAGTGTGGCTTTTGTGACTGAATTATTGGCGTATGATGTAATAAAAAAAAAACAATAGCTGGGTAGGTATCCTATTGCTAGTAAAGTGAAATACGCCCAAGAAATGAAATACCTACCGAATTTCAATGAAGGTTCATTTTTGCCAGACGAGAAAAAGTAACTGTATAACCTCGCGTCAAAAAAATAGTTCACAATTAATATAATTTTAATTAGGCGATAACGTATGCACAATTTATGTAACTAGTATTTACTTTAAATAATTATTTTCCTTGCACTCTATCGCATGCGAAGAATAAAAAGCAAATAAGTAATTTTGGCGCAAAACGTTGCATATTGATCGAAGGACTTATCTTATCATTGTTACACTTACACCTCCCCATTACAGGAAAACCAATATGAGCCCGTAACATCTGCTATTAATAGACCGCACGCAATCAGTTTATTTTTGTAGAATTTGTATGTCCTTGACCAAATTTTGTATAAGTACGTGTATATCGCGTTTTGGTCTGATCAGTTATTGATCCGACAGCATAAGTAAGTTAGTTGTACGAGTTTTACGGTAAAGTCAGTCAATGTCCGTAAGATTGGCTTATAAGGGTTTCGTTAGGGCGAGGGAAGTCGAGAAAAAATAATGTTCGGCTGTTAGAAACTATCAAAAACATAACTAGGTACCTATTCAGGTACTTCTTTTCCTAAATATTAATGATGTACAAAAAAAGTATGACCTGCTTTCGGAAATTAGACCTGGCTGTCATAAAACAGAAAAACGTAAAGAAAAAAAAAAAATTTTTTTGATTACTTTGCCCTCAAAGAAAAAAGAAAAAAAACTATTATTTCTACAAAAGAAAAACGCGTAATTGGCACACAGTTAAATCGATGCTGCTTTCAAGGAAGGCCATACCGGTAAGCTATAAATGGCTTATATGTACCTACCGAGTACCTACTGATGACCTAGCATAATTGTGCATAACTTAAAAAGTTTCCTGTTTAATATTGAGTGTCAAATTATTTGGACACCTACTGGTCGCCATGACACACACACGATAGGGTTCTGAGAATCTGTTTATTCAATACTTTTTTTTTTCTCAGCCTTCATTTCCACGCCTCATAGGGTCAAACAAAGGACTTTGAAAAAATAATTTTAGTTTATCTTTTATATGCTTTTCTTACCTTATCCCACACTCCATGACTAGCAGAACAAATCCGTACAGCATACATCTGGCTGCATATGCTCTTAATATTACTCGTAGAAGACTGGGTTTTCTTTTCCCCCCTGCTCTCTGGACCTCTTCCTCCCATAGTCGTGCGAATTTGTCACCCAATGGTCCTGGTAATAGAAATATCGTTATCATTAGGTAATTTCGTTTTTCATTGAAGTTCGTGAGAAGTCATTAAAAGGACACACAAATGCCTTAGCGAGTAGCGGTAGCGACTGCAATCTTGAGGTTTATAAACATTCTAATTGCGTAACGCAATCGCTTGGATACGATCCGGATCCCTCGACAAGATGCATGTTTAGTACTTTGCGAATAATGCATGCGCCAGGGTATCAGCGTGTTGGGAAAAAGGTATAAGTATTAATTACTCGGAAATCCGTTCTCATAAATTCTGTAAAATATAATTGGTAAAGTACTCCGTACTAATTGTAAGTAATCCGTCCTCAAGTAGATATGCTAAAATAGATATGTAACGTTTTTTTTGTTTAAGAAACACAACCGATATTAAATAAATGTAGGTATTGTATATGCCAAATAAATTTTGGTTGGTAGGCGTTTAGATTTACAGATAAAATGAATACTTTACTACCGAATAAAGTCGTCACTTTTACGATATTTTACTACTTTCTCTGAAACCAAGAAAATCTAAACAGATGGAATCTGGACATGCTTTATCATCGTGAACAAAGTCTTCTTTCCTATTACACGCGCCGATCGATAAGTAGCATCGTTTATTGCGACAGACTTCCCAAGTACTTTGTGTACATTATATTCCTCAATCAATGGCGTATTATTACTCTAGACTCTACCCTTTGTACAATGACTTCAGTCATTGGAGATTGATTTACACTTATATAATGTTAAATAATAAATAAAAATGTTTATTTCAATTACAAAGGACATATAGAATGTGTTGTTGGAGATCACCTTTTAAGCAAGGAATTGCTTGTGTTAGGAGACTCCGCGCTTCCACTTATCATTATCTTATATGCAATTGAAATGTAGACAATGTACGATGCAAAATTAAAAATAAAAGGTAAAAGGTAACTTAAAATTATACAAACAGCACAGCAAATAAATGATTGATATGATCAAATAGATGATGTTAACGGAGAAAATATGGACAAATGGTTTTTTCGTGAATCTCATCTTGAGCACAATCAAATCCGGTCATTTGTTGGCAGTCGTTAAAAACGTTTAAAAATTAAAGCGATATTATCAACTATCTGCCAGTAAAAGTCCCGTCAAAATCGGTCCAGCCGTTTCGCAGATTAGCCAGAACAATCAGGCAGAAGAAATGAAAAAATATATTTTGTGATCGCCTCAAATGGTGCAAGTGGTCAGTGAGGTAGTGTTGTCTAATTAATCCGTTGGAGTAAGATTAAATACCTCGCAGAAGTTATAAGAGGCTCGCGCAATAGTAAAAAAATTGAGCAAATGCAACGAACTTCAATGAAGTGTGTCTGACATGGGTAACTTGGAACAGAATCTTGAGTTGTGAATGTTGTGATTAAAGTTACGACAATATTTGCCTGCCTTATGTATGTTTTTGCGTAGAGAACGGTTTTTTAAGGATCTACCTTAAAAAACCGTTTTTAACGGTTTTAAACCTACACACCTAACCCAATTGTAAACTACAACACTTTATATATCTTTATGTACTCTCGGCGTATTGAGTTAGTAAACAAACAAAATGGTATAAATGAGATTAAACTCAGATTAAAAACTTAGTATTACTGTTTAAATAACCAATGTTTTTATCAGTTCATTAGCACGGTATTCTGCTTTTTTTGTAAAGGACAAAAGCGTAATTTGTTTTTTTTCCAGATTATGTTATTACTTATGCTTATGACCTATGTCCAAAAGATATTGTAAATAAACGAATTGAGATGCAATAAATTGGACATTGAACGATACAATGCGTCATCGCGTTTTGTGCAATGATCTGCTCGAATATGAACTCTGATAACGAATGCTATGTATTTGTTCAATTCAAATTAGGTGCCTTGATGTATTGTATTATACCTACTATAATTCCTGGACCATGATCGGATAGATCATGAGATCCATAGCAAAATTGTATTGTATTTGTGATTGTATTCATTATCTATCTTTTTAACCGACTTCTTCAAAAAGGAGGAGGTTCTCAATTCGTCTGTACGATTTTGATGATTGTTTTTTTGTTTGGTAGGTCGGGCTTCAGAGGTGGTCCCATATAAATTTTATTAACTTTGCTTGCGTAGTTTTTGAGTTAGCTTCAATAATACTGTTAATTGGATATCATAACGACATCCAGCCATTCAATTTTTCTGAAATTTATTGTATTGTGTTTTGATAAGTTTCTAATCAATTTATCGTTCACAAACTCAACAGAAAACCAACATTTATGTTTTGCAGTGCCCTGACAGGGTTCATGTATAAAAACCGACAGTAATTTATTGTAAAATGTGGGGTGTGCATGAGAGCAAATAAATAGATAAATAAATAAATAAAATGATTCATTTGAAGCAAAAGGAAGTAAAAAAATATTTCTGGAATGCTGTTCAATTCTGTTTAATGCGGTTTTCCCTGACAATATAGACAAGATGCGGAACCACTAAAGCTACATAATATAATAAGCGTGCGTTACTTTAAATAAGCAACTAATACTTTGTTTGTCTTACTTTTCAGATAAGCATCAAAATTAAATGAAGATGTATTGAAAATACATGCAATTTATGTCCATATACATATAAAATTAAATCCATAAAACATACTCAAACTAAGCCGACCCCAACATAGTTGGGAAAAGGCTAGGCAGATGATGATGAAAACATACTCAAACTCAAAGCATTTATTTCAATTAAATCATTTACAGAATGTTTACAGACATTTTTGAATTGTCAAAGGAGTCGGTGATTGAGAATGATGAAGCCTATTCCAAAGCGTAGTAAGTTCCTATGGCAAGAAATTTCATGGACACTGAATTACAGAGTTTCCTCAATCGCTCGGGCGATTTTTCAACGCATGTACGAATGAGAGCAAAACGTGATGTCATTTCGAAAAAAAAACATGCATAAAGACAATGCTCTCATCGTAGCTCGCCTTGCCATCGAGAACTATTTTTTTATCATAAAGGTGCATCGATAATTGCCAGCTTAGCTTAAACTTAGCGTTAGGTACTGTAAATTCTAAGTTTAACTTGGCGGATTTAACTTTGACTGACGGAGATGCGGATGTGCGGATGCGTCAGTGTGTTATATACCCTGCAGTTTTTGTATACAAATGAAGATTCTACAAGTCAAAGTTAAAAAGCGCAGCCCCGCACACCGGAGCGGTGTCCGGTGCAGTGTGATAACCGCCTTATACCAACGATGCGGAAAATCGCTTCATAAAAGCTACTTTGCATAACCATTTAGGAATGTAGGTAGGTACTTTGAGTTGCTACCTAGAAAGTAGGTACTTACATCTACATAAACACGTTATAAATTATCTAAGTACTAACGTAGACGTTCCTATTAACTATGCATGACAGGCATGATCAAAAAAACGATTGCACGACTTACTATGTAGTAAGTAATCCCATCATTTGTATTCAGTTTCATTCATCAAAAAACATTTTAGTTTATTGAGGGTAGAAATAAAATTTTCGTCTAATGTTTTCAAACGTAACGTGTTACGTTAAGTTCAAACTAGTCAATTGGTCTACCAACTCAGTACAATTAAGCTTATTAAACTGCCTCATTGTTCTCTTAACTGCAGCTGAGCCGTCTCCGTGGGTGATTCACGAGATACATACCAAACGATTAAGGCAAACACAATGTTGTATATACGCTCACTTTGTAATGATTTAATCTGGTACATAGAGTCAAGAACTGGAATTCGATTTTGGATCGACTACTCTCAGACCAAATTAAAACCAAGACAAAGCTCTTAATGAAAATAGTGCTATGAATTGGGATAGAGTAGAAGCGAAAGGCGGAGAACAGTGTTTTGACGTAATTTGGGAGTGGCCTATGTCCAGTAGTAGACTACAGTAGGCCGAGTTGAGGTTGATTCGATTTTCAACTAAAACCTTTATCGAGAAAAAAGACTAGACATCGAAGATTTTATTAAAAATCTGCTACAAGTTGAGGGTATTATGAGATTACCTAGATTACATTTTCGGACAATCAAGACAATGATAACGTTAAGTTGTTATGTATGTACACTCTAGCTAATTGTGCTTCCTTGCTTCCTTCAAACCTGCTTGCTCGCTTAAACTCGTTAAACAGGCTATATAGCTGCATGAACCAAAAAACTGCCTTGAACTTGAATACGTAATCTTTATTAGTAAAATCAGTGGGTTGCGATAATAGGTTTATTGTGAGCGTCTTGTCAATTTTATCGTTTGAAAAATGAACATCCTGGCCTTTATTTTTACTTTTGTGCTCTTGGCTGAGTCTTTTAATGATGTTTTCATACATTTAAGTATGTAACGGGTTTCCCGTCCCGACTCTCGGTACCGGATTGGTACAGATTAGTTCAGTTGAAATGAAAAAAAAAAAAAAACGTTTACCTGACGTTACCGACATTTTAACAGACAGGTAACAAGCAAGGGATTATTTTTGGTAAGGGTAAGTAAATAGGTACTGACTATGGGGACTACCTGCAAGCAGGCCAGGTAAAAATCGAAAGAAGTTTAGAAAGAATTTAACGAATAGCCCGCGTGTTTCATAATAATTAATTATGAAAACCGATGCATGCGAGAAAAAATATGGATATCATTTTGTTTTCCGCGCTGTCAATAATAATAGCAAGTCGTAACACAACATAAACAAACGCGTGACGTTTAAGTTTTCATGGAAACCATCGTTTTCAGATAAAAATAACATTTGAATTTGCTATGATTTTCCCATAACCTGTTTATTTGTGTGTCATGTGTAGGCAAACACATAGTTCTAGTTAAATTATTCAACTATGTAGTTGCTTAGCTACCAATAGATAAGTTGTGTGTTCTGTTTTTTAATATGCTTATGACAAATTTTGTATTACATTACATTGTGAAATATAATTAAGTATGACCTTAACTGGACCTTCTTAATATTTTGAGGTAAGTATACACTAGAGCATTTTGTGGAGCATTTCCATGTAATGTAACCTTTCCAGCGAATGATCGACCCACGTCATTTTTTTAAAGATTAAAACCTGCTATCAATAATGTAGCTGACCTTCTATAAAAATAATACATACCTACCTACTCTACGAAAATATAGAACACCTAGGAAGCTAGCAGATTATGCTTATAATATTCCCACTTCTGGGAAACAGGAGTCCGCTCTGTGAGAAGGAGTGGGCCATAAAGAAGCCCAGTGCAGGTTAGGAAGGAAGCAAGACCTAATGTAAACTGAACACTATCAGCTTTACAATAAGTTAGATTTCAACACTTTAAATGGGGGTAGCTGTTAATTTAGGTACATTTGGAATCTTCCTTCCCTAGTCATGGTATCTGGCCTAAGAACACTAAGCTTACCTGATGAATGTTCTGCTAGTGGTTCATACAGGTCCTGTTCTTCCATTTCTCTTTTGATACCACTCCAAAAAATTGGCAGGGTCCATCTAAAAATTAAATTTGGAATTAGAGCTGTGGGGCTTTAGTGTGATACTAAATGCTAGGCATTTAGGGGGAGAACAGAGCATGAATATTGAGATTATGTTTTTTGTTACTGTATTGGTCTGATCTCCATATTTTTTATCAACTATTTTGTGGGTAAGAACATTTTGTACTTATACTGTATTTCAATAAACATGTTGTCTATGTTGGTAGGTACTAGGCATGAGCTCTTCCCCATTTTTATATACTTGTACATAAATATTATAAATATTTTAGTGTTATTTTAGCTTGTATATTGTATTTAATGTCAATGCATGGTTGGTTTTTAAAACACCAGACCAGTCTGGGTATTAATTTATCAATTTCAAGTTCAGACACACAGATAAACAGGTACAGTTTAAGATCAGATCAAAGTGTTAATTCTTTACCCAATATTTTTTATTTTTACATTTAGTATTTTTCTCTGTGAATAGTATTGCATGACTTTAAATCATTATTTAAAAATGTAGGTAGGAGCTTATTTTTTTAATTTTTTTTAGCTAATAAATGTAACTTTTTATTACTAAGTATTAAATTAACAACTTACGCAAATGTGAGTGCAGATAGTGGATTTGTTTTAGCCCTGGGATGTGGAGGGCGGCCCTTTTTATCTAAAGCCTCCATGATTCAGTGGGTACCTGAAAAAAGCGAGTCTGTTTAACATTTTTTTTCAAATTCAAGGCTACACAAATTCCTTTTCTCACATGACTTACACATATTTCAAAATCATTTCTGAATATTAGGAAGATGTTGAATAGTATAGGAATATATCAATGAAATTAAAATTAAAAGGGTTAATTTAAATTGCTTGCACATACTAGCTCATGGGAAGCTATAAATACTTACCGTAGCAGTCTTCGACAGTCGGTATGGTTTTGTAACCTTATAGGACGGGCAAACGCATGACCTGTGCACCGGCACACAGTTCCACTTCAACACAGTCACACAGCCAATTGAAAATGTGCACTACCTACTTATTATTTATTTTATACCCATACGACAGGTAAGATCTTTTTTCTATTGTACCCGTCGGTGTATGAATTGTAGTCACTAGTTACTAAGTACTTCGTATTGTTGTGTGGAAATTCATCAAACTATTAAATAAGGTTAACAATAGGCAACCAATCCACTTTTGAATATGGCACGTACAATTTTATTTTTGTGTCATATTATCAAAACACTCCGTTCACGACCACCGCTAATTTTTTACTGATAAAAATGTAACCTGAATCAACGTGAATGTAAACGAATACCGAATAGTGTCAAATTGTCAATTTGACAATGACAAGCACATGACAAGACAGACATGAAACATCTGTCCAACTGTCAAAGGCCAAACTTCAAGTTTGACTTGACTACTGTTATTCTCTTTAGTCTTACGAATGAGTCTGAACCACCGCAAAACGGCAAACGGTACAAAAACCGTCGTGGCAAAAAAACGAGTGTGAGCTCGAAAACGTGAGGATCCCCCGATTCGAATATAAGTTTTCCTTTAAAGAAATCGGACTGACTGTGTCGATTTATACAAAGAAGCTTAGACTACACACGTAGCGATTTATTTTCTGGCGCTTCCAAAATCTCACGGACACAAAGATTTTAAAATCGCTAGCGATCGAAAAATCTGCTATCAAAATCTGTTTGTGGACTGGATGTTACCAGGTGCTCTGTGATTTTGACTGAGCTACTTGGCCGCCAGATAATTTTTAGTATCGTTTTTATTTAAATAACAGTTCAGGGTTGAGTATTATTGATTAACAATTTGACAGCTAGCGTAGCGACGCAATGAATGACACTTTGACATTAATTATTTTAACCTTTTGTGTCGTTTGTTTGGTGTGACTGTTGTGATTGTGAGGGTGTGTAATCAGAACAGTGTTTTTCTCAAATGGTTTCAGAGTTTTGTGTTTTGTAAATAATCCATAAATGTAGTTACATGGTGCCTGATTAAATAAATAAGTAATGTGTGTGGTGAAGTAATAACTCAGAGCCAAGCCAGCGTTATCTTGAATTGAATAAATAGATTTATCTGATCAGTAATTCAACATTTCAGGTGCACTTTCATGTTACTACATTGGACGAGAATGAAATATTCAGGTCTCCTTTAAAGACCTTAAAAAATGTACGTGTCTTTGCTACGAAGATACAAAAGTATGATTCTCGCCAGTATATTCTTTTTTTACGTTGGTTGTGGTATAACTCTAAATTTTTTACGTCTCGAATGTGCTGATGCCCTAGCTGCCAAAGATTTAAGTGATTCAAAAAATTCTTTAGCTAAATTTGAATATGCTGTATTAGTTTTAAGTGGTCCAGATAATGAAGCTAAGAGAGATGCAGTAAGAACCACTTGGATGAAATTATCGAATAATATATTTGTGGAAAATGGAGAGAAGCTTTACAAGTGGAATCACACATGGACTGAGCAACATGCTACACATGAATTCATCAAGTTTTATTTCGTAATTGGCACCCAAGGTCTGAGTGAAACAAAGCTAACAAGGTTAAACACTGAAAATAATAGAAGCAATGATCTTTTATTATTAGACAGCTTTGAAGATAGCTATAAGAATCTGGCTACGAAAATGTTACATTCATTGAAATGGCTGACAACTAATTTGAGTAGATTAAAATACTTGATAAAATGTGATGATGACTCTTTTGTGAGAGTTGATCTGATAATAAAAGATCTGGAAGCATATGCGCCTGAAATGAATGCTCATGAAATAAGTGACTATGTTACATACAAGGTAAACATAAACTTATTTTCTTATCATTAAAATACCTACACATTTTATAGTATCGCCAACTATTTAAAACCTGGTGACCCACTGTAAACACCTCCAAATTCCTTAATAATAAACTTACCACTTCAATCTTGAACATGCTCAGGATCTCCACATTGTAGGTACTAATTTGTAGGTTTTTATTTATTAAAGGAACTATAAACAAACCTACATTATACAACTAACTAATGAAATCCTACTTAATATAAATTAAAACTAACTATACAAATAAACAATTAATAATTGTTTTGATTTCATTAGAGTAAAAGTTAGTTGAATAGTATTTATAACATTTCAGAAAGATCTTCCTTCATACAGAGGCCTGTATTGGGGATATTTTGATGGGAAAGCCCATGTGTACTTGAATGGAAAGTGGCAAGAAAAGGACTGGTTCCTGTGTGACAACTACTTACCTTATGCGTTAGGTGGTGGCTATGTCATATCTCGCAGTATTGTTGACTATGTTGGAAGAAATGCCGATATCTTGGGGTGAGCAAATATTTAGGACATGTATCATAGATTTTATAAACAAATAATAAATTTTAAATTCAGTCTAAAAGTTCAATCTATTTGCAACAAAAAATCTTTCTACTACAAATAAATGCCATGACTGGGTTAAAATACTAATCCTATTTATTTCAGACATTATAAATCTGAAGATGTCTCTATGGGTGTGTGGACTGCCTCTTTAGATGGGATGAACCGAGTACATGACGTTAGATTCGACACTGAATGGAAGTCCAGAGGCTGCTCCACCCAGATGTTAGTAAGACACAAACAACTGCCAAGTGACATGTTCCAACTATATAAAACATTGGTCTACTCACACGGAGAAAGACTATGTAAGACTGAAACTATTTTAAGAAAATCATATCTTTACAAATGGGATGTTTTGCCAAGTATGTGCTGTAAATAGTTGTGCTGATTTTAGAATGTGCTAGAAAATTCTAGATTTGGTTGTGTAGGCTAAGTTTATTTGATCAAACACAATTCCATTTTGGGCATGGTCCCATTAGTGTGTTCATTTATATTAGAATAATCATGTTCAGTATTTGATTTGTTGTGGAATGTTTGTTACATTATAATTAAGGAAAAAAGTGCGAAATTATGTTTAGAACATACAGCTAGTTAGGTATAACCTTTTCAAATATTTCTCAATAATAATAATTGATAATAGTGAGTGAAAGTAACTAGCAGTAACATTATAATACAATGTTACTGATATTTAAGATCATCTTTACTTACATAAGTTTCTAGTCAATTGTACATCTTTGCTTTGATACCAATAAAACAATATTTTTGAACATTACAAGAAATGTGCATTTTTATTTTTTTTATTTAACTAAACAAATGAATATAAATTAGATATACAACACATTTTTGTCATTTAAGGGTAACCATGTAATCATTGTGTCATAAATAACAAAAAGTGAGAATAATTCAACAAAACGATTTCTTATTGTTATTTATACACTCCCGCACACAGGCACCCGAATATCACATTTTAACAGATTCTATAAACTTAATTATGACTTTTCATATTCATGTAAGTTTGATTGTTTTGAAATGTTGAACTTGACAACTCTTCTTTGAAGTAGTCAATAGTTCTTTGCAGACCATCTTGTAATGGCACCTGAAATTAAAACAAGAAATAAATACACATGGTTGGCTGGACAAGTATTTTATAATAGTAGTCTCAAGTATCAAAGCTGGAAATAGTTCCACTGGTTCCAAATCATGACAACAACAATATTATTGTTTACAGATCAACCAAATTGAAGCTAATACTATGTCCTAGAACTACAGAAAAACTAGAAAGGATTTTATGGACATAGTTACAATGTCCATAAAATCCTTTTTTCCTTTGCCTCTAATCATCCTTCCTACAATCGCTTTGAACTTAATGCTTGAAGCTGTCTCACCTTAGGTTCCCAATGCAAATGCTCCTTAGCGACTGTGATGTCAGGACGTCGTCGCTGTGGGTCGTCCTCCACCGGAGCGCCCTTCGCCACCATGCTCCGACATCCTGGCACTTGATTCTTGATTATCATGGCGAATTCTGGAATTATGATATATTTAGAGACAAAAGTCAAAAGCAATAAGCTCGCCACCACATGTGGCGAAATGTGGCTGTCATAGACCTCTCTCAACTCCTGAGGGGAATATGGGCGTGAAAGCTATTTTTATGGCCCAGTTTTGAAATATGAGCTTTCGTTTTACTCAAATCTCTCTGTGATAAGTGATTTGAGGATTTTTTTGTACTACAGCAGCAGAGTTTGGAAGAGTCCTTTGCCCGCAAGGGGGCAAATTTCCACACATCAGCCAGTTTTCCAAAAATGTTATTATGTGGCGAATGTGAGCTATAATACAAAATACAAAAAAATCAATATATTTTTAATAATAAATGTAAGTAGTCGGGACATTCGGTTACATAGGTACCAAAACGTGCTTCTCCAAAGGGTATGGTTAAATCCTATTAGAAATAATAAACAATGTAGGTGTGTCCTACAAATGTAGGCAGTAATCATGTTGTAGGAAGCGCAACAGGAAAGTTACAAATGTCTTGCGATAAGCGTTATCATTTAGTTCTACCGATTTTGAGATAAGCAGAGTTCAATGAATTGAATTTTTTATTAGTATTTTTTTTTGTTGGTAGGTATATTAATATCGAAACATGCTTATTTATCAACTTAATTTTTTGTTTTCATTTCATATAATTACTAGATTTTACTTGGTCGATGTAAAAAGTTTCGTGCGTCTCCTACTGCGCTAACGCCGGTAGCACACCGCCGCGAAAGTAGTTCAATTGTACTGACTCGCGCCATGTTCCGCTAGGCGAATCAGGACTCGCGTCATCTCCTGCTACGCGAATCGGATTTGCGTAGCGGAAAAGAACGCGAGTCAGTACAATTGAACTACTGTGGTTTTGCGGCGGAGGTGTGCGAACGGCGTAAAAAGTTCGTCACTTCATCACTTGTATAATCAGCCTATAATTTTCCCACTGCTGGGACACAGGCCTCCTCCCTGTGAGAGGGAGTGCGCCGTAATCCCATACGGGCCCAGTGCGCGTTGGTAGACGACACATGACTTAGATTTTTTGGTTCTAGGACATCAAGGACATGCCGCGGCATGTACTTGATGTCCTAGAACCAAAAAATCTAAGTCCTAGTTTCCTCACGATGATTTCCTTCACGGTTTTGAGAAGTGGTGATGAAATAATTTGCACAAAGTAAAGCATATGTCTGGGTTCGAACCTACGACCTACTCGTAATTCGCGGCCGTTACCACTGCCACTACTGCTCATAACCGAGCATGAATCATTGGAATTTGAACCTTATATAAATGTAAATAAAAGTCACATGCCACGTTACAGAAATTAGTGTCTTTGTTTACCTTGTATAGTATTTTCTACGGGATTCCCGAGGTTGACAGGTAGCGTGTAGTTGGCCGCCATCAGTGCCAGCAGACCGTCAACGAGATCAGATACGTAACAGAATGAGCGGGTCTGTTTCCCGTTGCCATATACCTGAAAGTTATAAATAAAAGTAAATCAAAATTCATTTATTCAAACTAGGCTGAGAATCAGCACTTTTCGAACGTCAAAATTACATAAGACAGTCCCCCAAAACGCCCACACATGGGCGTACCCAGCTTCTGGCCTAAGGGGGGACAAGTCAGATTTTTTAGGTTGGATCGTCCGCGGCTGTTTTGTCATACACACTACACAAACACACCTACATGAAACATTAGGTATATGTAGTGTAGTGTGCCATCATCGCGCTCGGTTTTTTGGCAATTGCACCGTGCATTTTGCCAGTGTCTAGGTACTGCGCGGTTTATTTAAAAGTTAGAGCATAAGGTCCCGTTTACACTTTGATTAGTAATCAGGCGAGTTCATACATGTTCGAGATTTCCAGCCACCCAGGGGGGGGCAACTGCCCCCCCCTGGGTACGCCCATGCGCCCACCCTTTACGTAGTAGCTATATTATCTCGTTTTCTTTCGTGTCGCCTGCATAAGACGCGGTGTGGTGGTTGAACGATTAATTTTAATATGTACTAGTAAAATTAATCGCCACTAGAACGTCACAACTCAACTTACGACCCAGTGGGTCCCGCTTAATGGCAAACGACTTCGTGGCAGGCCCGGACGGAGATGGTGGGATGAGCTGAGTGAACTCCTTTAATAAAGATTGGTCTTTGGCAGCTCTGGACGGAGATGGAAAGATAGTAGCGAGACCTTTGCCCAGCAGTGGGACAATAACAGCTAATAATAAATTTAAAAAGTCATGCGGCACTCGTGGAGGCTCTTTTATTGCACAGCCCTTAAATTTTTCATTTACACAACATTATTTTTCTATACAGCGTATAGCTAGTCCACTCTGAAATGACGCGCCTCACTACCGCATTACCCATAGAAATCCACATTATATCGTGTGGACAAGCTATCCTAACTTATTATAAATGCGAAAGTGAGTTTGTTTGTTTGTTACGCTTTCACGCTAAAACGGCTCAACGGATTTGGTTGAAATTTGGCACAGGGGTAGACCATGACCGGGAATAGGACATAGGATACTTTTATCCCGATATTCCCACGGGATCGAGACTTACGCGGGTGAAACCGCGGGGCGCAGCTAGTACAGTATTATAAATGAATATTATAGGACATGCAATATTATAGGACACAGGATACTTTTTATCCCAGTTGTAAGTTCCCGTGGGATAATTTCGCTAGTAATTATATCTGTAAAAATTAAAGGGGCTAGTATATTATATCTGTAAAAATTAAATGGGTTCCTTTTAAAGTTGGGGATGGCAGGGCCCAAAACATATACTTAACCCTAAATTGAAATAATAAAAGTTTTTACAGTAATTGTCAAATTCTGCAGCGCCTGCATAATAAAGTTGGACACCACTCGTCCATCTGACACATGCATCCTCGGGCCATACGTGTTGAATATCCGGGCCACTCTGACAGCCACCTTCTCTTGTTTGGCATAGGAGTAGGCCAGTGTCTCTGCTACCCTCTTGCCTTCATCATAACATGCTCGTGGCCCTGAAATGTAGTGAGGCATTTATGAATTAAAGGTCGTAGCGTGATGATAAAAAATCGGATTGAGGATAAACCCTGTAGATGAAAAAAATCATTAAATATCTCTAAAAACGACAGTGCAAAGTTATCAAAATACCGCAGTGCTTTTTGCACAGCACTGCCGTATTATTATACTCGTAACTTTGGCGTAAATAAGAAGTCAATCTTATCCTAACTAAAATGACAGAAGAAGAAGTTAGAAGATATAATGAGTTCAATACGATATCATAGTCCAAGGGCTAGATCGCAGAGTTTACCCGTAAACTTTCGATAGACTAGCTCTTGGACTATGATATCGTATTGAACTCATCATATTTTATCGACTAAGACTCGACTAAATCTGTAACATGGCGACTAATTAGTGACTAAATTTGGGAGAAAACAGATCTTCGCTAGGTGCCCTAGCTTCATGGGGCCAACTTGGGGAGATGCTCTCCAGATCGGCCACCTATAAACCTATATCTTTTGAACCAGTGACCGACAAAATTCTGATATTGGGCGACAAATTTCGACTAATTAGCGAAAAATTTTGTGTTATAAAAATTAAAATCCCTGATGGTGGCCATGTCAGCCACACCATTATTTATGGTTGCGGTTAATTTACCTGGTAATCGAGAATGGTTTATTATTCAAGCGATACTTAGTGCATTGTTTCACGTCATACGTCATACCATTTTTAAAATGTAGCATAGGTATCCTTCGCCAATTTTATAAAAGAAACGTTCTTTAGAAATCGAGCATGAATTATTTAATATTTTCTTGTAAAAATTAACATAAGTACATAATTTATGCACACAAGCAGTTGTTGTATTTTATGAAAAGTCGCAAAGCAGACAACCTACATTACAATAATAAGGTCATTTTTACGATCATGTGAACACCTGTGAAATGCTAACATTTTCTAGATAAATATTATGTATATACTAAGCAAACCCAATAACAACATTTTTTTTTAATACCTAATTATTATTTCATGCTTGTTACTAACTAGAGTGAGGACAGGTGTCGGTTTAGCTTAATCTTCCATGCATTTAAAGTTGCCAAATATCTCTTTTTTGACGAAAATAAATAGAACTCCTTGTTTTAGGCAGTCCTGTAGAAGTTATTTACTTTTTGGGAAAATTGCTAAGTTTATTTGAAAACCCTAGTTGCATTACATCTATACTGGAGGTGCTCGTGGCTAAGTAATAATAGCCGCCAGGGTCGATCCATCAGGTTAAGCTACGCTTGCCAGTGTTGGTCCGTGGATGGGTGACCATCTTTACATACCGAGACTCCTCCGTGCCTCGGAAAGCACGTTAAGCCGTTGGTCTCGGCTGTCATTCGTCAGAAACCCGAAAGTCTGACAACCAGTCTTACCAAGGGGTATCGTATTACCCAGTTACTGGGTTGTGGAGGTCAGATAGACAGTCGCTCCATTAAAAATACTGGTATTCAGCTGCATCCGGTTAGACTGGAAGCCGACCCCAACATAGTTGAGAAAAGGCTAGGCAGATTGATTGAGTTCCATTACATCTATTGCCATGAGGATGATTTATAGTTTGAAAATTATACTAACCTATTGGATTAACATGTCCCCAGTAAGATTCAGGTTGTGGGTGCACCATAGGGTCTCCATAAACCTCTGACGTGCTTGCTATCAGTACCTTAGCTCCAACTCGACGTGCTAAACCTGGAATTTGAAGACGTCACATTTGTAATGAAGTTAACATATTTCAGTGGTATTGCGTGTACTTAATTTTTTAAAGTGTCGAATGGAACAATTCAGAGCTCAAAGGTGAAACTCAATTTCAAATCCCCATAAAGTCTCATGCTGCCTTTGTCACTTTAAGATATTTAATAGAGACAGAAAGACTTAAGAATGTCTGAAAGTATTGTATGAGAAAAGTTAAGGACAAAGGAAAGTAATTTTTTAGGTGTTGGAATAAGTACTTAAATATAAATAATTAAATCAACATGACGATGCCTCCTAGTCCTAAGCATATAGAGTACCATGTAAGTAGACAAACAATTAAATGCTGTTATGTTACATATCCAACTAACAATTTTAATTGTTAATTTTTTACGCAGAACTGATTTAATCAACCGTAAAAAATCGTAAATACAATTTTAAAACTTTACATTTTCATTTGTTTCTAAGAATAATAAAAATCTTCAGGTGCGTAGGCTGCACCTAGGGTTGCCAACTTTTTTTAATACCAAATATAGTATTTTCGAAGCAAGAATATAGTAGGAATGTTTCAAAAATATTTAATTTCTTAATGCATATTTTTTGTTAATTTTATCCTTTATTAACGGTAGCTAATTTTTCCTAGATGTCTCATACATATCTAATAATTATTACACTCTAAATTGGGGTAACAAAATATCATTCAGCTTTTATGAGGTTAATACTGGCCCTATTGCGGTAATCTCACCGTTTTGTATTTAAATATTAAAGTATAGTAGTTACGCTTATTTTTTTTTTAAACATTATTTAAGCCTCTAAGTAGCAGGGTACTATAAATTATATAGTGGGGTTGGCAACCCTAGGTGTACACGCAGTAGAGCAACCATCATTAATATGTTTTATTCCGCTCTATTTTATTATTATTATACCTTTTTACAGCGACGCGATACAATTTTTTTTACTTTGTAGGTATTTAGAAATAGATATTATCAAATCTTAGATCCAATTGTTGTTACAAGTTAATTACCTATACTGTTACCACTGCTGGAATGCTATATCAAGTTTGGTGGCAGTGAGAGTTTAGCGAACTTAGATGAGTTGCACATTACACTTTTGTGAAAATCTTTAAGGCATAAACTTAAGGTTCAATTTGCAATGCAGCAGCTAGATTTAAGAAATTAATATCAAGAAAAATTACTCACCTAACATATTGATTGTTCCTAAAGTATTAGTCTTAATTGTCTTTACTGGATTTTGCATGTAGTGCGGTGGACTCGCAGGACTAGCTAAGTGGTATATTTCATCTGCCTAGAAATCAGAACATAATTATTATAGTGAAGTGTTTTTAGAACCTTCATTTCATAAGCTGCTTCCTCATTTAGGACATTTTATCGGACCGGATAGTGACTGATAAACACGCTTGGTAAAATCTAATGTCACCCTGAACAGAGGCTTGATAACATAGCGTCACAACCCCTATCTACATTCAACATAGCAAGAATTGTGGAGTTGTCACTGGTTATTGGCAGTTGAAATGTCAAAAATGTGGATGCAGCTGAACTATCGCTATTAACAATTATAAAAATGTGGTACCTCAACATAGAGTGGGTTAACTATATCATGATGGATCATTTCAAAGTTGCGGTGACCGAACCAGTGTTCTACGTTACGTTTGCGGCCCGTGAAGAAATTGTCCACGACAATCACCTCATGGCCTTGCGTCATAAGTACATCTACCAAATGAGAGCCGACGAATCCCGCGCCTCCTGTCACCTGAAATTATATGAGACTTGAAATTCTTCTGTTCCTATTGTGAAAACGTAAGCTATAATCATTCCAAAAGTATCTAATAAAAATGTAAAGAAATAGATCAGAATTTTTTTGTTTTTATTTATTAAACTTTATGCACAAGTAAAAAACTACTGTACAAAGGCGGACTTAATGCCTGAGGCATTTTCTACCAGTCAACCTTAGGGTGGTGCAGAGACAGACATGGCAGGTGTACCTGTGGATGCCAAATTGTTCTTCCAGTTACAATTGGAGTGTTTTTTAATCATAATTAAAATATTAAATCACTTTTAAGATGTGTATTGGAAAATTTCATAACTCAAATTATCGTCAATAATTTTTCAATTAAAATAAATTTTGAATTTAACGTGAACACAATAATAGTCAACAGTTTGAGTTAACTTCCCAGAGTTTGTCTGGAGACCATTTATAATGTTATTGTCATTCTTAGAGGCTCTTTTCATAAGCCCAAAACATTAGAAACAGATCTGATAGGCTTATTATGTTGATTTAGGATAGTCAGTAAAGGAAAAAGTGTGTTACCAGTAACCTAATAAGTGAAGTAAAACACAGAAAATTCTTTCTTGAAGTAAAATTGGAAACTGTATAATTGAATTTAATCTAAAGTGTACCTTGTATTACTTTTACCTTTCTAAAAACAAACAGAAAAAATGTTTTATTTATTTATATCAATGTCAAAAAGGGCTTGTAAATCATCATTGTGTATATTTATGTATAAATTTCTGTTATGCAAAACTATACTAAAATAATTTAGACCAAAATATTTATTTTAACTAAACTGTCGTGTAATAAGGGCTACTGGTTAACTAAGTATCATTATGATGAAGCAATGTTCCCCGTTATCTGCTTTCAATATAGATAAGATTTCATAAAATTTTCATACAGACATTATCAAGAAGTTGTTTTGTTGTTATTTTTATACTAATTATTAACAAGATTATTTGAAATTAATTACGTATAGGTACTATTTTTTTTTCAAATTCTAATTTTATGTTTTTATACAAGTGGATCTATTAAATTTTCTATAGACTCAGAGGAATAAAAATAAGATGAATGAATGTTTCAAATCTTACCAATATCCTCTTCCTTTCCTTGTAACCTAGAAACTTAACTTCTGGAAACTTCTGTGGCACTCTTCCTTCCAATATTGCAATTTTCTTTTCTAACTGATCTATCCTTGACATAGCTTCTAGCAGTTCTCGCTTTGTACCATCGTTATCACTGTTGGCTTTCATTTCGTCCGCCATTATATCTGTATTAGTATATTTATCCTTCTTTGGCTGATCAATAAAATCTCTGTTTAGTGTTTGGACATGGTCCTCTTCTATTCTTTGGTTTACTCCACTGTTTCGTTTTGTAAGTATTAAAAATATTAGGAGAACTGAAAAAAAGTAAGGTGCACTGGTGTAATTCCGAAAAAAGGTATATTCCGAAAATGAATGAAGAAGTGCTTATTTTTACGATACATTGTAGTTCTTAGCGAATTCGTGGGGGGAAAACAACGTCCTAGCTATGTTTTAAATCTTTTTTCGTAAATAGTCCTCTGGGGTAATTCTGAAAACTGAAATGTTGAGAAACAATCTCTTCTTGGGGTAATTCCGATATACAAAACTATAAGAAATTATATATGCCATACCGGAATTCTGGTTATCAGAATTCTGGTAAGTTACTTGAATAAGTGCTTGTTTTTGCGATACATTGTAGTTTTTAGCGAATTCGTGAGCGGAAAACAATGTTCTAAATCTTTTTTCGTAAATACCCCTCTGGGGTAATTCCGAAAACTGACATGCGAAAACTGGCACACCATAATCTCCTCTTGGGATAATTCCGAAATACAAATCTATAAGAAATGATATTAGTGATACTATTCCTAAAGCTCATGATATTTTGTGTAAGGGGTAAAATTGATTGAAAAAGAAAACCTCGGTCAAGGTCCAAAAATGTTGACTTTTGAATAATTCCAGAATAACCCCTAGATAATCCGTAATTTCCCCTACTGAACCAAAAAATTATAATTAAAAAATTCAAAATGCTATAATTAGTGAATCCAATTACATATTTATAAATCTAATATATTCATTGGTTAAATCTTTTCATTATGTTAACAGAAATCTCATATTATTGGCAGTAAATTTGAAACTACTTTTCATAACTAACCGAAATGTAGACCTCTAGTCATCTCGTCAAAATTCCCGTCGGAATTACTTCAGTACACCTTATTTAAGTATTTGTTATTGATGTTTCTTTACTGAATCATAATAATTAAATATTTTGATTTTAATTTGTTGTGTTTATTTATTTCATAGTATTGTAAGTATTAATATTTTTTATATCTTTTATGATGCCAAAAAGTTGGTAAAAAAATAGAATATTATTTGTTTAAAAACACATTGTTATGATAAGTAATTGATCAACAAACTGAAGTACTTACTTAATCGATTGGTGACGATATGCTACGAGCGCAACCGCTGTTATAACTGACTGAACTCGATAAAAACCTTTGCTATTTATGTGTAAAGGACGCAATCAAAAGAAAAGCATTAAACTCAAACGGCGAAGAAAAAACAACACAAAAATTCGGCGAGATTTTGTTTAAACTTATAAAAAGATTATACTGTACTTACATAAAGAAAATATGCCCAAGACGGTTAGTGTCTTTCTCAATTTCAGATATTGTCTTATCATTTCGAGTTTACTTTGATTCTGTTCACATTGCTAATTTTAAATTAAAATTTATGTTGTACGTGGTTCTACAGCGAAAAATTCTTGAATTATCAAATTTTACAAGTGCCATATTCTGACAGCGTCACATCCAGCTGACTGGAACACACTGTCAGTTTTTATAGTTTTCTAAGCTTTTCCTGGTGTTTGGTATCTGGTCTTTTGAGTAATATGTATTCACCTTCTCCTTTACCGTTTCTTCCAAAACAATCTAACCCACAATGTCCCAATAATTCATTTTACTTTAAACGGTTAAACTAATCCAATTTCCCAAAATATGTTACATTACTATCCAGCAAAAATAGTCCAATATAAGTAGGTACACCAGAAACAAAGTCTTTGAATACTTAGGTTTTGAATAATTTGATCATCTAAAATCATTACAATTAATACTGTTACTGTTACTTCAAAAAAATGGGAGAATTTTGTATGTTTTGGCAGAATTAAACCCACATCATGTAAAGTATAGGGAATATGCATGTATTTTTTAAATATTTTTAATTTTTATTGGATAGTTTACATCGTCAAAAAATAGTAAAAAAAAATCGACGGCAAAAAAGCAATTTAAAGTAAATATACATATTTTTTAAATATCCAACCGATCCGGGCTATTTAAACGCCCTCCATTTGGCGCGCTTGGTGTCACGTCACAGACCGTGAAAACAAACAAGCAACTGTCAAGTCAACGTCAAACACTCCTTTTTGTAGGAGCGTTTGACATTGACTTGACACTTGTTGATTAACTTGACATTGACATTTTGATTGTTATCCCGGATTGTTACGTCACATCCGCTCTTAGCTTTTTAAGATAAGAATTTGAGCTTTTTAAAATAAAATATTGATGGAGGCATAATTCTGAAGTAATATATTTTATAAAAAAAAATTTGACCCATATTTGAATCACATGCATATTCCTTATTTAGGCACTACGTAACCGCTCACAGGAACAGGATGGACCAATGTACTCTGTGGGACTGACTTGACTTTATTCCGGGATCGAGGCTTATGCGGGTGAAACCGCAGGGCGCAGCTAGTACCTTTTAATAATAAGTTAAAGTAACATACACACACAACACATAGGTACACGTGGTGCACACATAATATAATAGTTTTGGTGGTACGGAATCCCAATATGTACACGAGTCCGACTCTCACTTGATCTGGTAGGGATATTGTATTTGCCATAACAAATTAGCGGAAATCAATTTTTTTACGCTGATAACATCATAATTATACCTCTTATTCTTGGTTCATAACCATGAAGAGGTCAAAGTCAAACTGAACAGGCAAAATCTGCGTTAGATTGATCGTAACATATTTTCGTTTGTTTAATTTTGATTGACAGTTCAACAATATTCACTGCGATAGTTTAGTTACGTCGTAGCGCAGATTTTTTTTTCGAACTTATGAAGCAATTTATTAGACATTTGTTTCAAACCGATTTCAATTCTGATTGATCGTGTATTACGCAATTGGGTGCAGCATCCTAATTGATCTGACCAGAATTCGGAAGCGTGCACGTAAGTACAGTAATCTTAGAGACTGTTAAAGGGGTTATAGACGCGCGAGCAAGTACGCGTACATATGGCTCGGCGAGCTTACTCGCCCGTCTGTCATCGCATCGCCGCGAGACGCGAGCCAATAGGGAATATGCATGTGATTCAAATAAGGGTCAAGGTTTTTTTTTTATAAACTATATTACTTCAGAATTATGTCTGCATCAATATTTTTGAATAAATTTTCTTTTTGAGCGAGAAATTAATTTTTAAAATGTGCCAAAAAACTGCGGGTAATACAAATACTTGAAAAGCTAAGAGCGGATGTGACGTAACAATCTAGCACAACAATCAAAATGTCAATGTCAAGTCAATCAACAAGTGTCAAGTCAATGTCAAACACACAAAAAGGAGTGTTTGACATTGACTTGACAGTTACTCGTTTGTTTTATTATAATGTGACGTCACCACACCAAGCGCGCCAAATGGAGGGCGTTTGAATAGCCCGGATCGGTTGGATATTTTTAACATTTTTTTTAAGTACTTTACATTGCTTTTTTTCCGTCGAATTTTTTTTTACTATTATTTGACGATGTAAACTATCGAATAAAAAAATAAAAAAAATACATGCATATTCCCTACTTCACGTGTGCCACCGACGGCGAGCCGAGTAAGGTCGCGAACGTAAAGACCGCGTACTTTAAGTACGCACGTCTATTAGGTTTTAACGATTCCAGTGATCTGCTGAGTGCGCGTAGGCCTTGTGAGTGTGAATAACCAACCAAACAACACCAAACATCAAAGTAAGCTACTGTGTTTATTCCAAGACCTAACATTTTCTTGCGTCTCTCTCAACACTGCGTTACTCTGCTTGCGGTTTGGAGGGTAGGCTTATCCTGTTTACACACTGCCGCTGCGGTAAGCGAATACATCACGAAATCTGATTAGACTCTAAGTATGAAAAACTTCCGCGTTTCGCAGGAACCACTGCAGAGATGAAAGTTATCAGTCATATGGGCTTTAGGGGTGCCGGTAAGGTAACGTTAGACAGATCAGTATTGTGGGTCTTCTTCCATAAAAACCTACCAGGTTTTGTACAACATTAGACCAGTTTACCAACTCTAGTTGAGCATTACAATAAAAAAGGTTGTGTTGTGAGAGCTCAGAATTCAAATGGTAGCTGTCATAATATATTATATATCATCTTCAATCATAATAGCGTCCTCCAGTCCTTATTATTATTACCTACCCGTATAGTCCCACTGCTGGGCAAAATCCTCCGTACTCTTGTTCCACCTCTCGCCACCAGTCCCGGTGCAGCATGTCTTTTTCTTTCAAACATCTCTGTAACCCAGTCATATCAAACATACTGCGTGCGAATCCATACCAAGGGGTCCGTAGCCACCAGCGGGGTATAATTGCGTAACACACAGTAACAATGGCTTTCATTTTGACAGTTCAACAACATTACATTGTTGAGCAGAATTTTTCGAACATAATGAAGCAATGGATTGCTATACTTACCCTTCAAAATCATTCAGATTGTGATTGAAAGTGTGTTATGCAAATTGGGTGTGGATCTAAAGATTATTACTTTGTTACGAGCGTAATTTTATTAATAAAGTAAGTACCTAGGTATCTCAATCCTAATCGTGATCCCGAAAAGGTCTGATGCTTAACGATAGGTATTATGCGGGCCATGACGTTCAAGTAATTTGTACAAACAGGCTGGTTCAAACAGTTTGATCAAATACCAATGAGAGCACGACGAGCGAGACTTTTTGTTAGTTATTAGCACGGTTTAGATTTAGGTGATATTATTAGTATTATCTCTTTTATTGTATCACAACATGAACAAACGAATTTTTATAATGACACGTACAAGGAACCTAAACCTCGGTGAGTATTTATGTTCCTTGACCTAAACCACACCTAAACTCACCTCCACAGACACGCTCACCTCCTCAGTTAGTTATTGTTCTGAGCTCACCTCACACGTCAGTACAAGTTTCTTTTTTCATGTCACATAGATTTTCAAATATTAATAATGTCTAAGGAGATCTTATCCTACACTTGATGATAATATGTAACCTTTAACAGACATGACCCATATTATGCGAAGGTACCTATTTCCCGAAGGGTTAGTCAGAGTCCGAGGTGTATTAACGTAGGTAATACTTTCTTACGTCCACATTTCGCCAGTTATGTGTTAGTCCCATGTATTAGGGGTCGAGCCTATTGCCATCAACCGGGCTCAAGTCCAGACTCCTAATTGCTATTGAGAGGAAAAACGTATCTATTAATAGTAAACTGACTTAGGAAATAGGAATCGAACCTAAAAATGGTTTGAACATACGTAGCTCGTAGCAGGATAGAAAGTGGTGACATAGTCAGACAACTGCACTACCATGCTAACACTCTGGCTTTGATCGTGGCTTTATTTCGCAGTTCATTGTTACTACTGAGGGCCTAGATAAGTGACAATCGCTTCGAAAGCGTTTCTTATTTCTTCAATGACTTTCAACAGAATTGACATAATCTTTTCGATAGCTATGTCAGTCCCATACATTTTTGCCTTTTCCAACATCGTTATCGTTGATAGAATGTCACTTTTTCTAGGGCCTCGGATGTGCTGGTTAAACGTTCCGTCAACTACTATTTACTAAGATTCTGAAAACGTCTTTATAGCATTGGACTCATTGAATAATAAAAGTTATTGGTAAAAATAAATGTATTCAGGTATAATAATGTCATGCAGGTACTGTAGGTTCAAAATTCTATTATTATTTTTAATAAGTAGTTACGTAATATTTACAAGCTAAACGTGTATTGTCCAATAAATCACTTAATTATGTTAAAAGTTATTTTTATATAATTCAAATACATAATAGATTTTCCTATCCTATGGTAAGATATCCACGTCCTTTTTAGTTTTACTTGAAACTATATACCTATCTATACACTACAGGTACATAGATATTGATCTCACAAAAAATAAAAGATTTATAAATACTTATACTTAAAATTGTACTTCCGCTGGATATGTTCTGTAAAGGGGAAATTATGCACTATTGTCTATAGGTAAATTATGATTTCACTGAGGACGGCGATTAAGGATCAGGGACCAGTTCTTTTTGTTTGCAAGGTGCTCGGACTCGCACTGGGACATCAGGCTGATCACTGAAGAGGCCGTCTACCCCAGCATCGAAATAAGCGCTGATCTCAGCAGCCAAGTTACCCAGAACAGATGGCGTGTTGGGGTTCTCAGTGCTATGGTATTCTCTTGGCAAGAAGTTATTCTCAGCTCGGAACGTGTATGGATGCACTTTCAAACCAGCAGCATGAGCATCACTAACGAATGTGGTGGCATTACCAAGATTATCGTTTTCATCTCGAGGGATGATGTAGCTCTTGTCCGGACCCACTGCGTAGGCATACTTTGCAACATCTCGAAGTCCCTCAGGAGTAGCCATCTGGCCATACGTGAGGCCAGTTCCAGTTTGATCGAAAGGCGACATTGACTTACTGTCGAACAGCTGCAGCAGCCGAAGCTGAGTCATTTCTTTAAGTTTTTTCAAATTATTAACTTCAAATGACTGTATATAAACTGGTGCTTGAGCTCCTTCGTAACCGTAGCTGTGAAGCATATCCACTACTAATTTCTCCATTGGTAATCCGATCGACTCAAAGTAGGTGCTGTGCTTAATTTCTGGGTAAAGTCCAATAACTCTGTTTTGACTGGTTTGTAAACTTTTGACCATTTCTATGATTTCTCGAAACGTTGGAATTTCGAAAGCGCCGTCCATTCGGGCATTTCCGGGTCTTATATCTGAAATGCGTTCTACAGCTCGTAAGGTCTTTAGTTCTGCAAGGGTAAAATCTTCTGTGAACCAGCCGCTTATCGTATTGCCATCTATGGTTTTATTGCGATACCGAGACGCAAACTCGGGATGTAAAAAAACATCTGTAGTTAACCCTAATTCGTTATCATGTCGAGCTATTAATCGGCCATCTTTTGTCATGACTAGATCGGGCTCCACGTAGTCAGCCCCCATGAGTGCGGCGAGTGCGTATGAGCCGAGGGTGTGTTCCGGGGTGTACCCGCTGGCCCCACGGTGTCCTATGACCAGTGGGTGACAGAATTCAGAGTCGTAGTCAACTGATGTCTTCGCAACTTCTGTTTGCGACTCAGTCGGTACTCCAGACACAACTCCCCAAAAAGCACACACCATAATCCACACACTTCGATCCATCTCCATTTTCCTGTAAATAACGTAATACGTTGACTGTAGATAATTAAGAGTTTACATTAGGTATTATTATTCTACCGATTCGTTTAACTCCATTATTTAACCACAATAATAGTAACATTAGTAAAGGTACATTAAATTTGTTTAATCACGAAGTTACCTTTAAAACTCTTAAAATAAAAGAAGTAGAAACATTTTAACTTTCGGTCTCATACTAAAACCTATCTACAAGTCAAGCGCCTGCGCACTAAATAGGTACTTAAATATTACCATTTTTGAATATACTGATAGGTTTACAACAGTCACATTAGTTGTAGCGCTTGTAGCCGCTGTAGGTAATGTTGTCAAACCAGTTGGTTTGTCAATACTTAATTCGTAATTTAATCAACCTAATTTACTTTAAACCATGTTTTGCTTGCACAGAACTGACTTGACAACATACAGAGAAGCATTTAAAAAAAAAAAAAAATTAATATAAAAAATACTTACATGTTCGTCGATGTCAGTTTCCTAACTCGTAAACATTGACGATATATTCACAGATAGCAGAAGTGGGTGACAAGAGGCGACTAAACACAATGTAGATACAGTCAATAACTAGTGTTACGCCGACGCCGAATAAAATATGTCTACCACAAGCTGCGGCCACGAGGAAAATGTACAGCAAACTTAATTACGTATGTTGACCTTTATTTGCCAACGAGTATTCTACATGAACTTGATTTTAAACATATTAGCCAATGATATTGCAAGGAGGTTACAAAATGGTACTTACCTATCATTAAACTGCCAAACGCAGATTATGTACAAGTTGAAATATCTACGTAAATAATTTTGCACGTAATAAAGACAAAGCGAAATAAACAAAGATTTACTCTCGGGATTAGGTAGGAAGGTATATGTAGGTAGGTATTGTCGTGCAGATAATATAGAGTAAGTATGTAATCATACTTCATTCTGAAATGTATTCTCGCTTATTTAACTCTGCAATTGGGTGGAACGTATAAAACAATAACTTATTACTTTGTTCTTGCAATTTGTTCTTTCTATTCTACAGATAACATTTGACATTGGTTTTCTGATTAGGTAGGTTTGTTTTATTCTTAATTTTTGTAAATGACGAACGAATTTAAGGTCAAATGTGCTAATTTAGATTATAGTAATAGATCGTACAATTTATTTACACCTTAGCGAAAACTGTGTCAAGTTATCACAAAAAAAAAATATGGAAGTGGGTTAATACTTAGGTATACCCACTTCCACAAAAATAATTATTTTTTTTGATCACAGTACATTTATTATACCCACTTGAGATAAATCATAAAACTGAATATACTTATCTTATTCTTATTATCATTTATACTTATCATATCATTTCAAGTGAGTTTGGAATAGGGTAAACAACTTGTAAAGTAGTATTCGGATAAAGTGACGTTCGATCCGTTACGAAAGTTTGTCCGTAGCTTGTTGGGATACAAACTGCAAGCTACAATACCCAGGGTAAAGTCGGGAAAGTCCGAAAGGGATACCGGGATATTGGCAACAGGCAACTGAAGGAACCCGGGTGGGTTAGTCAGTAAAAGTCTGACACGCCCTTCCGCTTCGCCCAGAGCGGGAGAAGTCATTTGATGATATTCCAACCTCTAAAAAAAAAAAAAGCATATACAATACCGTCAGTAAAATTCCAAAAAAATCGGATCATATGTTGTTATCAGCTACAAATATTTGCTATCGGAGCCGTCAATCCAAAATGCAGAAAAAAATCATGATCAGTAAGTAGTACCTAGGTATCGTCAGCGTGACGATCATTATTGTCGTCGATGTGAAGAAGGCATCGGTATCAAGAAACCAGCACTCTAATTGCGTACCTAATACACGATCAATCAGAAAAGGAATCGGTTTGTAAAGGTTAGAAACAAATTGCTAATCCAATGCACCAATCAATCTGCCTAGCCTTTTCCCAACTATATTGGGGTCGGCTTCTAGTCTAACCGGATGCAGCTGAATACCAGTATTTTACATGGAGCGACTGCCTATCTGACCTCCACAATCCAGTAACTGGGTAATACGATACCCCTTGGTAAGACTGGTTGTTAGACTTTCGGGCTTCTGACGACCCGTAACGACTGTCAAATATCTACGAATGACAGCCGGGACCAACGGCTTTCCGAGACACGGAGGAGTCTCGATATGTAAAGATGGTCACCCATCCATGGACCAACTCCGGCAATCGTAGCTTAACCTGATGGTTCGACCCGTGCAGCTGTTATTACTTAGCCACGAGCTCCTCCAATGCCTCCAATTAAAAAACAAAAATTGCTCATTAATTTATATAACACAATGAATATTGTTGAACTGTCAAAATGAAATTAATCGGTTACCAAAATAAATTACGCAATTAGATAGATGGTATTCACGCGTTATTACCAAAGTTTAAAAATAAAGAATCATTGCTCTTTAGTTAGCTACTTACATAATCTTTGGGGAAGTGCTGGATTAGGTACAACTCTATAGCTTGTGCGAGAGAAATCATCTGGCGCGCGAATTCTGATGGTTCGCAGAATTATCTTAAGTTGCCTGGCCTTCCAATACTAATATCTTGTCAATAAATTTCAGTGGATGATAGGAAATTAATACGGAATTTAGCAGTACAGATTAAAGCATTTATTTTTAGCATTGTAAAACACAATATTATCTACACTAAACAGACTAAAATAAATTAATAATTACAATATCGACAGAGCATTTCCATCTATTTTATTTACAAATATTGGGGTTTATTTAAAAAAGTTAAATGATGATTAGCGTCTGTTTCAGAGCATCTGTAACTATTTTATTTACAAATATTGGGGTTTATTTAAAAATGACCATACATTTGTGACGTTTGAACGTCACACTTATCTTTAAGCAACGTTTATAAATAAACCCCATTATGTAGAAGTAAAATTTCTCTATTCTGAACTGACGCGTCCCACTACTGCATTTACGTACACGGTATCTGACGTAGGTATGATACTTTACGACCTACATTGACGTTTGTGTCTTTATCACAATAAATAATAGTAACGAGCAGTTAATTCTCACAAGTACCTCGAACGCGCACTAAATCATCTGGCTGGTCGGCGAAGAAGCCGTCTATTCCTGCAGCTAGAAACGCTCGTAGTTCACCATCAGCGTCTCCAATAGCAGCAGGTGAAGGGTCGTCGCTCCGGAATTCAGCTGGCAGGTATACGTTCTCTGACCGAAAAGTATATGGATGCACTTTCAGACCTGCTGCATGAGCATCTTGCACATAACTTGTAACTGCACCCAACTTGTCCTCAGAATCACGGGGAATTATGTAACCTTTATCTGGTCCCACTGCATACGCGTAAGTAGCGATCTCTCGTAACCCTTCAGGAGTGGCCATTTGACCATATGTGAGAGATGTTCCCGCCACATATTGGTCGAACGGTTGGAGATCAGAATTTCCCGCAAAAAGCTGAATTAACCGAAGATCAGTCATGTCTTTCAGTTCCTTTAAGTTGTTCACTTCAAAAGATTGAATATAAATATGTGCTTCTGGACCTCTGTAACCATTGTTATGCAGCAAATCCACTAGAGGTTGTTCCATAGCTAGTCCCAAACGTTGGAAATGAGTACCGTGTTTGATTTCAGGATAAATTCCGATGGGGCGATGTAGACTGATTTCTAGACCTTTAGTCAAATCGATGATCTCTTGCATAGTCGGGACATCAAAGGCTGTATCCATTCTGGCATTGCCAGGTCTTATGTTGGGTATGCGTTCAATTGCACGTAATGTTTTAATCTCTGCGAGAGTAAAGTCTTCAGTGAACCACCCGCTTACGTTTCTGCCGTCGACGTTTTGAGTACGATAGCGGCTGGCGAATTCTGTTCGTTCAGCTACATCTGTTGTAAGCCCAAGCTCGTTGTCATGTCGGGCGATGATTTGTCCATCTTTCGTCATCACGACATCTGGTTCTAGGTAGTCGGAGCCCATGGTGGCTGCGAGTGCGTATGCTCCGAGGGTGTGTTCAGGTATGTAGCCGCTGGCGCCGCGGTGCGCTATCACCAACGGGTGGCAGAGGTCAAGGTCATAATCCTGCTGTATGCCATTTGCGTCTGGTTTAGTACGAGTTATGAGCAGTGCTATAGCAGCACTCAAACTTCCGACACCGACAAATGTCAGCAGCACTATAATTGTCGTGCGGCTGTTCATCTTCAGTTTTCCTGTAAAATAATTTTGGGTGAAATAATAATAAAAAAAAACTTAATTTTTCTGACGTGGTTGCACGTGGTATCATTATAGCTAGACACTCGGTCCTAGGTAAAATAAATAATACTCACGTCTGTAAAACTGCTATGTCAGGAACTACACGAATACATCTACTTACATTAGCTAACATATAAATAGTAATTGGTACCCATAAAACATTGTTCAGGTTTGTGATAGCACCAGTTGAGAAATTATACTCCTTAGATAAGGTTAGATAAGTGTTTTATTTAAATGTTGTGCTAAAATATAATAAGTACTACTGAGTCATTAAGTAGCAATGTTTAATTAACGTGATGGTTCTTATTCACCATATTTTGCTTTGATACTTAATTAGTCAGCACCCTACTTGCTTAACACATGATCAATCATTATCTAAATCATTTTATAGGATATTGTAAATCCATTGCTTCTTACGTTCGAAAAATTTGTCTACTCAAAAAAGTAACGACTGTTGTTGGACTGTCAAAATGAAACAGATTGTGATTGATCGTGTGTTACGCAATAAGGCTGCGTTTCCACCAGAGATGTGCGAGGATGCGTAGCGAGGGATGTGTTTGTAAAGAACCAATAGAATCGCTTCATTTACCTCGCCTCGGTCAGCACAGCTCTGGTGGAAACGGCTCAGCGGAGCTAGATTTTTGCGCATACAAAACAAGCGAGGGATGTGTGCGAGGGATGTGTACGAGGGATGTGTGCGATGGATGTGTTGCGAGGAATGTGTGTTGAGAAGGATGTGTTGCGAGGTTTGCGCATACTGTACCAGCCAGTCTATCCATCCTCGCACCACACATTAATGCGCATTTTCACAGCTCCGCTACACATCCTCGTAGGCACATTTTCATCGCACAGCTAGACATCCTCGCACGACACATTTTCATCGCACATCTCTGGTGGAAAAGCAGCCTAAGGGTGCTGTAAACAGGTCAAAAAATCTCACATAATATGGAGTAAGATCGTACCCAATAAGAGGATACCTACCCAATAAGCGATGCTTTGATTATTGATGTCTAGATAGAGTGTCGTGCTGCAAAAGAACTAAAACAAACAAGTCAACTTTGATATGCTGGTGTGTGTGACAGTCACGTCTTACACTCACGCCACGTCAGTGTGCTGTCATTGTGCTTTTCTAGTGTGCGTTCATTTGGCGCCCAACAGTTGGACGCTATTTTTTTCGACGAGTTCACAGCTTTGACTGTCTATCTGGGCATATTTATATCTTTGAAGCGATGTATGACTGAATACTGGTATTGAGCTGCATCCGGTTAGACTGGAAGCCGACCCCAACATAGTTGGGAAAAGGCTAGGCAGATGATGAAGCGATGTATGACTGAGGTGGAAGCAGGCAGCTATTAAGCTTCTTCCAGATCATGTGGCTTGAAGAGACGGCCAATATGGTTCACCATCGCCAATAGGATATTTTTCGTGCCTAGATCCGACAAAATTCTTGTCGTATAGATGATGAATTGGTCCTATCTGCAGGAGCCACTGTGAAATTTCTTAGTGTGTATGTTACAAGCGGCCTTATAGTTTTCATTAGAATCAGCCCGAGACTCTTTTGTTTGGCTATTTTTTTTTGCTATTTCTTGTAGTTTCGGATTTGGCCATCCCACACACGTAAAAATCAGCCTGTATTATAGTTACACAAATCAGATATAATTTTATGGTAGCGAAATCTATGACGTTAAAGTGTTGTGTAGTGTGTGATACATGCGAACTTCATGCTTATTCATCGTGTATGTAAGCCATGTTAGCAGTCGGCTAATCTTTATGTGTGTAGTTATTGCAAGATACGTACTGCACACATTGATAATTAGTTTAGTCGTGGTAGTAATAGTAGTATCGATTATACAGGGTCAAAATAAATGAGTTAGCAAAACTCCGCAGACATGATGGGTATCAATATTAAGAGGACAAAAAAAAAGATACTTTTTTTGGGGCAACGACTGTTGATGGCCTAGACAAGTGACAATCGCTTCGAAAGCGTTTCGTATTTCTGCAACGATTTTCAACAGGATTGACATAAGCTTTTCGATAGCTTATGTCAGTCCTAACTATACATTTTTGCCTTTTCCATCATCGTTGTCGCTGATAGAATGTCACTTTGTCTAGAGCCTCTTGTGTTGTTTTTACTTGAAGTATAAGTTGAGAAAATCTATTTTTTTTGTTTTATCGTGTTTACCTAATATCGATCAGAAGCCCGAAAGTCTGACAACCAGTCTTACCAAGGGGTATTGTATTTGTAACCTACCCAGTTACTGCATGGGTTGTGAAGGTCAGATAGGCAGTCGCTCCATGTAAAATACTGGTATTCAGTTGCATCTGGTTAGACTGGAAGCTGACCCCAACATTGTTGGGAAAAGGCTAGGCAGATTAATTAGTGACAGAACTTGCCTTGACGAACTCCCTCACAAATACTTAGTGTTTTTTCTGCAGACATATTGGTCAGACCTTCTGACTCTGTAGTACAAAAAACGTTCTATGTAAATTGCAGAAGATTGCATACTAGTAATTGTTTGCAGAACGATAATATATATCTTAGTTCTATTATTGCAGAATAAAAACTTTTAATAAAAACAAACGCATCCCTCGGGGTGCACAACCCTCGCGGCTGGTATGTTGACACTGAGATTTTATTATTATAGGGTTGCCACGCGTTCCTATTTTATATTTTTTGAAAATGACGTAGTAGGTACATATTTTTTACTATATTTTTGAATGACGCGTAGATGTTTTTTCATTTTTATTTTTATGTTTAAGTAGGTACTCATATTGGCGTTAAGGAAATGAACATTATTTTTTAAACGGTTTAGAAAATCTGTAACTTTCCTAATCAAATAACTAAAACAATGCATCTGTATAAGATTTAATTAGTCACGTCCTACTTAGCAATTCGGTACATTAATAAAAGGAACTAATTAGGTACGTACCTATAGATAAATTACTTATACCTACATACTTACTTATTGTTATTTTATCTGGTAAGCTAAGGCATAGCGAATTAGCGAGCATGGTGGTTATCAACAGACGTATAAATATTGTATTCATTCCTGAACAAGATAAGATTAGACTCACATTTATTTAACTACCTAAATATTTATATATCTAAGATAAATCCGTTTAAAAAAAATTACCTCTGATTATTTCTGATTCCGTGACTGTTAAACAGTCTTGCACCTAATTCATGCATTAAAAGAATAAATAAAATGTGCGCTACAAGATTTTTGTATTCATTTATTGTCCTAACCGCTCACGTGCTCGAATAGAAGATATTTTATTAAAATGATTGTCACTGTTTGTCTCTATCTGTCTGCTTTTATGTATGTGATTTTTGTTAGGCGCTGAGCATGTGAGCATGTTACTCTAGAAATGTTGTAAGGTAATTATGAAGTGGGTATAATTTTCAGAAAGCCAACCTTTATCAGGACAATATTATCCTTTAATTTCTAATGTTTACTATAATATTATAACAAGGTAAAATTTGTGAGTTTGTAGGTATGTAGGGGGTAATCTTCGGAATTACTGATCCGATTCCTAAAACTCTTGCACTAATAGGAAACTACAGTATTGCCGAGTGTCATAGGATTTTATGTTAAAACAAGAAAATTCACGCGGATGAAGCCGCGCACAGAAGCTAGTTTGAAATACCGAAATGCAAATTGTTAAAATCGTTTTTTTTAAGCTGCCTGACAGCCCTGAGTTGTCGTTTAAAGGGACCGTCCCGTAGGTATCCCTTTGAGAAATTCGTTTGTTTTTTCCGTGTACCCTCCGCCACAGTGTGGAGCCTCTAATCCTAGTTGATCGAATTAATAAAGTTTGTCGTTAATCATTATCGTAAGCTACGAATACGTATTAGACATTGATTACAGCAGGGTGAATGGATAAGTCGACTTTATTACGTTAAAAGACTTAGTTCCAGACAAAGGAGTTTATTATTTTTTATTTGTTAAGATTTTATTGGATTTTAGGGGGAGGAAAAAACTTTAATCAGATTAACACTAGCTACGGTTATAGGACAAAGCAATAAAGACAAAATAGGAAGAAAAGTTTGGGCCTCGATGAAGATTTAAGAACATTAGGTAGGTAACTATTTTATCGCCATTAAGAGGTACCAAAGATTTTATTTTGCTTACGGTGCAAACCCTATGTCATTAAATGTCTACATTAAGTCCTAAAATTGCAGTTAGATCTGTTTCCCACGAAAAATATCCTTTGGGAGATGTTTAACAAGTGAGCTCCAATTTTTCTGCAATCCCTCCCCAGAGATGGGGCTGTAATAGTGTTGTGGTTGATTCAATAAACATGGCTTCCTTCTCGTATCGTAACAACACCAACCCCTTTTGGAAATCGGATAACATAAGTTGATTGCACTTAGCGTTGTCTTGTAAGTGTGAAGGGATCAAATCAATTAGCCAATGATTTAGATAGCTTTTACTTACGGTAATCACAAGAGTAAGCATATTAATTATATTTATTTATTTATTTATATTTATATATACTTTTTTTTTTTCCTTTTGTTCAAAATGAAAAAAATCAAACACTACAAAATATAATATGGGCAGCCTTACCGCTTTCCGCGATCTCTTCCAGGCAACCAGGCAGCATATCTATTATATACCTATTTATCTTAATTTATAAGTTACTAGCTTCCGCCCGCGGCTTCGCCCGCGTGGTATGTCGATAAAAAGTACCCTATGTCCTTTCCCAGGATTTCATCTATCTCCTTGCCTTTTATCGAAATCCGTTCAGTGGTTTAGGCGTGAAAAGGTAACATACAGACAGACAGAAAAACAGACAGAATTACTTTCGAATTTATAATATTACTATGGATTATGAGTAATTTTTCACCTCACGTAACGTTTTTAGTTAATTACGTATATTTCGTTTTAGGTACACTGGAACGCTTTTTTTTAAATAGCGAAATTGTTACAAAGATGAATGGTATAAGGACCTGATAGCGACCTTAGCACGGTATGCTGTTGTGTCAATTGATGAGAACAACTGCTATAACAGTCGCTTGTTATTTAAAATACGCTGTGGATTCTTAAAATTGAAGCAGGCGAACGCAAGTCGCTCACCTAATTTCAAACAAATAAAGAGAAAATTAAAAAAATACCATTCCCATAAGTTAAGATGAAATATTTCGCACAGAAGTGATGTGTTTAAGTGGATAATAACCGGGTTTGTGATCCCGGGCGGGGCAGCCCCGCCCACCAACATGGGATGCCTTTTATTTATAACAATAAGTGGACACAAATCAATGGTTTTCCAAGACAAATATAAAAAGATAAATGAAGACAAAGACAAGTGGAATAAAATATTCCGTTGCTTAACAAATTCAGGACAATTATTGATGCACCTAAGTGATGAAACTGTTTTATAATAGGTATTCTAGTTTACAGTCCTACCTTTTTACGGTTTATACATTATCTCATTAAGTATCTCTTTTTGTTTTTCATGAGAATGTCTTTCCATACTTAGGTATTAGGTAAATGAAAGCACAAACCACAATCATTGTCATAACTCTTTAAACTTTCCGGAGCCTCTAAGTTGTTACGAAAACTATCAACAAGTCAATCACAATAAGTTTCGCTAAAATATCGAATGAGTCTGTACCCGGTTCAGGGGTCGTGGCCTTATTAAATTTCTTTAAGAGATAACATCGGTCGTCACTCCCGACAGATGTGTAAAGGCGCCACATTCATGTTATTGGATTGAACAATATCGATGTTGAATCGGACAATTGTCCGTCGAGCGGCCCACGGACCACCATATCGGTGCCATCAACACGAACCATAACAATAATGCTATTGACGAAATCCTATAAACATAAAAAAGACAACATCAGTTCGTCGAGAGCGTATCGACCACAGACCAAATTAAAATTACATCTAATAGTATTTATTATAAGCGTGAATTATTAATTTGGGAGGCATTGTCCCGGCCAAGCATTGTGAATAGATAGGTACCTATGAGAGAGTGATTGTATCCAATTGCTATGTAGAACTAATGAGCCGTTATATTCGGCTAAGTGTTCAATTTTGTTAGTATCTAATTCGTAATTGAATACATTGTTTGGTGAAACAAAAACATATTAGGTGTTTATTAGATTAACGTGGTTGTCCGAAGAAAAGATTGGGTATTATTAGATACTCAATCTCGCCTTTGCATGTATCTGAGTCATTCCAATACCCCACAAAGTGTTCGACGTTGCTTGATAAATAAAGCACAAAATTAAATATTTCCAAAGCACTTCATTAACCGTGACAATAAGCTATCAATCATCCAAAAGCTCGCAAAACAATAATCACATTATCATTCTCCCATAATAACAAATGTTGGCCCCAAACGCATAAAGAACCAGCTTTGAAAGTTTTTCGAGATACATTTTGAGAAATATCGTCGCAACGCTGCGTCCGACGAAACCGAACAATGTAAACTTATGGATGAACGTATTATTTATTGAAAAAAAGAAAAATTGAAGCGGTTTGACATATTGTTAAGGGTTCTTATAAAATTATTTGCTATCACGCCATCCGAAGCTTGTTACGAAGAAGCAATCTTCAAAATGAAACAAGAGTACGACTCGAGGTACATTTACGAGAGGCATGTCCGACAATAAAACAATGACGGACTAACCGAAACATCGGCTGGATTAATGGTTGGCGTGGATTTTGTCTAAGGATAAGTAATTGCTGTCTTCTCATTTTAATAATCATATGGAGAGACCCACTTCAAGAGCGCTATTAATAATGCTTAGAATGAATTTTTCGAATTCCCAAATGTCATCCAGCTTATTAACCGGCTTCGTTTTTTGTTTAAGTTTTATTTGTTTTGGATTGGACAGAACGTTTTGGTTTTGGCGCGGTCATTCCGACCTTTCGTTTTTTGTCTCGCATCATGCAATCTCGGCAGATGAAATATTGTTTAGAGTTAATTAGTTATCCACTGATAAAGTCTTTTTCTATGGAATTACTCAATTATTAATTTGGTGTGTTTGTACATTCTGATTTGTTTAGTCATGTTTTACAATGTCTCTATTTTAGCAAAATTACCTGCCTACAGACTCTAAATTTAGTTAATTTGGTCAGTTCCTTTCTTTTTTAGATATTTTTGCTAACTCCTAGTGCCTAGGAGATTTCATTTCAAGTCATGAGATCATAAGCAGGTAAACAATCACCCCTGAACCAAATAATTAAAATTAGACACGCTGATTGAAACTACAATTTAAGCTTGAAACATGAACGATTTATCATTGGCTCCATACGTCAAAAATCATCTGCAAAAAGATGCCACTAAATGAATAAATTTAGATTCCAATGCGCGTGATCGATAGACTCTTAGATCGGATCTATAGATCATATCGACTTCGAAAATGGAATGCGTGAGTAAGACAAAATATAATTAATGATCGTCCTTCTAAATTCGAATCGGTCTGGTGCAGACATGTTGGCGTCGTCGCAATAAACAAAAGGCAAAAAGTTTTGTTTCATTTTTTCACAATATATTTTTTATTTGTGCATATAAAACGTTAGTAGATGTGCACGATTAATCATTCGTCGGCGTATTGTTGCATCTGTCGTGTCGGCTGTAGAACTGGAGTGCGGCCATTGTTGCCGATGGACCTTTGTACGATTTGATAATTCCAAAAAACATCTATTGCGCCACCTGTGGCATGCCTTAACGGTTTAATTTCTTTGTGTTGAACTAAATGTAAAATAGATTAACTTATTCAGTATTTAATCAACTCGAAACTCTGTATCGATATTGTGTTTAATGACATCAACAACATATTTTATTGATCAACTCATTGAAAGAACATACTATTGTATTGCGTTTACGATGAATGCTCATAAGATAATTATTATATCCGTCAATTAATTACACAGCGTACCTACTTGCATCAATGATGTATGAGATCTAATCTTTGGCTACAAGTTAATACGTTTCTTTCGACTATGATTCTATCTTGTATGCAATTGTGGTTAATCATGTCTATGTAGGTTATTTAATTAGGTACCTAACTTAAAATAAATTTGATACTTACACATACTGACTTTTGTCTCATGGGGGTATTTGAAACAAATTTTGATGATTGAAAGCGTTATTCTGTCATCAACATCTTCATCTTCAAAGGAGACTCTATAATACACGTCATATAAGAGTTTTCTTCGAAGTGCGAAGTTTGGTTTCATTTTTAGGAGTTTGGTCTAAAGCGCAGACTACACTGGGGACGAAACTTTAAGTTCGTTTAGCTTTTGCTCATGTAACTACCGCTTCTTTTCATAGTTCGTGGTGTGAACCGAAGTATGCAAACACGCGGTAACTACATGAGCGAAGCTAAACGAACTTAGTTTCGTTGTCTGTGGCCTGCGGCTTGCGCTTTGGTGACTGGTAGTGAATTGCAAGAAGAATTGGATAATACGTACTAGTCCTCATTATAGTGCGTCGCAAATGTTCGCAAATGAGCGCGTTGACGGCTTCCACGCCATAGTGCGTAAGAAAGTGGCGTCCTTATTTCAAAGACTGCGCGGTAGCACCAACAGCATTTCGAAAATGATTGCGTCTCGACTTGACTGTCCCATACAGGCGCATTGTGTGCACAGGGAAGTTGAGATGTCTACTCTCACTCGTACCTACTAACATAGATCTTAAGAAAATTGTTACTAACACTTTTATGGATTCTGTCCGAAACAAATGAAATGTATGAACGAATGAATTTCTATGACATTTGGTAATATTGACTGTATGCTAGAAACGTTGAGTTTGAACCCGATGCTTAGGCTATATAAGCATTAATAATACCATCTTATTATTGTCCCCATGCAGGGCAAACGACTCAGAGAGAAGACACGAAGAATGATCACCATACGGTTGCTCAAGACGGGGTTGGCGATTTCAGACTAACATTACTTAACTATGTTTTCCTTCACCGATGTCATACTGTCCAAGATACACTCAGAAAGTTCATATGAATTAGTTTGAAGTTAAAGCGCGGTATTATTTTATCACTCAAGTTAACTTATGCTATAGGTTGCATGCTTCTTCATACAGGGACCTACAGGGTGTAGTAACCTGAGCGGGTACCTGCAGCCACAATCAATCGCGGCACAGACGGTTATGACAGATAACGTGTTCTGTCGTGGAGTAATCCGTCACGGTCGGCGGCGCGGGCGCAGGCCGTGCGGGCGCCGAGCTTTGTTCGACGTGGGAAAACTGTAATATTCCACGAGTACCCGACTATTAAGATGGTTGTTTTTGCTGTGTATGCAAACTGAGTACCTATGGTGCGTAATTAATCTTAGGACCTTAGCTTTTTGCGTAGAATGCAATTTTTTCCTTTGACACCTATAACTAACTATACCGTTTTAGCTTTAGAAATGTCACCGTATTTATTATGAACTTCGTTAGTTTATAATCTATCCGTATTATATCAGTTAGATTATAAACTGTCGAAAATTTGTAAACTACAACAAACCGTTTATAATTTAACGCATTATTTTTCGATAGTTTATAATCTATCCATGGGACACCGACAAATTGTGAACTATTGCTTGAGATGTAACGCACCTTGCGCTAACACTAAATACATTGATTGCCTAGCTGCGAGCAACTTTGAAGCAGCGGTTGGTCACAGCTAGCCTTTTTTTTTTTCTTTTTTTTTCCGGGGTGGAAAATCCTCATGGATGTCCTCCGCCCTGGGGCGGGCAGAGGGGTCTGTCAGACTCTTACTGACTAAAAACCACCCCGGTGTTCCGACTCACACCTACGCCGGGGGTCGCGGGAACTTAAAAATCTTCCGCAACCCCCGACTGGGGTCACAGCTAGCCTAGCCTAACCCATTTCACCCGGTTCACAATTTTTCGACAGTTTATAATTTAACGGAAATAATACCCATAGATTATAAACTAACGGTTCTCACAATCTGACGGCGACAGAAATATATAAATACTCAATGTAAGCAAATGGAATATCGCTAGTCCAGCACTCTAGAAAGCTATTATAAAGCTCTGCAAGCATCAAGACAGTGAAAACTAAATCGTTTTAGCTTTAAAATAGTATTATAACTGCAGAGAGAGTGGTCAAGAAGACTATAGGTACTTGAACACTCTACTGATAAAGAGATGAAGCTCTACTTAGTTCCTAGAGCTTCCTCTTCATTAGGAGGAGTAGGTACCCAAATCAGAAAAGGATCATTATATCAATGGACCTGAAGAAGCGAATTGTTGATGGAGTCCATAACAATTGTTATTATGCTTTATTGTTATTAGGCTCTCAGCTTATTTAACATCTTATATAGTGCCAATATAGATGTTCCAAGGTTAAGCCCGTTCTTCTCCATAGAGATCTACGATTTGGAATGGGCAACTAGCTTCAACTTTTTGACTAACTGACCGATTCTTTGACAATTCAAAAGTGCCTGTAAATGGTTTAATTGAAATAAATGCTTTGAGTTTGAGTTTTAAGATTCAAGCATAATCAGCCTATAATGTTCCCATTCTGGGACAAAGGCCTCCTCTCTGTGAGAGGAAGCGGGCCGTAATCTACCACGCGGGCCCAGTGCGGGTTGGTAGATGTCACACGTCTTCGAATTTTTGGTTCTAGGACATGCCGGTTTCCTCACTATGTTTTCCTTCACCGTTTTAAGAGCAGTGGCGATGAAATAATTTACACAAAGTAAAGCGCCTGTCAGGGTTCGAACCTACGACCTAAAACTCGTTAGTCGTGGCCGTTACCACTGGGCCACCACTCACATCAAGCAAACTCATTTAAAAAAAAATCCACAAGGATGAAGGTTGCATGGTATTTCAGTATTGTATGGCTATAACATCAGTTGGTGGTTTATTTGCTCTATCCCTTCAATATCCAAGTTATAGATAAACATATTCATCATAATTAGTTCGAGACATTTAGATAACCTGTGGCCATCTTCTCTTGAGTTATGATACTGTTCTAAGAACACACCTCATTTTTCTATTCCATACCATCAAACAGTTTTGAGGGTTAACACGTAAAAAAAAAAACAAATGAATGTGCGACCGGCTTTTTTTCACCTGACAACACCCAACGTTAGTTTTTATGTACACCATTTTGAAAATTAAATTATAGGTTATAATTTTAATATGATAGGTGTGTAATATATTTCTTAAAGGAATGTTTTGTTGAGATTTTTATCTTATAATAAGTATTTATTTTATTCGGATCTAAACCACTTTTATATTAAATCGTCCCTTTTTTTATTTATTTATTTGTATAAATTACGTTAAGCAGTTAATGAGTAAGTTATACAGTTTTTTATGAATCTTGGATTCAACGATTGGTTGGTATCTACCAGCTGGATTCAACAAACTTCTTAAAATAATGTTGTCATAAATATTAATTGTGTGCATTTATCTTCAGAAATTGAAATCTAATTATAACTCCAGCATTGTAAGTAGGTAGGGAGGTAAGTATTTTTTTTGTTATTCATCTTTAACTTGTTTAGGTAACTACAGTCCAAGGTGAGGTCTTCTTATTGTCATCTTCTTGCTTTTTCATTCTCTTTATGAATCACAGAAGGTATTTTCATACGCTCTGCGACAACACCTACAAGTCCCAACGAATCACTGAAAAAAAAATGGCTGAAAATAAGTTTTTTTTATACCAGCGGCATAAAACAAAAGCTTATCGCATCAGGTATCAGCTTATAGACAAGCTATAAAGATGGGATCTACAAAGAAATCGGCACAGATTACAGTTAAACGACCATAGCAATTGGATGATACATTTTTAACGACTCTGTTTTTTGGCGCACACAAAAAAACGCGGCAACCAGTCAACGACAAAAGACCATCGTCACAAAGATCCTCCTTACAGATAAAGGGACCATAAATAACACCATAGTTTTATATTGTTTTTATGGATTCAGGACGATTCCTATAAGTTACTATCATTTGTCAATAAATGTGTATTATAATTATTTTCTTTCCATTTTTTTAATCGAATGATAAATTAAGGCTGTATTGATTTTACCTGTCCTTCGCATAGGTTGCGTATTGCGCATTCGTTCATAAGTTTTGTTCGACAAGCCTGCAGTGATTGTTGTGACTTTGTAAGTGTGTTTATCCGGAAAGCCTCATCATCTCATAGAAAATGACAACAATACTTTTATAAGTTGGAGAACTTAATGAGTTTTTCACTATAAAAGCTAGACCAGTGACCAGGATCCTTGGCTTTCAAATAATTATATTTTGTGTAACTCATGACTTCACCTGCCCCGTAAACATATCCAGATCTTGCCACTAAACGTGGCTGTTTTCGAAATTTATTGCCAAATCCACCATTAATTAAACAAACTTCAAACATCCGAAACTAAAATAACAAGTAACCCACCCAGTTTTAACATAACACGACTAATCCACCCTAAACCCAAACATCAGTTACGCCAGAAAAAGTGTTACCATAAACAAAATTGTGGTAGTTGCCAATGTTGCCATATAATGAGGGATCGCTCCCCGGAAAGTTTATTAAATCTTCCTTAGAATTCATTACAGGGCTGTTTCTAAATTAAGTTTCGCACCCCACGCTTCACTTAACATTTTATGAGTTGTTTTCTCTTAGTACACTGATTTAATTTTAAACGTGTAACATGATTTATCGTTGTTTATTAGTAGTTGGGCTACGTACTATATTCTATGTGAAAGAGTTCCGGGGTGCAGTGTGCGAAAATTTTAGGTGACTCCAGATTATAATAAAATGTATAAGTATTGTAAAGCATCATCTAGCATCGCCATTCGCCGTATGTCCAGCAGTGGACGTCTTTAGGCTGATGAACCACTTTTAACGCTGATGGCTTAGCTTCTATAAATGAATCAGTTTCGTGAAAACGTATAACCAATCAATCAATCAAACAGAATATCTCGGACTAATTTCCTGAATCCAAATAGTAGATGCATTGCATTTTGAGAGTAGAGGCAATGCAAAAAGAAAATTTTCTTGTTAAAACTAAAAGTAATAATTACCTACTTATGATACGAATATATTTTCCTTGATTTGTACATCGATTTCATTTTTTCCCCTATAAATTCATTACAACAGCAAAAATACACTTAATTACATTAAAATATTTAACAACATTTGTTTAACAATTCAAACCTTCTTTCAAAGTTCACATAACATCAAATTACTTACCATCAAACCAAACTGAAAAACTGGCGCGGCTGAAACTGAAAACACCGGAAACCCGTAGGAAAACTGAAAGTGCGTGCGGAGAAGACGTTTGCCGACGGCCGGGGCGGCGGCGGCAGGGCGGGAGCGTCGCGTTGCTAAGCGACGCGCCGCGGGAGGGCGTGGCAATCGATACCACCCTCACCTCACCCGGTCACCTCCAGCCCTCACGTGATAACACTGATAACCCTTATCGACTCAGCAGATGAGCTGGACATGTGTATGTTAAGGTATGTATGTAGGAAGGTGGTTTACATTTTTGATTTTTCTGGTAGGACTGTTTCAGGGTCAGGTTAACTTTCAGCTTATGTGTAGTGACTGTTCTTCTTTAATTTATTTGCATAAAACATGGTATACAATGGTGTAAATAATTATAATGGCATAAACATGTGCTTAGTAACTTAGCATACTTTCTTTTGACCACTTTGTATGTATAATCTTTTACAGGATCATGTCTTTCTTTTGTAAATAGAGCTGGCTGCAGAATCTGGCCAGAATGTTTCTATTATCTTGATATTGTCAATGTACGTACCGTTCACCGTATCTTGTCGCTTGCCGTCATGTCGGCACCATCATTGCTTGCCAAGCTTAGTTTCAATAGGTAGGTAGGTACTAATAGAGTTCAAAATGGTGATTAACAGAAAATCACTGGATAAGTTTTAATGAATGCACAGTAAGGGTCAGTTAACAGACGCGACGCGACGCGCACTTTTTTATGATATCGAATTTATTTACTACACAATAAAGGCTCCCACACGCGACATGGATATCGCGGGCACAAGGTTAGCGCTGGCTGAACGCCAGTTGGAACGAGCCTTAAGGTACACGCGCTGCGTAGCACTGCGCATCTCAGCGTACTTTGACACGTGTCAACCCTCGTATTGAAATTATACCTTTTCAGGAAGAAAATAAGTTTGATAATTATTGTTAAAAAGTGCACGCAGCGTCTCGTCGCAGTCTGAACTAGTTGCTTCCATCCGTGATGATTTCACAATTTTTACATTTTCATTGTGTTTCTTTTTACTTTTGAAGCTCAGAGACACGCAAAGCAATTTAATGCACCATCGGCTTACGGATTGTTCAATGTTGTGTAATATTGATTATTTTTGCAATAAAATTAGTAATTAGGGTAATTTAGACGGGTAGGTATATAAAAACACTGTAAAAGCAAAAACGGCAATAGCAAAAACACTGACTTTTTCAAATGATTTCATTGATAATCTAAAGTAACTGGTTCAATGCTCGAGGGTTCAACACTGTTGTATTGTTACATTAGATCATTACATAATGATGATTATCAATTTTTAGTACAATAAATAAATTGTTTTGTATCTAATTATATCGGCCTGCAAATCGAACACGCGCCGATGTAGTCTAATAAGAGGCCTGATTTTACAAATTCATCAAGTCTTTTAATGTTGCTGTCAAAAAGAAATTGAGTTTCCCTTCTCAGTGATGTGGGGGAGTGCGTCGGACAGGCTCCGTCGACACTGTACCTACTATTAGTACACAAAGGTCGGCTGTCGGGTACATCCCTACGAGGTACCTACGCGGGTAGGGGCGCGAATTATGACCTGTCAACAATAGATCAGTGTACTCTATGACTATACCTGACGCTAATTTGCATGTACCTACGCGATGTTTCACCGGTGGGTAGAGATGTATCTAATTATCATCGATGAGATGGTTTCTGCAGACAGTTTAAAGGATAAAAATGTAAAGTAGACCTCTTAAATGGTTATTTTTTTTAAGAATTCCATGTTTTTGTCAAGTAAATAAAAACAAAACGAAAATCAAAAGATAGGTCGTTTGTTTTTTCGAAACTTATGTAAACACAGCTATCCCTGTTGTCGTGGCAGCTAATTAATACAAATGGTGGAGTTCGCTCCACGAGACGGATCCTGACGGCCGTCCTCCCAAATATATGGTCCATAAAACTACGATTACGTTTTATAAACACTACATTTATAACTACTTCATGATTGTATTATTTATTTTACGTAATATATTATGCTGTGGTGGAGATTTTGATTTTTTTTCTAAACTGTGCTTTCAAATATTTAAAATTCTCTGGCACAGTACACTCCATTAATTTATAGTATTCGACCACGTGGACTAACATGGAGACGACTTTTATTATGCCCTGAGACTTTTATAGGGATATCTTATTTTGGAAGTTATGTGTTGGAGTTTAACTATTTTATGAGTATTTTTTTTAAGGTTGACTTGTTTAGAGAAAGAATGGGGATCAAATTAACGGTTAGTATTACTTAGGTTAAATTGTAAGAACAGCATCATCATTGAATGTATTATAGCTATACCCACAAGCCATGTGTCAGATGGGGTTTTATATCCGGAACTTCCATGCAAATGTTCATTTATTTAACTCCTTTAGGGGATGAATATTCAAAAACCTTTCTTAGTGCTCACATTCGTAAAAATTAATAAAAACTCTTATGCAAAACATGCTTCTAAACTTTAAATAAGAGTACGTGGTAAAGTAAATTAATAATTTCTAAATAACAGTTCATTAGTTCTTTTGTTTGTAGGAGTTGAAATCGGGGCAGCTTCACCTAGGTAGCTTCCATACCTACGTATCCTAATTCCTATCTTCTGCTGCTATGTATGATCGTATGACAAAATACTATGATGTTCTCCCAAAACTACAAAATTACCTACTTTTAATAGTTATGAATTCTTCAGCAAACTATTTACCTTAGATTTTTAGGGAGAATTTACTCTGGAAAACCTCGAACAAAGTTGACCTTCTTCTCTTATTTATAGACGAGGTCCTATTCCACAGTAAGTGAGCAGTGTGATCCGTAGCGCACGGAACACGGCCGGCGCTCTCCGACTTTCCGTGGCCGGACCGGGACGCGCCCGCACTAAATTTAAATATTTTAATCCTTAATTTAAATTTTTGACATTTTTATTTTATGTTGGTATTCGTGTAGTTTCATTTTTAATGTTATTTGTCATATTCAGGAGACGGCGCAGCTCGTGACTGGCGCCTCGGAACACCATTTGTTGGTAAAATATCGTCAATGAGACAGACTGACTCAGGACAATTTGTTCGAACATTATCTGCCTTCGATAGCGAAACATTATTTGAAATGAAGATTGTATTTATAAATAGGATTGTGTACCTGGAGTTACCTGTGATATTGTCCTATGTATATGTACTTATATATCTATAGCTTCACTCTTCAGTGATTCCGATTATGTACATGTGTGTTACATACTTTTATTTATTATATTTGGAGTACAAGCCTTCTTATATTTCCTCATCCCAGGCATGACTTTTGTGGATGACGTAGTATCGTAGCTTGTTGTGCAATAAAAAGCGCCAATCAATAACGTTTTAACATCATTGGCGTCAGTCATATCAACTTCGCAGTTTAATAAAATATTGTTAATATTATATTTAGAACAGCAATGATAAATATTAGATTTAAATATTTTAGTACCTAATCATAACGTTGAGATGCAGGAGATGGGAGTAAGATATAAGTAGAGATTTCTTCTTTAAATTTTCTAGGTACATTTACTTACCTGACTATTATAACCACCCTTGTGTAATATATTTTAAATTATTTATTTTTTATATATTATATAATTGCTTCGCAAGGTTTTTACGACTTGATAAAACATTGAGATTTTTACCTTATATGTAACTTTAATACTAACGTAGGTATAAAACACAAAACACATAAACCTTCCGGAGTAAATTCTCTAAACGATGGTGAAAACCTTATCAAAATCTGTGGCGTGGTTAAGAAGAACAACGCGGACATACAGACAAACACGAAAACTGACTTTAATTTACAATATGTATAGATTAGATCTCTATGTACCTTTTTTACCATCATCATCTAATAAAAAATTTAAAAATCACGTTATAAAAATATTACTATCAAAATTTTAAACTAAAATCTAAATTTACAATTGCATTCTTCAATTTTAATCTTTAATCACTAAATTTTGAAATACATTTCCGTTTCTTACTTTATCAATCCGTGGACCATAGTGTGGGTTATATGTTTACTTATTTATTTTAAGATCATGATTGTATCACTTTAACATGTAACTGTTTTTTTGTCCCTAATAAATAAAATAAAATAAATAAAATCATTATCATCTGCATAGCCTTTTCCCAGACCAGCTATGTTGGGGTTCCAGACTAACTGGACTCAGCAGAACTTTGAAACTTTTCAACGCTATTAGGAATACCTTTAACTAAATCTAATAAGAATCTAAATGATCCTGCTTATGTAGAAAGAAAACTGCTTTAAGATGAAATGAGGTACTTACCTAAGTAATTACTACTCGCAGGTAATAACTATTTACATTACATAATAGATTAAATAAATTACTGATTAAAACTAACAATACAAATAAAGAATTGACTAAAATATGGCCGCATCGCTGTCGGCTGGTAATGTACCCAAGAGTCTGGCGGCATTGCCACGTTGGATGGCAATGCTTAGCCTATAACCAATGTAAAAGCCAGCCTTTGGGTCACGGGAAGTGTCAAACAAATCAGTAATTTATTTAATCTATTATATAATGTAAATAGTTATTAATTACCTAGTAATTATGTCAGAATTATGTATATTTTATTTAAAATTGTAAACTTTACAGTAATTACTGAGAAAATGTAAATGAATCAGCCCCAGTTATCCATGATGGACCTACACCGATTTAAAAATTTGGCACTTCGATCCTTTTTTTCTAGAACACACATATTTCTTTTGAACCTGTCTGCCATCGGTTTTGATTTCGTATGCCATCGTAGCATCGAGAATAAATGACCCTTGTAGATCATTATAATACTTTTGTAGATCATTAGTCATCGGGCGGCGCTAGAGTCGAGCCATTACAGCCTTTTAATATTTTATTCTAATATCCAACGTATTGTGAATATTTGAACACAAACATTGTAACATATTCTTCAATTTGTTAAGAGATTTAGCTTATTTTTCGGGTATAATGGTGGACAAGCGATCTTTGAACTGCAATTAATAATATTGGACCTACACTAAAGTCTGAGATGTGGTAGGATAAGTCTTGGTAGAGAATACGTAGGTTAATAATATTGTGGGACATTTATTCCTGTCGGAATCTGTCGTAGTCTTATGAAAATATGTCGAATATAATTATGTATGTCGAAATCATATAGGACCATGTATTTATGTTTATCGAGGGTCCGTATATTGGCGAGGAGTAAATAATATAGCTCTATAATTGGCGCATATAGCGTATATTAAAATACTGCAAATTACATACGCTCACACAAAACAAAAAATCTATCTATACTTACTAAGGTGAAATGTCGTATATATGTAATACTAGCTTCCGCCCGCGGCTTCGCCCGCGTCGTATGTCGATAAAAAGTACCCTATGTCCTTTCTCGGCCATCTATCTCCTTGCCAAATATCGAAATCCGTTCAGTGGTTTAAGCGTGAAAAGGTAACATACAGACAGACAGACAGACGGAGTTACTTTCGAATTTATAATATTAGTATGGATATGTCGTAGTTCTTATGAATATGATCTAAATGGAGTTCCTAGGTAAAAAATAAACCTTTCCTTATCTCTTTTATAGCTGTCTAGGAATACCAAAGGCTAATTACTATCAAAGGCTGTGCGTAGACCTACCTAGTCGAACATCTTTGTTGTTTGTATTGAGTCGAGAGTGTTTTGATGCGGTGTTTGCACCATCACTTTTAGCTTTCCGTACCTCAAATGGAATACGGAACCCTTATTGGACGACTTTGGTGAAGTTCGGTGTCCATCCGTCCGTCTTATGGTGGAATCCGACGATTGGCAATATTGCAGACGGACACGCACAGCAGACGCCCACAGACCGCCACGTACCGCGCACCGAGGAACTTCCGATGTCTGTGCTACCCCGCACGTACATACACCTTCCCACGGTCCATCGTCCGGGCTCGTCGCGTCGGTGTCCGTAAAATCGTGGATCGTGGGATTTCGGCATTAAACTATTCCGCCTGTATAAGTAGGTACAACGCAATAAAAAATACGCCCATTTTTACGACATATTTTGACTGGTACTTCCCGTGGACGTAGAATCATGAAATTGCTATTACTACTAACTTACACCTGCAGTTGGAGAATTGACCGTGACGTATATCGATGTATGGGAGAACATTTCTTTATTTATTTATTTACTATTTATCCATTTGGAAACTCAACAGCTTATTAATTAAGTTACATGAATTAAGAATACCCACCCCACCATCAGTGAACAGCCAATGCAGTAGCATCAAAGTCACTATCAAGTGACGTCTACACATGGCGCTGCTCAGTGATAGTGAGGTGATGACAATTAACACTTAAACCAATTACAGAGTTTCACGGCATTTATAAAACTAGGTTAACCAGAAAGTGGTGTAAGGAAAAAACAAATAATAGAAATATACCATTAAGGTATAATAATATACAAAAGAATTAAAAGAAAAACAAAATCAAAAACAAAATATTTAAATGTGAATCGAAGGTAAGATTCACTAAGTACACCCAGCAATTAGAATGCGCTTAGCCATTGAAAAACTAAAGTATATTAGTTAGATACTAAAGTATATTAGTTATACTAAAGTAGGTAAGTATATTTAAATAAGAAATGTACAATTTGTTCACTAAACAATATTTGCTTGACTTGTCTCCGGTATGATTGTTTGGTTAAATGAAATATATCGACAGTTTCAAAATACTCAGAGCAGATGCGAGGCAGTCGAATCATGACAGCATTTCTCCCATATTTTGTGCGGCAGCCAGGGACTCTTAGTAATTTTGTATGTCTGGTACGTGTTTTAGGAGTACAGAAATCTATACATTATAACAGATCACTACTGTCCAAGCGACCTCGCAGGACATTAAAGAGAAAAAGCATGTCCAGCATTTTACGCCTATCCACAAGGGGAAGTATATCATAGTGTTTCCAGTCTCGGGCATAGGAATCATGACGTTTACGGGATTTGAAATTTAGGATTTTTACAAACTTTTTCTGTAGATTTTCTACTCTTTTAGTATATACCTCGCATTGGGGTGACTAGATTGGGCTACAGTACTCCAAAATTCTACGAACATAAGCAAAGTATACAATCTTCAGGCTATGACAATTCCTAAAAGGCTTACAGACACGCATTACAAAACCAAGGTTACGAGAGGCCCTATTGGTAATGGTGTCAATGTGTTGGTCAAAGAGCAATTTGGAATCTAACATTACACCAAGATCTCTGACCACATCAACTCTTTCGATCTCATTATAATTGAATCCATGCGGGTGGATGGATGTTTAGAACGGCTAAAGCTAATACATTGACATTTCGAGACATTGAGAGTGATATTGTTTTAAAAAAAATCAGCTGTTCCATACATTTTGTTGATTTAAGTGAACACAAATGTATGGAACAGCTGATTTTTTTTCGCGATTTCAAGGTTGGTCCCATAGAAAAAGTTGTTCAAAATGATGAGTACAATGACCCCTTTTCGGGTTTAGCATAAACAAAAAATAATATTGTATATCACCTTTAACTAGGTAGGTACCTATATAATATAATTAGCTAAAAAAATACCGTTTGAAGGTAAATTCCCTCCACTCAACAAATAAAGTAACGTTTCTACCTTATCTGTCGATTAATCGTAAATAATAATAATAGGTAATTGTATACCTACATACAATAAGTATTATTATTACTTAATGTTTTATGTTAAAAAAGTAGATAGAAATATTAAGAAATTAAGTACCTACCTAAGTATGTAGTACGTGTGAAATACGCACACGTGTTTTATTAGAATTTCATGGTTAGCGCTAACAAACAACAAGTAGGGGTCAACGTTCGATAAAAGCCGATGACGTAACAATTCATCGTGAACTCGACTCTTTTCACTCATCTAGTACGTGGCAGGTGGCTCTTCAATAGAATGTGTTCCGTAATTTCGCAGCCCTCAAACATGACGAGGTGGCCGAGTGGTTAAGGCGTTGGACTGCTAATCCAATGTGCTCTGCACGCGTGGGTTCGAATCCCATCCTCGTCGGATCTTTTTGTTGTTGCTATTCATTCGTACACTGTATACGTATAATATAATCATGATAAATATTCATGTATTATAAGTTATGGCTACATTAACATTAGTTTAAAGTTTTTTTGTTTGTTAAGCGTAAAATATTTTTTTTGTTTAGTTAGACGGTATCAAATAAACGTTCAGTTGTATGTTTTTACACAATTTACACCTACCTCTAACATTTATGCCATTATAAATATCAATAATTAATCCAATAGTTATTTCTTACTTACTATTTAATTTAATTAAAACGCTATGAATGCAATGAAAACAGCCCTAACCTATCAAAGCAAATCATTAAATCATTTTCCATCAAATAAGTTTTCATTTACACTCGACTTAACTAATGTTTGCGTATGGTTCAACCGCCGAGCGCCGCCGGCTATGGGTGGGTTATTTCACTTACACTCGCAAGGGGTCTAGAGAAACACAGATTATATTTGAAAGGGCATGAATAAGTAAACACTGCTTATTTATGGTATGAATCAATGAATGTTGGAGAATAATTGGAAAGGAAAAAATTTTTTTGTTTTCATTGTATTAGAAAGTAGTGTCGCCGTTTTAAATGAATAAAATTATTTGATCTCTTTTAGTTTCTTAATTTTTTTAATGACTATTCTTTTGAATAAGCAGTATTCAAATAGGTGTTCTTCATTAATTTCTTGCTCATTAGCAAGCCCTAACCCTAATTAGCTACATAATGTTTTCTAGTTACACTAGCTTCTGCCTGTGACTTTGTCCTCGTGAAGATTTAACATAATACAGTATTCTATGGCTGAATGGCACTCGGCAATAGTCGCTTTCTATCAGTGAAAGAATTTTGGTAATCGGATCAGTACCTGCTTCCAGAGGTTATCTCTTAGAAACAAACAAACAAACGATTTCACCTCATAAAATATAGTTTAGATTAAACTAGCTTCCTTACTTGGTTACAGTTAGTATTCAATACAAAAAATTTGAATAATATTTCGGTGTAGGCACTTACCTATTTAATTTATAGCTTGGGAAAGGTTTTCCAATTAAGAAACGGCAGCCGACATATTTTTTAGAAATTAATTATGTACCGAGCAGTTATATTTTATAAATGATTAACCATTTCCCATTTCTTTACTGTCTTCATTTTCCTAAAAATACTTATTCCAGAAATATTTCGAATACATTGTGCAGAGTCGCTGGTACCTCGTCTTCGTTTCCGTTCCTCCTGACATTTTTGGCTGCCACTACCAAGCGTTCCAAGTTCTGACACTTCCACATCCGAAAATATTTCTTACTTATTTTCATAAATAAAATACGTTACTTACATAATTCAAAGCCTGTAGGTAGTACCTAATATTCAAATTCTACATAAAGAAAAGTTAACTTTTTAAACAGTTTTTCATAATAATTATGACCTTGTTTCTTGAGTATTCAAAAAAAACATGTTTTTATAATGGTCTTTCGACCCCTTGACATGAAGGAACCATTGTTCGCTCATTACCTACTTAGTGCGTGACCAACTCCAAGATCATTATTGGATTATCCATGATAAGGCGATATTATGTTATAGTTGTTTCCTAGGGCGACTCCGGTAAATGGACCCATAGATATAAGAAAGAAGATTCTCCCTTCCCCAAGCACAGTTCTTTATTAAACCCATCCACAACACTTTGATGAACATTTATGTGGGTATGTGCAAATAATTAGATGTGGCGTTAGGTCGGCGTCGCACGCGCACGACACGTGCACTCACTATTGTTACTTACATTATTTATGAATATTGTTCGCGCGGCCGTCGAGTGGATCGCCTCATCGCCGACACGTGACTCCTGTCCTATGATTGATGTGCACATGGACTTATGAGCTCCTGGTAATCTGCATGGGTTTGTGTGTCAATGTGAAGGTGTAATCCGGACTTTACATGGGGATTGTGACGTTATTGCCAAGTTAAGTGATCCTTTTACACCCAGATTTGGTTCACTGTATCAATCAGAAGGTAAAATAGAATAATTTCATACATTATATCAAATGGATTAAGTCTAATCTGATTGTAGTCATGTAAGATTCTAATCTGCCACAATTATAAAAACACTAGCTGTTGCCCGCGACTTCGTCTGCGGACCAGGTTGAAAAGTAGCCTATGTCCTTCTCCAGGTCATGCTCTACCCATGTGCCAAATTTCATCCAAATCCGTTCAGCAGTTTTAGCGTGATGGCGTGACCAAGGGATATAGGGATTTATTTTTATATATATAGATTAATAATATTTATAGAGGTCTGACAAGATGGGCTAATAAGAAGAATGCCTGTCGTGGTTGAGAAAATAAGAATAAGCACAAAGGAAAGTTGTTGAAATTAACATCGTAGCATTTACCATTAGTCAGAAATTGCAAACGTCTACTAGTGACCTACCGTTGCGTTGGTGGTATCACATCCTCCTAACTAATATTATAACTGCGAAAGTGAGTTTGTTTCGCTTTCACGCTACAACGGCTGAACAGATTTAGATGAAATTTGGCATATGGGTAGACCATTTTATCCCGATCTTCTCACGGGATCGAGACTTACGCGGTTAAAACCGTAAAAGATAAAGGCTTTCCAATTTTCGTTTCTTCCCATTTACCAACAATTCAAACATTCCTTCTAACACCCTACAACAAGCTCGCGAAATTGTCAATAAATTATGAAATACGCATAGTGTTAGCGAAGCCCGATTGGTATCGGAAGTGAGGCGGGATGACGGAGGGCGGAGGGGTGACTTCCGGGTTCCGGCGAATCCGGCCTAGTCCTCAGTACCAGTAACTCATCATCAGGGCTCCGCGGGGTGCCGGCCACTCTCCCCCACACAAAGAAATATAAAGATTTGTGTGAATTATACCCTCCGCCTGCAAAAGGGGAAACGCAATAAAAAATGTTGCTATGGATAACACATTTTTAAAAGGAACTGTTGAGGATTCTCTTTTGTTTGTGTATTATGCGTATCGCAATCAAATCAAGCTTCGATATTGAAATAAAAGGATCATTTTGGGCATACAAGTCCAAGTGTTATCATCATCAATCAGTCAACAGCTCATAGCGTTTACGCAGCGTAGCAGCTGGCATTGCTACGCGACGCCTACGAATCACCGACGACGTAGCGCTTACAGCGTAGGCGATTCAGCTCGTAGCGTTTGCGCGACGTCTACGATGCGTCTACGCAGTGTAGCAGCTGCATTACCTACGCAATAGTCGCTACGTTGGCGATCCGTAGCGCGTCGTCGTCGGATCGGCAATATTTTTTTTTTTTTTTTTTTTTTTTTTTTTAAATGCCAATGTAGCGACTACTGTGTAGGCAATGCAGCGGCTATGCGACGACTATCGTCAAAAAGATGATATTCACTTATTTTGCACTATTACTATTACTTGCACTTATTAGATGAAAATACTGGTATTCAGCGGCATTCGATTCCGGGTTGTAACTTGATAAAATATGACAAAAACAAGTAACGTGATGTCATACTTTCGTCAAAGCGAGTAAGGGACATATTAATTTTTATTTTATTTATTAAACTTTATGCACAAGTAAAAACTACTGTACAAAGGCGGACTTAATGCCTGACACTCACTATCGATACTAAGGTAGGTAGTTAACTGTAAATTTTAGAGAAATGTAAATAATATTATCGTTGTAGGTAAGTACGTACTTACATAATTATGTACCGTATTGTATATTCCATGTTCATATTACTTACGGTATCACCCACTAGGTGGCGCCGCGAACGCTTGTCTTGTACCGATAATGGAACAATGCGGTTCCCACCAGCCGCCTGTGTCGCTTCCGCACCTCCGCATTTGAATTCAGAACACGAAATGAGATGGTTTCACTTTAAATTCAGAAACGAAGTGTAACGGAGGGAGTCAAGATAAAATGTCTCTTAACTAATGTTGCTTTTAATTTCAAACTTCGCCGTTTTTGCCTTTTACTATAGTTTTGCACTAAGGTCTCAAAGACAGCGTTAGTGTGTATAGCGCTTAAGTCTATAAGATCTGAAATTCTTAGCCAAAAGGCATCATCATATTTTTTTTTTTATTGCCTGGCCTGATTAACACCAGCTTTTCCTAGGATCCGTCTTATTAGACTAAGTATATATATTTTATTTTTACCACAATGGAGAAGCTCTTGGCTTGCAACTTACCAGATGGTAAGTGATGATCAGGCCCAATGTGGAAGCGGCCTTCACCCGGAATACTCATCCACAGAGGAACTGGAACACAACCATGCTGATAACATTGTTATTATGGTGCCAGACTTAGATAAGAAGCAGAAAACTTTGCCAATACTGGGAATCGTACCCGGGACCTCTGGGTCTGAGACAGATGGTCTAACCACTAGACAACAGAGGCGGTTAAATAAAAAATAGTGAGTAGAGGAATTTGATCTTTAGTTTACCTTAAACATTAGTAAAAACAAAAGAATGTGATCATAGCTTAATTTCTCTCCCCAATTATAATCTATCGGTGCACCGGTCAGTTTTTACCACACGTCAATAACAATGCGACAGACATAAAACACTGGACTTTTATAATTTACCGATTCTAATAAATAAAGATTTCAGTCCTTACAGAACGGGGCCACACGAAAAACGACCGCCCGGGTTGCATGCATTAGAATCTCAACTCTATTGTATTTTACCATACATTCTTTTTTGCACCTCGCTCGAATACATTTGCAATTTTCATTCTGACTATATTACCATGGGCCCATGGGTCCGGGAGGCTTTTTGCGTGACTCTGATTGTCTCTATTATGATGGGCTAGTGTTTACTATGAGTCATGCTGTGGTTGACAAGATTTCAACTGACCATGGTACAGATTAATTTGGTGCAACATTGAGACGCACACCCCACCTTGATTCGTTATTTGATTTGAAGTATGTCATTATGTCACTACATTTCTTTAATATGTTTGTTCTCTTTTTTGTATCTTGTTTTTATTTCTTCTTTTTTAAATTCATGTAATTTGTTATCATTTAATTGTACTTTTTTGTGTCTTTTGTATGCACTGAATAAATGTTTTATCTATCTATCTATCAAAGTGCTCTAACTATCGAAATGATAGATTTTTTAGGTCAATAGTAGCGATCCTGTAGCGTTCCATGTAAAATACTGGTATTCAGTTTGCATCCGATTAGACTGGAAGCCGACCCCAACATAATATATATTTATTTACCTTTGTATAAAGCCTTTCTATGTTTTAGTTATAAGGATAGGTGAAATAAAATAAATTTAATCATCATAATCATCATCCTATTCATCATTTGGGAATAGGCTAGGCAGATGATAAGTAGCGTATGTTCAAGGTAGGTCAATTAACAATATAAAGTAGTAGGTATGTTCATAATATTAGGCCAGAGTAAATATAAACTCAAGTAAGTATATCCTAGCATCATTTTATTTGCAAGATTGCAATTTATTTCTACCAAACTAGTCCTAACAATGTTGACCAGTAATTATCTATATTTAGAACATCATGTATTCTCTCCCTCTGCAAACAAAAAAGGGGATTGCCGTGCGTCGGGGGCTGCTGAGGGCGGGGCCAGGTGTCACCGGCAGGCTGCAGATCTTATCTTTAACTGGGGCCAGGGTATGCAGGGGCCCCGCGCCGGGCTTGCACAGCCCTCATAACAATATCTCACCCTTGCCGGGAAACTTGTGCGGCAACGCAAGTTTCAGGTCCGTATTTCGATCCTATATTTTAATATCTTGAAGCTTGCTTTGATGGCTGAGGTATCTCTGTTTGGTGATACTGACGAAGTCATGAGGTTCAAAAGAGTGTTTTGTATCTTTTCACCGATTTTATCTAGATCTAACCTTAACTAGACATCCACCAAGAGCTGCTAATTATACAAGTTGGTCAACCGTAGAGGAAACTGTTACACAAATGAGGCATCTTCTCCTCTTTTACACAAATGAGGCATCTTCTCCTCTGTTACACAAATTTGGCTTCTGCTCCTCTGTTACAAAAATGAGGTTCCTTATTTGGATTATCAGGCTGAATGGTAGGTAAGCTTTTACTTTATGCTTACATATTTCAAGTCGCACAAAAATGATTTATTCAAAAATGCTGTACTACTTCAATTGATAGTAAAATAAAACACGCTTTACAATGGGTATTAATGTCATAATCAATTATTTGTACAGAACAGTCGGGCAGCGCAGCAAGCGCAGCGTCCGTGCGCCGACGCATTAACTTAGCCAGCCAATTACCCGCAGTGTTCTCGGTGCACTCGGGCCGGTTCATTCCTCCACCACCGCAATATGTTAACATATTTTTTAATTTCTCCAACGGACAGCTAAAGAGGCAATCGCAAGTTCATGCGCAGGAGTGAGATTTATAATAAGAAAACGCTCCTACCGCGCATGCACCATAAGGATCTATAAATCTTTTAAGTACTGGATCGGCCAATCCCTGTTGAGAAACGATAAATCATCCCCTCGGACAGTAAAGTCGAATCGAATAGTATCGCGCTCTCGCTCACACTCGCCGGTGCTTATGCCCTTTAGATCATTTATCATTTCTTTCTCTCGTTTCTTCTCAATGATAAATTCAATTCTCTTTTGGAATATGATTGTTCCTCGTTTTGTTATTGTGTGGTGTTTTATTGTGGGTATCGTCACGGACTTAGGTTTTTTGATCGGAATCCGATCGAAATGATCGCGAGAATTGGATTTCCATTTTAGATTTCGTGACTCGAGTGATCAATCTTTTGACTTCGAATTCGGAATACAGACTCTTGACTCAAAAAACTTAACAAATTACAGCGCCATTTTAAATTCATGATCAATATAATTACTTTTCGGTAACATATTCATGGTATCTTGAAAAAATATGTAGGAGAAAGAGAATATATAATTTATTTAGGAAGACTACATAATTTATATGAAATTATTATTAGTTATTTTTATTTAAAAATAGTTTGACAACTTGTGTATATTATAGATAGTAGTTTCACTACCACTTATCACCATGTTAGGGGAAATTTATTTCGTTTGGACTCATAAAAGCTGGCATTTTGTTAGAGAAAATATTGTAAAATCTATTCCGAGTTTATAGGGTAATCAGGTCGTTAAGATAAAGTAGGCTCTATGAAATCGAAATATTTGTTTATTTTATTTCTTGCTATTTACAGGGCTGTAGAAAAGACAACAATTTCATCTTAAAATAACTTAAAATACGTAATGTTTTCTCAGTCAAATAGGTAGGTAATAATATAGGTACACTTTAAACTTCTTTCACTATCTAAAACGTCGGTCCGTGAAAAAATAGCACTATGTTCAATATAAATATACATAATATAGTTCAAGAGTCCATAGCACGATGAAGAGCAACACTTGTGTGAATGTACAAAGAAATCAAACCCTTATCTCTACTATCACTGGGCATTTTCTTAAATATATATTTTACAGCGTACTATCTAACTTAAAACTATGAATTTACATACATTTTACAACCTATAAAATCGTAGTTTTTATTAGACTTCGGTGCTTTGGCCATGCTGATCATTATAATTTTATGTTACAAGTCTCGTTTAATATTTGCTATAATAGGTACCCCTTCTGTCGCCGACAATGTTACTTGTATAAATATATATACCTGTTATTGATTGAATATTTAAGTATTTGTATATCGCGTTCACAGTATAAATAATCATCTATATGTAAAGCTGAAATGTATGAATATTTAATTATTCTCGTTTCGCAAAACCAATACATTTAACAATCATCTGTTTGTACGTATCTCTATGCTACACAAAGGCTGTAATAAATCACTGTCAACAATTACAGTAAGTTGACAAAAATGTCCGTCGTACAGAGTAACCGTGTCCCTGGACATCACAAATGCTTCCAACACACAATACTATTCAATAAAGAAATCGTGTTCCAAAAAATAATAAGACACTTTTCATCGTTAAAATGTTTACAGGAAATATATGACATGCTGTAAAGCATTCAACTAGCGGTCATTGTTTACAACTCAGTTGTTTTACTGTCAACAACAGAACCTGTTAGGCTGTGACATAAGGTTCTATTGTTCACAGTTTACATTATCACCACTCTCCCAAATAACTCTTTCTTAACAGTAGACCCAAATATTAAATATCTCTCGGACGGCTGACGTTTGGCGATGATTTAGAAATGGTCGGATTGACTATGGACTAATTAGTTTTATAATAAGCGTAACACATTGAAAACAATACTGTTCCGGAGCGCATTAGTGAACTTTTCATTCCACGTCAATAGCGGACACGCTCGATTACCAATCGGCTTACAATACAATTGATTTAATTAACCTACACAAGCAAAAGTCATGTAATTAATTCGTCGGTGGTGCTCGCATCAGCTGAAGTTCGTCGAATGAAGAGTTCGCTAAGCGCGGTGCGGTCAGTACGCGGCGGCGGCGCCCGAGTGGTGCATCAAGTGGTGGTGGTGGTAGGACTCCTGCGTGGGGCACCACCAGTCCGGCACGCCATGTGGCATGGCCGGCGCCGGCTGCTGGAACTGCGTCCAGTGGCCACCGAAGCCCAACTTGTTGTCCATGACACCGTTCCCACCGATGTTGGTGAGGTGTGGGGGTTGGTGTTGGTGGGGCGGCGCCGGCGGTCGCTCGTAAGGTTTCTGGTCGTGCGGGTTGAGGTATTTCTCGTTGAGGCTTTCAAGTTTGTCCGTGATGGAGGGGTGATGATGTGGGTGGTGTTGCGGCGCAGGCGCCGGCGGCGGGGGGTGGGGCGCGACGGGGCTGGCAGCTCCAGCTGTAACACTAACACTGCCGGCGGAAGATGAGTCGTCGCCGTCGCTGTCGTACCGCGGAGAGGCGTCGCCGGCCGCGCCGTGCACCTTCATGTGCTTGCGCAGCGAGGAGGGGTGCGTGTACGACTTGTCGCAGCCATGCACGCGGCAGTTGTACGGCTTGTCCGACGTGTGCACGTGCGAGTGCTTCTTCCTATCCGAAGAGTTCGCGAACCGTCGGTCGCAGCCCGCATACTCGCATTTGAACGGTTTTTCTCCTGATAAAAAAAGAAACAACGTTAGTAAATACGCATGTGGGTGGATAGCCGTTAGATACATTTGGGATTGGACAGGAAACTATAAAATGCTTTTGGAGTATATTTTGTGACATGTTGCTCTCCATTTTTACGAGGTAAGTAGGTGAGGTCTATGGCTACGTAGGTACCTATATCAACAAGTAAATTTTCTCAAGAGTAAATTTGCTCTTTATGTTAATCAAACTTCCAAAATTCCTAAATAGACCTTCAGCAAAAATACACGACATCGTACAGCGAACCAGCAATGATGTAGTAACATCCCTCAACTAAATCCACAGTAAAGAAAAACATCCACCGCGTCCAAATACGCGAATGTCCAATCACGTCGTAAATAACCAGATTTGCTCGTTGTTTATAGTTTACGAGCATAAATAAATATTCACAACAATTGCACGGGATACTTAACACGGCTATAAATCATATTTATAAGACGACTTTGTCACATTCCCGTAACAAAGCCTGGAGTAGCAGACCGCATGCCACTTTGAACCTTATTGTTGGTACAAATGATATATTTTGGTGTTGACGTCTCAATAAGCCCCGGAGCCCTGTGACAAAGGCAGCTCAACATCCGTTTTGCTCCTGATAACTTGATGATGAACGTGAACAATGGAGATAATCTCCTCAGAATGGTGTTATCACACCGATGGTATCTTATTTACTGGATACCTGTTCTGTTTCCTTCGGCTTGTTTGTAAATGCCATAGATTTTTAAATTACGAATAGGTAAAATATACTCTTGAAAGTCGATAAAAAGGAATTATCAGAAACTGTTCCAGATTCTTTCATAAATTCATCGCATATTTGGAAGTGACATTTCCAAACCTATCGTTAGTAAGAATTTCGAAGACGCAGCCCACAACAACATAACAATAGAAAACACGAATTTTCCACCATGTGATTCCACGGTGACCCTAATTTTTTGCCCACTTTTTTGCGCCTCCACCAGCATTGATCCTCATAAGTTCACCGAATCGTATGAGATGATATTCAATAAAATACATTACAAGTAGGCAGACGGTTTGGTGACCGCAGCACAATGTAGCATTACTTTTATATTGTCGTGTTTACAAATAAACCTCTTCGGTTGTAATCCTGCGCATTGTGTTTGAAATATGAAGATTTTTGAGGAGCCACAGATGCTAATCTCAAGTGTCTGTTAACGCTACAATAATAGGGCTCTTTAGGCGTTCCCTTACCACAATTTTTGTATACCACCTTATGAACGGATCGCACGTTTTCAATGGATTGATACTTCCTTTCTTATTCAGTGTTCTATTACAAAATATTTACGCTTTGGGTGCGTATAATGCCAATTCATGTGAGGAATGTGAACAGTGGATATTTGCAAGTTGGCTTACGAAATATGAATGAAAACTTCAGATAGAAATATTTCTATGAATGTTAGGATCTTGCTGTCATAAGACATACTTATGCTTATATCAATGACAATCAAACTACATACAAGGAATCAGACACCAACACAGAGAGTTCTTGAAAACGAAAAGCCAAACAAATAAAAGGACACGGAGAAATAAAAATCACGTTAGTACCATGATCGGGAACAATAAAAACGACTCGGCTCCACTAATGAAGCTAAACAACATAAAAGAGTCCAAAACATGTGTCGCCCGTCTAATTACTAATCGGGCGTCTCATCTCCGTCGCTGTTCTAAACAAAAAACGATCGAACACAAATTCTATTACAATTTGATGCATCTCCTGCGCACGCGCCGATGCTGTCTATTAGAGGTGGTTTCGAGGGTTTTGAAGTTGGAATAAAAGAAAAAATGGAAAATGGAGGTTCAACTTTTGCCCTTTTTGACCATCAGCAGTCAATTGATATTCTCAGATAAGGTTATTAAAAGCCTAAATCATGGTTTTAAGCTAATTGACCTATCTCAATATTTTCAAAGACTTCAATAAACTTTATTAATAGCCACATAAACAAAAATCAAGTTTGAAATGGTTTCTCTGAACATTTAGTGTCAAAACAAAAACAAATCGAACACCAGTTGGGAATGCACTTCGTGAATTCGTCGCGTTCCGAGTCGGGACACCGGCTAGGGTCAGATGTTTATCTTAAACGGCTGTATCACCCACAGGAGACACTTTTTTGTTACTATATTATCGACGTGAAACTTTATCTCATGTTTTTTTCCTGGATCCGTACTTTTTTGACTGATTAAACCCGTGTAAAGATAATAATTTACATTAGCGAATTCGGAAAACAATTTTGTTCAACAAGATGTGATTTTAAGCTACAATTTTATGTTTTTAAGTCAATTTAAATGATTTAAATGGCATTAAACGGTGTGGAAGTAAAGCATGAACAAATCCACAGTTGGCACATCGCCTAGCCCGAATTACTCTGCAGTATTGAGTTACGAATCGCTACTTAAGTGCGCTCCGCTGTGAAAACAAGCTTTTTAGAAATAGCGCGACTGATGTGAAACTCGACCCACCGGCCTTTGCACCCAAGTTGTAGTAAATGGCTTTAGGTGAGTTTGGAGAAAAAACAATCGCTCACCGGATATCGGGTTGCGGAACAAAAAGGTTGTCATACAAAACGCTATTTATTACGTTTTTAGAATATAATCAAATGAATGTTCATCATTTGAGTGGCCGCCGACTACTGGCCGCGGGCTTGTCATCGCCTTGAATAATAATTGGACGACACATGATATCCGTGCACCTGTTGCTCGGGAAATATTCATTAGACATTAATGCGGAATTATCTTAAATCAGCGTGACGCTAATAATGAAGATATCACAGAGTTTCGTGTAAATCTCAAACGTTTGATGTGTCATCTTAATGTACAGTTTGTGAATTATATGATTGGTACTTATTTCACTGGATTTCAACATTTCCTTTCGGATTACATTTTTTTCGAAAACAAGTTCCTAAAGCTTTTAACCCGCTAAGATAGCGTGGTTTAATTAATAAAATTAATCATCAATTCATCGTTTGAAGCGCAAGTGTGTCGCGCATTGTTTGAGTCTTTATTAAATGTTACATATCGAAGCTAATTTAATCTCAGATGGAAAGGCGGCTAATAAGCGGCGGATGACTGGCCGATTGCTGACACAGCCGCCACACCGCTCCACCGCTTGCCGCCAGCCCGTTCAGACATGACCACGCGCCATGTTCTGTCTGATGCACAATACTAATCGCTACATTCAATACACCATATCTAGAACACCGGCCATATTCAATTAAAACACTTCGAACACGACCTATTCGAACACTATCCAACGTTTTGTGGACTTCTACACTCTCAAAGTGTCACAATACCGACTGATTGACGACATTGATGGCACTTCCCCGAAAACCGTTTTCACTCGCATATTTAAAGGCAGTTTCGTACAGCGTGCATAATGATTTATGATGCACCTTTTATCCGAAACGTATTTCGAATTAGAAAGATATATTAATATCTTCATTTTTTCCACTTCTCAGAGAATACGGCCCCTCGTCCGTGAAGCACAAAAAGAATACTCGGGGTCGGGCGAGCGCATTCGGCGCCCAACGACCGTGTGACAAGGTGCTTTATGCGGACGATTATGAGCAGACCGAATAATGTTCCGATACCCGATAAATATCTGCCAACTCATACAAAAGCATCCCAATAAAAATATAATAGTAAATGTAGCAACAACACGGGCCAGAAACTGCACAGTCATATCTCGCTGATAAATATAAATTAAAATGAAAACATATAGCTGGGGAGGGACAGGGACGGCGAGCGTCCGTGAACGAAAACAAATTAAAACTGATATAACATTCAAATGTGCACGCGCAGGTTAGTCGAAGGCTTGTGGAAAATCGAACATGTAGCGAGCAGTCGAGTACTGGCCACTCTGCTGGCTTGGGCTTCGTATGAGGCCTTTTTTGTCGCGCTGGAGTCCCCGTGATTCACGACGACGGCCCGTGAGACCGGCCGCTTTCATTACCTATTACAATAATTCACTCATTGAACCTCATTTAATACTGTTTGTTATTTTGCGCCAATTAAAAATACGAACTGAATAAAATAACCATTTTAATTGATCCTTGTATTGCCATAAGTGTCGGACAAGTCATTTACTGTCATCATAACTCGTAAAGAACTATTTGCGAATTCAATTCACGATGTGGTAGTGCCAGAAATAGTAGTAAATGAAACAGATAATTACTGCTATAGATAGAATCTAGAAGTAATCATGTTTTTGCTTGAGCTAATAATTTATTACACCTTGACATTTTTATGTTGTTTCTAGTGTGGCACATTTTCCCGTCTGGCTGTGTACCCGTGAATTAAAGCGTCTTCCCATTGTTCGGTCTGCGACTGAGAGACTCCATCCGTCTTGCTCTGATAGGTATCTGCTGAGAGTGCGCAACAAGGACTAGAAAAGTATATCTTGCGTTGTTTTAGGAGAAATGGGAGAGTTGTCACATAAACATATCCGTTTCTCTCTTTATCGGTACCTAGCGTACTTTAGGATTATAACTCATAACAGAAATTCCTTTTGCAAATATAATCAAGGATTCGAATTGATTTGTCTAGACTACCTTTATCAGAGGTTAAACTTTATACATTCAGATTGTAATCTAATCAGAAAGATCAACACGAGTTAAGAAACATTATTATGACCTCTATTTATTTTCTCATCGATGCTCTGATCATTTTGTTCCCAGACGATTTTGTAGATAAACAATATTGTACAAGGCTGAACATAAAAAAGTACAAAACACCTAACCAGGCAGGGCACGCTCGTCAATCCTTACGTCAAGCGTTTTGACAGCCCTAACCGGCATCATCGCTCCTCTCAGAGAAAAAAATAGGTAGGTACTAAGAAATAATATCAGAATTTTGACTTCTCAAAAAATTAGGCGGATGTAAAAAACTAATTCAGATTTTCCGTATAAGTTTAAATGAGATCCGATCAAAATAAGATTAACAATTTATGATTTCCTGCTAAATCTTTACAGAAATTAACCTTACCTTACGTTAATGAGAATTGAAAATGTGAATAAAATTATTCATGAATAACTACTTCGATGAAGAATACTAAGTAAGTAGCGTTAAGAATTTTACTGTGAACGAGTAACGAACCACCAAAAAGCCTCGTAAAGGTTACGGTCAAGTAAAATCAATGAAAAATTACGACATTACACCTCATAAACCGCTTGAAGATTACCTTAAAGCTATAAAAGAAATGTTTATACAATAACCTGCAGGATTTAAGGTAGGCGCCGTCAACGTGCTGCGTCGTGTCACAAGATGGCCGATAACTTATCAATGCGTTAAAATCTACAGAGAGATGGACGGGCACGCGAGCGTTTTAATAAAATGAAGTTAAATTTTAATATCAAAATCCTTGGAAAGCAGATGCTGGGAATTGAGACAATGTTGTCTTATGCGGGTGTTATAAAATAGTATGACTTTAGAATATAGCTGTGGTAAACGTGGCAGGAACAGATAGTTTAGTAGATGATGTTGTCTTAAAGAGTGCTATATGAAAATAAGTCTTCAGAAGATCGCTGAGGTAAATGTGTAAGGACCAGAGGCCCTAGACAAAGTGACATTCTATCAGCGATAACGATGATGGAAAAGGCAAAGATTTATAGGACTGACATAAGCTATCGAAAAGCTTACGTCAATCCTTATGAAAGTCATTGTAGAAATACGAAACGCTTTCGAACCGATTGTCACTTGTCTAGGCCCTCTGATCAGGCAATGTTCCTACTGGTATTATAGATGCTGTAGTTAAGGATATTGTTGCGTAATTCACGATACTGAATGTTGAATATAAAATGAAACATAAGAACATGATGAATAAAGATAATGCCAGCAAATAAGCCATTTTATGTAATAGGTACTTTAGATTCAACAAAAGTATTTTTTTTAATAATAATTTGTGCTCAAAAGATCAATGTATAAGTAGTACTATGATCCTATCGTAAAAAAAAATCGGTTTAATAACTTTAAATAATTTACCATGCATGAAGTTTCAAAGGTTCCCAAAGGAATAATGTAGAGAAAATGAAGATACGTCGTGGACACAAGGGAATCGTTTTATTAATTGAGCATGTTGGTATCGCATTTCTTGGTATTCGGGCTTCACCTACAGAGGAGACCTTACCGATACTGATATGCACTGGCAAAAGTATGGACCTGATTTGTGTACCAATATTAATGAGAATATTATGAATGGATTTTATTAAATCATTTAAAATTAATCTGGGTGTAGACTCGAAATAATTTATGAGTCCTCATTGAGGACAAATCATTCATCATCGGAAAAATAAACGAGTTAATAAGTATGAGTTTTTGCCTTAAATGTTTTGTCACTAAAAACTGTCTTACCGTAAATTAAAACATTAATAACTTTAACATAATTATTTAGGGCAAGTTAGCTAAGTTTGTACCTAATCACTATCCACGCCGTTACTTGCTCCATGAATATTAATATGTTCACAAATCATAAATATATATTATAATTTTGCGGCATGTCGTACGCAAGTCGCCCAATAAATCGGTAAGGTTATGTATTTGTTCGGGCCGTGTCCACTCAACACCCACGCGGGATCGTGTTTCAGCCCCCGGGCACATTTTTGGGACAAACCAATATTTCTAACGAATATTAATAGTCTGTTTTTGTTTTTATTTGTAACGTGTTTAATTTTTGTTTCGGACGCGCCCACATTCTTTGCGAGCCAAACATTCCTTTGGGAACGATTTTTTGATTTGTTAGTGGTTTTGCAATTGATCTTAGTGCATGAAATCAGCTTCAGTATGCAACTGACTGGTAATAAAATACGTATGGAACGAAAATCAATATCTACTGCTACCAATACATGATCATCACAATTCCATTCACGCGCCTGTTCTATTTAATTACTCTCATCATGTTTCAACGTCTATTTTTGCAGGCAAACAACTAAGTATCATTCGAAAGATTCAAGTGTTCCAAAAACCATTGAAATACAACTTTTTGTCGTCGTGTTAACATTTCGATTGTTGTCTGATCCTGTCGATGCGTTCTATCGAGATTTTTTCGCGAGCGGTGTTAAATGCAAGGAATTCTAAAGGCTGTCGACACAAACATAGCTTATTCAGTCACTTTTTATGAGCTTTGGACCACAGGTGCTATTTTAAGGAGAATTGTAATGATATGACAAGTTTAAGTATCTTTAAAGTTTCCAATTAATGTTATTCTGAGGATGATAAACTCTAATTCTGATGACTGCGCCAACACTCGCTGTTCTATAGAACGGTGTTGCTTTGTACTCTTTAAGGACACCTGTCTCGTATAGTATCAAGCGAGGTGCGAAAATAAATATCAGGGCTAGTTCAGTGTTTGTCTCAGCCATGTTGTCGGCGATATCACACACTCCCATACATATTGATACGAGTGAGGTGTCGGCGAAAAAACGCATGAATGATGCAGTGAGACCCTCCGCGGTCGCCCTACAAGACGAAAGAATTTCGCACACTTGCGAACCTCAAAGCGCAAAATGTTTTTCTTAACGCATTGAAAACGGCTGATAGCTCATTTAATTTAATGAGCCACCTATTTAATGGGAATGAAAAGCACAGCACTACCAATCAAACTATTTAGTCAGATATCAAATAACTATAAGTAAGCCTACTCATTCTCCTAATAGAATTATTTAGTCAGTGTTGCCAAATAGAATCGACAGGCAAAACTACGAGTAGGCAGCCATTAATTATATATGTAAGACAGTGTTGCATAAATTAATAGGTTACGTACCTAAGTAGTTGCCAGAATAAACTTAGAGGCATTGTAAAGAAAACATATATATTCCCATCAATTCTTTTTTTAGATAGCCATACAAATTCCTTGATAGAACCAAAATGTTTTCTAGGCTCAAAGTTAACCGTGGCTCTTCCGAAATAAATCACTTGTATTAAAATTGAATTTACTGAAATAGCAAAAAAAAATACAGAAAGAAGTCTGTCACTATAAAATGCGCGCATAGATAGTAAAGTGTCAGAAGAAACGATTGTAATAAGATAGTAAGGGCGAGGAGCAGGCGAGGCAGCCAAGTCAGGCAAGTAGGCGTAGGCAGGCAACACTAGTGCTTCCCGTGGCTTCCAAGCTATTGTTACGTTGCAACCGCGCGCAATTTATGTTATCCTGGTACCAAGACTCGTTACAAACACATGGCAAAACAACTTGCCTGTAAAATAGAGGGACGTTACAACAACAAGTATGGTTTTGTAAGGGTATTTGATGTGTGATATACGTGGCTAATAAATTAACAGGATATTACAAAAACGCCAAAAGAAATCTAATGCCTTCCCTGATTCAATAACTTATGAAGAAAACATTCAAAGTTTGAATCGATTATCTATAACACAGCCCGGTAAATGCCCAAAAACGAAAAAGGTGTCAAAATTGTTAAATTGAAACCCAATAAACTCCAGATTGTTTGTTAATAGAATGTAAATAAAATCATTTCTAATAATTACGACGTCAGTAAATGCCGTCGATGTTCCATGACTAAATGATTCGTGTAGGGCGTGTCGGACGGATATTAGTAATAGTTCGGATGTGTTCCCGATTAGCTGTTCACCGAGACCAGGTGAAACCACGACCCGAACTTTGATTGATTGCTTGCCTGATACTTATCTCGTCTGAACAAAACAGACTCTTGATCGAATTTAAGATATAATTTCATTACCGAATTGTTTATAAATCAAATCGGAAATGTGGTTTTGGATGTTGAAGATCGAAACTGTTTAATGTCAATATTTCATTTAGTTGCGGCTTTGCCTGGAACGTGATAGGGCAATTTGCATAACATTGTTTCAAGTTGATTGTCAAAACCAGAACATCATTATTCTATAACACATTCAGCTCGATGAAATGACACATTTCGATATCCATACTCCATACTAATACTATAAATTCGAAAGTAACTCTGTCTGTCTGTATGTCTGTATGTTACCTTTTCAGGCGTAAACCACTGAACGGATTTCGACAAAAGATTTGGCAAGGAGATAGACGGCATCCCGGGGAAGGACATAGGCTACTTTTTATCGACATACCACGCGGGCGAAGCCGCGGGCGGAAGCTAGTAATTTATATAAATGTCTCCATGCATGCGATTGGTTGTCACCGCAGCCGATCCAATTATTGTTTTTGTCTATGAACTAATAATTGCTCAAATTAACGTTGTCTGATACGCATCGATGTGAAGGCATTCGATGCTGGATAATAGAATTCAGTGAGGAATCGATACTTGCAGGCCGATGCGTTCCGATTCACGTATCGAGGTGCGGTTAATGTGTTTTTGTTCGCACTCCGATACCCTGTTCGCAGTTTCGCACTATCTCTTTGACGTTTAGCGAATTTCTCAAACAAATAAAAAAAATTTTCACGTTTGCAGGAATGCTCGGGTTTCTGCAAAACGTGTCTTTGCTCGGACGTGCAATTTTTTAATATCGGTGTAATGTAGCCGTGTTTGTTGTTCATTGACGCTCTTGTGAGGCATTGTTTATTCAAGAAAAACTTAGAATTTCAATGTTTGGTGTTTTGTGTACCTACTTAGGGACATTATATGCAATGTGGCGGGTGCAGTCAGTTCAACATCGTGTCAATGCGAAGAGGGGATGTCGTGAGTTGACAAAGAGATAAAAAAGTAAAGCGCTTAGCGCTTTCATTGTCTGCATGTGTACTGTATCAGAGCGTGGTGTGGGGTAGCAAGTGTGTACACGTCATGGAGATTTGTGCACGTGTATGTATGTGTTGTTTTGCGTCCGTGTGTGTGCTGAGGGTTGTAATGTTGCTACCGACAAGGGCAGGCCACGCCCATCAAATTATCGCTTGTTTCAACTCAATAAATTGATTCAGATGCAATTAATTTTGCCAAGTAATTCTTTGTCTTGTAAGGTTAAACCGATAATTCATTTTGAATATTTGATAGAGACAGATATCAAATATAAGAGCTGAAGATTAATGTTGTCAACATACCTACTTAAACATTTGAAATTTTATCATAAAAATACTTTTGCATAATAAAAAAAACAGTGTACCTACCTATCTAGATTTTGGACAGCGTAATGATATTCGTTGACCGCTGACAGTGAACCATAGTTTTAGAAATACTGGTAACATTAAATCCCCTCTGATACGGACTAGTAACGCACACAGACGCATCAACTATTGTGTTGAACATTTTTTATACAATTTATCAATCCGGGGCAGATGGTCCCGGATCATATAGACACCATTGAAAAGCACCCAGCTATTATAGGGTTACAACATTATCATATGGACATAAAATGGCCGATACTATCCGTAGGATTATGTACGGGAACGTTTGGAGACATGATTTCAATAAGCGTTAGGAGTTCAAAAAGTGATATTGATTGGGTGTCAAAATTAACTTATTATCCTAACTAATATTATAAATGCGAAAGCATGATGTTTGTTGATGAGCATGTTTGTTTGTTCCGCTTTCACGCTAAAGCGGCTGAACGGATTTAGATGAAATTTGGCACATGGGTAAACCATGACCTGGAATAGGACATAGGATACTTTTTATCCCGATATTCTCACGGGTCGAGACTTACACGGGGGAAACCGCGGGGCGCAGCTAATTGATTTTAAAATAAATATCTAGGAAAATAAGTGTTATATTAAAACATTTACATAAGAGAGTTGTTTACTTACTTAATGAAGTCTGAGATTAAGAAACATTCGATGTCTTTCTCTTCTCTGTGCTATGAGTCATACTGCTTTGAAAAAAGCGTAAGTTATAACATAAAACCTTTTTGTTGCCTTAAAACTTTTAAGGTAATATCGCTAAATACACGAAGCAATAAAAATGGATACACTTAATACACTTATTATATGCTAGAGGCAATTTCACAGCTATTTATTGACTTAATTTCAGATGGAATGCAAAGAAACCGAAATTCTACTTCTTCTGACTTGCCTAACTACCTAGGTATGTACTGAGCGCAGGTGTCAGTCAACTAGTTAGCTGATCCGTAAATACTTCGGCATCGATTACAAAATAATTGTAATTGTCTTGGGCAATCGACCACAGTGTAGTCATTTAACATCGTTCTAGAAACCATTAAAAACATTATTTCATTATTTATTTAAAAACTATTATTTCATTAGCACCTGTGTTCTTAAGAACCCAATACTATTAGATGAGCAATATTTGTGTATATATTTGTAATCACGTTCTCGAAAACGGCTCTAACGATTACAATAAATGTTGGATTATAAAAATGCAAAAGTGAGTTTATTTGTTTGTTACGCTTTCACGCTAAATCGGCTGAACAAATTTGGATGAAATTTGGCACATGGGTAGATCATGACCTGGAATAGGACATACTTTTTATCCCGGTAGTATGTTCAAGTGGGATAATTTCAGACTTCCACGTGGGCGAAGCCAAAACTAAATAAATCTTGAAAATGATTAATTATTTTTCACCAAAACTTAAAAAAATATCTAGAAAAAGATTTGTGTGGTCAAGAAAATACATACAAAAATATAATTACAATATTATCTTTATTGGAACGAACTCGTTGTTTTCAAAACCAAACCAACATTACTTGTAAATTAGGTTCTTATTCAAAAATTCTTGTAATATGAGTGGATTATTGTCAATAATGCTACGAACGAAGCTTGAACTTCGACCTCTCACTCACCAAACCGATAATTCAAGGCTATTGCCAATTAAATTTTCTCTGATTACGTTTTAAACAAATATTCTCATTTGTGCATTGGACATAATAATTCAGTTCCAGTTCATTTGCAAGTACAAAACGAAACAGTAACATGAGCATATTAAGTGTTTGATGTTGACGAGTGTATTACATGTTTGTTTGCTCGCAATAGCCCGCAAGTGCTGCAGTCGACAGGCCCGTGCACAATGGCGCGGGCGCAGGGGCGAGGGCACAGCACCGAAGGGTTCCGTATTGTTTGCAAAATATTTTGAAAGCGTCATTTTATACGGCATATTAGCTGAGCACTGCGTTTGATAGTCGGGGGACGTCTTCACCGGTTCGAATCATATCATCATTAGACTATTGTGCCCTCCCCTCTGTGGTGTTGAAGTGGCGAGGTAGAAACTATTGAATTTTAATATTGTGCAACCGGTATTTGTTTATTGGATGCGCTATGGATCGAACGATCAAATATGCATTTCGCTATTAGTACTTGGTAAATTGCATCCAATATTACATTTATTGTAAAACTAACTTCCGTCCGCAGCCGCGTCGCCCGCGTGGTATGTCTATAAAAAGTAGCCTTCTCCAGGGTTAAATGTTTCCCATACCAAATTTCATCCAAATCCGTTCAGCCGTTTTAGCGTAAAAGCGTAACAAACAAACAAACCCACTTTCGCATTTTGTATATTAGTTAGGATTATATTCGCATATGTAATTAGCTGTAGTATCTACCTATATTGAATTCAGATTATAGGCAGAAAATATAGATCCATATTAGTAGTTTAACATCATCTTTGCCATTCTGCCAAAAATCCACGCAAAAATTTGATTTTTCAAAAATGCACTATTAAGTAAAATATTCGTAGCGTAGCGCGTAGCGTTTCGTAGCTCCCCGCTACGCCGATTTTAATGTCGTGATGTTTCGAATAAAAAAATATTATATCAAGCAATAATTTCACACACGTGTTTAGTGCTAACTGAAGTGTTTTACAAAGTGATTGGGTGATAGTGGGCGGAATCACCGGCGGCCATTTGACGCCGACGCGTGCTGCAGTACCCTCGGGGTTTGGGCGCTCGGGTTAAAAACTCATCGCTGTGACTCAAGATTAATAAATTAATCCCTAATAAAGGTTGGTGATTAATAAATAAGACAATAACGAATTTAACTTGGGGAATAATCTCGTGATGTTTGGTATTTTGGATGTAGACTTGTCTGTTAGCCTATAGGTATACTGGGTAGCTCGTGAAACGAAGTCCAATGCAAAATTTTAGAAGCCTCTCTCCAAGGGCTTCCCGAAACACCAAGTGACTGTATGTCTGTGTAGCGAAGCATTATACTGTTGGTTCCATGAGTTCCATATTAGTACACAATACTAATTGCTTTTGCTTGTTTGATGACGCTGTTTTATAGTACCGAGACTACGATTAAAAAGGAGATGGCAACCTACGCGTCCAGCGCTCGGTATGGCAACACGTTGTGTTCTGGTTTGCAATTGGTCAATCGTCATTCTGAGGATGCCACGTTGAGAGGTGAAACACATGTCGATTTCTTACAGGGTTTTTATGACTCTTGAAGATACGTGAAAATATTATACATCTATATACAAATAAATAAAAGTGTCTGTTTGTAATGTTAAATTAACAGCTTTTTTCTAAATGCTTAGAAAGTACCAAAAAATCAGTTTTAAAAATGTTTGTCTGTCCGTCTGTTTGTTCCGGCTAATATCCGAAACGGCTGGTCGGACTCTTTTCCTTATGTTTTTAACTCATACAATTATGACTTATTACAGTACCTTGGGGTCTTATTTAAAAATAATGGAGATAAAAAATTGCTGTGTGTTTACCATTGCACTGTCACATCTTATATTATTATGATACCATAGTAGAATTATGTTTTATTTAAAGTTAAAATTTATAGAGGCTAAATAATTATGTGGTTGACACTTATCTATGCAATGTAACAGATAAGATGTCTATGCCTTAAATCTTGATGAACACACGAAGAAGTGTACCGTATCGTCCGTATCAGTTACACTGGCTACTGTGTAAAATATTATAATCGTTTAAGCAGCTTCAACCATAAATTAAGTGGTACACAGTTACACACTATTATTATCTGTGCAATAGCTACAGATAAGATGATGTAACCAAATTATTAAGCCTTAAATCTTGATGGACGCATACCGTATCAGTTACGTTGGCTTCTTTATGAAAATATCTAAATTATTTGACTACTTTATTAAAATATCTAACTTTTTTAATAGACATTTCTGCGACTTCAGTTACTACTGCCATAACACTAGAAGTGCCTCGTTAGAGTTACTATAGGTACTTCTCAAATTACTCCGGTAGGCAATTGTTTTTGATAACTATATACAAAATAATATTAATTTTATTTTACTGCATCAAGCTACTGATCAGCGGAGTATAAGATTACAAAGGTAATAACGATTTATTTTCGAAGTTTGGTATATTTTTTCGTCTGACGGTTTCTACATGTATATCATATTTTATGTGGATCATGGAATTTATTATAATTATAATTGAAATTTCTGGATTGGTTTAATGTCTGTATTTGTTCCAGTCCACATTTACGTGTCATCCACCAGCGTCAGGCACTAGTTGTCTGGCATTTTTGCTGAACTGGGCCTTTTTGGCGCAGCTTACACTTTTTATTTCTTTCTATATTTTTTTTTTGTTATCTGCTGTATATTATGTATAGAGATCGGATAATCGGGTGCATATTTACCTAAAGTTGAGGTGCTGGCTATTATGGAATGCACTTTTGTTTTGAAAAAATCCCGGGATTCCGGAATCGACTTTAGAGTTCTGATTATAGAGTCCAATGAATATTTACTTACGTTCAGGTGTTACCTAATATGCCACTTTTGTAACGACTCAAAAATCCCGCGATTCCGGAATTGATAAATTTAGGAATTTTTGACAAAAGAAATGCTAACGAGTGTTGTAAAGTAGGTTTCCAAACTGGCATAGCACATAGTGACAAACCACTCGGTAGCTCGAGTTCGTTAAAACATGTTTAAAGTATATTTATTTTTATGTTAACACGGAATACCGCAAAAGTAACCTTCATAATATGGTTGATAAGTCATTTCCATACCATGTATCCGATTATTTGTGCATTCCCGGTATTTTTTTGGAATTCCGTATTAAGATTTTTTTTTATTAAAAAGCTGCTTCCGTAATTTTCTTAGCCAAAAATTAACTTTAGGTTAATATGCATCCGATTATCCGATCACTGATTATGTACTCGTATATTGTGTGCCTTTTAGTCTGTGCTCAATAAGTGTATTTTCTTTCTTTCTTCTTTCTTTCACCACAAAATATTTAGATAGTGTAATTGTGGTAGCTTAGTAATACATAATCCGGCATACCACGCGGGCGAAGCCGAAGGCGGAAGCTAGTCTTCTATAATATAAAAATGAATCGCAAAATGTGTTGATAAGCGCATAACTCAACAACGCCTGGACCAATTTGGCCAATTCTTTTTTTGTTGTGTTCGTTATCCTCAAGGGAAGGTTTAAACGTAAAGTAGGTGTAGGTAGGGTAGGTAGGTAGGTAGGTATGTAGGTGAGTAGGTATGTAGGTAGGTATGTAGGTAGGTAGGGTAGGTATGTTATGTAGGTAGATAGGGTAGGTATGTAGGTAGGTAGGGTAGGTAGGGTAGGTATGTAGGTAGGTAGGGTAGGTAGGGTAGGTAGAGTAGGTAGGGTAGGTAGGGTAGGTGGGTAGGTATGGTAGGTACAGTAGGTAGGGTAGGTAGGGTAGGTAAGGTAGGTAGGGTAGGGTAGGGTAGGTAGGGTAGGTAGGGTAGGTAGGGTAGGTAGGGTAGGTAGGGTAGGTAGGGTAGGTAGGGTAGGTAGGGTAGGTAGGGTAGGTAGGGTAGGTAGGGTAGGTAGGGTAGGTAGGGTAGGTAGGGTAGGTAGGGTAGGTAGGGTAGGTAGGGTAGGTAGGGTAGGTAGGGTAGGTAGGGTAGGTAGGGTAGGTAGGGTAGGTAGGGTAGGTAGGGTAGGTAGGGTAGGTAGGGTAGGTAGGGTAGGTAGGGTAGGTAGGGTAGGTAGGGTAGGTAGGGTAGGTAGGGTAGGTAGGGTAGGTAGGGTAGGTAGGGTAGGTAGGGTAGGTAGGGTAGGTAGGGTAGGTAGGGTAGGTAGGGTAGGTAGGGTAGGTAGGGTAGGTAGGGTAGGTAGGGTAGGGGTGGGGTAGGTAGGGTAGGTACTTAGTGCTACCCGTGCGAAGCCGGAGTGGGGCAGCTAGTAGTTAATAAGTCTGTCATAAGTTACCTTTTCACGCCTAAACCACTGAACGGATTTCGATAAAATTTGGCAAGGAGATAGATGGCATCCCGAGGATTGACATAGGCTTCTTTGTATCGACATACTACGCGGGCGAAGCCGCGGGCGGAAGCTAGTAGTATTATTAGCATAGTAGTGTAATTGTGGTACCAATGATTCCTCTTTTACTTGAATAATAGGAAACGTTGATGTCACGTTAAAATAAGATTTATACATTTCTAACTAGTCACAACAGCAGAAACTCAAAACAACTAGACAAAATACAATGCTTCATATACCCATGAATTCTTAAATGGAAGATTGAGTAACTAACCTAACATTCCACTGATGATTTAGAGATTAAAGTTATTCCAAAAGCTGTTAAATAGCTATTAAAATTGGGTGGGCTGTCTGTCATAAATACATTATTAACCTATTTGAAGGTGAAGAGGCCTCACCACCCCGATATTTGCTCTGGGCTAATTAAATCTATAATGATCGGCTGCGGACCCCAGCTCACTATGGTTTTACACAGCCTTCGGAGTAATTTATAGCCACCCATAAAACAATTCTTCAAACTTCCCCACAAAAAGGTCTCGTCTATTCAAAGCCCGTATGAGATAATAGAGGACGGGGGCACAGGACAAAAGTCTGGATGCAACACTAAACAGTGACGAAGAAAAAAAAGCATAAAACCAGCTGGCCACGTCCCCGACGACGCCGGCTATACAAATTCCTGGACCGTTCCCTTAAAAATCGATATTTAAAGTTAAGTACCAATACTTTACCAATAACAATGGTCCGGCGTGCGACAGAGACAAGACACGAGGAACCCAGCACCCAACTGGACATTCTAATTTACGAGCGCTTTTTTTTATCTAACATACGCAGTTCAGATGAATCTTTCGACTTTTGGAATGAATTGAAAAATGGAGTTCTGTGTTAAACTGCTTTTTGTCCTTGCTTACTGAGAAATAGACTTCACAAGTCGACGTGGACATTTATAGGACGGCCGTTAGCTCCGTTGTTTGTGCTCGAGATCGTGTTACAAGGATATTCTTTGATAGTTTGTTGTGTGTCACTTGTCATTGTGTCGGTTATTGTCGAGGCGTGCTCGGATATATCGCAACAGTGGGCATCAGTCAGCCGCAGGCGCTGCCGACTGCGGGGGGCGGTTCATTATGAATTAATGAGAATCGAAATGTTTCGCCAGATCAACGCTCGTCCGCTTGAATGGATCTGACGTCTTACTACACGACTACCGGACGTGAAACACTTCGTTTGGACGAGACGAATTAATATGGGCTAAGATAGAGTAACTTATATATCTACTTCCGAGTGACCATGAACAGGATATAGAAGTTATCAAGGCTATTCAAAGTTACGTACCTACTAACCAACTTACCAAATACATACTACTTAATGGATGACATAAACGGTACATAAAGATAAAACTTACCGGTATGTGTTCTTTTGTGTATTTTGAGGTTTTCTGATCTCGCGAACACCTTGCCACAGCCGGGGAAGGGGCAGGGGAACGGCTTCTCTCCGGTGTGCACGCGGATGTGATTCACCAATTTGTATTTCGCTTTGAACGGTCGCCCGTTTCTCGAGCAGCCCTGCCAAAAGCACGCGTGTGTGGTGCACTCGGGCCCGCCGACGTGCTCCACTGTCAGATGTGTCACGATCTCGTGCATGCTGGAGAACAGTTTGTTGCACATCTTTCTTGGTGGCGGCTGTTCAGGATCGAGCCACTGACACCGCATGTCTCTTCGAGGCGGTGCGCGCACATAGCGCAGAAAGGCGTGAGGGGCATGGGCGTGCGCGTGGGGTACTAGAGGTGGTGCAGCGCCCTGATAGTGCACGGCGTCGCCGCGCCAGTCCCAGCTCTGCTCCAGCGGCTGCTGCGGGAACAGCTCGCCGCAGCCACTGTACTCGCGCAGGTAGCCGGGCTGGTACGAGTGCAGTGGGTAGGGCTGGTAGTGCGGCGGGTGGTGCGGCGGGGGGTGCGGCGCGGCTGCGCGGTGCTGTGCGCCCACGCCGCACGCCGGCTGAGGTGACATCTTCAGGCCATAGGACGCCAGATGTGCGTGGTTGGTCTCGAGGAAGGCATTCATGGCGGGGGTGGCCGACGCCGGCGCATAGCCCCATTCGCCCGCCACCATCCACGCGGCGGGGTATTCCCCGCTGATGACGGCTTTGGAAACTGCGTCGTCTCCGACGCTCAACGAGGCTGCTGATGTTGGGCTAAACTCACTTCAGCCTATATACTTGCTTTATTACCATCCCTCGGTTTAAGAGTTTCGGCAGTTTGCGACCTGTTGAAGATGATACAGTGTGATTAAAAATCCTGCTATTTATAAAATATTCAAGGGCTCCAATCGTCCGAGCAGAATGTAAAAAAATTAACCCTAAAGAATCATAACCTTCCGAGACAAATTCAAAACCATTTCTCAAAATAATAACACACATTCGTGCAGCCATAACCGGCGACGAACATTTATTTATCATAAAAAAAAAATGTGAAGCAGGTACTTTTGGACATTAAATTAAACTGTGGGTAAATTTATAGGACACTTTTATACGCCTGAGACAAAAATTTCGATTGTATTCGTGTATATTTAATTTTAGTTTATTTGTTAGGCTGGCTCCAATCTCTTTTATGGCCGAGGTTTAGCATCGATAATTTATTAAAATAGTTTTATGAATGATAAAACCTGTTCCATCGTAGACAGCGTGCAACGACGGGCATTTTATTGCCATGAAGTTGGCATCGTTTTATAATTAATTCGAAGGCACCTATAATAATAATAACACTTGGCAAAATAAGCCTGTCCTAGGCTTAGAAAACAAGATGCCTTCATGGAAAAATCTATCTCATCCATCTCTTTATTAAAGAATGCTTGATAATATCAGCCAAGTAAGGTCAATTTAAATTTTTTCTCTTTATGATAAAACTTTTGAATTAATATTTTATGAATAAGGAAGAATGTTGTCATTCTATTTTTATAATAATAATTTTATGTTTCCATATTTCGCCGATAGGTCATTTTATTTAGATAGACATTCATGACGGCTCTATAAATGATATGTATTGACTATACTTTTTGTGTCTTCATTCTTTTCATTTATCCATAATGTTGTAACGATAACTTGTTGAGTGTTGAAAAAAGATAAATTGAGTGAGAAAATTCAATATTCACTAATCCCCGCATCACTCCTATATACTGTGAAGTCGAACTGTCAATCAACAAAACTGTACATTTTTTGTGGGCGTCTGCTAATCGCATTATTTGAAAATAATGTTGTTTATGTATTGTTTGACACAGTCGAGTGGGACAGGCCTTACCTGAGACTTAAACAATGTCGAGCCTCAGATCTCCATATAATCTGAACATTATCTGCGATGCTCCCCGCCGCGTGGTCGCATCACCACAAAGCAATGGGTTGACACATCTCAACAGACGCTCAAGAAGTAATAGGATTACAAAAATAACCCTTTTTATATCAATATCAACTGTCAAAGCATTTTGCGTTTTATTCCGTTGGTGATAAAACCTTTACAACGGTTTTGGAACGGTAAATGCATTTTGGTAACAATTTGCAGCTGTCTAAGATTTCTACAGTTTTAAAGAATTAGTCATAATCACATTAGCGGTACTGAGATGCTTCAGTTATCTGTTTAGTGGCTATGTGTTCACGGCGATGCGAGCATCACAGACGCATCGACAATGTCTTTCATTACATTCATTACAGTTCATCTCTATCAAGGGATATAATTCAGGTAATAGCATACTTGTTGCTATACAATTTTACCTAGCCGAGTAGGTAAGGAAGAATCGCATTAAGTTTCCTTTTACTCTTCACTCATTTTTCCATAGGTAGGTAGGCAGGTTCCATAGGCACATGATTTGAAAAGATGGGGAGGAAAAGCGGACTTAACCAGTTAGAAAACGGAGGTCATTTGACAACAAAAAAACAAGAAAAATTTCACACTTACGGAATGCTATCATTTTTTAAAACACATTCTCCTTTTGTTTATATCTTGGTTTGTATAACATAAGTCAATTGTTATTAATGTTCAGAATTTATTCAAAATTAAATTGTTTATAGAACCATCCTTTTTGGTCTGGAGGAAGGTGATGGCAAGGGTAATCCTAGTACGAGTGCCAAAGCACTTCTTTGACACCTAAGTACACATTATATAAGACCAAATTTTGTAAGGTTTAGTGCACCCATTCTTCTAGTAATAAGGTTCTATTTATTTATCGTTATCAATATATCATTTTAGTTATCATTTTGTCAATATATTCTAACGATCTAGCCGTTTTAATTGAGACGAGGAATAAGATAGATACATGACTACATAATTGGTGATTTTTTTTGGGATTTTGCAGAATATTTATAACTAGGTATAAGTTATTTGAATTTGAAGGGATACGTAATCACTAAAACGCCATATTATTTATTATACAAGTTAATCCTTTAATATTTCTATGAACGTGGTAAATGCTGATTAATGACGTGTTGAAGTTATTAACAGTATTTTGATAAACTATGTAGCTTTAGGCTATCTGCTAAATCCTTTAGCAATTTTGGTACAAGGAAAGAAAATATAGCTTCTTGTGAAGTTCAGGTGACCTTAAAATTATGGTATTGCCCACTTATTGGGTTACGGAGGTCAGATGACAGACAGATAGATAAAGAACATCTGCAATATAAAACATGTATGAAGGTACATAACACTGGTATTTAGACACATTTGGTCAGACCGAAAGCTGACTCCAACTTGATGGAGACGGCAAAGTGAGTAACTCAAAAAAATAAAAAGTTTCTTATCCAAGTTAAGAAACGGGTTTTTTTAATTAATCCGCACTTGTCCTAATTACCGTATAATTATATTCTATGCCTAGTTAGGAAGAGTTCATAAATTGTTCAAATTACTTAAATGTACAAAATAAATCGGGACTTCAGAAATTTTTCAAAATTCTTTATCCTGGTTTTGGTAGGTTTATATAATGTTTCCATAATATTGGGTATGAAATTGGCGTTTTTTTCTCACTAATAGAGAACCTCGTCACTTCTATGATTTAAAATATTCATCAATTGCTTGGTATATATCAATCGAATAATGACCATCATAGACCAATAGTAAAAAAACCTTATTACTTATAGTTTTTTTAACATAAAAAATACCTTAAAGATGACTCCTCATTTTGTTAGCAGAAATGACCTTTATTTTTGTTTTAACTTAGCCAAAACTTGTTTTTGTCGCTTAATCCAAGTGGCATACGTTATCTTAGTTTTTAAACAGTAGTGCATAAAAGTTTTAAAGCAGTAGTGTTCATGGTTGTTATAAAAATTAAGAAAGTGTTAGTATAAAAATGCAACTTCTTTAAAATTCCCCATACAAAACACCAATTTCATAGGTGCCACCTAATACCTATTATTACCTACTGATCGAAATCGAAAGGCGCTGGTTCTTGGGTAGTAAAACAAAAGTATATTAAGTCAATCACAAATATTATCCAAAAGGTAGCAAAAACATAGACAAAAGGAATATAAAAAATATCATAAAAAAGCTTAGTGCAAACTTGCACACCGAATTGAGGTTTTATCTTTTGCCTAAGTCTAAAGCTGTTTGTAAGCAATAAGTCTAGTTAAAACTTAAGGCAATTCTCTACTTCAAACCATAGCAGTTTCAGGTCATGATGCACATCTTTGATGTCATGGTGTACCGGGAGACCGCCGCTAGCTCTGCCTTCCGCTAGCTCGCTTAGTGAGGGTCTCACCGGACAACGTTGAATAATAAGGTAAACACAGTAGACGATAGGAGGAACGGTTTATTACTGGTTACACACTCATGATTATATAAATATAGTATATCACAGTATTCAGAAAGATGATGGTTATATAAAAATTACAGACAGTAACACGCTCGGTCAAGTCCAAAGATGAAGTGTCCAGCAGACTGGAAAAATACTGCATGGGAGTTTGAGGCGTTCTGAATTCAAATTGAAAATGGAATGATGATGTGGCCAGCCATAAAGGATTGCCAGTAATAAATGATAGGATGAGTATGGATGAGAAGGACTTCGTCACAATGGTCACCTTTCTGAGATTATTTCACTGATACGTATCATAAGTATAGTAGGTACCTGAGAAGTATCATTAGGTCATTATTACTTAGCTCCACCATGTTTTGGTCACTGAGCAGAAGGTTCAAAGTGCATCAGCAAATGGAGCTTTTTCAGTTACCATTTTAAATAACACTTATTAATTGACGAATTTAGTTAGTGCTTTAAAATTCGCATTTCTAGGAATGGCAAAACATTGCAAAATATGGCTTCTAGCATTATCTAATCCTAACTTATAATATTACTAGCTTCCGCCTGCGGCTTCGCCCGCGTTGTATGTCGATAAAAGGTAGACTATGTTCTTTTCCAGGTCATGGTCTACCCATGAGCCAAATTTCATCCATATCCGTTAACCGTTAACATAACTAGTAGTATTAGAAATGCGAAAGAGAGTTTGTTTGTTTGTTACGTTTTCACGCGCTAAAACGGCTGAACGGATTTGGATGAAATTTGGCACATGGGTAGACCTTGACCTAGAGAAGGACATAGAATACTTTTCATCCCGGATTGCAGACGAACGGGCAGTCTGTAAAAATGTATGACAAATCGGCATAGTTTCAAGTTTCAACTTAGGCAAAGAAATGCCTAATAAATGAGGTTTATAAGCCTAATTAACTTATGCTAAATATGATAGCGCTACTCTTACATTTTTAGTGCTTGTTTTGTATGTATAAGCCCATTATCTTAATTTGTCTGTCTGCCGATTACACAAACGAGTTTTTCCTTACTATCTACTTTTAAAAGGGTTAATTGAATACAATTTAACTTTGTCAACTAGGTTGTTCATTCAGAGATCCAATAAATATAGCTTATAATGCACCTATGTATGGTTTAATGATGCTATTTTGTAAATATTACTATTAAAACTACCCAATTTTGATTCTACCAAAAATGTAGACTTCTTAGACCCGTCAGTCTCAATAATAAAGAGATAAGTTATTTTCGAGCTGCAAATAGACCACTGATTTTCAGTTTGTGAGAGTTGCAATAATGTAGCGACGGAAACGTTACAAGCTGTGTTTTTAATAGGTACTTTACATAATAGTTTATATCAGTAGATGCCTGCTGATCTTAGGATTGTTTTTCAACTTCCTTTAACAACATAGCAAAGAAATAGTAGACCAGTCATTGATTATATTGCATGAAAATTGCAAATAAATATAATTCTAGGTACTCTTATCACTACGTCACTATCTAATATGAAATCATTCTGACACTTTAAAAAAAAATGATAGAAAATTTATTATAAAATTTTAATGTGAGATTAACACACTCAAAATCACTTACCGTACAGTTTTATAATTCAGGGTAATTACTCCCTAAATATATATACATTGTTTCTAATGTCAAAAGCTTTACTGACAGTAGATAATTATTTTGCGTATTGATTTAATTAGTTATTAATTTTGATAAGTATGTATTTTGTTTTCTCTTCTACTCTTACACACTAACAACGTGTGTAGTTTTTATAGATCTACTTTCCTATCGCAGGTATGCTGGATTCTTTGGAAATAGGCATTACCTTTGTACGTATTTTTCTGTTCCGTTCTTCTTGTCTGTTTGTGCAATGTTTAAATATAATATAATAAATTAGGTACTTACTTCAAGCACCACAAATCAAAAACTTAAGTAAAAATCTCTCTTAGTTAATGTTAGATGAATGTTTAATTAATTATTGAATGTTTGTCCTATTCAATGAATGGGAGTAATGTGGCCTGCTAAGCATAGAAATTGTCTAGAATATTAGATTTTTCGTTTTGCTACCATAGCTGTGCATTTAGAATTAGGTAGTTAGCCTAGAGCTTTATTCATATTTGCGATTTCTAAACAAATAGGTTCATTAGTACTTATAACTCAATAACAAATCATTTTGCAATTGAATTTTGACATACCTACTCATCCTTACCTCAATAAGCATGATCATGTTAATAATTTTGTGAATTTTCATTGCGAAAATGCCTTCATGCAAAGAAGATGGCTGTTGATTACCAGACTTGCTTGTAGCATTAGGCATGACTTTATTATAACAGTTGACCTCTTGGTTCTCAAACCTTTACTAATTGAATCCGTTGTACGTTGTATTTGACCCGTTATATAGCTTAACCAGCCTATAATGTTCCCATTGCTGGAACACAGGCCTCCTCTCTGTGAGAGGGAGTGGACCGCAATCCACCACGCGGGCTCAGAGGGGTTGTTAGATGTCACATGTCTTCGAATTTTTGGTTCTAGAACATGCCGGTTTCCTCACAATGTTTTCCTATACCGTATTGAGAGCAGTGGTGATGAATTTATTGATACTAAGCAAACCGCCTGTCTAGGTTCGAACCTACGACCTACAATTCGTAAATCGGGGCCGCTACCACTGGGCCACCACTGCTCACCCGAATACAATTCAATTAATTAGATTAGTTGATTGTTATCCAACAGCTTTCATGAGAGTTTACTACAGACTCTACTTCATTTGGTTTTTACTAGTTCCTCAAGAACAACAAATATAGAATACAGTAGAATAATTTAGTGTTTTAAAAAATTACGATTGAATTAAAAGCTCCTAGATCTCACAACAGCCACCCAACACAACCATCCATCCATAAGAATGACCACAAGGGTGATTGCACCCTTGTGGTCATGCCTTGGACCCACTAGCACAAGAATAAAAACTGAAATCTTAGGTGTCCTGAGAGCCTAGACAAATCGCAATCGCTTTCAAAGCGTTTCGTATTTTTACGACAACTTTCAACAGGATTGACATAGGTATCAAGCTTTTCGGAAGCTCATGTCATTCCAATACAATTTTGACTGTTGTATCATCTATCGTTGATACAATGTCACTTTGTCCATGCCCCCTGTACAACTCTGCCCATCTAACTCTTCGGAGAATTCGTCCACTGCTGGACATAGGCCTCCCCCAAGCACTGCCACTTCGACTGGTTCCGTGCTCCACGCATCCAGTGAATTTCTGCGACCTTCACAAGGTTATCGGCAGAATACAGGCGAAATATTGATGTTATGTGATTCTATCTCAATTAATTTCATTAATTGTAATATTAGTAAACAACAGCTAGTACCTGTCCGAAAATCTATTGAACAGAGAATAATCAAAGCTTGGATAAACCGGCTGTAACTGTAAGTTTTGTTGCCTGAACATAATGGATAGAATAAAACCTGAAACGTATTCCATATGTCATAGGAGCTATATCTACTGTAAAAAGTATTGTGATAATGTTGGTACTTAATATTCACACAATTATTGCCTCAATATGTCTATGTGCTGCAATAAAAGCTCGTTATAGAATCGTATAAACTGCAGCCATCAATTTACGAAACATAACATTGTAGCTATTACAGTTTGTAATGAAATGTAATGCTCCTGAAGCCTGACATTATAGCTTGAATGATTCCGTGGCTTTTTATAACCATGGATGTATGTAGGCAAGTGGCGATTTTCTCAAAAATTACTAGACTGGAAAAACTTTGGAACGGATGACGTTTTTTTTTATTTCCAGGTTGAACTATATAGATAGATAAAAATTCAAAGGTTTTGTATGCTTTTAAAAATATTTTGGGAGGCTGAATTTTTAGTACCGATTTCTTTTCTGTTTAAGTATTATTAATTTATACTTGATCACATATGTATTATGTATAATAATATAGGTATATACTTATTATTCAGTTACTGCCATGCCTTATCTTACTCCATTCCAAACCAGTCAGTTTTTATGGTACCATTTTCAGGGGAAATGATAAGTAACAACTCATGTATTTTTCTTTATATGTATTTATTCTAACAAACTAAGTAGGCTTGATGGTAAATGACAAAAAAAGCTTCAGAATTTTAATTAAAACTTTACATTTACTACGAGCTCATTTAATTTCAGCTAAAATCATCCAATAAAGATGTTTTTGTAGTCATTCAGACCAATTAGAGTTTTCATTTCAACCCTCTCAGCTAATATTTATTATTTTAGGTTTAAAATTTATTATTCAGATATCTTTTGCGTCTCATGCTTCGCCTGATTTCGAATGAGAACTTTCTCTGGTCTTAATAATACTTAATTATGTTTAAATAATTCGATACAGATGCTAATGTAGCGTATTAAGTCAAGATGAATAAGTGATACCTAAGTTAAATGGTTAGAAACTTTCGCACGGTTGACTGAGCAAATGAAAAATATGATAAGGTTATTTTTTTTGTAAACACAGGAAAAGCTTACCTACTTGTTGTTTTAGTAGAAATCCAGTCTTCAATTTATCGATGTACTCATGAAAATAATCACTTAGTTTTATCTATTAGCACAAGAAAATATCAAACACTTCACTGAACAAATACTTATGTATCTAAAATAAATTTCAGTATCCTCATGTAACTAGAGCAATTAGTATCACAGACGTTGGCGCATCGTTATAATAATCTCGTGTCGATTTCACAGCCGCGTTCTGCGATAACAGGCCGTCTCGTTGGTAACATAAGTTTTTTGGACCAATTGTCACGCAACGATTTTTTCTCGTAACGATGAAAGGCTTCGCGACGTGTGTCCACTGACTCCGCTGAGGCTCTCAGCATGACTGCGGGCTCCCGCGTCGCCGCCCCTCGACACAGCCGACATACTGCTTCTTAGAAAATATTTTGTGCGGACCGGGTCCCGAGGCGCGAACGCAGCCCTGCACGCGGAGAAAAGGGCGGGACACCGTAAACTTTTTCACCCAATGGTGCCGGCTTCGACGTCCGAACCGTCGATGTCCATCCGTCTCGCTCCGGTGCACACTGTAGAGTGATGTTCGAAAGGGAGACACAATCCTCGGCGAGCTCATAACGATGGTATAACGAAGAAAATTTCTTTGTGTTTGTGTCGTAATGTGTTCGCTTTATCAGATTTACGTTGAAAGCTCGCTGTTAGCTTTCGAGGGCGCCACATCGGGGCTCCCTGTCGGACGAAGTGCACGGTGTGGGGGTGTGAGAGGGACGCACGTCACCCGGGAAATGTTTCGGCTAATGTATTTTCCTGTGGGAAGGAAAACACATGTCGTCGCTTTTAATTTAATACGCGTCACGCTGCGTCGTCGTGTCGTGCGGACCAAGTGCCTCGTTTCGTTTTTCGAAGCATTTTATTTCGTTTATAAATGTTGGTGTTAAATAAAGGTTTATTATTTCGAAATGTACGAATTGAAAATATTAAATTTCATACTTATTAAGCAATGCTGAACTGTCTTTTTTATGTATATATCCACCTCAATGATTAAAGCTTCAATTTGGTTTTTTTCATTACGGTTTATTTTATAAGTAAAAATATGAAATTAAACTCAGTTTTATACGTGTTTTGAAAAAGTTAACATTATTTTTTAAAGGCATGAAGAAAAAGGGCATAAAACCCACTCATGCTTACTACTTAGTATTTTAGAAAAGTCCCTAATAAAATTAGGAAAGGCAATAATATAATATATTTTTTAAATTTTTTACATTGTTTTGGAATATTTATACCTAAATGCGAAGCTCTAATTTGATTCTTATAAGTTCAGAATTCACAAAAAAAAGTTTAATGGAGGGCACCTAACACACTAACAACTCATTGTTTAATAGATTTTGGAAATAAAAATTAAATGTTCCAAAAAAAAATCTGATTTAAAATCCATACAACTCAACCATCACCAATTAAAATTGTAAATGTACTGCAGCAGTTTAAGGTGCGCCAAATATAATTAACGTAATTAATTTGACGTACCAAACGTACTTGGTAATTATTTTAGTAAAAAGTCGCATGCGCACAGCGGAGGCGGGTTCGCGCGCCGCCATTGGCTGGCGAGCAGGCTGTCACGCGCGCGCGCCGCCCCCGCCGTCCCAGTACTCCTGCGCACACTTTTATTTTTACCAACATTTATTTTCATCCGCAGCACGAACGCTCGTGATTAATTTAATATATTTTTATCGACTAACTTTTCTCACGCAATACGCTTTTTGCGATATTTACCTGTATCGATTCGTTACATCTTACAAAACGTTTTTGTGCGCATGATCTTGTGCGGTTTGTTCACTTCGTTAGAATTAAATAAACGTTTTGTTAGTGGAACCACATTCTTCCGATTAGTGTCGCGGAGATACTTATAAGAAAAACCTCCAGACTACATCCGCTTAGTGACAGCCTGAAGGATTGCAGCTGCTGATTTTTTAACGTAATGCCGTGAAGTAATGGTTATTTATAAACATTTAATTAGTGCGTGAAATGCGAAGAATTCACTGCAATAAGTGTTGTCATTTACTAGGAAAAAGTCTCTACTTACACTCACGACAATCTAAGAAGTCCGTTTTGGCGTTTTGTTCTCGTACATGTAATTAAAACGTTATGCCTTGAGAATCAGTTTTAAACAATGTAGATTATGTCGTCGATAACAAACTCTCTAACTATGTTCAATCGATATGTCTCGAGAATCAGTATAAAAGAAACTATTTTTTTTTTTATCGCTACACGTTGCATTTTTATAGCTGTCAAAACGGACTTCTTAGATTGTCGCGAGTCTAGTGTATCATTATTTGAGTTCTTTTAATGATTACGTGATTTCAAATTACAGCAATAACACAAGGACGGCACAGTAGGGCTCCAGGTACACACAATGCCCTCTGCCCTCGTGTGTTGAGGGCCGGTAGATATTTCATTAAAATAAATAACGTTATTATTTATTTTGGGTGTTTTTCGGCAGCGATGCAAGCTACAAATTATGCGGACAATACCTCCGCGGGACACCGCCATTATTAAGTGTAGCCCACCAGATGGCGCTGTGTTCCCCTGTTCTCTAGGCTTACAAACAATATTAAAAATTGGTTCTAATAATCCCTAAATTAGTAAAACATCACAGCTTTAATTAAAGATTAGTTTAAATTAATTTAAAATGGTAATATTAGAATGAGATTCTTATGAAGGTATTGTTTAATATGAATTAAGTGCGAAGGTACCTAAGTAATTGTTATTTGCAAGTAGTTACCAATTTTTTTTATTCCAATGGTGTTTCTTGCAACAAAAAGTAAGATATCAGAAAGTAAACTTTACCACGCATAAGAAAAATTTAGAATGACTAAGAAAGTGATACAATAAAATAAAATAAATAATAGTTTTGAAGACTCGTCTTTCATACACCTATAGATTTTAATTGTGTCTTAAAACAAAATTAAATATCTATTATATAACATAGATTTTGAGCTCATTTGCAGGTGTTTCTGTGACAAATAAACCTATTTTTCTTTCTTTCTTTATTTGCAAAATGAACTCAAGATCTGTTAACTCGATTCCATGGGAACTCCTTACTTACTTATCGCTACGCTCTACTTCCTCATTGCGTTACTTCAATCAATCTTTTCACTTGAAACCATTGCCTAAGATTACTTCTTCATCAGTGATTTTCTATTTGAAGTGTTCAGGTATCTCAATTTCCGATTTAGCTTCTACTTGAGACTTTTCTGGTTTTAACATAATATACAACATTAGTTTTTATTTATGCTAAACCCGAAAATGGGTCATTGTACTCATCATCTAGAACAACTTTTTCTATGGGACCAAACTGGAAATCGCGAAATAAAATCAGCTGTTCCTTAACTTAACTTACTTGCTTCTAAACTTAAATCGACAAAATGTATGGAACAGCAGATTTTTTTTAGCGATTTCCAGTTTGGTCCCATAGAAAAAGTTGTTCAAAATTATGAGTACAATGACCCCTTTTCAGGTTTAGCATAAACAAAAACGAATGTTGTATATCATAAGAATGACATACACGTCTTTACTGTAGCTTCCCATTAGTGAAAGAGTTTTCGGAATAGGATCAATTGTTCCGAAGATAACTACCCTCTACATAAAAAATCAAAAATACCTCTTTTTTATTAGTATAGAGTACAATCGAACAAGCTATTTGGTATACAGGCAAAATATATTAATTTTCCGCTACACTGCCAAAATTCGTTTTGATTGTGTGTGTAATTTAACTTTTGAGAAGAGTGGCGTAGAAGGACTATAGACTACGGAAAACACTCACAAAATTGTTTAAAGTAGTTGCAAGTTATCTGCCTGTATACCAAATAGCTTGTTCGACTGTAGGTACATAGGTATTTTATATCATAATTATATTCTGTTACTAATAAACAAATTGGCAATTCTCCCATAACCGGTATTGCCTGTTATGATTTTGAATAAAAGCTGATAATGTATCAATGATTATTAAATCCATATTTAAATATTTGAAATAAAACTTTCTCATAAATTGACGTTGATGTCTAATGTGAAGCGCAAAAGTGCTACGAAGCGTAGCACGTAGAGGTCACAAGCATTCAAAATGAGAATTTCTTATCACTAAAAAGTAATAGGACGGTTTATTTAAATAATAGCTCACTATAACGTAGTTTTAAAGAAATATAATTCCTACATGCATATCTACAAAATGGTGTGATTGCGCCTTTTTCTTATAACCGTAGACAAAGTGCTACGAATTTTACGTAGCAATAAAAACAACTTTTGGTTTCTTTTACATTGATTTAATACACTTATTTTATTGTGTCCAAAAGCAAAAGCCAAGCCAAGCTCGTGGCTAAGTAATAACAGCCGCTCGGGTCGATCCATCAGGTTAAGCTACGCTTGCCGGGGTTGGTCCGTGGATGGGTGACCATTTTCACATATCGAGACTCCTCCGTGCCTCGGAAAGCACGTTAAGCCGTTGGTCCCGGCTGTCATTTGTGGATCTTTGACAGTCGTTACGAGTCGTCAGAAGCACGAAAGTCTGACAACCAGTCTGACCAAGGGGTATCGTATTACCCAGTTACTGGGTTGTGGAGGTCAGATAGGCAGTCGCTCCATGTAAAATACTGATATTCAGCTGCATCCGGTTAGACTGGAAGCCGACCCCAACATAGTTGGGAAAAGGTTAGGCAGATGATGACGGTTTATTTAAATAATAGCTCACTATAACGTAGTTTTAAAGAAATATATATACAATAAAACAACTTTTGGTTTATTTTACATTGATTAAAACACTTATTTTATTGTGTCCATGCTTTTTTATAAAGTATATAAACTATAAAATCAGCAATACGTAGTCGTGACTTTAAGGTTTTATAGGATTTTTATTAACAATCCTATTATTAAACTTACAAATAATAAATATATGTACTTAGATGTTTTGACAAGTTATTATAAACAACAACAAACAGCAACAACACACAACAGCAGCAACAGTTGTTTGTTATGTATCTGGTGGAGCAGACAGTTTCTGGTCGACTACGGAATTATGTTCTTATATTTTCCTTCTCATTTTGAATACACGTTACATTTGCAGTAGACAGACTACACATCCACACGGCAAAACTAATGACAAGACTTCACGCTCAAAAAATCGAATATAAAATAGGAGGAAAAAAAATCCACCTGTTCACCTCTCGCCCCTTACTGTACCAGTAATTAATTCGATTCCGAGTCAAACGTCAGTGGGATTCGATGACTATTGATATCGAGTCAGCCCGACTCGGTTCGACTCGTATGAAAAGCCGACACAAGCCAATGTGATCGACTTTTTTGCCGCAACCATTCAAACGAAATTAGATTCGGATTCGTAACGTTTTCCATTTGATCGTAGCTACATATATGTTTGTATCTTATAATATTTAGGTTTCAATGTATTTGGGCCATTCTTTGTAAAGATTACAAATGTTTGTGATGGTTGAAGAACGTCGCGTGCAACCAATCTTAAAATAAAATTATGATTCTAATGACCAATCTGAATATAATAATAATATTTTCCTTATAGGTAGAATGCTAACTAGGAGTCCGTGGCTAAGTAATAAAAGGCCTACTTATCAGGTCAGCTTCCAGTCTAACCGGATGCAGCTGAATAGGTACCAGTATTTTACATGGAGTGACGCCTATCTGATCTCCACAACTCACTAACTGGGTAATACTATATATACCGCTTGGTAAGACTGGCTGTAAGACTTTCCGGCTTCTGCCGACCCGTAACGACTGTCAAAGATCCACGAATGACAGCCGGGACCAACGGCTTAACGTGCTTTCCGAGACACGGAGTAGTCTCGATATGTAAAGACGGTCAGCCATCCACGGACCAACCCAGCGTAGCTTTAACCTGATGGATCGACCCGGGCGGCTGTTATTACTTAACCACGAGCTCCGATAATGATCAAGTGTCAGAATAAAAGTGCACTTTAGTATGAATAAATGATCTTTTTCATTTGGAAGTTCCTTATATGGATCATTTTAGCTGTTAATAGGTGCGTTTTAAATTGTAATTTAAAAAAATACGTGTTATTCTGTTTCAAAAAATGTATGCAACTGTGAAGACGTTAATCTTGACAGTTCTATAAAATTGATCTCGGAAATGAGACGGTTTACTTCAGAGGAATAACTAAAACTTATTACGAACATAATTATGTCAACCGTAACAAAGTGTTCCTTGTATTTTATTTTAAATGTCAACAGTTTACGCTCCTAAATAGTCTTTAATGAATAAAATATAGTATATTTTTTCATTTATACTATTATTTTAAGTATTCCCACCACAGGCGTGTCAAGAACATGTCACACTAATAAATGTCAAGACTTTTTATACAATAAATTGCTCATGTACGTCACGTTTATTTTCATACGGAATTAAGTAGAGGTCCTAATGACAGAAATAATAATAAAAAACAAGTGCCTACGCTTTTGTGATAATAATTAAAGTTACTAATTAAAGCATGAACATTTACACCTCTGCTGTCTTCGCAAAAACAAACACCTTTTCGGAAGATACCCTTATCATACTAACTCTGCTCACGTCTCTGCTCACGGGCATTACAATTCTAATACTATTTTGTTGAGAGGTATACTATTCATAATAATACTATTAAATATCCTTTCTTTACATATTATAAAACAAAGTCCTACGCCGCGTCTGTCTGTCGTCCTGTCCGCGATAAACTCAAAAACTAAAGTCGAATTATTAATTCACTAGATTAAAATGACAGGTGCTAGCTGTCACTTTTAAAATATTTTATGGGAATATTGTGTTCTAGATTGTACACTTACCGCCTTACTAATAAACGTTGTATAGCGCCTGTATAGTTACACAACGATTTGTCTTCTTCTTTCAAAATGAATTTGACTTTTGAAAGAAGAAGACAAAGCGTTGTGTAACTATACAGGAGCTATACAACGTTTATTAGTAAGGCGGTTAATATTAAACTTAACTTACTTAGATTAAACTAACTTGTTCGTTAATTCAACGTTTGTGATACTAATATTACAATAGAAATAGGACCTTATTATGTTACTAGGTGACAGCTAGCACCCGTCATTTTACTCCAGTGAATTAATAATTCGTCTTTATTGCACCGATTTTCATGCTGTTTTCACCAATGGATAGAGTGGTTCTCGAGGAACGTTTTAGTATATAATTTGGCGGGCGAAGTCGCGGGCATCAGCTTGTATATAATAATATTTATAATATTACAAATAACTTAGTAATACACGTTTGTGGTTAAATATTCTGCTCTGGAGATATCGGTATGAATTAGTTTAAAAATCCTGGAAAAATAATTAAAATAAGTAATAATATTAATTAAATTGACCAAACGAAGTAAACGGACAGAAAACCAGACATACTGTTGATAGTTATACCAACAATACAAGTTCATGTACTAATTTGTTGACAAAAATGCACAAAAACGTAAATGTAGCAAAAAATTAACAATTAGCGACATTGTTATTGACAGCTGATAAGTTAAACTTAATTGTATAAATAAACAACGAATAGATACAAACGCGAGATAACGCTCGGATCAATTAATTGTGCTCTCAAAATAGAACACAGCTTCCAATGCGATAATTAACTTAAGAAAATAATATTTAAGTTATAAATATTTATAACTAGCTTCTGCCTGTGACTTCGTCCACGTGAAATTTCTTGTCCCCCCGACCCACCCCGTCGCGTCGCATCGCCTGCTCGCGATTACTGCGTTTTTTCTTACTATTTTTCTTTTTGCTCGGCTCCTAATGGTCCTAGCCTATAGCCTTCCTCATGAATTGGGCTATCAAATGGACAAAGAATTGTTTAAATCCGACTGGAAGTTCCAGACAGCGCGTTCAAACAAACAAACTCTTCTCCTTTACTATTAGTACTAGCTGATCCTGCGTGGATGTCGGTTATTATATACTAAAACCTTCCTCGAGAACCACTCTATAAAAATACTTATTTATTTATTTATTCCTCCTAACAACTTCCTTTACAGGTCTAAATATTCAAGATTAAATAGTGCCTATCAACATTGACCATAACCAAAAGTTGGTGAACATTACTTATCTAAATAATTATTCTGAGTTCCATCCATGTGATCCATGATTTAAATTACCTACTACCATAACTGATAAACGGACAATCTTCATGAGTTCTATCTATACGGCCTACATTTCCTTCAGTCATCACAGTAAAATTAGTTAATTTCAGCTCTTATTCGCTAGCTGGCCCCCGCGGTGGCGCGGCGTATGAAGGTAGCCGAACAACCCACATACATGATAAGCGATAATAATTTAATATGCCGTTTGCTCCAGACCAAATTGAGCAATTTATACACGTCCGGAGCAAGCGCATGATCCGTGCACCGTGCGTCCCTACCTTGCGTGCGCGCAACATAATGAATTCTTATTATTCCAGTACCAGGTAGTGCTCAGGTAATTAACATTAACTCGTCCTGTTATTGATTTCTTTACTCAACGAACTGTTTACTGTGTATCACGACTTTTATTTAAATGAAATTGATTATTGTACAGTTCGGCTACTGTTATGAGAGATTTAAGATTGCATGCACGAATTAACAATGAAACGAAGATGGAAAAATATTTATTGATTTCAAATGTTTCGTTGCCTCATTGCCTATTTAATACGGAGTAATTAACCAACCAAAAACAAAATACTCAACAAAGTGATCAATAAAACTTTCTACACAATAATCATCAGTTTGGAATAATACAATAAAACATAGCTACAAACGTACAAATTGATGCTGACTCAGTACCGGCTTTTTACACGATATCAGTCATTATGTCCGACTATTATTTAGATATTTTAATCAAGACGATCGATTGTTACGCGTAGATATAAAGGAAGGTAATTAATAATAAGAGATGGAGAGAGCGCGGCCTCTTGCCACATGCCGTAGCAAAAACCCAATGAAAATGGACCGATTAGAAACGGACTCCATACAATCCTATGACGTTTGTTCCTCTCAGCCCTTTTTGCTTTGTGTTCAACGTATTTTTGATGATTTGCGGGACACAACGGACACCAAACAAAAGAGAATCGAATAAACAAGTCATCAATTTATAGAAATAAAATTCATCGATTAACCAAAAGGTTTTTAGTGATCGAATTTATTAGAGTCGGAGGTTCGCGGAAGTTGTTCATAAATTCGTGGAGGTATCTTGGCAGCTCGTTTTTTATTTCACAAAATGATTAATACCATGTTTATTTCATTATCTACCTTTTGATTTTTAACATTCTGAACTGGGCCTCAGAGATATCAGTGACATTTGGTGAAATGATAAATTAGAGAACAGTGGAGGTTTGTTATTACCTTTGTTCTGCTTGGTTTACAACAGCCTTACATCCTTAGACTTCCCGTGCTAATCACAGAGCGTTTCTTTGCTTACTTTTGGTAAGTTACTTAAAATATATTCAATTTAATTAAAACATGTGCAGGTTGACAGGGAAAGATGCTTACAATATTCTATTGGCGTGCTCGTGACTGCACAAAGGTTGAAAGGTTTGCTTCAAATGCAAAATCGCACGATTTACAGGTGTTCGGATTATTATTTCCTTAAAGTTTGCATGCTGATTACACACTTGAGTCTTAGAACGAACGAAGTAAGTACCTACTAAGTTGCTACATTGGCAATTCAAAATATTATTCCCAATTTGCAAAATTTTGCCTGATTATATGTCCTGCCTCAGCATAAAGTCGCGGCGAGGCTAGGTCTACGACCATCTAAGCGGCGTCTAATAGCTTAAACGTTGTAACACAAGTAGGTACGTCGGTCTGCGCAACCGCAGCCAATCGCCAGCCGCGGCCTCCCACAAAAACCGATCAAAGTCGCCGCGCCACCACGAATGAAACGCGACAAATTGCTTCCATTTTCAAAATAGACCAATCGTTTTTTAAAAAACGAAGTAGGAGAGCGGCCTCACGAGAAACCCAACCACGACTAATTGGACATTTTAGTGAGGAAAGCACGCTGTGGAGTCGATGTGACGGAGCCGGATGCTGGGGGTGGTTAGCTTATGCAGCTCTGTTTAGCATGCAATCAATGTTTTTGTGAATTAAGTGAACCAAACCAAAGTTACGCATTTACGCAATTCGATAGTAGGACGCTATCTAATTGCGTAAATGCGTAACTTATTTTGGTAACCGATTAAGACTAATCTGTTTCATTTTGACATTTCAAGAACATTCATTGCGTTATTTAGGTACGTTGTTGAGCAGAATTTTTTTGGTGATGCTGAAATACTTTGAGAACGCATGGGATCCATGTAAGAGCTTTGAAGCAAAAGTATCAGGCATTTACTGCACTACCACTAGATGCTATGACTGACGCCGATTTGCTTGGGGCCTTAGCGTTTGAATGTCACTTCTATTTCGTACCGCTCTGAAGGCTTGTAACCCAAGTACCTAGAAAGGCTGTATTATTCACAAAGTACTTACTTTTAGATTATTGTTTAGATACTTAGGTAAAACAATGTGGGTAAGCATATAATGTAAAAGCAGCATTAAATTTAATATTCCATAGGTATAATATCATCTGAGATAATAGTCGTAAAAATATCGCTGAACAAACGAACCGTAAAAGTCATTAAAAGTATATAAAATATACATAATGTGTAATAAAGTAGGAATTTAATGCGTAGTTCACTAATAAAACCACTCGAATGTTTCAGAACATGTATTCTAGTAGGGAAATTAACGTTTTAGAAATAAGTTATCCCCATGGCCATAAAAAATATGGTAGACTCCTACAAAAATATGAATCTTTACTAACTTTGTATACCTTATTATTCATAAGATTCTCAGTATTCAAAAGATTGCTATTCCAAATCAATTTCATAAAATACAGCAACGAACAACCGTATTTGCTCCTTGCCAATACGTAATACAGTACAGATTCCTTTAAAATAACTTTATGGGATATTGTAATAATCAATTTTTATAGAGATTTGCAGAAAAATACGCATAATTGGAAGAAATTGATGGCATTATCGATATTTGTGCCGTGAACAAGGGGGTGATCAGACATAAAGGATATAATCAGTAAGTGAAGTTGTTGCAAATGGCGCAGGGGCCGTTATCAAGATTTGGGCAATCAGTGCCATTGAGCACTCCGCAGATTTAAATAATGCCTCATTATGATATTGATCTTTTTGTTGTTAAACATTATATTGATGTAGTATTTTTCTGTCTGTAGAAACCGTTAAGTGGGGTGTTTTAATTGTTACTCACTTAGTTTCTTTTTGGTCTTGCTTTTCCTAACATTTATTATTAGGTAGGTAACTAAGTAGAGAGGTACTTAGATATGAAGTGTCACGAGAGACCTATCCTGACACTGTATACATTACCTGCGCTAACAGCTATAGTAACTATTTAGAATGTTAGTTTATTACTTCACAAATCACATGCTTCGTAGGTAATTTATTTAAGTATTGACACGATTGAATAATATGGTATTAGATTTCATAATTTATTTCCTACAACATTTTAATGAACTTTCCCACAAATATTTCAATATGTTTCAATTTGTAAGTAGAATCAAAACATTAACCTTACTACTACAAAACCATATTATGTTTATCAGTTGTTTAGCTTAAACACCTTTTAAACACGACATTTCTGTATGGAGTTTGACATAAAACTGGCAGTAGATAGGTACGCGTTTACCAAGTGTTTTTGTGGTAAGACCCTAACTTTTCACACCGAATATTTATAGCCTATACATACAATGTTCCAACTTCTCCCAAGTGTAATTCGATATCTTAAATCATCAACATCTCGACAGATAACCAACGATCAAAGTTTAATTACTGCTTGTTGGTTTTATGAAGAAATATGTGTTATTGATAAGCGTGGAAGTGTTAATGGGGCTGCACCACGCCTTCACACGCCCCCAACGCCCAGCACCTACGTGGTCATTATTTTCTTTAGAAGAAATCAACTTTACTCTCAATATAAGCTTGATGAAGATAATATTTAGTTTATTTTTCTAAGTGTAAATTGCTACGTTTCATTCATTCCAGAATAATGTTATTACGTAGAAACGATTGAAAATAACGACTATTTTATAAATGGGCCAGTTTACCTTCATGAGATGATTGCATTGCATCATATTTATTTAAGAGTAATAAGGTTTTCAACATTCGTTCAATTTTAGCTATCGGTATAAAAATAAGGCTGTGTGCCCAAGAGACAAAACGCTGCGGATAAAGAAAAAAAAAATGTAGTCAACATCATGGAATAAGTACTCGTATGTACTATTATTAATGGAATTAGTATGCACTATATTCATGGAATTAATATGCACTATATTCATGGAATTAGTATGCACTATATTTGACTATATTCTATTACATACAACAAATCAATGATTTAAAAAAAAGAAATTCAGATGTTCCAAAAAATTCAGTAGGTAGGTTTCGTACTTGTCTCAGATGTTTTTTTTTAGTTTAAATAACTCGAAAGCTTATGTTGAACTAATTTATTAGGTTCTCATCAATTTACTGTGTTCGTAAATATGTCAAGAAAGCAGTCGCCATGTCGATTTCGATTAAGTTTTTTACTTCACCATCAAGAGCAGTGAGCAAGCAATATTTTTTTCTTTTTAAGGTCAAGGATGCAAGTTTATAGCTTTTGAATCTGTCGTTTGATCGACCGCTTTAAAATTAAATAACGTATTCGAAATCGATAATGCTGGTCGTAAGTACCTACTTAGGTACCTAATAACGAATTGTTGTGCGGATTTCAGCATAGCCATCTGTGCCATAAAATAATAATTATTATATTGACAAAATTAAACGAGAAATTAAGTAAACTTCGTGTTAATTGAACACAACTGAATATTTTGTAAGTGTCAACCCATATTATGTGATACTATGCCAAACATGCCAATCAATGTGTGGAGCATTGCCTGTTTGCCATGCTATGTTGAAAGATAACACTTCTGCAACTCTTAAGCATTGCCAATGCCTCCTCAACCTAAGATGAAAATCACCAATACTTACTTAAAATCTTCACATGTAGGTACCTAGGTTTGTCTTTCCCTAAAGCCGGCGCCAGACATGGCAACAACATTTGAACACTTATTTGAACACTCTTATGAACACATGTGTGGCAGGGGTGTTTGAGTATTTCATCAAAGTTTGATCACATATTTCAACTTTGCCATTCGGTGCCGTTCTTTCGAGCGCACTTTAAAGCAACAATATTAGAACACTTGTCTTTGACTTGACACTTGTGAGGCAGGGGTGTAAGGCGCAGCAGTCTTGAGAATGCTGCATTGAATTGATGTCAAAGAGGCTAATATTTAACAGAGAAAGCCATTTCGCTGGTAAACACAAACTTAGACCTCGACAATATTTTTCAAAACATTACTTTAATATTTTGTTCTATCATCAATTTACCGTGAACACATCCTACAACCCTTATACCGAGGTAATATAGCGTTGCTAGTGTTGTAGAAAGGCACTTATGGCCCCGGCGCGTTTTTCCCGGCGTTATGGCGACTCCCGCCGGGCGCTGCAGGGTGCTCCGCCCCCACTTAACGCAATTTATTGCGCGACCCTTTAATAAATAAATAAATAACCGAGGAAAATTCAATGATATACAACCGCGCGTGCTGCTAGCCTGTTCTTCCACTCTCGATGAAACAACTCATGAAAAATTGCCGCAATTTCGGAAAAATGGATTTTTATTTACGTTTTAATTTAATGAGCGCAGGGAATTAGATCGAGAAGAAAATAAGTTCTATGCTTGTTTCTTGAACATTGGTGTTTATGCCAATTAATTAAGAAGAACTTTTGATACCTTAGAAGTTCAATCAACTCGTGTTTTCATAAGTGATCAGCGGGGCGAGCACGGCCTTGTGACATAACTCGAGATGCCTCCTTCTGATGTTTTATCACAGTTTAGTCATATAAAATGTGTGGCTCGAGCCATGTCACAGTAGGCCGTGCTGGCCCTGCAGCTGGTTATTTTCATCGAAACGCTTAACTTCTCCTGAAAAATGCCATAATCAACTTTCAGTTTATAGGAAACGGATTGGTGCAAACAGGAGAGAGGCTCTCCTTGTGGCTGACTTTCTTTACCAAACCACGCGAACTAGGCTGGGAATCAGCACTTTTCGAACGTCAAAATTACATAAGACAGTCCCCCAAAACGCCCACCCTTCACCACTTCCTAGTGCTTTAGGAAGAAGAACTCCCAATTCTAGTGCTTCATCATCAATCATCATCATCATCAAACAGCTAACAAAGCACACAATAACAACGGGAAGACTAATAAAAACGAGTAGATGTTTACAAAAGTAGTAACCAAATACGATATTTTTTCTCTATAAGCTAAACACTCTGAAATCATCACGAACCGAAACCAATGATCTTGAAACATATGTAAATCTATGTTCATTTATTTCTAAATCGCTCACGATTTGTTTAAGTAGGTAGATATCAGTGGTTGAAGTTAAATATATGAGAAGCTCGTAGAAAAACCGACACTAACTGATGAAAAAATATATAATGTAGATAATGTCACAGAAATTAATTGTTAAGCAAATGGACTACCTACTAACATAAATTGTCAGTATATTTAAACATAACTGTCATTCTCGACAGTTGTGAAATGATAAGCGTGTTATGAAATGGCTATAACACGGCAATTGACGTAAGGTGTTAATTTGCTCAACAATTAATTTCCCTGACTGTACTTTTCACGTTACAAATGATTTCCTAGAGGCTGGTAACGGGTTTGTGATACCTGAGTATCTTCAACTATGGATAATTCGTGATAATGTCTTAAATGGCCGGCGTTCTTTCCGCAAAAGGAACTCTCCGTGACTCAAAGAATGCCAAACAACAGCTGGACCATAGTCAGTCCCTGGAAGATAAAACTGAAAAAAACCGGCCAAGTGCGAGTCAGACTCGCGCACGAAGGGTTCCGTACCATTATCTATAAAAGACAAAAAAAAACACGTTTGTGGCATACAACAATCGTTTTTTTTTTAAACACATGTTTAATTATTTATTTTTAAAGTGAATATGTAATTAAATATTCTGTGAATATTTCAAGCGTTTACCTGTTGTCGTTTTCAATATCGAGTAAAAAAGAGCAAAAAAATCACGTTAGGTGTATGGAAATTAAATATTTATTTTATTCTGGTTTTTAGTATTTGTTGTTATAGCGGCAACAGATATACTTAATCTATGAAAATTTCAATTGTCTAGCTATCACGGTTCATGAGATACAGCCTGGTGACAGACGGACAGACAGACAGACAGCGGAGCCTTAGTAATAGGGTCCCGTTTTACCCTTGGGTACGGAACCCTAATTACTGAGCATTGTTCAAACCAGTTCTAGGCATTGGTAAGTAGGAACTTCATATTATTGAACTGTATCTTGCCGAATTGTCTTATAAACATTAGATACTACAAGTTCTATCACATTATGTATATCTAAGTATAATTGATTCGTAGATTTTAATCTAAAATTATACTTAACTGACACCTGTATTCGTGTATGTATATGTAAGTTATTTATGTTAATATTATCTTTATGTAATCGCTACGTCACCCACTGCGAAAAATGTTAATTTGATCATCTGTAGGTACATTGAATGTCGCATAGAAATATTCTATTTGATTATAAGCCATTATAATATGGAAAACAGGAACTTTAAAAACGGTTGTAATGTTTTTTATTTGACCGTTTAGATATTTTTGACAATTTAATCGTCTGACGTCGAAGTTTTAAATTCGTTTCATTTAGTTATTTTGATTAGATTGTTCCATACGAAATTATAATCGTAAATGTTACGTGTATTAATTTTGAATGGTGTAATTAAATTATAATTTTAATTAGTGTTATTGGGTTTTTCTATACCTATGGAATTTCTCGGTAGCGGTCCGGAGTCTGGATTTGTGCCCGGTTGATGGCAATAGCCTACATGGGACTTAAACAGGGGGCCAAGTCTACTAATTTACAAACGTGTCAGTGGTCTCACAATGATCAGTTTTGACAGATTTTGTACGGCTTATCTGTCAAAAACTGATCATTGTGAGACCCCTGACATTTTTGTAAATTAGTAGACTTGGCCCCCTGGCGAAACGTAGGTGTACCTACTATAGGTAATCTCTGCCCAACCCTTCGGGGAAACAAGGCGTGATATGTTACGTTAATTTTAATTAAATATAATGTGATAACAAACTTGTTACGAAATAATAATAAAAACTGATAAAGAAGATTCAGGAATAAAACATTAATGGCTGCGTCATATCAGGTGAGCACTATGTAGGTGACAAGATCAGCTAATTAATGTTTTCACAGCATCCCAGTTGGTACTGAATAATATAACGGTTCATTTCCTAGTCGTCGGGACATTGATATTTTCCAAAAACAACAGACAATCGGGTCTCGATACCGACGGAGCCGTACAAAAAGTACAAACTCATTAGTAAGGACCGACCGGGAGCGCAGGAATTAATGAAGGTGAACAATAATTTAGGGTTTAATTAAAAGTGCAGCCCCCCGCGGCGCCGCCTCCGCACCCCGCGCTCCCCGCCACACAATTATTATTTCTACATAATTTGTGAAAGCTGTAATTTAATAAAGCTCACTGCCAACCTTGTCTAAGATGGTTGGGAATTTGAAAATTTTGTTAATAAGGAGTTATGAGAGCAGCTTGTCTTTCGTAGCCTGCTTCTCTGATGAAATATTTTGTTGTTATATGTTTTCTTTGATAACCTTGTATTGTTTACCTAAGTACATACAAATTGTATTTGTTTAAATGTCATTTGATCTTCAAACGAAGATGGTATCAGTACAAAAAAAAAAAGATGACATTGCATGAAGAAAAAATAACTTTCAGGCTAACAATATAATGGAAAAAGTTCTGAAAAGTATTTTTTTTTATGAAGTTTTTATGCACGTCCTTAGAATTAGACCTGTTAAATAAATAAATACTTTATGAGCCCTCATCCCACTGGCTACCTGTACGTCGGTTATTTACAGCCCATTTTAAAACAACAAGTGATTTACAATTACCAAAAATACTTGAACAAGCAAACATTTTGGAGTGTCAACGTCTTTTCTCACCGGTATCGAGTTGAACAATGCGCATTGAGCTCGACCCCGAACTAAAAGAATGGCGATTATTCTACAAATCACTGTTATTACGGGACCACAATGGACTTGATGAACAAGGGGGATAAATAATAGCAACGCACCACCGATCGAGATGGATCTACTTTATTTCTATGAAGAATTACTTATGATATAAATATTACTCGCCGTAAAATGCCGCCATGCATTCGGAGTGGTACCTAAATTAATTAAATACAAAAAATATAAAAATATTTTGTCTCGGATTTGGTCTTTAAAGTCGTAAAAGAAATATTTCTGTATAATACACTCAGCATGTTGTACACACACTGAGCAATTACGAGTTCTTTATCGACATCCCATGAATGAGTTAAATGATGTTTCAGATACCAGCCCATTAAGAAACACGTGTTCTCTGAAGTTTTTCCTGTGTCTGTAATATTTCCCGGACACTTGCAGGTGCAAAAAGTAATATGTGATCAGTTGATCACAAATAACAATGCATCCGTGACACTATGTCAGGGCTGTGCGTAGCGGCGCGCGCGCACCACCCTTGACGCACAAAACAATGGCGCTGCGACGAAACCCGAAACCGAGCGGAAGTGCGCGGACCCCCGGGATGCGGCGATTTTCTTACGCTCGCGCTCTTTAAACTTTCAACAGCGGCAAAGAGGGCTAATGGGCAATAGCATTTTTGTTATCGGCGACGCATTGAAGTCAACTCGCGACGCTCATTGTTCAAGCGTATAATTATCCGCACATTCTTTTATTGTTGCGCATAAAATCAAAGAATATGTTATATTCATTTTCCCCTGACTTTTGACTCGGAGCGTATTGAGCAAACTCAATGGAAGACGGTTAAATGTTCTCACGATTTACTGCGTTCTAAGGACTGTTAGAGCTAAGACGCATTTTAAAATGACTAGGTGCTTGTAAATTAAACGACGGAAGTTCACTGAACAGCATTTATAACCTACAATTATAATATAGTAGTAACAGATATAGTTTTAAATGAAAAACAAAAATTTAATGTAGTTGAATCCGGCTGTTTATTTATAGCATTTTAGTGATACTAACATCATAATTTATAATAATACCCTAAGATACGCCTTTGTTTCGTTATCACCACCTTTATCTCACAACAAGTTAATCCTGTAAGATACCGGCTCACTTACAATACTTACAATATTTATTTGAATTGTACATCACTGAACGTAATACCAGCCCAACTCTGTCGATTAGAGGTGCTCCAGTCAAGTAGTCGAGGTCCATATGTCGAAGTTGAACAAGGTTTTGTCACCAAGTGCCAAGTACTTACTCCCCTAGGAAGGTTTTAGTCACGTGCGCGTACGTCAAGAGGTTAGATAATGCCTCCTTGTGTGATCATTTGATCACAACTCTAAATCGTTCATTGAATCATTGAGTATTTAAAGCTCTTGTAATGTCGTTGTGTGTTTAACATGTGTCGTCTAATAGTGTGTTAAATGCAGTATTTACTATGTACGCGGAAATGAGCTTTATACATATAGATAATATGATGCAAAATAACAACATTTAACAGCAGAGACTAATACATTTGTGCTGTCAAATCTTGTTATTGTTTGACCAAACTAACAGAAGAAAATCACATGACATAAGATGTGATAGCAGTTTAAATTGAGAAGACCCAATACCTTCTTTAATTATCATCAAAGACAAATACAGTTTTGTCATCAGAGGCGAAGGCGATTAACTGTAGCCAATTTTCTCGACATACATTCCAAACTCACCTAATAAGTAGGTACTCAAAATAATTTCAGCAAAGTTAAAAAGCCTTCTCGATATTATAGGCAAGTGGCACAATTATCATCTTACCCAGAGAAACAGCATAGGTAGCTCCATAATGTCTATTATGTAGGTGCATAATTTACATTATATCTAAATTGTATGTAATATAAATACTAGTTAAGCCCGCTCCAGCCTCCGACGGCGCCAATACCATACATTTACAATGTAATAAAACGTTAGCATCTTGTCTGGCAAGTTAGTTTCGTGTGTTAGACTACCTACCGAGAAACTTCTACATGTTAGCTTAATAGAACGTTTATATTGAAGTGAAAGACATTACGAAACATTGTTACGGCACACAATGACATTCATTGTTGTTCTCATAATGGAAAACCTCTTACTAAATATTACTGTTTTGGGATATAGGTATGACTTTGTCACTTATCGATTTAAGCCAGATTTCGTTTGAACAATTCTTCCAAATCTGCATCTGCCAGTTGTTCTGCCGAGGCGTCGTTTGATGAACTTTGAAGAGGAAAACATAAACTAAAAACTAAACTGACTAAAGCCGATGAGGATGCAAGGCTCCGGGCCATAAAAAAAAATACTATTTAAAAATCGAATACACGTGTTTGTATAACAAAAGAGTTTTTTGTCTAACAAAAAACAACAGTTGATTTCCATTCCCAACAAAGTGTTTGCATCTGTCAACTGGCAACACATTGACTTCATAATTTCCGATTTGTATATAGAGATATTAAATACCGTAACCATGGGCGGTTTAACCAGGGTCGAAGAGTAGTGGACTTTTTCAACAAATATAATTTGTTTGATTTGTAAAGAGTGAATGGTTGGCAGTAGGCCTGTATTACGTTGGCTCAGCAGTCATTGTTTGAAGCTCGCGGGTGTCCGCGGAACCCCGCCATTTTCCCCGCAGGGTTCTGCTAAAGACCCAATGCTATGTTAATTCTGGAGTCACCAAATGCCCTGTTGAATTTGTCAGCAAAGAATGGACTCTTGCCCTTTGAACGTCATTATTCGCGGTTCGACAATGTACCGTGAAATGTTCGTATTATGATTCAACACGAATTGGTTTCCGAACCGTATTTTAACCTCGCAAAAATATGATTCTGCAGTTTCATGTTTTGTTTTTTCTATTTTACTTTACATCACATAACATCGATTAGAAAGGTTGGATAAACAAATAAATGATTACCTACCATTTTGGGAAAGGCCTTCGGAAAATGTTTCTAGGCAGTTGTTCGAGTCGCTTTTTCCTTAGGTAATAATATTGCATTGATGTCTTATTTCTATAACGGAAACAGAGTTTAAGTCTGTAGATAATTTGGGAAGATATTGTGGTCTGTTATGTTCAATTAAAACGAAATGATCAGTGTTATGGTCGAGAGTGTGACCAATCGCGGCGGACGTGTCCCCCCGGAGCCGAGCTCAGTGGTCACAGCGTGACTCTCTTGTCACTCCCACCGAATTACAGTTATCATTTTAACTTTAATACTTACTTATATTTCCTATTTTTATTTGATATTTGTAACTAGTACTGGGGGCCTACCACCACCGCTTACATCAGTATTATTTTAATCTTACTTCGTGGGGGAAAGAGATGGAGCTATACGCCCTGTAGAGCTTCAACTCTTTCCTACACTGAAGTAATATTAATATAATACCTACTGCTGTAAGCGGTGGTGGTAGGCTACCCTGTACTCATCTTCTTCAGCTGTATCCGGTTAGACTGGACGACCCCAACCCAGTTGGAAAAAGGCTTGGCAGATACTATTTGTACCTATCTTCTAGGGAAAACAGGATCAGTTTCAGCTTCCTCCTGATCATGTGCATCATGCACGTGACCTAGATGAAGCTTAAGCTGAAGCGGTCAGAACAAGTTCAGCAGCATAGATATTGAAACCGCTGGTATATGATTATTAAAAAGTCGGGTGAGCGTTTGGCTCTTTTAGCTTCTGTCAAATAAAGGAGTAGATCGGTAGGTACCAACTTACCTATGTTAGAAGACAGGTAGATACGATTACGGTTTTAGTCGGTAAAAGTCTGACACGCCCTTCCGCTCCGCCCAGAGCGAGAGAAGTCATTTGATGAATACCCACACTCAAAAAAAAAAAAAAGCTAGGAAAGATAGGTAAGTATCAGCTAAAAAAAAAACTACTGGCAAAGGCTTAACATATCCAGAAGGTAGGTACCTAAAGGGCGTGTTGTTCAGGAAGGCTTCCTTTTCCTATACCTTCTTCTTTATGAGTGATGGCTCAGTATCAATAAAACTTCATCTACACACCTTGTTATAAAGATAAAGTTAAAATCATAGGGTTACGAGGTTACAGCACAGAAAATACTCTTACCTAAACTTCAAGCTGTTATTTATTAATAACATCTGTTTATATTTAGAGTTAAAATTTGTTAAAATACGATTGTCTCTAACTATATCACGTTGTTGTAAATTATTTGGTTTTTACATAGGTACAAAAGCGGTCGTGGCAACTGAGCGGGCGCTTCGCCGTCGCCGCACCGACCAGCGGGGCGCCGCCGGCGCAAGCCCCTGCATAAATACAACAAATATCGAAGAATACATTTGAATACGTATGTGTTATTTACTAAAATTAATTTATTCATCCTTTCGGATGAAACCTCTGGCGCTTCCAATAACTGATATCTGAACGCCGATAACAGATATCTTATGATTAATTCAACTTGATCCTTGTTTCTGCTTGTTTTTAATTATGAAGGTATGGCTAATGTACGTCTGCACTTGTGTCGAAAGCTTATTTTATTTCTGTTTTCCATTGGGGCTGTTTGTTCATATCAGTCTTGCCGAGCACCAGGAACCTATGTAGATTAATAGGTAGTTCCATGGTGCTTGCTTAGGTTGGAAAAAAGCCATCAAATCAAAGTACGAGAGAAAACGTTTTTGCTTTTTACCCGACTACGGCGAAGAAAAAAGGAGGGTTATGATTTTGACCGGTATGTATGTATGTATGTATGTATGTATGAATGTTCATCTGTTCCCTCCTATCTTCTAAACCACACATCACAATTTGACAAATGAGGTATCGTCTTGATTGTCCGCTGGTTATAGGCTATGTGACGTCACATTATAATAGCGCCCTCTAGAGGACATAAAGTCAGGAACTTAAAAAAAAAAATTGTTTAATCGTACTATGTTGGGTATCAAATGAAAGAGCTTAATGAGCACATTTCAAAAATATATATATTATAACTCCAAAAACATTAAAAAAAAATTAAAGTAATAAAAACTAAAACCCAATTTTTTTTACATTAAAAAATCGAAAGGTGATAAGACTGCCTCGTTGGTCTGCTACTGCTGAGCATGAGGTCCTGGGTTCGATTCCCGGGTCGGGAATGTTATTGGGTTTACCATCTGGAATGTCACAGTCGCAGCTCGGAGTCTGGATTTGTGCTCGATTGATAGCATTAGGCTCGCCCCCTATTACATGGGACTTAAACTAAACTGGTGAAATGTGGGTGTACCTACTGATGTTATGTTTAGTTATAAAACCTAACGAAATTAATTACTTACCTACATCGAGATATAAGTACTAACGTACTAGAGAAGACACCGTAAACACCTACTTTGTCTCGTTCAACTGCGGCGATCGCGCCGCAGTTTGTCGAAGAAAACGCGTAAGTGCCGTGATTTACATGGCGCTTAAGACCTTTTTGCCGAGAATAAATACACTTCCGCAGCAAATCTAGCACTGAGGTAAATTAGGTACGGTTTAGACGAATTGTTATTATTTTAGCGCTGCAGCGAACTAAAGATTCAATACGAAGAATAGGACAATTCAGTTATTTGACGTAGCTTCTCTAGTACGTTAGTACTTATATCTCGATGCTTACCTACAATTTTTTGAAGATATGAACTCTCGAAAAATTTTAGGTAACAATACAATATAATATACAATATACAACATTTTATGACAAATCGAAGAATGCGTAGCTTGTTTTGACCACAGGTCGAATTAATTATTCTTTAAAGGATCCCCTATTACGGAGCAACTTTTTCGTCTCTTCACAAATTTTGTCCTTAGTATTTATAAAGGATTTGGTATGGCATCATCATTATCTTGCCTTTATCCCACAAATCGACCGTTGAAATAAAAAGCTGAACCTCTTTTGGAAAACGCAAACGTTGTCGTAACCATGTCTTCAATGCTCAAGATAAGTCTGAAATAATTAGATTAATATATTGATAAGTCAGAAATAATTAGACTATTAGTACACCGTCAACAATCCGATTTATCGGGCAACATAATAGCTATGATCACACTAAGGGTTAGCCCGCTCGTTCATTGGACGTGTCCATTTGAAAGAGCTAGGCTACTTCATCGTTCTAAGAAACTATTGATAAGTAGGTAGGCACCTAAATACCCTCTTTTTAATAAACCTGTGGGATATTTCGGATTATCTTCTTCTTCTCGTGGTCATCTTCAGCAACTTAAGACAAGCTCATTAATTTTCAGTGTAGAAAAAACAGTGCGAATTTACTCGCATTCATAAAGCTTGCAATATATACATGCATATAAATTGCATCCTCTTTGCTGGATTCGTTTTCTCCTCAACGGGTCGTTATTTCTCTTGACATTTAAAAAAAAATATGTAAGTATGTTTATCTATATTAGTATTTACCTATACTTGTATTTTATAGTTATTTTCGAGCTATCTATCTCTTATGTTGCAACTGTCATGTTTTGTCTCTGTAACACCCTAACAGTGCGTTAGCACTAGCGAAACATTCACAAAAAAAACATGTTGAAATCTCTAGTTCCTGTTAAAAATTGTATGGAACATTGACAGAAAATAGATATTTCAACATGTTTTGTTGTGAATATGTCGCCAGTGCAAACGCACAGTAAGGTAGACAAGTCCGCCTTTGTACAGTATTATTTTACTTGTGCATATTTGAATAAATAAATAAAATAAATACTTGGGAGGGTACAACTACAATTATAGAATGAGATTAACTCAGGATTTAAGCTCCAGGATAAACTAGCGAAAGCTCAAATAAAGAGGCGAAATGAAAACGACCACGTACAAAAACAAACTCCCGAATGAAATAATTTTGAGACATACGGGTACTACTACCTTAGTACGTAAGTAGTTACTTGTGTAATTGTAAATCTTGTTAATCGTATTTTTTCGGGATATATAATACAAGTTACAGTACACTTATTACACTGTAAATAATTTATGATCGAAGTTAATGTTCAGTTTCCGCACTTGGCCGTCGCTGTTCAGACAAATTGGTCAATTAATCATTGTTTAATGTCGCTTCCACCATCTAATCGGAGAGTAGGTACACGCTCGCTTCATGTAATGGTTTGTATACGTCTGTTTTAAACGATAGACTAATAAGTTATGATTTTACATTGTTTTAATTGGGTAACAACTTTTTGCTCTCAATTTTTTGTAGCGTTAGTTCTCAACAATTTTAACGACAATACCCACACCCTATCTTTTTCTGTGGTAAGAGTAAAAAAAGCCTACCTATAATAAATAGGGAACTACTAGATAACTAAGGCATTTATTTCCTGACGATGTAGCAGCATTCTTCCAAACTGCATTCTCTATCCATTTGCGAAAACGTAATAATTTATTTATTTATTTTTAAGGCTCCAAGTCCCAATATACCAAATTATTACAATATAATTATACACAAAATAAGTAAACACAATTCATTCATCATAATAATATTGCGAAATATACATGGCAGCCGTAGGTATAGACATTCATGTTCCCAATTCGCAGTGGTTATACAAGTGATGTTTATAACTTTATTTTTAATTCATTTTCCCTTAGCAATTTCGATAACCAATCCCTTACTTATCTACTTAGGCAGCAACTTGGATGTCCAATGTCTGAATTGTAAAAAATTCAACTCATTTTTGTAAGATTTTCAAAGTAACGATACCTGTCTAATAAAACCGGTCGAATAATCCATATTGAACATAGTCTACGTTATCTATTTACCACTTTTATTATGTATTACGTGAAGGTATAAAGCCCAGTAATTGCAATCATAAATATCTCGCCTGCGCCATTTATAACCGGCCTGGGTCCATCTATTAGATGGCTGTCGGTACCCCATTTTCACTTACGATGTTATTTATTTACTTCTCTGCCTTCTTGTGGGTGTGAGCAATTGTTTCGTGGTCTCTGTGGGGAAATAAACAACTGTTATGTAAGGTCGTGGTGATAATCGAGTGTTAAAGGCTTTGTTGTTTTTTATTGAACATCATCATCATCTGCCTAGTCTTTTCTCAATGTTGGGGTCGGCTTCCAGTTTAACCGGATGCTGCTGAATACCAGTATTTTACATGGAGCAACTACCTATCTGACCTCCACAACCCAGTAACTGGGTAATACGATACACCTGTGCAAGACTGGTTGTCAGACTTTCGGGCTTCTGACGACCCGAAACGTTGGTTGTTTTTTATTGAACATAATATTGTTAATTCAAAATTGGTGAGAAAGCGAATATTGAACGCCTGCCTAGGATACTTACTCGTACATACTAGGTGCGTTTTGTTATTTTTTTACTACATATTAAGACCAATTAAACCGGTAACCGAACTTGTTTGGACGGCATTTTAAAGAGCAAGTTAGTTCATTTACAGGCTAGGCGATTTAGACACTTCATCCTTCAAGGGACCCAAACGGTAATCATATCATAGTCATACTGAACCAGTTTCTCTACAAAAAACATATTATCTATTCCGTGACATAAAAAATAAAAATAATAATAAATATCTTTATTTCCCGAAAATACAGATACATTTAGTTTACAATTTTGACAATACTGTAGAGTACATTAACATAAAACATTTGGACGCTGCAAAAATCTGTACACAATAGATTAAACTCTGTCTCTTAAACTAGGGGTATCCTGTATCATACACATAAACACACACAATAACACAACCACACACACACACACACAATATAACCGATTCGTGAAACAGGGAGAGAGTAGGACCTACGAGTACCTCCTTCAATTACTTCGTCCATAGTGCACTAGGGCAGTCAGCCCCTCTCTAAAACCTGCTGATTTTAGCTGAATCTTTTTACCACAGCCCAAGCTAGGTATTTTCTCGTATGTGGAGGTCGTCTAATACTTACGATAAAATAAGATAGAGAACGGTAGCTTCTACCATAGAATGAAACTAACGGTCAAAATGGTTTCAGTTACACTTGTGTTTTGTTTTCTTTTTTCATTGAACTTACATATTGTTTATAGCTATAGCTGTCACGTTTTAGCATGGCAGGCAATAACGGTCATTGACCTATATTTTCTTAGCATTTTTTATTTCAAAACGTGTGTTCAATACCGAAAAACCACACATAGTTTATTGTTTGGGTTCCTACTGAGATATGTTAGGGCATTGCCCTTGCCCTAACATCTCTATTGCCATGCTAAAAAGTGACAACAATAGGATTCTTTAAGACTTTAGTACTTATTTTGATGGTAGCACTTATTTCGAGAAGAAAAGCTCTTGTTTTACTGTTATAGCCAACCGAGTTAGGAAAATTGCAATTCAAAATAAAAATATGTGTTAAAATTTTTTGAATTTGGATTAGGGGAGTCTTTAGAAAAAAAGTCTTCAGTGTTGGAAGAACGAAGTCTCACCCATTGAGACTACTCACTAGGTACATCGCAGTTGCATACACTTTTATGGCTTCTCCTTTTAACTTAACTTCTTATTATATTATAATACTTGAGTATATAACTACAGTTTATGTATCATACGACATAAATATTTTGCTAAAGTGGGCGGTCGTTAAGGCGTGGCTGTCCGGAGCCCCTCCTCAGATACACACCCACTACGAAACAGGTTCGCAATTACACGTCGCTGTGGATTTAATAATGCTCTTTACATACTAAAATATAGTGTACAATATACCAGTAAAAGAACACTTTCTGTTACTATAATAAACATAATGCCATTACGTGTTATCATCGTTTTGTTATTGATAGATATCATCCTTGTAAAGTCAACCGCATGTCAGGGTACCTAACCTACCCTGGGGTGATGTGAATTGTCATGTCATTTTGTTTGCTCGAGAGAGGCTGTGTCGCATCTTTTTCGGCAGTTTTGGTGCGACGAGGTTTAAGCATGATGACGCACATGCACATCGGCACATAATAATAATATTTAATTAAAGTGACACTTGTCGTGATATTAGATTATCGATCCTGACTTATGCTTTCTCTTGCAAGAGACAGATGTCGTAGTGTATTTTAATTTCTCCCATTAGGTAGGTAATGTTCTTATAGAAATGAATGGATAATAATGGACACTACAGTAGCCCTGTTTTATCCAACACTGGCGTAGCGGTCAAGCGTTTGGACCTGAAATAGTATTTTTTTTTTAAAGTGAAATCTCCGCGAATTTATTATGTCTAAATATGAAACAATATGTAATTCGTTTTAATAAGAATAAGAAAAGTTTTGAGAGTTGGCCCTCAAGCTGACAAGTGCATGGCATAATAATAATAAAATAATAATGTAAAAACTAAAAGATTTGAGTACTAATACTCAAATCTTTTAGTTTTTACATTATAACTCTAAAACTCTTCAATATAAAAGTTAAATTACAGAAAAGTGTTTTATTTATTCTGGTACCGTCATCAGCGCTTCGCCGAGGCTTGACAGTAGGTACACCTTGTAGAAAACAGGAAATAAACAAGCAAGCGTTATTGTACGTACCTAAGACGTAAAGATAAATTTTAGTTTAGTCGGTCCTTCGATTCGTAATTGTCGACTGACGTAATTTTAGTACGTCGATTGACGTAATTTTAGTAGGCAAGTTTGACAGGACTAAACTAAAATTTATCTTCAGTCCTTTTCTTAGTGAAATCGAAAGAAAAAGATGCACTGAACTTAAATTTAGTTTAGTTTGTAAACAACAGAATCGGCACAAATGTTGTCAAAACAATTTGCAAATTCTCCGTCACCAATCTAAAGAGCTGAATATAGACCGTACTACCAAAGCGCCAATGACCAGCAGTTAGTTCTCAACACGGTGGACTATGTGGACAGATATCCATCACATTTTTAATGGTAATGTATAAGGCTCGCCATCTATTAGATGAGACCTTTTACGTACTATATATCTAAAGATAACTGGCGCAATAATGTGTGCACTGTACAAGTGTACACCTCTTTCCTACCTACCTATGCTGTGCTCATGATTACATAAGATAGGTAATCATAGCGAGAGATAGGTATTTCTCGACAGCATGTGAACCCAAGTCAGAGGTTCACGGGCGGCTTTAAAACTCTGACACCAGGTTAGTCACTGACCACCCTGCCACGGGTTGCGGGTAAGTCCGAAAGGGCTACCGGGACCTTGACCTTGCAACTGAAGGAACAACGGTGGGTTTTAGTCAGTAAAAGTCTGACACGCCCTTCCGCTCCGCCCAGAGCGGGAAAAGTCTTTGGAAGAAGTACCACAATAAAAAAATAAAAAAAATCACTGACCACAATAAAAGAAAGAAGATCATGGCGATCTTTCTACTATCTTCACTTTCACTGTAGGTCAAAGGAAGTATTTAAAGGAAGTGATTGTGCAGGTAGAGTTTGTCTCATATAAAACTACACGCCCCTCCACAAAATTTTCCATACAAACATTTGAAATATGTATGCAAAAAGCAGTGGAGGGGCGTGCAAGTAAAAGATCTCTACCTTTTGTAAATACCAATATTCTAAAGCATCCAAGACAGCAGCTGCATTCACCATTTATTTACAAAGACCGCAAAAATGTCTGCTCCATTTAAATCCTTTTTTATCAACGACATCACTTAGCATAGAATTTGCACATCTAGTCGTCATAAATGCTCATTCGTTGAGAGCGCGTGCGACGACGGGAGATCTCTATATGTGGTCGCGACCACCGCAGCGCAAGTCACCGTGTGCCGTCAATGATCCTTCACAACTATGCGCGCACGCAGCTGTCATGATGGCCGTACGACTCAATGAATGTTATTGGCCGTAATAATAATAAATCTTATGTAAGACTTGCGATTATACCTCGTAATGAAAGCAGTTTTTGGAGTTTATCTACGTGGGATATAGAACTTAGGTACCTACCTAAGTGAAAAAAATTGAGGGTGGACTATGCCTACCAATAGTACAAACCGACTTACCTACTTATAAAGACCAGTCTGTCCCAGCCACCTTTTTAAGGTTGTCGGTCCACCTAGCTGGGGGGCATCCCCCACTACGCTTGCCGATACACGGTATTCACTCCAGGGCTCTGTGGCCATCGGTCCTTCGACAAACATGGCCCACTGCCACTGCATAAAATATAGCAATATTAGTCCATTCCGTCGACCTTCCTCTACCTAGTGCCTACGGGAATCTCGGGATACGCAAAAATAGGATACTGCGTCTGCGTATAGTAGGTACCTACATGACATACATGATCAGGCTATAATGTGCCCACTACCGGGACACAGGCCTATACAGTGGGCTATAATCTACCACGCAGGCCCAGTGCGGGTTGGTAGATGTCACACGATTAACAACGTAACATAACCTATAGATTCACCCATTTCTTGTAATCAGCAGGTGCTTTATTATATACTAGCTTCCGCCTGCGGCTTTGCCCGCGTGGTATGTCGATAAAAAATTGCCTATGTTGTCTTCCCATGTGCAAAATTTCATCCATATCCGATATCCGTTCAGCCGTCTTAGCGTGAAAGCGTAACAAACATACAAACTCACTTTTGCAGTTATAATATTAGTTAGGATTAGTTAGGATAGTCAACACCAAAAACTAGTCGCTCCATGTAAAACATGGTATTCAGCTGCATCCGGTTAGACTGGAAGCCGACCCCAACATAGTTGGGAAAGGCTAGGCAGATAGATAAAGTCAACACCAAAAACAAATATTTTTTTCAATGTGATAGTTTCAAAATTATAATATTATTAATATAACAATTTGTGTAAAGGAAATGTCTTCATTTATAATAGTCCGAAATAATATTAGTTAATTTTTATTTACTAAAAACATTTCTCATTTGCTTTTGATGTTGACCGTGCCTGCATTCTAATTATTCATTAAATTATGGCTCTAACCTTTACCCAGGCAACCTGTAGGACTACCTTTTCTAGGCTGGGTTTGACCAGTATATCCACCCACCCAGCACCCACTCAAGCAATCTGTGGTTCTCATACTATGTTCCAGTTTAAAGGGTATGAGTGCCAGTGTAATTACCAGTGATCGGAATAGGGTGAGCTAATCTATCTAAAGTTCGAAAAAGAACAGAGACAAATTGAAGACGCCTTACGACAAAATATTTTTTCGGAACTAATGTCGGGATTTCGGGAGTACATTTAATATAAATGCTAAAGGTGTGGAGGGAAATTAGATGTCATGAACTGAAATTCAAACCAACACCTCGACCCCCTTTATAAAACCCTTAAACCCCTAATACTCAACATGTAGGTAATTTTTTTTTCATATTTTCATACAAAAATTATAAATTCCCTAATAAAACACGTCGAGGGGGCACTCCCAGCGCGACTCTGTTCTTTGAACTTTAGGTAGAAGCTCACCCTTTTCCGATCACTGGTAATTACAGCCCCCTTGTCTTCACATAAGATATTTCAACTTTGTCTCTAAGGTAAGGTAAGGAGTAAGGTTGCAGATGTCAAGTCCATAAGCAATGAATGGTCTACCTATTTGACCATTTGTATAAACATCAATAGGTACCCATAATGTAGCAGTGTCCACATGTAAGTACTTAATTATTCTCCTGCCCTAATCTCAATTCCTTTTTGGGTCAGCAGGGCTTTTATTTTGCACATTTGGTACCTACACAATTAATCATTTAATCACCCCGTTGATTTTATCAACTTGATGAATGACCACGCTTTAATAGCTATGTATCACCTGATAAACTTTCATCATAACTGAGCTGATTTTCATCATCCTCATTACCTCATACAACAATAATAAACTTTGTACACTACGTTTGAATAAATAAGTAATATAGTTCAAGAATTCTTATTACCTACTCAATACTCAATACATTTATTGCTTCCACATGTGAACTTAGGTGGTAGGTTAATAAGACTATTCTTACAGAAATATCAATCTGCCTTGCCTTTTCAAAACGATGTTGGGGTCGGCTTCCAGTCTAATCGGATGCAGCTGAATACCAGTATTTTACATGGAGCGACTGCCTATGTGTCCTCCACAACCCAGTAACTGGGTAATACGATACCCTTATTGGTAAGACTCGTTGTCAGACTTTCGGTGTTCTGACGACCCGTAACGACTGTCAAAGTTTATTACTGCTTTCACTTACAGCCATAGTTTCTTATTTCACTAGCAGCCTCCTGAAGGGGAGGGGGCAATCGTATTCATACTTTCATAGAGCATGTATTTACGAATAGAAAATCTATTACAAGGATTAGACCGGTTGACAGATCTCTGAAAATCTGGATGATCCGATCGGCTCTGACGTCATACTCATGACGTCAGAAGCCAAAGCCCCGAAAATGTGCAAATCATAGTCAGATACGGAACGTGATTCGAGGAAACTCTCGATCGACTAAAAAATAATTGCTCTCATTCAAGGTCAAGACTACGACATAATATGCGCAAATCTTCTATAAAAATAAACTCGCAACGAAAGAAATACCGGACTAAAGTACCAAATTACGCCCGAATATGGCCAAGTAAGTTGCCTCATTCAGCTGTTAAGTACGTAATAATCAATTAAAACACAAATAACTACTGATGAAAGTATTTGTGAAATATACAAAAAAGTATGAATCAGTACCCACGTCGTCGTTGCGTTTCCATAGCCGAGCGCAAGATACTGAATCATCACAATAACAGTTATTTGTCGTATTTGAGACCGCTAAGTAGATGCCCCATACAGACACAATGTACCAAGCCCATGTACCCATACAATATTATGAGCACAATCATTTCGCGAGTGTATTGTTAGTTAGTTTAATGATTTGCGAGGAGTGGCCGTTGCTCAGTGAGTCGTGCCGTGAATTTAGTCAAAATGTTTCAGCCTCGGGTCATGTTAACGTTCATGGAAGTGCCGAAAACAAGAAACATGGAATCTGGGAACCCTGAGGAGCGGTTCAAGTTGATAACGACAGGACAAGGAAAGGTACATGATAGTTTTCATCTTTCATCTCAACTTACAATACGGCCGATATAACTTGGCAGGTCTGAACATAGGCTCTGCGAACTTTCGCGCATGTTCTCTCACGCACACTCGCCTCTCATGTCACCATTTGGTTCCTAAACGATGTTACTACGCCGTCCTCTGCGCAAAGATCGGAAATTCCAAGTTATATCGGCCGTATTTTAACCATGTTTCGCGGGTCAACCGAACTTCCCGTGTTCGGCAAACCCGCGAAATTTAAATTTTTACTGCATAAAAAGTGTAACGCTCTTTTTTTTTTAAAATTGGATGAGGTTGGTATTTAATGAGTAGGTACTAGAAGGAATCGGTGTTTAAAAAATGCTACTGTTTGTAAAGATATTAATTTCTTTAGAAAAGTACTCTTCAAACCGTAAATTATGACACAAATAGTAAATAGTAATAGTAATGTTTACACTTTACACTCACTCGGATCAATAACAAAACAAACTTTTATGGAACATTGAAAAACAAAACTATTCAATCAATAACTGGAATCTAAGGGTATCTGTCACTCAAGCATTAGTTACGCCTAACTAAAATGTAACAAGGCTTTTGTCAAAACTGGTCATGGAAGTGACAAAAACTCTGAACAAAATAAGAAGAATAAGAAGCATGTGCGCGCCCAACGTCTTGTTTACGAAACAAACTTTAGGCGAAATAATAGCGTAGTGAAATCTGTGGCCCACCGTGACGGAACTACATAATATAATAGAGGTGCCCCATAAATCACTATTATAATGAATATTGTCCTTGGTCAGTCATCCGTTTTTATACAACAAGATAATTTAAAATTGGAATAATAAGATTTTGGTGACATTCGTAGAACTTGTGGTGTGTTTTGTTAAATGGTCAGAATAACCGTTAGGTACGTACTTACGTACTTTGCTTTTTTTTCTTAGAGTATAATTATATCGGTACTTATCTTACTTTTACGCGAACTCCTAGACAATATTTCTAGACACAACATGAGCAAATAAGTAGGTATGTAAATAATACTAAAGAGCAGGACAAATTAAAACCATCAAACCATACTCTATATATACCCATAGATGGAACACCCATCTTTTTGCGTCAGAGCTCGAAAAGAAAACAGGTCAAGGGCTTTGGATTACCTACATTAGTGCTGACTATCCTTAGGCTACGGCTTGTAAAATCCCTGGAGCGGGAGCGGTAGCGGGCTAGCGGGGTATATACTTAGTGGTGTTCAGTGAACAACATTCATACAATTTAATTATTGCTCAAGTAAAGAAAGAAAAAACTACTTTTATTATAATAAAACCTCAATTCACGCGAGACTAGTGAAATATCAAATAATAGATATCTATTTTATGGAGAATAAAGGTTTGAAGATTTAAAACGTTAACTTTGTGCGAATCATCAATGTAATCAGCCTATAATGCTCCCACTGCTGGGACACAGGCCTCCTCTCGGTCAGAGGGAGGGGGCCGTCGCGGGCCCAGTGCGGGTTGTTAGATGTCACATATCTTCGAATTTTTGGTACTAGAACATGCTGGTTTCTTCACGATGTTTTCGTTCACGATTTTGAGAGCAGTGGTGAAGAAATAAATAAAATAATCTAATACACAAAGTAAAGCGCCTGTTTGAGTGCGACACTACCTACGAGTTACAACTCGTAGATAAATCGCGGCCGTTACCTGGGGCACCACTGCTGTGTGTTGTGCGAATGTGCTGGACATAGGTCCATACACATTATAATGGCTAGAATACCATATACCAACCCCCGTCAGGTCTTTCTTCTAAAACACCACAACAGACTCCATGCTCATTAATGTACTGTACGCATCAACACGAGGCATAATGTACATTATGCCTCGTGTTGAGCTAAATACTTAAGTAGGTACCTAGACAGGTAGTTAGAAGTCTATGTAGTTCAGTGTAAGCCAAATTATAAGCCTAGCCTGGATTTCACTAAACTTCAGTACCTACCAAAAAATGTGTACTTACCAATTCAAAAATCGAATCAAAACAACAGCGATCAGTGAACTCAACTCGCGCGTTCACTTGTTTCCCGCTTAAATCCTCGCTCGACACAATGTCGTAACCTTAAAACAGCTGTTTACGCAATCGATAAGACCGAGGTGTGGAGACAGCAAACAATCGCCCCGCGCCGAGCTTTACATGTTTTCAGTCAAAACATTCAGCATTCTGAAAGTTCCCTTCATTCGGAGGGGAACTGAACGAAAAAGCGTTCGATCGGCATTCGTTTTTATTTTTAAATACGAAATAGAGGTCAAGTTTAGCGCCGCTATTAAAAGTAACTGACCGTGGGAAATAAATGTGGTATCATAGGAACGATTAATAAAGCCAAACATTGGACCTAAATTTTAAAAGAGTGTGTACAGTGAAGGTGTGTCCACTTCGAAATGATTTCGTACCTCAGTAGTGAGTGACCGCACCCGGCACAGTAGAAGATACCCACACACAACTCGAAAGCGAACTCATATTTTGTTTTTGGCACCGCGGGTTCTCACCAAATCACCGATTGAATTTAGAAGTCATGTTTAGAGAATTTCATTAACCTACAGTAGATATCTGTAGTCGTAGATTAATCCGGGACCGAAATTGAAATAATTTTGTGTGATTCGAGTTATAAAAAAAATCTTTCTGCCGTTTCCCGTAGCACCATCCAGACTTTAAAATGTCATAGTACATTGAATAAAGATAGTAGAATTAATATAGAGGCCGTAGTTGTTTATTTGAATACATAAGTGTCAATAGTTACCTGCGTATGTAACGCACAATTCATTAAGAAACGCAAGAGCTTCCGTAAAACAAATATTCAGCGTTTACTTTCAGAGTTTCAGACTATTTGTAGCTTCCCGCTTCAAAGTCATGGCGCTCCTTGACGCACACTCACTGTTATGAACGAAACGTTTTTATTATAATCGGTCTTAGTTTTACAGTACCTTCCACGTTTTATCGAACTGATAAATTGATAACGTATCATGGATATCTACGTTAGTGGTGAATGGGACGACCGCGGATAAACATTTCACCGAATATATATAAACTACATCTTAAATCATTAAAAATTAGTAGAATGAGTGTTTATACACAGTAACAAACGTTTTAGTGTAGTTTTGTGTCATTTTTATTAAGTTAATTATTTATAATGTCGAAGGACACCGAAGGAAACGGGTGGCAATTGAAACCCGGAGACAAGGAGAACAAGAATAAGTTGCCAGACCCGTTAAATGGAGATTTTCAGCAAACTCCAGAATCAGACACGTAAGTATTCCATTCTAATATAAACTGTTAATAAAATATATATCTTAAGAACAAATAAAATTGAAACACAATTTGCGAAAACGGAACCCCAAGTCCGAATGACACTGAACACGAATTGTTTCAATTGATCAGCAACTCTTATTAATTATGAACAAGTCAGACGCGCACTACTGTTTTATTATATTACTTCATATTTATACCACGTATTAGAAGCAATATGAAATACACTAATTCGCCGGGACTGATTAAACATGATCTCATCATGTGGAACTAGAACGCTCTCCCATTTTTCGGCGACACCATGAGTTAAAAATAAACGATGCCCGAAATGACTTTCGATTTTAGTTCCGGAATGTTACGTTTTATGATAATACTTAACTATATAGTTTTTCAAGATATATTATAAATTAGGCTATTATCAAAATTGTTATCTGCACGTGTATAGCGTGAAAATCGATTGGATTAAACAAGTATTTTGCATGTACCTGTATTTTCCTTTGTTGCTGATAGCGAACCATATAATTTATAAACAAAGGGCTTTCATGACAAACCAATGTCATCATTATGTACCAACATTTATTAGGGCTTGAGACGTCCCTAGCCTATCTTTGATTTTTGACATAACTCACTTTTTAGCTGTGGTACTCCACACAAATTCGAATACCACTACCTGCCTTGTAAATAACAGTGACAGGAACTTACGAGTATTAGAACGTATAAAGTCGTATAAACGCGATTACTCTTTACTGAAATCGGTTAAAAATTCAGTAGATACCTTTGCCCACACTATAAACTCCGTAATAATGAACGATTCCGGGTTCAACTGTGGCCTTGATCCTAACCTTGGTCAGTGCAAACACCACGTGCATTTGGTGTGGGACAGATACATAAACACTGTAAATCAAACTGTCTAAGTGTTTATCGTTAGAAGCGTAGGCAGAAAATAGTTTACAAATACCATTAGATGAACATTCTTTTAGCGGAAAAAGTCTGCATCTCGTTATGCATAGTCAGCCTATACTGGTCCCACTTCTCACTGCTGGGACTCATTCCTCGTCTCTGTGACACCTCGTTGACCCAGTGAGGATTGGTTTAATACCTGTCTCATGTCTTCAAAACTGACACGGCTTTAGGGAGGTGCTAGGCTATGATCTAGATAAAGCTACAACGTTTTGAGAGGTTCATCACCCTGGCTTGTTGTCGGGATGATGAATCTGTAGCTTCATTAAATTCTGTATGTAAAAGTCTGAACTACGGTAAATGCTAAACCATTCCAGTGAAACAAAAAATACATTTTTTCGGGGTAATACCATTAGTTTGGTATATGCTAGGTTTTATTTGACGACCAGTATTGGATTTGGAAATGAATAATCAGTGTTAAACGGGATGGAGTTCAAGTCCAAAAATCATGTGGACTATAGAACTTATCTTTTATATCAAAATTAAGCGAATCAAATGTATCATACCTATTAATGATCGTATCTTTTTGTAGAAGTTCAGAGCCAGATGCCTCAAAACAGGATGAAGTTCCAAGTATACCTTTCATTACACTGGTGAGTTTTCATGCTATACACCATTACCATCATCGAATCTTAGTAAGCAATACAGTAATACTGCTCCACATTATATATTACCGAGGTGTATGGAAGAAGACATGCTGCTGCAGCAACCCCTTTAAATGATGATCAGAGAGCTGTATGACACTTTCGAGAAGCCTGTCACTAAAACATAAATACCTACTACATATAAGTCTCAGACCGAAGAAGAAACCATATAGATATAGCGCTGCGAACAATACAGTGAAGCATGCCGAAACGACTACTCCGCTCTGTACATACAACCCCAGAGAGAATCAGGACACAATTTACCTTTCACCTTGTCTGTGCGTAAAACAAGGTAGTTTATCCTTCCAACACTATCGATCCGTTTCGGCTCATGCTTTTACCTAATTAACTTTCAAGCCATGAACAGACACTTTACTGCGGGCATTAGTAAAGTCAGGAATAGAAGTGGAATTTTCATGTAACCATTACGGTTTATCAGCTAAATACGAACGTGTTCAGGATTGGGAATCGTTTGTGGTAGTAAAATTTGAAAAGGGATGCAATACCAGCATCCTAATAGCGTAACACACTTTTCAATCAGAATCTGAATAATTTTGAAGGATATTGCTAATTGATTGCTTAAGAAGCAATGTTCGAAAAATTTGTCTGATCAACAACGTAAATAACGCAATGAATGTTGATGAACTGTCAAACTGAAAGCCTTTGCTGCTGTGTGTTACGCAACTACACCGTGGATGGCCTATTTTGTTTTGTTTTATTGGTCCTTCTTCCCTTTCTCTCTCTCCGGCAAAAATTACAAACTTCTATAGAAACTCCTTCGTCATCATCCTAACCCCTTTAGGGGATAAATTTCATGCTTCCAGACCCCTGATGGGTCTTAGGCTTAGGCTATGCGTGCTCTGTCAGTGAATGAATGAATAAATATTAGATTTATATTAAATGCATTTCTTTTTCATATGTAACAAATTTATTTAAATCTTCTAATTTCAGTTCAGATTTGCGACCCTTCGGGACAAAATTTTCATAACCGTGGCGTTAATATGTTCGGCGGTCGCTGCCATATCGGCGCCTATAAACACCTTGTTGCTTGCGTACCTACTGGAAGCTATGGTGAAATATGGAGAATCCTTGTTAAATGATGCAGTATCGAATACTGAAGCTGGAGATGCATTCATGGAAGACCTGTTCTTCTTCGCTATTTACAACGTTATTACTGGAGCATTACTTATTGTTTTGTCGTACGCTGCGACTACGCTGATGAACAATGCTGCGTATAACCAAGTTCGTATAGCATAATCATTATTATTTCATTATTTATTATTCATTACCTATTTCTTCGCGAACACACTTTTATTCCTTTGTTATCTTTTCTTCTTGACACTTCCTGATGATACAGCTGAGCCTGACTTTAATGTAACAGAAAATTATTACAGGAATGCTAGTTATCTAACTATATTTTTATATCTTTTTTGAACCCACAACTTTAACTTTCATCTCCAGGTGTATGTTATACGGCAAGAATATCTAAAAGCAGCTCTAAATCAAGATTTTGCGTATTTCGACGTTCACAAAAATGGCGACATAGCTTCTAAAATTAACAGGTAAGACAAATAAAATTAGATAATGTGTAGGGCCCACCCATAATTGACCTTTGCTACCTCGCTTACGTTTCCATATGGATACTAATTTAGTGCTCATACACACGAGCGATGCGTGTCAACGGCAGCCGTAGACGTGTTGACGGCAGCTGTAGACGTGTCGACGTATGTCGGCGGCTGAAGTTGCCTCTGCCGTTGACGCGTGCCGCTCATGTATAAGAGTACTCTAAGTAATAAAGTATTCTGCTAATGTTCTTGAATGGGCCATTATTTCCAAATTAATTTGAGAGTTTGCTTGCAGTGACATCGTCAAACTAGAAGATGGTATCGGTGAGAAGCTGTCGACATTCTTGTTCTATCAAGCGTCGTTCTTCAGTTGTATCATCATGGCTCTCATCAAAGGTTGGAAGCTGGCACTCCTGTGTCTCATATCATTCCCTGTCACCATGACACTGGTAGGAGTCGCAGGGCTGGTAAGTTTCACTTAAACATTCGTTTGCTCTTGCGTAGATATTGGTTGCCAAGACATTACCAGTTTTTGAAAAGTACCCATTCTCGGCTCATACCTATCCGGCCTTTTGTTCCGCACCCTTATTTATTCTTAGTATTGTACTGTGTTCTGTTTACTGTGTACTGCACTGTGCAACTACCGCCCCATAAGAACTGACATAATTAAAATCCTACTTAGCGTTAGCAAAGTTTACCACAAAATCAGGAACAGCCCGACAACAACCGTCAGGCTCTACAGAACGACACCCGTCCCATCGGACGATCCTCCTTTTTCTATGGAGTAATAAACTGTCCAACCTGATCCCCATACCTATTTAAGCACTAGCATCAAGAGTACCACCTATTGCATTATTCTGTCCAAAGAAGTCAATTCTGATGATGTTCGTTTGATGTTGGGCGTCTCTATTATACCATAAATTACCTCGAAGTAACATATAAAAAGCACAGATCAAATTACCGATTAGGCGTTAAGTACATCCTCAGTGATACGTGAATGGATGTAGATAGATACCATAAATGGCGAAAAATCGTCCAACCTGAAAATACTAATCGCGTCGGTATCGATCGACACAGGTTTATGGAAATTGTAGCAGAGCAGCTCAACGAGTACGAACAGATAACGACCAGCAATCAGAGTTCATAATTATGACGACCTATGGCCACTGAAACTTCAAGAAATATTCTGTTTAAGGAAGACATTAGTAGAAGTCGTAACAAAATGACGATAGTCATAAGGTAGATAGGTCGAGACAGGTCGCCAATGATTGCTTCTTCTCGTCCCCACATAAGATAAACATGAGTAGAAACAGGAAGTAATCGTGGATAATCCAAATGATTGAACATCTACCGTTTATCGATAAACGACGTACAATATCGTCGGGTTGTGTAGTCCTGAATTCCCATAAGATGAACCCATAGGTTTTTTATATTTCTATGGATGATCCCATACTTTCTGTCTCCACGGTTTATTTTATTGAAGCTTAGGTAATTACAGCAATCAATTGACTAAAACTCATACATATTCTTTAATCTAAAAACAATGATGAAATGTTGTCGCAAAAGATAATAGATACCTAATTGTATCATAAAGAAATAAGTTGGATTGTTGCGTAATTCGTGTTAGGTCCGTGTGAATAAAGCGATGATAAGTATGCTAAGCCAATAAAATACTCGAACTGTTTAGTAACTGATAGGGTAGTGTTACCTGTACGACGTTTATCGATAAAAAGGTAGATGTTCAACCATTTTCCATTATCCACGATTACTTCCTGTTTCTGAAGCAATAATTTGCGACCTGACTCGAGCCTCGACCTACCTACCTTACGACTATCGACATTTATCACGACTTCCATTTGTTTTAGTTATTTTTCTTAAACAGAATATTTATTGAGGGTTCAGTGGACATAAGATGTCATAATTATGAAGTCTAATTACTGGTCGAAAACTGTTATCTAAACACGATAAAAGGCCACCAAACTTCGGGCATTTTTATAAACATAGGCTTGGGAAAACGTCGACGATTTTTGCGTTGCGACTTGCGACGACTTTTTTGGTATGTTAGTTCTATGGAAAAGTTTGTCAAAGTAATTTATTATAATAGGTAGCTGCTAATCTTTCTAAGAAAGAAGCGATAGCATCAGGCAAGGCTGGTGCCATCGCTGAGGAGGTTATCTCGGCCATACGCACCGTGTATGCCTTCAGCGGACAGAAGCAGGAGCTGGAGAGATACGAAGGACATCTTAATGAAGCCAGGAAAATAAACATTAAAAAAGGTAAGCGGGGTTGAGTTTTTCGACTGTGAAGTTGTGATATTTACGTCAAAGAAGAAGCCACTCGTTGCACCATTGACGTGAATTCACAATTTAGATAGAAATGCAAACTTTAATTTACCCGGTTGAAGAGCTTCTCTGGTACTTAATACGTACTACGTACGAAAAACATAAAAATGCAGATGCTGAATGAAACATCCCACAAGCAAATGGCATAGATCCGTGATAGAAACTAAAAGATCCGCGTGAAAGATGCGAGTATGCGCGGTTACCTTTATATTTTGGAAAATGCCAGCATTTAAAAAGTTCCTCCAGTTTCACATTAATAAGGGCAAATATTTAACTGATCTAAAAACTTACTGACCTTCTAAGTATGAACACTTTTTTTAAATTAATGAATCTCTAACAACATTTGCGCTTCTAATGATGAACATTTTTTTTAAATAATTTTGTTTTTTTTTAATCTTTCTGGCCTTCAGTGGGTCGCAGTAACTAAGCTAACCAAACGCGTTAGGTTTGGTTGGAACTTTGACCAATCACACGCGAGCCGAGTTGTTCAGAGTTACTTGGCCATTTCGTATTTTAGGTCCCCAAAGAAGGAATTATTTGAGATTCACGAAAAAATATTTCGTGCGAAAAACGATTATTATTATAGAACATTTATTTGTGTGTATCAATGTGGACTATTTCACTTCTTGAAATGGAAACTACTAGTATACAACAACGTAATGGACCAGTTTCCTTACAATAGCGACTATTTCAGGCTTGTTCAATGGGCTGGCGATGGGCTTGCTCTTCTTCTGCATCTTCTGTGCCTACGCCCTTTCCTTCTGGTTCGGCTACAGACTGATGGTTGACGAGCCCGAAACCTACGACGTCTCCACAATGATCGCTGTAAGTTCTATTCATTTATTCTCGAGTTAATCTAAAGTGGTAGGTTTATAGATAGACGTACGAGCCTCGGACGATCTTTTTCGCCCATGTGACGCGAATCTTTAAGAGTGAAAAATGGGCTAAACAGGGTCTGGCGTACTAGGTACCTACGTGTATACCTCCCCACTTTTCGTTTTTCTATCGCCCCACTCTTGTTTGCCTGGGGTAGGTAATTTTATAGAATGGTAGATATACTCTTGATAACGGTATGTTTTGAAAATCATCATCATCTGCCTAGCCTTTTTCCCAACTATGTTGGGGTCGGCTTCCAGTCTAACCGGATGCAGCTGAATACCAGTATTTTACATGGAGCGACTGCTTATCTGACCTCCACAACCAAAAACCGTTTTGTTTTGAAAATAAAACGTGGTATTAGGAACTATTACTTATTTTCAAAAATTCCAATAAGTTGTTGTGTCAGATTATCTAATCGTTCTAATTAAATAACATCACAAATTAATTACAATTTTCTTCAAAAATATAGAAATAATTGAGAGGAACTTACACCTGTTGTGTTTTCGTTATTGCGTCATATGAAAGGGTTTAATTTTGATTACATATTTTAGCAATTATCTAAGTATGATATGCAAACACCAAACTATCTGTGGTATGCAAATACCATAGATAGATACCAGATAGCTGCTCTATATGAGTAGGTGTTGTTGATTGGCTCACAATTTTTCCATTTTCACTGCAATTTGATATCTTGCTATATTTGCTATAATATCTTGCTATATTAAAAGGTTTTGTTTGATAACCTATCAGTGGCTTACCCCAACAAAGTTGAGAAGATAAAGGGCTAATCTGGTGGTGGGAAGGAGTCTCTATCTTGCTGTGGGATAATAACCAGCTGGCATAACAGACAAGACGACTTATCTTCATTCTTAACGCACCAATTTACTTATTACAAAAAATTTACTTCCTTAGGTATTCTTCGGTGTCATGACGGGTTCGGCCAACTTCGGTATCTCGTCGACTCTGATGGAGGTGTTCGGCTCGGCCCGCGGCGCCGGCGCACAGATCTTCAACATGATCGACAATGTCCCTGCAATTAACCCACTGCAGAACAAGGGAACTGTGCCCAAAGCAGTTGAAGGAAACATCGAGTTGAAAAATGTAGTTTTCCATTACCCGTCGAGAACCGATGTTCCGGTAAGTTTTATACCTATGATTTATGAATTTTCATGAACGAATTTTGAAGCTGCTGTTGATACTTGTTCAGCCATGAGTACTTTATTTATTATCTTAACTGTTAGGTTCCGTAACATTTCGACCATCTACCGAAATGCGAAGATACTTGAGTGAAGTTTCACCCAAAAACGTTTACCAAGGTTACAAAGTCAAAGTCAAATAATTTATTTCAAGTAGGCACATTAAAGGCACTTTTGAACGTAAAAATTAAAGAAATTACATATACAGGCTGTTAGGGTAAACACCTTTATCCTTGCAACCAGTGGTTTGGTTTCATATAAAGAACGTAAAATCAATGGAAAATTACAACTTTTTTTTTCATCTACATTTTACCACAAGAGACGCAAGTTCGTTGCCCTAGCGCATAGGGCAACGAACTTGCGTCTCAACACGGGCGGGGGGTGCGGGATGTGACCTGACCGGCCGCAAGCGCGACCCCTCCCTCAGTCAGACAGCTGTTTCGCTAGAGAGCACGGTGTCGGATAGAAACTTTTTAAAATCTTTTAATGAAAATAACGTTTTTTTTTTGTTTTGTTCGGTAATTTATTTTTGTCAGCTACCCATGGTTTGAATGACAAGAGTGTTTACCCTTACAGCCTGTATATAAATATTTGAACGTAAAAATTAAAGAAATTACAGGAATCGGAATGTTTTAATTTTCTTTTAAAGCTCATCCTTTCCAACATGGGAAATACAATTAGATTAGATCGCGTGACTTTTCAAAAATAAAGTTGTTTTGTCGCGCCGAGTCTCTTGATATCATGAAATTATTTGCCAATAAAAGACTGGCTCATTGAATCGCGCTGCGACATAATAAACAGGTTTCTATAGATACAATATAAATTGAATTGCGTTCTGTTGTGACGTATCAATTATGCGACATATTGATATCGCCACGGAAATAATAGTGCGAAGATATATTGTGACCGCTAATATACCTACAGCTTATTTTTTTATTAAATTTCATAACTTTAGGGTATGAGACTATGTCAAAGAATCAACTGGGATATAAATTATTTTTCAATTTGTTTTTTTTTTTTACGATATCCTTTCATTAAACTCTCGATGTGAGTATCTAAGTGTCATTGATAGGTACGAGTAAATCATTTTCATTCAAACCAATCATTTAAAGCTAAGGAAATGCGACGTTGTCATACTTTTTTTTATGGACAAAAATTGTCTGAATTAAAATTATTTTTTAATTTTTCACGTAATGGGAGTGTTATACGTACCTCAACAATCGTGACTGAATTATAACGTATAAAAATGAAAAAAAAAAACATATGCTAGTTGAATCTTTGGCATGGTCCCATTATTACAATAGAGATATGGAATTTAAAAAAATTACACGTAGTATAAAATGTTTATTGGTTTGTGTTATTGGGAAGGTTTTGTTTACTTTTCTTTGCAACTTAATAGAAACTGAAAGCAGTGAAGGGTTCCCCATTTTGGGGGCTGTTGTTTTAAAGTCCATTTTAAATTACCTACGTAAGTGTCACTGTGTCGGGGTTTCCACAATTATTACTTTCAGACTGAACCAGATTTCATAGTCATAAGATGTTAACGTCACTTGTGTCACTAATAATTGAAACATTGCGATCAAACTATCTAATTGACCTACTAATTGATGGATACCTTCAAAAACCTTTTTTTTATACAATTGATTATAAATCCGCCAAGAAAAGTCGCAAGAGATTACCAAGTCTAATAATTAACAAGATTATTTAGATAAAGGATAATTTCTGTTTACTTATCTATTTTATGATTCATGTATGTGATAGAATGTGAAATTCGCAATTCATGATGATAATTAATTCATTAAAAAGGGTTTTTTGTTTATGCGTCGACATACCAAATTCATAATTCATGATGACAATTAATTTAAAAATTACGGGAATTATTTGTTTGTTGAAAAGTTCTCATAGTTTCAAGTACCTATACTCCATTTGAAATAAGATTAGACATTTAAATCAACCGTTTTTACAGTCCGTTCAACCGATTTTGACTTCTATTACGTTGGTGGCATGACAAATGGCAGCTGCAGTAGACTGTTGGTATTGTGTAAACTTTTTTGCTTTTAATGCCATCCTTATGCCTACGGTATAGAAGTCAATATCGGAATGTAAAAAGGTTTGTTTAAATGTCTAATCTTATTTCAAATGTAGTATAGGTACTTGAAAAAATGAGAACTTTTTTTGTTGTTTTTATCGTAATAAAAGGTAACGATTGCGATGACGTCTGTGATAGTATGTAGTTTCGCCAGCTATTTTAATTTCACCCAGTTGTCATTGGCAATTGATAGATTTATTATGGTGGGTGCCTATTTCAAATGGTGGCCCAATGTGTGCAGTTCTAAAAGAGTTGAAGAGCCAACCTAGTCACGAATATATTAGATACTTCTTAGACCTATTTACTCGCGACTTCGAGTTTAATCGCAATCTTGCACAAGTATTGCATAAAATCGATGAAACATAACTCGATATCCTGAATAGGTAGAGTATTTCTTAAACTCCGACACATCTATCTATGTTGTCTATCCTAGGCTTGTTGCTATCTAAGTAATCCATAATATAAACTTGCTTTACACAGGTACTGAAGGGTGTCAGTATATCCGTTAAACGTGGCCAGTCTGTGGCCCTAGTGGGCCACTCCGGTTGTGGCAAGTCTACCATCATACAGCTGCTCTCCAGGTTCTACGACGTCATCGATGGCAGTGTGAGTACAGTTTGCTTGTGTATTTTATTTGGTTTAAAAAAAACCGTCACGATTTTTCTGATCGATCTGACTTTGTAGAACATGTTGCCCGAAAGGCTGACGAGCAGTCTTACCAAGGGATGTCGTGTTGCCCAGTAGCTGGTTTGTGGAGTGAAGATAGGCAGTTGCTCCATTTGAAGTACTTACCTACCATACGTTGTTGGGAAAAGGCTAGACAGATAATGAAAAGTACAAAGGTGTACAAATAGATGATCTAAATATTTGAAAGAAACATGTTCAGGGCCTTATTTTAAATCGCCAAATTGCTATCAATCTACCTACCAATGGTGTGGAGTAAAGGTTGATGATATACAAAAACCTGGTCCAATACTTATTATTTTTGTTATAATATATATATCCTAAAGTGACGTATTATATTCTATTATTTCATCAGTCTTAGCAGTTTAATCTAGCTGCGTATTATTTATTCCACATCATCATCTGCCTGGCCTTTTCCCAACTATGTTGGAGTCGGCTTCCAGTCTATATCACCCCCTACAGGTTTATTTTTTAAACAAAAAGTAGCCTATATCCTTCCCCAGGATGCCATCTATCTCCTTGCCAAACGTCGAAATCCGTTCAGTGGTTTAGGCGTGAAAAAGTAATGCACAGACAGAGTTACATTCGAATTTATTAATATTAGTATGGATTAGTATGGATGAAGAATGTTACGTAAAGCCCATTAGGTAGTTAGGTACATACCTACCTAGACAGGTATACTATTAACGTACTAAATCATATCCATTATCTAATCGACACAACGAACATAAATTTTATATTCTGCCAATGCTTGTTTTGATTAGCTATCTACAGACGGTAGACAAAGCAATCATTCTGTTTGCCAGAACTCGAATCAAAGACTCGGGCACTTGGGTAGTAGTCACTCTACGTAGAAATTTATACTTTTTAGAAAGGTTACCTACATGTATCATCTACACCTGGGTTCCAGAAAATAATTGCCGTTTGGTCAACCTATGTTGAGAAATTAATAGTAGAGTTCAATCAATTCAGTCAATGTCAGTTCACAGCAAGGCATCGGTTGGACCCTAACTGAACGGCAACCCATCCTGCGTTTGCCTCGTACGTATAAACGTTGAAATTCAATTCATTTTGTTTTATTTACAAAATATAACACCAATGCCCTAAGTAGGTTTATTTTTTTCATTTAGTTTAAACATGTTTATGTTAACAAAACAAAACATTACTTTAAAAAGTACCTACACGAAATCTCGATCTCTGAAATCTCGAAATTCTAATCTCGTTAGATTGCGAAACACTAGATCTCAAGTTACCAATATAGACTCAAGATTGCATTACCTATAAGTCTTTATACTCCACTCAAGGACTCATCTGCTCCGACTAACATTGGTCCTTTGTCGAACACAGAAAATTATATTCCATGGAATAATTGTAGGTGGAAATCGACGGCCATGATGTCCGTAACGTATCAATCCGCTGGCTCCGCGACCAGATCGGGCTGGTAGGCCAGGAGCCCGTGCTGTTCAACACCACGGTCAGAGAGAACATTCGCTATGGACGAGAGACCGCCACCAACGAGGAGATCGAGGCGTGCGCCAGGCAGGCCAACGCACATCAGTTTATCATGAGGTTACCGAAGGTAAGTCTGTCTCATCAGTTTAGGGATACTAAAAGAGCAGTGCGAGACATCTGAATGTTGTTGTGTTGTTTAAAAAAATGACTCTCTGTAATCAAAAGCCTTTAAGGCTTTGCTACCTACCATTTAAATACAGTCATAAGACCACCTTTATTTGAAGCTCCACTGAGTTCGTCTACAGTAAAAAAATGTTGCGTATCCAAATCTTGTACGAACTAAAGAAAATCATCTCCCAATTTAGCGGCTGCAAATAATATAATTCCTAAAAACAGGGTTACGATACACTTGTCGGTGAACGCGGTGCTTCACTATCAGGTGGTCAGAAACAGCGCATTGCCATTGCGCGTGCGCTTGTACGGAACCCGAAGATACTACTATTGGACGAGGCCACCAGCGCGCTTGACACCTCCTCTGAAGCAAGAGTACAGAAGGCTCTCGATAAGGTAAGTTTTGTACAAACTCTATTATAGAAAAAAATCTTAATATTTTATTTCACATAAACCTACTTATGAAACGTCAGAAGCTGCACGGTTGCAATTGGTCGTTTCTAGACAAACAACAAAAACAAGAGAATGTTAATTCAAATGTTGGTACTTAGCCACACTTCACTTTTTGCTTTAAAAATCTAATAACCTAAAGCTTCAGTGCATTTAATACGCCCTGTCTCCCTGATTGATCATGTTTTGGCTGTTTGGGACCATACAGTGATAATGACTGTTTCTTAGCCTTCCTACTTTCCTTAGTATTTTACCAAATCAAACAACATTATTGTCACAATTTCACTTCGATGATTCTGATTATCAAATTGGTCAAACGAGACACATAACACCTATGTGTCAATCTTATCTTTGATGTTCTAGGCACAAGAAGGTCGCACAACGCTAGTAGTAGCTCACAGACTCTCAACAATCCGAAACGTGGACATGATTTACGTATTCAAGAGTGGCTTGGTGGTAGAAAGTGGCAACCACGACGAGCTGATGACGAGGAAGGGACACTACTACGATATGGTCATGTTACAGACGATGCCGGGCTCACAGGAGAAGAGTGGTAAGTTCCTATTAATTTCTAAAGGCATACTTTTGTATAACAAAGTGTCAGGTAAAGTCCACACCCGCGTATGTGAGAAAATTAACTGCATATATTTAATAGAGCGGACAGAAAGAAGCACTCGTTTACGCACCCATCACGTCTGTGAAGAATCGCCCGTTAATTTAATTTTTAACTGTGAATTTTTCACCTATCCTTATCATATAAACTATTGTAAAACCCATCATTTCATGACATTCGCAACTGATATAGATAGTTCTATCCACGAACACGCGCTCCACTCCGCTCCGCTCCGTACAGCTCGCGGAGTGGGGCGCGTCTTTGTGGATGGCACTATCTGTACCTGTTACTGTTTACCGATTGTAGACCACTGTAGTCCATAAGTCTAGTCTAGGTCACAGCATCCAAAAGATTAAGCGTCTAATGTGCCACTACCTCATAACATTAAACCAAGTTACGAAACCTCATTATTTTCAGATAAATCCAAACTGACACGTGAAACTTCAATAGTAAGTGAAAAAGAAGACGAAGACGAATTCCTGGAATTCAAATCTGGTGTAAGTATTCTCAACACTGATATAAAAAACCTTAAGTTCCTAATGGTAAGCGGTCTCCGCCGTCAATGGACATCTGCAAAACGAGTGCTAGGCACCGATGTTAATTTAATTTGACCTTCTAGTTAAGTCTGTGTGATTTCTTAAAAGCGTTACACCTTAAAGCAAACCCCGCCTTCCAAAGATTTAAACCGCTAGATTTGCCCTTACCATACTTGGTCACAAGAAAACGTGTCCATATTGAGAAACAGAGTAACTCAAAAAAAATCCTATCTTTCTTGAACTAAAGACTTATCGTTTGTCTGTACTTACATACAGGACCCCGAGGAAGACGAAGACAAGGTTCCGGACATTTCATTCTGGAGGGTGTTGAAACTGAACAAGCCAGAATGGAAGAGCGTCTCTATTGCCAGCATCTGTTCGCTGATGAGTGGCTTCTGTATGCCTCTGTTCGCTGTTATATTTGGAGATTTTGTTGGCGTGAGTAGTTTAATCTATTGTTAATACAGTCGTTGGAAATCACAAGAGCGCCTCATGTTACAGTTTTTTACGTCATCGACTTAAGGTTTAAATTGCAATGTACATCATTTTAAGATAGGTGATGATTTTTTACCTTTGTTTTGTCATTTTTATGGAGCCATTGCGATAATCGTACAGTAATATACTAGAAAACATTTTTCTAACATATTACTTCTAGCAAAGTCTTGCTTGGTATTTTACTTTGAGGATGTATAGTTATTTCTTTTTTATCGAATTTAAATAATATTTTTAAACAATTAGAGAGAACAGTGGTGGCCCAGTGGTAACGGCCCCGATGCACGAGTTGTATAGGCCGTGGGTTTGAACCCAAGCGTGCGCTTTACTTTGTGTAAATAATTTCATAACCGCTGCTCTCAAAGCTGTGAAGGAAAATATCGTGAGGATAGGGAAACCCAAAAAATCGAAGACATGTGACATCTACCAACCCGAACCCGAAGTGTGTTGCGGACCCGGTGCAGGTCTCCTCTCACAGAAAGGAGGCCTGTGTCCCAGCAGTGGGAACACCATAGGCTGATTATGCTTAAACAAATTACTATCGTCTTGTCGCTTTCAGGTTCTCTCCGATGACGATCCGCAAAAGATCTTGGAAGCAGTTCGTAGGTTTGCACTGATATTCGTAGGCATTGGTATCTTCTCTGGAATCACTAACTTCATAACGGTATGTATCTCTTTTTATCTAAACGTTGAACACTTTTGAACTTTGGCCAATAACATACCTACATCCGATCTCGTTTCTTGTCAATTTTGTTCAAGTATACCTCAAGACTCAAGACAACATTCTAAGTATGGTTGAGATTTTATAATTAAGGCAACTGAGTTAACCAGTAACGGGATGTGTATGTTGTGGCCAGATCTTAGAATTGATCATTTCATTAAGTGTTCGACCATTTCATGAAATGGTTGTATTTCATGAAAAAGAACATCGACCGCTCACATCATGATGTGGGCATGCCAGATAATTGAATACTCAACGTTGACGATATTAACAGTTAAACGCACGACTACTACGAAACAAAACAAACTATCAAAATATACGAGGTCAAACAAAATTAGCTAGTGAAACTTCCAGACGTGATAATATCCTGCCAGGGTTGCGGGAAAGTCCGAAAGGGATACCGGGACCTTGGCAACAGGCAACTGAAGGAACACGGGTGGATTTTAGTCAGTAAAAGCCTGACACACCCTTCCGCTCCACCCAGAGCGGGAGAAGTCACTTGATGATATACCATCCAAAAAAAAAAAACGTGATAATGTCGACATTTTATACCTATATATATTATTTTGTAACATTATACATTGTGGAGACGACAATACAACGATTAATGAAAACACTGGCAATACTAACGCGTATGAATACTATTTTGGAATTACGAAATAAATTATCGCATCGAAATAAAAAAGTGATATTTTCAACAAAGAAACTTAGTAGTGATGATATGGCCGATCCTTGACTAGCTATAGTGATTAAACTATTGGATATAATTGATTGAATTTTCGTATGCAGACTGGGAACGTCAATAGATAGGTACCTATACGAAGTTTAATTTATTGCCGTTTTCACGTTGTATAACACACGCCTGTTTATTGTTTTATTATCATTCATATCGACATACAACACGTCTGTGGAATTTCGCCGGTCAATTTAATTTGTCCTTGTACTATTCTATATTGCAATGTACCTAATGTTTTAGGTGTTCTTCTACGGCATTGCGGGCGAGTACTTGACGGAGCGGCTGCGACTGTCCATGTTTGAGAAGCTGCTGCAACAGGAGATAGGGTTCTACGATGACAAGAACAATGCTACTGGTGCTCTTTGTGCGAAGCTGTCTGGAGAAGCTGCAGCTGTTCAAGGGGTGAGTTTTACTACATACAAACTGTCATCCCCCATTTAACCCCATTTCGGGGATGTATTTTCAAAAATCCTTCCTTAGTACTGCTCGCATTCATTACAAAAAGCACTCGTGCATTTCATGTTTCTAGACCCAGCGGTTTAGGGTGTGCATTATCTGTCAGTGAATGAATTTAAGATTTTTATGTAGATTTAAAATCAATGAGATTGCGAAACCGTAGAGACATCGGGAACAATTTAATCCACTACTTAGTGCAATACCGATTTTAATACAGATTTCACAAAACTGCATGCAGTTTGAAAATCTTAGGAGAAGCCTAGGTACCTGGTGAAAATCAGGTGTGTTACTGCTCCATGTCCAGTGTTTTTAATAGGTATACCTATCTTGAATATTGGGTCCCCATGATATCAACATTTAAAAAAAATCACTTACCTACCTGTAACCTCTCAATTATTTTAGTAGTAAATTACCTGCGATAACTAACCTACGCTGAGAAAGTTGCAAATCTTGGTAAAAATTAAGCTACCTTTTCTATTCATAAAACTAACATTTGCAATATTCTCTAAAGAACCAAAAATTCCCTTCCAGGCGACAGGTCAAAGAATCGGCACAGTAGTTCAAGCAGTGGGCACGTTTGGTTTCGCGCTGGTGCTTTCACTGATCTACGAATGGCGAGTGGGGTTGGTAGCCCTGACCTTTGTGCCTATCATCGTCTTCGTGCTCTACAAAGAAGGAAGGATGACATACAACGCGTCTTCTGGCACTGCGAAGACCATGGAAACAAGCTCAAAGGTAAATATATACTGCTGCTGCTGGTATATAATAGAAATTAAGTAAATATTTTCTTATGGACCGACGCGACATCGGACTATAAAAGGTTAGGCGGGTTACGAAAGAAAGAAAATACATTTATTTAGCACAGACTAAAAGGCACACTATACGACATTATTATTATTAAAGGTACTACAAGTAAAAAAAGAAAACAAATAAAAAGTATAAAGTGCATGGTAAGAAATTTGCAGGAAAGTGTGGCTCGCGACCGCACCAAATTGACCCAGTTCAGCAAAAATGTCAGACAACTAGTGCCTGATGCTGGTTTTCAACTGAACTTGAACACAGATAACACCACCATACCTTTGTCGCCTGAAGCACGGTGGAGGAATAACATGTTCGTTTAAGTTGCGAGTCTATGAATCTGAGCTGCCCACCTAGGGCATGATCTTCCTGCCAGGGTTGCGAGAAAGGCCGAAAGGGATACCGGGACCTTGGCAACAGGCCACTGAAGGAACACGGGTGGGTTTTAGTCAGTAAAAGTCAGATACACCCTTCCGCTCCGCCCAAAGCGGGAGAAGTCATTTAACGATTTCCCAACCTCAAAAAAAAAAGTGGTCGGCATGGTCTTTGGTTTGATCTCCTGGTCGGGAAAATATCCTATATTGCGATTCTCTGTCAGAGAATTCTGAACAGCAGCTCAGTTTGGCAATGTGCCAGGAAAATTGTCATAAGCTCAACCCCTACACCCATGGGACCAACGCAGTTGGTAAAAAGTTGGCACGCGATTTCATGTAAAGTATTCAATTTCCTAAAAATTGTGTTATCAATCCTCAGATAGCCGTCGAAGCCGTAGCCAACGTCAGAACAGTAGCGTCTCTTGGTCGCGAAGAGACATTCCGTAAAGAGTACGCGAAGCAGCTGCACCCAGCCTTGGTGACCGCCAGAAACGCGTCCCACTACAGAGGTCTTGTGTTCGGCCTGTCCAGAGGCATCTTCAACTTCGTAATAGCTTCCTCTCTGTACTATGGAGGAACGCTTATTGTGAACGAGGGAATCCCCTATGAGGTTGTTTTCAAGTAAGTTGTGATGACGATAGTCGTTTTATTTTTATACACGGAAATACACGGTACGTACCGTCCGTCGTTAGTGCCTATTCGTCCTGATTATCTCCATTTCTTTTTGGATGGTACATGGGATGACCTTCCCCTAAGGGCCCAGTTTATTGTGGAGCCAACCTTAGACATTTCATTAACTTCCCTACCCAGGTCAGCTCAAGCTCTATTGATGGGCGCATCATCAGCGGCGCAGGCGTTCGCGTTCGCTCCCAACTTCCAGAAGGGCATCAAGGCAGCCGGTCGCGTCATCTTGCTGCTCGGCAGACAGTCCAAGATCACTGACCCCGCGAATCCAGCCCAGAAACAATTTGTAAGTTTGCACTATTGTGGTTAAAGAATGTTTAAAGTTAAAAAGTTATTTATTACTAACAGTAAAATAATTATATTAGCGAGCAAACATTTACAGAATTAGGTAACATGGCAGCCAAGTCGTTACAACAAAAAACAATAAGTACAAAAAAATAGTAATAGTACTTACTACTTACGTACAAATAGAATATGTGCGTACCCAGTTTGAGTACAACTGTAATTTTCCCCGATTACTTTTTATAGAAAACTGTTGGATTTATAAGATAACCTGGAAACTTCTATTCAAACGATAATCGCCGTTATTTCCTTATAGATGGGAACAGGGGAAGCAAGCCTGCAGGCCGTACAGTTCAGATACCCGACCAGGCCTATGATACAAGTCCTGAAGAGTCTCGACCTGGAGATACAGCGAGGGAAGACCGTGGCTCTGGTGGGCGCCAGCGGCTGCGGGAAGAGTACTGTCATACAGCTGTTAGAGCGGTACTATGATCCTGACGATGGTATTGTGGTAAGTAGATGGTTCTAGCTTACCCCAGCAAGTAGAAGTTTTTAGGACTATGTGAATAGATCGGTTGGATTTCTGATTTTCTTTTTGAATCTATGCTGTTGAGATAGTTGATGCATGTAGGTACAGAAAATTTAAAATACAAAATCATCTACAATTTAGAATATTAGAAGAGAGAAGAACACTCAGAGGCGAAAACTATCAGACTGGTGTCAGCCACGCATAAAGGCTGAGACCAGTCTGATAAAAGTACAAATACGAAATGAAAAATGTTTGTTTTTGTTAAAAGCTCTATCATGGTCTACTTACCTTGAACAAAACACTGATATCAACCATTTAAATCAAACTATGATCAGCATCTGTTCAGCACAAAAGTAAAAAAGCCGACTCCTCGCCACTTCTTACTCAAGCTGAGAAGAAGTTACACAGCGCACGAAAATGATGGGTACCCATAATTTTTCTATTTTTAACACACAGGCTCAAGACGGCGTCCCTCTCCCGAAACTGCGCCTCATAGACTCTCGAAGAGCGATAGGCTTCGTGCAACAGGAGCCCATACTGTTCGACCGCACCATCGGCGAGAACATCGCGTACGGCAACAATGAGAAGATGCCGTCTCCTGATGACGTCATCAACGCCGCCAAGCAGGCCAACATACACAACTTTATCACTTCTCTGCCTTTGGTTTGTATTTTTTTTAGAAAGAAAGAAAAATGCGTTTATTGGCATTGTCACACAAAAATACACCTTAAAACTAAAAAAACAGAAAACAGTCATTACAATGCCAAAAGGGCCTCAGCTCAGCATATTGTCAGATGGCAACACACAGTGTACCACCTGACGCTGATTTTCAGCTGCAACCCACTTTTACTATAATGATGAACTTTTTCTGCAGTCTTCTTGAAATCCAATGTAAACTTCCGTACCTTCATGGCATGGCCAAATTACACGGTTCTTTGAATACATGTAGGGATACATGTATTCAAAGAACGGTGTAATTCGGCGTTCATTGTAACTTGACCCATGACGAGACTGAATTTTGCAGTTTTAGTTTTAATGCTAATAGAGTTCAAAATGGCGACTGACAAAACAGTAGGTACTACCAATCACTTGACTGCAAAATTAAGTACGCATCACGTCTGCTGAGTTTCTCTAGTTAATTTATTTTAATCCTGATATATTTAGGTAGGTATACCTAAATGTCCTATAGGTACTCTTTGCAATCGTGAATGTTTGCAGTTTGATTCAACAAACACGATCATGATTTAAATTAGATGACCCAAAGTTACTTTGAACAGATTTATTGTCCGATAAAACCTAGACGATTATTATCAAGAGTTTTTATTGTATTTCCGCGACGCATTCCGAGATCGTGACTCAAATATCACTTGAAGAATGTAACTACACAAGTTTAATAACAAATTTTAAGGCAATCAGAGGAACTGATCTATTATATCTGCGTACTTTAAAAAAAAAAAAAACTTAGGTACTAGGTAGGTGTTTCTTCAACTAAATATCCTTTTCAATATAAGTTTAAAACAATAAAAACACTGTCCACTTTATTTACTCACATCAATACAAATAGCAGATATAATACTTAGGCATTTCCTATGGTTTCACTTCTGCCCGTTTTCACTAAAATAGACGACACCCAAATAAATGCCTGAATAAAAGCGCAGTAATTGCATTTTCAACTTTCGACACTGACCCTAGCGTGGAAAATCCAACAGCGCCAAAACGCAACGCTATTATTCAGGCATTGATTTAGGTGTCGCCTAGTGTTAGTAAGAACGGGCAGTACCAAATCTTCTCTTGTTAAGTTCCGGTCTACTTATCTGGTAGATTGTACTATCCGGACATTACATTACATTGCACTATCAGGCCATCACTTACTAATAAGTATTCTATTATCAGGGATACGAAACCAATATTGGCGCTAAAGGCACGCAGCTGTCTGGCGGACAGAAGCAGAGGGTGGCGATAGCCAGGGCGCTCATACGGAGACCCAAGATGTTGCTACTTGATGAAGCTACCAGCGCTCTGGATACCGAGAGCGAAAAGGTAACATTTATGATTTGTGAGCTCGTAGCTAAATTGCTACGGCGTAGACCGATGGGTCTACGAAATTTTCTAATTCTTTGACAGATAAGTGCTAATGTTGTCTGAACTTGAAAATTGGTTCATTGGACCATTGCTTCATCTAGGTATTTTGATGAATCGAGGTTGTAATAAAGTTGCTATATAGCATATCATTTCAGCGATCAATACCAGTGAAATATTTCGCATGCAAAAGCATGCACGCAATCTAATACCAATATATTATTAGCTTTAGACTTTAGATATCGCTAGTCAAGTTGCAGTAAAAACAAAAATAAAGGTAACTGCCTCCTCATGGTCACCTATAGTTTTTAACTGACTTCAAAACAGGAGTACTGGAGGATTCCGTCTTTTTTTATTTATGTTCGTCGATATTTTCGTCAATTGTGACTTGACTTCCAAAAATAACAATTTTTTTTCGACTTTGTAATGTTTTTTTTTGGAAGTCGGTTGCCTTAGATAATAAGGAACACTACCTTTTAACTTGAACTTATTGTCTTTTTGTCGTTTTAAACCCCTGTTATTTAATTCAAGGTGGTACAAGAAGCTCTAGACAAGGCGAAGGCTGGCCGTACGTGCGTGATGATCGCTCACCGTCTCAGCACGGTACGAGATGCCGACGTCATCTGCGTCATACATGACGGGCAGGTCGCGGAAATGGGCAAACACAGCGAGCTTCTCGACCTCAAAGGACTATACTACAATCTGAATAGGAGAGGATACGCTTAAGTTCTACGTTTATAATTTCCTACCTAACCAGGGGTTCTACTCTCAAAGTCCGTCTACGAAGATACGGGCCCGTCTGAAAGTAGTTGATCCGTCATAACATTTGAGAAATTCAATGTTTGGACCGGCAAAAACACATCAGGAATTCAGGATTAGGGACAACTGTCAAATCGTGTTGTCATTCATTCTAAGTTCGGACCCTAAACTAACATTATGTCCGTCCGTAAGTGATACCTATACCTACGGAGTACGAAACACCCAAGCCCGAAGGCCGAAACTACGAATTTAGTGTTTGGAGTATGACCCCCTGCCCCGGATTTGGTCCGAAATGTGACGAACAAAAACCGTTATAACTCAGCTAATAAAACATCATATCGACGCCAAAGAGATGCTGTATCTATCTGCTCTATCTATTAGGGAAAACTTGAACCAAATCCGTTCAGCAGTTTTAGATAGCAGCGCTCTCAAATAGACAGACGCAGGGAGATTGACTTTATACTTGTAGTGGTTAAATGTTCAAAGCTAAGTGATCGTGATGTTGTATTTATAAGCACAAGTGTCTTATAACAGTTACCTACAAATTTTGTACTTTATTTGTGAACATACTGATAGGTAACAGTTCCACTTCCAACTGAGATTTCAGTGAAGTATTACATACCTATTTAAGTTTAAAACCGCTAGTGATAAAAATGCCTAGATTTATTTATTTTTATAATAATGTATTGAACTTATATTATATTTTTTTGTTATAACACTGCCTTTGTTTTACGAAGACGGATTGTCAAGACTGTCTCTCTTTGCTAAGGACCCTTATTTCTTCGTAATTCATTTCAAAATCCACAATGTTTTACAGATGCATTTCCTTTTAACCAGTAAATCACGTTAAAACAAATAAATTGCGTATCCAGTGAGGGTAAATGACCCGTAATAAATTACTATAGTTCTACTTTTACACAGAGGACACTATTGATTTACAACTTATTGTATGTCCGCACAAAACAAGCTGTAACAACATTGTTTTTGTTTTCCCAAAAGTTACAAAAGTTTGCCCAGCATTGTACGGATTTATTGTAAGGGATGTATTCTGTATTACAGACATTATTGCTATGTGTGAAGGGACAATTTTTTTTCTTTGAAAATTGTTAAAGGGGTATGGTATTACCCAGTTACTGGGTTGTGGAGGTCAGATAGGCAGTCGCTCCATGTAAAATACTGGTATTCAGCTGCATCCGGTTAGACAGGAAGCCCACCTCAACATAGTAGGGAAAAGGCTAGGCAGATTGATTGAAAGGCAATTTTAAAGGATGAAATAGGTATAGATGAGAATTGACAGATCCCGCATGAAAACACAATAATTGAGTGTTCCCAGTATAATTCCCATCAAAGAGCAATTAATAAAAATTACTTGTTACATAAAACAATTAACGTCCAGCGGAGCGGCGCACGCCGCCGATAAACTGATCGGAATCATCTCCACGAGCGATCATAAATTAATTGTTTTATTATGTCACATCCCAGACGTGATAAAAAACCGACAAATTACCAAATTGAGACATCCCGCTATCTGCCTTATAGACACGTGAAGCTCTTTAACGAATAACACCCGTCATAAGATAAAATAGATCCTATCGAGAAACCAACATTACCGAGCCTCCATTTTTTTCCACCCCAGCGTGAGCTTTATGCTAATGAAACCCAAAAACAAACATTGTCATAAGCCAAATGTGTAACATACGATAAAAATAAATTAAATAATAAAGGGAATCGTTAAAATGGAAGAAATGTCCGTAATTTATCCACGAGTCACCTTTTAGGCATTCCGTGGATGCCAGCGCGGCGGGGTCCCGCGGCCGCCTGCTCTAGACGCGATCTCCAAATAAAAAGGCGCCACAAAAAGACGTATTCAATAAGCCGTTGGCCATTACCGGACGTAATCGATGAGATAAATTAGTTATAATAAAATCTGTGGAGCCGCAGACGGGCAGTACGTTAGTTGAATGTCTGAGCAGTGCTTGCGACGCGCATGGACCGCTGTGCAAAAAGTTAATGAATATTTGTCTATATTTGGTCTACTAGTCAAGTTTATTTCGAGCAAAAAATAACAGTACCGTTTCTGAACAATGGATACTATGGTACGTAGTTATAAATAATGTAATACGGAAAACATTATATAGGTACCAATCCAGGCATAGTTGGTGTCCCACCCAGCCTAGCCAGCCAGTGTTCCCATCATGATAAGTTACAGGTGATGTCGTAAATATCTCCTGTCTTCCATACATAGGTACAACAAATGGGATCGTAATTAATGAAACTTTTAATGTTTGAAAAGAAATGTGAGAAAAGTCTAATTAGCCTTCATTATTATGTCTTGTAATCTAGGTATCCTACCTAGAACAGAGTAGACAAGTAATGTCACTTTACAGAACTCATATTCCCCTGGGATAACCTTGTTATTGTGGAAAGAAACCATTTACCAACCATCAGTACCTTCTGCGCAACCGACTACATGGAGTCATGGAGTAATAAGGCATTAGTATTGAGATAGGACAGTAACCGGTGAAAACCACCAATACAGGTAAGGTAATTTATAAATGATAATGTTCATTGTTCATCCCGAAAAATGAAAAGATTTAGGTGATGTCAGGAGGAGCTTTAAATAAAGCCTCGTATACATTAAGATTAGGCAACAATTGACGCGCAGCACGTGACGCTCAACATGTTCGGCAACGTTGCACAACAGCGCGCAACGCGACGTTGCCGACTAGCGCCCAATATGACGCGCGGCTTGTTTGTTTCCGTGCAACATACAGTTGAGCATCGTACTTATTAATGCTGTCGAGTCGATTGTCAAAAGTTTGTATTTTGCTTAGGTAATAGGGGTAAAATTTTTCGTAGCAGGATCTTGTAGTCAGCCATGGAGATCACTGAATAGGTACATTTTCTTTATTTTGTAAGTAATTTCTAACCCACCAAAGTGGTCGATCAAATTATAACCACCGCCGCTGCAATCAACACTAGCGACATGTTGTCGACGACTGATCATGCATATACAGACAACGTTGCTAAACAAAAGTTCCGCGCTTACTTTCAACATGTTGCCTAGTGGATACGAGGCTTTAGTACCACCTTTAGGTGTATAATGTAATCAACATCTGATGACTTATCTGGATATCAGAACCATTTACAGCAGACAGATACTAATGTTTTTTTTTCCGATATGGCTATCTTTGATAAGGCGCCTCATTTACTTAAAAATAAAATAAGTGAAGACGTTTAAGGAAAACGCTAAACAGACACTAATTTGTGAGGCAGTCCGAGTTTTATTAATGAGTTATCTTGATATTACACTGTTTAAAAGTTCACTGTGTATCTCTCCAATCCAATCTTGGTGTAGTTTTTTTAGTAAGATGGAGTACATATTTAAAAAAATATTTAGATGATACTAGCTTTTCCCCGCAGCTTCGCCAGCGTGGAGATCGAGAACTATCCAACGGGAACGTACTACCAGGATCAGAATCAGAATCTTTATTTGTTATGTGTGTAGGATAAAAGTCCTATGTAGTACTACCTAACCCAGGTCATGTGCTACGTTTGTTCCAGATTTCATCGAAATCCGTTCAGCCGTTAAGACGTGAAAAGTAACAGACGACAGTTACTTTCGTATTCATAGTATGGATGGAAAAGATATATACTACCAATGCTTGACACAGGCCTCCTCTCTGTGAGAGGGATTGGGCTGTAATCCAATACAACCTCCAGTGGCACGCACTAGTCCTAGTGCGGATGTGCCCACTCCCAGACGCCACACACAATATCTTCGAACTTTTGGTTCTAGGACATACTGGTTTCGTTAAATTTTGACGTCAGTTGTGATGAAATAAAAAATAAGTCTATTACGCCTGTCTGGGATCGAACCCATTACCACATCTCCTAAAACACGCAGCTGTTACCACTGCTCCACTAGACTGCTCTAAAGATACCAAAATGCTGAATAATTATTTCTTAATACTCTTCTCTGGAATATTACGTTAACGCCTTCTTGTCACAGCGTCAAGGGCGATTTTCGACTGTTACACATAACACTGATTTGCGGTCTGCGGTTGATCTTAGGCAATGTATGAGTGAGACACCATCGTGACGTGTTGTACGAATGTGTATGTTGCTTCCACCTTTTTTCAGGCGCTAGCTTGATAATGTGCAGCGAAGATAATTTTATAGGAATGGAGATATCTATGAGATAAATCAATGATATTACGAGAGTAAGTACCTCGGAAAGCAGCATAAAATGTAACTGGCATTTTTTTTTAACAGCCATGTCATTGCCAATTACGATCAACGTCCACTGAGCGACAAAATTGGTAAGACACTCGAAACTAATATATACAGGCTATTTGGCGCGAGAAATACTTACAGGCTATTTTGAATTATTTATTTTGGCTGGAAATTTGTGATGACCGTATGATTAAAATATTTTATTAGCAGTTTTCGAGGTTGTTGGCATTTTGGCAACATCAAAAATGTGAAGTCAATTTAATGAAAATTAACATCGTTTGCTCTCACTGGGTACTTTCAGTAATGCTATTTCGATCCAAGGTTACCTACCAATTTGCAGTATGAGTAGGACTAGGTGCTAAACTAAAAATAACAACATGATTCTGTTTCTTAATTTTTATTGGTAAATTCACATTCAAATAATAGATCACGTCGAAGACAGATATTACAATATGGGATTACTACTGACAAAATTTAGTAATTATTTGCTATGATACTGTATCGGTACTTCTCAATTTCTAAAACTACGGCTTCATTAGCTACATCGAGTGCGTAAATGCTTCAAAATTCCAGTGTCGTGAGTGAGTCAGATATGAGACTGTCAGAAAATAGAAAATCGAAAATACACAATTACATTGTTCACTTACGAATTCACGATACAGATCGGACATCAAAAATATTTCTATATTAATAAACTACATTCACATAATCGTTACTAAAAAAGACAAAACGCGTGCGAGACACGACGCGCGTGACCCAAACGATACATGTGATCAAAATTTAATCTAATCGATTACTTCCATTAATGATCGCGAACTACCATTCTCACTGAATATATTCACAGACATTTGTTAAGCATGCCCATGGTGATAGTATGAAGTTAAGAAACAAGGCTCGTCCGCGCTCGCGGGCATCGCACCTGAGATTCAGCGCCCGCGGCCGAACGCGCCCAAACACATCTCTCTGTCGCACCGCTCTCTTCTATTGTACAAACATTACCGTATTAAATAGTCACAGGTCAATTTCAGTCCAACTATCAGTTTACGAATTAAAATAAAATATATTAATCTAGAACGTTTCACATCGCTTAAGTTACGAATGAGGGGGTCGAGTACGGGGTCGCGTGCGGTGCGAGCTGCGGGTGCGGTCGGGCTTACGAGTCCCACCAGTCGGGGCCGCCGCCGCTACTGCCGCCGCCGCCGCCGCCGTACGAGCCGCCGTAGTTGCCGCCGTACGAGCCGCCGCCGTACCCGAAGCCTGCAAGTGGAACAAGTACCGGTCAGTGGCGCTACATGCTCAGTTATGACAATCCAAGTCCCGTGACAGAACTCGCATCGATATTTCGAGACTGAGTCAGAAAAAGCTATCTTATATATATATATATATACATTTTTTGCGAAGCGACAAATAACTTTACACTATCGAACAAATTGTTAATCGTGGACGAATTCTTCAAATAATTAATTGACTCACGTCCACGTTCGCACAGATATCATGTTCGTATTCGTGCTTATTCGTAAATGAACGGCAAATATCTAACCACAGAAAAAAAACAGCGATACTGACCAGAGCCAATAGTAGATGGCCCTGCGGACCGTGGAGTTTGACGCGACTGCGTACGGAAGTCCCTCGCACCGAAGCCGCTGCCGCTGTTCGGGAACCGCCCGCCGCCTCCCGACCGACTGCCGCCCGTGCGACGCCCGCCGCCGCCCAGCCGACCGTCAGCTGCCGTGCTAGTCAGCCAACTAGGAAAATCGACGTTTTAGTTAGTATATAACGTTACAGAAGTACAAAGTCCAGGTTTATCAGTACCCATGCCAATAAAACAGCGGGCTTGGCCTTTACAAATGTAACGGGAATGATTTATAGAATGTCACATTATTATAGTCGACACGACAGTCCATATCTCTAGTCTTCAAAAGGTGCTAAGTCTCAAAAAGCACTATGCTCAGTGACAAAGTTCAAAGCCTCAAGTTACCCTTTATTTCTACTGATATAAACTACTAAGGGCAAATTTCACCAAAATTTTATACCGAGTTAATGTCTTATCCTGCAAATAAATTTTGAATTTTTGACAGTTTTTCCATATAAAAACTGTCAGACGACAATTTTATTCCACGGATAAAATATATCTGACTTTGATGAAATCAGCCCTAAGAAAAAAATATACTTACTTCGGCACATCCTGCTTGGCCTCAACGAGGAGCTCTACGAGGTCCCGCGCGAGGCCGCGGTTGGTGTCGTTGAAGAAGGACGTGGCGACGCCCAGGTTGCCCATACGGCCGGTACGACCGATGCGGTGCACGTACTCCTCAACGTCCGACGGCAAATCAAAGTTAATCACGTGACGCACGTGCGGTATGTCCAAACCTGGGAACAACATCATTATTAATATACGTCATTCATTGGTACAAGGTTACAAGGATCTTGGCGCGTGGCCAAAATCGGAACCTATGGAATTAGCGCCGCCATCTTGTTTCTTTTTTAATTACAATTTCTATGACAATTTCGCAAATGATTACTGTCAATGTCATTCAGGGGCCGTATTATGACGTATAATGTTACCATTTTCGCAGTGCGATACAGAGGCGGAGCTGTACAATGCCAATAGCACCATCCTTGTTTTGCAGTGGTGTAATGATAGCATTATTATTTCATAATTTACGGCCCCAGGCGCTAAAAGAGCCTGGTAGCACTCATATTCATTATGTAACATAACACCTGTATTCTCCTAAGGCTGCCATCAGACGGCCTGCATCGCAGCAACCGCGCGCAGTCGAAGTATTCAACTGCATACAGTCGTGACATAACTGTATGCGGTTAGCGATGGACAGCGTGCGTCGTCAGTACAAGACTGTTGCCGACCGCGTAAAGTTGAAGTCACGATTGTATGCAGTTAATACTGACTTTACACGACTGCAGCCGACCCCGTGAAGGACTGAACGTAGTCGAACGTACAACTGCATGCAATTGAATATATGTACTGCGCGCGGTTGCTGCGATGCAGTCCGTCTGATGGCAACCTAAGGCCCGCACGCCTTTGGCGTAGGTCAATGAAGCTCATTTGCCGACGCGAGTTAAGCCCCCATATTGTTTAGGTATTGGCATCAACTGCTGAATGTAACTAATCTTTTCTCGAACATTTCGTAATTCAAAAAATCGAGGACATTACCCAGCTAAGAAATAGAACTGTTGTTCTGCAATAACTATACTAATGAGGCAATAACAGCATTATAATGATCGACTAATACAATAGAGTACCATTATTAGCAGACACGTGCGTGTGTATATAAATGATAAGGCTGAATGTGGCATTTGTATTGTCATGAAACAATGCACTGGAGAATTAATATTGCGAAATTACATAATAATGTTGAAATGTACTTTACAACTTAATTCGTTGCCTTTATTATTGTACAGGTTAAGTAAACTAACGATTTGTTAACAAATGAAGATATCTGCTTTTTTTTTATTTGAAAATATTTACATATTGCCAGCGCCGCTGTTATTAAGTAGCCGTGGCTAATTAATAGCAGCCGCGCGGGTCGATCCATCAGGTTAAGCTACGCTTGCCGGGGTTGGTCCGTGAATGTGTGACCATCTTTACCGAGACTCTTTGCCTCGGAAAACACGTTAAGCCGTTGGTCCCGGCTGTCATTCGTAGATCTTTGACAGTCGTTACGGCTCGTCAGAAGCCAGAAAGTCTGACAACCATTCTTACCAAGGGGTATTGCATTACCCAGTTATTACGTTGTGGAGGTCAGATAGGCAGTCGCTCCATGTAAAATACTGGTATTCAGCTGCATCCGGTTAGACTGGAAGCCGATCCCAACATAGTTGGGAAAAGGCATAATTGATTGATTGCCAGCTTTAAGTAACTTAAACTCTTAGATTTGATATAGATTTCAGAAGTATAGTGATCTTATTAATTCATGGTGAAGGCACCAGAAAAGCCCGCAAACCTAGTCCTAATTCATACTGCTCTTGTAAAGGCTACTTCACACTAACCTCGGGCGGCTACGGCCGTAGCGACGAGGATGGGAGTCTGTCCGGTACGGAACCGACGCAGCGCTTCCTCACGCTCGCGCTGAGTCCGGTCACCGTGGATAGACGTCACCGGGTAGCCGAGATTGTCCAAGTATTCCTCAAGTTGGTCGGCACCTGGATAAAGATAACAATTACATGAAGTCAAATCATTTATTTCAAGTAGGCCATTAAAAGGCACTTTTGAATGACAAAATTTACAAGAAAATAGAATAGATTCTAAGTGCCAAGATGTAGTTTCGTATACAGAAGAATGGCCAAGAACATACCATGATCAGTAGCTACAACACAAATGTATTCAAGTTGAATAAAGACTTGTTTTAAATTTCTCAAACCACTATCAATTTTACGTAAGTGTAAATTAAGTTGATTTGAGAATGAGTTGCATATAAAATGTCATAAAAATATTGCTGTAGCGGAGTTTATGCTTTATGAGTAGGCATTAAAGTTATTTTTCCGAAATCACATAAATTGAAAACTAAATATCGTGAACGCAGTTTAGTAGGTATGTTATGCAAGAATTCAGCTACGTTATTCACGACAAAAATAATGTGTTAACCAAAACCATATGCGCAATGTGTTGTGATTGCATTCTACTCAAGAACGAGCTGTTATAGAAGGCTTAGTTCAGCTCTGAAAGTTAACGAAAAGGTGATAAATTGCAATAATTACCCTTCTTGGTTTCGACGAATACAAGAATAAGTTGATCCTCCTCAGGGTTTGCACGCTGCAGCAAGTTGGAAGCATTCAGCAAATCCAACAGGAAAGAACGCTTGTCCATTTCCTCCACCCATACCACCTGCAAGTTTACAATTGTTTTTAGAAAATATGGCATTTTGATATAAATATTTGCATTTGTGATGATAACAGTATGGTTTTACTATTTACCTTCTGGGTGATATTCTCGGATGTGGAACCGACGCGTCCAACGGCAAGGAAAACGTAATTAAACAAGAAATCCTGCGCCAACACCTGGATCTGTTTGGGGAAAGTCGCAGAGAACATGAGCGTCTGGCGCTCGCCAGTCTTTGGCATCGTGTGGCTCTCAACGATCTTGCGGATTTGGGGCTCGAAGCCCATGTCCAACATGCGGTCGGCCTCGTCCAGCACCAGATGCCGGCAGTGGTCGAGCGCCACGCGGCCGCGCGCCAGCATGTCCACCAGCCGGCCGGGCGTCGCCACCAGCAGGTGGCAGCCGCGCTCCAGCTCGCGGAACTGTTCATGTATCGGGGAGCCGCCGTACCTGATCAAATAATACCATTATTGATGTGTAACATCTTTCCTGCAATCTGTGGGTGTGATTTCGTGAAAAGAGACGGAAGTGTGTAATAGGAAGCTGGCGAAACACGTGCTATTTGATTTGACCAATAGCGCGCGCGGTGCTAGAATTGGCAGTCAAATGGACGAAATGGACGATGACGATGGACGAAAAATCATCCTACTAATATTATAAACGCGAAAGTTTGTTAGTATGGATGGATGGATGAATGTTTGTTACTCTTTCACGTTAAAACTACTGAATGGATTTGGATGAAATTTGACAAACAGATAGGTTATAAACTAGTTTCAAATAATATCTGAATCATTTTTTTCAGGACATGTTAATGTTGCTTATTAACAAGGTGAGATGTCACATGTAATACTCACACGACACATGGTCGCACACGAGCGCGGTAGGCGAATTTTCTAGCCTCATCAAAAATTTGTGTGGCAAGCTCGCGCGTCGGGGCCAACACCAAACCCAGCGGGTACTGCTTGCGCCGGTTGTACGGTCTGCGAACCAAGAACATGTTTCCATAAATCAATATTGTGGAAAAGAGAAACACTAATTGGCAAATGACACTCACCCCATATGCTTGACGGGCCCAGCTTCGTACATCTGATTCAGGATGGGCACAAGAAATGCGGCCGTCTTTCCTGAACCAGTCTGTGCGCACGCCATGACATCTCTTCTGCCCAGCACAATCGGAATTGCATACTTCTGGACCGGCGTCGGCTTGTCGTAGCGAGCCGAGGCAATATTCTGGCGCATTATTTCCGTCAGGTTAACATCCTCAAACTGTGAACAATAATACAAGATGAGTATGACGAAAAAGACAAATTCTATTCAATAAACTTAGTAGGTAGGTATTGTAGGGTTAATGTTACATACGCTGGTGATGAAATCTGGGACGCGATCGCCGCTGGCCTCAACGGGTATATCCTCGTATTTGGAGAAGTTGATGCCTGTGTTGCCGGTGCCAAACAGCTCCAACTCCGTCCGCTCGTCGCGAGGTAGCGGGACCGTCCAATCATTCTGTAACAGATGTTTCTTATAATCTGTCCAGCATATCATCATTTCAAACCTAGGTCAGAAGGGTAACATTTTGAAGACGCATAACTCATAAACAGCAGTTTTATATTAGCAGCAAAAAATTCAGCTCATATAACTTAGCAATGAGCTGTTTTAAAGCAAAGCTTTCCGGCCCGTCATGATGTCGACAAGCGTCGAAAAAGTGTAGTAATCCGTAAGTAAAAGGTAATAAAAGTTGGACTGACTGAGTTGCTTTCATGGCCACCCTCGTCCCTGCGGTTGCTACCGCGGCGCACATCGTCGGATGGCCAGCGCGAGCTGTTGCTGCGGTCGTCCGCGCGCGGCTCCGGCTCCTTCCAGCGGTCATTGCGCGGCGGCGGTGGCTCGTCGCGGTTGAAGTCCTCGTCGCGGCGGATGTCGCGCGACTCGCGGCTGGAGCCGCCGCCCCCGCCGCCCGCCGCGCCGCCCGACGCACGCCCCCCGCCGCCCGACGCGCCCCATCTCTCACCGGACGACTCCGACCAGCGTTGCGGTTCTGAGTCGCCATTCTGATATCCTGCCTCACGACCTTAATCAAACAAATATTATTAGAAACACGAAAACGGCTCCACTTTCAAATTCATCAGCTCCACAAAAACCTTCTCGTCCGAAAGAGGAGAAATCGGCCTACCACCATTTACGTCACAGTCGCAGGGCAAACTCTGCTTAGCAGCTGTCTGTTCCAACCTATAGTATTAAAACTAGCTAAGTGCAAATGATTGGATGGGTATATCGCCATTAACTGAACGTCAGTTCGTCATTCAACGCAGGGTGCACCGAGTGTGGTCGCGGTTGACGATTGGGGAAGCTGGATCTTGTGCGCTTCCCCTTGCACCCAAAAGAAACGTACATTACAAAAAACGATTTAAAAAATATGATCTCCAGCACTTCTAATAAACGTGAACATAGTGCTTGGTATCTTGCAACTTAACTACTTAAGAACGAATACCAATCAATACATTGATAACAATATAAACCGAGATAAGATCGTAGATAATGTAAGTCTAGAGAGTTACATGACAACTATGCATATGAGATACATAAGTAGTTTAACATGTGGACATACCGCGGTCCCTGCGCGGGTATCGCGAATCGTTGCCGCGATCGTGTTCACGTTCGCGGTCACGGTCGCGGTCGTCGCGCCGACCACCACGGTCGTAGGTTCTAGAGTTGCCTCCGAATGATGAACGGTTGTCCCGTTGTTCGTTTGAACGGGCGTCTAAGCTTGGGCGCTTAGACTCTTCCCCTGCACAAATTAATCATTTAGTAATCTACTGAACCAATTGCACGAGAGTCGTGTGTGGTCACGACTCGACCTTTCATTTATCATTTACTTGATAACACTTTAATTGAAAATGGAAAGCTTAGAAACGACCACGTTTGAAATAGTTTTCATTGCGACGTTCTTTTGAATCAAATTAAATGCAGGACAAAGCTAAACGAGGGAATTGAGTATTACTATTAGCACTCAAAAGACAGCAGCATATCAGTTATCATTTAATCATAAGCTCGAGAGACCATACCATTTTTTGAATATGATGTTTTATAATTTATTGTTAAATGTTATGAAATCTGGTGAAAAAACAATCACAAAATGTATGCAGTTAAACAATGACGTCAAAGGGAGGCATTCAAATGCATGTTGTTATAATATTTATGACTAAGGTAGGTACTGTATAATTCCTGAAGTGACAACAATCAATCCTGAATCACCGTCTTATAAACGATGCAGTAAATATCTACATCTCTCCCTATTCTGAACTATTGATCTATGTATGAATAGAACCATTCTAGTACATATACTATCACAGCATACGATAAACACGGCGACAATAAGCCAGATAAGACGAATAGATAAAAATCAATGCTTCAATTTTTTATCGCAATGTCCTACTTTCCAGAAATAATATCCGCCAGAATTCAGTACAAAACTAACATCGCATCGTACAATGTTCCTGTTTTAAAAATCTGAGAATAGGGACATGATATCACGTTACGCTGACCTCTACTCAACTCGCCGGGACAAAGCTGAATAATGATGCAGGAACTATAGCGATATTATTATTTATAGTTGCGCTTCAAAACACTTCCATGTTTGGATTAATATTTTTGAATGAGACATTCGCGTCGATTCGATTCACACGGGTAAATTGGTTATGCGTCATTGTTCATTGGTTAAGACATGCAGGTAATATTATGATCTTCACATCATTTTAGTACGTATTACTTGAGCCTATATTGCTTGAGGCAACAGGTCATGTTCTCATAAGCAAATCCGCAACCGTGTCGCGCGCAGATTCTTGTTTACGCAAAATGAATGCTCCACGGCACTTACAGCATGCATACCATACATTTGTATAGCCACTCTATGGCTAGGTGAGTAATTAGAAGAGAATACACAATGGATGCAGTGATGTTTGGTTCCCAGCAACGATTAATCCACCCTCTCTTCCTCAGGGTGTTGCAAAAAGGTAACTTAGGCGTTTTCGCTTGGCAACAAGATGACAGGGCAGCTAGCGAAATTCCCAAATGTCGCGGAGCAAAATGAGTAGGTGCCTTGTTACTGGACGTCGCTAAACAGACTTGAAATCGTTTTTGGGTTTCATATTGCAGAATGTGACGCGTTTCATGATTTCATGATGCGCAATAATCTGCTCACTGATACGAGTTATGTCAAGTTGATGACCAGTGTTATTCTCCTCTGCTAAAATTTAACATGGATATCATATCCACTGGTCATTTACCATAATTAATATTATAATGGATGCATGGATAATGGATGTTTAAAATGATAATGATGTCATGAGAGATGACAAGTGCACATGCTACCAAACTTTCTAAAACTAAATTAGATGTCACAACTCGATGCTGTGAAGTTAAAGACCATTGTGTAAAATGTGAAGATAACTTGCTTTACTATATTTAGGGATGAGGAGCCCAAGCATAGAATAGGATATTTTGTTTGTGAGTTAATGATACAGGAAGCATATTGACTATTTGTGACCTAGATATTGTTATTATACTATCTATACATATATTTATGACTATTTGCCACAGTCAATAAGAGAAAATCAAATGATAGAAAAGTCTTAAGACGAAAGCTTCAGGGTAGCCTGCGAAATTCAAATTTTATTAAGTTTTTTGCAATTTTCAGGAATTGCAGGTCTGTATCAGGTTGTATTTTGTGCCAAATGTCATGATTTCATGAAATAGTCATTTAATACACTTATACATATGAAAACAGTAGAATCAGCAATACAACTCTTTAACTTCATGTAAGTGCCAATGGCACATAGATGAACTTAAGGAGTTGTATTGCTGATTCTAATGATTATAAGTCTGTAAATCCATATTTGTAACGGCCGCAAATCATATTTAGATCAGCAAATCAAAAAAACGTAAGAAAAATTGAATTTCGCGGGCTACCTTATTGCATCCCCCTTAAACCTCAAAATTTTGAGCACATACTTGATACTAACTTGTTTGTTGTATTGTTATATTATCTATGATATCACAATGGAATTGTGATTGTCTTCAATACTTGATTTCACTTTGAATAATATAGAAGTACTTTCAAAATATTCCATCCTTATCACGCTTTTAGACAAATTAAGGGTATTCCCAGATATTATGCTAATTGAGAGTGTTGCTACTGTTTAAAAATGGTTAATGTTTTTTTTCTCTTTGTCTTTGTTTTCATTTTTATCATTATTTCATTTTTAACTCACCCAAAAATTTGTGTGCTAAATTGCAAATGTTGCATTCAGAATGTGATTCTAGCAAAGGTATGTATGTATAGTCATAAGCAATTAATTATAGTCTCCTACACTAGTGCATTTGCTATTTTACTTGACCAGGATTAAAAAACCCGTGTACAGAGTTATGAACCAGTTATAAAAATAATACTGATCTGACTGAGCAAACCTATAAGTAGCTAATGAATTCAAAACTATAAATACTACAACAAAATTATCATAAGATTAGTATTCTTAATAGGACAAGAGGAAGGATATAAGCCAAGGACATGATGCAGAAGGCATAAAAGTGTAAGTTTATTATTGACTTACCTTGTGAAGGGCTGGCCTGCAACTGCCTGCGCAGATGCGGGGGGATGTAGCGGCCAGCACTCTTATTAGCCTGAGGCTGCAAGTCCAGACCAGCAAGCTGCAAGACCAACAACAAAAACATTAATTTAAAACTAGAATTGTGTAAGTGGCTAGCATTTACTACTTGACAAAATGAATAAGATGCAAAATCCAAGATCTTCCTCTTGAAGAGAAGAGGTGTGTGTCCAAACAGTAGGAACATTATAGGCTGATTATGTATGTATGTAACATCCAAGATTGTCTACAAAGGACTTGAAGTTATGTTTTGTTATGGTTAATAGATGAGATTTGGGTTGATATATGTGTTTTTAAATAAATAAATGTTGAATTTGTTGACCGCACCCTGTTTCAGTCAAATCAAATCCTTTGTTTGCTGACAGCTGATATAGTCAATCAGTTATGTTCTATGATAGTAAGTAACAATATTAAAACATTATGTTGTTTATTAGAATCAATTAGTAGATTTGCAAAAAATATAGGTATATATGGACAATGCTTTGTCTGCACTAAAAGTACATGCTAATATTTATGGTTAGTTATATCTGGCTATGAGTTGAGCAATTAAATATTTTCAGAGTGAAATCATTCTGACTGTAGGTACTGAACGCACAGCCTTTTGTAATTTCCACAAAGTTATTTAAAAATACATATTTGTAATTCGATACAGTGAGTTTTACAGTGTTGTTATTGTATATCTGTTATATAAACCCATACAATGTGATTATAACTATGAGCCTGTAATTTCATTGTGAGAGTAACTAATCATCAAATAACCTTGTGCATTGAGTGTTACACCTGATTGATAGGCACAAAACTTTCCATGTCGTAAAAATATAAACTCAAGGAAATTTCAAGATAACTTATTGGTTAGTTAACCAACATCAGCACAGTTGCTACATATCGCCATCCAACTATAGCAAATTAGACATGCTAACTTGACTACACAAGCATGACAAAATACTGCATGATAAACCTTCTATGAACAAAACATACATTTAGAACTCTCTCTAAAGATGATCAAATTACAGCTATTCTTTAAGATATCTCTTCATGCGCGTATTCCGGTGTGGGTAAAATTTATTGCGAAACCTTTTATTTCCTCGCGCCATGACACGCAAATATAGCATGACAATGACCTCACTCGTAAGTGCCTCTGGAAAACTACTGTAATAACTAAGTACGTGTCGATGCTATGTATATCATGAAATTTTCACAAAATCAATGAAATAGATACCATAAAAGTGGAAGAACTAAGTCGCCATGTTGGTTAATCTGAGACACGACAGACACGTAAAGCATTGCGATTTTATAGATCGATGCTTTCATCAAAAAACGAGATCCTTTCATGAATTAGAGACGTTTCAAATTAAGGGCGTAAATCTTTGAATAGTGCCTTTTCTAGGTATATTTTCATCCAATTTTGTAAAAATCAATACTAAGTGCATGTAGGTACATGAGGTACAGACCTGCTGCTCTAGACCTGTTCCATTTTGGTTGGTAACATTACTCATATTACTACCAAGCGGTACGTTTTTTTGGCAACTTTGCTCCAAAAATATTATACAAACACAGTCTACAATGAATTTTGCACAAACACAAATTCACAAAATCACATGAAAAGGCTTCAATTTTTCTCTCCGAAATCACTTTTCATTCGTAGTTTTTGTTCTTCACTGATTATTTAGCATCTCGCTTTAATTCTCATTCGTTCACTCCCACGCATTCGGTCAATATTACCACATATAAATTGAAAAGTCCACTTAATTGCAAGATAATGAATTCTAATAGGACAACATGGTGTTCTGAACTAGTTATGAGATACTAATTGTGCATATTCTTAGAGATAATTAAATATATATAATTTTATGGAGTTAATTGACGAAAATAACATTGAGCGAAACAATTAAAAGCCTAGTAAAACCAAAGAATGTGGGAAATAAAATACGTTGGCAACATTTTTATCTGTAATTTTAGATGAAAACTGTTTTATCATCAGAGCACTTCCGCTTCTATTTTCTACTCTTGTCGATAGATGTCACTTTTTCCTGTTCGAGCACAGATTATATAATTTAAAAGAAAACTTTAAGCCAGGTTTACATCAATTACATTCAATAGTAAATATATTTCGTTCATGCTAGTTTTATGGAAATGCAGAAAGAAAATAACGAAAAAACTTCACACGCGCCTTCGTTGGCGTGGATTTCGTATTTTCCCATACAAATTCCATCCCTCAGGTCATCCGGTGGAATTTGTAGCCACCCTAACTTCTAACTTAAAAACAGGTTCCCTTCACGATCATAAACTCACAATCGCCAACAGCCAATCTATCACGCTATTCACAGACGGTATTTCCCATGAATGTTTAGCTAAATATAAAAAATATTAGGTAATTGTATTCATTACCTACTTTAATATCACTAAGTATCTACTGATCTTTTAAGGGTTCCGTACTCAAAGGGTAAAACGGGACCCTATTACTAAGGCTCCGCTGTCCGTCCGTCTGTCCGTCTGTCACCAGGCTGTATCTCATGGACCGTGATAGTTACCGTGCGTTTGCACTGGCGAAACATTACAACAAAACATGTTTAAATCTCTAGTTTCTGTCAAAAATTGTATGAAACATTGACAGAAAATAGGGATTTCAACATGTTTTGTCGTGAATGTTTCACCAGTGCAAACGCACGGTTAGACAATTGAAATTTTCACAGATGGTGTATTTCTGCTGCCGCTATAACAACAAAAACTAAAAAACAGAATAAAATAATTATGTATGGGGTACTCTCATTCAAAAAACGTGATTTTTTTGCCGTTTTTATAGATAATGGTACGGAAATCGTGCGCCAGTCCTACTCGCACTTTGCTGGTTTTTTATTAAGTTATATACCAAGTAAGTACCGTTACCTTAAATGCTCTAAGGTTACCGGCCAAGTTTCAAATATAAACATCAAAGCAATTATTTTCTCTGTGATTTTGTATATCAGTGCACAGAGCATGTAACTATATATCAGTGAATCCTGAGTTCCTGAGTGAGCATTGAGCACAGTAAAATGATCTCGAACACATTCGATCATAAATGTCGTTGTTTTATGTTTGCTTTTAAAGGGGTGATAGATGTGCGAGCAAGTACGCGTACTTATGGCTCGGCGAGCTTACTCGCCCGTTTGTCATCGCCGCAAGCCGCGAGCCAATTTGACAGTGTTTTGAGCAAGTTTCACGTGGTCACCGACGGCGAGCCGAGTAAGGTCACGCGTATTTGAAATACCACATCTATCACCCACTTTAGTGGTAAAAAAATAAATGTGTAAGGACCGTATTGCTACTCGATGACGACAGTTTTGTGCAAGGACTGTTTTGCTACTCGATGACGAGTATGACGACAGTTTTTTATTTATAACTTCGTCTTGTCTGAATGAAGAATATAGTTCCCACTATAAAGCCTGATTTCCTGATTTACACAGTGTGCCTGTCCCATACCGAAAAATAAAAAAACATTTCCTACCCTTTATAACAGTGTTTAGTCGATCGTTTTTTTCATCAGAAAATTAAAACAAAAAATCTAAAAGGCTAGGTTTCAAAATATGACAGTACGCGTCAATCGTCATTGGTAAAAAAAAAACTTTGTCAACAAATAATTTTTATTTTCTTTCGTTTTTTGTTGTGCTTTTAAAATTGTTTGTATTTACAACACTAGTGTAAAGTAATCCTAACGTAAATTCACCTTACGTGCTACACCAGGAAACCTCATTTAGGTAATTACTTTGCCTTTATGAACCTATAATACTCTAGCATCACAAACAAAAACTCATTACTCCACTGGCCACAATTCAACAACTACAGCAATAAAAATCACTTCAGTTTAATATAAAGTTAGTAATAAGTGTTTGATATAAATTAGTCTAAAAAAAACCTAAAATTGTTGCTAAATGAAAACTCTGCCCCTAAGACGACCCACCAACCAAAAATATTTTGGTAACTGAACTAAGAATCGAAACCAACTCATATGCGAAAACATAACACCTGTATTATTATGATAAAAAAAGAATGTTTCCTTTCCACTACTACTACTACTACTTTCCACTCTGTATGTATATAATTATATTTTGTGTGGAGATCACTCTAGAAACTACTTACTATTAAAACCTGGCCTAGTGTGTAAGACTTCCTTTTTTAATAAAAATTAAAAACCAATACAAATACTATGTGTATGTAGGTAAGTGAAAATAATACACTTTATTTATTTGATTGATTTCAGGAGAATGTTTGTGTTAAAATAGAATGTCGTTTCATTTCAGGATGGAAACTGCACCTTCGCCGCACATGCCCCCGCAGCCCCGAGAGCGGCAGCCCCCGCCGGAGCCTCGCGCTCGCCAGCCGCCACCGCCGCCACGCCGCGCCACAGCGCAGCCCCCGCCACAGCCGCGAGAGCGCCACGCTCCACCTGCTCCCCGGGAGCGACAACCACCGCCGCCACCGAAGCACTTCTGATTAAGTTACAACTCTGTGGAAACATCTAGGGACATCCTCATTGGGTGGGGAGAAGATGAGTGGAAGAATAAACTAACCTGCTGTCACCTACATACACTCAGCCCAGTCTGCCCCATGCAAAATTATAGATCACACTTTGAGTTTACTCTGCTAAGTACGAATATGAGTCTTAGTGTTATATGCATAATGTTCATATTCCTATAAGCAAATGTGACTAAGCGTTTCGTATGAATATCAACATTAAACTTATATGAATAAAGTTCACATTCATATGAGACGCTTACTTGGAAAAATAAAGTCAATGTGAAACTTGCCCCTAGTGGAGTTACTTCCCCTAAATAACCACTTAGTATCACATCATTGCAAGCTTTTTAGATTACATAAAAGGTGTCTGAATACTAATAGATCATAGACTTTCGACATGTTTAAAATTATTGTGTTGGTGCTTATAATTAATAAGATAACTAATAATGTGAATCATTATCAAGACATGACTCATACACTTAGTGTAAAAAGTGAGGTTATCATTGTTAAATAATTATAATACTATCATGTAAGCTGTTGTGCCTGTACATAGTGCCTATATAATGCAGAAGAAACTGCCACTAACTACTAACTTAGCTTATAATGTAAATTTAGAAAGGTTGATCTAAAGAAATGCTTAATTACCTGTTCTAAATTTTAGTTTTTTTTTATGTGGCATGTTATAGGTACACACGGCTACGCATCAAGCTATACATTTCCAGTTTAGGCTGATCTCGCATTGTTTAAGATTTCCGTACAATACGAGGTCAGCTTATACTGGAAATGTATAGCTTGATGTGTAGCCGTGTGTACATATTATTATAGTGATATTTTTTATTTGTTACGCTTTCACGTCTTAACTACTCGACCGATCATGATTAAATTTTGCATAATTACACGTTGTTCCCGAGGGATAGACAACGCTTGCGAAGCCGCGGCCAAACGCTAGTATAAAACACGTTGCGGGATCCTTGAACTTGATAACAATAAAACTTTTATTTATCGTCTTGTTTGTATAAATGTTTTAATTTTATTTTTTGAACAAATTTTAATGTACCTATCTAAGTATATTTTTTAATTCTTAAAATGCTCTCTCTCAAGGAGCATTCGCTTGTAATGTAACATAGTCTAGCATTACATCAATGAGTGAAAAGAACTGATCATTACAGTGTGTAATGTTTGTAACATTTAATCTGAAATGTTACATTACAGGCGACTGCACGTCAGTCAGGGAGGAAGTATTGTAACGTAATGCTCAAAATCGAATCTGTAACGTTACATTACAAGCGAATACTCCCCGTGCGGTAATCCCAAGATTTTAAACTTTTATCTAATATAATATTTATACGTACCCCAAGGAAAAGTTACCTCTATGTAAAAATAATAACGACTTTTTAGGAAAATATGTCGTAAAACTAAATAAAAGTTGATTTTAAGAAACGTTTTGTATTATTTGACTTTGAATTTAAACTTGTTAGGTATTTAAAACAAGATGCTAATCAAATCAAATATCAAATCGATCAAATTGCATTTTAATTCCGAGTTATTTTTATTAAAATCATCAAATAACAATCAATTAATTCTCGAAATTATATTTGCAGAAATTCGTCATATTTTCACGATATTGATAAAAGTAGTTTTAGGCCTTGTCCTAACAATGTCCCGTGAAAATCGCTTTCTATTAGGACAGGGCTTTATTTTCCGCAAATATTATAATCTCGATTGCTATATTGATAGGTAGGTAGGTACCTACATTGAATTTATTAGCGAGCTACAACTTTATTGTCATTTGTGAACTGCCAATGATATTGAGCAATGTTTTACGGCCAGGATCCAATACCACAAAACTACAAGTCTACAATTCTACAAAATTGTAGAAAAAATGAAGTATATTTTCATACACGAAATCTCTTAAGGGGTCATTGTACCTACTCATCATTATGAACAACTTTCACTATGGGACCAACCATGAAATCGCGAAAAACAAATGTAGCTACCTACTAACAATGGTAAACTATTTATTCTATTATTTTTTATTATTAATTTTAAAAAAAATGGCATGCAAGCATTCCAGAAAACGTGCTCCCTTTCCTTTCATCATCTTATTCACCGCAGGCGCAGAACGCCCACTGCTTGACATACCTAAATACATAAAAGACAGGTAGGTAGGTACCTATGTTTGCAGTTGCACAATTCTAAAATGCATGCGAAAGTGATCTCGGCTTGTTGCACAGGCACACGTCATAGCATTTCTACCGATCAATTAGATGACTGGTTGTATGAATAAGGCTTCGGATGAGTAAGCATAAAAACAAGGATATCAGAGAAAAGGTACTTACCGGATTAAAAATTCACGGAATGAATCAGTTTCATCAAAATACTACGAATAATAATAATATATTGAGCGCACTACGTGTCTGATAATAATAATATATTTCATCATAAACAGCAGACGCTAGCGTGGGTGAAGGAAGTACATAATCTAAACGTGATAATTCTACCAAAATCCTCAGTCCACTCGCTTGTCTCTGAGGATAGTGACAGACAAACTTACAAAATGTTCCGGAATTGGTTCCTAGTTTTAGTGTTACTTGTGTGCACTGTGCTTTCTCGTCCAAACGTTGCGAAGCAGGGAAATGTTTTTCCTCAAGGAGTGCGCAAGAGCAATGCTTTGTTTGCCGTGGCTGATGACTCGCCAGTTTGGGGCAGCTGCCCCGATGGATTCAAAATGGATGTCTCTGGAGCCTGTCGTGAAGTGTGGTACGATGAATACGACAATTAGCCGAAGATAAGCGAAACTACGTTACGACAAGAAGTTTTCCACCTTTTTATTGATAAATGAAATTAAATTGAAGCCTACCGCAGTCGCCTGTTGGAGATGGCCGATGGAAATGGTATAAATATTTGTCATCATTTTATTACCTAGCTACTTGTAATAAGTACTTTACGTGTTTGTATTAAAACTGCTCTGATAATCCATGTTGTTTTAATTGATTAATATTTAAACACTTACCTATCGTTTGGTGACTAACACGTATGTACGTACCTACACGGTACACCTGTAGACACAGTCATCTATCAGGAAATTATTGTTGGTTCCTTTGAATAACACATCTAGGTAGGTACCTAGTGATTAAAAGTAGATAAAACACCAATCTGTTTTTTATCATGAGTTAACTGACATGTTTTGTTGTTGAAAAGGTAGGTACAGAAGTACATAATCGCTAATCATGTACCTATCACCTACGTAGGTACACATGGCTACACATCAAGCTATACATTTCCAGTCTATGCTGATCTCGCATTGTATAGGATTTCCGTACAATGCGAGGTCAGCTTATACTGGAAATGTGTGTACCTGTATAAATATTAGGTAAGTTTTCATTTAATTATGTTCAAGGTAAGTCTAGAACGATACCCGAACATGAATCAGAGAAACCGGAAGAAATACAACGTAACATTTATTTTTCATAATAATATCATGTTGGAAATTCTTGATGCTCTAAGAACCAAGTTTTTTTTAAATAGTCACTGGTACACGTCTATCTGAGTCATTAAGGCTTAGGTAGGTATTATTTACAAAAAAAGTCTGTTATTCTCTTAAGGCTAAGGACGTGGTAGCAGCACAGCGAGGTAAGGCCAGGTGTCGAGCTGGTCCAGGACGGGGTTAAGTCCTGAGATGACCAGATGGGAGGCAGCTATGGCGATGACACCCTGGAACCGGTTGACGTAGTCTATGATCACCTCTTCAATCACAGAGTTGACGATGCCGTCGATGTCTCCGCCGCCGATTGCTCCGGTCAAATACGACTGGAAATTAAAGCAAAATAAAAGTAGGTAACTAGCTGCGTCCCGCGGTCTCACCCGCGTAACTCTCGATCCCGTGGGAATATCCGAATAAAAAGTATCTTATGTCCTATTCCAGGTCATGGTCTACCTCTGTGCCAAATTTCATCCAAATCTGTTCAGCCGTTTTAAGGCTCTTACATACTGGCGCGAATTGTCGCGCTACGCGACGCCGCCGCATTGTTCACCGTGAAGTTTTCTCAGAAATTGTATTGTTAAAAGTCGCGTCTGGCGACAAGTCGCGCCAGTATGTAAGAGCCTTTAGCGTGAAAGCGTAACAAACAAACTTACTTTCGCATTTATAATATTAGGACACATTATAATAGTTAGGATTAATACCATAGCTAGGTACTTACCTACATAATTCAACCTAACATGAACTCACATCCAGATGTAGGTATTCTCATAAAGGGCTGTCGGTGAGGGGTGTAAAATACCTATCTACACCCATATATTTCGTCGGTTATGTAACAATTAACCGGGTATGTATTACTAAATAACTGGATACTTTGGCCCCTGCTAATTCCTAATGGAAATCTCATTTTTTTCTGAGTGCCCTGAGTGAGCCCGGGATCCCGTAAGTCGGGACTTACTCAATATAGGCACATTTGCGACCACCGTGTTCAGACACGGAAATACAAAAAGCATAATAAGATTTAAAAAAAGGTTTGACTTACCTTGAAACTAGGTAGTTGGAAGGAAGCATTTTCAATTCTCTCAATAAGTACAGATTTCTCGTCATCAGATTGTTTGAGGAACAATTTAGCTTGGAATCTGAACCCTTCCACTACGAATCTGAAAAAGAACATAAAATTAAGTTTTTCTCCGTCAAAAAATATTCGTCAATTCAATTTATTCATTCAGAAGGTAACTAGCATAGCAGCAGCTTGCAGTATCGTGCTAGAGTGCTAGTTTATTTAACAATAGCTGCAGCCCGCGGCTTTATTCTAAAATAAAAGTAGCCTTAGTTACTCTCTCTCTTAAAATCGGTCCAGCCGTTTCGGAGATCAGTCGCAACAAACAAACCGACAGGCACACATTTTTTTGTTATAGGTAAGTACTGTTTCAGCTTTTATATAGATAAAAGTACATTTACTTACTTAGTAAAAAGCTGTTATTTTGACATTACAAACAGACTTACATTTTATATATTTGTATGTAGGATAGATATCGTTCTACTAGGACACGTTACTAATGAAGACCATGGGTACTGCCTCCATGCTTAGAGGGGAGTTTGCTGACCCCATCTGCCGCTGCCGCAAAGCATTGGCTTATAAAAATAATGGTTTTTAAACTTACTCAGCTTTTCCTTTTCCGTAAAGTGGGATAGCGGTGAAGAAATCACCGATCAGATCGTAATCCTCTGTAAAAAAAAACAGGTGTTTCAGAATTATGATAAATAATTATAGCAATTAATAACCTACACCAACTTCTATACTTTTAAGACCTTTCTCATTCGTAGGTTCGTTCAAGGTGCGTAGTACTCGCCACAGGCGTGGTGCGTGTATGATCAGATGTAGTTATGAAGGTAAACGAGGCAAAAGGAGTAGGTATGTAAGGATCGTAGCAGGTAGCGTTCTGTAGTTTCTGCCTACCCCCATGGGTTCACGGCGTGAATACCTACGTACGTATGTTCTCATTCTAATTTCAGTTTCAACAACTATTCGATATCGATTGCCAGTATTGCCACTGAGATGATCGTGACTAGATTATGTTATTTTTTTAATATTTTTGGTTTGTTTTATTTAGCCTTTAGATTGGATTTAGGTCTTTGGTCATCCTATACAAGCAAACAGCTAGACTTTAAAACTCTGCATGGGCCACTGGCCACTGCTTATAGGTTATAATCTTATACCTTAAATAACTTGATATTTACCAGCGCTTGCATCAATCTTTGGCACAGATATGTCCAGGTCGAAGGACAGATCTGACAGGTCCAGGTGACTCCTGTGCACCACAAACCCACCGATACCAGTCGCCGATATTTTGTTGAGCTGCAAGTCCAAGCTATGAAAGAAAAAGTAATTATTAAAGTCAAAGTCAAAGTCAAAGTCAAAGTCAAATAATTTATTTCAAGTAGGCACATTAAAGGCACTTTTGAACGTCAAATAAAACTAGGTAGGTACCTACTTAGTTTTGTTTGTAGCATAGTAGGTACCTACCTACTATGCCTGCTACTATTTATACTAGTAGTCAGGTAGTTTGCCTAATCTAGCCATGGTTTCTAAAAGTCTAGTGAAAATCTCGGATTACTTATAGTTTGTCCAAAACCGCTGTACCGTAGCTTGGTACGTGCGCGGCGAAACGCGGGCCGGTTCCAGGCCGCTCATTCGTCAACGCTTACGGCGTCCTGCTTACCTGCCCCCCGCCTCGCCACGCATTCCTAAGGCGCGGTACAGCGGTTTCGGTCAAACGATAGTAGGTGAATCTAGGTTCTAATGGCTGAATATCTTCAGTCAATCGGTGTGATTGGGCTTCCAGAAACCGCTGATGATATTGAGAAAGAATTTATTCATTCATAGCTTGAAGACCCCCAAGTTAGAGAGGTTTAGGATTTGGTTCTTGCAACAGTGGACTGTGGAACAATGAGAGCATCACATCATAGACTACGGTAGTGCGGTCTAACTAAAGGATAAAAGGGAACTAATAGCCGACCAAGATAAATTAGACAACTGGATGGAATGAGACCCACTCGCCCGTTTACGACTGGGATAAGTCAGGCGCGTTTTTCTAAAATAGTACGTTCTTATAAAAACGTGGTGATGAATTTTGAACCCTTGGCTCAGCGTTGTAGGCTGTAAATCTCATTAGTAGGTTAGGAAGTAGAAATAATATTTTTTCTTTGACTTACTTGATAAGTCCCGCGGGGATGTAGAGATGGTAATGCTCCAAGTCCAGGGGGTCTAGGGGCGGGATCCCGAAGATGGTGGAACCATTGTTGATGACGCGGCGGAGATACGCGATCAGTTGACGGACGAGGGCGTTGACCAGGAAGTTGCGACCTTCAGCCGTGGTGTCCAGCGCCGAGGGGTCTGGGAGAGAAGCGAACAATGTGAACAATGTGATTTTCATTTTCAGTCGTGGAGTCTAGTGCCGAGGGGTCTAGGAGAGAAGCAAACAATGTGTCTAGTGCCGAGGGGTCTAGGAGAAGGTAACAATGTGTTTATGGATTAAATTAGCTATAATTTATTTATTAGTCAATAGGGATTCATTTATTTAAAATAGGTGTTTGACCATCACTTTGATACACTTTGTAGGTACTTCTGTACGAGAGTGAGGGAAGAGAGAGTGCACTTGTGTCTGCGCAAACACTTGTGCACTATAATATCTCCCGCGCAGAAGGCTAGTCTCCGTTGAGATTGGCCGCCGTGGCCGAAACTACGGCCTGGAGGACTATTATTATTATTACTTCTGTACCATCACACACTGCAGGCGGGCCGCACTGCGCTATTACACTGAAACCACCTATATACGGTTTTTTTTAAATACAAAGTATACCTACACATTTGTTATTTATAAGTAGGTATCTATTGACTTTAATTCCGTAGAGTCATTCAATCATTTACACTCAGAACAACAAAATAATATCCATTATACTTAATTAAACAATACCTACTTAGAAGCTAAATAAAATAAAATTACTTACTACATAACTATAATTTGAAATGGAAAGCGTGTGAATTGGAACCTGATATGATGAAGTACTAAATTCTCAGGTTTACTTACTGTGAACTGGTGTTGGTTTTCCAACTTTAGGTGCCGCAGCCGCCAAGGCACACAGCATCAACACAAGTACGAGTTTCATTCTGAAACGGAAAGCGTCGCGTAATATGTACAGGATGGCGTAAATAATGACGATCATTAGCATTTAGTGTAATTATGTATGTGTAGGTATCTAATGCAGATCGTATCTTTGGCGAAATTATAGGCTTATTGGTGATTCGGACGAATTTACTCGCCCGAAACGGGCGAATCGACACTTATAAAAAAGTAATTTTGTTTTTTCTTGAGGCGGTTCGCACGAAGTTAATTTATTTGTAGGCAAATAACTCTAGAAATCAAAAACCATTCGTGCGAATCGCCTCAAAAAAAGGAAATTTCGATTCCACCGTTTCGGGCGAGTTCCTAAATTCGTGCGAATCACCAATAAGCCAATTATAAACATGTTATGAGCATGTTTTTCAATTTTGAATCGTATGTTGACCATTATTAAGTTTGTGCTAAATATTTTAGACATTATAACTATGTATAGGTCCTTTGGGAGTTTAGACATTAGTAAACGATCGGTAAAATCATCAATTACGTCAGTGAACGGGTTATGTTGAAGTCAAATGTGTCATTAGAATATGCGATTATTTTGCTTACGAGTCATTCGAGTGTATAACTATTGCAGCAAGGAATAAAGTCACAAAGGTGGCCAAAAAAAGCAATAACATTTTTGGTACCTACCTAGAGAGAATTCAAATCTCTAGGTAACTCAGGACAATCTATGAACTCAGTTCAGGAAGTACATACATTACAACCCAACAAATGTAAGATCCAGTAAAATGTAAAACTTAAAGCTATAATGTTGTTCCCTCTTTCAGAACTTACCTAGTAGTTTTTCCGACTCACAATCGCCTACTGTGTATAATTTCACGGGCATCAGTAAAGGAAGCTAATCTTGAAGATCAAACACTGATTTATTCCATCAATCAATAATATCTGCTACTAAATATGGTGATAATTAGTAATCAGTGTCGCATTATAATATTTATCTTGTTATAATCTTTGTTTACGTCGGTAGTGGCCACCTTAAATTGTTTTTCATGAACATATTACCTATAAAATTACAATTTCTGTAATTTATTATTATCGAACAAACAAAGGGTTCTCTAATCGGGTGAGAAGGTAATTCTTTGATATGTTATCAAGCATTGATTTAGCAAGTTATCTCATCCGATTTACATTATGTACTCGAAAACAAAATAATTATGGAAAACTTCAATCTGCTGTAAGGAAGTTACATAGTATTCCTCAAAAGTAGTATTATTTATTGACGCCTTGCGTAGGCACGCGGCTACGCGCGTAGCAGCGTAGCAAGTCGTAGGTACACAGTTGACAGTACTAGGATACCTAACCTATGTAGGTATAGTACCTACTGTTCTATCTTTTCGTTATTTAGTCGTGCTATTATCCGCTAGCTTCCTTGCGCATTAGCAGCATTTTTTGCTAGCATATGTTGCTGATTAAGAGGAAATAGCGGTCTTTTTCTCCATACAAAAAGTCATAATTCGAGGTTCGGCTCTCGTCTATTTCCTACTCCAATATTGGACCAATTTGAAAGATATTTTATAAATTGAATAAGAAGGATATTTACTGTGCCCCTATGTTTTTCTTTTTCATTTATAGTTGTCAAATTTGTTCAATAGGCCTCTGATGATAGCGGTACAAACGGGCAATTTTGAGCATTTTCTGAAGGTTCTAGTGCTTCTACAGATAATGGATCATCAAAACGGAAAACACACACACACAAACACACACAGTAAATATCCTAAGACAAAGAACAAAATAAAACAAAACATTACATTGTCATCCATTTAATATTCATTATCATCAAACAGTAAGACAGCAATGAGGTTCCAGTTGTCATAGTTTTCGAAGGTAGGGTTGAGAAAAGGTGCGATGTGGTCACTGTATGAGGTAGCTATGTACTTGTTGAAGCGGGTCAGGTAGTCCGCCAGGAGATCTTCAACCATAGAGCTGATGACGCCGTCTATGTTGTTGTCGAACTGGGTTCGGGACTGTAATAAAGGGTATAATATGTAAAATAATTCTGTACGTACTACTGATTTGAATATTTTCTTTCAAAGTAAGTTACACACAACCTAACAATGAATAGGTAAACGGTACCGAAAGCATTGTTTAACAGTAAAGAACGACATTGATTGAAGTCATTAAAGCCTAACTAATATTCTAAATTCGAAAATGAGTTTGTTTATTTGTTTGCTATGCATTCTCGCTAAAACGACTGAACGGATTTTGACGAAATTTTGCACATGGGTAGACCATGACCCTGAGAAGGACATTTCATCCTGGATGGCAGACGAGGTCGCGGGCAGCAACATACTAAAAGTCTGTAATATATTTTTGTCTATACCTAAGTAGGTAATCAATAATCATAGACACAAGGATCCTCTACGTTTCAGTAGATACGTGAAAATAATGTGTTTCGTTTATTTCAACATTTAAATTACAATATTGAAGTACCGTTGGTCCCAAACTAGGCGCAGCCTGTATCTTGGGCACCATTATATAAATATAAAATATTTTAATTATTTTTAAATAAAAGTTGAAAGTTGAAATTGGCGAAGTTAGCCTCTTCGAGACTGCAAAACTAAAAATTACAAGAATATAAATATAAATATAAATTAATTCCGGTGTGAAAACTAAAATAATTCATAAAGATAATATTACTTAATTAAAAACAAAAACTTGGTATACTTCTATATACTGCTGCTGTTCTGTAATAAATGAGTGTGTGTGTGTGTGTGTGTGTGTGTGTGTGAGCATGTAAGGGTGTGTGTGACTCTGCAGTGTATAAGTTGATTTTATTTGATGATAGTAAGGATTGTTTCAGTAGAGGTGTAAGATTGTTCCAAGAGCCATAATTTCACTGTGTGTTTTATTTGGGTGTAAGAGGAATTGTGGGTTTACCTTATGTGTGTGTCTCTCGATTGCCTAAACTAAGTGTAGGTACTTACCACAATTCGTTCTATACTGAACTCCGGATCTTCAATCTTGTCCAGGAGTATGGATTTACCATCTGCAGATTGCTTCAAGTATATTTTTCCCCATAGCGATATGTTTTGTATTTCAATGCTGCAACACACGAGTTATTTTATGTACCTAATACTGATTATTATTAAAAACCGGCCAAGTGCGAGTCGAACTCGCGCATGAAGGGTTCCGTACCATTATCTATAAAAACGGCAAAAAAATCACGTTTGTTGTATGGGAGCCCCCTATTATATTTATTTTATTCTGTTTTTTAGTATTTTTTGTTATAGCGGCAACAGAAATACATCATCTGTGAAAAGTTGTTTAACTATCACGGTTCATGAGATACAGCCTGTTGACAGACGGACAGACAGACAGACGGATGGGCAGCGGAGTCTTAGTAATAGGGTTCCATTTTACCCTTTGGGTACGGAACCCTAAAAAGGACTGTAAATACTCACTCTGCTATGCCTTTTCCTTTAATTGGTATTGCTTCGTAAATATTTCCGTCCAATTCGTAATATTCTGAAAAGAAACCCCTTATGACTGAATTAGGTAATCGTTAATCCTTTTGAAACTGATCCACAGTTCTAATGGGTATCGATAAATAATCACGATGAAAAAAATCAAATAAATTATTTTCTAAACTCATCATTTCAAGTAAAAACTGCACTACCAATGGCCGTTGACCCTGTAGTCAGCTGTAGTTACTTGAAATTAAGAGTTTTTTTATCGTCTTTATATATCAATACCCATCACGTCTGCGAAGTCTTGCTAGCTAATTGAATTTGAACCTGTATAAGGAAACTTATTGTAAAACAGCATGTTACCTGAATAAAACTTCAACGATGGAATATCAATGTTCAATTCTATCGAAATATCGTTTTTAGAAAAGTTGAATTCTTTAAGCTGGTAGTCTCCCAAACCAGTAAATTTTCCATCGGTTATGTTCATGGTGGCGCTGAAACATCATGACATTTAATTTATCAGTAATTAGCTGCACCCCGCGGTTTCACCCGCTTAAGTCTCGATCCCGTAGGAATACCGAGATAAAAAGTAGGTACCCTTTGTTCTAATCCAGGTCATGGTCTACCCATGTGCCAAATTTCATTCAAATCTGTTCAGATATTTTAGCGTGAAAGCGTAAAAAATAAAATATTAGTTAGGATTACGATAGTTAAGAAGGATAGTTAGTTAGGATATAAAAAAGTATACCTAATAAAAAAGCTTGGAAGTACTGTATAGTGGTGGTAACGGTCTTTAATTACAGGAACCAGGTAAATAGGTGAAGAGTATTTGTGAAGAAACATTGACGGTTGCTAATTTGAATGAGATGGGAGATGTTAACTTTCAAATACTTACCTAAACTTTTCTCCAGCTGCTAAGTTCAGTTGCCTCCACTCAAACTCGTAGGGATCCAGAACTGGTACTTTATTGGCCTCATCACCGGTCCTGATCAGGTTTCTTACTTGTTCTGAGAGGAGGTAAATCATTGCCTCTGGGGTAAACTGCCTGTTGCTGGTGGGACTGGCGGCTGAAAATCATGAAAAAATTGTGAGTTTTTGTAAATTAATGGGAACCTGGTAATGAGGCAGGTTACTGGCGATAGGATGCCATTGTATTACGATTCCTGATAATCGAATGGATATAACTGATAAACCACCTAGATAGAAACGCGTGAAACTTTTAAAATTTAATAAAATAAAGTACTTAAAATATAGGTACACGTAAATCACATGTAAGTATTTCATTTCTAAATGTTTACATATAGTGACGGCCATGAAAACCGGTAAAAATGATCATAAAACACATAGTACAAGGCATTTGGCCTTTACCCGTATACGGGACGGTTTAATTATAATAGTTTTAATATTACCTACGTCTTCATAAATTAAACGAGGTACACAACCATTTTTTTTTTTTTTTTTGGGTGGGAAATCATCAAAATGGCTTCTCCCGCTCTGGGCGGAGCGGAAGGGCGTGTCAGACTCTTAATGACTAAAACCCACCCGTGTTCCTTCAGTTGCCTGTTGCCATGGTCCCGGTATCTCTTTCGGACTATTCCGCAACCCTGGCAGGCATCGGTCCTAACGGACCCCGTCAGGTGTGCTGACATCTCTTTGAGGCGCGCGTGGAACACGACACGCCATCGACCCGGGCCTGGTCCTTATCGGACGGCGAGCTACCCATTGCTCGCCGTCCGCAAGCCCGCGCCTATGGTGGCCGGGAATCCGCCTGGGATTCCCGACGCCCAGGGTGTCTCCAGCGGCGGCGGTTAGGGGCGTGAGGGCGCAGGCCTTGCCTCTCCCTCACGCGCTCCGCCTCCTCCTTCGCGAGCATCACTGCTTCGCAGAAGGAGGTGACCGCCTCCCATGCCCTCTCGCTCCGTACCATGGCCTGGACCAGGGCCGGACGCGAGAGGTCAGTGCCGCCAATCGCCTCCACGAGGACACGGCGGTGCTCCGCCCAAGCAGGGCACACCTCCACCGTATGCTCCACCGTGTCCTCCGGACGATCCACACAGTGGTGACACCCGGGCGTTTCCTCCCGCCTAATCCTACACAGGTACCTCCCGAAGCTGCCATGTCCGGTGAGGACCTGCGTCAGGCGGAAGGTGAGGACGCCGTGGCGCCTCTCCAGTCACTCCTCAAAGAGGGGACTTATCGCCGCAATTGTGGCGTGCCCAGCACTGGGTTGCGACAATCGCACTCTCCATGCCGCCATGAGATCCTGCCGGAGCTCTGTCCGCTGTGCCGCGAATTTCTCGCGGCAGCGGAGTTACGCCCCGGCGCTTCATCTCCTCGCGCCACTCCCAGATGTGCGCGAGGACCTTCGCCTCCAGATCCATCAGATCCAGAGATCAGCCAGATCATGGCGGTAATCCGGCAAGGAGGCTCGCCGCCTCACGAGAGACCGTGCGGTATCCCCGGGCCAGCCGAATGGCCATGACGCGTTCCGAGGGCCATGAAAACACAAAGGTACCCACCCCTACCGTAGCAACAGACGTTTTCATTTAAAACAATCACCAACAGTAAAAATGAGATGAGAATTTTCATTTTGGCAGAAAATCACAGTTTTAAAATCAGGAGACCTACGACCACAGTGAGATTGCCCCAATAGTAAGATTGTGGACAGGAAAAAATGAACTTTGCCTAAATAATAGAAACAAATGAATGTAGGACTAATAGAACACTTTTCATTTTGTAACGTCTCTCTATAGAATACCAAGTTTTGTGATTAGAACCACATTTTAACTGAAATCCTTATCGTTGCAGTTTCGAAATCCGGATTTAACTATCTGATTATTGTATAGTTGAATTTGTTTGTTTTAGATAAATATGTACTTACCTACCTTCTATTTGGCAACCATATTAATTTAACAATTGTGACATACTTGAATATCTACCGACTGTTTTAGTACATACCTAACATGAAACCTTAAATAATGGAACAAGGGATAATAACCTACATAACTGTTGATTTCAGTGATAACCGCAAAGTTTTTCAGCCACAAATGTTATTAGGGTTCGTAACTATTGTTAAAATTTGCATTATGTAAGTATTCGGTTTCAATGTTTCAGCTTTTTTCCTGAATGAGTACCCATAGGACAAGACTTGGATCTTGGACAATAAAACCTAAATTCAGTGCCAATTGTTCTTATATATATACCTAAATAATATGAACAGATCCGACAGGTGCAGCTGTAGTTCAGTGTTGTATCAAAACAGCTCTTGTTTGACAGGGTTCAATGTCTTTCACGGTCAGCATAGAACCCAATCAACGTTATACCTCCACGAACCATTGTCGAATCGTACATCAAACGTATCTAAACTAATTGAATTAATTTTCCCATGAGGACTAGACCATTGTAAAATGTCCTTGACACAGTTAAAAATGAAAACGTTTTAAATGCATATCTGTGAGTTGATCGGCGCACCCGTCTTCGTGAGCCTAGGGAAGGGATGGACAACCTATGGCATGCGACTGAAAATTGAGGGCATTGATGGTTGCTGAGCGTTCGAAAACAGACAGACGGATTTAGTTTTAGATTTTGTTAGTAATAAGATCTATAGTTACTTGAAATTTAATTCCTCCGTGCCTCGGAAAGCACGTTACACTCCAAAAGTACTAACAATTGGCAAAAGTCGCGGAGTAGCAACGGTTCTCCTTGAAAAGCTCTTTCAATTGGTACCTATAAATATCTTATGGCTATTAGAGCTTGGGACAGGTGTATAACCCATAGTTCCTTGCCCATTCTCCGTTCTGTTTTAATTTTGCCAAAATTTTCACAGATTCTGGAGGCAATGAGGTTTATTTAAAAACGTTGCTTAAAGAAAAGTGACATTCAAATGTCAAAAATGTATGGTTAAACAGTCGCTAATCATTACTTAACTTTTAAGCAACGTTTATAAGTAAACCTCATAATATCTCGGTTAATAAGTAGTTATTTTCTCTACTAGTAATTATTACGCACATGCAAAAACATAACCCTATCTTCGCTGTCACGTAGTCGGGTAAAAAGGTTCTCGATCCCTCTCCTAGGATTTTATAGCACTATTGTAGAGTGTGACATTGCATAACGTATCACCATAAAAGTCGAGACAGATTGTGTTCGCTGAAAAGGCATTCTAATATATGGTCCACATGACTCATTTATGTCGAAAACTACGATAGACATAAATGCTTGGATCGTTGACCTGAATGGCCTAGAAAATGCTTTTTTATAACTAACAATTTAGATTCACCCACTACTCCCGTCTGGCCCGAGAGCTCTTTACCTAGGTAATTGTTTACATTTGATTCTAAAAGTGAAGATGTTTATCTTTTTTATGTCTATTATTAGAGTTCATTATGCCATGGATAAATAGTTAGGTACTTACGTAATCATCGTAGCAATAAATGGGTGTTGCGCATTGTTCTTAGATTGTTGAGATTTCTGGCATTTCTACGCAGAATAGGCTTCGTTCATACTCATCCCTAGTTCGAACTCACCCACAAACTGTAGGTTCCCTTGCAGCTGAAGGCTTAAAAGAAAGCGGGCGATTTCGAACGAAAGTCTTTTTAAACTCGTAGACTAATTTGACATTTCAAGTGATTGCTGTTCGTTTTTCAATTTGGAATTTGACATTTACACCTTTCAGATTAGTATAAGAGATTATTTAAGCACAGTTATTAAGGATGAGTGAGTATAACGAAACCGCAAAATACGCGCTTTGACGTGTCACAAACACCAGCCCATATTACCAACTGGGTATAGATACCTCTTGGTATATGTATACCTATTATACCTCTTGTATGTATACCTCTTGTATACCTATTAAAAAAACAATGCATTCTAATGTTTAGACAATAGCCGAATACAACTGAGTAGGTAAGTACCTAAGATTCCAACACTGTTCCCTGCCCCTTAGCTTCTACCTTTTCTATTATATTCTAAATCTTCTATTTGCTGGTTTTTCATTTAAACGTTTTCGTCCTTGTAACTAATGACATAATAATATTAGTTATGTTCCAAAATCTAGCACACGCTTACGCATAGGTTTATTAGTAAACTATGTCCCATTTGACTACTAAAATTTGTTCGGGTTAATAAGTTGACATTCACTCGTAACAAATGTTAAATAGAGTGTTTACATGCCCCAATCAATGCTGCTAACTAAATTATTGACGACTTTTAGGTATATCACAGAACCTTCCTAAGTATTTCACAGAACAATAGCCGTGGATGGAATTTAAATAAAAATATTTGAAGGGTTTCTGGGACATCATATTAGAAAGTGGCTTAATAATAGGGATGTTGACTGGGTAAAAAAAAAGAAAAATAAATAGGTATTTAGTCCGTCAGTCAGATAATATAAAAGTGGGGCCTCGCTACGTCACAAGATAGTATAAAATCTACTGGCCAGTGACGTCATGCCACATTTTAACTCAATGTATTACCGTAATTTTTTTGATTAGGTACGTAATAAAAGAAAAAGTATTTGTCCAATATTTTTTAATAATAAGTACAGATATCTGAAGGACAATTTTTTTTTTTAATTATCTGATTCTTCATGTCGGAAAGATACACGGACGGAGCTGCAAACAGCTAGAGAACACAATATTACAAGTAGACATTTTAGGTAGGTACTGTACTCAAATCATGTCAACACAGAGGATACATCTGTCAGGTCCGTCCACCTATGAGTGATATCAATGCATCTATACAAACGTCGACTCGATTGCTTCATCGATAGTTACGACTGAGATTTATAGCTCTGTATTATTTGTGTTCCGATTCGGCGCACGCGACGCCAGATGTCAAAAACACATCATGGCGGGCAAACAGCCGTTGACATCAGTAATAGTTTGAGTTGAGAGCATCATGGAACTCGTAAATCAATTAGTGACTGACACTTAGACTGTAAAATTATTTTTTATGCTCAATTTGGCGTCGGTGATCGGTTTCATATATAGGTCACCTAGAACTGGATGTAGGGCGTAACGGAAGGAAACAGCACTGTAATTAAAATTACTTATTAATTGAGAGGCGTTGTATGTATCTAGTCTGGAGTCAAAACGATCGTGGAGTATCAGTTGAATAATGCTGACTGAAACAGAAAACGATATATCAACAGACTGAAAATCATCCTTATCCTTACATATTATAAAACAAAGTCCTCCACTGCGTTTTTCTGTCGTCTTATACGCGTAGCATGACCACCGGGTCCGTATATAGTGTAGGTACACCGCATATATACCGATATAGTGGTCATGCTACGCGTGCAGTTCGCGGTAAACTCAAACACTACTGCACCGATTTTCATGCTGTTTTCACCAATGGATAGAGTGGTTCTCGAGGAAGGTTTTAGTATATAATAACCGACATCCACGTGGGCGAAGCCGCGGGCTTCAGCTAGTGAATAGTTAAAGGACGAATGTTGTTGCTTTGATTTGGTTGACGCGGTAGGTAGGTACTCCTCCTCACCGTTTTAAAACCTAACTGGTAAGGTACTAGTAAATCGCTTCTGCTGTTTACTGTAAAGTAGTACATTATTGTACCCTAAGTATTATTTACTGGGAAGTAGTATTCCCATTAATGTAAGTATACCTAATCGATCTCGTAATTGCCACACCACCCTAAGGCTGAATGTCAGTTGCAAGTTATAAAACGACAAGGTTGATTTATCGTGACAGTACCTTAGTGAAGTTTCAATTTACTGGGAGTTTTTATCAAAAGCGGTAAAGTACTTATGAGGTCGACTGAAACAATACATTTCTGGCACCAATGTCAAACGTGCCAATGATGAAACGTCTGAAAACGGACGACTTCGTCATTATTTTCATAGCAGCGGCGGCGGCGCCAACATTCTGAAACGTATGTACCTACCTACGTATTTTTATGTTTCCGTTTCTTAGATAAACGCAAGTACCTACATTCTATATTTCGTGGGTTCATTATGCCATCATATTGGGTACTTATTGTTGAAGTGATATTGGGTTTTTCTATCTGCAGTTTCTCAGTAGCAGCCCGGAATCGCGTTGTGCCCGTTTGATGGCAATAGGCTCGTCCCTATTACAAACTGGCGACATTTGGGTGTGTGGTGGTTCTTCTGCCTAACCCTTCGGGAATACAGGCGTGATTTTATGTCATGTTATTACTTATTATAATGTAGTTCAAATTAATCGCAATGTTATGGCGCTTAAACTTCATTATGTTACAGGATTAAAGCGCTATGTCTAATGCACGGCAAAAAAGCTTTATAAAAGGTTTTTTGTATTGCCCTACTCGAGACATACCTGTGTACCTACCTAAAGATGTAACTCCAACCTGATACCTACTACCTCGACGGACTAGGGCGTGGATGTGGAGCTATATCGCAAACTATGCTCCACCTCCTGTCTTCTGCGTCCTCTGCGCTCCCCTCCCACAGACGATGCGAAGAAGACTGACACCAGGTTAGTCACTATAACCACACAGAAAAGAAAGAAAGAAAGAAATAAAATGAAGGAAGAAAAGAAAGAAAAAAAGAAAGAAAGAAAGAAAAAAATAAAGAAAAGAAAGAAAAGAAAGAAAGGTATATTTTAAACGGAAAAAATACTATTCATAATAAGCTGCGATGCATTTCTATGTTTAAGTATCTGTAGGTCCTACCCTGGAAATCAGTTTGATTACCTGCTAGACGCTAGTACTAGTACTTAAGTACCTGAATTTCATATTTTCTTTTAAATGTTGTTGGACCGTTAATGGCTCTCATAAGGCCTTATTGAAACGTTCATCATTCAAACCTTCAAAAGCTAGAAACTGTAGGACTACAGATATCCGTACAATTATTGATTCTACTAAGCGGAAATCGAACCTGCGACTGAAAGCATGCAACAGCAGAGTAAAACCGGGTCAATTACTCCGCTGTTGCGTCGAGCCTTTTAGAAAATTTCAAATACGTAGTAGGTATTTAGGAGAAGCTCGTGGCTAATTAATAACAGCCGCACGGGTCGATCCATCAGGGTAAGCTACGTTTGCCGGGGTTGGTCCGTGGGCGGGTGACTATCTTTACATATCGAGACTCCTCCGTGCCTCGGAAAGCACGTTAAGCCGTTGATCTCGGCTGTCATGCGTGGATCTTTGATAGTCGTTACGGGTCGTCAGAAGCCTGAAAGTCTAACCACCATAGTCTTACCAAGGGGTATGGTATTACCCAGTTACTGGGTTGTGGAGGTCAGATAGGCAGTCGCTCCATGTAAAATACTGGTATTCAGCTGCATCCAGTTCATCTGGAAGCCGATCCCAACATAGTTGGGAAAAGGCTAGGTAGATTGATTGACCTACCTTGCTACATACGCGCGTACCTACAATGCATATAAAGTTTACTAACTTTACATGAATTGTAGGTACGCGCGTATCGCGTAGCCGTTTATTTCAAGAAGTATGTACGCTATTTGCTACGTTAAAATACCTCAGCTCTTTAACGTGGAAATTGATTGGTATGTTAATCTAGGTAGATGTGAATAACAATTAATCAGCTTTAACGCTTTTTTTTTTTAGACACTTCACTCGCTGTTTCCAGCAGGTGTTGTGGAAACAATAAATTATTTTGGTTCGTATCTGTTTCCCGTGTCCGAGTTATTTTGGTCGAGGCCGGCTGTTACCGGGCCCTTTAAAGGTACGTTTGTTTGTTAATGCAACTGTGACTACGCCATATAGGCCGATGAGGCAAATGAAATGAAATTGTTTATTCTGTACTTATATATAGCACTACCTTCCACCCGCGGCTTCGCCCGCGCGGTACGTCGATAAAAAGTAGCCTATGTCCTTCCCCAGGGTGCCATCTATCTCCTTGCCAAGTTTTATCGAAATCCGTTCAGTGGTTTAGGCGTGAAACGGTAACAGACAGACAGACAGATAGACAGACAGAGTTACTTCAGAATTTATAATATTAGTATGGAATAAGATTTAAAGTTAGGATATACGTCACTTTTACACGTCATATAAAAAAAATAAGCTAGATGGCGTCGATATTTCATACCTGACTATCCCTGAGAGGAAATAACGAAACAAACTCAAGGTTATCAAACTACTAAGGTAGAAAATTTACGAAAACTGTTGGTTTCGTAGCGGATGGAGTAGCGGATGGAGAAGATGCTACGAATAAAAATCTGCCTGCCTAGCCTTTTCCCAACTATGTTGTCAAGGTCAGCTTCCATTCTAACCGGATGCAGATGAATACCAGTATTTTACACGGAGCGACTGCCTATCTGACCGTCCAGCCAATAACTGGGTAGGATACCCCTTGATAAGACTTATTTTCAGATTTTCAGGCTACGAATGCTACGAAAAATCGTAGCAAATTAATACCTTATTTGGAACGATGTTTTTAATTATTTTCACAAAAGCTCAATTTGCGTTTTCCAAAAGCTTCATTTTTACCAATAAAAAGTAGGGTACTTTGTATTTCAATGTACTTTTTTCAAACCTAGTAAGTAAGGGTAGGTACCTATTATTGTATATTCCTTCAGTCTTTCCCTAACATTCATTCATTGTATTCAGCCTAAACTTTTCATTAAATTAAACATTCCTAACAAATCATTGCTTTAATGACAGACATGTTTCAGGAATTTATTGGTAGGATGTTGGTAGGTATTAGGTAAGTAAATTGGGTGAATAACTTTACATAGAGACCTACATACATATAAGTATATGAAACTTTTGTAGCCTTTGAAAATGTTTAATCGCTTAGCAATGCATTGCAATATCTACAATAGTCATAATAGTGGCTAGTTTCCAATTCATGGTGCATGATAAATATGTATTGATTCCAGTACTGAAGTATGTAATAGACCATTCACCCCAACTACGATCTATGGACTACCGTAGACCGTATGCACTCAAAAGTAATTAAATCTAGTGTATTGTGGTCCTTTTGGACAATATTTCGTCAATGTATAGACTACTATTTATTCCCAGCGAGCCGACTCAATCTCGTGCAGTACACGTTGATCCGTGCTACCATAGAGAGTCGAGTACCTCCTTAGAACGCGCGAAACGAATTCGAAATTTAAACTGAAAAAAGTTTTGTTATGAATTTTTGGTGAATAAAAACTTTTTAGTGTTTAGAAAAATTAAGATGTGGCGAACAGTTTTAGGTCTTTCGATTTTCTTGTATGCGATAGTTTCGCACGTTACAACGGCGCCGACATACTATCAACACGGTAAGTATAAAAATAATAAACTTTTCTGATATTTTTTTTCAATCCATTATGTATCCTATGTTTGTGCGCATAATCTACTTGTAAGGTTTGGATTTGTTTGCTTGAAGTCTGAAGGGTTTATTATGACTTACTTTCCTACTGTTTTTAAAAATAACAAAGCGGAAGGATTAAAAAATTTTGGTCTCTAAAAATTGGGCCTTGTCTACGATGGGAGCGAGCGAGCGACCTACGGTGACCATCAGTTACTTACGTGCAATATTGCAATCTAAAAGATTTTCGGATTTACTCATACTTTAAGAACCTACAAACTTTAGCACCACGCTGCATCCCTGCATGGTGGGTGATTTGCGAACATATCTAGAACCATTACAAGTGACCAAAAGAGGTCTTTGAAACTTATGTCTTTAGTATTAAAAAAAAAGAATCTGAAGGTCTGCGCTATGGGTTTATAAAAAAAAACAATACGCTCAAAAGAATGGAAAATAAATGATTGTTTAACAGCTGTAAAATCATCGTGTTCTTGACTCCGTTTCATGTTCAAGAGCGGAACAAATAGGTGTCCATTACTCTTATCCACATCGAATTCAGGACCAATTTACAGATGCCTGTTAAGTGATTGACCTACTTTATTATCTAACTATATTTTGGGGATCATTTAGAACAAGCACTGCGTTTTACTAAAAAATATTTAGTATACTGACTGTATCTTTCCTGTGAGTGGTACCTAAGTACCTACATAAAATAGACCCTACCTAGTACCTACCTAGTAACCGATAAAGAAAGAAAGAAAATACATTTATTTCGCACTGACTAAAAGGCACACAATAAGTAGGTAGGTACAGCAGATAAGTAACAAAATAAAATAAAAAGTTTAGTTTGAAACCCAAGCATTTGATGACCTAAATATGAATATACAATTACTTAGGTACCCACTTGGAAACTCTTGGATATAAGAAGAAAGAGCAAAGCCAGCAGATTATTTAGCTGCAGATGACCTTTATCTTTTACTAGCCGGCTGACTCGACAGATGTTGTCCTGTTAAAAACAATCACTTTCAGTTTTTTCCCGAATTTTCCAAATCCGGCAACTTTAAAAAAAAATTGTTCCCTAAGAACCTGATTGAAATTTAAATGCTGTTCGTTAGTAACAAAAAGCATTTAATTTTTATTATTTTTTGCTATTTAAAAGTAAGTTTTTAAACATTTGCAGGGGTTCCTAAAGTACGTCCTTTTTACCAGGTAGGTAGCCTATGTCTGTTCTTTTGTAGATTATGTAGTGTATATTGTATATCCCATCGTCCGTCTAGAAATGGATTTTGATTTACCTACCTACTTATTTCGCTACTTATTTCAGTCTTCTTGTATGTAATGCTTGAACATTGGGTCGCTACCAACAGAGCGGTTCAAGGGCTGACGGAGATTGAGTGGATGTCATAGCAAGGGTATCTTTGGAATCCCATGGTCAAGTAAACTGGGGGTCCAAGTCTACTAATTTACAAACATGTCAGTGGTCTCACAATGACGAGTTTTTGACAGATTTTGTATGGCATATCTGTCAAAAACTGATCATTGTGAGACCACTGACACGTTTGTAAATTAGTAGTCTTGGTCCTCTGGTGCACACTACATACACACGTAAATAGGTGTTTAGCTGTCAAAGCGCCTGGAGAAACTTTATTGTTTTAGCTAGTAATTTATTTATTTAAAACGGCCAAAGGCCAATATTAGATAGATTAGGTATTATTGTAAGATTTTTTAGCTTATCTAAAAGGACTTAGAAATCAAATTAAAAACTTTGTATTTTCCATTTTCCTCAGCACGCGGCCCGAGCTATACGCTGACTAATGTCCCCGAGCAACTGCAGCGCAAGCCTTACATCGAGGTGCGCAACTCCACCTACCACGGCAGTGGGCCGCGCGAGGAGGCGCGGGCCATGTGTTCTGTCAAGACCCAGGAAGTGAATGCTACAGCCAACGCCACTATTACAAGGCGGCTGCATGGAGTCGTTACTTCCAGTAAGTTTATCTTCTCTTAAGACCTTAGTTACTGCCTCGATGGTTGCAAGGGCTACTTTTCGAAGTGAACCCAGGACCAGAGCATGAGGTCATGATTATCGAGATATTCCATCAGGAATTTATCAGTAGCAGCCCGGGGTTTGGTTTTGTGCCCGGTCGAAAGCGATAGGCTCGCCCCTATTACCTACAAGGGACTAAAATGAAAATAACTGGCGAAATGTGCGCGTACTATAGGTACTACTCTGCTTAATCCTTCAGGGATTAGTTACCAACAGGCGAGATGTTATGTATGATACGTGATACCATGTTTTTCTAGGGCACAATACTACCATTGATTGAAGTACGAAAATCGGTCGCCTAAAATGGTAGACGAACACATGAGGTGGCATTTATTTGAGAGTAGATATTAAGACCAGTAAGATAGATGAGGTCAACGGCACTGTTGGCCAATTCCTGTCTGCAATTTTGCCCATACCTAGGTACCTTACACACATTGATTCATTGAGTTTTTGCCCCGAGAAAAATGCGTAATTGGCGGGTGCGAGAGGTTTGATAGAGCAACTAAAACGCCGCGGAGTTTTAACTGTTTCAAGTTAATCTCCCCTACAATCAAACATTTGGAACATTCGAATCTGTTACATTAAAACTCGGGGCGGCCCAATAGCGGGGCAATTAGACTTCTGTGCTAAGTATCACGGGTTCGATTCCCGCTTTGTTTTGCTCGCTACTGTTGTTTCCGGTTCAGACCCGGAACAACAGCACAGCACATTATAGATCTACTACTAGATAACGAATTTCTTCAATATTGCCGCGTTGACACGTACACAAGCGAACATAATGAAGAATTTCTGTATCTGGGGCAGCGAAGTCGGGATATTTAGATTCGATAAAGCAACAGTTCTCTATATCGTAGAATACCTCACACTAATTATAGTAAGACTATTTATCCGCTCAACTGCGACACAGTTTTATACTAATGCAGTTGTTATCGGCATATGGCTAATTAGATTTATGTATTATGTTGCGTAATGTAAATGATTTTGCAAACTTTTGTATAGAATCAATTTTTTCTAACTGAACAGACAGCTGTGCTGCTGGGGAGTTTGTTGCGCCACTTCTTCTTCCCAGCTAAAGCACTAGGAAGTGGCGAAGGGTGGGCGTTTTGGGGGGACTGTCTTATGTAATTTTGACGTTCGAAAAGTGCTGATTCTCAGCCTAGTTTGAATAAATGACTTTTGATTTTGATTTTGATTTTGATCGAACACAATGTTTCTGTAAATTGAGTTTTTTCGTTTTTCAATAAAGAACTGTTGAATGCCCTTTAGAAGGTCCGTTATCAATTAAAATGCTACTGTGTCTCGTTAGTGACAGTTGGAGGTTTATTTTCTTTTTTCAGGAGAGCTCCACAGTTCCATCCAGCGCTTGGAAGTGATAATCTTCGGTCAGATGCAGCAGCTGTGGCAGAGTTTGGACGCACTGCGCACTCAGCTTACCGGCAGAGTCACAAGATCTAATAATAATAATAATGTGTACCCGTCTAGGAATACTGTGTCGTTCAGATACCAACCTGGACATACATACCAACCCCATGCCCTGTGATTTGTAGAAGTAGCATTTTATTTTTAAGCTAATGTGGAGTCATTTTTAACTAGACTGGACTTGCATTATCGAGGAAATCTAGGACATAGATTCAGATACCTATTATGTCTTCGTTCTCAAGTTCTATTCTATTCGTTAGTTGAATATAAACTGTTGGTGTAGTCTCCCTCGTTATTGCTTAACACTTTTAACAAAAACTTCTAGTGTAATAAAACTACACTAAGGTTGAAATTATTTAACTGACACAAAGCCAAAATGATTTCATGACGCGCTCGTGACATTCGAACAGCAATTACGACGTCGATTATACAAAGAAAGGTAGTTAAGGTTTTTTGAGAGAAGACCTAGTGGGTTTAAATGTTGTTAAAAACGCTACAAATAGAACTTTATCTCATAGTGATTGCACTTCGAGATATCTACAAGGTTATCTGAAATCTAATTAGAGTTCCATTAATGAAATTATCGATTATGGTGAACATGAACACACTGTGCATAGGTATCTACCTCAAAAGAACCATAGAAGAGCTTGTCATTTTAGTCCAGACTCTCCTTACTAATGACATTGTTTGAATCGACTCTTATAATCGTCTTTTTAATCCACCGTACGTCAGCAAAAAAGAAGTAAGTAGATGCAAAATATTCATAAAAAATCTGAATTGATATAAAATTTAAGGATTATTATCTCTTAGCTGTTACATGAAATGCTGAAAAGTAATGTATCGAATCATTTTGTATCAATTCAGATATATGTGATAAGTCAAGTAACCGTTAAACGACTTTTGTTGCTGACTGTACCTAGGTATGAGCAAGGGTGAAATAAAATGATTTGTATAACAAAGAATTACTGTTTAGTCATGGTGACTAGGGTTTGATATGGCACAAGAGACTGTCAAGTGTCAAATGTTTATCTATCGGGTGGCAGACAAAGTTCTACGAATGCGACGTTTTTAGAAAAAAAACCATGGGTCCTAATATCAGTCTCCTACCACTGTACAGAGCGTTCACTATAACTTGTCCCTTGCTGTCATATTGGCATTATTGCTTTTCGAGCTTAGTTTCATTAATTGAGTGCTTTTCATCAAATAGTTCCTTTGCCATACTGGTCGCTCCATTGTTAAATTTTTAAAACGGAGCTATTAGGTAGAGTCTAGCGACGTAGCGGATTCGTATTGGTCCTCCACAACAGAGAAGCCATCATTACGGCATGAACTATCACAATGGCGACTGACAGAACAGTGCTACCAATAACGTCACGGTACAAGTTATAATGAACGCACAGGTATTATTTATAATACTTGTATGTTAAGAAGCAAATAATGGGTGAATCATTTTGTCATCTATGAATTAAAATGTGATGATTGAAGGGAAATGTAGTAGTGTGAGATGAAGTAAAACGACACGTTTTTTTTATAAAGTTCAATTTATTAACAATTAGTAACTGAATAATTCAGCAGCTTACGGGCTCAAATTCACATCGGTGTGGTTATCGAACTTGAGCCCGTAATAACAATAAACAAATACCTCGTTAGTTACAATAGTTAAGTTAAATGATGTAAAACTAAATGTCGATATTAATAAATATTAACAAACAAATTATTATGCATTTATCTCTAAAATTCCGTTTAGAATTTTGCATTAGAATGTATGTACTTATAAAAATACAGAGATTCTATTAGACTATTAATTTATAATTTAAATACCTTTATTCCGATAATGGCGCGGTTTCTATAGAGAATCGTACAACTGCAGGAATTACTGGTTCGCCTACACTACCTTATAAACAACACATGGACGGATTATTACATTTTGTGGAATTACTACTAAAACAGTAATCCATTATGTTACTGATAACATACAATAAATACAAACCTCACTTTACTTCCGATATAAAATGTTTTGTTCGTTCAGATTTAATCTAAGTGCGTACGATGCGGATTATAACGTTTACGTGTGCGTTATATATGTAACAGATTACAATATTATAATATTGTTAGACGATATACATACGTGTAGGTATAGAAAGACTAATCAATCGTATCTTCTGATCGAATAGACCACTAATGAAGAAAAAAACTATTAAAATCTTACTTACAATAAGGCGTTTAATTTGTTGAAGACAATATTTGTGAAATATAGTGTGATAACATTTTATGTATCAGAGAAGTTGTGTACCCACTAAGAAATTATTATTTTATTACAAGCTGCCAACGATCACATTTGATAGTTATGTGGGTAGTTCATGTTAAAATTTTTACTTCTCAGAATAATAGAATATAAAGGAGATAATTATTTTCTGCAGGTTGGGTAGTTACACAAATACAACGCTACAAGGTTATTTTGGCGGGTGGGCAAAATCAGAACTAACGTCGCCATCTTGTTTTGACCAGCGCCCCCCTGTCAATATCATTTAGGTGCCAAAATATCCTTGTAGCACTCTAGCTACGTAAGTGTGTGTAGTGTGTGGTGTCAAGCGGCAGACGCTTGCATGTAGCGGCGCAGTTCCTCCTGCGTGTCGAAGATCATGACGGGGAACGGCGAGCCGGGCACGTGCCGGCCGGCCCATCGGACTTCCACGCGGTAGTCGCCGGGCTCGGTGGGAGAAAACTGTGGGCAATCGACAGGTTTATCACGGACTTATACCTAGTACCTTATATTTTGATGACGCAATGCCGTCGAGATTTCGGGTTTCAGTACATACAAATGTCAAAAACTATTATTTTAAACCTAACTGCTGAAAATAGTAGTGTCCACGCGCGGACGCGGTGCAAAAACTAAACGCGCGGGACGACGCGTGGACAGTAGTCTGTTCTCAAACTATGAAAATGAAAAAAAAAACCGCTGTTCAGTACATTTTGACGAGCTATGCGAACATAAACACACAGATAGCAGCACACTCACAACAGCAGAATTTTTTTTTGCGATTTCAGGCTTTGTCCCATAGTAAAAGTTGTTCATAATGATGAGTACAATGACCCCTTAAGAGGACGCTAACGAATTAAACACCCTGTATTGTTTCTGAATCACATGCACATAACAAACAAAATTTAAATCTGCCGTGAAATAATTGGGAAATTACACTTCTTTAAGTTATTTGAGCAAAAATGCAGTCCTCTGCATTACAAACACGTGATACAAGAATGTTTTTAATAAGCAACGCAATTAGGTACCTACACGTTGGATACAATAATAATAATACACAAAACATGAAAATACTGTATTATGACACAATGATAAGCTGTTAGATAAAGGATTGTCCGACTTAACAGATCCGTATCTAAATTATTTGTTCTTCATCACGGCTTGTATACCTACTAAAAAGGTTAAAAATACTAGTTACTCACTTTGCATAGTATAGTGCGATCTTTCTGACTCTCTCGCTGCATCTCGACGCGGAAGGCGCCCTTGGGCCCGCGCACGCGCACGGTCAGCTGCCCCGCGCCCGCGCCGCGCGTGTCGCACAGGAAGCGAGACTGGAACGTCGCGAGCACGCCTGGCTCCACGCCCGGCCCGTATACACGGACCTGTGGAATGTAATTACATAAGTACTTTAGTTAAATGGGACTTATAGAGTAAGTAACTCTAGTAGTAACTCTATATATATCTATATTCTTTACACTGCCAATAGTAACTCTACTATTGGCAGAGTAAAGAAAACGGTAATGTTGGCTGAGTGAAAGAAGAGCAGTCTGTACAGTAAAAATGGATACGCTAAGAATAGTGTATAAGTAGTTTGTCTCAAACCGCTGTACCGCGCCTTAGGTAAGTGCGCGGCGAGACGGGGGGCGGTGCAGGGCACATATTCGTCAATTAGAGCGACCTAATGCGAGCCATAGAAGTTCAAGTAATTTGATTAAACAGGCTGGTTCAAAAAGTTTGTGGCCCGCATAAAGCGCGGTACAGTGGTTTCGGACAAACTATAGTCAGTAATTTCATCAACTTTTCCCATTTTTTTAATTAGCATCGTGTCCCCATGCAATAAACTATTACTAATAGTAAGCTAGTCTTGCGAAGAACTCACTCTACTATAATTGATGTGTAGTCTGTGATGATTTCATATTACAAAATATATAATTATTTATAATCGGTGCACTTGACGTGTGATAATAATATTATGCACATTGTATCGCGCGATTAACCAAGTCAAAAGTTCTTTTTCCGTCCGGGACGATTCTGCTAGCCATTTGAACTGTTATATAATCCAAAACATACCTTCGAAGGGTCGGGAGCGCCGGCGACTTTGAGCACAAAAGGTGAGCCAGGCACGTGTTCACCAGCAAACTGTATGCTCAGCATGTGTCGGCCCGCTTCCGCTGGCTTCACGTTCAGCGTGAACGTGCCGTCTCCATGCTCGTATAGTTCACAGTACGCGACCTGGGGTAGTGACACATGAGTAAGTAATAAACAGAGACTTAAATAAATGCGGGGAGAATTCACTATTGAAGACTTGTTCTTAAGATCGAAGTACAGATTTGGTGTATTGAGCATCATCGTTGGCCTTCGGCAAGAGTGGTACACGACGAGAGTCAAATCATAATGAACCTTGCGACACGACACAATTTACATTGTACCAAACATTGTATAAGGCAGGTTCATGAGTGATATTATTCTGCCGCAGAGTGTTCATAGTTTCACTTGACTTGCACAATCTGGTGGATGTGTTAATCTGTGTCCATTGTTGAGGCCTGTGGAAGGTAGACTGTGTACTTTTTGTTGTCTGGTAGTTGTTGTTACCTTGTTGGGTCCGCTGCAGTGCGCGGTGAGCTCGCCGGGCCCGGCGCGGCGCGTGTCGAGCCAGGCGCGGATGTCGCGGCCCAGCACGCCGCCCGCCAGCCCCGAGCCCGAGCACACCACGCGGGACGCGTCGCCGCTCTCTGAGCCCGCGGATACGTTCACTGTCAGTGGACAACCTGATAACAGAAAAAACATTATTATTATTGCAACAAAAACAGAACTAGATAAAAAAAAATAAAGAAGGAGATACAACGTTCTGCTGATCTGCCTCTTTTCCTCTTTCCATTTCGACGTCAACTATACCAAGCGAGTCGACGATACGATGGTCTTAATAATGTTACCTTTGACAAGCCGGCCGGCCCACAGCACGCGCAGCTGATGGTCGGCGGCGCGGCGCGGCGTGTAGCTGGCGCGCCACAGGCCCGGCCCGGCCGCCGACAGCGCCACGGGCACGCTGTCGCCGTCCGCCGACGTCAGCGACGCCTCGGGGGCGCCCGGGCCCGCTGCGCTGCCGTCTGGAAGAGAATGCTATAATATAGTCCTTGTCTAGTATCATGGTGAAAAGGTTTGAAACACTATAGATAGTGCCATCCACGAAGACGCGCTTCACTCTTACACGCCCCACACTTACAGTACAGTAATCGTGTTTAGGAAGAAGAGTGGGGCGCGTCTCCTTGGTTGGCACTATCTATAATTATGTATACCCAAGGTGCTTGTTTTTGCAAACTGCGTCTCCTCCCATAAGTGAAGGAGTATATCTATGTAATACCTGATGGTAGTAAATGTAAAAGATAATTATACAAATTATCTTTTGTTGGAGATTCTAAATAATAAAGTTCCACTAAAATTATTAACCAAATAATTTTTATTTATCCACACACAGGTGTTAGCGATATTTCGAAATAGATTATCACAAAGGAGTGGCGATAGTGAGTGAAAGTTTTGTAATTATTTCATTTATTGATTATCTTTGCTGTTCTACTGATTCCTAAATTAGAATAAAAGTTTGAAATTAATTTGAATATCCTGTTTACCTCTTACAATATGTATACCTTCATGTTAATAATGAGGACTTGATAGGTAAAAAAAAAAAATATCACAAAAAGAGTAATTTGACCCCGACGTGATTTGAACACGCAACCTTCTGATCTGGAGTCAGACGCGCTACCGTTGCGCCACGGAGTCTTATGAGTAGACGTCTGAATTTACAGAATCATATCTATCAACGTAAGTCTCACTCTGAAACTATCTGTAATTTATAATTGGAACAATTCAGTATATTGAATGAATTAAAGTATCTACTTTTACGCATCTCTTACTTAATATATTTGCTTTTGTGTGTGAATATGTTAAAATTTTGTAAGGAACCTTTGATTTACTTAAATTGGTTGAAGGTACAACAATTGATGTGTAAAACTGTTGTTTTACACATCAATTGTTGTATTTAAACTAGATGAGGTAGGTAGGTTTTTCCTAGCCGACTACTCTGAAAAGAAACACAGAGGTCCAAGTCTCTTTTAAAATCTATACAATTATTGTAATGATCAGATTATATGAAGACCATGTAGGTTAATATCTGAGGTGGTCTCTTGAGGAAAGAATAACACAGGTGATAAAATAATATTTTATCTCTATATATTTCAAAAATATGTATGAATGTTATGAGCAATTCGAATGTTTTCTCTTTCGAGTTATCGACAAAGCATCAACACAGTGATGCTGCTTAACGGTAGAATAGTATATTATGCAATTAGTGAATAAAGGACGGATTTAAAGCGAGGGCCATAGGTGAATCACGAGCAAGTGAAGGATTCTAACGATTGAATCACGACCGTAGGGACAGATTCATGATGATTGAATCAATAGTATAGCGAGTGATTCAAGTATTAGAATCCTGAGCGACGCGAGTGATTCATGGCCCTCGATATAAATCCGTTTTATTCAAGAATTGCATACTATACTTTGGATATACGATGAATAACTTTGCCAGTGGTTCCCGGAGGAACTCCTTCAGGAAGATCTCAGCTACTGACAATATAGTACAGTACTCACCGATGGTGAAGGCGGCGGGCGTGTGCGGCGCGGCGTGCGCCAGCCCGCGCCCGGCCAGCGTCACGCGGTCGGCGCCGGCCGCGGCCGCCAGCTGCGCGCGGCGCGGCGCCCCGCCCACGAGCGCGCCGTTGTACGTCAGCTCTAGCTCTGCGTCGCCGCCCGCGCTGCCCTCCACACCTGTCAGGGTCACTACTGCACGACCCGACACGGTTTCTACGCCTGTAAGGGATACAAAAAGCTGTAAATTGTGTCCTTATCCTTATATTAGCAGGTAATAATAGAGTAGAAAGTAATTTAGATTGAATTTAAACGAGATTGACAATCAACACTCGTAAAGTAAAGATTTACACACACGTGTCGCAATCACAACGTAATCTCGACATATGAAATACACCCGGTTCCAGAAAAGAACCGGTTCAAGCCTCTGATCAATAAATCTGCTAATCTCGTAACTGGCATAATAACATCGAACACTCATATTGTATGTTGCATAAAAATAACAGATTATTTTGAATCGCCTTTCAAAAATCAACCGTTGTCTACTTAAAATTAGAAACCTATTTTAGTGATTCTTTTTTTTTTATTTTCAGTACTAATTTATTTGACAAACTTTATGAAGGGAAAAACAATAGTAGGTATAGTTTGACCGGGTCCGCGAGCGTATGTGCGTGGCGAGGCGGGCGGAACAGTGCAGGCCGCTCATTCGTCAACACTGCCTCCCGACTCGCCGCGCATTTCTAAAGCGCGGAACAGCGGTGTCGGTCAAACTGTAGGTACTCACGTTGATGCCTGCCAGCTAGTAAGCACTCTAGCGTGCCAGGTCCAGCATTGCTAGTGTCGAGCACTAGTTTTGAAGGCGCGCGCACTCGGCCCGAGTTGTCTGTGCCCCATCCTCCGACGGGCATGATTGCTGATGTGTCTATCACCTGGCAATGGGAATAAAACTTATCTATTACTCTATCATTTAAGCTTTAATTTATAGGTATGGTCGCAATAAAGAAGGTATGTGTTATAAAAATCTGACAATGTACGGGAGACTGAAAGAACCAAAGAGATCTTTCAGGCTCGATGAAGTGAGATCGGGCAAAAATTCGTACGATTACTATCCATTATGAAACTAACTCATATCCAACTATAACGTTGATAGTATAGCTTTTATTGCTCACCTTAACAGAGAAGGGGCTCCCCGGCAGTGGTCCAGACGACGTGAATATCCTGACCTCGTACAGCCCCACAACTAGCGGTATGTACGCACAGAGCCACTCTCTGGGGGCACCAGCTACGACTCGACACTCTAGCAGACCAGTCTCTGTGCTCTCTTCTTTGTCGTCTGTTGTTAGTCTTTCGACCTGAAAGATACAAATTTTGTTGAATATCACATCGGCAGATAAAATGGAAAAGGATTCTTCAGGGACTTTCGCATCTTGCGTAGACATCTGTTGAATGTATACGCTGCATTTACGCAGAGTCTACGCGGCGTCAACATACGCTAGATGCGAAAACACACTTAGGTGTACCCAAGGCCACTGGGAATTGGCTCCTGTTAACTGAATGTTAGATCTGCACAAACTCGAAGAGCAACGAAGAATATTTACGCAAGACCCGATACACGCATTATTTTGAAACTAAAGTTTGCTTTTTAATCTCGTAGACTAATTTGACAGGTGCAAATGTCAAACTACAAATTGAAAAAAAACAAACAACAATAAATTCAAATCTCAAATTAGTCTACGATATTAAAAAAGAGACTTTAGTCTTACATATAAGTCCTCATTTACCTGTACTACGGGCGGCGTGTCCTCAGTACAATGTATGGTGAACGCGGCCTCCTTGCCGACGTGCGCGTGCGCCAGGCCCGTGCCCGCGCAGCGCGCTATACTGCTGCTCCTGCCGCTTAGCACGCCTAGAGATACTGGACTGCCTGATACGTTTGCTCCTGTAGGATAGTAGATTTTTGTTAATTTTGTTTCATAATAATACCTATTGAGATAGATAGACTAAGCAGGTATGCTAGAGTTGACTTTACTTAAAACTTTCGACTTCATTCACTGGGGATAAGGGTGACATTAAACAAAAATTAAAGTTGACATGGCCATGTAGACAGCAATTTTTTAACCAATCAACTCTAGAATATTTACCTCCATATGTAATATAGATTCTGTAGTGCGCTGGCGCCGAAGGTCGCAAACGAACTCTGTAGGTATTGCCATCCTCTCTAATATCGACCGGCAGACGAATGCGACGCTCACCCATCGCCTCGCATATCACTTCTAGTTCCGCTACACCTGCGTCTTTTGTGTCAACTGAAAAATAATAAAACAAATCTAAATTATCAAGCTTCTTTAAAAGATAATTTTGAATATAAAAGGAATAGTAGAGCGGAAAATATGACACAAATAAGTTTCGAGACAATGCGTGACAGATGTGACGCTCTGAACGGAATTTGAACTTTTTCTATAATTCGATGTGCCACAAGCGTACTTTAAAAATCCTGAGATGTCGTCTGGTAGATGTATATCCCGTACGACTTAACTTAAACACCTTGAAATGCGGCCTCGTACTTTACTGAACAGCAAGGAATATAACTACTCTCTTAGGGTTGGACCTCATCTGGCAGCACGGAATCGCCTTTTTCCGTCGCCCTTTCTCTTTCTGTCGCTTAGAACTGCCATTTGCTAGACCGAGACAGAAAGCATAATGCGATAGCACGCGGCGGAATCCTCGAGGCGACCGGCATCACGGACAAAATGCAATGGTCGGCAGGGAGACTCCGGAACGCTGAAGCGCGCGATAGCATGCTAACGCTAACGCGTGCGTTCGCATGCGGCAGCATACTGCAGCACGTGGTAGCACAGGCGGAACAAATGCGATTCCGTGCTGCCAGATGAGGTCCAACCCTTACGAGAGCTGAACAGACGATAGTGACGAGAGACGTCAAAGCGTCAGATATCTAGTTAGTCTGGGAAGAAAAACAAAAATACTGCATGATAGACTTTTAAAAATTGGTATATGGACAAGATGATGAGGATGTTTTCAATTCATTTTAATAAAACAAATACTGCATGATATATCAGCGCTGCGGTATTTGTTTACTATTTCTCAAATATCGTAGCATTATGCTGAGATAGGAGCCTTTTTGGCATCGCACAGGTTTTCTTTTCCTGTTTCACGTTGTTTTATTTTATTCTATTACTTGTTTTACTGATTCTATAGATTTAATGTTTGTTTCTATTGTTATATTTCCTGTGCGTGTTCCAAATAAAATATTTTTCTTTCTTTCTTTCTTTCTTTGATAGACTTAAAAAAATTGGTATATGGACAAGATGATGAGGATGTTTTCAATTCATTTTAATTATTATTTTATGTAAGTTACCTGTAAAATTGATGGGTGTTTGTGCTATGATATTTCCAGTAGGCAATCCAGATATGATGACTCTGTTTGAATCAAAAGATTCGCAGGTGTAAGGGCTGCCAGACACAGGTTTTGATAAGTGTAGTACCTCTGAAATAAATAATAGAAACAATAAAAATCAAACCTTTACATAAAAGCTTGTTATATTTTATTTTAGAGATATCTTGGGCGCCACTATAAAGGCGTGGGTTTGATACGCGTGAAGGACGACAGTTGTGGCACGAAAACAGTTCAATGATAGCACACTACTTGCTATACAGGTCCTTAGCAACACAATATTTAGGTAACTTATAGTTTCCACATTTTGCGCCGAGTATGCGCGGTGCTAATTTAATTGCCCTTAGTTATGTTAAAACAACAACAACAACTAGTCTAACCAAGGGGTATCGTATTACCTAGTTACTGGGTTGTGGAGGTCAGATAGGCAGTCGCTCCATGTAAAATACTGGTATTCAGCTGCATCCGGTTAGACTGGAAGCCGACCCCAACATAGTTGGGAAAAGGCTAGGCAGGCAGATGCAGTTATGTTAAAACAAAAAACTGTTATAGGTATTTTCAACAATCGGGTCCACAATCACACAGTATCAGGGCGTATTATACGTCCAGTTTAGCTTTTACTTTTTTTCTAATACTTGATTTAAATTATGTTTACCTATAGTGCTCTGCCCAACATCAGTGATAGTATATTCAGCCTGTAACAATCCTGACTTAGTTTGATAACATCGCACAGGTAACGCTCTTGATCCAGGGCCGGACACTACGACGTCAAACTCCCTAGCTGGTCTACCGAGGGTGTCGATACTGAAGGATGCGACCCTGTTCACTTGGGCCTGGTATAGACCGAGGCCGCAGGCAGCCACCTGGAGAGGAAAAATGAGTTTTTAAGTACGAAAAAAATGAATTAACTAGTGAAACTTCACATAATTGATGGGTTTCAATACGCAATGATGACAAAAATTCACATATTTTTTACTCTCATAATTTCAAGTCTTCGCTTCCAGCGGTCTTTGACAACTAACTTCTTTTTTTTTGTTTTATCTTTCTTACGTACTTATCGAAATATTTCCCCTTTTTTGAGTTTCACCAATTATAATACGGTCGATATAACTTGGCAGTTTCGAACTTTGCACAGAGGGCTGCGTAGTAACATTTTTAGGAACCAAATGGTGAAATGAGGCAAGTGTGAGTGAGAGAATATGCGCGAAAGTTCGCAGATCCTATGTTCAGACCTACCAACTGTTATCGGCCGTATTGTAATTAAAAAGGACTGGGATTTTAGTACTTTATTTTTGAGGTTCGGAATAAACAGACTTAGAAAAAAGTCTGTACTCTCTTTTAGAAATGATGAGTGTACCTCTTGCCCATGATGCGCGGGCTGCACGTCGACGATGAGCGGCTCCTTAGCGACGGGCGCGCCGCTCCACAGCAGCGTGAGGCGGTGCGGCGCGGCGCGCGCGGGGTGCCACACGAGCTCCTGGCGCGCGCCGCCGCGCCGCCGCACCGAGTGCGGCACGGCCGCGCCGCCGCACGACACGCGCCCCGACAGGCGCCCGTTGCCGGCGCCGCTGGTGTTTACTGCCCACACAAAAATAAGTTCAGTCTTGGAGGCTCATGCAGCTTGCCCAGGCAAATAGACAGAGGTATATTTTGTCGTCTTTATCTCAAAATTCGTTTCAAATACAAGAATAAAAAATACTTTTATACTATGCCCCCTCTAAAAAGCTTATTTTATTCACTGAAAACAGTGAATAAAAAGCACTTTTATTCACTGTTTTGGTGTTTGAATTTAGAACACCAATTTGTTCGAACTCAATCTCAATGATATACAAACTCCTATTTGATTTGATTTTCGAACAGGAGTTTAGGTTTAGAATTAAAACTGTTTTGTGTTCTTTGCTGTCATTAGTAAATGGGCGCTATTTTAAATATTGTAAGTTGTATACGAACAAAAAGTTTAGGGTTACTTAATAAATAAATCGATTGAAAATGTTTTCAAGTGATGAAGATGTGTCAACACCTGAGTTTATGAAAGAGAGGGCGGCCGATATAGTAGAAAGCTTACTAACCAACAAATCACGGCTGGCTTACATCAAAGCCTACGATGAGTTTGAGTGTGAGTTTGTTTGTTTGGGTAAACGGAAAAATGAAAATCAAGCTGACCACATTTTCAGAGTCTGTTTTCCTAACTTATTTTAATGAGTTGTCGAAGAAAAAGAAGTCATCGACCTTATGGAGTATGTATTCTATGCTACGGTGTAGGTACTATAAAAACAAGGCATAAAATTGACATAACAACATACTCGAAGTTGCATGTTCTTTTTCTCGTAGTCATGGTATAAAGTATAGTATGCAACTCTTGAATAAAACGGATTTATATCGAGGGCCATGAATCGCTCGCGTCGTTCAGGATTCTAACACTTGAATCACTCCCTACGGTCGTGATTCAATCATCATGAATCACTCCCTACGGTCGTGATTCAGTCGTTAGAATCCTTCACTTGCTCGTGATTCACCTATGGCCCTCGCTTTAAATCCGTCCTTTATTCACTAATTGCATAATATACTATTAAGCGAGATATCTTGAGGACAAAATGGACCTCCGAACCAGAAATCTGACACGCGTAAACGCACGTTAGTAATGCGCGCAGCTTTAGAGGTGAAGCGTGCGGCAAATTTTTGTCAAGGATAGCGATTTAACTAATTTGCGATTTGCCTTATTGGCCAAGCAACATTATGGAAACTTACCAGTAAGTATGGCCGGTCGATGCGCCACCGCATCTCCAATAGACAGCACTTTGACCGCAGACGCGTCGAGCGCCTCCACGTCCGCGACGGGTCCCCTCGCGCTGCGCACTACATATCTGCCGACGCGACTGGCTGGGAATGTGAGAAGGCCGGTGTCTTCTAAATGTGCTTCCGCGACGCGAGTTCCGGTTGGTGATACAACTTCTACTTCTGATAGGTTCTCGTCTATTTCTACTGTTGCTACTCCACCTGGATAGGAAAAACAAGAGAACATTAGGAAAACAGAGTGAATTGTTTTTTTTTAACCTTTATCTAATGACGGTGGCTTTTATTCTCCACAATATGATGGGAGTGATTGTTGATAGAAGAGAAAATTCAAGTTCACTGAAACGCTCATAGGTATAGAATGTCGCTAGTAAAAAAAATCTTGAACAAATGTAAAAAAAACAAAAATATTATCTCGTTATTCTAATTAAAGCGACTTATTACTAACCAATCTGAACATAAGTGTGTGGCTCGCTGACTCGGCACACGAAGGGACTGCCAGGGACTGCTTGTTCGTTGAACGTGACGGAGACGCGGTGCGGCTCGCGCGATACCGGTACGAATGTTACGTCATACAGACCTCGGGCCACCGCTACCACCTGGTGAATGAGATAATGTTTGATAAGTACATTTAGGCCCACTTGCATCACAAATCACTAAATTCGTTTAGCGCTAAACATATTTATAACATCATTCTGCCTCTTGTGATCTTCAAACGAATGTCAGAAATAAACTCAAAATTTCAAGTTACTTGTATGTTAAATCTCTCAATTTTTTAAGTTCGTCAGAAATTGTATTGAGAAAATATAACGTCATCGGGTGGGCAACGTACCTCCGCCTTCACAGTAGTGGAGGGTGTGGACACGACTAGCTCCAGCGTGCCCTCTCCCGCGCCGGCCGCATCCACGCTGAACGTCACCGGCTTGCCTACTTCCACTCCTCGCTCTTCATCCACTCCCTCGTCCAAACTGAGTCCTTCTAGCGTGCCCTCGAGTTCTGCAATGGGACCAATAGTTATACACGTTAATAATAAAATGTTTCTTAATTGTTGTGCCAAAAACAAATTTATATAAAATCCAACAATACTTGAGTTAATAAAATATTGTTTGTCTACGAAAATTCCAAGTCTCATTATTTTGATTTGCCGACTTGACTGTACTCGGCAGATATAAATTTAAAATACATCTGTAAGATACAGATACAGATTTATAAGAATTATAAGTAGGTATTGCATTTAAACTGACTTCAACGAAATATAATTATGTCACTCGACGCGCTCGTGATTTGCAATGACTAACCAAAAACAAAATGATATACATACCTCCCGGCCCCAATCCAGTGACTCTAACCCGTCGCACATCATACACGTTACACGTGAACGGCGATCCGGGCACGTGCCGGCCCGCACACGTCACCTGCACCGTATGCCGTCCCACGGCTTCCGGTGTATAAGTCGCTGTGTACCGGCCTTCGCTGGTCGGGGAGACACGCGACCGCACGTTGGTGCCCCCTGGACCCGCTACGTATACTGTTGGCTCGCCTGCTAAGAAGGTATTGAAGAAGTTATGGTCAAAAGTTTTTGATTATACAGGGTGACTTTGAATTTATTGGCATTATTTTAGGAGGTCAAAGCAGTCATGAATAATAATATGAATAACGTTTACAATTTTAAAAGTTGTATTTGTATTTTTTTAAAGTAGTATAATGCTGGTTCATCCAAAAGTCAGGTACTTACACCCAATCAAAAGGTATGAAGCAGATGCAGTTTATAAGTTGTTCATAATCTATGAGTACTTTCACCCCCAGGGGGCCTACCACCACTGCTTACAGCAGAGAAGCTCTACAGGATGTATAGCTCCATCTCTTTCCCCCACGAAGTAAGATTAAAATAATACTTCAGCAGTGGTGATAGGCCTCCTGAAAGGATGCCAATTAGTTCAAAATCAGTTCGTATAACAAATCTGGATTTAGGAGTTTGCTTAAATTACTCTTTCCATATCTTCAAGTACTCTTTTTGATAAAGAAATAAAACGATCGGCCGGTTCGGAATACTATCACATACTTTCAGCTGCTTCCGCCTTAAAGAAGCTCTTAGGATCTTTCACTTTCAATGCTAACTTGTATAAAACAACGTACAGCGACATTTTACACAACCCCAGAGTAACAAACTTATGCGACGTCGGACGCGCTTCGACATTTGACTGCTACTATTGACTGAATATGTTCCCAAATAATCAACATTGGCATAGACAATGCTGCGACGGACAAACAATGGATCACAGACAGTATTGATACTAGTTGCTAAACATAAACTATCTTTACAAAGGAATAGTTTATCATTTGAGATAGATAATTATGATAGATAAGTCTTTATTTGCCTTAAACATGGTATAAAGTTGTTATAGTCTGGTTTTTAGGGTTCCGTAGTCAACAAGGAACCCTTATAGTTTCGCCATTTTCGTCCGTCTGTCTGTCAGCGGCTCAGACCTTGAAATCGCGCAAAAAAAATCAGCTATTCCATACATTTTGTCGATTTAAGTGAACACAAATGTATGGAACAGCAGATTTTTTTTTTTCGCGATTTCAAGATTGGTCCCATAGAAAAAGTTGTTCAAAATGATGATTACAATGACCCCTTTTCGGGTTTAGCATAAACAAAAACTAATGTTGTCTTATAAACTCGAATTCTGGCCTCGTGTCCAGAGCCAGAGAGAGTAAAACCTTAATCTGCGTCCACATTATTTTGTGACATTCCAACACTCCGCGCAAAGGGTAAAAAAAACTAGTCAATGTATGTCTACAGTCTGTGTAATATATCATCGAAGTATGTATTTGTTGGACTTATCAGACTTGCCAGACGACATATTTTTTACTCTCAAGGCCCAGCTACACACAATCAAATTTTTCCCTAATATTAAAAATAAACTCACTGTGAAACCCAGTAAGTTGTATCTCAGCCGGTTCGGCTCTGGGTGTGGACACGAGCCCCGCGCCCTCGGCGCGCGCGTCGGCGGCCGCGGCCGGCGCCGACACGCTGCACGTGAGCGGCGAGCCGGGCACGGCCTGCCCGTTGAACCGGACCGACAGCGTGTGCGGGGCGGCTTCTACTGGCTTGAAGTTTACCTGGGAGAAGGATACAATGGGTTGAGAGATGCATTTTCAGTAGCAACACGGTGAAATACTTATTTGAGACCATTTGGTTTCATACTAGGCTCTAGGATTGAAATTAAAATAAGTACTATAGATATGGAAACATTCCTGAGAAATAAATACAATCCATTATTGGCGCTCGCTCGACATAAACAAGAGACCTCTAGAAAGCAGTGCAAGTGAAAAGAAGAAACAAGCATTTTTTTTTTGTTAATCTGACTTATCTAGGATATGTAAGTTATAGTGCAGGTGAGCCATGAATCATTTTGTTGTAACATGTTTTTACTTACTTTGAACCTGGCATTTCCTTCACTTTGTACATAATTTGGCACATTCCTCCCGTTCACAGCCACGATTATTTCTAAATTGCCGGCACCTAAAACAAACAATACAAAATGTTATACATATCCTACGTTCGCAATTTAGAGTCCAAATATGTAAACAAATGTGTTGGAAATAATTTAATTAAGGAATAGGTTTATGTGAAAGATACGATATTTTATTACATCTGTGTCACAAATTTATTTAAAAAGGCCCTCTATACATGGTGTAAGGGTAAACACTCTTGTCATTCAAACCATGGGTAGTTGACTTAAATATAAAAATAAATGACTGAACACAACAAAAAAAAAAGAACGTTATTTTCATTAAAAGATTTTAAAGAGTTTCTATCTGACACCGTGCTTGCTAGCGAAACAACTGACTGACTGAGGGAGGGGTCGCGCTCGCGGCCGGTCAGGTCACGTCCCGTACCCCCCGCCCGTGTTGAGACGCAAGATTATAGCTCTAGCGCATAGGGCAACGAACTTCCGTCTCTTGTGATAAGAGGTAGATTTAAAAAAAAGTTGTAATTTTCCATTGATTTTACGGTCTATAAATGAAACCAAACCACTGGTTGCAAGGATAACGGTGTTTACACTAACACCCTGTATGTTAATTTATTATGAAAGTTAAAGGTTCTTACCAGCATGTGAAGCGTTGATTGTAAAAGACACAGGTCTTCCGACGATTCCGGGCGAGATATCGGTGACGTTGACTCTTGCTGCACTGTATGCTTTCACGAGGAACGGACTGCCTTCGACGTGGCCACCCATCGCGCCGGCCCGCACCTGCAAACAAATGTCAGATTGACTGATTCGTTATTTATTTATCTGCTATGTTAGTATTTTTCTTTATTCTTAGTCTTTGTTTTTGCACACCACAAAACTATTTACTATTAATAAAAAAATCTGTTAAAAAATTCCGAGCTGATCACTGCTTCTTGTTAACTGGAATTGTGTGTTTATTATAATTCATTTACAGCATGCTCGGTTTTGCTTGTATTAAAAAATAATAGGTACTAGGTGCACAAATGGCATTCAGGGTAATCGTACTCGGATATGAAAATAGCTCAAGTGAAGTTATTGGTGTACTTACCTCAATACTGTGGTCCCCAACGTCGACTGGTACAAAGGAGATGGTGTACCTTTTACTGGCCTCATTCTCACCAATAGTCTCTTCGGCAGATACCTAAAACAAGTACGATTTTACGTTGTAGTTTATATCAAATAAGATGGATTCTAAGTGAAATCAGTAACGTTCAGATAATGACAATAAATCTTCCCCAAAAGATGTGGCTATAAAAGGATTGGAGTGTTTACTTCCCTAGATAGAGATAAGTACTATGTACGGCATTCGTGATTTAGTTTGCAAACATGTAAACAAATAACGTGTTTTAGGAAAAACAACTGTAAAATCACCACATAAAGTTCAATTTCCGCTACATCTTAAAAATGTTTAAATTTACTTTTTCAATATTACTAGTTATTCTGAAGTCAACTTAATTTACACTGACATAAAGTTGATTTTCGATAAGTGGATATAATATCAATTAGAAACAAGGATTTGAATAGACTCTACAAACCTGTACAGGTACGGGTCGTCTGGCCGGTCCGAGCACCTCAACGTGCGGCGAGGTGGGCGAGTCCACGCTGAAGGTGTACGCTTCTCCTACTGACACCTTGTCCGGAGACTCGCCCGAACCAGCGCCGATGACTCGCGCTGGGGCTGATACGTGGCACACGAAGGGACTGCCTGGGGGAGCAATATTGAACATGAGAATTTATACATTAAAAAATAAGAGCTAAGTTGGACGAGAATGATTTGAGAGACGCTTGCATATTGTGTCTTTACTACATGCTCGAACTTATACCCCATGTCTAATTTCATGACATCCCATAAACCATTTGGTACTAAAAGGAAACAGTTCCTTTTGGATTGTATTCGAATATAGATTAACAAAGATTTAGTTCACAGCAATAGGTAAGGTAATACAATCTCATTAAAAAGGGGAATATTTACCAGGCACATGATCGCCATTGAACCGCAACTCGACAGTGTGCGGCCTGGGGTCGCGCGGCGTGAAGCTGATGGCGTACGTGTGCGCGCCCTGCGCCGCCGCCGCCGTGGGCACGCGGCCTCCGTTCACTGTCACCTCCAAGTTGCCGGGACCTGCTGCCATGGTCTCCACTGTGGACAGATGTAGATGGTTATGATCCATCAAAACCCAGGACTTGGTTGAATGGGAGATGAAGGGGTAACAACCAGAGAGAGACAAATACAAGTCATCATTAGACCCATTTGCCCAGGAAATTCTATCAAAATCTGAGGGGTCACGGCGGAAATTAGGATTTTTTTAAGACTTACCTAAAAATGTTACCGGTTTTCCGACGGTGCCATGTGTGACATCCTTAACTCTAATCGCGGTGACGTCGTAAACCTGCAAAATAATAGAAATTTTATTCATAAACCGTTTCAGGACGACAAAAAAAATGGTAAATGGCGCCACTAACGTATGTACAGTCTGTACTTCACGGATTTTTAAGTATTTGAATGACAAAGGAAATAAATTAGTGAAATTGCATAATAATATAAACAAGATGGCGGGGTTAGTTCCGATTCTGACCATGCCCCAAAAGATCCTTGTACAGCTATTTATTGTATTTATAACTGGTGACAATAACGTTTGCGATAGTGCTGCTGTTCGGAGTTCTCTTACCTTCAGATGAAACGGGCTAGCGGGTATCGGCACGGAGTCCACGAGCACGTTGAGGCGGTGCTCGCCCACGGCGCGCGGCACGAACTCCGCGCGGAACACGCCGGCGCCGGCCGCGGACACGGCCGCGGGCACGGACGCGCCGTTGGGCCCTGCCACACGCGGCCATGAGTGTCCGCCCCGCCCTAACGCGCCCTACCCCGCGCGACCCACGGATGTTAGGAGTTAGGGCGAAGCGGATGAGCTTATCAAAATATGAATGTTACGTCGTCATGTTATTTTGAGTATTCTCTGTAAACTGAAATCTTATTACTTGTTTTTTATGAACTTATTTGACTATCCGTTAGGTTATCCTACAATTTTTTTTTAACAAAATTAAATGATGTTAGTTTTGTTAGTACTAATAACTAAGCTATAAGTGAAGTTAGTGCGGCTAAGCATTTATGATATTTCTTTTTAACACTAAGAAGTTCTTAATAAACTATGATCTCTCCTCTATAAAACTCCTTTGATCCCCATGCCCTACAAAATCCCCTCATTCTTTGTCTAAACTTTTTTAGATAGATATCCAAAAAGTATTTTTTTGTATCTCTTTCATTTATACCACCCTGGAAAAAAGAACCAATAAAATTATGATACATTTCCTAGCTTTTAAAGCAAACAGCAAGGAGGTAGGTAATGTTACATTAGGAAAAGCCACATGATGCAAAAGTGGACTATGTCTGGGCCACATCTGTTTAGGTACCTGGTAGATGTGTGTATTCACAAAATTTTATTAAGTTAAGTAGTAAATAAACGTGTTTGGTAATTGGTATCTACATGAAACATACTTTATGTTAGTTATTTTGAGAAAATGCAAAAGTGTCAAAGTTAACAACAAGCAATAAGTTAGGTAAACACTGAGATATTATGTGCTGTTCAATCAACATGCCGCCTGCTGACATAAGTAGTTGTGCATTTATTTCATTTTAATGTTCTTACTTTATCCAAGTAGAAAGACATAAAAATCAAGAAAACAAACATATTATCTCAAATAAGTTAATATTTGAAACAATGGTTAACCACTACTAGTATTCTGATCAAAGAAATTACACATGAATCTATCTAATTGCACAACTTATTTTAGTAACCGATTATGACTAATTTGTTTCATTTTGACAGTTCAACAACATTCATTGCGTTATTTACTTTGTTGAGCAGATTGTTTTTTCGAACTTATGAAGCAATGGATTAGATATTTGTTTCAAAAAGATTCCGATTCTGATTAATCGTGTATTAGGGTGCTGATAATCACTGCTTTCTTGCAAAAAAACTTCAGCTTGCGTTATCTATACATAATTGGTCTATGGTCTTACCCTCAACATTGACTTCAATCTGATCGAGCGAGGCAGAGGGGTGGTGCAGCGTGAGCGCGGCGCTCTGGTGTAAGGGCGCCGGGCCGGGCACTGTGACGCGAGCCCCGCCGCCACCGCCCTCTGATACTTGGATTACTAGCGGGCAACCGGGGACGCGCATCTAGAATAGCCGCCAAAACGTTAAAAACTGTACTTGTAATAAAGGCTTCAATTTTTTTTTTTTGAACTAGATTTTTTTTCAAGAATCTCTCTTTTTTCAAAAGCATTATACACACATATTTATTTTTACAGGCATTGGCTGCTCAATCAATCTGCCTAGCATTTTCCCAATAACTGGGTAATACAATACCCTTTTGGTAAGACTGGTTGTCAGTTTCGGGCTACTGACGACTGACGAAGATTATGCAGACATTGCAATGGTAGGTACTGTTTGTTTGTAATGCCGAATGGTAGAAGTTAAATTACTCACTTTATTAAAAGATACATTGACAACATGTTCACATGCTTCTGTCGGTGTGAAAGATACCATGAAGCGGGCATTTCCCTGAAAAGAAAAATAGTATTATAAATCCATTGTTATATATTATGAGTCACAACCTCGCCTCAAAGCATCAGAAACACTGAATACTCACTTGTGGATGCACTTGTGTTGGAATATTCAGTCCTCGGGCAGCAACTGTAATTTCAAGATTGCCTTCCCCAGCTTGTGCAGCATCAACTGCTAATTGTACCGGTACACCAACTCTAGCAGCATTACCTCCACTCACACTTACTAGCTTGCTGTCGTATGCTTTGCAAACAAATGGCGTGTCCTGAAAATAACAATGAATTTTTTGAGAAAAAGAGTACTTAAATTGCAAAATAATTTAAGTAAATCTAATAATGTAGGACTGATTTAGATTGTTATGTGGATTGATATTTTTAAGGAATTATAGAAATATTTGAAAGCACACTGATGCCATATTGATACCTACATAAAAAGATTAGACTTGATTATTGTTGTTGTTGTAAACAATAAACATTATGAATTGGAAACATACCGGTACTATTTGGTTGTTGTACTGGGCAGTGAGCGTATGAGGTCCAACATTCTTCGGGGTGAAGCTGGCTACAAGACCGGTGACGGCGTCTCCGGTCAATCGCACAGGAACTTCGCCCCTTGGGCCCCGAACTGTTACTGTTAACTCGCCGCCCGCAGAACCTTCCACTCGAACTGAACATGACGCTAATTCACCCACCGGAATCAATTCTAGGAAACAAAAATATTCGTAAGTTTCTGTTATTACTACTTTTTAGACGTTAAAATTAATCAAGAGTTGCAGTTGTTTTGATTAATTAATTAAAATTCCCGCCCGACCGAAATTACATGATTGTCTTAACATGATAGATGTCAAAATGTTTGACAACCGATTGAAATTTCAAAGCGTCACAGACAAAACAAACGGTGCGGTTTGCAAGAACATTTTTTTTTTGTTGCATTTACAAGCCATTCGTATTTTTGTATAAATAAAAGCAATGCCTCATCATGTGCTAACAATCAAAATGCGTGGCAATAAATAAGCGTTTCTAAAATATTTATTAAGTATAAATGTATACTGGCTAGTTAGCCATAAGTAAATTCAAAAAGACGTAAACACAAGAAAAAAAACTCTTATTGTTTTTTTGTTATTTTATAGCTTTTGCACTAAAAATTTTGAAGTAATTTGGCCAGTTACAATCCTGGTTATCGACCGTAGCGCCACCCCGAACGAATTGCGGAGATAACTAAAACTATAGATGGCGTCCATAAGTTTTGAGGTTTCAACTAAGGTCTTTTCTTGAATAACCTACTTCCTCCCGAAACCACACCATTAAAATATAAATTGCAAAAGCTACGTATATAGGTTTGTCTGTCTGTTGTGTACTTTTGACTTGTAAAATAAATAATTAAATAAAATAAAGTAAACATTTTATTTTATTCTACTATTATGTACATATTTTACAAAATAAGTACATGAAAAATATCATAAATTCATATTAATACAATTTTTACAAGCAAAATTAAATTTTTGTTTCGTTGCATCGAGATATAAGTACTAACGTACTAGAGAAGCTACGTCAAATAACTGAATTGTCCTATTCTTCGTATTGAATCTTTAGTTCGCTGCAGCGCTAAAATAATAACAATTCGTCTAAACCGTACCTAATTTACCACAGTGCTAGATTTGCTGCGGAAATGTATTTATTCTCGGCAAAAAGGTCTTAAGCGCCATGTAAATCACGGCACTTACGCGTTTTCTTCGACAAACTGCGGCGCGATCGCCGCAGTTGAACGAGACAAAGTAGGAATTTACGGTGTCTTCTCTAGTACGTTAGTACTTATATCTCGATGTTTCGTTGCCTTTTTAATTAAATATTTGAGTTTTAATATTTTACTTGTATGATAGGTACCTATAGGATAGGTAGTGCTAAACTGAATTGTAATGTATTAATTTTACTTGTACCTACAATTTATTAAATGAACAGGCACTTACCAACTTGTGACGTGTCTATAGTGACTCTCTGTGCTGGTGCAACGTGGAAGATGAAAGGAGAAGATGGCACAGGCTCTCCGTTGAACTTGATGTCCACCCGGTGAGGGGTCGCTGCTTCTGGTCGCCAGAACACGAGGCATCGTCCTCCGCCAACCACCTAGAATAAAATTTGAAACTGTTCTTTAATTTAAGCAATAGGCACCTAATTATAGATCCAATCCATATAATCAAAGCCAATCCATCAATCAACAAAGAAATGATCAGTAACATTAAATTTTCACTTGGATGTCCCCATAGTTTCGCAATTAGTATTATAAACAGTTGAATATCAAAGACAAATCTTATGAATATTTATGAAGGATATTTAGAGTTATAGTAGGAATAATGGTATTTCGCTCGACATTCCATTATGAACTCGTTACCATTAATTAAAATAATTTTGCCGCATTTTAGGTTGGTAAAAGACATTTCGAAATTCCCGACAACTCGGCTTATCTTATAATAAATTGTGTGTGTTTATATAATTATCAATTTTTATTTTAATCGTAATTAAATGTAAGGTAATGGACTTTTTCTCAAAATAAATCAAATGAATAGATAAATAATAACCATCGAAATCATAGTCACAGACAAAAAAAAGTATAAAAACTTTTTTGAAATCCAATTTAAAGTTTGAAAAGCGAATGTAGGGCCTCATTTAAACTTACAGATGACGATCATAATGACGCGAGCTTACCTGTACGTGATTCGGAACTTCGCCTTCGTTTATTGAGATTTCTAACTGTCCTTCTCCGGCGGCACTGGCGTCCACTGGAAAAATAAACTTTCATGTAAGTAGGTACTAGGTAGAATTACTTACTATTTATTCTTAGTTAAGCAAAATCTACGTACGTTTTTTTCTTTAAAGACTTTGTTTTGTCATAATTATTATATAAATAGATATAGATTACTTATTACCCACATTGCGTCGTGTATTAGGTATGTCGTTTATCCTACTGTATGTAGAAAATCAACAAAAGTAGATCGATCAGATCAGATAAACCTTTGAGCTTGATTTTCATGTTGATGCTAAAATAACCTCTACATAAATATGAATACCTACTAGACAATTTGTGCTATCGTTCCAAATTCAGCCAGGTACCAATTTCCGGCAAAGCAGTTTTTGGGCAATTAAGAAAATTTATTATGGCCAATTAAATTAAAATCTAGATAGCTAACCAATTGTGGAAGTAAGAGCTATTATGGTAAAAGAGACGCACGTAACGGCCCCTTAGTTCTCAAATGTTCAATGGGGAAAATGTCCCCTTCTTCCCATAGGCGCTATAATTTATGTTCCGGGGGGGACACTACCATAATCACCGTACCGGTGGGTTTGAGAGAATTTACTTTGAACTGGAGAATTTTGCTTTTGAAATCTCAACCCCCCGTTGAAAATCACGCAATTTTTTAAATAAATTTTTGTCCCGTGCTTTTAATTCATTAGGGGCTACGCCGTAGAGAGCCGTAGAGGCGTAGGAACTACGGCGTAGGCCACGTATTTATAAGCAACGAATTTAATTCTGTTCTCTATCCGTGTGGTGACCAAGCTTCAGCACTTTAGCAGTGGATAATTAGTAGTGGCAAATTACATTATTATTATAATGAGGATGAAATCAACCTGATAATGACTTAGGTATGACTCAATGTGGGGAAGAGCCAAATCTTACTTGGTTTTCTCAGTTACAATATTTGAGATTGTGGTACGCAATTTGGCTGAGGATTACAATCACCGACTGAAGCCTAGGCTATGGCTTATCTCCTGTAACAGCTCTAGCGGTGGGGGTAGATCTTGATTACCTCTGAACTGGCATTGTTGGCCGACCACCGCATTGCCGACATCTGTCACCTTGATAAGGCTGGCGTCGTATACTTTGGCCACCAGCGGGGCTGCTGCCAGCTTGTCGTCTGCGATTGAGACCTGGAACAATTCATTCAATTAAAACATTTGTTTGAAAATAATAAGGATTATTTCTTGTTGAAAAAACTTTGGGTTCAGCTGTTATTAAACTCAGCAATTTCTTCGATTTGCGTTGGTACAGACGAGTACAGAGTCAGTTGAGGTGCGGATCAGTCAGCAAGCGTTAGACGCCTCCCAAGTTAGAAGGACCGATGACTTTTATAGCGACTGGGACAGGCTGAATGCCTAACGTGGAGAACAGGATATTGTGGGGACAGAAAGAAAAAAAAACGACTGAATTAAAAAAAAGGGTGTGTGCTTATGACCACACGATAAAAGTGAAAACTTACGATTCGAGCGTCGCCGAACCGAGCGTGTGAAGATTCTGTTTCGTTGTGTTCAGAAATAACGCAAAGTGCGCTTAAAGAAGTATTCACTTCATAAATATTTTATCGTTATGATGGGGCTACACTTCGCGTTATCGCGAACTTTTCTTCGTGCGCTCTCTCTCGCTCACCCCTCGATGTCTCGCTGAGCAGCAGAGAGCCTACGAAGAAAAGTTTGCGATAACGCGATGCCCCAGCATTACAGAAACATGGTGCAACATAAGATATTCCTAGGTCCTGCAGTGGCCTGCGATAGGCTCACTTGATTGAATAATTGAAAGACATAACGGTGTTTCTAAAAACGAAAACATTAGGAAAAGTTGTATACCTACATGCTTATTTATAACTTTATGCTTAGATAACCAAGCGTGAAAATATTATAAATAGCAATAATTTTAGTATAAAATTACTATTACAGGACAGGTTTTCGCAACATTTAAATACGTAAATGCATAATATCAAGGAGTTACGTAACGCTTAGCGAGAATGTTCGTCAGCTGATGATCTTAGTTTTATTACATTTTAATATTAGATTCATGTGATAAGTAAGTATTTAGATGATTTTCTAAATAATATCTATGGGATGCTAGAGTGAATTTACCTTACATGCCAGTTTCATGTAAATTATGTATGTGTTTACATAACTTGTGAACCTATCTACTATGTAGCTTATGAACACACGGCTACATATCTACATGTATCAAGCTATTCATTTCCAATAGAAGATGATCTCGCAATTTAAGTATAGGATTACCGTACTATGGGAGGTCAGCGTAAGGAAACGTAGGTATAGCTTGATTATGTACCCGTGTGTACAAGACTCGGTGCATTTCATGTTTTATGAAAATTAATTTCTCACGATAAGGTGAAGGTGCACGACGTTAATTGAAAATAGGTGTAGGTAGTCTATTTACAGTTTCTGAAGTCGACAACCGTCCATTTTTTATTTTCTTTTTTACATTCTTGTTTCGTGTAGTTTGCCTGGCAGATCTTAAGCCCAAAACACACACAGAGCGGTTGCGGGGCGGGAGCGGGTCGGGTCGTTTTCATCGCGTGAGTCGCGCGGTTCATCGTGTTCACACAGAGCGCGGGCGCGGGGCGGCAGCGGGTCGGGCGCGGTTGTACTTTGACAGACGGCAGCGGTTGCAGTGTGAAAATGTTGGGTGATTCTGACACGGACGAAGAATTATTATTTTTTACTTATTTTAAAGAGAAGAACGCGAAAATGGAAAAAGTTGTAGGTTCTTGACATTAATAAAAAAAAACATCAATATGGAGAATATCTTCGATACGTGTATTGCAATGAATGTAACGCCGCTACACCCACATTGCTATTCTGTAACCATCTTACCTTGAAAACTTAGGTGAAGTGAGAGTGGAGTGAGTCATTGTCATCGATACCTACTGATGCTAAGGCAGTGACAGTTCACTCCAAGCTCACTTTGATATATTACTACACTTAGTTTTCACGGAGATATTTTAACAGAATAGCACAACCGCTCCCGACCCGCGCTGTTGTGTCAGCGGGCGCGGCTCCCGCTCCGCGCCCGACCCGCGCCCGCGTTCTGTGTGTTGACATCCATATAATTCCTTGAATTGCAAATTATTATACCCGCCGTACTCCCGCGCCCGACCCGCTCCCGCCCCGCGCCCGCTCTGTGTGTGTTTAATCCTGATCGTAAGCAACGCAATACTGCAGGTTCAAGAAGGTGCAGTAGTAGTTGGTTAAGGTCCACTACCAATGTCCTACTTACATCGATAAGGTGTGTTCCGACTTCTTCAGGAGTGAACTCGATGCGGTACACCCCTGGGCGCTCCGCCACGTCCAGCACCCGCGAGGTTACTGGTCTTCTGGACGGAGCTGTTACTGTTACGCCAACCTTGAAGGAAAACGTCAAAATTAATCAGCTAGAAATACCAACAAACTCATAATATTCTCGACTTATAGCACATCAAAGAAAGAAAGAAGTTAGTTTATTTGCACATAAAAGGATGCACATAATTTAAAAAAATAGAAGAAAAAGGAAAAATAAAATAAATGGGGAAAATATGAAAAACAGAGACACAGAGTAAAGGACAAGGACAACTAACTACCTGGGTACAAGAAATCGATTTTTTTTTATGAATTTGCCATGTGGGTATGTGGTTGCTTATAGGCTTATGGCATGGATGATGATGATGACGCATTGGATATAAAAGTTTACTAATACAAATATCAAATTTAAAATAGGTACGTAGGTAAGTTGTTTGTTGTTGTCTTGTTCGACTTTTTAAAGACCGCAGTGATTTTTGTTAAATTTTACACAACTTAATTTTCAATTGAGGTGTAATAAACTGCTATTCAAAATGAATTTACATTTCAGCTGTAATTTGGTAACCGTATGAAACCTACAGTCGAAACAAAGGTACAACAATTTCAATAATTTAATTACACAGTTTCAGAGCTTCCCCATCGAATGCGTAACATGTCGCGCAATCCTTGAATGAAGCGTTAAATTGATAAAATTGGTACGAGTGAGTGCATCGGGCATCGAGCTTCGTGAAAACACTGGCATTCGATAAAACATCGCACCTCTTTAATTAAATGATGTAGGTATTCGTAGGTGCAATGCTGTGGTTCATTACAAATTCAACTTTCCAAAAATGCAGAACATTCCTAGGCATTTATGAAGTCGATTACCTAAATGCCTCCAGTGCTTCTTGCCCTTGAACACCAAAATCTCCCTTGCCCAAACTCTCATTCAGCCCATTTATAGATTACGCCGATGCCTGTTATTTGGATGCCATGGATGAGCTTTTAAATAAACTTGAGCGTTTGCAAAATATCTGCATTCGTTTCGTTTTTAACCTTAAAAAGTATGATCACGTTTCTTACTTTCGCAACCTACTCAAGTGGCTCCCTATTCGACTTCGCAGGAACTCTCGGATACTGTGTCTACTTTTTAACCTCATTCACAATCCTAAAACTCCATCCTATCTGCGGGAGCGTTTTTCCTTCGCCCGTCCTTCTGATGCGCCTTGCAGGTCGCACTTAGGAATGTCCTTAAGTCCCCTCCCCATTCCACTGACTTCTACTCCTACTCCTTCACTGTGCACGCGGTGAGGTTATGGAATTCCCTTCCACCTGACATTAGGGACTGCTAAACTGTTGCAGTGTTTAAAAGAAGAGTGAAAGAACACTGTCTTTCCACTTCGTCACAGTTGTGTATGTATTTATTTCGATATATATTTATGAAGTAGGTATGTAGGTATATTTGTATGTAAGTGTATGATCATAGTATTTGTTCTAGTTTATTAAGTGAATTGTTTTAATTTGATGTATTTTACTTTCTCTTGATTTTTACACACGGTGTCTACATCTCTTATCTACTTTCCTATCGCAGGTGTGCTGGAAGAGATTTCTTTAGAAATAAGCATCACCTTCGTACGTTTTTTCTGTTCTTTTCTTCTTGTCTGTTTATTATGTGTGTACATAAATAAATAATAAATAAATAAACTAAATGAATGTCAATTTCACAATTATCAAATTCACAAATACTGACAAAGACGCGTGTGACATAGGTTTTTATTCTGCACTAACCATCCCGTCTTGCAGTCTTCAAGCAAGCGTTAAAATCTTTGTTTTTTTTTCAAGTCTGTTGCCGCCTTATGGATTTATGTAGGTACTTTGACTAAAACTTTTTTTTGAAGAATAGGCAGCCTTACCTCATTCTTGCTGAAGGTAGCTTCTCCCGCTGAGGTGGAGATCTCAAAGACTGCTGGTACTCTGGCAGGGATCAGCCGAGTGGGCTCCCCTCCGCCGCCGCCCAACGGCCCTGCCATCACCTCGACCTTCCACGGAGACCCTGGGGTAAAAGAAAACTTACAGTTGAAATATTTTTTATTTTATTACAGCGAACAATGTTGTAATGCTGATTTTTCTATCGGTTTTCCTGGGATTAAGAAAAAGAAGAGGTAGGTGTGTAGGTGGTTTAAAATCTTCAATTATGTCACTTAACACGTTTTGCACCGACTGCATAGAATATTTGAAATACATTCAGCTGTACGGATGCTATGTAGCAAGAAAAAACCCACAATAATTCGCGCATAATCTTAACCGTTCTTAGCAGCCATGCAAAAATAAAGGGATGATGCCCTACTTTCTGTCGGAAACACGACTTATTTAGTGCAAATCGAATGACGTGCTTATAAGTACACAATAAATGTCAATGTGGAGTATAAGAAAACTGATAAAGCCTCCCCAGCGTGGGGCGCGAACGATCGCAGGCGCGAGTATAATGACACACACATGATAGATGTAGTGGCTGATGGCACCAGCGGGAAGCGCGTAATAGACATCATTACGGCTAACTTTCTCATATAAACCATGTTTTCCTATTCCCTGAATATTTTATTGTGACTTTCAGGAGATATTGTAACATTTATAGGCTTCTACGTGATAAAGGCATGTTGATTTGTTCAGTTCGTTCGACTATTCTAAACAGGTAAATATAGGCATTATAGTACTTTTAAGATCACTTCAAACAAATCATCGATTTCCAGAAATAACTTCGCTCTTCAAGTTTGGATAACTTTACTTATTGTATTAAGCCATCATGGTAGCTACTCCAAACTTCGAAATTAATTTGGTCGCTTTTTATCAAAATGAGTCAATCCGTCTGCAAACAGCTTAATGCTAACAAGTAAGTAGTGAACAACGTAAATTATTCATCACTGTATCAGAATTGAAAGTAGTTAACCTTTAAGCATTCCAAATTCATTATTTCCTTGTTATGCGACTAAATAGACATATGCATGTTTCTTTGAACGAATATGATAGTAAAATTACAGGCAGGGAGACTCGATTCATCAAATTGTTAATTTGTTCATAATGTTTCGCACCTGGAGCTGAGCCATGAAAACTATGCGTTTGAAGATTGTACATGTGCAGTTTTATGCAGCAGTAAACACAAATGAGTACTTACAAGCATAGGTACTAATTACAGTAAATACTAATACTCCTGCAGATGTTTCCAAGAACACTTGGAAGTATCCAAGAGCCAGCAGAAAACGTTTTGCAATACCCGCGATGCCTCAACCAACGATGCAAATTGATACTAAAACTTTATTATCGATTTGTGAACGAATGTTTATTAGTTAACTATCTTTTACGTCTTCACGTCGTTATTGGAATATTTACTAACGATCCAACTATTACACTGTCTAAAAAGCAGCCATATTCTGATACCTTATGAAAGTTTTGCTAAAACAATAGGCGTGTGTAATGTAAAATGTGTTACGAAACTTCAAAGGTCGACATGGCGGAACCGATTGTAGCGAGGTCGTCTATTTAGAAAATAGACAGTCGAAACTTTTCAATCACCTGTGGCCACACATTCCATGCAGTTTGCAGGCGCACCTTACTGGCGAGAAAATAAACATTTTGTGAGACAGACTGTTGTGAAATATTGCTATGTGTTTGAGCATGTTTTGGGTAAGCTACATTGTGGGAGCGCCATTCATGTGGCTACATAAATCCTGTCAAGACGGAAGCGACAGTTTGGATGGTCGGTCCAGGTTGTCGTACGAATACCTATGGCCGTCGTTATAGGCACTCAAAAGACCAAATGCTTTACAAACGGCCTGATCCATGCGTTGGTCTAGCTAGAGGACAAGCGGTTCTTAATCCAACATTTATGGGTTTTGACATTTTCAAAGTGGAATAAACGAGCATGCTGCATAATTTGCAGTAATTAAGAGAGACCTGAGCGCCTATTTCATGTGTTCCTACACAAACAATAATAGCATTTTTATATGAAAGTGTAAGTAAAAAATACAAAGTTTATCTCCTGCAATTCCCCATTTCTGTAATAAGCTCTTTTATATTCTTGTCCATCGTTATAATATCGGTATTCCCCAATTAATGTTATGGAGGTCACAGATATCCAGAGTTTAAGTCAATCCTAAGATTGTGAAGGCAAGACAGTTTACATTTCTTGGCAAACGGGCAGCGCATGCCCTCCTCATAGTATGTGGTCACCGTTGCGTCGTTGACTACTCGTTGCCTGTAATGCATGTCTTGACTCCCTCACCTTTACCTTATGTAGTGCTTTCCAGCACGAGCTCCTTCAAAAATACACCTTGTACTTTATGATGGTTCTTTATTATTGTTATAAAGTTTCTAATACATTGCAAGGTTAGTTATCGCAATGATTGTCTGACATAACCCTTCCATATTAGTGGCGACCTCGGCCTCGACTGCTATTTAATAATACATGTGGGAAGATGCTTCAATAGAGACAAGTTCGCCGCGCTATTGTTTTATTTTAGATTAGTAATCGAACTTATCGTAAAGTTATTGATGTATAAGTTATTAAGTTCGTGAAGTAATCTTTGTTCATTTGCATGAAATGTTCAAATCTATTAGTACTTTTTGCAACATCATGAAAATGAGATATGTGTCTAGACACTATGTTATACAACATGTAACAGAATAAGCGCAAGACCTGAAAGTAGTTTGCTCAGAATCGGCTTCTGAATCGATTTCCATCATTATTTATATGTGTTAATTTTTCATGAAAAAAATCTTTTCTTTAACTGAAATTAGAACCACCGCGTCTTACCAAGGTAATAAGATATTTTATTTAAGGAAATTTAAGCCTTATCTCAAAGGAATAAAGCCTATTCAAATGCATAAACAAATTTGTAATACGCTCATAGCTATCCTATGTTTCATGTTTAGTCAGGAAGTCTATTTTGTAAAAAAAAACTAGGTGTCGTTTAATTAAATTAAATTACAGATATTATTTTAGTCTTATAATTTAATATTCTAATTGGGGTGTATGCGCTCTTGCGTTTATTCCGTTACAGGTTGTATAAGATCTTCTAGGCTCTAGAAGATTTCATTTGCAGTAAGTACATAGGTAGGTAATAGGTATCCTATTCTGATGGCTGTTACCGAAGTATTCACAATTTTACCTGGTACACACGGCTACACATCAAGCTATACATTTACATGCTGATCTCGCATTGCATAGGATTTCCGTACAATGCGAGGTCAGCTTATACTGGAAATGTATAGCTTGATGTGTAGCCGTGTGTACAAAAATAAAAACCATCGTTTGATCTGCTCAGCAGTGGAGTTTTCCTAGACCTTTCTTAGTGTTTTCTGCAGATTTGGAACATCTTTCTATTGTCAGGGTCCAGTGGTTTTGTTGTCTTTCAGTTAGTCGATCAGTAATTGGTCTGTTTGTATGAAATATTGTTATTTAACCTAAGCTAATCTTTACTGCTGCCCATCGTCTTCACTCAATCTCTAACTCACCATAACCAAAGCCCTTGGCCTACCTACACATTCTTAGCAGGGAATCGAATGAATGACCATGACCAATTATACCGTGTATAATTGCGTACTTAAAGAACACGTAGGTAGCCCATCGACGCACCTGCTCGACTCGGGCCGGGCCGTTACTGGCCCATACTACTTCGTTACATAGTATTGAAGATCGGCCATGCGAATATACGTAACTGTAAATGATAAACGGCGAATAAAAATTGTAATCGGCTGCCCTTTTAAAACCTTCGTATGGGAAGTTATGTTTTGATTAATTAAATGGCTGTATAAATAATAACGACTTCTGTATTATTAATTACTTTACTCAATACTGAACAGCAGACCAGTGGTGGCGTTTTTATTGACTGCTCAAGTGCTCACTGTAGCTTGATACGAAACCCCATAAATTTTGCGAGCATTACTCGCTCTTGGCCGGTCCATTTAATGAATTCCGCCGCTTGTTAAACAAATAATACTTTGTAGTCAATTATCATCGCCTTCAGTTCGAAAACAAAAACATCTTTCAAGGCTTCTCATATTTTCAAGACGCTTGTGCCAAAAACCGAAAAGATACAAAAGAATTTTGAGTTTAAGTGAGTGATTAAATTGGAGTTCTTTATTCGACGAGAGGGATGGTCATGACCATCGTTACAAACAGGACCGGTCCACGAGAGGTGCTGTTCATTTGTGCCGAGATTCAGCCGAGATAAAAGAGGTCCATTATAAAATACATTTCTATGATTTACAAGTTGTCTCTGGTTTATAGAGGAGTATTTGTCATTACGTGCTATGACCACTGGAACGGCCGCTAACGGTGGACTGGCGTAAATAATGGTTGTGTACAAACACTGGATATTATTGAATGGGTAAGATTATAACCAACAATCATCAATCATTCGATTATTCTAGAGGTTACCTAAGTTTAAAGATATTCATATAATCTATGAGGTAATTTTAAAAACATTATTGAATTCCCTGAGGATTTTGCAGACTAGATTTGCGTAGCAGGATCAAAGTATTAACTAAAAAGTATAGACAGACTTTTTTTAAAAATAAAGACAAAATAAAATTCCATTATAGTATAATAGAAGCAATTGATCGTTAGTGAACAATTAACTTCGCTGAATGTAATAGATTAACACTTAATTATGTAATTATTGGTTTGTCAACTTTCTCTAACAGGTCCAAGTGACTTCTTCCGTTGTGACCAATATTTTACGTAATAGTGAGTCGCGAAGGCTTCATAATGTGTTGGCTGTCAGTAGAGAATTACGATTTACATGATAATTTACAAATCCCAATATAATGTTGCCACTAGGAATATGATACCTATTTATAAAAAGATTTAGAAGGAACTTATAGTGTGCTTTTTTAATTTTGCTTTTGGGTAGGTATCTCATTAATCTCAATTTATGGTGCACCGGTTGACGTCGTCATGTCAACGCCGGCTGTCGCCGAAAACCAGCATTTTGGCTCTGTTTCGCATAGTGTCACAGTATTCACAGCATTATGTTGAGCGATTGCCGTTTTGCGTGGATGTGACGCATATTTTGACTCAACTGTATTTTATGTCTTTGTTTTTTTTCTTTGCGTCATGTGTTAGCTTGTAATATTCTTTCTTTCTAAATAGGTTTCCACGTCTCAGCACATGTCTAGGATAAATGTCTCTATGTCTTTTTTCCAGGCTACGTTCCTAACAAATCTTTAGTTCGGTAGTTCAACTATATAAACGTATCAAATAGAGAGACACACTGTCGCATTATAACATTAGAATGTAAACATAGGTAGGTACACACGGCTACACATCAAGCTATACATTTCCAGTTTATGCTGATCTCGCATTGTATAGGATTTCCGATCAATGCAAGGTCAGTTTATACTGGACATGTATAGCTTGATGAGTAGCCGTGTGTACCTAAAACTGGCGAAATGTGGGTGTAGGTACTATAGACAATGTTGAGACAATACGACAATAAGTGAAAACACTGGCAATACTCATAGGAGTATTTAGGAACTATCAAATAAATCCTAACATCGAAAAATAAAAGGATTTTTTTCGAACAAACTGTATAGTAGTGATGGACCGACTATGGGTTTTGCCGATAAGCGACTAGCTATAGTGACTAAACTATTGGATATATTTGATTGAATTTTTGTTTGCAGACTGGGAACGTCATAACATAACATTTAATTTACTACGTACCTATTGTCGTCTGTACCTCTGCCTATTAATTTGTAACCATATTTATCTGCAAATAAATCTTTGACTTTGACTTTGACTAACCCTTCACGGAAAACAGGCGTGATGGTTTTCATGTTAGAATGTCTCCTGTGCTGCGCATAAGTTCGCTATGATTCATAAAACTAGTTATTTATGTAGGTAACTAGGTACTTTATAAGCAGATGGCGGATCATCATTAACAATCCATATTTTTATGATGTAAATTGATAAATTAACATAGTAAATATTTTAACCTGATCTATGGAGCGTGTAGGCTTATGATCTGCCTTTAAACAAGGATTATATTTTTAATATATAATGTGTCATTATTAAAATAAATCGCATGTTAATATAGCATTGTCTAACACATTCCTATGCATATTAAACTAGGTAGTTAGCCTTGAATTTATATTGAGGTACTTATGTGAGATTGAATAAAATTGCATTTCGCCTAGCAATTGTTGTAGCAAGGCTAGCAATTAAAATGTTATGCATTCCTTATCATCATATATTATCATCCACACCAATGCAGGCTGGACCTCTCTTTTCTTGTGCCAATCCTCACGCTCCTGTGCCAGCTTCTTCAGGTCCAGCCCGCGATGACTACAATGTCGTCCGCCGCTGCTTCTACTATAGTTGTATGAAATTTATCGAATACTTCATTCCTCATATAACCTTAGTTTTTGTTTACCCTAAACCTCAGTATACTATGACCTATTTATAATATTATGAGAACAACAAGATATCGCGAAAAAAATCGAAAAAGCTTCAGCTGCTCTATATATTTTTACTCGACTGCCCAAAAAGGAGTGTAATGTTTTCAGGGTTCCTGTATGTATGTATGTGAGTTTTTTGTTTGTTGGAAGAGGTTTAGGGTAAACATAAACTAAGGTTGTATATCTTAGGCTCGGTTTTCACTGGTGTAGCCCGGGAAGGTTCTTGTAGAGAGTCTAATCTAAATTAAATTAAGTCTAGGAACAGTAGCTAATTTGCTACTAGCCTAGAGCGTTTACATTGGGCCAAATACGAATAATAGTCGTCGATCGTAACATAGTAAGTTGATTGATAATAAGCTGCCAAAACCAATGTAAACTTAGACAACGAACATTTATCAAAGATAATTTCTACGCTATAGCAATTTATTCTTCAAATTGCTCTTTTTTGCCACAAGCTCTTTTACATATTTATAGTCGAAACAAGACGAACTACCTAAAACTTAAATGTTTATGTATGTGGTCAATTACCGATTGGTGCAAAATAGGTTCACTAGTGGGATTATACCGTGTTATGGCCAGTCAGTAAGGCTATGTCCACGCCTATTAATGCGTGAATCAGCTACCTAACGGTACAAACTTGTTTAGAAAAGTAATAGAAAATAGTGTTGTTTCTATTTTAGCAAGCACAGCTTAGGCTAGAAATTGATTTGGTTTTTCGAAAACTGAAATAAAAGTGTCTACCTAATAAATTACCCACTTTAGTGTCAAAATATTTATTGCTTGCTCTGATTCCGTTGCCATAAAGAATTTCTAACACTAGTTTAATCGCGATTTTGGATATTTTATATTTTTCGGTCAATAAATAATGATCAAAAATACCGTTTAGAAGTAACATGAACGTAGAGCGCCTCAACGGTCTGTGTAGGTACATACCTATAGTTGCCAATTTTGTGGTTAGGTAATTCCCACACGTTAAATTACCTACATGGGGCAAATGGTACCATCGCAGACACTGGCGGAGAACCACTTTTCAACCTTATTAGGTAGGTACTAAAGGGTGAAAAGTCATGCATCGCAAATGTCCACCATTGTACATATTTACAATTCACCTCTACCTATCCCTTGTAAGAATGTCAAGCGTGATATGGCAAGAGAAAATGTGTGGACATTAGCTCTCGCACAATTTCCGTTGAAATACATGTATGTAGTACATACAAGTTATTTAGGTGCACGCATTCATTCGTGCAGACTCGTTCAGAAACGGAAGACATTTGTAAATATGGCAGAGCGAGAAGCGATTTGCTGTAAAACTATGTTGCTGTTACACCTTTGTTGTTACGAAAGTTAATGGAAAGTTATTCACGATACGACGGTAACAATTTAACAAACTATCGCTAAATCTTAACGCTCGAGGGAGTTAGTACAAAGGAATATGATCGACCGTTCGCAAACTATGTATTACACATATTACATCAGCTGATATAACATAATATCAATTTGTTTACATAATAAGTTTGTAATATATATACCTAATGTTTTATCAAGAGGGATGAACTATTGTACTTTGTTTCAGTTACAGAGAGGATACGTGTGAATGTGATTAGGGCTTGCAGGATTCTATAAATTTCATACAACGGCGGAAGACATTGTTGCCAGAGTGCCTGATGAGGCTGGCACAGGAGCGTGCGGATTGGCACAACAAAAGAGATGACTATATGCTCAGTAGTGGATGAAGTCGAACTGTCGGTGATGATGATGATGATGGATGATAGGTTTTGATATTTAGAAATCGAATTTGAGGAGGAAAGTATAGTGAATTAAGCATCAAATTTAATTTAATGACTGAATATTAATTAAATACCATTAAAAACGCGTCCACTGTTAAACGACTTTCTAATTGCTAGCTACCCAGTATCATAAGTTCCAATTATTAAATTAGTCAATTACAGTTGAAAAAATCTGTGGATATTTGCATAAAACAATCTGGATTATTCGATTGTATCGATATTAAACGGTATTCGAATAAATCGGCTATTTAACTAATTGATTAAGTAATTTATAAAGTAAACTTGAATACCGGTTAGTAAGCACAGTTATCGTAACTTACTTTATGAATGTGTATTTCTCAACCGAGGAAACTCATACATGGTGTCAAGCTTGAAAGTAGTTTCTTCGAAATACCCGCTCAAGTTATCACAATTTATCATTCTCCAGTATAATTCATAAATAAAATGTAAACGTGCAAACTTGCTAGTACACAAATTGCAATGAAATATCTACTAATTGTGTAATTACAAATTACTCGTTAGCAATGCAAATTCCAAATGTAATTTCGACACAACGAGGCAGGATATGAGTTCTCTTTACATACATATTATGTACTAACATTATCAAGATTTTTATTACAATGAAGTTTCGAGCTATGCTTTGTGACTTTGTACCGACTACGGATGGTTCTGAAGTCATTCTTAACTCTTAAGCTTGATATAATCAACTGCTTAGTGTTTAGGATAATTATAATAAATTATGACGTGTAGGATCAAGATATTATGTGCAAGGTGAACAAGTCATCCTATTATAATAATTTAAAGACAATAGCAGAATACAGTCGTTGTATCTTGCTTGGCGTGGGTAAACTTGAGTGCGGTTCCTTTATAGAATACAAATCGGTTTATTTACCTGCTATTGTTAGGATTTATATTGATGAACTGGTTGTCTCTCTGGATCTTACCTATGATAGCTATTGACTTGTGGGCATCCATGTTAAAGCTATTGAACACACAGTCATTATAAGCTAAACCGGCGTGTATAGTGAGTTCAAGAGGACATCATGAATTCCATAGATACCGTGGAGGTTTTGTTAGGATGGCTTTGCCACCGACCTCCACGAATGTTTTGGTAAACAGGATCATTGTTAATATCCTGGCCATAAATTAAGGAGATGTACGAGAGGTCATTTATAACCAAACGACTCCTAATGACTCCTATGCAAATGTCAACCATTTTCGAGTCATTTGACATTTTATATTTTATTTCATTCATTGTACAATATAAAATGTCAAATTACTCGACTTTTTATCCCGATATTCCCACGGGATCGGGACTTATGCGGGTAAAACCACGGGGCGCAGTTAGTTTATAGTATAATTTAAAGTACGCGTTTTATTGACCCGGTGCCACAACAGCGCTGAGCTCTTCTAACCTAAATGATTGTTATGTTTCAGTCTGCTTAAATAACTGAAGTTTTAAAGATATTGTTACATATAACAATATGGAAGAATTTGTTACAGAATTATCAGGAAATGTGTTTTTGATTCTTACTATACAACTGCTTGTAGGCCGCCTACACCTCTCTAAAGTTTCTGCTATCTCGATGATATTAATTACAAGTCCCAGTTCTTCATTATTAAGTATGGTAATTATAAAAGATATTAATTTAGTTTAGAGTATGAGGTCACTGAGAATGCCTTCCTCATGACTTCTGGTTCATTGCCCCGAAAAAAGAACAGTCACTCGCTAAATCAAAATTAATTGATAATTAATTTAGTTAACTAATTTTTTTTTTTTCTTAAGGCACTTTATAGCCGTCGAAGGATGTCAATATATTCGTAACATGGCAAATGTTTTTTTTGTTTGAAGAATGTCGAGCAACTGTAACACTTAATTTATGAGTGTGACTAATCTAGGTCATTTTTAATGTGGCTACGACTCTAAACAAGAGTCTGAGCATACAAACATAGGTAATACATTTGTTAAATAGCTTATGTATTTAAATGTAATGGAGTCCTTTTTACAAATAATACATTTATGAAGAAATCAGCCCTTTGTTCATGACACCCGGCACAGTTTCTATTAGGGCCCGAACACATGTATGTACGTCAACCACACCACAACCACTACAGCACCACAATGACGCCACGTGGACGGGCGCTAATTTGTTTAAAACCGGCCAAGTGCGAGTCGGACTCGCGCACGAAGGGTTCTGTACCATTATCTATAAAAACGGCAAAAAAATGACGGTTGTTGTATGGGAGCCCCGTTAAATATTTATTTTATTCTGTTTTTTATTAGTATTTGTTATAGCGGCAACAGAAATACATCATCTGTGAACATTTCAACTGTATAACTATCAGGGTTCAAGAGATACAGCCTGGTGACAGACGGACGAGCAGCGGAGCCTTAGTAATAGGGTGCCGTTTTACCCTTTGGGTAAGTAACACTAAAAATGAATAGTTTATCTATTGTCACGGACCACATTTGGCCGTTAAAATCAACCGTGTGGGCGATACCGACCACGTCGCAGCCACAACGCAACCACGTTGCGTCGACGCAACGACACTGTCACAGCCGGAGTCGGTCCGTCTGCAAACACAAGCCACAACGTAACCACCTCGCAACTACTACTACTAGTGACAACGCAACTGTAAAAAGTAGCAGCTACACTATTCGAAACCACTACTTGCCCACATCAAATGTGGTTTAAAACGTTTTAAACCAAAAAAACGGTTTAAAACCAAATGGTTTAAAACGTTTAAAATACGTTTTGCATCTATAACTACTAGTGACAACGCAACTGTAAAAAGTAGCAGCGACACTATTCGAAACCACTGCTTGCCCACATTTTGTGTGGTGTGGTTGTGTTACGTGTGTACGGGCCATATCCGTTTTTTTCTGCGTCAACTACTAATTTTGTGACCTAGCTGTATAAAGCATGGAAATATGGTTCCACGTAATACAAAAATAAGGCAGGCTAAAAAACTTAAACTATTCAAGAAAAGAATCGACGCCAAAACGACTTTATAGGGCAGAAAGTTGTGCATTTATCCTCTACAGCGGCAATCGATAGAACAGCTTTGTTTGTTTCTTCATAATAATTGTCTAGCATCAGTTTGTTCGCTCTATTTATTTATTTACTTGCTAACATGTAAAACACTGTTTAGTTGCCATGCATTAAAACATGACACAGTATTAAGACATGCAACCTGTGGGCACTGCAAGTATATACGGTACGGATACAAATGTATACGTCTGTCTGTTTGTTCCGGGTAATCTCCGAAAGGGATAGACCGATTTTTACAAGACATTCACTCGCAGATAGCTGATGCTGATGTTATAGGGAGTAACTTAGGCTACTTTTATTTTGGAAAACGAATTATTTACGCGGGCGCAGCCATGAGCGGCAGCTAGTTTATTAGAAATACGAAAGTGAGTTTGTTTGTTTGTTAGTTACGCTTTCACGCTAAAACGGCTGAACGGATTTGGATGACATTTGGCATAGGGGTAGACCATAACCTGGAATAGAACATAGGATACTTTTATCCCAATATTCCCACGGGATCGACACTTACGCGGGTGAAACCGCGGAGCGCAGCTAGTTTTAAAATAAAAATGCGCAAGTGCATTTGGTTTCTTTGTCATGATGGTAAGGCTGGCGGATGTCACGAGTATAGTTGCTATTGTTTCACCACCATTGGTGTTTCCTTCGGGACGACACGACTGATCAACATGGAATTAGCTTTGTAAGGAGTTTCTTTCGAATTATAAATTTGTATTAAAAGATTCCATAAAGGAAATGTATTGCAAGTAGTACCTATTTGCGGACGAGGAGTTATCAAGTCTGAACTATGCTGCAGACAGTGAAATTAAGTGATCAGCATAATGCTATTACCACCGTTGTCTAATGATGCTATTATTCCACACACAATGAACAATATATTTTTCTGCTAAACTTGATAAATTGAGACAAAGCCTTCCCGAAACAATTGAAGGCGTGTTATCTGAATATAATAGCGATCACGGCCACACCTATTTACCAGTTTCCATCAATTTGCTGGTTCACGTATTATAACTTTGTAAGGTATTGTATTTAAGCGATTTGGTATTGTTCCGCCCGCGCCCCGTCTGGCACGTCTCGTCTGCTGACCTCCTTCCAGCCTCACCCCACTTCACACAATCAACGGTTTCGAACGCTTTACCTATTCGATGTGTAAAACATGCGCGTACGCAGCGTTCAAGTAGTACGACTTCACTAACTCACCAGCTGTATAATGTAAACGAACTTTCATTAGACCTAAATACCAAAGCCCTGAGAATTCTAAAAGAAGTTTCAAATAAAGAATTGTGCAGTTCGTAAAAACTGCACAATTGTTAAATAAGGCTGCGCACTCACTGAATCGTGCAAACTGAGAACGTTAATGTAATTTGATCAAAAGAGAACATGTAAACTTTTGTTAGTATTTCAAACTCGAAGTATTTGCTTGCTTCCGTTGCACATCGTTTGCCAACAAATGTTGTTCATTAATTTATTATGTTTTATAACCACGTTACGTAATGCTTCGCAGTTCGATCAAAGGTGTAAATTAACTTTGTATGTTCAATGATGCGGAACATATTATGTTACATGCGATACTGATATAACTATTGTGTCTGAAAATGAACGGATTGGTTCTCTCATAATCTATAAACAAAAGGTACCGATTGTTCAATCAGACGGGTGATTTCCGCGTATCGCCGCAGTGCGGTATCGGTATACTGTGTGACAGCATCAAGTAGAAAGGTATTTAGACAGCGAATGCGGGTAGCCCGTTGTCCTCGGCTCTCAACTCGTCCAGCCGGCTCGCAACCTCCGATAACTTCGTTCCAACCGTCCGAAGCCTTTGATGGGCCTATTCATTTCAACCTGCATCGCATCCGCATTCATCGAGCGACCGACTACGACAAAAATATTACGAAACCTTCAATTATGAATGATGAATATTTGCGGTCCAGTTTGTGGGAATTATGTAGACGGTCCAGTAAATTATGGAAATAACTTGCATATAAACAAATCGTCAATATTTTACAAAATATTTGCATCGAAATTCGTAATACAGTTGTATTGATGCTATAACATGTCTGACTGTCTGTATGCAAAGTATGGAATTTAATATGCAGTGAAATGACTCCTACCAGCACAATGTCGATCAAATTGGACTGGCTTCGGCAATTTTATGTGGTTTTTTCAGTCTAAAATCATTAATTAAAATTCACAGTTACTTCCTAGAGAACATTTTTGGCCCGTTACTGATTTAAATCACATGATGGCTGGACTTGGATTTCATTTTCATTTTGAATATTCCATAAAAATAGAGGTGTGGGAATCTGCTCGTTCGGAAACTTGTTTTTTCTCCGTAGTTTCGAAAAGGATGTACAGTGTTAACCCGTTCTGTGCAGGTGTCACGGTGACTACCAGGCGGGTATATAAGCCAGCGCTAAAATACAGGAAAAACCAATCATGGTTCGCAATAAACATGATGTAATAACTTTAATACTCTAACGATTTTGTTAACTATCAACTTCCTGCCGTTTAGTGCTGGTTTACTTGAAACCGGCCATATTAGTCCTGTGTATTTCTTACTTACTGAGAATGCCAGTAGTTATGAAACATGCGGTATTTCATTCAGAAGTTTTTCTTTTGGGTTCCGTACCTAAATGGTGCCAACGGGACCCTATTACAAAGGACACAGGACCCTATGACAGACAGACGGACGCACAAACAGACAGTGAAGCTGTCTGTTTGTGCGTCCGTCTGTCTGTCACAGGGCTGTATCTTTTGAACCGTCATACGTTGAACTTGAAATTTTCACAGAGTGTCTACGGTCGCTCTACCAATCTATATATATAAAAATAAATGCCTATTTCCCTTGGTCACGCCATCACGCGTGAACGGCTGAACGGATTTGGATGAAATTTGGCGCAGGGGTAGACCATGACCTGGAATAGGACATAGGATACTTTTATGTCGATATTCCCACGGGATCGAGACTTACGCGGGTGAAACCACATAAAGTTCAAAATGAAAAGGAGTTTCTTGTACGAGTATCCCCATACAAGAGGCGTGTTTATTTACTTATGTTTTTTTTCTAAATAATAATGTATTGTTTAAATATTGTACGGGGGTATGGAACAGGGTCGTGTGTGAGTCCGCCTCGCACTTGGCCTATTTGTTTCATCGATGTAGAAATGATACTTTTACTAAATTACCACAGAGGATGAGCAGAAATTTCTGTGCTATTAAAGAATTCTTTATTGCCATGAAAACAGGTTACGAACAAATTTAAGACCCTGGCTCCAGAGCTAGGTTAGAGTACCTGTATTTCAGGAACCAGAAAACTATTATATCGATAGCTATTGCAACATTTGTACGAGATTTATTGATTCTATTAAAATAGTAGTTATTTTGATTTACAGGGCCATCTATTTCATTAAAATTTTGGTTAGAAAATAAAATTACCATATAGTAACATGCTATAAATTTAATGAATTTCCATATTTATGAAATTCAATAACTCTATAATTATGGATGCAATAAAAATTAAATTATGTAAATGAAAAAATCTTATGGGTTTATGCCATAAACCTTGTGCTAATTTCTATAAAATATTGAACAGAAATGGTGTTAAATTGCCGTTATATTAGGTACAGCTATGCCTAAAATTACCGTTGCAATATTTTTTCTACCGCTTATCAGTATAATGCTGTGTCATAATAAAAATAGAAAGTTTCAGTTAGCGACGTTTTAAACTCGAGTAAAAAAGTGAGGTTTCCCTGGAACAGAAGTAGTGAGGCTGCAACCCGACTCCTGCGTCCGCGGCTCGACACCCGAGTTCACCCGATACTCGAGAGAAACGATCACTTGCCTTGCAGTTGCAGCCCTCTGTTACAACATTCCTGTTATTAATCATCATCTAAAGAAAAAAAATGTTAGGTCAGTCCTCTAAAGAGGTTACTTAAAAAAAAATAAAAAAAATGTTAGGTCAGGTTAGTCGCTCGATTTTCTATGTCTATTTTTAGCAAGTGATAAGTACGAAATAAGATTCGCGCTTTGTTATTTGTCTAGTAAATAGTTTAATAATAGTATGTTCACAGCATAAATAAGTAACAGTATTATGTCTCGGCAGTGACCTTGAAATCATTACCTACAGCGGCTCGTTAGATAAACCCTCCGGGTCCAGCCTATCAGCCGCGTACTGCATACTGTTGCGTACTGATAAAACTTACACTGCGAGATTTCGAAGCGCGTCGTATCGGACGTTTTCTATGAAGATATAATACTGTTACTTATTTATACTTTGGTATGTTTCTCAAAAATATTACTCCAGGTTAGTAGTTACCTACAATTTCTAAAGTTTAGAAATTGGAAAAGCATTCTATTATGCACGTACGTATACGTATGTTCCGATTGATATTCACTAAGGGCTTTACACAACAGTGCATAAATATTTACCCAGTAATTACCATTATTACGTAACGTGTCGTACCAACGTCACTGGCTATCACCAAATACTACTCGTCACTTTATCACAAAATAGTGCTCGTCACTAGCTATCACTAAATAGTGCACGTAACTAATGAACGAACGATTGGATTATTATTCATTCCAAATTCAAACACGTTGCGTTCAACTCAAATCGCATGAAGCGGTTATTATGACAAATATGGCAGCTCCATAATTTAAGTGGATGAGTTGCAGCCGCAATGACTGAAATATTGTCACGCATCATTTTAGAATAAGCACTTTGCATGCATAATTATTGTTTTGACATTAACTTCATAATAAAAATAAGGGACTGGTTCGAGGTGGTGTGGGAAACGAGTGTCTAGAAGGACATGGGGGAGGGCATTGCTCATCCCTAAAAAAAAAAACTTGTCGAGAAGGTACCTCATGCTGTCATTACTTCTGGAGCGGACACAAAACTTCTAAATAAATAAGTAGATACTATACTATGCTTCTTCGTTATTACAACCTCATATCTGTTATATTATACAACATCCATAACTTCAAATGCTGTGTGATCACCTGACTGAATCGGCTTGTAATTTCACGTAACAATCGTCACGCTTGAGAATACGAAGGGTTTGATAGAGGTGCATTATCTTGCACCTACGTGTATTCAATTGTGGTGTTCAGTCTACTATGAGATGTTACGAATCGAATACAATGTAGGGCGACTATTTTTAAGTTAATTTTTAGGGTTCCGAACCCAAAGGGTGCCAATGCGAACTCTCCACTGTCCGTCCGCCCAATCAATCCCTCTATCATAGGGGTGTATCTTTTGAACCGTATAATAGGCAGACACTTGACATTTTCAGAAAAAAACAATTAAGGGACTCCCCTTACAAGAAACGTGTTTTTTTTTAAACTAAAGTATTAAAAAAAATTAGTGTTAAATATTGTACGGTGGTACCTACAGAACCCCTTGTGTGCTGGTTCGACTAGCACTTGGCCGCTTTTTAAGAAAAGCCGGCTTGTAGCTCGATATGTTTTTAATTGTGTTAAAAACACTCGTATCAATTTAAATGATAATCTTCATCATATTTGAATGGAAATTATATCTGTGCTATAAATTGATAATAACTGGAGATATCATTTGCATTCTAGGCCGTCCCTAAAAATGTAAAAATATGTTTTATGCATGAGAAATCGGTTTATCTTCAAATTATTGATCATCTATCTGCCTAGCCTTTTCTCAACTATGTTGGGGTCGGCTTCCAGTCTAATCAGAAGCAGCTGAATACCAGTATTTTACGTGGAGCGACTGCCTATCTGACCTCCAGAACCCAGTAACTGGGTAATATGATACCCCTTGGTGAGACTGGTTGTCCGACTTTATCGGGCTTCTGACGCCCCGTAACGACTAGCAAAGATCCTCGAATGACAGCCGGGATCAACGGCTTAACATGCTTTCCGAGGCACGGAGGACTCTCGATAAGTAAACATCACCCATCCACGGACCAAACCCGGCAAGCTTAGCTTAACCAGATGGATCGACACTTGCGGCTGTTATTACTTAGCCACGAGCTCCTTTTCAAATTATTGATCATCGAGTAACAAAATAATAATATTTTATTAGAAAGATGATATTTCAAAAGATTTATTTAAGAACAGAAGAAGATTTCCCGTCAGTCATCAAACCATTTCTGTTCCGAGTTCTGAGCACAATTACATAAGAAGAAAGTCGTAGTACCCACACATGTGTTATATGTTTGAATATTTAACTTATGCAAGTAAATAACGTTTACGTCTGCCGGTGCTTTCACTACGTAACGCGAGATAAAACCGTAGTTAGTTAAAACGGAGTTTAGCAAATAATTTTAGGTTGCTGAGTTTTATTGTGTTGTGGGCGGAAGGCGGTTACTGCTAACTTATGATGGGTAACCGTGCGTGAAGTTTTATTTTAATGTTCATTGAATATTAAATGTAAAAAGAAATAAAGAGGAAGAATTTATTAATCGTAAAGTTATTCATGGAAGTTAAAAATGCAATCTTATATTCATGACGCAAACAATTTTGAAATTGTGAATGAGTTTGTTTGTGGCTAAGTAATAAAAGCCGCACGAGTCAATCGATCAGGTTAAGCTACGCTTGCCGCGGTTGGTCCATAGATAGGTGATCATTTTTACACATCGAGTTCCCTCCGTGCCTCGGAAAGCGCTTTAAACCGTTGGTCCCGGCTGTCATTCGTGGATCTTTGACAGTTATTACGGTTTGTCAAAAGCCCGAACCTGACAACCAGTCTTACCAATGGCTATCGTATTATTGATAATAATACCCCTTGTAGCGACTGCCTATCTGACCTCTACAATCCAGTTACTGAGGTCACTCGGATAGACTGGAAGCCGACCCCAACAGAGTTGGGAAAAGGCTAGGCAGATATTGATATTGTGAATGAGGTTGTAGATGTCTTCAAGTGATAGAATTATACTTTTGAGATCAAATGTAAAGGATCTACTTAGGACCTACAAGTCTCCAAATTGCTTAAACCCAGTAACCTAATTAATTCTTACTTCAGTTAGAGCAATACAAATCACACTTGAAATTCAATTCGAAGTAGATTTACAGATAATGATCAGGTTTGTGGGTAGTTTTTGCACACAGCTGCTAGAGTCACGCAACATCGGACGGGCGTGCGATCGGTTGGATGAGTGTTGTCCATAAAAACTTAACATCCGTTATCTGTTCAAGAGATTTTTACTCAATATACACTAACCTACATAGTATTAAAGCGTGTTTTTCGTTGCCTACGTCTGGCTGAACCAGAGGGGTGTGCGTGAGAAGCGGCCCTTATAAAAGAGTTCAACGCACGTTGCGTGCTTTGTATGTGCCCAGTGGAGCGAAACGTAGCCTAGATCCCTAACGGACATACCCATAGGTACCTGTAGGGTGCATCTAACTGTCACTGTGCTAATCATAGATATCGAGTGCGTAGAACTGAATTAATTAGCTGTTACATGTTGACATATAGGTCAGGTGTGTAAAACCTTTTCCAGTACCTACCTACAACTTCATAACTTCTCTGTGTGGTACTTCTAACTTAAATATTAATCTACTAACTGCGTCCGTATTCCCATTTAAATATCCAAAACTATGTGGGCGATCGCTTAGTTATTACTTAGATTACTTTAATGGAGCTTGCAAACAAGTTTGTGTATTTGCCGTACGCGTTCCCATGTTTAATTTCGACTACAGTAATATGAGCTGAAATCATAACTTTATACAAATACTGGGATAACTGTACGGGTACCTACTGCAGGAACCAATTAGTTCAAAAAGGTTGCGCAAAGGTTGCAAATGACGTGTCGCGCCCACACTACAATACGGATGTTGGAATATATTATAGGTATGCAAATAACTCACTTATCGAGGGTGACACGACCTCCGGAGACAAACTCACGTCCCCCTAGCGACAACTATGTAGGGCACTGCACTGACCAGACGAAAAGAAATCACAACAATAACACTTTCATAGAACATTCACCACACCATGGAGTCTGCAATGAAGACAAGCTCAACTGTTCTTGTTCAACGCTAAGATCAGAGAGGCACTGTGTTACGTGTATTAGTATTTAGCACATATGCGACAGAATACGCGGCGATAATGCATTTTGATGGTTCAGAGGCATTGCCTCGTTCGGAAGCGAACGCGACGCAAATGTCAGACAGGCGGTGCGCAGGCGCAGAGTCGCCCGCGCCCAGCTGCGTGACGTCACTGTGGTATTCAAAATGGCGGCTGGAATTCGAGAGCCTACACGTAGTGGTAGCAAAACAACCAGTTTGCCGGCGTCGCGCCGGAATGGGCTAGTCAACACCCACTTGATTATTGTTTTCTGTTTTTTCCGATTGCAATTAGCTATTATTTCAGACAAGTGGGTACTTAGATAAAAAGTTACTTGCGAGTTAATGTTCCACGTCTTGAGATTTCAATTCAGGTTGTAGTTTTCCCACGTTTTTTCTAAGTTACGAATAATCACAATAATTGCGATTAACCCAAAAACCTTAGTTTTTACCCTAAAATATCTTACCCGTCCCCAGAGCAAAATCAAGGAGAACAGAATCATGTAAACAAACATAAATAATGATCCCGACATGTTTCATCCAGCTCTGTTAGCAGTTCCAAGTGTGTCAAGTTGGGGGCAATTTGTATGGATCTCAGGAAATATGGCGGTGACATGACGTCACTACTCACTAGTTACCCGCTAAGCGACACCTACTTGCGTTGACAAACGGCACTAAAGCGGGAACAACTTGCACGGCTTACACGCTACTTTGGAACACGTACGAGAACGTTTAATTGTGGTATTACGTGCATAAACACCTTCATAAGGCGTAAATTGTAGACGAAGTTTGGAATATCTAGAAACCTATTTCCTTGAATATATTCTCAATTTACATAATTATTGCATAATTTTATTTGGAATACAAGGCTTCTGTCCTAATGCGGGCCATAGACGTTCAAGTAATTTGATCAAATAGACTGGTTCAAACAGTTATATGACATTGGTATGAATGTGTTTGGGAAAATTTGATCAAAATGCCTATGTCCAATGCCATGAAGAAATATGAATTTTCGTATTGCTATTTCATCAAACTGTATGAACCAGTCTGTTTGATCAAATAACTTGAACGTCAACGGCCCGCATAAGCAAATCGATTCGACTGCTTTCCGAACACGAATATTTTCTGCCAATAAATCAACTTGATAAAAATCTTCAACAAACTTTTTAAGATTTTTAACCACTCAGTACAACGGCCCCTTTCACTGCCACGAGATGGCGATGTTCTCGCTCGCTCATTACCCCAAGAAACGAAAGAGAAGGAGGATAAGGCTTTGTATGCACTTCTATTACCGCATTTAGCGTTCAGTCGACGTCGACTCGGCGTAGTCGGAACTGGGGCACGGGTACTTATAAACTCGCATTTTTAACGCGTTCACGATTAGTTAATGATTAACAAGTGATTTTTATTGGAAATGCGGTTTAGTTAGCGATTCGCATATAAAATATGGGTTAAGTCGTCAACCATTGGTTTAACGCAGTGAGTGAGGGTTAACTTTCTATGCTGCTGACTGCGGTGTCGATTCCCGCAGGGTTTAAATGTATGTTTGGTCTACGGCTATTTGTTCCAATGCAATACGGAACAAATCTTATTTATTTTTAGTGTGGGGAATACTAAACAATAATATTATTAGATAAACTTATTGTGAAATACTATAGATAAAGCCACTATAATGTAAATATCGCCATGCTTTGAACGTAGGTACAGTAAGCCACACATCAGTGGTACCCTGTATTTTGTATAAGATGCCTTCATAATTTACGTTAGGGTCGCTAGGACGTGCAGTCGACTGTACCAACTTAAATTAACAAAACAATAACAATTAAAACGTCTTGAATTTATAATTGTAGTTTCAGTGAGTCGAGTATAATGCTGTAGTGTTGTTTCAAGCTCGGCTTAGTGCAACTTAATAATGTTCCGTAGGTGTTGTACGCAGAACATAGTATACACAGCTTGTAAGGAGTTTGCACTGAGTTCAGCTAAGACCGCCTTTGGCTCTGTTTATTTTGTTGCAACAGTAGATCAAGAGTACCTACTGTACTAAGTTTATAACGGTTTTGGGCTTCTATTTTCAAACTAGTCACCGATTCTGGAATAGTAATGGACAGGTACCACAGAAATGAGATCCGGAATTTGGTTTCTAGGATTAATTTATTGAAAATCGTAAATAATCTCTGTCAGGAATGTTGACAATTGTGGCGCAGCGCTAAGTTGATGTATGATAAAAATTATGATGGTGATTCGAATAATGGTGTTGATCTAACAGCCTATAACTCTGTGAATAGGTAGGTATTCAACACAAAAGGTGATGATGAGTTCATCGAAACTAAGAAAGAAGAATTTTTCTCAAGAATCTTCCTGATCGAACTATAAAGAAAAAGAAATTCTATTTAGTCCTTCAGTCAGATAACAAAAACATAATATAGACATGTATTTTTTGCTTTATCATATAAAAAATGATTTAGATACAAAGCATTCAAGTTGGGTATTAGGGGCTCGCTACGTCACAAACTCACAACTCAGTATAAAATCTACCAAGGCGTGACGTCATGCCAGATTTTAACTCAATGAATCGCCATAATCTTTTCATTACATAAAAAATACGTGTCCAATATTTTTTTATAATCAACAAGACATACATACAAAAATAAAATTGTCTTCATCCCTATTCATTGGTGCCGATTCTGTTGTTCATAGTCTCAACTAAATTTAAGTGCAGTGCATCTTTTTCTTTCTATTTCATTAAGAAAAGGACAGAAGATAAATTTTATTTTAGTTATGTCAAATTAATCAGCGCCCATACAAGTTTAGACGTGATTTAAAAACTTGCCTACTAAAATTACGTCAACTTACGTCAGGCGCTGATTAATTTGACAGGACTAAACTAAAATTTATCTTCTGTCCTTTTCTTAATGAAATAGAAAGAAAAAGATGCACTTAACTTAAATTTAGTTTAGTTTGTGAACAACAGAATCGGCACCATTATCAAGAATTTCTAGTCGAATCGATAAATCTCTAAATCATTCCTCATATTCAGACCGGACAATATAATTCTAGTAGCACTAGATAAATGATTGATGTAAGTAGGTAAGCAGTTGGCTGCGACCGCGACACGGCAATGTTAAACTACCCGCGCCGGCACTGACACGCGATCGTGCCTACTCATTACGACCTGCGTGGTTTACGCATGTACCACGTAATGTGTAGTACATGAATGTATGTATTGTTATGTATGTGGCCGAGCTATTCGGTGTTATATGTATAATGTAGAACGAGCAATACCTACTGCAAAGAGATGATTAAGTAAGAGGTTCTTAACATAATTATAAAAAATAAATAAATAAGAAATCCCTGTGACTACCTCTAAACTAGGAACAATTTCATGTGCTCTGCTACGCACCACGCACGGGACTTGGAGGGACTACGATGGCGCTACGGCGTAGACCAAGAACATTTTTTTTTAATTCAGTTAAACGTACATTACTTGCTATGTTTTGTATTTATTCTGTATATTCATTATAATTTAACTAGAAAGGTTTTAAATTACAGTTGTTTTTTAAATTCGATTGTCTAATTGCTCGCATAAAAATTTTGCTTTATGTAAATGTCCAAACGTCCTAACCATTTAATGTAAGTACTTTAAGTTAGGCAACATAAATCATATGAGCCGTAGGTACCTATCTATTCGAGGAAGTTTCGGTAAAGAGCTTATCATCACCTTGCAGGGTTCCGTGACTATATAACCCAAAACTAAGGATATGCAGACTCGACACTAGTAGCAAAAATATTCATGTGAATTTCACGGTAAATAATATTATCATCTTGAAATTCTTGCCGTTAAATCATTTTTCCAATGATTCTCTAGAATATTAGTGTTTTTAATTGACATACAGTGATGCATGACCAAATGACTACATAGTAAGTCACTAATTATTTGAAACAGGAAAATCAGAGTTTGCGTCAATTATGCGAAAGTCAGCGATTAGAAATGTCGAAAGTTGTGTCAAGTTGACACTTTCTTGAGCACTAACGTGGCTGTGTACGGTCGAGGTGTTATTCTAAGTGCGTTGTTTCCCCTGGCTGGTTCCCTTGGCCGGTTCCCCTCACCGGGCAGTAATACCGAAATTACACGCTCCTTGGAAACATCACAATACCTGTTTGTGTAGAAATAGAAAGCTATACACAACTCGCATAGGATTGACTGCACACAAATTGTCATATTATCAGTTATTTAGATAGTGGTGCCGATTCTCTTGTACACCGAACTAAACTAACTAAACTATCACTAAAATTCCTTACTTTTTACTATGAGAATCTTAGAGCTATTCTGCCAACAAAAATCTCTAAATTTAAAAATTATTTTGACAGAACTAAAATCGAATTTGACAATCGCGACTCCACTTGGTACCTACTTGTTTGCCTACCACGTGATTTTTTTTGAGCCGGAGAGGCGCGCAATGTGGCCGTCTCGACGTATTTTTATATGGAATTTTTCACTTTTTGGAAGAAAACAAAAAAATTAAATTACCAACATGTTAAGTTTTACGGGTTTGCGGGTTGTAAAGGGGGTCAAAATTTTCATTATTTTTGCGATAGGACACACCGTTTTCGAGATATAAGCAAAAGAAAATAAAAAAAAGATACAGTACCGTTTTGCAACTGATTTCGAGGTGTTGGTTTGAATTTTAGTTCATGACATCTAATTTTATTCCACACATTTTTAATCGTGATTAAAAATAGTCAGAGTTAGTTAGAGGATTTTAGATATAGAACAAAAATTTTGGTTAAAACGTCAAATTCAGAATAGCATTTTCACTAAATTAAAACTCAGTGCCATCTTAGTGCTGTCAAACTAAATTATAGTTAAGTTGTGTCACTTTAGTCTATTTTCAGAATAGGAAATCGTCGTTTGACAGGAATAAACTAAATTTTAGTGATTTTTAGTTTAGTTTAGAGAATTTGTGACAAGAGAATCGGCACCAATAACTACATGTTTTCGTAATTGAATAAGTTTGCTTCATATATCATATATTTGTGTGACTGATTAGTAACGCACGTGTTGTTTTTCGATATAATCATTAATTAGACGACGAAGTAATTATTAGCAAAGAGTTCTAATTAGCAGACAGTCTGAATTTGTTATTATCTTCATTTTCATAATATTATTGCGTTGATAAATATTTATTATTACAATTTTAGTAATGACTAATAACGTTATCAATAAATTGAATTTCGGGCTCAACCGTTGATTAATTTTTAGTAATATTTCAAGATTATAAAACAAACTCACGTGCTACTGTGTGCCTGAACGCCTATATATCTCTTTTACTTCCGATTCAGTACCTAATGAATGATACAAAATACTAACAGATCGTGATTTGTAAGAGAGATAATTAATTAGGTACCAATGACCTAAAAATACTGGCCTTTGTCAGAAAAAAGAAATCTACGAAATCGCGTTATTAGCATGGATATCTTAAAAGATTATCCACTTTGCACAACGGATCAGAGCAATTAAGTCTGAACAGTTCGACAGAAAAAAAACCTCCTTGCAACTACGCCGACACACGTCTCAATAACAAGGATCTGATAAATCAATTTCCATTTTAGATTTATATTGCTGCATTAGCACGTAATGATTTGCCATTCATCAACCAACAGGTTTGTAAAAGCTAGATGTCTTCACTTCATTTTATTTTTCGTTAGTCACTCCTTTTCTAATGTCACTCATCGATGTTCTGTTATTTTTACCCGACTACGGCGAAGAAAAAGGAGGGTTATGATTTTGACCGGTATGTATGTATGTATGTATGTATGTATGTATATATGTATGTATGTATGTTCATCTGTTCCCTTGTATCTTCTAAACCACTCATCACAATTTGACAAATAAGGTATCGTTAGAAGCGTCTTGATTGTCCGCTGGTTATAGGCTATGTGACGTCACATTAAATTAAAAATGGCGCCCTCTAGAGGAAATAAAGTCAGGAACTAAAAAAAAAAAATTGTTTATTCGTACTATGTTGGGTATCAAATGAAAGGGCTTAATGAGCATATTTCAAAAATATATATATTATAACCCCAAAAGAATAAAAAAAAATTAAGTAATAAAAACTAAAACCCAACTACGACTGAAAAGGTATAAACAAGACACCACAGACAGACAAATTAAAAATCCGGAGTCACACGTGTTAGGGCATAAATCGAACAGATTACGTGTGACTCCGGATTTTTAATTTGTCTGTCTGTGGTGTCTTGTTTATACCTTTTCAGTCGTAGTTGGGTTTTAGTTTTTATTACTTAATTTTTGTATACATTGGTGTCAGCCTTTTAAGAACAGTTTCGAGATATTCAAAATCTGAATGAATTAACGGTATCCTGTTAAGAAGATATTAATTTAAAAAAAGACATAAACGCTTCTAATTATACTCATTATTGCTTAGTTTATTTCATCACGAAGCATTTAAAATGCATTTGAAATTATAATCGGAAATAAACGGTAGAAATGTTTTAAAAGAAAATCTAAAAATAAAATGGACGTTTGATATTTCACTCCGAGAAGAAAATAGAAGCTTAAGGCGTTGTAGCTGAAGAAATGTAGTCGTCTAGTACAAGATCTAGGTATACACAATGCGTAGGTACTGCAACCGGGTATTGTTGCAATTTTGATTTGTTTCCTACAGTGTTCTCTGCTGGTGTGATTCGCTCGCTGCATTGTTCTCGTACCTATTCCGGTAATCACATACAATTTATACAGCGAGTGTGTTCTTAGATAAACCAGCCCTCTCTAGCAGGCTCCGCGAAATTCTGCTCTTAGGTTTACGAGTCTCTACCTTCTTTTAATTAATGCAAGCGCTGCACTGTGCTCTTCTTCTGAAAGGTGATTTTCACGTTGCGCTTTAGTCAGAATTCAGCGCTTAAAGTTCGCGTATCTTATCTATGTATTTGTGCGGAATATGAATTTGATATTTCATTTTTTTACTTGATATTTTTATTCCATTGCGTTTGTTCCAGAAAGTTCAAGCTAAGTTTACGTACCAACCTTTGTATTCTTCGAATGGGACTTGGTTTTAAACTATTTATCATTGTTGAGCGTTGTAGGCTTATTCGACTGTAGATTTATTGAACATCTTCTATTTTGTTAAGTACTAACTTGTTGAGGCCTACATTGTCCTCCCATGCTTACCAACACTGTAATTTGAAATTATTGTAAAAGCCAATTATGTTTAAAAGAGTGACCATGAGGTTTCTTGCCGGCTCTTCTCCATAGGAAACGACCAATTGGAACCGTGCACCTAGCTTCTGACATTTCATAAGTGCCCATGTAGGTTTATGTGAAATCAAATATTTTGATTTTGTTGAAATGTTCGTGAGAGATGGGTCTGGGATACCTAACAGTGAAACCTGTATCTAGAAGGTTAATTAATTGCAAATCCACATACCAAAACTTTTTATCATTGTCATTAAAATACCTTAAGCTTGGTCACAACTTGTTTTGTTGTCGGCAAGGCCGACCGCATTCAGTGTGTCTATCAAGTGTCAACTTAAAGGCTGTATACACGTACTTGTAATTTGAGAACAGCTGTCGTCAACCTATGGTAAGTATATCTTGTAGAAACAGAAAATGGCCAGTGTCAGTGGAAATATCCAGAGTCCCTAAAATGTGAATTCTCTCTGGTTACGATGTAAGGTTGCACAAGGCTTGGCCGGCTGTCAAATTTGAGACACCTGCCTAATTTATTTGCTGAAATAAGTTCTCCAAGACAGCTACGTTGAAAAGCATTAGGTATCTAATTTTTTACTAAATATATTATATATATATTTTTTACTAAAGGTATCTAAACTACTAAAAATCGGCTTCAAAGAATCACTTTGATGGTGGAGACCATCAAAGTGATTCTTTGAAGTCGATTTTTAGTAGTTTAGTTTAGTTTCTCATTTTGAACGAGTTATACCTAAAGGCTTATATTAATGTTCACTCGCTTCATCGAACATATATGGAAGCAGGATGGCGGAATGTAGGATGGTGTAAGTATATGAGGAATGGAACGTAGTGTGTGTGAGGGAGAAGGAATGACAGTGAGAGAAGGAGAAGAAAGAGGAAGGAGATGTGAGTTTGGGATTTGGATTTGGAAGGAGAAGATGAGTGAGAATATAATTTGAATATATTGTGTTGTTGATCCATAGGCTGAAAGACACAAACCGTACCTATTTAGAGATACGCTATAAGACTTACCAGGTACATGTTCGTCGTTAAAGGTGACTCTCACGGTGTGGGGTCGCGGCAGTCGCGGTGTGAACGCGGCCGCGTACCGGTGACCCCCAAGGGGTCGCACTGAGCTGGCCACCAGTGCTCCGTTGCCGCCTGATACCTCTAACTCGAGGTGGCCGGGGCCCGCCATACTTCCGTCCACTGTGTAGAAGGGTTACCCGTTAATTTGAGCATACCTACTAAAGAGCTGCCAAGAGGGCTATGCCCAGCAGTGGGTGAAGTCGGTCTATGGATGATGATGATGAAAGAGTTGCCAATAATGAGAAATGACAGGATATAATACCAGCATTTTTTTTTTTTAAGCGCCATTAATGCAGAATAATTTATTTCAAATAGGCACATATAAAAAAACAAAGAAATAGAACTGATTCTAGTTGCCTCTTCCAAAAGGTAGTTTTCGTATGGAGAAGAATGGGCAAGAAACTCCGCCGTTACTCTTTAAAAAATCTTTTACAATATTTTGTATACATCAATTACCTACATAATATATGTGAAGACGATGCACCTAGAATAAGATTATTGTACCACAATAGTTAAATATTACAATATGCATAAGGAATATTTAGTGCTCAATTTGAGTAAGAATTAGCTAGTTTTATATTTGTCCTCTTCCTATAGGGAGAGCGGGATAATTCAGAATTTTGGTCAGAGATCTATACGACTAAAGATCCAGCTTCAGGCTATGCGCACTTAAATTATAGTCCGAGAAATAGATCATTGATATTAAACTTTTCCTTTCATTCTCGAACAATTATGATAAAAATGCCGATAAGATAAACACTAACACGTACCTGTAAGTAATTCCACTTATTCTATAAAATATGAGTCTATGCAAAACGCTGTTGTAATTTTGTAGAAGATTCTTATCATCACGTCATGCAATCAGATCGACACGCTACAGTAATAAAATAAAATTTTGCTCACGTCAGTTAACGAAAGTGTTAACGTACCTAATGAAGGTATTTCCTGTTGATTTCAAGTCTCATAACTAACAATAATAATAAGAAGAAAGATAGCGAATTTTGTGAGTTATATTTGGAGGCTAATCTACGGAACCACAGCTCCTATTTGTTGACAAAGTCCTTCACAAGGTTAGGAAAAATATTATTCCATAGGTAATATATGAAAATATATACATTAATAATACAAATCAAATACTCTCTTGAATTCATGCAAGCCTAGTACTTTTTGTTAGGTTACTGCTTAGAACTTGTGCATGTGTCGTGAACAGATACCGTCTTGAAATGTAAATTGCACCCGTGCGAAGCCGAAGCGGGTCGCTAGTGTGAAACAACCCTACGTCGGTTCAAAGAAATTATACATAAACCAAATGATTTTATGCCTTCCTAAATTATGGCAAACCTTTTAGTTATATGTAACACCCTCCGTCTTAATTAAAACGGTGTGTTTGATCTTACTTTAGAATTAAATTGCTCAATTCCCAACACTACATCCCTATTGGCAGTAACCCAAACCTTTAATCCTCCACCACGGTTATAGGTGCCGGAGAATAAACAGATGAACTTAATTAACTTACTCTTGGCTATTTTTAGTGTCCTGTTAGTGTGGCTGACTGTTGAGCATGTGGTCCTAGTTCGATTGTCAGGGCAGCAAAGTGTCTGACCTTTCCCTTGAGAAGTAAGTAGTAGCCCAGAGTTTAGATATCCCAGTTAGTAGCAAGCTCGGCCCTTATTAAAATACATGGGACTGGCGAAATTTTTGTGTGTGATACACCCTTGTGTAGGTACTCCCTTTAGTGAAAAGAGCTATATATAATATCAGCCTATAAATGTTCCCGCTCTGAGAGAGAGTGGGCTGTAGAGAGAGTGGCCTGTAATCTACCATGCGGGCCCAGTGCGGGTTTGTAGATGTCACATGTTTTCGATTTTTGGCTAGGACATGGCGGTTTCGTCACGATGTTTTCCTTCATCGTTTTGAGAGCAGTGGTGATGAAATGATAGTATAATAGGTTCGAACCCAGGCAAAGTAACGTTATGCAATGTGAACTTACCTATGAATTCAACTGGTTGTCCTACAACTCCTTTGTGAGATGGTTTTACAACTATTCCTTTGGCACCTCTATTATCCCTTTGAATCGGTCTGCAAACAAAAAAAAAACATAGTTTACAACGAGTTAAAAGTGCAGCTGCTGAACTTTTTAAAACTACGAGTCTTTACTAATTAAACAAAAAGTTGTATATACAATACGCAATTACAGGTGACGATGAAATGAAAAAAGTAAGCGAAGTTCTACATTGTTCCAATACAAAAACTTTGTCGCATAAAATTAAATTTATTATGAAGAAAAATAGTCTGTGGAGTGAATTTATACGATAGTGCAACTGTCTGCAGTGTTGAACAGCTTTATATTTTGTGAAAAGACGAAGGCCTTGTTCAGTGCGGTCTTTCATTGTGATATTTTATCTCGCGTAATGGAATGAAATGCATTCTTTCAAAATTATGATAGAATAGAGCGCTATTGTTGTTTGATCGTATTGAACAGTTTTAATTATGCCGTTACTTTTTCAAAGGTTCTTTGATATTATTAGGAAAGTTCTAACGATCGAGTTTTCTACTATAAATATATATAATCAGTGATTTGCATAATACCTACCTGATAAAAATGTGAACAGTCGAACAGTGAATAATGAAATAATACTGAGATTTTTCAGTTTACACAATAATGTAATAATACATTATTTACGGGTAACAGATATATGGGGGTAAAAGATCTATGATATTATACCTGAAACGTGCGTGTGCGGCGTCCGTTTCAGTGCGGGCCCCCCCGGCAGGGTCGCGGGGGGGCCTATTGGATAAAAAAGACTGCTGCTGTTGCTGCTTCTCTTCCACACTGCTGTACGAAGAGTCGCGGACCACGTACGTACTCTCACGTACCTCGCGCTTACTGAACTCTTGCTGCAACAAAACGAAATCTTGTAAAAAATTGAATGTCTCATATATCAGGCGCAGGAGCAACGGCTTAACTTGCTTTCCGAGGCACAGGACGGTATCACACCGCCAACTTCCAAATTCATCTTAGGGGCAAGGTTCATTTAAAAGACTGTATCTACTGCAATAGGTATCAACTATTCAATATACAGTTACAGCACGACACAACTTAGATGTAGCATACATTTGAAAATTTGCATTCATTCATTTCAATTTTACGAATGTATTTCGTTATTGCGTTTGCGTAAAGATCATTTTCACCTAAAGCAGTGATAAAATTGGAGATTATGAAAGCGCACTCAGTTCGGAATGTGATCGTTTTTACGAATTTTGCCGATGCTACATCTAAGTTGTGTCGTTCTGTACCTGATAAGGTTTTCAGGTCAGTCAATTTGATGCTGACTACATCTAGACTTAATTATATTACCTATTGTTTTTCGAAGGATATATATTATTTATGTGTTTGTGTATATATATAGGATATATAATTATTAGGATGCTACTAAAAAAATATAGTATTCCTTAGATATTTTCCCATCAAAGAGAAGTTCTTTGTCGAGAAAGACATGTAAATGTAAAAGTTAACACAACTGCAACACAGACAGAAGGCCCCTAACGAGAACCGCTCGTATATTCGTGTACAATTTGTGCAATATTGCCCTGACAACTTTTCCAAGCAGTACTCAAAACGCTGGAGAGGCGCGCTAGGTTGCAATTCGAAGAAATCACTATCAAGTGCCTTTTATAAACGAAATGTACGTACATTGCGACCGGTGCTGCGGAAATGTTCAACGTTATATTATGTAACTAGACTCTACTTCTATTTTTATTGTACAAGTTATGAGAACATGAATATTCTGTAGTGTTGTAGGTACTTACTTACGAAGGCAAGTGCACTCTTATCGTTGCTCCTGTAATGTTACCTAGGAGAAATCTAGAGTTTAAAGAGGGTTATTCAGAATATGGCACCGAATGGCATGAAACTGGTATGTCCTAGAACAAAATTCGAAGACATATCTAATGTAACATCAACACCTCTCTGTGAGAGGGCTGACAGAGAGGTATATAGGCCTATGTCCCAGCAGTGGGAACGATATAGAATCTAAAATGTTTTTAGCAAATATTATGCATCGTAGGTTCAATTTCAAAACCAGGCATATTGGGGTTTTTGTTCATAAATTCTCAGTAGAGATCCGAATTGTCCTTTGTAGATGACAATAGGGTCACCTCTTTGCACTGTGTTTGGAAATTCTCAGTAGCAGCCTGGATGTTCAATGGGATTATTTTTTACAATACCGCTATCGGCGAAATGTTGGTGTGAACTCAGGTAGCTACATTTATGCTTGCCTTTGCCACACAGTCACTAATTGCATTTAATTGGGTTTATCTGTTATTTTTACAGCTTCGTATACGCGACTGCTGAGTTGGGGGACTGATTCTCCGGTTGGACAAAGAGTTATTGGATTTTCATTAGGAAATTCTCGTAGCATCCCCGAAGCCGCATTTGTTACACGTATTATAACATAACTGGAGAAAGGCGACTGTACAATACATTCACACATCTATATACAGCTTTGCAAGTATGCATAATCCGTTAGGGCACAACAGACATGGTGGTATGTCATGCTCATGACCATTAATGTTATTTAAACCACTTCTGTTTGAGTAGCAACTAAAACTGACGACCAAGTCAATGGTCGCAATCTTAATGACGGGAAGTTACCCCATTTTAGCGGTCGAAGCAACTTAAGTGATGCCATAACGTCCCATAACCACAGGAGTCACGCACTCTGTTTACATAGTTCAGACTTGTTTCTAAACTTACATAGTATTATGTAAGGGGTCAGTTCGAACAAGTTGCGCTTGTAAGGGCGCACGCAGACCGACTTTATTGAGGCGTTTAGCTGGGTTGGTTGCAAGGTTGCAGTTTGCTGACGGGCGTTACTACCGCACCTTTAAGTCGTATTAACTTTAAGTCGTATTTTAGTCTACTACGAACAGAACCAATAACATCTTAATTATCTTTGCTAGACTGAATGATATCGCCAGACAGGTACCTATATATTTAATCCATCTAGCAGAAGTAGCTACACTTATATCAAACAATATAAGACAGAGTTACCGTAATCGAATCATAATGCAGCTGAGCATTTTTGTAAGACAATTTTAACAGCCCTAGCATATTTAGAACATCAACATCTTCTACTATTATATTTGTATAATTATATTGTATGACTCTAGGAAACAATAGTTTGCACGTTACACTTTATATTTGTAGAATTATATTGTATGACTCTAGGAAACAATAGTTTGCACGTTACACTTTATATTTGTAGAATTATATTGTATGACTCTAGGAAACAATAGTTTGCACGTTACACTTTATATTTGTAGAATTATATTGTATGACTCTAGGAAACAATAGTTTGCACGTTACACTTTATATTTGTAGAATTATATTGTATGACTCTAGGAAACAATAGTTTGCACGTTACATTTATTTAAACGTAACGTCCATCTGTGAAAACGTTCTGTAGCGCCCGTAATTGTGGCATCAGACACGTTGTGATTCGTATACGAACTGTACTGTACCGTGCCAGTGAATAGCTAACTTAATTTTAACCTCGACGCTGTGCACTTCTCGCTCTTACTTTGACGCTATTCTACGGATAACATCTGAGGTCATGTAAGAATAAAATAAACTTAAAACAAGTTCAAGAGTTATCTTTTATTTCATGCTAGCGACCCGTCCCTGCTCCACACTATTTTTAAAACTTGACAAAACAAAACAAATATGAATGTATTGTACCTACCACATACTTACGCCTTCCGGAATACATTAGCTTTGGTAATGATCAAAATCTGTTGTGCAGTTTTGACGTCCAACGCGGTCACACAGACAAACACGAAAATCGACTTTGTTTTATACTATGAATATATAGATTCCCTACTTCCAGATCACCAGGAAACTACATACCATATTGAATTTTCTATGTTTGCCTTTCGAAGCTTCAAACATGGTTACGAATATGAAGCAGTAAGTATTTGGACAAGATGCAAGTGCGGAACATGACTGTCTTCTATCGCTATCAGTTGCATAATTGCATTTTAAACATTTCTACAAGGTATTTCGTTGGTTGGTATGATAATTCGTTTTTTTTTTTAAAGGATTCCCTAGCTCCTTATTAAGATTCTTAGATACAAAAAACGTAAAAAAAAAAATTTTGTAATAAAAACTAAACGGATTTTTAATTTATCTGTCTGTGGTGTCTTGCTTTTACCTTTTTAGTCGTAGTTGGGTTTTAGTTTTTATTAGGTACTTAATTTTTTCCAAATTCTTTTGGGTTTATAATATATATATTTTTGAAATGTGCTCATTAAGCCCTTTCCTTAGATAACCAACATGGTGCGATTACACAATATATTTTTTTTAGTTCCTGACTTTGTCCTCTAGAGGGCGCCATTTTTAATTTAATGTGACGTCACATAGTATAGTCTATACCCAGCGGACGATCAAGACGCTTCCAACGACACCTCATTTGTCAAATTGTGATGAGTGGTTTAGAAGATAGGAGGGAACAGATGAACATACATACATACATACATATACATACCGGTCAAAATCATAACCCTCCTTTTTTCTTCGCCGTAGTCGGGTAAAAAGAACTTGAATCACCTTTTGTTATTGAAACAAAGCGGTACATACTCGACTGGTGTAGGTGTCGGAGTCCCGATCATCAGCCAAGCGGTCGAGCTGTCTGTTGAACGAGTCTCGCGAGTAGTCGGTGAACTTGTTGAGTTGCGTGTTGCGTTTCGTCTCGCGGTCCAGGGTGCTCTGTCCGGGCAGGCGCTCCGTTGGGCTTTTAGGAGACTCGAGGCTACAAAGACAAACATTTAAAAAAATACAAACATACGTACATAAACTCACGCCATTTTCCCATGGGGGTGGGCAGAAAATACTGAACGCGACCTGCTACGATCCTTACATACTCCTTTTGCTTCGTTTACGTTCATACATCTGGTCATATACGCACGCCGGTTGCGAGTACTACACACGTGACCTTTCTGAAGAACTTCATCGATAGGGTCAATAAAGTTAATGGTTCACAAATCGTGCAATACAATATCACTTTTAACGAAAGGAATACTTAAAGAATACATTATACTGCTCCTAAAATTACACCTAAATTAGTGAACACAGCCTGCATAATGTATACAATGTACTTATGAGCTAATATTTTTGTATTTAATTATGATTATTAGATATTATTATGTAAATTAGAGACAAGTGACAGAACAAGTGCAAGATTTGGATGAGGATAATTCGCATTACATATTTGAAGGAAAATACAACAAATCAAGTTAAATTAGAGCAACTGTTCCAGATTTCAATCAGTGAGCATTTGTACCCAAATAAAATTTGCATTTGAATGAGGAAAAAAAAATCAAAATCGATTATTCAAATTGGACTGAGAATCAGCACCTTTTTGAAATTCAAAAGTTACAAAAGACGTCCCTCAAAAAGCCCATTATTCACCACTTCCTAGCGGAAGGAAGAATAACTAGCGCAAAAAACTTCCTAGCAATTACCAAGCGTTTGTTTCTTCATAATAAAACACAATGATATTCTAATAGGGTGTCTATGTAAGGTCTGGCACTTATTCTGTTACCCGAAATACTGCGCAAAATATCGACTCCCAGTATCATTAATCATGCTTCCATTGTTTCCTTTGTGTGGCATATTATCAATATCTTACCTGTTAGCGCTCATCATTTGTCTTGTTTTTTCTACGCTATCCCAGTCTCTTCGAGGGTGATACGATTTCCCGCCAGGATCACCTGTGCCTAACAAAAAAAAGCTTTATGAATTAAACTTTTATTGAAACCCGGTTTCCAAGAGGCTTGTCAAAACAAAATCAGCTGATCGATTGTCAATATCATGTCAAATTTTTGGTTGAGCATTGGCTGTGGTATTTCAGTTAGACATTCGCAGCAGTTTGAAAATTCTTTCAGAAACCAAGTAACTATCCAAAAAGTTTAGAGTCAAAAGAGGTGATATTACTTAAGATTATTCAGGTAGAGTCCGTATTTGCATACCATTGTTATTCTATTGGTCAGCTGTCATATACCAATACCGGGTCGTTGATTTATAAGGCATACGTTATCCCGTACAGGGAGAGTGCTATCGTAGGTATTGCTTACTTTACGAAATAAAAGCTCTAATATAAATATTATAATAGAAACTTAGAACAGTTAATTATTATTACGCAATTTGCATAAACAAAGAGCTTATACCAAACTATTAATTATAAGAAACATTTAGTCTAGTTTAGTTTATAACGTACGTACACGTATTCGTACTAAAGTTAGTGTAAACGCTAATTTTATGTAAATGAAGTCGTGTATCTTACTGGGGCTGCCGAGCCTCCTCGCGCGGTCTCCCTCTAGAGAGGAGAGTGGGCTGCTTTGATCCAGGTTGTCTTGGGACCCACTGTATGAACTGTACATTTTGTAATTCGACCTCTTTTCGACCACTCGCTTCGTGGTCGTCACAGGACTGTAACGATCTGTTGGACTGCTCACTCTGAAAATATTACACACACATTTATTAATTCACACATTTATTTGGAATAATTGGGTTCTATGTTGTGGAACAAATATCGAATTAAATCCGTTTTAGATAAACATTTGTGGTTGCAATAACCGCTTATTTGAACAGTGATTGTTTGCTTTAATAGTAGAATACCAATATTACTATCTGTATAATATTATCATAGAAGTGGTTAAAACTAGTCCAGTGACCCGCCCCGGTTTCGCTGCAGGAATTAATGTAGGTAATAGTGCCAAACAATCCTGAAGTAAATCTCCAAATAATAGAGAGCCTCAATCGAAATCTATTACTTCATATATATTTTGTGTAAAGTTCTATGTAAGTAGGTTTATTATCATGCAAATATAAAAACTACTTTGTTTTATCGTTCCTATTTGAAGGACCCTTTCTCAGACAGGTAATATATTTGCTATGTTTATGAGTAACACACATAAAATAATGTGACTTTTTGACAATTAGTTCACAGAACAAAACCCAGTATTAAATACTCGTATAATTACAATTATGAATAATAAAATAGAATTAAGCGGAGAAATGTTATGGCAGTGATGAATGAGATATTTCAGAGTAATTCAGAGTACAAATTGTTTACTGAAATGCGTTTAATTAACGCTGTACACATGTACTAATAAAGTCACTATGTGTTAACACAATAGAATTATATTTATAGGAATACCGCAATACGGCGCTGAAAACTATATGAAAATTGATTTACGCTGTAAATACGAGCCGGCTTCGTGCGGGCTTGAAATATAAATTAATTAATTAGCATACGTGATACTGAGGTATTGAGGTCCATTGTTGCATGTGAGTGAATACAACGCACCTGTTAATTGGACTGGCCGTTCTGTTCAAAGGGCTGTCTTTTCTGGCGAGAGGGCTTGTTGTCCGGCCGACCGGACTCGTCGCCCGGTACGGCGAGCTCGCTCGATACGGACTGGCAGACCTATTGACGTCCAACCGAGAGCCGTTTCCCAAATGTTTTGTTGTTATCGGACTTGCTGTCCTGTTCCTCGGACTCTCGGAGCCGTATCTTGTATACGTTTCCTTTTTCGTCGCTTTTGATGTCGAGTACGCGGAGTCGGTCACGTCGTAATTTTTGTCCTTCGGGTCGGCTCCGTAGGAGGGCTTGTAATAATCGGTGGAATCACGTCTCTCCTCGCGACGGTCCATTGAGCTCGTACTGTGCTTAGTGTTTGATTCGTATAGATTGTATTGGTTCATTGGACTCTCTGATCTTAAACGTGTAACTGTAACAAAGGGAAATTGAAATTAGATACATTGAGAAGTACATGTATTTAATATTCCTTGAATTTTTAACAGAAATTACAAAGACAGCTTTGCTTTAGAGAACGATTTTATGGCAGATATCCCACAAGATAATAGTTTTAGGAGTATTAAAACAGCAATGTTGTGAACAAAGTTGTCATTTAGTTGAATAGCCATATTTTTTTATGCAGTAACATAATATATCATTGGTTAAACCGCCTTTAAGCATTTCTAAGTACTGTCTTTTACATGCATTCATACGTTTCGGTACCTGGACTAGATATCCTCGCGTAAGCCGGAGACGGGCTGGAACTGTCGCGGGGCTTCTTGGACCGGGAGCCGACGCGGAACATGTGCGGCGAGCCGTGCACGTCGTACCCGTTGAAGTAGATGTAAAGCTGGAATTACAGGACAGTTTAGTTGAGAAGCCAGCTACTGGACACTTACAGGACAGTTTAGTTGAGAAGCCAGCTACTGGACACTTGGACATTCTAAGAGGCGGTTTGTGATTACAGCTTATGTTCACAATGTAAGAATGTAGACGCCGCCTTATGCCGTCGGGTGTGGCCCCTAGTTTCTGGCTTGCCTCTTACGGTAGTGACCGGTATACGTTACCATCAAATCATGCAAGTAACAAATTATTATGGGGAAAGGACTACAAACTATTTGGTACCAAAAGTATTCAATAGTATAGACTTGTTAAGACAAAACCCTAAAGTAAGTAAAGGTATGTTAAAGTCAAAATTAAAGAGTCTATTCCTTGATAACGACGATTCTGCCTGTACCGCGAAATAAATTAACACCATAAAGTATAATTATATTAGTGCATACCTGGTAGTTTTAAGGTTATTTTTAGTAGATTATTTGTGTGAATGAAATACAAGCGCTTCTCGCCATCAAACTGTAACGTTTGGCGAGTGAAAATGTAAAAAAAACAACAAATAATGTACATGTTTAAAAAAAAAAAAAATGCATCTTCGGTTAAATGAGTACGGTTTGAGACGTTTTTAGGGTTCCGTAGTCAACAAAGAACCCTTATAGTTTCGCCATGTCCGTCTGTCCGTCCGTCCGTCCGTCTGTCCGCGGCTTAGCTTAGAGACTGTTGGTACTAGAAAGCTGTAATTTGGTATGAGTATACATAGAAATCACGCCGACAAAGTGCAAAAAAATATATTTTTTAGGGTACCTTGTCGTGAAGTGTTAGTGAAAATAGTCATAAGTACTTTAAAATCTTACTCTATGTTTTCCAGGTGCCTTAGGCATAAAAGTAGCGCGGTACTTGGTCGCCGACAGTTTTTCGAGAGCGCACATGACGCTCCGCTTGTCGTGAACAATGTCCAGTTGAAGGTCACCCCTGACTCCGCAGCCACTGGTGTCCAGCTCGAAGGAGTGAGGCTTGAGGGGTTCAGCTCCTTCGAGGGCTCCAGGGCTCAATCGAACTCCGTGGGGATCGAAGACTTCGCAGGTGAAGGGGCCACCCTAAAATAGAGAAAGAAATGATATATAATTCTCTCAGAAAGTCATCCGCGATTCTCAATTTTGTTTTTGTTTCAAAAATCAGGAAATCTAAAATCTTTGATCTGGAAAACAAATTCTTAGACGAACATTGGGCGAAGTTAATTAGATGTTTCGCTTCTCTGGTTCTTCAATCATTATAAATTGTGATGGGAGTTTTGTATTGGAACATTTCAGCGATTCTAGAGAAAAAAGAAATCTTTGGTATGGCCTGCGAAGTTTTCACGGAACCTGGCTGGCTCACATGGCTGTAAACGCACCCAAGATTAAGAAGTAGTTGATGCGTACGGCAATTTATAACCTAACAGTCGATTTTCCCGCTCTCACCTGAATATGATCACCCTTATAAGTAATAGCTATAGTCCAGGTGCCTGCCTCATCAGGCTGGAAGGTGGCACTGGAGGCGGTGGTGCCAGGAGCTGAAGGTGGTGGATGACGAGGCTCCAGCGGTACTGCGCGACCGCTTGGAGAGTGTGCTGTGACGTCCACGTCCTCTCTTCTAGGTGCTCCTTAGTCGAATAAGGGTCAAGGGATCAATTAGTATACAATGTAGAGACCACAATACAACAATAAATGAAAACACTGGCACCTACTAATGCATAAGAGTATTTTGGAACTATCAAATAAATCCTAACATCGAAATTGAGATCGAAAAAAAGTATTTTTTTCAAACAAATTAAATAGTAGTGATGGGCCGACTATGGGGTTTGCCGATCTTTGACTAGCTATCGTAACTAAACTATTGGATATATTTGATTAATTTTTTGTATGTAGTAGACCGAGAACGTCATTACATATATGGAGTTTCATTTTTTGTTGTATTCTCGTCTCCACCTTATATATTGCTTCGAACCTGAACCAATTCACTTGAGTTAATCCCTAGTCCTAAATATTACGACACATTCGGCTGAAGAAACTGTGTTTTTTTTTGCACCCTTTATAAGAACGAAATGAATCTTTTTATCTAGCATTATTATTAACTGATTGCCTCGTCGATTATTATTAACTGATTGCCTCGTCGATTATTATTAACTGATTGCCTCGTCGTCGGTCTAGTGGTCGCAAGCGCTACTGCTGAGGATGAGGCCTGGGTTCGATTCCCAGGTCACGCAAAGTAGTATTGGGTTTTTCTATCTCGAATTTCTCAGTAGCAGCCTGGAGTCTGGAATTGTGCCAGGTTGGCAATAGGCTCGTCCCTACATGGGACTTAATAGAACATAACTGGCGAAATGTGGGTGTACCTGCTATAGTGACACCTCTGCGTAACCCTGCGGGGAAACAAGGCGTGATATTATGGTATGTTATTATTAACCGAAGTATATAATCAGGGGAAAAACATGCTATGTCACATTTTTATGTTTTTTGAACTGGCAATGCCATTGTGAAGTATACATTTGGTAGAACGGAACGCCAAAACACACTTTGCAGTAACATGCATAGTCACTGAGTAATATTCATAGTAAAATATTGATACAGTGCAATAACAAGCAATGTCCAACTCGTACAGGAGAAAAATAAGCATTTTTTTTTACTACACAACAGAAACAAATATATTTTCTTTATAAATAAATATATTTTCCTTCTTTTTCCTTCTATTTGAAACTTTATTGTACCTTTTTTCAAAGATCAAAATATTAATTTAGCAATTTCTCAGTTCATTGTCTTTGTGACATTGCATATTTTTCCCCTGTGCCCTTCAATAATTATTACTAACATAAAATCTGAATAATTTAATACAGTGCTATGTCCACAAGCATCTTGATGTACAGTGCACTTAGGTTCAATTCCACTACACTGCCTAACTACATCTCACTGCCACATTTACAAACCATGTACGTAGCATTAACGTTTGGCGTCCAAAGGTCAATTGCTCGTAAGGAGCGGTTGTAATGCATGAGCTAAGGACATTGCGATGTTATCGTGTTTGCTCTACTCCGGCTGTAGCACTGTGTACCTATATGTACGTAGTACCTACTTGTACGTACCTGTAGCACTGACTAGTACTTCGACGATGCTTCCTATGGCACACGGCGCCATGCCAGGGGGTGGTACGGTTACAAGTCTTGGGAGAACTCGGAAGAAGTATCTCCCATCGACCCTGTAATAAAAATATTAGCAGATAGTGATTCATTTATTTTTGTAGCACATTATTTTGTTTTATTTATGAACATCGGCATGACATTGTGTTAAAATTTTGAATGCACGAACACATGTAGTTTAAAAACACAAAATTTTAAAATGCTAAATAAATGTCAAACGTTAGTGTACATTGCACACCACACCTTTACAGGGCGTGATAGGTGATTCAATAGAATGACTGTGTAGGCAATAAGCACTTTATTACCTTTGCCATAAAATCATACTAAAAGTTACCTGATGTCATCAACGGTGAGTACGATTTCATGCATGCCAGCATGTTCGGGGACAAATTCGCCGGCACCACGAGCATCAAGTTTCAACCTTGATTCTTGCTCCAGAGGGTTCACAATAGACACTTTCACTTCAGATATGGATAACTCATTGGATATGCTCTCGATCTTAATGTACGTCTGAAAAAGGGAAGCGAGTGAGCGAAGTGAGCCGAATGTTTGGTCAGCTGTTTGACGAAAATTCAAAGTCAAAGAAGTAGTACAAAGCCTTTAACTGTTTGTCACGTTGTTAGTCGAGTTTTTTAGAAGGAACGGTGACCTTACCTCAAGTATATATATTAGATATTACTAGGCTAGACCTTATCAACTACAAAAATCCTTTACAAAAATAAGAATAAAAGAAAAAAAAAATATTTTTAAATTTGTCATATCTAAATATCATGATTAGAATCTTCTTTGAGTACCAATATTCTCCTTAATGTTCACTTATGCCGGATAAATCAGTCGGGTCACTTCCGGACTGTGTTAAACGGGGGGGAATTTCATAAGGCTTCCACTTTCTCGTTTGATGTCGACTCATAAAAACCCAGATAAATTAGCCATCTACTTTTGAAAGACTATTCAACGGCTGGCGTTTTTTTCACCGTTGCTTTGATTAAGGAAAATGATCTAAGTATTTTTTTTTAACTAATAAGTCGCGTTTTGACTTGACTGTAACTGTAATACCTGTTTCTGTAACTTGCTTTGCTCAGTTCTGATGCACCTTAGTAAGTATATTGGGTCCGGTTGGTAGGACATTAAAAAACAAATAAATATAAAAACAGCTTAGGGCTGATTTCACCAAAGTCAGATATCTTTTATTCGTGGAATAAAATGGTGTCTGACAGTTTTTGTATCGAAAAACTGTCAAAATTCAAAATTTATTCGCAGGATAAGACTAATACTCGGTATAAAAGTTTGGTGAAATTTGCCCTTAGTAAAGTTAAAATAAAGCTATTTTGAATTAATGGTATGCGAGTGCTCTTTGATATTACCCGACGTCTGCATTAGCCAAGACAGAAATTGTTTCAGACCACTTGCAGCCGCTTGGACACAGGGGAAAAGAGGTAAAATTGTACTCACGGTTTCCCCAACTCTCCCAGAGGTGGAGTCTAATGCCACTCTCAACATGTCATGTACTGGGGGTCGAGGAGGCACATTCCGAAGCTGAGTGGCCCACGCCATCACACCCAGGTGTTCCACGTCACTTTGACTCAGGTCACGAGCTGATAACACTGGGTGTACACCTGGACAATATAAGTAAAATATTTGAAGGATTATTTTGACTGTTATGAAGGATGTTCGAGAAACCCGCAAGCTGACTGAATTTGAGAATTCAGAATAAATCGGATCGGAAAACAAGTTATTGGTGCGGCTGCAGTGTTCATGTTATAAATAATATAAATTTTAAAATAAACCATAAATTCATTAAAAACGAACGTGCGTATTGAATAGAGACATTAATTTGGAATTAAATCTTTATGGTGCAGAATTGAAGCTTTCAATTTTAGCTAATTAATTACTACAGCAAACCTTTCGAATGGCCATTTGCAGTCTAAAATTTTAGTGATCAATGATGTTTGTAATTCTATCTCAAATATTTAGAATGTAAGTAATTAATGTGTTGCTGTAATTCATTGGGTGCTCGTGGTTTAAATCAGGCAATCACTGTAATTAATAACCACCACTACTATGTCAGATGTACAGTGATCATTTAAATTACCAGTGAACACGATGAAACATAATCCATAAACATTATTGTAAAGGTGTGTCCAAACATAAAGCGGCAATCGTGCGCGGCTGCCGCGCGTGGCCTGCCGCGCTTTGATTGAACGACTGCCGCGCGCGAACGCTCCTGTCTACCTACCTGCCGCGTACAAACATTTTTACGTAAGTAAAGCGCGGCGCAGTGGCGGGAGCAGTGGTGGCCCAGTGGTAACGGCCTCGACTTACGAGTCGTTGGTCGTTGGTTCGAACCTAGACAGGTGCTTTACTTTGTGTAAATCATTTCATCACCACTTCTCTTAAAACGGTGAAGGAAAACATCGTGAGGAAACCGCCATAACTTAGAACCAAAAAAATTCGAAGACATTTGACATCTACCAACCCGCACTAGGCCCGCGTGGTAGATTACGGCCCAATCCCTCTCGAGGAGAGGAGGATTGTGTCCCAGCAGTGGGAACATTAATTATAGGCTGATTTTGTGTATTATGTGAGCGCGGCAGAATTGGTCCTGCAAAGGCTGCGTGTTGCTGCCGCGCTCTTGCCGCTCAATGTTTTTACACACCTTTATGTTGTAAGGTGTAAACTATTCGAGGTTGAGTCACCGTAGTATAAGGGGTGTATAGAAATATGCATTCGTAATTTCACTTTTTTAAGTGAAAACCTTCTTATTTTATTCGATTTAAATTAAATTATCTGAAAGAAAATAAATAGGGTATATTTTGTTAATTTCTATTGCTCTACGAATAGATGCTTCGATTTGTTGACATTTTCTATTTTGTTAAGTACCTGGTAGGTACTTACTTGTTGACAGGCCTTCACTGTCCTCCCTTAACTAAACCACCTAGCTTCTGATGTTAATTTCTACATTTTTCACATGTCACACTGCTTGAGGCCAGTCGACCACTTTTAAAATAGATTTCTCTATTTACGCGTATTTTTGTTGCAATAAAACGTTAACACGTTCAGATAGTGTTAGGTTAATTCACAGAGAAAATTGTTTAAAGGCTCTTACATACTGGGGCGATTCGGCGCGCGACGCGAATTTAAAGAAAAAAAATTTCTGAGAAAACTACACGGCGAACAATGCGTCGTCGTCGGCGTCGCGTCGCGCGACGAATCGTCCCAGTATGTAAGAGCCTTAATTCTATTTTCAAATAATGTTTTGTCTACCAATTTTCTTAGCAGCATCGATAGCCATTTGGTTGTTCTCCTCCCAGCGCGCGGGGTCTCTCCGCAACCGACTCGGAGGCGGCGCTGGACCACCTATAGATCTCACCAGCTCGTTTGAAACACGGCCATCGTTCCAGTCCGTCTGACGAAAATAAAAACAAATTACTAGTCAGTACTCTAGTTTCTGAAAGACTAAAGACATTCAAAGTATTCAAAATAAGTATTCAAATTAAGCTGAGAATTAGCACCTTTTTGAAGTACTTAATTTTTAGTACACACGGCTACACATCAAGCTATACATTTCCAGTATAAGCTGACCTCGCATTGTACGGAAATCCTATACAATGCGAGATCAGCATAAACTGGAAATGTATAGCTTGATGTGTAGTCGTGCGTATCAGGACGAGCCCACCTAGTATATATCTTAATATATAAAAATCACGTGTCACTATGTTCGTATACACTAATCTCCGAAACCACCCAACCGATTTCAATTACATTTTGTGAATGGTTGATTCCAGCTTGAAAGATTGTAGAAAGTTTTGGACCCGCTTCGTGGGACGCAGGAGCGGTCGCTAGTAATGTTAAAAAGAGGTTAAAAATTGGGAGTTCGTGGGTAATCTTTGGAACTACTGATCCGATTCTGAAAATTCTTTCACTAACTGAACGCTACACTATTGCCAAGTATGATAGGATATCCTATAATACTATTAAATGAGCAATATTTGTATATTTGTGGTCACGTTCTCGAAAACGGCTCTAACGAATTGATGAAAGGTGCAATAGAGGGGCTTACGGGGGCGAAAAATCGATCTAGCTAGGTCTCGTGTCTGGGAAAATTCGTTTTCTCTATTTTCATCGGAGCAGAGCTCGGTGGCTAAGCTACTTTTATGTTAAAACAAGAAATTTCACTCGGACGAAGTTGCTGGCAAAAGCTAGTCACTTGTATTTTTATAGATGCAAAGGTAGGTATTATCCGTCCCGGTAAAATCCAAGCATGTATTTATAAATCAAATTAGCGATAACCCGAACAATTTTGTAATTATGGAAACCGAGAGAAAAGTGGAATATGAGAATACTAACTCACTAAGTGTTGCTAGACCATTGTGAATCATATCTTTCAATCACTAGGCAGATTGTCGTGAGACCAGACTTTGCTTAATTTGACAAGCCAGCGTAAAATCACTTCACTAGATATAATCAAACAAAGTCCCCCCGCCCGCGCCGCGTCTGTCTATCTGTCTATCTGAACGCGATAAACTCAAAAACTGCTGAACGGATTTTTATATGATTTCGTGTAAATTGGCTGAAATATGACGATGATTGTTTAAGATCGGAGAAAATCATGCCGAGTAGGAGACTGACGTGTGCCGCGTAAACCAATAGAGTTATACGAAAACAATGTATTACGGAATGAATACATTGTTTACCTGGATAAAAACAAAGGTTACTTTTAATCCCGGCATTACGTTCTCGTGGGATATTTTCCGACATCCACGCGGGCGAAGCCGCGGGAAAGAGCTAATATATTATAGAACGTGACTAAATAACTCAGGTATTTGTAAAATTATTTGCACTAAGTGTTGCAACAACTTAAGATATGCGTTAGCCACCTTCACCTATTGGGTTTACGTAATCTTGTGTTAACGTGAATGAGAAAAAGATGCCTTTGGCAACGATATCTGAACACATTAAACGCCTACTTTAATCGTTATTTGAAAGTTAACCTTTCGAAAGTATCACCTGACACGCCTATTTTCCCTAAAGGGTTTGCAGAGATTGTACACCTTTTCTCAAAGTTTACCAACGCTAGTATCTTAAATCCCACAGGTTAGAATTGGACAGGGTGTTGATTTTATCGACCGTAAAAATAAGTTTGTATTTGATAGTATTTCTCGAAAAAAATATGAAAACTAATATTATTACTACGGTTGTAACCAAAAATATCTCATATCTCAAAATCGACTTTTACAAATTAGTCACTCAGGCAAAACATCATAATCTCTTTTTTTAAATTATGAGGTCAAACGTCACGTTTATGAGAATTTATTTATTATTTCATTCCTCGTTCCATATGTGTGAGGTGAGCCACCCCTAATTGTTATTTTCGTAATTTTACTACACCATTGTTTAACGATGCAGAAAATACACCTTCTTTCAATTTTCATTGATATACTTAGTGCAAATAGTCTCCAAGTAAAATAGCTGATAAACATCCAGAGAGACAGACTGACTGATGGATATGAGGAAATTATAAAGGTTTAGTTTTTGCCATTTGGTTACTGAACCCTTAAAACTACCAATCCGAAACTCACCGTAAAATTGGTGATCCCTCTCTCCAACCGCGAGTTGACCCATTCCAGAGTGGTCTTGAACCCTGTAGATTCGGGCTTCATGAAGTAGGAGAGGTATGTCATGCCGGACAGCTCGTCCAGCCAGGGAGAGGCCAGGTACTCTGGCTCCAAGACCATGGGCACCTCTAGCTCGCGGTGAGCCAGCCTCATCGCGCGGCGGCAGTTCTCCACGGCTTCGTGGCGATCTGAACGAATTAGCTTGCATGATTTTGTGTTCACATTACCATGAATGTAAGTAGATGGATTAACCTTAAAGGATAGGCATGTCCTTTAAGGTTGGTACTAGACTCGCGACAATCTAAGAAGTCCGTTTTGACAGCTATAAAAATGATCAGCGATGAAAAAAAAAATGGTTTTTATAATATACTGATTCTCGAGACATATCGATTAAACATACTTGAGAGTTTGTAATCGACGACTTATTTACATTGCTCAAAACTGATTCTCAAGGCATAACGCTTTATTACAAGTACGAGAACGAAACGTCAAAACGGACTTCTTAGATTGTCGCGAGTATACATACTTAATGGATGTACAAAGGACGGCCTTGCCGCCAAAAGTGATCTCTAATAGACAAACTTAGGATGTACAGAAATGTACTGCAAGGTTTATGCAAGACTGTTTCGCTTTTGTTAGTAAAATAAGCGGTTCAAAAGTCTGCTGTTGATAAATTACTGCGGTGTACCACAAAGTAAAAACGGCTGGCTATTAATTTTTATAAAATCAATTTGCACCCTACAGAATTTCCAATTACTTTTAAAGACTGCTCGGAACGTTGTACGGTGTAATGAAATCTGTCATAATCAATACTGACTGAGTTCGCGCCAGTGCGGGAAAATGCCGGGCTTGCAGTAGTCGAGTAAGGCGGAGAGCAGAACCCCGCTGTTCCAATCCGTCGTCAAGTTGTTGACGCGGCACTCCGGCATCGCCGCTTGCAGCCACGATAGCATCAACTTTCTGCAATCAAACACCAATAAACGTGCAATTTGCCAGTCACTTGCCACCAGCACCGTAGGGCACACAACTATCCAGTTTCGATCTCAGTTACAACTTTAGATCGCAGCTATAATTAGTATTTCACATCGAACCTCCATAAAAGCGGGAAGCATTGAGCAACTTAAATTTTATATTAGGAATTTCTAATATTCGACGCGCATAGCGAAGATGGCATGAATTCTTTCGTCACCACGAGAGCTTTATGTTCTCCTTTGATTGCGTACGAATATTTGAACGGAAATGAATTATTGAAGATATCCTTTTCCACTTGGTAAGTTGACTCACACTCGTGTGTACGTAATGAGTACATGTATGGGGAAAGATTAAATAGAGACTTAGATGGAATAAATTATCTTGAGCTGTGAAAAACTAGACACTCGTATTTCTAAACACCGGGACTGTTAGGTAAGCTCACTGAGCGTATCTTAGGTGTGTTTATTTTAAATGCAGTCTAGAGACATGGACCGCTGCGCCGGCGCAGGCGTGTCGCGCTAATTGCTGTAACACCAAATAAACGTTTTGTTGTTTAGATACAGTTAGTTTTTCTCAAGGTTTATTGATTCAAGCGTTCGAATTACATCAGCGCCGTCGCGTGATTGCATCGTTGTATGAATTTATCGCATCTGTTGGGTACTGCATCATGCTTATTATTATGCATTGTTATTTTTTGTTCGACGTCTAGTGAAGATTTCGCTTTGTTATCTAAGTTTTTTATTATTATTTGGGTTGGTTTCCGGATAATTAAATATTCATTCTTTTGCGTTAGTAATATACCTCCTTTTTTAGATTAGAATAACAGGTGCAGGTACCTATATCTATTTACTTTTGTTATATAGGTATGATCGAAATAAAGCTTCAATAGAATGATAATAAGCATGATAATTTAGCTCTACTGGTAACACTTAATTATATGAAAAGCAGTTGTAACAGTTAAGTAAACAATAAACATTGAACTACTAAAACAAAACTTTACCTTGGAGGGAATTTGCTGCGCCCGATCTGGTACCGAACAATGAGTGACCAAATCAAACCCAATATTAGTTTTAAGTTCCCATTCACTATGTCCACGTTACCTAAAACAATAAGGTGGATTTAAAAAATGTGAAATATTTATTCAAAAGTTTAAATTTTGAAAGAAAGAAAGAAAAATATTTATTTGGGACACGCACAGGAAATACAAACAGAAATAAAAAAAATAAAAAATAAAGTGTCTATATATTAAATACATTTTATAAATTAATGTCGCATTTCGTTTCTGTATGCAACCAAATTTTGATGCGCTTTTCACCATGATCTGCGCTCTCTCTCGCACACTCTTCGATTACTCGCTGACCAACAGAGAGCGCACGAAGAAAAGTTCGCGATAACGCGAAGAGTAGCCGTAGCATTAGAGAATTTATTCCGAAAGGTTTTTGTGTATAGTTTATGTCCTTAAGGCGCGGGACATACACAAGAGGCGAGGGGCGCCTAATGATTATATTCTGTCAAGCCGTAAAAACCGTAAGAAGTCGCTAGGGTAGCTAGAGTGGCTAAGTAGTACGAAAAGTCTAAAATGTTTATACATTCAATTTGGAAGTTCAAGATTTCCTGGCCTATTCATAATTAAGGGTAAATGGATCCCAAGTTTAAGTGGAGTAAGGGAGGACATTTGGGAATAGCGAAAGGCAAAGTTGATTGATGACTCCAATACGAAATTCGAAGTCAACATTATTTAAAGACTACGTAAAACTCTACTAGAATCCAAATATTGGCGTTAAACCGTGGTCTTGGTCTAAACCCAGGAGTGAATTTAAAAATAGAACTGTGAGAAAGTGATTCGTACCAATATTGACAAGTTTTACCCCATCATCTTCAATGGCTTGCAACGCTGTGGTGACATTCTCCAGCTTGTGATGCTGGTTCGTTGGGTTCCGACTCCAGCCCTTCAATTTTCGACCCTGAAGAGCTTCTACTAAGGCACACAGTACAGTACCATCTCGGAGGTCTTCGACTAAGTCTGCAACCTAATGGTAATGATTAAACGCTAATTTTGTATTAGGAAGCATCAGAATGTCATGGTCGATTCTCAAAGAGTAAGCATTCAAAATAACAATGTTACAGCGATTACTAAAATCAAACAAATCAGTGTCAATAACACGCTGTTCATTAGAAAACACTACCCACAAATCAGCGTAGCAAGTTGTGTGAAACTGTTAACTCAATTAATACGGTATTTACCTTTATATTCACTGGTTTCAGGGTCTCATTGACCCAATTTCTGAAGGTGTTGGCCTGTATCTCCACCCACAGATCCTCGTGGCCTTTGATGGCCATGCCCTTGGCGGCCGTCCCTGCAGGGCTGCGGGCAGCAAGGCCGGCCTGGGTGATACGGCCCGCCGAGCCCTCGGCTGAATGCGCCCGCAACCCCTGATGTGTCACTCTCACCCCCTCCATGATCACGACTTATCAGTTATTTATATTTCATCTATTTAATATCACTTCATTTTCTTTGGCACTGCACATCGTTGTCATCTGAAAAGATGGTTATATCATAAGTATGGAATTTATGTATGTAAATTTATGACAGTCAGGAATGTAAATTTCTATACAGAGAGTCAGTCGTAACTAGAATGTTGATCAGGAATAAAAGGAATCTTAATCCTGCTTCAACAGTACAAGATGTTAAGTCAATCACCTCTTTACATATACGTACTATCACGTGGATTAATCGTTCATGAGAGAAGCTGGAGCTTGCAAACCCATTACCTAAATAAAGCGAAAAGTTTGTACCTTCCTAAGTACAAATATAATAGTAATATTGATGGGTCTAAGTAGTCATGCACTGCTATAAGCACATTACTCGTTGTTCTCGCCATTCTGGACGGATCTAGAGTTTTAAGCAGATTGATGACGCATTGTCACCTCGCCTATGATTGATCACAGTTCCCGACAAAACCTAACGAGTCTATAGCGACGAGAGTAACTTTATGAGTTTTATGCACTTAACTAGCTGTAGACGCTGATTGTACTCCATTTTCTAATCTATATTTTGGCTGGAATGCTTTATGCCCTTTATTGAGAATCAAGTAACTTTCATAATGGCAAAAATCACCAGAATCTGTTCGGCAGTTTATCCGAAAAGATGTGACGAACAGACAAACCTATATACAGATAAGATTAGAAGAGTGTTCATTGACAGTTTTGTTGTATGTTTGAGTATAATGACCACCAGACCGTTTCAATATGATACGTAATAAATTTAATTGTACAGATTTATATTTTTACCAAAACAAAGCCAGAATTAAATGAATAAACATATTACCCGCGCGCTACGTGTTTGGACATACTGAAATATTGTAAATGTGGTGTAAATTGTATGTCATTCGAATCCGTTATGTATGATTATGTCGGTCGTTATGTAAGGGTTTTTCTAGGCCTTCACATATAATGATATTGTAAACATATGATATTGTATTGATATTGTAAACATAAGATATGTAGTGTTGGCATTATAATAATAAGTAAGTTTTTGATGGTCGACTTTGCTGACGTATCAAATGATAACAAGAAAATGTTAGCCCAAACACAGGTTAGTTTAGGAGTAAAAGCCAATAATAGATAGATACAATATACAATACAACTAACTATTTAAACAAGGTAGGTACTTAAGTATTAAATTAATTAACGAACTAACAATACAAATAAATACAAAAATAAAAGGACATTTATGTGTGTATTACTCCGGATGACAGGGATGCGATGAGTATTTCGACACTTGCCCAGAAGACTGGCAGCATTGCCACGTTGAATGGCAATGCAAATTCTTTGGCCAAAGAACGAGCCAGCCCTCTGATCCTATCATCACGGGAACGGTCGAGCAGTCGGTGAAAAATGGGAATGGAATTTATTTATAATGACAATAATAAGCATGCAATCACTTAGATAACTTTCCCTTTCTTGATAATTTTTTATTAGACCATGAAAATAGTAAAGTGGTCGTGTTGATGGTGTTTCACCGATTTTATTGTGCCATTTATAATTTCGACTCAGATCAATAGATTCATTCGCATTACGCAGCAGTTATTGCTGACTTATATAGAAAACAATATAATATAATGACCCCAATAAAACATCGACAGTCGAGCCTTATCTAGTCACTTGTAATTTATTGTTTATATTGTTTTGTCCGTCAATCGTTTTAAAATAAAGGTCGGGCAAGGTAAAAATACGCAACAACCTTTTTTATTTTGCCTGAGAAACTTTGAATTTGACCTTAAATTGTCAATAAAAGTTTGGCAACACCGTAGAAGGTTTAAACAAAAAACGGTAAATGAAAAACACCCTTTGTTTACTATAAGTAGTAGGTATGACTTCTTCCAAGACTTAATGATAAATGATTTTGTACAAACAGTTTTACACATCAATTATATTTTAAATAAAAACTAGAAGAGGCGTTTCCTATCTGACTACTCTGTGAGAAGAGAGGCCGGAACAAACTCAGATGGCATAGTCTCTTTAAAAGTCCCGACATAATCTTGGTCAGATCATGTGAAGACCATGTAGATTGGTGTCTGAAATGGTCTTTTGAGGATAGAAATCAAATAACTCTACAAATTGTAACGTTTTATGGAATAGGACTCGCAGTCCTAGAGTGGAGACCGCGTATCGGCAAGCGTAGCGTTGAACGCCCCCTTCTGTCTAGATGGACCGAAAAGTGTCTGGAACAGACTGGATGCGGAAGACGACAAGGTGTTATGGTGCAGCTTGGGAGAGGCCTATGTCCAGCAGTAGACTGCGATAGGCTGAGTTGATTGATGGAATAAGCTGGCACAGTCAACTGGAGTTGGTAGGTACAGTCAGCCTCAAAAAGATATATCTACCAGAATTCATTTGATTGCCTACAGTCTTGGTTCCGTTATATTGTATCAATGTGTAGCCACAAATCCTATTACACATTGGGTACTTTACTGTAGCTACACATTGATACAATAACATGTAGTTTTGACTGTACAACCTACCGAGCCCTATTCCCATTCTGAGTGCATAGCAACTGTGTATGTCATAATAAGTAGGTATGAGCGATTACGTTATGTCTTGCCTATTTTACTACCAAGCCATAACACTCAGATAACCGTCATAAATATTTATGACATTGGCAAACAAAGATAAGTAGTTATTGACATTACTTCTGCACAGCTCAACACTAGCAAGTGGTGACCGGCGTTTTGGGGCTGATTCTTGTTACATTTGACGTTTAAAAGTGTTGATTCTTCAGACGAATGTCAATCAAATCTTAAAGGATGTTGGCCAAAAATGTATGGGAGCTGGTCCCACTACCACCCACTGTAGTTAAAACCACTGTAGTTTTGAAGACATTACTTCTTCAAGCAGTAAGGCCAAAGCGATTAATTAAATGACAGACCACACAGACACGCACTGTCTAAACCGCTGAGTCTAGAATCTCGAAATTTCAACAGTTCCTTTTGAAACGCAGTTAAGCAAATTTGTCATTTTTCCCCATGGTGAATACCATCTTCATGTCTTAGAATCCAAAATTCGAAGACTTGTGACATCTACCAACCCGCACTGGGCCTGAGCCAACTCCCTCTCGAAGAGAGGATGTCTGTCAGTGTCCCAGCAGTGGGAACATTATAGGCTGTATATGCTTTATGTTTAAATCCCATCAAGCGTACGGCTTGTGATTTCCAAATTTGAATTCACCGTATTTGACGTAGGCTCTCGCAGTCATTTCACAAATACAATTTTCTCAGAAAATATATCTATAGCTTCCATCCTTAGGTAGGAATGTCAACGTACTCTACGTTCCTATCTCAGGACCTCTGCACGGCTGCTGCAATTATTCGAACTAGAATAACATCACCAAGGCTCTGGCACGCACTAATAGGGAATATGCATGTGATTCAAATATGGGTCAAATATTTTTTTTTATAAACTATGTTACTTCAGAATTATGCCTCCATCAATATTTTTGAACAAAATTTCTTTTTGAGCGAGAAATTAATTTTTTTAAAGTACCAAAAAACTGTGGGTAATTCAAATACTTGAAAAGGCTAAGAGCGGATGTGACGTAACAATCCGGAATAGCAATCAAAATGTCAGTGTCAAGTCAATGTCAAACGCTCTTAGAAAAAGTAGTATTTGACGTTGACTTGACAGTTGCTTGTCTGTTTTCACTGAGTGTGACGTCACCACACCAAGCGCGCCAAATGGAGGGCGTTTAAATAGCCCGGATCGGTTGGATATTTTTAAACATTTTTTTAAATACTTTAAATTGCTTTTTTGCCGTCGATTTTTTTTTAACTATTATTTGACGCTAAAAACTATCGAATAAAAAAATAAAAAAAATACATGCATATTCCCTATTAGTCTCTGCGTCCTTATTCAGTGAACGTGTTCAAAGCAAACCGTCGTTCTGTTTTATTTATTTGACAGCGCGAATCTATGTGACACTGTTTTCTTTTATTATTTATTTTTGTTTGCTTTCGTATCTCTATTACTACATAACTTAGATGAAAATTATAGTTCTCTGCTGGAAATTGGTTATTTGTTGTTAATGATTAACATTAACGTAAATAAATAAGGGACGTTTCAGAGTAACCGACCAAGAGATTTCCACGAAAATATAAATAATGAGTTACGAGAAAATCTCTACCCGAATATATTCCAATTTCGCCATAAATGATAAATCTACCAACGCCGTATTAAACAGTTGTAAAGGTATTTTTTTATTGGAGGCTGCAGTTTGAGTTGTATTTAATGAAAACCAAACTCAATATAAAAGTAATCAATGCACATTACATATTATAAAACAAAGTCCCGTACCGCGTCTGTCTGTCTGAACGCGATAAACTCAAAGACGACCGTACGGTTTGTGATACGGTTTTCACCAATAGATGAAGTGATTCATGAGGAAGGTTAAAGTGTATAATTCATTAAGGTTTTGTTGCGATTGGCTAAAATATGACGATGATTGAAAAATCATGCCCGCTTTACTGGCGTGCGCCGCGTAGACCAACACAGTTTTATGAAAAAAAATTATTACGGAATGAATAGATTATTTACCTGGATTAACACACAGGGTACTTTTAATCCCGGTAGTACAGTCACGAGCAAAAATATGTATACACTCAGCATAATGCAATAACGATTTTCTCGTGGAATTACGATTGTAACTTTGAGATGATACCTATTTCATAATAATAGGGGTTCCAAAATACTATGTTCATTATATCATAAAGTTACAATCAATACAGTAGGAGAAAATCACTTTTAAAAGTTGCTAAGTGTATACATATTAGTGCTCGTGACTGTACGTTCCCGTGGGATATATTCCGACCTCCACGCGGCCGAAGCCGCGGGCAAAAGCGACTGCATTATAAAATATATCTGTTACGTCAATGTTTCAACCTTTCTTCTGTTACCATCACAATGGTCTTTGTAACACATTTGCGGACCAAACTCGTTCATTGTTTATAAATCAAATCGCTCCCTCATATTGTTATTCATTATTCTTGGAAAAGAAACATAAAATTCCGACTGTATAATCTGACTGTAATTATAAAGAGTCAGTAAATGGAAAATTCGTGGATTTCCTAATTATCTGGGCACGGCAGTGTCCAAGCCAAGAAAAAACAAATAAACACAGGCACAGTCATTCTACTTATTAAAGAAACTAGTAGTTCCTGAGATTAGCGCGTTCAAACAAACAAACTAACAAACTCTTCTGCTTTATAATATTAGTATATATAAAGATTTCTAATGATACGGTCACTATAAAATGTTATTAATTAAATAATTGGGTAACAATTTATGACAAAGTAGAGATAGTTGACTTGGTTTTAGATTAGATCTCACAAATTTTTGAGGTAGAAGAACTGCGTTGTGAAACTTACAATTTTTTACATGTTATGTTTTTGATGGGTTTGTTTACCTTAGTGCAGCATCCATTAATTAGGTACCTATTAGGTGAATGTAAGTTCTGATAAACCTACTCGTAAGGAGCTTCAAAGCTAAACCCCCGTTTAGCTTTGAACGAGACAATAAATGAGAGGAAAGCAAACAGGAATTATTCCTTTTTGCTCCCTCGTCGTTATCGACATGACATGGATTAGTTTATTCTGACTGAATATGAAAGTAAAATGAATGGAGAAAAACATTGTTTTGTTCGTGAAAATAATGTATTTTGGAACTGATATCTTCAAAGTCTGGAAAAAAAAAATTGTGCCTACGTTTGTTATAATAATTATTTATTGTTACATATACCATCGTCATACTGCCTAAAACTTCAATCGCCAAAAAGGTTTTCAGTATCTAAAGTAAATTATGTAGAAATGCATTACCTAATAAAAATTATAAGTTAAAAATTATAAGTCACTGCTTCTTCGAAGCAACTGGGAATAAATCCGCCCGAGATCCCACGAATAATCCCGCTTACCAACCGTACCAAATTCAGAGAAACCTGTTGTTTTCACCCGAAAACAATATTAGAGTAGTGTTTCATTTGTTTGGCTATAATTAGCAGTTCCATATTCAAACTTATGTTATTATGAGATGAGTGGAGCACTATCTCTGTATTTATTAATTATTTTTTTCAGCCACTTGTACTCTTTGTTCGGAAAACTGGAATGCGCGCCCTCTGTCGGAGTGAGCACGCGTTCCGGTTCACCGAAGAAAAAGTGACATATAAAACGCGACGATCGCGTATTCACGTGGCGATCGCTTTCTATTAGAACGCGGCCTTAGAAGAAAACTTTCATAGACACGACGAAATTGCTTTTTTCGAAGCTAAAGTTGACGGAAACGCCAGGTGCATCGTGCTTTTTATTTACCCGCGTACAAGAAAATTACATTCGCGACAAAGAAAACTCTTTATTTTCCCATTATGCAAATAGGAAATAAGTGAGTAATGTGTTTGTAGCTTTACTTCATAACATAAACAATGCAAGGAAAGAAAATGGCACCTGTATCCTGGTATTTAATGGCGTTCATGAATATGGTTTTATTCACACGTCTATTTTGAATATGGCCGACTAATTTCCGGCACCCTTTTTCATGAGAATGACACTTGTCAGAAGTACAGGGGGGCCAAGTCTACTAATTTACAAACGTGTCAGTGGTCTCAGAATTATCAGTTTTTGACAGATATGCCATACAAAATCTGTCAAAAACTCATCATTGTGAGACCACTGACACGTTTGTAAATTAGTAGACTTGGCCCCCAGAAAGCATGTACGTAGGTAGGTACATAAGTTAATCATCATCTAGAATCATGAACTCTACCTGATTTTCTGGTTTTTCTATAGATTAGTGGTCGCAAACGCTACTGCCGAGCATGAGGAGTTGCCTGGGTTCTATTCCCAGGTCGGGCAAAGTGTTATTTGGTTTTTCCCAGTAGCAGCCCGGAGTCTGGATTTGTGCCCGGTTGGCCGTCCCATGGGACTTAAACATTACTGACGAAATACATATAGGTTAACTAAAGGTACACCACTGCCTCACTAAACCCTTCGGGGATTACAAGCGCGATGTTATGTTATGTTCGCCGAATAAATCGTTGGTAAGGTTTCCACATTTCGTGATGAATTTCCAACCACAGCATGATTCTATAGAACATAATAATTATTTCATTCATCAATCATATATATCACTTTCATTATAACATATTTTGTAAAATTTTCATAGAGAATTCAAAACAAATATTTTCGTAATAAATTGAAAGCGTTCGTGTGTCCAATTTTACTCACGTGAAACATAAAAATTTGCGTTCGCAAAAACATATTGCACTGAACACGATACTGATGACAAACGTAGGCATACAAGCGGTACATAGTTTTGTTATTTATTTTACATATATGCATACAAATCCCTTTGACTCGTGTTTCTAACATATAGGAGAATAATGTAACAGAAAAATGTGTCTTACGATCAGTGGCAAGGGGGCCAATTCTACTAATTTACAAACGTGTCAGTGGTCTCACAATGATGAGTTTTTGACAGATTTTGTATGGCATATCTGTCAAAAACTGATCATTCTGAGACCACTGACACGTTTGTAAATTAGTAGACTTGGCCCCCTGGTGGAGTGCAACGCTGATATGTGAGGTATCTCCAGTTCCACGGATCTTTGATCATAGTTTCGGCCACCGTTAGAGATTCCCGTCGTGATTTCTAAATTCTAATTTGGATGGTTAATTATTAGAATAATGGTTATATTTATAATTATTAATAACCTAGCTATTGAAGTACGCCGTTGGCATAACATTAATGTGATATAATTTATTTGTAACATCTTGCATGCCCTGTGTGTGTTAATCATTGTTTTGGACAAATAAATGATCTTACCGTATTGAGCTTCAGCCTCTAGGTCTATTTGCCCTCTATTTTTCCACTCATTTTTTATATATTTTTATTTGTACCTACATATTACAGGGGGCGAGCCTAATGCCATCAACTGGGCACAAATCCAGACTCCGGGCTCACCGGGCTGCTAATTAGAAATTCGAGATCAAAAAATCCAATAACACTGCCCCACCCGCAATAGATATCTCACTTATTAAATGTCAGGGCAATAGCTAAGCAGACAATTATCTACCAAACCACCATCTATAAATTTATCTCTCATTAAGTATTGATTCAGTACAATACATAATGAACGTACATAATAATCAAGAATGAAGCTCAACAAAAGAGAACAATGAATGTACAGGAGGCTGTGCGAGGCGTGGGCCGCGCGTTTAAACCGGACCGACGATATTGTTATGTAAGATATTCTATTATAACATACTAGCGACCCGCCCCTGCTCGGGCGCAGTGTACTGATGTAGCGACATATCAAAACATTGAGATTTCTGTGCTATATCATAAGTTGAATGTTAATGTATTATACTCAACAACCTTCCGGAATAAATTCTCTAAATGATGAAGAAAACTACATCAAAATCCGTTGCGTAGTTTAGAAGAAGAACGCGGTCACACAGCCAGACATGAAAACCGACATTTAATTTAAGTATAATTTGTATAGATATAGAAGGTAGTGGGCAGTGTTTGCTACCGACTGTACGGATCACAGCTGATCTATCGTCACCTCTATTTTCGACGATCTACCAATCGTAACACTTACGTCACTAGGTATACAACCTTATTAACTCAAACCTCAGAAATGTAAGATCGTAAGCGCATCATCGTAGAATTTATGCAAAACTGCTGATTGCGATTCTTCAGATGAGGTAAACTGGTTCTCTAAGGGGAATACTGATTCATCTAATCGAAGGCACTTTATAATAGGTACCTACTTTAATTATTAATTGAATGTTAGTCATACTCAGCTTCTTCGTGTGAAGATAATATGCTATATAGTCCATATTTGGTAACGGTGTACGTTTAGTGTAGTACTCTGAGCTTAGAGGTATTTGGTAGCGGGCAAGGTGGCAGAGATGTCAGCACAATTGGCGGGGTCCGCTAGGACCGATGCCTGCCAGGGTTGCGGGTTAGTCCGAAAGGGATACCGGGACCTTGGCAACAGGCAACTGAAGGAACACGGGTGGGTTTTAGTCAGTAAAAGTCTGACACGCCCTTCCGCTCCACCCAGAGCGGGAGAAGTCATTGGATGATTTCCCACCCTCAAAAAAAAAAAAAAAGCGGGCAAGGTGGTAATTATGATTACTCGTAGAGGCATAGTTCCGGCATTAATGCGTCCCATACTTAGCAAGAATAAAAAAAATACAACGTAGGTACCTTGGTGCCTAGCCAAGGTACCTACGTTGTTTTTATAATTATGCTGTATCTTCATAGAATACGGTATCATATTATCATAATATCACGCCTGGGCGCCTTCGCGTTCCACGAAAGATTGGCAGAGAGGCAGAGGTGCACCCATATTTCGCCAGTTATGTTTAAGTTCCATGTAATAGATGACGAGCCCGTTGCCACCAACCAGGCTGCAGTCACTTTCCCACAAATCCAGACTCCGGACTGCACTAATTTTTCGAGTAAACGTTAAAAAAGATCAAAATTTGGAACTCTTCAGTATCGTAAATATCGGTAATGTATTCTTGATATTTAAGATAGTAGACTTAAAAAACAAAAGTTTCTCTGAAGTAAACAATGCAACTATAAAATGAATGAATTTATAATGACAAGGACTAGTTTGTCTCTGTTTATTATTAATGACTCAAGCCTGAATTTATTTTGCTTTATTACTTCTTGATTTCTTCCTGCCGTGTTCCTTTATTTTCGTATCATAATACTCTCGCAGCTTCGGCAGTAGCTTAGTATCTTTATCACTATTTCACTTTAAAGAAGCAGTTTTTGAATTTCCGTATTAAGAGTTGGCCAAGGACCGAGATTGAATCTTATTTGTAGGTTATTTTTAGTTCCGAGAATGGTAGGCTTTGGAGGCAGTAGGGGAGCCTAAAACCTAAAAGTTTCACAGTACCTTCATTGGTAACTATGTTAGATTATTTTTAAACAACGTTCAAATTCTATCATAGTGATAGAAAGATCACGCTTACAGAAAATAGGCAGTAGGTAGGTATATTTTTATCGATCATTTCGTCCTCTCGCAGTGCACTAAATATAGTATATTCCAAAAGTATCTGACGAAAGTGTAAACAAAACCTGTTCAGTTTTATTTTACGCAATCACTCACTACTTAAAGGGAATAAGTAACACATTCATCTGTATTTAGAAGGTTTCAATTTTATATCTCACAGCTTTATCCAACAATTATGGGATAAAGTGGTGATACGTTTTCTGATTCATTTGTATACATTTTCGTCAGATGCTTTTGGAAAAGACTATAGGTTATTGAACAAGCCTCTTCCAAGTTGCACCAAACATAAGTTCACCCGCACCTTATCTGTCACTACTATTAAATTAATTTGAGTCATGTGCCGCACACACATTCCACTTCTAATGATTACTAATTAAATGATACCTACCTACTACAAGGACAGTCATGAGGTGACAAGACTCACCTACTTCGCCCACAACGCGTTGAGATTTAAATAAATCATTCGTGATGACTGAAGCTTATCTTGTTTCGTATAAAAAATAAGACGTTCTTGTTCGTTATAGAATCCGAAAGAGTGTTTTAAAAAAAGCTTTGGTCGTCAAGCTTTATCGGTGTGATTTAAAAAGGCTGATATCCCACCTAATATGAAGTGGTAACTTTAAAAACTTAAGGGGGATGCGTTAAGGTAACCTGCGAAATTCTTCTTACGTTTTTTGCAATTTGCAGGTCAGTCAGTTGGGTTGTATGTTGATTAAAATAGGATTCGCGACCGTAACAAATATGGATTTACAGAATTATAAACATTAGAATCAGCAATACAACTCTCCAAGTTCATATAAGTGTATTGAATGACTATTTCATGAAATCAGACCTGGCACTTGTATGAACAACAAATTGCAAAAACGTAAGAAAATTTGAATTTGACGGGCTAACTAGAAGCTTCCGCCATAAGAACTGCGAATAGAACAATTTTTCTATATTCTCTTTCTCTTCCCTTAGAATAGAATAGATATATTATTTATTTACAATGAATTTAGGCGCAACATTCAGCTAGTATATTTAAATATTTATAAAAACTTCCCGGAGTTTCCCGGAAAAGTTAATTTTCGAACTTTTACGGGAAACTTTTCCAATTTTTCTTTCCTTAACAACCTAATTCGAACTATTACGGACATTTTGAAATAAAAACATAGGTAAGTCAGTCCAGCCATTCTCAAGTGATCGCTTACCAACGCATCTCATTTTTTTTAAATATGTCGCAGGTGATAACATTTTTCTTGAATAAAGAAGTTTTAAAAAGAGTGCACAAGAAGTTCAGCGGAGCTATTATTCTGTATAAAAACTTAGGTGAAGTGAGCTGTCAATAGTGTCAATCCCTAGCATCAGGTGGAATGACATCTCAATTCAGGCTCACTTCACCTAAGTTTTTATACAGAATAGCCCGGCTGAACTTGTGCACGGGAGTATTTTCAAAATGCATTAAGAATTTTCATAAATCGAATGATTCAAGACGAAAGGTCTCTATGTATACTCGTAGTAGGTATAGGTAAGTCCTACGTGCATCAGACTATTCAAAAATACAGGTACCGTACTGTTACCTATTAATCTCTACTGTTTGCTCTCTGCACGTATGAAGTAACAGGTATTCCAGGAAAAGTCCTTTGGGCGAGCGCGCTTCGTTTTCCAGGTATAAATCAATGTTAGTATCAAAACCTTTTGACGAAATCCTTCAACCGGAAACCTCCTTTGAATATTCGACCTAGCTCCCGGAACTATAATTTGTTGTAAATTCCTACGAGCTATTTGATTGCATTTGGTCGATTGCTATTGGGTGTCGATGAGGCTTGCCACCCACTGCGCTGATTTGAATCGGATTATGGCATGCATACAGATCTTAAACTTAATAGAATAGTGTGCGTGCTACACAGAATGTAGCATTTACTGGGTAACAAAGGTTTGATATGGTAATAAATATTGCAAAAGTTAATTGTTCTTTCACAATCTATGTCATCCTCATAAGATACGGAACTGATGTGGAATCGTGAGGCAATTTAGCAATAATCGTATTTTTTTTTTAACAGTGCAGTGAATCATGGATGCTGTTAATCCTAAAAACCCTGCCACATTCCTCAAAACAACAATATTTTGAGTGTTCTTTTATTTTATTACATTATTTGGACTATTATTAAAACCAACATAGAGACATTATTATGACGTCACGTGTCAGCGTACTATCGTTTATTCATCAATAACAAATAATTGTCAGAGTAAGTACATCTCCTTCCTCTACAGACACAATGTTATTTATTCGCTCTGAACACCTACGACAAGCGACGTAGATTGATCACATGTCGTGATACACTAACCATAAGTATCTACCTACCGATCTATGTATCAATAGAACCTACACTTAGCGAGTACTCGAATTAACTGATTTGTGATTGCGAGTCAAGCCTTTTATCTGGGTCCCTTGTTTACATGCAAGAGCCAGAGCCAATTATATCATCATCTGCCTGCCTTTTCCCAACTATGTATGTTGGGGTCGGCTTCCAGTCTAACCGGATGCAGCTGAATACGACCTCCACAACCCAGTAACTGGGTAATACGATACCCCTTGGTAAGACTGGTTGTCAGACTTTCGGGTTTCTGACGACCCGTCCCGACGTATGTCAAAGATCCACGAATGACAGCCGGGACCAACAGCTTAACGTGCTTTCCGAGGCACGGAGGTGCCTCGGTATGTAAAGATGGTCACCCATCCGCGGACCAGCCCCGGCAAGCCAATTATATCAGTTGTCAAATTAAAGATAGATTCTTCTCCCCCTTTCAGGATGAGTTATAAAAGAATAGCCTTGCCTTAGATAAGCTATAGCTATGTAGGTAGTCCAGTGATAGAGCAGTGAGGAGAGCAATGGTGGCCCAGTGGTAACCGCCGCGACTTAAGAGTTGTAGGTCATAGGTCGAACCGTGGCAGGCGCTTTACTTTGTGTAAATTATTTCATCACCACTGCTCTCAAAACTTTGAAGGAAAACATCATGAGAAAACGGCATGTCCTAGAACCAAAAATTCGAAGACATGTGACCTCTACCAACCCGCACTGAGTCCGCGTGGTGGATTACGGCCCACTCCCTCTCTCAGAGAGGAGATCTGTGTCCCAGCAGTGGGAACGTTATAGGCTGATTATGCTATGTTATAGGTAGTCACCAAGTTTGGTATAACCGCCAGAGTTGACTGCCTAAGATGCGCCGGATTGACTTAGGATATCGTGACTAGTAAGGGCGCTTAAAAAGTACGCACTCTTTGTTTTTGGTATCTCGAAAAGGTTTTGCCTGATGTTATGTTTTGATACCTTGTTTCATGAATATCCAACATGTGAGTGAACACAAACATAAGATTTTCTTCTTGTTCTCTTTTGTGACGAATTAAACAGGAATAACCTTGGCTTAGATTAGCTATTGGTAAGTTTACTAGCTGGATTGAATGCGGCAGATTGGCTTAGGTATACCGTCACTCGTAAATGAACTTGCACACTCTTTGTGTGTGGTCTCCCGAAAATATTTTGCCACTGTTTCAAAACAACGTAATTATCGTCCCGTTATTGGGTGGCTAATATCAACGGCAATTTTGTACTCCGTATAAACTGTTGATATTTATGGCACCATTTTGTTGATGTTGATTCTGCCACTGTCGAGGTAAACGGGATAGTGAACTTAGTTCAACAATATGTATACCGGAAATCAATCCTTATTGATTCAAAAAAGCTGGACGGACGATGATATTTCATACTCTGCTTTCATCCGAGTCTAAGAAACCAGCGTTGAACGTAGATAATCCAGAGTTCAATTTTCCTTTTACAAATAAAGTAAGATGAATCATAAAGACTGTTTTTCCTTGTTCCCTCAGTGTCGCTAAGACCTTAGGGCCAGGACATATTTATATGGTAATACGGCAGTTAAAGAGGGGTCTAAACAGTTAAAACTTGTTGTGTACCGCCCTTATTTTCAGAGTTTGTTGATGAAATGAAGAACTTTTTGACAACTTTCGGCTTGTATTGATCGTTATTGTTTAAACTTTAGAGAACTCGGCAGCTTCAAATGTCGGATAGTCTACTTTTATTGGGAGAATTTATAAAACAAACTTAAAGGTATTGTCAATACTGTCCGAAAGAAACACCTAAATCCTCCCAAAATTTAAAAATGTTTAAGTTATAGTAATATGCCGAGTGTGAAAAATATATTTTTTCCCAACATAGTTGGGAAAAGGCTAGGCAGATTGTTGCCGAGTGTGGAAAATAACGTCTTAACCTACATTATACCGATTTCAGAAATAAATTTTTGCACTAACCATCAGTTACAATGTATTGAATAGCTATTCAATATATTGTTGAATATTTGAATTTGTTCAATACTGTGATATCATTTCGTCTTTTCCTGAACTAATGTTCATTTCATCTAGTAGGACTATCTACTGTTCGAAATGAAAAATTACTTACCCACCTACAAGGTAAGTTGTCGGAACTTAAATACCTTCCCGTCATCAACAGATAATTACCATTATTATATCGTAAATACACGCTAAATTTGCTAATGCCATCGTAGATTATTGAACAATATATAAGACTGAACTGTTATGCACATCCATCAAGCGTCGTGTAGGAAGTGAGGTGCTGTTCCGTTCCGTTGTCGTCATTATGCGCGCTACTCAAGCGCATGCGCATATCACGCACTCTTCCTACGTTAACGAAGTAAGAGTAACTAGGTAATTGTTGTACTGCTCTATATTGTAGGAAGAATCTTGAATGGTTCATAATCATAATCATTTATTTGCAATAGATATTGGTATTGGTTTGGTTAGTACTTTTGTCGTGCTTCTTACTTTTTAACCGACTTCAAAAAAGGAGGAGGTTATAATGTTCGTCTATGTGTATATTTTTAAATATATTATGTTCGTCGATATCATCAATTGTTGACCGATTTTGAAAATTCTTTTTTCATTTGGTAGAGGACTCTTGCCCGGTGATCCCATATACTTTTTATTACTTGGTGTGCAGGATCAGGTTTGTTCTTCAGAAATGAAGCGACTTGTTCGGTAATAGTTGTATATTGTACCCGGCCCGGACCCGGGCCTGGTCCTAATCGGACGGCGAGCTACCCATTGCTCGCCGTCCGCAAGCCCGCGCCTATGGTGGCGAGGAATCCGCCTGGGATTTCCGACGCCCAGGGAGTCTCCAACGGCGGCGGTTAGGGGCGTGAGGGCGCAAACGTTGCCTCTCCCTCACGCGTTCCGCCTCCTCCTTCGCGAGCATTACTGCTTCGCAGAAGGAGGTGACTGCTTCCCATGCCCTCTTGCTCCGTACCAGGGCCGGACGCGAGAGGTCACCGCCGCCAATCGTTGTTTTATTTGTTTGTGACGCTTTCACGATTAAACGGCAGAATTGATTTTGATGAAATTTGGCACATGGGTAGACCATGACCTGGAATAGGACGATACTTTTTATCCCGATATTCCTACGGGATCGAGACTTACACGGGTGAAACCGCGGGGCGTAGCTTGTAATGTATATTGTATTTTAGAATAGTTTGCGTTATGATATGGCTGACATGCCACTACTGTGGATAAAACCCCTTTCTTATAAAATTTAAGAATAAAATAAAACTTTACCATGTAAATACCAGCAAAATCTAGATTTATGCAAAATCTAGGTATAGCTAGTTACATTTAAACAGATGTAAAACACAAGCCCATTTGTGCTCGGGTCACGCTAGGTAATCTTCAATGTCTTCAAAGAACTCTTTACGGAGCAGCCACCCGTGATGTGGTCATTGTTGTTAATAATAAAAGCTGGCTTGTTTACGTACTAGGTTTACAATAGTCTAGACGGGTGTAAACCTAGACTTGGGAGTGTTAAGGGGGAGGGCAAAGTTAGCCTGGGAACCTCAAATTATCTTACGTTTCGCCTTAAGTGCAATGTTGTTGTTGCCCGATCCTTACTTTTTATTTTTAAATGTAAGTTGAATATTTTTTTATTTTCAACAAAATAATTAATAACTAAGAATATCTAACTAATATTATAAACGCGAGTAAGTATGGATGGATGTTTGTTACTCTTTCACGTAAAACTACTGAATGAATTTGGATGAAATTTGGCAAACAGATAGTTTATAACCTGGATTAATACATAGGATACTTTTTATCCCGATATTCCCACGGGATCGAGACTTACGCGGGTGAAACCGCGGGGCGCAGCTAGTTTAACATAAACTAACAAACTATACTAACTATTTACATTATATACTAAATTAAATTACTGATTAAAACTAACTAACTATACAAATAAAAAATTAACTAAATTATAGCGTCTAAAAATTCCTCCGCATCGTTGTCTGCTGGTAATGTAATGATCCTTACTTATATTGGTTAAGTCTAACATGTGAGAACGATAATAAATGAAAACACTGGCAATAATAAATGTGCATAGAAGTATTTTTAAAGCAACAAACCCCTAAAACAAAAGATGGAATAAAAAAAAACATTTTTTTTTAAACCATCTAAGTGTGATGGGCTAACTTTGGGTTTTGCCGATTAGCCTATAGTAGTAATAATAGTAATAATCCGAAATTATGTTTTTGATTGCATTTTTATTTTTAGACTGGGAACGTCAGTGGTTGGTTTATGTACGAAGTTTAATTTATTGTCGTTTTGCCGTTCCCACCTTGCATAAAAGTTATCTCCGAGTAAAATTAGCAGGTATAGGTGCACCTTTCTGTCTGTCAACGGGCTGTATCTCATGAATCATAAATACAAGAAACGCGTTTTTGCTAAATATTGTACGGTGGTACGGATCCCTTCCTGTGCGAGTCCGACTCGTACTTGGCCGGTTTTTTAATAACATTAAGCTGAGTTGTGGTTCGGCTTTTTACCTTTGATCATAATTTCCTTCAGCAATTAATTCATAGACAGCTAATAAAGTGGCTTTCGACGCAAAAAATCTAGTCATCTGTCAATATTTTGATCGATTGCTATAATTAAAAATTTATATGTAATAATTAATAATGTTTTATGCAGTGGTGACTAGAGTCTCCTTAAAAGGATGGCCATAGGTACTCACGGCTACACATCAAGCTATCCAATTCCAGTTTATGCTGATCTCGCATTGTATATAATTTTCATACAATACGAGGTCAGCTTATACTGGAAATGTACCTATAGCTTGATGTGTAGCTGTGTGTACCTACGCACGGGAGTATTTTTATCACGGTGATTTATTTCGTGCACTGGATTTTCAGCTCTCGGTATTGAACCGAGCATTGAGAACCCAACAGAGCGCCTCCCAGTCCGTCAAGAAAACACACTGGTAGATTTTCAACTAAAGGCGCTAAGCAGATCGTTGAAAAAAGAGTGCTTGAACTAAAACCACCGCGATAAAAATTCGCCCGTGCGATCCTGGGCTTACACTCAAAGGTCCGTTAATTCTTTAATGTATATAATTTCGCAATTCGCAGAAATAAGTAACATGACAAGTTAAACAAGTTAGTGCTGCCCAAATTCAGCTTAAGTTTAAAAGTTCTGAGCGAAAATTACTTATAATAAAGCTGTGGCAACCATCAGAGCAACAAACTTTCAGAGGTGGTGGAAATTATCTCATTCTCAGGAATTTCGAGAGCAATCTCTCTGTGGTGATGAGAACAATATCTTTCTCAGAATTCCGAATCTGAGTTATGTATATGTTGTTTGTCGCTTGAGGGGGAGGGGAGGAAATAATTACTAAAGTGCATCAAAAAATTCGTCCGCATCGCTGTCAGCAGGAAAAGTACCCAAAAGGCTGGCAGCATTGCCACGTTGTATGCCAATGCTAATTGTTTGGCCGAAGAATAGGCCAGCCCTCTGGTCACGTGAAGAATCGACCAACCGCTTGGCGATGTCTTGATATAATAAGTGAGCACTCGCGCCCCATAGTTAGTTCGGTTATTGTGCAAAGTTTCATGATATAATTTGAAGTATTTTTTTAATACCAGCGGTTTATAGTTCGCTTTAGGATTTTTTTTGTATCGAGAAAATTTTATGTAATCGTGTTTTCGCCAAACCAGGACCTAGTATCAATCCTCAACTTTAACAAATATTTATTTCAAAATTAATGCTGCAATATTTTCGACATAACGGAGGATCATCAGGAGTAGGGTAGGGCCTTAATTAATTAATGCCAGCTACTACCATTTCCACGTGTAAGAATAATTTCGTAAGAAAATCGCTGTTTTTAGTTCCCAGTCAATAGCAGACTTTTCAGTCCTATTAATTTTAACCTTTGTGTGTTATTGCAATTTAATTAGATATTCGGTTGATGAGCACGATTATCAACATTTAGCAACAGCTGGTCTACCCACCACTCATTCTCATTTCTTTTAGCTCTTCTTTACTCACGTAATCGACAAATTCCACCAACTCTAGGTATGTTTTAATCGATTTCAGTCAGTTTTGCCAATATGTTATGTATGAGCAGTCTGTCAGCATAAGTCATAACCAGTTCAAATGTGACGTAATTATACCAACGACACTACTGGTCAGTTTGTTATGCTGTAACGTAGGTACGTACTCGTTGATTTGACCACTAGCCCACAAAATATTCATCTGGTGACATGCGGACTGATTTAATATGGTGAGTGGTGACCAAGCATAAATTACGGACGTCCCAGTTGATTTTGTAACGTAACCAAAAATTTGTTTATAGGGAAAATAATGCGATTGGATAAATAAACTGTAACAAATTAATTTGTGAATTAAAAATTTCTTTGATTAAAAATATCTTTGGAGTTTTGATTGATGCAAATTAACAGTGTTTTTTGTAGATTCTTTAATCGTTGTATCAATATAAATCACATCAAACACAGCCTATATCGATATAAATTCACCCAAAACGAAGGAAAATCGTAAGGTGCGAAGCCTCGGATTTACTTATTGTTCGTTTATTTTTCAATCTTGCCAACAATACAATACCTAAAGGTAACAATAACGACCTCAGTTACGTATTTTTTTCTTGAATTGTAAACGAAGTGTGTGTACAAAAGGAATAAAGCCGAGGGGTGCTAAAATTGTATAATTTTATTTTTAACAAGCGCCTGGTTCGTGCTTGGCTGCGTCCGATAATGTGCCGGCCATCCACGTAGAAAGAAAAGCCTATCTATGTTGTATATACTACTTTACACGTATATAATATACAGTGTGATAAGTGAAACAAGGGACATTCTATAGGGAGTGTAGTTGAAAAACTTTTACTATGGGACCAGACCAGCTCTGAAATATATTTTTTTTAAACAGCTGTTCGCTACATTTTGTCGAGTTATGCAAACATAAACGTATGTAGCCGCTGATTTATATATCGATTTCAGGGTAAGTCCCATAGTAAAAGTTGATCATTTTCATGAGTACTACACTCCTGTAAAGAATGTTGTCCGTTTCGGTTCAAACCTAACCTAACACCCTGTATATGACATGGATATAATTTAAGGGAGTATCCGTTAAAATATGTCCCTCTTCTAACCTAACATACAGAATGTATATCGATAGCATTTAGTCGAGGTATTGGTAAATAGGGTTAAGGAATGAAGTATTTTGACGATGTAGAACCAGCCAGGCGGATGGTTATTGTGGAATTCCGAACACAAATAGTTGAATGAAAATTGTATGGAATGTTTTTCTTGCCTTACCTATTTTTCTATGGTTCTTATAATATATAACGTTGATTACTTATACTGACACCGGGTGATGTTTAGAGCTCAACTCGAACATAAGAAAAATAATTGTAGATAATATGGGATATTTTCATGGTTTAATGACAAATAATGTTAGGCTCATGTATAATGTTGGATAAAGTATATAGATACACAAGAGTATGTATAGAACATGCGTCGGTAATGTGACTCGACATATAAAGTGTTATTCACATTTACTAACAAAAACTTAAAAATCAAGATTCTTTTTGTATTTTTTGCCCTTCATGTGAATAACGTTGCTCGTTTTATCTCTAGCAAGACAATCATTTGCAAGAACAAAGTTTAAGGTTTTTTCCTCAATTTTAGCTCATTGTAGCATGGTTTAATTGTCATAAATCACTGTTTTAGTACAAGCTCACGACACGTGCGCTGTGGGTGGAGTGCGAACATATTATACAGCATGATGTCATTAACGCGACACTTGGTAATATTTGTCACTTTCTGTACTTGGGCAACTTGGGTAATGTGCTCAGAATGCGCAGGCTTCGATGACACACTACTCCATTTAACATATTATGCAAGCCACGACCGGTCGGTCGCAACTACAGCGGACCCATTCACAAAATCAGATGCACCTGCTTTAAATATTACTACGATGTCATAGTACACAGAGCTCTATAGTAAAAATTCCATAAGACAACGATAATTTTAGTACAGACATGATAAGCACGTATATAAATGCTAAACTGGATAGCTAACTTACAAATGCCCTTGTTGATCGTAAAACAGTAGGATAATGTATAAAACAAAGCATTTACTGCACTGTTTACCTTTTATGTACATAACTAGAGGCACATCACAAGATCTTTCTGTCACTTCACTGAGTTAGCACTAGTATTTCGTTTGTTTTGAAGGTTTAGAGCACAAGCGTTCGTGTAGTGTGTTGTTTGTGCGCGTATGGGCGCGAGCATGCGCGGGCGAGGCACTGGCCGCGAGGAGTGACGGAGGCAGCAGGTTGCGCGGGAGTGCCGCCCCCCCTCCCCCGCGCCGCACCGCGCGTGGCAAGGCTGCCCCTGCGCCGCTCGCACAGGTATTCCGACTGTGACGACAACGTGCCCATTTATGTCTTTGGACATGGTTGATGGCCATAACGGCCATATGGTGTCTTGCACTCGGCGCGATTATGTTTTTTCAATGGAATTCAGTAATAGTTGTGAATTACCTCAAGGTGTGGGAAATGGCAAAAAACTGGAAAATTACTTTCCGTGGTGCTGTACATAATTTCTTGTGTTTTCTGTTGAACGTTTACGTTTGTATTTTATAGTACCTCCATATAAGGTAGTAGATTCATAGGTTGTACGACAATTTGTACGTTTGTCATGTTGGAGGTCGTAAAAATATAAATGTTATAAATATTGAAAACGTTTACTATCATAGTTAAAGAAAAGGCTTTTCAAACGTTTCTATTTATGTCCGTTCATTGTGGTGTTTACGATCCATGTATAAGTGGAAGCTATTAATATTTATATCTATCGATAACTTTCAGGTTCTTATCGATGTTCACGATTTTCGTTCTTGATACCGTATTCATTCACGGTGTTGGTAGAGAACTGATTTCATTATACCTAATGTCTCTGTTGATGAATCCTTTTAAGTAAAATTTCATTTCGGCATCTTTCTTAGATAACTTTTATTATGCAATATATTTTTAAAAGGTAGGTAGTTAAGAGCTTATTATTTCGCACTGTTGGCTGGCTTCATGTTCCGTGACATTTACAAAACAACAAGTCTCGGGTAGGTACACGTACACCCTTTTATTTTATGAATCCATTCGTATATTTATGAACTTGAGATAAAATTTCATTAAATTTACAGCTGAGGAAATCTGATGCGTAAAATTTTCATGGCAGTACATTTGCTAGGATATATGAATTAAATCAGATCTATTTCTCGATGCCGATTTGCCAATCCTTGCCAATTTGCTTCCAGAACATATTACTTATGATATTATAATATTGTTATTATATTCTATATTTATTTGTATTCTGTATGTACATCAATAAACAGCGAAGCATGTCACCGTCACCACTACGCGTTTACGACGTCCATCTTGTATCTATGTATTGTAGAATTTATTAGGCAGTGTTTGTTGTGAAAGGAAAATGTTTTCGTAATATATGCGAGCATAAATTATTTATATAATACATGTATGTACAGCCAGCAGCCTGGCAGCTATCTGTAGAACAGTTAAATTGGATTCAAGGGTCGCACAAGGTTTAATTTGATGCGGGTCTGGTCGAGCGAGACCCTTTATGTTAAAGAGAATTTGTCGATTTTAAATTCTAAGCCATATTTTTGATATTACCTACTGGGTGCCCTTTCAAAAAGCTGGAGTAAATATTCAAACAAAGTAATGATTTTGTTTTGCTTCTGTCATGAGCGATGGCATTTAAACATCACGCCTGTAATTCCCGAAGGGTTAGGCAAAGATGTACCTATAGTACACCCACATTCCGCCAGTTATGTTTAGGTCACATATATGCCATAGGGGCGAGCCTATTGCCATCAACCGGGCACAAATCCAGACTCCAGGCTGCTACTGAGAAATTCCAAAAGTGAAAACAAATCCGACCCAGCACTCAACGTTCTCATAAATATCGATCATCCATTTCCTCCCCGACGCTGTGTAACGATACAGTGTTGTTTCAAATTATAGACGCGTGCGCCACTGCAGGGCACGGATGTCGAGAATTGTCAAGCGAGGGAGGCCCGCGGCATCCGAACTCGTGAATAAATTTGAATGAGTGAACAGAGGACACGACGACATTTGGCCTACAGGACACAGGTGCCGACGGTCTATGTTTCCATAAAATCGCGCCCGTCGAAGGCACGGGGAATCTGTGCAACTTTTGGAAAAATACTTTCCGCTAGAATGACTTTCTTTGTCGATTTACTACCGATTGTAATTTATATTCATTTGTGGATTGTACATAGGAGTTTGTGCGTATCTTTAAGTATTTTTCCGATATTTTAGAGACATATCACCAATAAAATCATACATGGTTAAATCGTAACTTGAGTGTTACGACGTTTGCGTAGAGATACGAGTAGTACAAACTAACTTGGGAATGCTGAAATTCAGATTGAATTTTTGTGTTTACTGGGCGCAGGTGAAATGTTTCAAGAACATTTTTCAATAAATGAAAAATGGAATTGGTTTGCTGCCGGGGAACGAATATAGTTGTCGACATGTTTTCTATTTTACTGTTTCCTCGGAACAAGTAGCTACATGTGCTGTAATCTAAGTAAAATGCACTACGAATTTTCTTGAAAAATTCAAAGATTGGCGAGGGCTGTCTTCTATTTGTGTTCTAATTAAACGCGTTGCGGGTTTTTCGACGACGTAACTTTAAAGAGGCATGTTCTGTGCAATGAGCTCAGGATCACTATGTTGTATGAGCGTGAACAAGTTGAAAAAAATTGCGTGTTTTTTAAAAACTCGCCGGGAAGGCTTTATTTAAAACCTACCATTGATCGCGTTCAAGTGCTGGTTTCATCACACACAAAGATGAATCAGTGGTGTTGGTCATCGGCTGTCATGACCGGTCGGAGTGTGATGTCACCGGTATTTTACGGGCGCGTGAACATTTAAAAAAGATTACATACATCGAGCAAATAGGCTCACGTAATATTTTAGTGACTACAGAGGAAGCCAAACTTGCTGATTGGCTCTAACGAGTGTATAAAATTTATCAGTCATTGCACTTACTGAAAATTCCTACATATTTAATAAAAGTAAAACACACAATGCATAATATACGGAATAGTCTAGTTGTAAAGAAAACCCATATTTTGGCAGCTATAAGTCATATTTATTTAATAAGTATGAGCTTTTAGCTATTCACCGATTCCGATTAAACAAATTATATAATTATTATAAAAATGTAGGCTGTAGAGGCCTGGAGGCTACAACTGCGAATTCGCTTCTTCTTCTTCTTAGCGTGTCGATGGCAAAAAATCGAGTGTTGTTAAATTTGTTTGGCTCAAAATCAGCCACGCAAATACCGTAGATACGTATAAATAAATTCGCTAAGTAGTACGTATTCAAACATTTATTTTATTTTAATCGATTGCCGTTTCTTATGTCACTGCAATAAACTACTTATATAATTTGTAAGTAAAGGTTTCCAAATAACAGGCAACGACTATGGGGTAGGCCCAGAAAGAGATGGCGGAGTGAGCTGGACTCCTTCTTAAAGGATTGCCCCGCAATTGCAGTAGACCGGCAAAAGTGGAAAGAGGGAATGGAGCCCTTTGTAATAAGTAAATGCTTAACATTATTTTTAAAGTTAAGCTAAGTAGTAATAAAAAATACAATTTTAATAACGATATATGGAGTTTATTTATAAACGTTGCTTAAAGTAAAAAAATGTTTAGCGACTGTTTAACTACAAACCTAAACATTTTTTGACGTTTAAACGTCTCTTAACTATAAGCAACGTTTATAAATAAAACGGTATATCTGTACTGTCTGAAACAAGGCTCAACTTGACGAACGAATGACGTCTAACAAAGTTTAGCTTTTAGCAATACCAAAATAAACATCTGAGCCAAATAGACTTGAGTTAATATAGATTCAAAGTTATTCGTAGGCACCTGTGAAACTAAGGCTACGGACACAAAACCTGAGCGGCAATTAGCGATAGCCAAGTCGGCAGTGCCGCGGTTGGGATGGAACAATTTTGTACCAGTTCCGTCGCTCCACGCTCGGCCACCACTCCTCGCCGCTGTTTTCACGAATCTTACTTTGGAACTGGGAACAAAACTAAAACCAATATGTACCTACTTACAGCAAACAACTTAATTATATAAGAAGGCATAATTCTCTGGTCTGGATTTGTGCCCGGTTGATGGAAATAAGCTCAGCCCCTATTACAAGGGACTTTTAAATAACTGGGGAAATATGGGGGTCCTATAAGTCACCGCTGCCTAACCCTTCGGCGAATACAGGCTGGATTTGTTTATTCTATAAGCGTGAAATGGGACGGTGTGTCGGGGGTGACATGACGGTGAGGTTCTACGGCGCGTGAGACGAACTATGAGTCACTCACATTGACCGACGCCGCACCGGTTTCCTTGAGGGTAGTTCACGAGTCGCTTGATTGTGCACGCACCCTTTGCGTTTTATTTGATGCGACTTTTTGGAGATAAGTTTCTTGTTTTGTTTGTGATAGGACACGTAATCCGATAAAATCGACAGTATAGATTTATGTGACGGTTCGTGAACAATTGAAAGCTTCGTGGCAATTTTTACGATATTTAAAAAATGCATTCGTTTTTTTTAAATATAATTGTTTATTTATTATTTTAACATACATATTAATTAACTTGTATGGTTATTATTATTATCTCATTAAATACAGGTGACCCACAATAACGTACCTACCTACGTAAATCATAAAAATACACTTTATTTATTTGTCTTCAAAATAACCTCCTTTAGCGCGTATGATTAGAGACAAACGCTTGGTAAAATTGGGAAAATCGTATTCGTATTATTGGATAATCGTATCGTTGTATATAATCGTACTGACGAAAAATTAATGGCAAAATCGTGTTTGCCACTGCTTTATATTTTCAAATTCATGTCTTGCTTGTTTTAGACATGTTTTCAGAACTGTTTCAAGCACTTTCCTACATCGGGTCAAATTAATTTATTTTAACTGACATTTCAATTTCATTTTCATATTTGTATTATCATCAAATATTTTTGTTTTTTTGCTTAGTTAACATATATTAGTCGTCTGCAGAGTTTCACTTACTAGTTTAATTTGAACCTGTATTTAACAACTTCTTACTTAAACAATAGATACTGCATCAAGTTCATCAACCAATCCAGTTTCCTCGCCTGCATTGTAATGAAAAGCGGTTTTGTATTCGCGTTGCGGCCACCGATGGGGCCGAACTGAATTAAAAGTTGCGCCGTCGGCAACCGATGTGGCCGTAAACTGATCAACGCACGGTTACATGCTCCGTTCACGTAATGTAGTTAGTAGTAACGATGCTTTACTGGCTCACTAGTCAGGTTACCGAGCGGTTTAAAAGGATAGTTAAATAAAGTAGTTACATTGTTTATTGAGAGGTAGATGTATCGAAAAATCGCGAAGTTTTATATTATGACCTAAAACATGTATACATCTTGGTTGCATTAAGGTAATCACATATACAGGTACAAAGGTTTATTTATTAGTTCGAAAAATTTAAATGCTTGTATACTCGTACTCGTACAATTGTAGGTAACTATATAAAAAGGCGGGAAGAGAATCATAGGGCTCCCAAAAATTTGTCCGCATCGCTGTCAACAGGAAAAGTGCCTAAAAGGCTATGGCAGCTTTACCACGTTGTATGAAAATGCTGAGCCTTTGGCCAAAAAATAGGCCAGCCCTCTCGTGAAGGTATTTATGTATATTTAAGTAAATAAGCATCATCATCATCTTACTTTCAACATTTAAAATTACACTATTAATTTAAAGTCACAGGATTTTTCAGTTTCCTCTAAAATTAATTAATTTAAAACTAAACAATGGAATCCTTACGCACCGCTGTTAGTCTAAATAGTAGGGATTTAAATAGTAGGTCTTGGATACCGTTTGTTAATTTGCTATAAAATAATGAACAACGAAATGAATTAATAACTCCCGAAACGGTTACTAAAACAATAAAATAGTTAGAAAGGTACGTTATCAAAGCTTTGAAATAATGGAAATAAAACTACGGTGTGTTTAATAAGACAATAGTAGGTAAGGGGCGAGCGACTGGCCGCCGGTACTAGCAGCTAGTGAAGCCCGGCTTGTTACGATCCCGGGTCGGGTAACAGAATTGCAATTTATAGCTTTCTCGTTGTTTTTCATAATTTATAAGATTAGCAGCGGCGGCGTCGCGATACCATTATAAATTTTAAATAAGCTTGATTTATATTGTTACTGTTAAAACTAATGTTTCAATTACCCACAAGTTAAATTCATTACGAATTTAGTTTATTATATGACACTATGAACTAGAAACGGTACTTAGAGAATATAGTGCTCTGTTGGCTTAGGTATCAGAGACTCGTTTGATTCATTAAAATAACCAACATAAGAATACATCCTGTACCTATTGCTCGAAAGAGTAGACGATGAAATGTGTGGAATTTCGCGTTCTTATAAAATCCCTTAGAACAGGGAGCGAGTATAGCTATTACTAAGTATAGCTATTACTAAGAATTTCCCTAATGGAAAAACATATCATTTTCCCCGACCAAAGTATCGAACTCAGACACCATGCTTAGCAGTCGCTTTTGCAACCAACGGGATGTTTTGCAACCAACGGAATGTTTGTTTTCATTATTTTGCAAAATTGCAAACGAAACAAGAGATTTGATCGAATGATAGCTCGAGATAAGTTGAATGCTAGCCAAAACACATTCGAAGTAACACAAGAATCGAACTAGAAAATCAGACCCGAGTTTAAAACACCAAAATTATTTTTAACTTAAAGAAATTCATACAATTTCCAGGAGAGAAGTTAGTTGGCCTAGTACCGCTAGCGTTAAATTTAAACATTTCGTTTTATAACTATGCACCCACTAGACTATGGAATGGAACGTACTTTTCAGTTAATTTACTAAGTAGTGCAGCTAACCTAAATGCAGCGTCTATATATTTATTTTGTTATTATATACTAATTTGAACACCCACTTCTTGCTTGAAGCTCTCTAGGTTGCAACTAAAACAATTTTAATCAAAACTTTGAATTTTCGGTTACCTACTTCAGAGTTAATTTTTATTTAGGTAACATTAAAACTATTGGTAGGTACAGGTAGGTTAATCGCAAAAAACAAAGTGTTTTCAATCATTTCGTGTATCATATAATACTGAAATACTAAAAACACGGGCATTTGGACGTTTTAGAAATAAACCATGTTTATTACCCTATCTAATGGCTGAATGGAAACAGTATTTTTTTGGAAAACTTTACAAGCTGAAGGTTCTACGGTTACTGTTCCGATGGCAGACAACCTCTGCGAAACTGAGAGTTGTACTGGACTTTTTTTAACATTTCTAAATGTACCTACACTTCTGCAAGGATCTTTTGGCACTCGAATGACCTTGACAGGAAGGCGCTGTTGGTAGACATTTGTGCAATTGTTTTGTGAAATGTTTTGAAAAAACAAGATGGCGGCGTTAGCTCCGCTTTCGTTCACGGGCCAAAAGTCTTTTGTAGCGCTTTATGTTAGTCTAGTGTCAGGTTGCACGTTACCCATGTGTTTCGTCCGATATAACTTGACAGGTCGGAACATAGCATAATCAGTCTATAATTTTGGTGGGACACAGGCCTCCTCTCTGTGAGAGGGAGTGGGCCGTAATCCACGTACCACGCGGGCCTAATGCATGTTGGTAGATGTCACGTGTCTCTGAATTTTTGGTTCTAGGACATGCCGGTGGTTTCCTCACGATGTTTTCCTTTACCGTTTTCAGAGCAGTGGCGATGAAATAATTTACACAAAGTAGCCTTTCAGGGTTCGAACCCACGACCTACAACTCGGAAGAAGTCGCCGTTACCACACGGAACATAGGCACTACGAACTTTCGCGCATATTCTCTCACTCACACTTGCCTCATGTCACCATTTGGTTTCTAAAAAATGTTAGTGCGCAGCCCTCTGCGCGAAGTTGGGAACTGCCAAGTTATATCGGCCCGCGGCCGTATTGTACGTGGAGTAGATTCTTTAGCTGGTCCTTAGCTATTCCAGAGACACGCGCCGTCCACTCCAGGGTACGTGATCCGCTTGAAGAAAACGCTCGCCCAATACTTCCGTGGTTTGTTTATATACATGTCCTGTGCGCCTGTGTATACAGGGTTTTAATGATTGGCCGGAAAGGCAATAATAATATTAAAGTGGTATATTATAAATTAAAATACCTAATATTCAAAATGGCTCATAATCTAATAACCCATTAAATTATCGGATTCCTCGAACAGTTGAAATGAATTTTATTTGGTACCGATTTTAAATTCCTTCTATCCACAGTTAACTTCTGAATACTAAGTCTAGCTCATAAATAAATACAAGCCAAAACTCTCCGTACCTAGGCAATTATGAGATCTTATTATACTTAATAGCCTATCTTATCGTCACCAAAGTGCTAAGAATTTAGATTTCCCTCTACACAATAATATTTGCTTATAATTGGGGAAGTTTCAAGTGCCTAATTAATGGAAATGGCACAGTATCAGTGTCACGTAGACGCAGCATAAGTACTAACTATATTCTGGGAACTGTGACACAGGGAACATGACGACTGCGCCCGATCATTATAACTTGCTCTTCGAGGCACCGGATTCGATATTAGCCTGCTTGAATTGAATACCTACAATATGTTCCGATGTGAACGAACACATTTAATGAGTATGCAATATTTATCATACAAGTGTGTAAATATCATAAAATATACATATAATTATTTTATTTCGAATGAAACCTATAAGTAGTTTAGTGTCTTGTTTGAGAGCTTTACGTGTTAACTTTGATAAGTCAAAGTCAATGTCAAATAATTGAACGTCAAAAACAAAGAAATAGAACTGATTCTAGGTGCCCCTTCCAAAAAGTAGTTTTCGTATGGAGGAGAATGGGCAAGAAACTCCACCGTTACTCTTTTAAAAATGTTTTACAAGCAAGCAAGCATTTTTTTAGCAATTTAGAAGGAAGAGATTGCCCGTAGCACAATCTAGACCTAGGTACATCAGTTTCATCGTGTCTTGGTTTAACAATCTAGTGAAAGCTAAGCTATTCGCAAAAAGTTTAGAAACAACGTTGTCTCAATATCTGTGTAGTAAAAAAGCACTATGTTAATTCGAAGCGCAAACATCAAACGAGACGTAGGCTGCATACTAATGTTACGATTTAGTCTACAATTTAAGAGCTAGCGCATACTGTGCGTCTTGTCCCTGCGTCTAGTCGCTGCAACAAGACGCAGAGTTGTCGTTTGCATCTGCGTCAGGCGACAGACGTCGTGCAGGAAGAGATAATATTCTTTGAGTACCTACCTATTCGAGAGAGACGGTCGTGTTTCTCATTTTGTGAAATAAACTGGAGCCTTTAGTTGCACTTGCCTTGGTGCTTATCATGCGAAGGTGTAGGCTCAGAGTACGCACTCACAGCAAGACTAACGCATGCGACTGACGTCGGTGTTCGCGAGCACCGTGCGTCTAGTCGCTGCAACAAGTAGCGAGAGCGTGCGGCTCTGCTAGCCTGTCGTTGCGACTCTGCTAGCCTGTCGTTGCGACTCTACAACTCGAGGCCAAGTGTACGGAGCTTTGAACAATATTATATGAGAAAGCGTATCCTATGCCATTCTATTCTATGAAAATTTATCGGCCGTAGCCTGTCGTTGGGTCTAGTCGCTGAGCTGTCGAAGTCAAATGTCACATAGTGTACGCCATATCTTAGACAGCAAGCTTAATATCGTGACAGTTTGCGGTAGAGCTGCTTGCAAATGTCAACGTTATGTCAAATACATAGTACATACCTACTAATTCCATTAATGCAGTTTAACCATGTTTAATTTTACATTTCTCCGTCAATCAGGATATAATGGTCAATATAAAAAATACGACTTATCAGAATGACAAATGTCTTAGCACAAATTCTTATATAATTCGTATGTGCAATATTTAGGTATAACTCCGATTTACGTGATATTGATTTAAAATTCATAGAGGGCTAGTGTAAGTAACCTATAATTATATCTCTGGCTAGGTGCTTAATATATTTCGTCTTCGCGAGCAGAGCCGAGGGCACAGCTACTACAGCTAGCATTTATCTTTATACTAATACTAAAGCTGAAGAGTTTGTTTTTTTATTTGAACGAACTAATCTCTGAAAATACCAGGTGGATTTGAAAAAATCTTTTTCTTTTGCATTTGATAGCCCGATTCTTGAGGAAGGCTATATGCTATTTATTATAACGATAAGACCCTTAGGAGCCGAGCAAAAAGAAAAAAAGCGTTAAGCGAAAACGAAGTAAAATAGCGCGGGCACGCAATGCGATGCGACGCAACGGGGTGGGTCGAGGGAACAAGAAATTTGTCGCGGACAAAGTCAGAACAGAAGCTATGTATAATATACATAAGCTATACAATATCCTTAGCTATAAATACACCAGTTTCAGTGTCGAGAAAGTCGCGTTTGTATTTACGACGTTTTTCATTTCTTCGACACAGTTGAATTAACATTTTTATGGTTCAGTAGCAAACGGCATAAAACCGTGCTCATTAGGCATCACCAGGGGAACTTTACGCTTTGGTGCGCTATCGAAATTATAGTCCCCGATTCCGCATCAAATTCGAAAATTCAGCGACGGGGAAGTAGGTACCTATTTCTTTACTTTTTATTATTATTTTGCTTTTTGGTTAACTCCGTTAATAAAAATGAAATCGGTAAAGTGCGTGTGGGACTACACACAGTAAAGGGTTCTGTAGTTGGGATGAATATTTTATATAATAATATAATATAAATGAATATTTATAATAAGATAATATAATAATATAACTTGCTCAGTATTGTTATTATGGACCGAATAAGTTTGTATTTTTCGAAAAAACTAAGAAAAACAAAGATATATCTGCAAAATCATTCCCTTTTATTATGAGATCTACATACTTAGGTACCTTTGTCACGCTCGATCCTCTCTGCCTACCCCTCAAAGGAAAGCGTAAATCATAGTAGTTTTGTAATGTTTATAGTTTTCATCGTAAATTGATAATTTTTTACAATAACATTATAATGTTAGGTACATTATAATGTTATTGTAAAAAATTAACTTCATTTTATAAGTAAGTTGGTCGACTAATTACTTATGGAACTTGTGGAGTCTAGTTAGCTGTGATAGGTTTCCTTTTAACTTCTTTCATACAAATATTCTAAATACTTTTCACATAAACAAAAACAAAACCTATGGATCCCAGAATTGGTCTTTGACAAACATTCAAAACTTCAAACTCGAGGTTTACCAACTTATGGAGCGCAGTATTCTAGGCGTCAAATTAACAGACCATAATATTTGCAACACCACACTACGGTCAAAAACACAGATTACTGACGTTGCTCTAAAAAACCGCTGAGTTAAAGTGGTACTGAGGTGGCTACGCCTACCGCAAAGCCCAATCAGTTGTAGGCCAAATAACCACTATGTGGAGAACTTTTTTTTTTTTTGAGCCTGGGAAATCATCAAATGACTTCTCCCGCTCTGGGCGGAGCGGGGGGGGTGTCGGATTTTTACTGACTAAAATCCACCCGTGTCCCTTCAGTTGCCTGTTGCCAAAGGTCCCGGTATCCCTTTCGGACTTTCACGGAACCCTGACAGGACTATGTGGAGCCCTGAGACAGCTAGAAGGCGTCTCGGCAGACCCCGTAGAAGATGGCGGCACGAGCTGGAGACAACAAACTACCAGTTGTCCACATTAGCACTGGGTCGCCAGCACTGGAAGTCATCGCGAGAGGTATTTGCCCAGCATTTGGGATAATAATAGTATATCAAAAAACAACGGTTTAGCTAGTAGGACAGGGGGAGGGGCCTATAACTAACAAAATAACCAATTTAAAGCTTGATATTTCGAAAATGGGTGAAAAACGTTCATAACGAACCCCCAATATATTTAAGAAGACCTAACGAAAAAACCCATGGTCTCGCGAGTTAAACCGCGGACATAATGTGCTTATTATTATCATAAAGTTGCCGTAGCTCTCGCGAATGGTACCTTTAGACATATACTAAAACAAGTACCTATCAAGGTAATTCGTAAAACTGCGGAAAATTGAAAAAGCTTTTCAGGTATTCAATAAATAATAATTAAATGAGTTGAATACTTCATACCTATCAGCAACTCGTATTAATTACGACGAACATCGAAAACAATTTTATATCATTCCGAACAAAAAATCATTCGTACATTTTAAAAGATAAATTCGCCATTTATTTGAGTACAAAACTGTTTCGTAAATGGGTACTTGTTGAATTTCTTGCACTTGAGCCGGTAATTAGTTTTGGATTGGTGACGGCGCGAACAGTGGACGGAGCAAAAATCACAAAGGCGCCTATTATAACGGATTTAGGGAGGAATTGTCGCCACTGTCCGGACTTCTGACTACGGACACTTGAATTAATGAGACTACTTCACAAATCCTAAAATAGCTGGCAACTGTATTCTCCGGCTAATAACTTATTTGCAGTCACAGTTTTAATCTGACTTTAAAAAGACTTGAGTTGAAATGAAAATCTTTTACGTTTACTGGGTTATTGCATTGAGGGTTCTGTGGTTTTTTTTTAATTTTAGTATGGTCAGGACACATAAGAGGGAAGGACGAGTGGTACCTAAGAAACGGCAAAAAAAAACAGAGGTAGACGACAGTAAAGGTAGGATGATGACATCAGCAGGCGTAGCATGGCGCTTTCTATCTCTACGAAGAATAGACATAGCTTTTTCTATACAAAGTTGTCACTTTGTATAGAAAAAGCTATGTCTATTCTTCGTTCGTTTCTTCATTTTTGACATCCACCGTAGAAATCTTTCTACAATCTGTCATTTTGTCTTTCATTTTTAACGATCTTTGTCTAGGTCTTTTTATATGTAGACTATTTCGGAAGAAAGTTTTCTATCTTTACTGTCAAAATCACACTGACAACCGATAAATCCTATGATAAAACAAATAATTCTGAGTCGAATTATATAAAAGAGTGAATTTCGTAAAAAGTGCAGTTGACTCTTTCTATTTTGCTGCCGTCTCGTACTGTATACTGTCTACAGGAAAAGTCATTTTTGTCTACTCTTCCGTCGACAAAACGGTGCTCATGCTACGCCTGCAGAAAGATCGCTGGAACAGCTTGGGGAGAGTGGCCACAGAGAGACAAGAATGGAGATGGTTGGAGGAGGCATTTTCCGACTTGCAAAACATAAACAAACGCCAAATACGAGACTGACGAGGACTAAGTACACTGTACAGGGTGAAATTGAATTCCTGGGCATCCTCTTAAGGGGTAAATTTTACTTATCATTACGAAAATCTGTCATTATGGGACCAACCCAGAAATCGGAAAAACAGCTGTTTCCTACATTTTGACGAGCTATACGAACATAAATGTAGGGAATAGCTTTTCTTTCGCGATTTCTGGTTTGGTTCCATAACGAAAGTTGTTCATAATGATGAGTACCCCTTAAGCCTAATGCCCCTGAATTAATTTTCATCCTGTATATGTTTGTCCGACAAAAAGGCTAATAATAAATGAAAAACAGAATCCTTCTTATATTATTACATAAATAAGTTTGCTTCCATTGCAAGACCATTGTGAGACGAATGAGTCAGACAACCCAAATTTTATTCCAATTTAATGATATGTGTAATAATAATTACTTGTCTCAAGTTATTTCAAGTATATAGCGTACTACCAAAATTTCAAAATTAAAAATAAATAACTTAAATATTTTCTAGATAACATTCAAGTAAAGGATCAAAATATTGAATAGGTACTTGTTCAGGCCAGTTGTCTTCAATTCAATTTGAATCTAAGAGCAACTAACAAACTGAACCGGTAAGGACATTCTACCTTTGTTAATCCTAGATCCATGGTCTATCTCTTTGAGTATCCAAATCTATTCAGCAACCTAGAGTTCTGTTCAGTTTATGCTTGAATGAGTAAACCCCCTCACATCCTCGTAAAGTTTCACATGAATAATATTAGTATGTTTAATCCTAACTTCCTAACTAATATTATAAATGCGAAAGTGAGTTTGTTTGTTTGTTATTCTTTCACACTAAAACGGCTGAACGGATTTGAATGAAATTTGGCACTTGGGTAGACCATGACCTGGTTTAGAACACAGGATAATTTTTATCCCGATATTCCCTCGGGATCGAGACTTATGCGGGTGAAACCGCGGGGTGCAGCTATTATTATAATATATTCAATTTTACACAGTAGTCTTAGAATCTTTTGTTCCTTATGATATCATTACTTTTCACTATTTTGACATTCTATTTGAGAAGACTTAAACCTCCTTTTAAGGACCTCCAGATTGAGGATTTCCTCAATCTGGAGGTTCTTAAAAGGCCTAAGTATAACCAATAACCTCTAATCTCAAACGCCTGTCACGTTACTTCTGCCCGACGCTAGGACGCAACAATTTGCCTTCAGTTGGCCACAGTTGGCAACTTTGCACGCATTTTCATGGTCGGCACGTTTCATTTGTCAAACTGTCACATTGTGCCCCACCTTGCCGCAATGGTGTTAAATGATAATTAATATTATAACATGACAAATGTTTTGACAGGGTTCAAAGGTTGTAATGTAGGCTGCGATTGTTTGAAATATGAGTACACATTTCATGAGTAATAAATAGTTAGTAGATTCCAATGAAGAGTACCTTCTGATACTACTTTCCATTATTTTATGACTCAGTCGTGTAAAATATAGAATACCTGCCTACCTGCATTTATACCGATAAAGCTGTATGGCGATAGAACCAGTTAGGTACAGGGGAAGCAGTAGTAGTCCTCGACGAACTCTTCCAGTAGCTCGTATAAAAAAATATACCTACCTACTACTAAGCAAGTCGTGTTATACTTGAAGAAACATATAAGTCTGTGTAACCATTTACGTTTAAATCTCGTTATAGTTCTCTTGAAGCCTAATGCTATTTTAATAGCTTCAATTTCTGCGTAACGGGAGCCTTCCCCACAAACATACTCACATAATGTTATAACAATACCGATGCGGGCCACACAGTGACAGCTAATCCCCATCAAATGTACTCGAACACAATTACTGAACCACAATTAGTTTATCAAATTAATTTCTACATACAGATAGACAACGTACGTTGTGTGTATGCTAATAATTATAGTCCTCCAGAAAGTATTTCGGCCATGGCGGCCAATCTCCACGAAGACTATATACAACCTGTAACGGAATAAACGCAAGAGCTCATACACCCCAATTAGAATATTAAATTATAAGACTAAAATAATATCTGTAATTTAATTTAATTAAACGACACCTAGTTTTTTTTACAAAATAGACTTCCTGACTAAACATGAAACATAGGATAGCTATGAGCGTATTACAAATTTGTTTATGCATTTGAATAGGCTTTATTCCTTTGAGATAAGGCTTAAATTTCCTTAAATAAAATATCTTATTACCTTGGTAAGACGCGGTGGTTCTAATTTCAGTTAAAGAAAAGATTTTTTTCATGAAAAATTAACACATATAAATAATGATGGAAATCGATTCAGAAGCCGATTCTGAGCAAACTACTTTCAGGTCTTGCGCTTATTCTGTTACATGTTGTATAGCCTTTGGCGCGGAGGATGTTCATATAGTGCACAAGTGTGGGCGCAGACATAAGTGTACTCTCTCTTTCCTCACTCTTGTGGCGGCATCTACATCGCTACATGCGAACTAATATCATACTGACGTAACGCAAAATCCTGCATCGCGCAAACAGAATTTATCGTGCAACTAGCACATATACGAATGTCCCGAGATCAATCGTAGGGCAGTAGTCGACCAGACACAACCCCCGTCTGGTCGGAGAATCCTCCCTTTTCTATGGAGGATGAGTGAACTACACCCTGTATACTTTACGCGCTCATACCTCTTTACTCTCATAGCCGAAAGGTCCGGCACGTAATCCGACACGACCGGAGAGAGATCAGCAGGCGCATGACCAACGGCTTAACGTGCTTTCCGAGGGAAAAGGGCATCACACCGCCAACTTCCAAACTCAGGCTGCTGTGTTATGCTATGACCTATTTGTAATCACAACATTACGATGTGAATACGCCTTTACGTAATTCGAATCTAAAATTACAACAAAAGACGATTCCTAATTTTGTAAATGATTAATTTTGAGATTAAAAATGTCAAAAATTCTGTAATTAATTTCCATAAACGTAGTAGTAGAGCCACTTGAGAAACGGTTTGTCCGGTTAGTATTACCTACTATCATGAGATCCATCATGCCACCAATCAGCGAAACTCTTGGTGTCACAAGCCAGAAACCGAACATTACAATGGGCAATCGCGCTATTTGGCCCATCTACCATGTTAAAAACCCAACAAAGTCTGACAAACCGCCTCACAAATGGCACAACAATGCAGTACGCCACACTGCTACTGTGGCAACCCGCTATTTTCATCGAGCGTGGCAACACAGTAACAAGTTATTGGTGGCACAAAGCTGAGCCAGTCACTGTCAGCTTGCAGCGACGCCATTCACTGCTCGCTCAAATGCACTATATCATCCGCTGTGCCCTGAGTGGCTGAATGGGTGACGCTTTTTTCCATTAGGTGAGTTTGTATAATGTTCTATATACTGATATCCGTGCACGGTGGAATGATTGTAAACACGTGACGGGTGTCTTATGTTAGTGACATTTCCTAATGGTTGATGTTCTGAAGAAAACTTTTTATTGGTAATGGTTTTTATCTCTCCCTACCACTCAAAAAAAATATACAATAATTATGGAAAAAACTTATGGAAAATAACAGCAGCTGAACTGGAGATATGAATATTTTATTCCGCTAAGAACTCCAAGGGTTTTCTGCCGAGACTTTTTTTTAGTTTTTAACCAATTTCAAGCATTTCACCGCTCGCTCAAATGCACTATATCATCCGCTGTGCTCTGAGTGGCTGAATGGGTGACGCTTTTTTCCATTAGATGAGTTTGGATATCTAAAGTTCTTTATAATAGTGATATCGGTGGGAATGATAATTATGAGGCGTGGGCGTTAAGAAAATATTTTGACTTAACTTTGCCTACATTGCATGAATATTTAGAATGCTCAATTTCCGAAGACGTTTCCAATAATAGGCTCTAATAGACATAAAGACAAATGACAAGCGTTTTACGACGGTTTAAAGGCACAAATAAAATAAGTTACCTAATTCTACCGAACAATAGTTTAACCGTTTGACAGACAAAAGGTGGATCCTGATCCAGAAAGGGGTGTTCCTAACCCGAATCCGCTCCGCCTTCAGTGTGACGCGCGCCTAATTGTAGATGACGAAGGTAACAGGTTAATTTGTTATCAAAGAGATTGTTGGATCAAGTTTTGAAGGGTGACACTTTGAGAGGCGACCTGGTTTTGACTTTATAGACTGTGATAACTTACTATATAACAATTGTATTTGTGACCTTTTATAATTGTAGGGAAACATTGAACAAATTGTGATCACTCAACTTTTCTGATGAAAGTTGCGAAAAGGTGGTAAATATTTGTTTTAAACAAATTGGTAATTTTCCTTGAGTTAATACAATTTTGATTTGTAAAACAAGGCTGTTTTCTACTTCGAATGTAGGTAAGTTTTTGCCGTCTTGTAATCAGAGTAAGTCGGAATAGCTTTTCTTGCAATAATGCCGAATTTCTAAAATAAAGATATAATAATAATAATAATATTCTCCAGTTATTCCAGACCCAGTTCTCGAAAATGGAAATATCACATTGTACTGGGATCGATCCATCATCACTGACAGGACTATTGTTGCCAATAAGCCTGATATAGTGGTGGTGGATCGAACAGAGCGGCGCGCAATGATCATTGACATAACAGTCCCGCATGACGGGAACCTCGTGAAGGCCGAGAAAGATAAACAAATCAAGTATCTTGACTTGGCTCACGAGGTTGTCGACATGTGGGATGTGGACTCTGCGATCATTGTGCCGATAGTCGTATCAGCCAATGGCTTAATTGCCAAGAGCCTCGACCAACACCTAAGGAGGCTCTCGTTGGGCAGCTGGATTAAGGGCTTGATTCAGAAAGCTGTACTCCTGGACACGGCTCGCATCGTTAGGAGGTTCCTCTCTCTGGAGCCCTGACCGCCGGTAGCTTGGACCCTGTTCCCGATACCGGTGGGCTACTATTTTTTATATTTTTAAATGTTTTATATAATTTTTTAGTCTAATATTTAAAAATATAATTTATAAGTATTAAAAATGAAATAAAGAGAATAATAATATTATGCAAAATGCACCTATCTAGTAAAAATTTATTCAAATCCATAAATACGTTCGCGATTCCTATACTTACTTATTCTTTCGGTGTAAAAAAATGGTCTAACACAGAATTACATGCTCTTGAAGTTAAAACAAGAACCACACTAACACAACATAGATATCACCACCCCAAGTCAGCAATCGAAAGAGTTATAATGTCCAGAAAAGAAGGTGGCAGGGGACTAATCGAAATATCACATCTTCATAAAAGACAAGTCATAAACTTAAAACAATTTTTCATGCGGAAGAAAAATAACAGTCAATTACACAAAACAATTATAGAGATAGACAAACAGTATACACCACTGAACCTTAGCGATGATAGCAATATTGAGACAGTAGATAAAGCGAGACATAGAGAAGAGATACACAGGAAGTGGAGGCAAAAAGAACTTCATGGAAGACATCCCAACGATTTACACCAAACATTCATAGATAAAGAGGCTTCTAACAAATGGCTAGAGTTAAGTGAGCTGTTTCCTGAAACAGAAGGGTTTATGTTAGCCATTCAAGATCAAGTCATAAACACAAAAAATTATAGAAAATACATAATAAAAGATAGTACAGTAAGAAATGATTTATGCAGAAAGTGTCACAGCAAACCTGAAACAATACAACATATCCCTGGAGCTTGTATCACACTAACCCAAAACGACTATACGCACAGACATAATCAACTTGTTAATATCGTACACCAAAAACTCGCAACCAAACTTAAACTCATGCAAGATCCCTACACACCATACTACAAGTACACGCCTAGACCTGTTTTAGAAAACCAATTCTACCGAATATATTATGATCGCACTATAATAACAGACCACACCATATATAACAACAGACCTGATATAACACTGGTTGATAAAGTAGGCAAACACACATTTATAATAGATATAGCAGTCCCAAACACTAATAACATACAAAAAACTATCACAGAAAAAATCAGGAAGTATACAGAATTACAAGAGGAAATTACCAGAGTTTGGAAAATGAATAGAGTCACTATAGTCCCAATAGTAATATCTACAACAGGTGTTATCCCAAAACAAATATTCAATAGTTTTAATGCACTCGATCTATCCAAATACACTTATCTAACATTACAAAAAGCTGCCATATTAAACACTTGCCGCATAGTAAGAAAATTTTTACAACTAGACTTAGATAATAATTTCACTGCAGTACAGAGCAATTTACCTTCCCAGAATAATAACTAGAATCTCACCTTGGTTCACACCCGTGAGATTCTGAAAATACCAGGAACTAACCTGAGAAAAATAAATTTAAAAACCGAAATAATAATAATACTTTATTGATATAAATCCTTACAATATGCTTAATATCTAACAAAGTTCACAATGGTTAAGGCGAACAAAAGCTGAAACCCTGACTCCTAAACTAGGATAACCTGTGACTTAGGAGTCAGTGTTCTACTGCAACTTGGATACAATATACCTATGGAACTTGAGAGCTGGTAGGCCGATAATTATTCGAAAGAGGATATTATTATGTTATAAAATACGGTATTTAAAAAAACCTAAAAAATTTAAATAAAAAATAAGATATAAAAATTTAATAGATAAACTCACCACGACTCCACTTCTTCTTTCTTGCGTATTGAAATTGTCAATACTGTACTTTGCCCCGCTAATAACGAGTAGCCACTAATGGTCACGTCAGTCTAGCCTGTCAGTGGCATTCCCAGTTCCACTAAAGCACAAGTGTACGGAAACTCAGGACACTCTGATAAGTGGTGGAGGCACCGCACTCGCGTTAGCTTTCACTACATGTTTTGTACTTATTTTAAATGGGACAATTTTTGCACAATACGATGGGTATTTATGAACATCAATATTGCCCGGGTCGGGGTTTCAGGGACCGTCAAATATGCCTTTCCCCGGGTAAGTTATGATACTGACGTTATGCTAATGCGGTCTCATCACGACGTTAATTTGCACACCATTTGCCGACTTGTTATATATATTTTAACAAAAGTTTCCTCTACTTTTGTACTTAAACAGGCATTTTGGATGGATTTGAAATGTAAATTATATTGAAATTAAGCACAGAACTTGGTTATGATATACATTTATTGTGTTTTGTTTGGGACGGAATTGTCGCGGGCCCAGATTTTCATGAAATCGATACAAAAAAGGTACCTTTAAAAAAAGTACCTTTCAAAATACGTTATTGAATCCGGCAAATAAAATTATAATTATAGAAAAATTTGAATGTACAAAGCGCTGTCTTCTCACTCAGGGCGATATCTACCCATGCCGGAAAAAATACACGAAAATCATCAAGACTACGCGCCTAAAGGTTCGTAGCGCGTAGCACTTCGTAGCAGATAATATAAGGAAACTTGGAAGCTGTTTATACCTACTACTGATAAAGAGGATTAGCAATGCATAAGTGCCTAGTATTCTATTACACTATAAGTATACTTACTATAATATACTAATGTGCTACGGGCTACGAGATAATTCTCGTAGCGTTCTCGTACTGTAACTTCTTAGAATCGTCACTAATGTCGCAGATCTTGAGTTTCTCCACAGATCTCACACATAAAACTACATACTTACAAATGTATGTATTGTTCTAACATCCAAATAACAGTAACAACTGACAATAATATTGAGAAACAATAAATAAACAGGTAATTACGGCATCATTCATCTCGGTAGTAAAACGGTCTCGATCAATACTCCGTGTCATCCATTAGGGTGACTCGTTGTGAAATATATTGAGGTATTGGTCCACACTCGCTGCAATTACGATGCAGCTTTGCTACTTAGTAGGTACTCGCCATTGTACTTTAACTCTTTAATTATTATTTTTTGTCAAGATGAGGACATTAGTAACATAATGTTAAATAAATATTTAAAAATAGTTCTGTGACTGACTGACTGGTTGAATAAAAGATAATGTACCTATTTCTTTCATAATTATTTTCTCTTTGAAGAAAAGTTATCTGCAGGTTGTAATAATGTACCTACCTGCTAAAAAGAACGTGCATTTCTGAGAACTCTACCCCGTCATATATATTCCCAACAGCAAATGAAAATAATAAAAAAACTTCATGCATAATATGAGTATCAGAATCAATGTACGAAAAACCACGGACAGTAAAATGCATGTTCTTTTGTAAAAATCGAAACCACACCTGAATTCAAAAAAGGAAATTGAATAAACCGTATGTTCATTTATATGCCAGTACTTTGCCACTGGTCCAGTATGTAACTGATAAAAACCTTTTTCTATCTCCCAATTTATAGTAGGACTTTATTCGGCTGCGTAACGTTAAAAATCATTTTGTTACGTTCAAAACCGTCCTACTGCCGTTTTATCTCGTACCTACCGATCATTTTTAGACATTTAAAATTCTTTTTTAGTGTAAATCCCCTGTTTTATTGTACGTATTACAATGACGGGCGATTGGTACGACACAGCTATCAGTAAAATACTATGGGGTTAACCCTTTATGTTCTCTTCCGCCTTTGTCCCTGATAATGACGGTTCGACCTTTATTTCTCGAATCGGTGCGAAAATTGTGGAAATTCCTGTCGCGGTCACATAATTTTGTATGCGGTTCCCCGGGTTTTGGTATTGATCGAAAAATTTTAACCGTCAATTTTGCATGTCTTTTGTAATTATTACAAAACACTCAACTTTGTAAACAAAGAACATTATCGACATGTTGAAAATACCTTAGAAACTTCCTGCCAATAGTTGTAACCGTCAGTGATCATAGGTAGAACCGGCACAGTACCTATAGGTACAGCTTCACAGGTATATTGAAAAAAATACCCTGTTCCTGCACTAAACCAGCTAAAGAATGCGAATTAACAAGTAGTCACGATTACTTGCTGACTGGACTAAGTCGTGCAGTCAGCCAGCAGACAGCGGCGAGCAGACTCTTTATCACACCGCGGTTAGTCGAGACGAGACAAATAACCCCCCGTCCATCTCCCCACTGATAACGCCACGCTTTTTGTGTCCCCAAGCATTCGCTGTCAAGATAATACTCATTTATATTGAATTTAGCAAAAATAAGGGGAGTTAACAATAAAATGTTCAACGATTCCTTTTTGTTTATTCCTTTGTCGAAAATCTTTTTTATTTGAGCGTTCTTTGTAATTTTGTTATAAGTTGTGTTGAAAGTTGTCAGCTGCACGTTGTAGTGTAGTACTAACACATTGCGGTAACATTGGGTTTAAACGTGGAGCTGAATAATTATTCGTAGGTACGATATTTCATAAGTGAGTATTGATCAGCCTTGATGTTTGAATAAGCAAGCACAGATGTATGCATTAGCATTAGGTATGGTCGCCATTCCTATTTCTGGAGGGTTGAGTCTATGTTTGAAAGCTTTCGATGAAATTAAAGGCACATGAAATTTTAAGTAGGTAGGGCAAGTCGTTTTCGACCTAACCTCCAAACCCTTAAGTGTTGCAGCAATCGTAACGTGACACCTGAAGTTAAAAAAAAATCAAGTAATAAAAACTAAAACCCAACTACGACTTAAAAGGTATAAACAAGACACCACAGACAGACAAATTAAAAATCCGGAGTCACACGTGTTAGGGCATAATCGAACAGATTACGTGTGACTCCGGATTTTTTATTTGTCTGTCTGTGGTGTCTTGTTTATACCTTTTAAGTCGTAGTTGGGTTCTAGTTTTTATTACTTGATTTTTTTTAAGTTCTTTTGGGGTTATAATATATATATTTTTGAAATGTGCTCATTAAGCCCTTTCATTTGATACCCAACATGGTACGATTAAACCATATTTTTTTTAAGTTCCTCACTTTATGTCCTCTAGAGGGCGCCATTTAATGTGACGTCACATAGCCTATAACCAGCGGACAATCACGACGCTTCTAACGATACCTCATTTGTCAAATTGTGATAACTGGTTTGGAAGATAGGAGGGAACAGATGAACATACATACATACATACATACATACATACATACATACATACATACATACATACATACATACATACATACATACATACATACATACCGGTCAAAATCATAACCCTCCTTTTTTCTTCGCCGTAGTCGGGTAATTAGTTGTTACTTTTTCTTCATCGAAGATTATCATTAACGGAATGATGACATTTTCATCTATATTCAGGGAAATCAATATTAGATTAAATTGACACACTACGTCGGCCGTGTAATAGCCATTTTATACAACTTTCGAGAATGGTGGTTGTATGATTTTATTATATACCTACGGGCAATTTAAGTTGGTAGTCTATTTTTACCCGACTACGGCGAAGAAAAAAGGAGGGTTATGATTTTGACCGGTATGTATGTATGTATGTATGTTCATCTGTTCCCTTGTATCTTCTAAACCACTCATCACAATTTGACAAATAAGGTATCGTTAGAAGCGTCTTGATTGTCCGTATTTTACCTTTTATACCTTTTCAGTCGTGGTTGGATTTTAGTTTTTATTACTTAATTTTTTTTTTCTATTATAATATAGACATAGACAATTAACTTACCTTTACATAAACTGTTTGCTTTTCCTAGAAAAGTAGCTTCCGATAAAACTTTATGTCCAAAAAATAAAATTGATATTTTCTCCAGCTTCTCCCAATACTGTTACCGCCTCCAACATTTCCTTGTATTTCAGATCTCAACGCATATCAGCTTGAATAGGCTTACATTGTCTTACAACGAACTTAGTAGTCTGTTACGAAAGAGATTCATAAAGTTATCTACTTAGCAGTTTATACTTCGAGAGACTTGGAACACTTGTTGCAATATCGACTACTCTGCTTTATCGGATTTCATATTTTTCAAATCATAATCGATTGTCTATTTTGATTTTTCTATTCTTAAAAGATTGTCATTTGTTTCTGTTTGCTGAAACCACGCGTTCCGATGAAGAATGAACCAGCATACAGGGTTGTCTTAAATAGCAATTAAAGGGTTATAACAAAAGGCCGACAATAGCATCCTCTGTTACAATAAAACTCACACGCTGCATGATTAATGAGTTTGTGTTAATCATGTCACTCTCCCTTGTGACAACGCTGAATAAAAGAGAAGCGGTTTCATTAATTAAACTTCAGAAAAACAAACCTTTTTGTTATTAAAATGAAAATGTCGTAGCTATTGGGAGCAGTCCCGCTATCTTTTCATTTCATACGTCAGCAAAGTGTACATTTCCGAAGAGCGTGTGTCATCACGCTCTTTTTATATCCTTCAGTGAACGCAACATCGAACTGAAATTTCAGAGAACAATTTACGGTTAAAATGTAAATGTGAAATTCTGTCATCGGGCGTGTTTCGTCAACACTGCGGACCACAGGATTATTTTGTGTATCCAGTCCAAATTACCTTCAATCATAGCGTGGCATATAATTTATGGTAATTAACTTGTGTAGTTAATTGCAGTAAATCATTACAGATTCCCAAACATCACTGTCATTATGTGTCGGACAGTCACAGTGAGCTGCATAGATAATTAGATAACAGTTTGATTGTCTTGAGCAGGTAATACTATCATTAGGGTAGATATTGGTAATGTTGCAGGCACGAATATTGTTATATTAATAGAAATGTAGGTAATTGTTTTGAAGGATAACTAAAGCTAATTTCGAGATGAAGAACTCATGGTAAAGCCCTTTTTGTGCAAAGTAAGAACTGAGAACGCTATCAAAGTTTCTGCTGTTAGATGCGGGTAAAAAATAAGTTACATTAGCCGCCTCCACGCGCTGAAGGGAAAAGCGTCACATAACCGTGCCATCCATTCCATTCATCAAATTCTAATCCGCCGCTCCAGCGACCTGTTCACATGCAGTCGGACGTGCTATATATGGAATTGTTGTACAAAATACAGTGCATTCACATTTCAGCACGAACAAGGCTCGTCCGAGTGACGTCTAGACAGCAGAGCCGGCGTCCAGACCGGCGCGGGCGGCGGGTGGCGGGCGCGGGCAGCCTCGCCGCACACTACGACAGTCGGTGCGCAATTCGTCAAGAGACCGCTCTGCCGTAACTAGAGCTCAGCTACTTCGCCGGCAGCTTTTTGTTTACAAGCAAAATAAAGAACACAAAATGCAAAACAAGCGAGCGATACGATACCCTGATACATAGCGAACGTTATTGATAGTGCCTGAAATATGCTCCGTCATTTTGTCTGCAGCTGAAACGAGCTGCGTTGTTAGTACAAGATGTATTGTACGAATAAATTCGGATGAGTTATTTCTTGAGTACATTTCGTTTGTTTTGTAAATGGAGCGAGCAAACACCAGCAGCGGTGCTCGAGCTGCAGACCGCGCGAATAATAAGGGCGGCGCGCTTATGTGTTTTTAAAAAGTTGCCATGCACTACGGAAATAAAATGAGATTTTAGGAGCACATGGTAGGGTTGGCTGTCTGCCACGAGACGGACTTAAAGAAAATTTACTGGCCACAAAAATTTAGCCTCGCTACAGCGCGGCACCCCTCCGGGACGCACCGGGTAGATTAAAGTTTTGTTAATATGGAGAGGTTGCGGCGAAGGTTGCGCGGCGTACGATTTCCCGCGAGATTAAAATGAACACATTTCAGATTTCCGAACTCGACCCAACTTTGAGTAATTCGACACAACAATGGTCCGCTGTGATAAGAGTGTGCGCAGTGATGTGTGGACATATATCACCCGGCTCTGTTCGAGTAACACTTGACATGGGAACCGCTATTAAATTTGGGCTTTCGAAACGGCATCGGCATCCGTAAATTGTAAAAGTTCCTCTGACGCCCATTAACTAGGAAGCGTTTAGAGCTCGAATGTTCGTTAACATAGCGCAGACAGAGACATGAAGGTTCAAATACGATGTAGATATTCTTTGTTAGCACGAACGGCTTCGCAAAACGCATTGCACTATACCAATACTATTCCACTTTGTATAATCACGAGCGAAATTCGTGACATCAATGTGCGTTAAAGTTATCAAGATCTGCGGCCATTTTCGAGTCAGTCTTATGTAACAGAGTGCCAATCAGTATAGTTAGCGGCCGCCTTAGAGGCTTGCAGACAATCTCGGTAAATGGTGCCATTAGCTGAATGCGTAGCAGCTCACGCCGGGTAACGAGCGGCTTAGCCGCCGAGCCCGCGATCATTGAACGATTTGAATAATACATGGAAGTTGAAACACTCACCCAACATCGGCAAAGTTGGGATGCTGAAGTTAGACGATAGGCTGCGTTTAAATAACAGCATGTGCAGTGCGCTGGTGATGTATAAAATTGGTCACACTCTTTCGTAAATAGAATTTTCAGTGTGCGCGCTTATACGTACTCTGTACAAGTAGAATCATCGATACGAAGCGATGCTCGTAAATAGCCTAGTCTACTTGATTTTCAGCATTTATTAAGTACCTACCAGCTTCCGCGAGCAGCTGCGCCCAGATATCTTTAATAGCATTATACCGGTGAAAGAATTTTTAAAGTAGGTCGGGTAGTTTTTGAGTTTATTCATTACAAACAAAAATACAAATCTTTTCTCTTTATAATATTAGTGTAGATATGTTGAAAATCAAATAAACGTATGCGTCAGTGACGTCATACTTATTGACATCCATATTGATAACCACAGAGTAGGTACAAAATTATGTTTTCCGGCGCTACCAATGTTGACAATGAAAAATTGAACCATCGATACTTAACAACCCTATTTTTGAGCTAACAGGTAAAAAATATAATATAATGTCACCGCTAATAAAATTCTGCATACGGTTAGACTGGAAGCCGACCCCAACATAGTTAGGAAAAGGGCATTTAGTTGGCAAAAGGTTTATCGCTCTACGTATAAAACGCGGTCCACGTACAACCTCACAAACACAGCCTACACTAGCACCATGCGCCGACTAATGATTAATATAAGTTCGATAAGCTCGGTACAAATGAACTGACAGAGACAGCGCGATAGTTTTCTCACGGGGTGCAATTGATCAAAGGACAGGAGCTGCCTGCCGCAGACGATAAATCATCCAGCTGGACTGTAACGAGCGTATCCTCCACTGGAGCCATGAATTTACCTAGTCCCTAACTGCTGGCATCTACTTATGATTGTGTTTCCGATCGGTGTATTGATTTTATATCGATAGTTAATTGATTCAGGCCTGACTTTGCGGAAATGCATTATAAAATACAATAGATGTAGTATTCTAATAGACGTAGTAGTATTAGTCTATTTAGTAACCTATTCCTGTTGGGCAATATGGCTCACTCTGCGTCCGGCCCTCGGCGTGGCAACACATCGTGTTCGGTTTCGCGGTTGGTCAATCGTCATCCTGAGGATGTTTGAGTGAAACACGTGTCGATTTCTTATAGGGTTTTTTATGACTCTTGAGGAATAGGTTACTAAATATTATCGAAGTCTATTGTATTCGTTTTATATCTGTTTGTACTATAGTCATTCTTTTAAAACAAGAGGAAAAGAGTATCTGAGTACACTGTATAAGAACATTATGGTCAACTTGCACCAAAAATCACTAAATAAATTGCACTAAAAGTATTGAAAACATTACTCTACCTTTGTCATCTATAAACGATTGACAGACTCAGAACGATGTTTTAAATTCGTTAAGCGTTAAACGTATTTAGTGAATTATGATGTAAGCAGGCCTAGAATGGCATTGCATTAATGGAGAGTACTGCGCCCAATGTGTTTAAAACTCTTTTAATGTATCCTGGCAAGAAAAAACACTTTTCAAACTCGAGACTCCTTTGGTTGTAGCGTCAAGGAGACGTCATCACACGCTGTCGCCTGCCTCCTCTGACAATTTCTCGCTCCAAATCTGTTAAAAAGTGTCCGTTGCAAGCTAGTTTAATTAACTCACCGGCAACGTTCGGTTTTAACCAGCGACCCGGGAACTTCAACAAATTAAATTAAAAATTGCTGCAGGGAATGTTAACAAAATGTTTAAAAACCGCTACGGGTGCACGCTTCTAAAATTTATTTTAATTACGTAACGTCGATTGTCGTTTACTACAATGTGTTGAACTACACTTTATGAGTCAGTGAGACCCTAGCCGTATATCATAAAAGTGACAGCGCGACAAGTACCCTGGAATAAATAAAAGCCTTCGGGGGGCCTAAGGGATTCGGAACATAGTTTCAGTGGATGTTTTGCACACATGTTTTCTGGTTCGGCGACATTTCCTAACTGTTTTGGACTTTTAGAGCACGCCATGGTACGTTATCACTACATATTATAAAACAAAGTCCTCCGCCGCGTCTGTCTGTCTGTCTGTTCGCGATAAACTCAAAAACTACTGCACCGATTTTCATTGCTGTTTTCACCAATGGATAGAGTGGTCCTCGAGGAAGGTTTTAGTATATAATAACCGACATCCACGCGGACGAAGCCGTGGGCATCAGCTGCTAGTATGAACTAAAAGTAAATGTTAGTTACTTAAACGACCCCCAATCCACCGCGTCGCATCCCATCGCCCGACCGCGCTATTACTTTGTTTTCGCTTAGTGGTCTTTCAGACTTTTTTTTGCTCGGCTCCTAACGGTCATAGCGTGATGTTAAATACCATAAAACCTTCCTCAAGAATAGGGCTATCAAATAGAAATAAGGATTTTTCAAATCCGACTGATAGTTCCAGAGATTAGCGTGTTCCAATAAACTCTTCAGTTGTTTTAAGAGTAGAATGAAGATAGAAGATAGACAGGCGGCATTTCCTCGTCCATTCTCAACTCTATGATAAAATATACACATAAAAAATCCATCATGTTATTTATATATATGTTCCTTTCATGCTGTTTGCTACAAAGGGTTTCATGATTGTGTAGGAAGGATTTTATTTCGAATTCTTCCTACTTTGAGAGGATATTTTATTTATCGCAACTATTCCAACAGTGTCAACTGAAGAATTCAGACCGTATATAATTTGGAGCACATTCCTTTTTCAAAGAGGCATATTAGATGTGGTGCAGGTAGGGCCGCCTCGTCGATGGGCCGGAGAGCGCCGCAGTGCGGCTGACCGCACCACGCGCCATCCCGAATGTTGCGCCGCTACACGACCTACCATGGGCCCTGAATTCTTTATGCACGACGCACACTTTGTGAAATTTGTATACATTTCTCCTCTTATAATTAGACACGCAGGAGGTGGAGTATAGTTTGAGTTGGTAATTTTTAATTTTTGTGTTCATGTTTTTTAGTTTTGCTGGCTGCTGCAAAGAATACAATTTAGAATTTCTAGTGTAAGTATAATTACCCGACTGCCCCAGAAGGAGGGTAATGTTTTTCGAGGGGATTTGTATGTATGTATGTATGTTTGTATGTATGTATGTCTGTTTCTTTGGCACGCTCTGTAGCCTAAACGGCTTGATAGATTTTAACATACGAGGTGTCATTAGGTTCGTCTTAATTGTGGGAGTGGCATAGGCTATATATTTTTTTTAAATTTCATCTGGAAACAAAAAAAAAGGGAGCGGATGTTTTCTTTTTTTAAATAAATTACAATATTGGTATCAAATAAAAGCTAAAAAGCTTGAAATAAAACAAATTATTTAAAAAACAAAAAACCTTTAAGTTATGCGTTTTTGCAGGCGGGTTTTTTTATTAAAACAAAACACATGATACCCTTTGCTTTTTCTGGATTTCGCCAAAATACTACATACCAGGCCTTTTCTTTCTGCTGAGAACGAGAATTGACATCGAATGCAGTTGACAGCGATGGGGATGAATACATTTTGATGTATCAGTAGAGTGATTTTATCATCAATTTATATTTAAGAGTTTTTACCTACCTACTCACCTACATCATAGTTGTACAAGATTAAATAGAGACTTGGCACCAAATGCCAAAGGTGGGTGGGTGGTTGGGTGATAGTGCAGTAGTCCTTTTTTTGTAGTTATCATATTCAAAATAGATAGGAACTACCCAATTGTAAGTTTAAACTTTTTATCAGGAACATTGTAACTGCGACTAATTCAATTAAAATGAATACTTGCTTCATGAGCCAGAATGTTTGAGCCAACTTCAAACAGATTAAATCAAAAGTTTCTAAATTTTTAATCTCAGCTTTGGAATTTTTTCGTCGAGAATTAATGAGTTTTTAATTGGGTGTGACGTTTTTCTGAAAGCAGTAGACAGTAAACATTTACTTTTTAATGTACCCTCTTAAATAATCAATTAGGCATTTAAATGTCGCCATAAGAGTGTGTAGGAAAATCTCTCACTTGTTAGGCTAACTTTACAGAAAAAGCAGTCTGGAAAATGTGCTCATTGGTATTACTTTATTTTTTTGCTATTTTTTAATTATATAATATATATATTAACTAGCTGCGCCCCGCGGTTTCACCCGCGTAAGTCTCGATCCCGTGGGAATATCGGGATGAAAATTACCCTATGAGTTAATCCAGGTTATAAACTATCTGTTTTCCAAATTTCATCCAAATCCATTCAGCCGTTTTTGCGTGATTGAGTAACAAACATCCAAACACACAAACTTTCACATTTATAATATTACTAGGATTATATATGAAATATAATATAACCATACATTTGTAATCATAAAATACATCTTAATTAGCAGTGGATTTCTATCAGGTAGGTAACTAATTCAGAAGCTTTCACATTCTTTAAACTGCCCATACATATTTTTTCCCTTAAGCAATCTTAGAAAAACATGTGCAACCATGTCAGTGACGTGTCACCGACTTATAAAGTAATCTGTGGTGACGTGTGACCCACGTCAGGGTGGAGGCTGGTGTTCTTCTTTGAACAAATACACTAACGATCAGGATTCTATTAACGGTCATTAATAAAAACTATACGAACTACGGCCCGTAGCTCGTACACGTTGCTGCACCGCGACTGAATTATTTACCCCATACGTGCCTTGTTTCAGTTAACGGTGGTTTAGTTGAAACACGGCGAGTAATCGCGAGGCAGCCACTCACAACTCAACACTTTGCAAGATAAATGATAAACGCGGTTTTAGTTTTTCGAACCGTTTATGGGGCGAGCACTTACTTTAATGGTTTTAGGGGAAAACGATGAGACAACGGAAAGGTTTCGTACGAACGTAGATAACAAACTTAAGATAATGTGCTGAGTGGAGCTGTGGAGCTGTGGAAGTGTGGAGCTGTGGAGCTACTCGTCAGCGGAGTGAGGTTTTACGGTTTACAAGCGGATATCGTGAAAATTTTATTGATAGCGTGGAGTAAGTGAATTTCCTTCTCGATGTAAGTAACTATGTCATGTTGGTACCATATGTATGTTGAGAAAGAAATATTTATCTCAGTCAGAAGTTGGGTAAAGCTTGGCAGTGTCATGCTTTGTGTGATAACATGAGGATGAATCTCTTAGGCCCTAGTGCACACACGTTTTTCTTATCGTGAAAAGGTAGTAGTGTAGTCACGGTCGTCATTTTTCATCGGTCATCGCTTTGGAAACTTGTTGACAGACACGCGGTCGCAGTATATAACGTATAAGCTCACACGATTTTTCTACATGCCGTGTAAAACGAGCCCCCGACGATGATGACGTGAATCAAACAACCAAAAACAAATGACCAACGCGTTTCGAAATTCGAATATAATAATTGGTTGGAGATCAAAACGAGCTCACAAACATGGAGGATGGTGGTGAAGCCGTAACAAATGTCCTCCATTTATTGTCTCCGCGGCTCCCTTTGGCACTAATGAGCCTGAGAATCACATTTTCAACCAAATCGTGGTAATTTCGATAAATGTACACAAATGTAGGCCTGTTTGAATATATTCGAGGGGAATTTGTCATGATGAATTGTTTTGTGTTTACTTTCGTTATTACAAACTCATTTGGTGGCTGAAACATATATAATGTAACTTCTGTGTGGGTGGATACTTAGCTAAGATCGATGCCTAGCCTTGTTTATTCATTATTTACTAACTTTTGCCCGCGACTTCGCCCGCTTATAGATCTGAAATTATCCCACGGGAACGTAGTACCGAGATAAAATATTCTATTTCCTAACCCAGGTCATGGTCTACCCATGTTGCAAATTTCATCCAAATCCATTCAGCGGTTTTAGCGTGAACGCGAAGCAAACAAACTCACTTTCGTAGAGGCGTACTTAATGACAAAGACATTTCTACCAGTCAAGTAGTAAGTATTTAATAGTAGTAGTCAATGTTACGTTACATTATTCTATCACCTAGTCAATAAAAAAAAAAAAATAGGTAATTATGTGAAATAATTACCTATCAATTTGTTTTCTTGGCCATCTACATCAACTCCCAAACAAATAAATTAACCATCTAGGTATTTGTATGCAGCAGGTACCAAACGCACGCCCGACCGAGCAATCACGAAAAATAATTGATCAAAATTAAAACGTTCCGATTGGCTACATATTTAAGTGAAGCATACATGATATTGAATGCTGCAATCACAACAAATTGCCGCATTCAATACAAAATAAATCCTGCTATTTTTATTTTAAAGTGTGAATTGAATGGTATAGGAGAGAGACAACGGAAACCACTGCTCGATACCAATTTAGCAGCTGCACATTTGTAGCTAGAGGATAAAAATTGAACGCGACATGTAACAAGCATTACCTACGTTAATATGAAATGCACTGCTTTTGTATTCTGATATAAATATTTTGCTGTTTTCGAGTGACGTGGGATTAAAAATAAATAAGCCATTGCTTTATAGAGGTACTACGAATGCTCTGTGTTGGTTTTATAATTAAAGTGTACATATAGCACGTACTGCTTAAACTACATATAGTTGAAAAGTTTAAGATGTACGTGACGATTGAGCTGAATTTGCTCCAATCACAAGTTGCTAAAATAATATATCAGTTTTCATTTTTATTTGGGAGGAGTAGATATAGATATCTGCACTTTGCCAATCACGGATCAATTGTATACTTAGATAAATACCTACTTTTGTTAGTGACGGTACTATTTCGATATTTAATATTGACATGTATGATTTTTATGTGTGATAAATGTGGGTACTGTAACAACAAGAAATGTTGAATGGTTTCATTATTTTAAGTGAACACTTTAGTTATTTAATTTTATGAAATCACAGCCATTGAATTCCACCCTCAGAGTGTACTGACAGAATAAAATATAAAATATCAAGTTGTTTCTGTGTAGCGGGCCGGAAACATAGAGTTGTGACAAAACTTTTAAGAACGCAATTAAAAATAAACGCCCGACAGGGTTCGAGCGTTCGTGACGCGCGCGCCGCTTTACATCACAAGCTTTTTCAATTTTAAAACGATATATTATACACTTTTAAAACGATGTCACATTTTAATGAATAATGTAGTTATGTACCCTTTTCCGAATTTTCTCGTGTACCTATCGGATTTAAACGTATGGAAATGTCACAAATTAAATTCTTATGCTTCAATTATCAAAGGTAACAGTGAATATCTTTGGATAACGGTGTTCATTTGTTAAATTTTTATTAACATGACCATTGCACACCTTTGTTTTCCAGGAAAAATCACTGATAAATCACAACAACGTATTTAAATACGACACAGTACACACCTCACATCACATCACACCAAAACACGAAAGTTTTTTGTTTTCTTTTTATTTGTGTTTTTTCTCATTTTACCGTTATGTTATTGTTTCTTTTTTTTGTTTTCACGATACGGAATCTTAGTGTGAGACCAGACCATGCAGTGTCGATTTTTGAACAATAAACTTTATATTATTTTGAAAACTCTCTTTAATTATTATGTTTTAGAATTACCGAATAAAAATCAAGAGATTTATTTATGGCTATAAAAGTAATCGCGCGTAGATAATTTATGGAGGAGTCACCGGCCTAACGATATAATTTAGAGCGACCTCCGTGACGCTTGATAAATGAAACTACAGAGCGGGGGAATTCGCTTTTGGACACATTTATTTTCTCAGACTGGGCACGCCCCCAGTACTCCTGTGTCTGAGTTATTGTTACAAAAACTAGGCCAACTAACGACCTCCAGGTACATTTCGACTCGTTTGAAGTTCAAGATAATTACTGTTTTGCATAGGAATTATTGTTTTGGGACCCCCCAAAACAATAATTTCTATTGATCATTATTTCCACGCTTAATTTTAGTGTCACCTATATCTGTGTACTTTTTACGTCAAATAAATAAATTCTTTATTCTAATTCTAATAGAACGAACGAAGTACCGATATCCGTACAAATTTCCACCCAACCAAAATACCGATAATTCAATATGAATATCGCATTCGTTACTGAATTTCATGAAAATTCTCCATCCAAAGGGACACACAAACACTGAATATCGTATTGCTTTTTATGCCAACTAGTTGATATCAATATGGTTCGCTGGAACCCATTAGCTCAAAGCGAAAAGTTTCCAGGAATAGTGTTATAACAGCCCACGTCACAGCTCTTTGTGCAGCTTCCCATTTAATCTCGTAGATACTCAATATTTACCATCTTCACTTTTCTCAGATCATTGAATAGTTACTAATTCTCGTCGAGTTTGCACGATCTGAACTTTCCAGGAGTTCATTCTGTTGTATGATTTCTAGTTTGAAGTTTGGAATGTTTTTTTTTTTCAGGTATAATATTTTCATTTGATGATCTTTACGTTATAAAAAGTAATTTTAACCCTGTGTTTTTTCTGTATGTCATATGAAAACTGCAGTCGCAGTTGTCGCAGTCGTCCTTTGAACACACTTACCATGTACGTAGATCGTATGTTTGATTCGACAGCGCGTAGCTAACCTTAGCATAATCAGCCTATAATGTTCCCATTGCTGGGACAGGCCTCCACTCTGTGAGACGGAGTGGACCGTAATCCACTACGCGGGCCCAGTGCGGGTTGGTAGATGTCACATGTCTTCGAATTTTTGGTTCTAAGACATTCCGGTTTCTTTTCCTTCACCGTTTGTGGAGCAGTGGTGGTGAAATAATTCACACAAAGTAAAGCGCCTGTCGGCAGGATTCGAACCTACGACCTAAAACTCATAAGACGCGGCCCAGGACCACTACTCTCAGCCAGCTAACCTTGCGTGTGCTTAATTACGATAATCAACACTACAATAGTAAGACAAGAAACAGTAGTTCGGGTTGAATGCCAGTCCAGTGCCGTAGTCAGGCAATTTGATATGAAGGCCGGTCCATTAGCCGCGAGCCGGTAAGCCGGCGGCTGACCGCGATGTAAATGTTGTCGATTTGTTCAGCACGCCGCTCTCCCGCCCACGATCCACTAAGCTAATGAGCCCCTTACAGAGGTAGTGGGATCATTTCTCTTACACCTAAAATCGGTTGATATTTAACAAAGTTTTTGTTTTCTCTCGATATCTTATCAACCTTACCTTCAGTCTATTGTATAAGGATGCCGAAGCCTTTATCTCCATTTCAGTAGAGATTGATATAGCACCTAAAAAATCAAGGGTACAATAAAAAACTCCCCATGAGTGACAGCACCAAGTACTTCTCCTGCGCATCCAGGACAGTTCGCTGCACTATAACCAGCTAACTGGCTAGAATTTTTATTTTAGTACATGGGTTGTGCCGCCACTAAAAAAGGAGTTAAATAAAATCCGTCCGTTCTGTATCTGAATCTATGCTTTATTGCAGTGCAACACGACGCCGAAGTCATCACTTCGTGTACAATAATTTTAAGTTATTTTAATAAAGATATGTATGTTTAAGTTAATGTATTTATCTATGGGCCTGAGTCGCCTGAAATAAATAAATAAATAAAAATAAAAATTACAATTCTACACTTTTCTTTCTTTTTGCATGTCCTAAACAAAATATGGACTGTACTAAACCACCAATTTTTTAATTAAATTCCGACGTGGTGTTTTTTGAATCAATTTACAGAAATAAATGTCAGTTATAATCAATAATGCATCATTTTAGTTTTGTTAATTGACGTCCCTCTGCAGGAGTTAATTACGGAACAACTCCAAATTTACTGTACCAATTCTATAATTCATTCCCATACATATTACCAAATAATAGGTCCGTAACAAACACATAATTTCGCAGTTCAGGATGGAGATAAGGAATGTAATACCTTCATAAATTTTCGAGGGCTTAAGATAGTGAAGAGATGTCCAAGAGAGAATAAAGCGAAACCTCATGTGGTTTTAAAACCTCTAGGGATGTTATCTGATGATATTTGGGCATGAGACGTGATCATAAAATAGATAGCGAGTAATAAAACTGGCCACCTTTGCGGGTACAGAATGAAAGTATTTGGCATAGATAGGTTCAATACATAATATTATCTTCGTGGCAAAATAATACAGCCACACGGATCATTCGAGGTTAAGCTACGCTTGCCACGGTCGGTTTGTAGATGGGTGACCATCCATTACATATCGAGTCCCTCCCGTACAACGGAAAGCACGTGAAGTCGTTGGTCCCGGTTGTCATTCGTACATGTTTGACAGTCGTTACATAGTTAGAAGCCCAAGACTGACAACCAGTCTTGCCAAGGGGTATCGTGTTATCCAGTAACTGGGTTGTGGAGGTTAGATAAGCAGTCGCTCCATGTAAAATACTGGTATTCAAGCCGACCTCAACATGTATAGTAGGGATAAGGCTAGGCATAGATTGAGTGATTTCATGACATTAGGAGTTGAACTTTTACCACTACATTATTTATTTATTAATAAAAAAAATCTCCCCGCCGCGTCTGCCTGTAGTTTTAATCCCGGTAGTACATTCCCGTGGGATATTTCCCTAATCCACGCGGGCGAAGCCGCGGGCAAAAACTAGTTCCATGTTTATGACCATCAATCATAACTTTACTATAATACTTACATATTACCGCCCTCCCATAAAATAAATACCTACCTTACTAGAGTTTTACAGCTTTAACAAATTAATCTACCATTATTAAACATTAATCTCATTTATTACTGTAAACAATAATTAAAACCACAAAGGGCTTATTATTTACCTGATTATATTTCAAGTGTAACGGAACTTTTTCTGTAGGTATTCAATTTCATCATTTCGCACAGCGACCTTGGATCGGTTCTAAAAACGAAATTATTTTTTACGGACAAAATGTTCAAGGCTTTTTACAAAAGGGTCGGCTCGTATATTACAATAAGGCGGGTCATTCGTAACAATTATAACCAAATTTTTATGTGTTCAGATATGTTGTAAACAATGTTTGTAAATACATACCTACTAGTTAAGGAACTGGCAGTAGGTACTACCTTGATGCAGTCAGAAAGTAAAAGTCCTTTTCCTTTTTAGTTTCTTAGCTTCAAAAGAATGGAATTAACTTTTTGAGGAAAAACAATGGAATTAATTTTCGTTTTCATATATTTCTTTCAAAACGAATTGTTTGAGACATTTTATTCTTATTAAAATGTCGAGGCATTTCGTGTTATCGAAAGTTCCTTCAATAATCAAAACAATTCTAAAACAATCGACACGAGATCGTGACACAATAACTACGAAGAGCAAGTCTTTACCACCTCTAAATGCATAATAATTGAACAATGCCATATGCATATTGAATAGTATAAGGTGTTGCATTGTGCTGGGCAGTCCGAGCGTGATTTCCTGACACGCTACACCGCATAGATATAAGTTTGTCAGTGGCGGTCTCTAGTGCATATATTCTTACATATTTCTATAGAACTTGTTAAATATAGGTACGACAGGATAAAACACACTTGGTCAATGACGTATAAGTACCTATGTGGCGGCATCTACATTGCCACATGCGAACTACGCATCACACTGACGTCACATAAAATCCTGCATCGCGCAAGCAGGAATTAACGCGCCACTAGCGTATATACAACGTCTCGACATCAATTGTCGGGCAGTAGCCCACCAGATACAACACCCGTGTGGTCGGAGGATCCTCCCATTGCTATAAAGGATGAGTGAACTTTGAACACCCTGTTCCTCATATCTCTAATGTCAATTATCAGGTAGGTACCTGGAAGGGTCTACTTCCTGATAAGATGAAGTGAGTTGAATGAAAAGAGCTTCCACAAACGATTTTTCAGTATGTACATATGTCCCATGCAAATTGGCAGTCAGCTCCGCTACACCCCGATTTCAAATTAATGGCGGCTCGGAACATGAGGCGAGTCGCTGCGCAGTAACGAATTCATGGGTCAGCGGGGGTGACGGGTGCGGTACTGCGCAGCGAATAGCGCACTTCCGAACCGCCATTAAGTTGGAATAAACCTGTAAATAAAGTTGGTAACCAGCTAGCCAGCTACTCAAGTGTTATAAAGGATTTATTAGGTAGGTATTACTTCGAATAGTTTAGTAGGCAGCTAATGCTGCTTTGATTACTAATTATGATAATATCAAATTCAATACTGCATTCAAAAAATTGTTTTTTATCGAAGTCAATTACAATTAAATTATCTAGTCAAAGACAAGTTGACTGTTTATTGTTCAACATGAAGATTGATAGGCTGTTATAACAAATAGTTTTATCATAACAGCTTTTTGTGTTACTCAGTTACCGGAGAAAACGGTAAATCGATTCCCAGTAACGGTAGTAATAAGTACCTGCGGTGGCAACAGATAGCAGATGCTGGAGAAAATATGTGGAACCACCGTTACCATTACCTACACTCGTAACTCGGTCCCCTCAGATATTGAATATTTTGTTGAACGGAAAATTGTATCGGTTTGTGCTGCATTGTTTGTGAATTTTTGATCCGTTATTGCGATCTATATTTAATAGAATTTGCAGTTACAGTCGGTTTTAGTTATTTATTGCGTTGGACGTGACTGCAAGTATGAAAATTCGATTCATGTGAATGTTTCGTTGCATCCATCGCACAATAGTGATTTAGAATGAAATGTATTTCTATCTTAGACATCACTGAGTTTTTTCTAACTAGCTTCTCCGCGCAACTTCGTCCGCGTGAAATTTCTTGTTTCTCGTACCCACCGCGTCGCATAGCATCGCCCGCCCGCGCTATTACTCCGTTTTCGCTCTGCCTTTTTTTGGTAGGGTCGTAGCGTGATGTTAAATAGCTTAGAACCTTCCTTAGAATAGGACTAGCAAAAATAAAAAGTTTTTTTCAAATCCGACTGATAGTTTCCAGACATTAGCGCGGTCAAATAAACAAAAAAGAAACTATTTATAGATATAAGTCTGAAATCGCCAATCCGCTTTTAGCAAGCTTTGTTTTAACGCCCGTGCCTTCTCTGTATGAGAAGAGGTCTTTGCCCAGTAGTGGGACAGTACCGGTTTTATTTTAATTTGAGCCCAAAGGTCAGTCAGTACATTGTACCTACCACTATCACCTAGGTACATTACACCTAGCAACATTGACGTAGAAGGATTATCCTTCTACGTCAATGCTGCCCAACTAGACACCCGTTTGTTGCCTTGCAGACCCATAAAACTTGTAAATAGCCCTGGCGTATTACATATGTATGTACCTGCCTATTGAACGAATCTGTAAATGTCCTGAGTAGCTATAAAATACTTGTAATGTAATTTTTCTTACACAGGCATGTAGTTGTTAGTCGTTTTTTGTTTGATTTTTATTATCACTGTTAAAAGGATTTGATGAAAGAAATTCAGTTCTAAGTAGTGCATAAGTTCTGCCTACACTTTAGTTGCAGATCGTAATAATTTAAGGAAGATTACATCACTCACTCAAAACTATAATTAGGTACATTAACGTGATTACCAATTCCACAAAACACAAATGGTACAATTCTGATTCGCGTCTTATATTAAAGCTGTCAAAACATTTGACCTTTGTAGAAAGCTAGAAAATGTGTGTCTTCTCCGTGTTACATAAAGCTCCGAGTATTTCAGGCCCTAGTGGCCTTAGTGTGTACTAAATATACCGACACCCCCCGGCCGTGACGTCAGAGCGCAGCCCCAACCCTTCAGGCTTGGCGGGACACATGCTGAGAAATGCATGCTCGGCTGATGTGAGATTGCATTGATTCTTGTAATAAAATGCAGTGTTTTGACACTGCTTTTATTTGCATTGAAATTGTAAGCTATTACCAATTTGGACAAGTACTCAAAAGGTCTCTTCCTAAATTTAGTTGAGATTTTCCCGAAAATAATACCTTTGAAGAAGATTTATTTTTGTATTATTATCTTGAAACTTCCAACTAAATTATTGAACTTTCACAAATTCCTATACAATTCTAAGTAGGTATATTTAATAAAAATAAAGCCTCGTTTCAATTTGTTCTTTTACAAGCATGCTCATTTTAATAGCTTCACGGAGCTATGAATAATATGCTACTGGTTAGCATAACACTTAGAATAGACTACATACACTGACCTTACAACTGATGTCCTTCAGAAAAGTCAGGTCCACATGTATCCGGCTCACATGTATGGAAAGATCCATGAATGTGAAAGTGTCAAAAGCAGTACCTACTTACCTTTTGTAAGGTCGTAACACGTGTGTAGTGTAGAGTTCCTGCCAGTCCCCGCGGGGAATAGAGTTGATGTAAAAATGTCGCACGTGTGTTCCAAACCTTACGGATGGAACATCTTTCACAGTTGTTATTTAACTAGCAAAATATCTGAAAACAAAAGAGAGCTCACAAAGGCTAGACTTTTTGTTAAAAAATCTATGCCCTTTGCTACAGTTTGAAACAAATAACACAATATCAAAATTAAAATGTTCATAGTGTTCTTTGTAGATAGCGAAATGGAGAAAAAAGAGTTTTAGATAAAGAATATACACTGAAAAAGATTAATTTGCAATTTGAAACGGGTAGATAGCGATATGCTGAACTAAAACTACTGTCATTTATTTATTTTGTAAATTGGAACATGGTTAGAAGACGTGGTTAAAATATTGCCAATGAATTAAACAGACTATAAAGTTAAGGTTGCGTGGATTCGTCAGGTACCTATTTCTGTAACAGACGGCAAAACGGAATTATTAATCCGTCCCCGTTCTCACAGCACCCTAAAGCAGCTATTCATAAAGAAAATGTTTTAAACTTCATCGTAGGAAATTCAAAATTCAAAGCAAATCGTGCTCTTGACAGCAATTGCGCCGTAAAAACGTTTAATACTAACTCTTGGTTCATAAAATCATCAAATGCGAACATACCGTACTCGACTCGATTACGCTCCTGTCGAGTGCTATTGAAAACGGATCGATTTTCACAGTAAAGACTCGATCCCTATCGAAAACACCGCCACCCTTATAGCGTTCCATATGCTACTACAGTACCTACAATATATAATTAGTCGAATTAATTTTACTGACGTAGCATAAGCGTTTTATACTGTCAGGGTTTGATAACACACTATTATTGTCACACGAGTCTTGTTCTGTGACTAACCGTCATATTTACCCAAAAACTGCTTTGAAAGACGTTATTATTAGAGCCTACTCAAGTGCCAAAATTAAAATATCATCTTATTTCTGTCCACCCGTGATGTGTTTTTAATCAAATCAGCATATCAAGAGGTTATTCAATCCAAAAGGGAGGGATCACACGAGAGTGTTTCATTAATATTAGGGTCCTAAATTACTTACCGGAGAAAAACCGACTCACAAATTAAACATGAAACTTGTACATGTTTTTCCCTATTACACGCCTCTCAGTAAGTAGGTATTCCCAAAAATGTGGAGCTGGCAACATACTCGGCTACATATAATTCGCAGAGCAAACAATCAATATTTACAAAAGCATTAGTTCTAGCCAACCGAGTGTAGCTTTAAGTAATTTTGTTTGAGCAAAGACTTTTTACTGCTTTATTACGACATTTTCGCTCTTTCCCTACCGCTGGGAGAATTAAAATTTTAATGGATTTTCAATGGCAGCAAGTGAAATAAAACCACCAGCACGGTGATTACACCGCCTCCGCTAGGAAAACAGTACGTACTGCCTGAACACTGCCAATTTAATTGCGGTATTAAGGAAATTAATTCAAAACAAATGCAAATTGTTTTCGAAAACAACCACTCCTTCAGCACGACGTAAATTGATATATTTATTTCACGTTAGTTATTCACTATTGCCGCTCTTGTGATTTTATTTGAGAACGATTGATCTCGGCAAAGCTTCTCAGAGAAATTCATTCAAATGAAACCTGGATACAATTCTATCAAAACCAATACCGTACCGTAGTCGGCAGCAATTTTATTCTTATTTAAATCAGCGCACTAGTAGGTAGGTACGCACTTTAGGGATTTACATATCGCATGATATGGAAAGCTCGATTTCATTCAGAAGTCGTTCATCGCTGAATTAATTGAAAGGATTATTTAAATATTTTCGACGACACGGTATTCAATCATGCACGTTTATTTATTACAGTACATTAATTAAAGCCCTTATTATGTGAAAAATTTATGTGCTTCGGAATTATTTTCGCAATTCGTTATGAAAAATGTATGTATAAGTCGTTATAATTCGTCTGAATTCAAAAGCGTACTTATCGTAAGGTAAATTCACGATAGCCGAACCGGAAGGTCTTATTTCACTCGTTTTAGTGCGGTGGGCTAACGGGCTGTGTTAGCAACGTCAACAAAAAGAAACAAACAAGATTGGGTTGTAATCACGTTCAATAGGTGAGTAATAGCATCGTGTGAAGTTGTTGATGCTCCTTGGAGGCTCGACCCACGTCGCCGGCGACCATCTTACTGACTTTTTATTGACTATCGTATAATATTGATGGATTCCGAAACGAGTTTTGAATTAGATTTAGTCGGTATAAAGTCCACAAAACTAAGCCTAACAAAGGGAAGAAAAATAGGAGTTGTTCGAAAGAATATCTTGCCCGGGCGGTGCGGTGACTCGGTGTCTGAGCGTTTCCCTAAAGCAATTTGTTTTTTTTTGTTATGAATAAAGTAGCAGCTCATGTTTTAATCTAAAATTAACACGTTTGGAGCGTGATTTACGTGGGTTAAGTTATATTGTTTAGGTTATTTTAGTAACGTTTTCTAAAAGCGGCTTACCGTTTCTCATTCAATGTTTTCCAAACTTTATTACTAGACTCAGCTTCAAACGTTTCCAATACAGGCTATAGTAATACCTCTTGAGGTTTTGTTTCTCCCTAAAGAAAATAACAAATAAAATCTCCACTGCGGCGTAGCCTACGTTTTTTCAAATAAACATTTTACCTTAAAAAAAACGCATTTTAAATGAGCGCTATAATTGCACAAAGAGCCGAGTGCTGCAAATATCCTTAAATATATGGCGCGGGTGTCAGCACAGTGCAGGCTCTGCGGTTCAGATTTAAGCGCAACCGAGCGGAAGGAATGCAGACGAATGATATTCCTTAACAGCCGAGCACGGGATTAAGAAAGCTCCAAGAGACATATATTCCTGCACGAGTCACGGAATCACCAATTAAGTCGGCAGGAATTTAGTAATTAATGTGCCTCTGCAATCTTTTCAACAATATTTTGGCTGTTGTACTTACAGGACTTACGAAATACCGGGTATGCAGCAGTGGAATCGAGGCATTTTATAAATGGGGTGGAGGCTTTAAACGTCTGTGGTCGGTAGCGAATGGTTGCCACACATACTCGCACTTGCGGAATTGTACCTAATTAGTTGTCGGTTGCTGCCGTACTAGCAAGATTAAGTACCAATAAGTACCGTGGAGCGGTAGTAGGTATAGGCGAATTGATTTATGTCATTAATTGGATCTACTTAAGTTTTCACACTTGATTGGTGTAATTAATTGGGTCTAAGTTTCCAGACCCACTTTTGCTAATGAAGATCATCTCATCTACCTATCCTTTTCCTAACTATGTTGGGTCGGCTTCCAGTCTAACCGGATGCAGCTGACTACCAGTATTTTACATGGAGCGACTGCCTATCTGACCTTCACAACCCAGTAACTGGGTAATACCCCTTGGTAAGGGTGGTTGTCAGACTTTCGGGCTTCTGAGGACCCGCAACGACTGTCAAAGATCCACAAATTACAGCCGAAACCAACGGCTTAACGTGCTTTCCGAAGCACAGATAGTCACCCATCCACTGACCAACCCTGCCAAGCGTAGCTTAACCTGATGGATCGACCCGTGCGGCTGTTATTACGTAGCCACGAGCTCCTCCTACTAATGGAGATAAGTCGAAAAATCCTGCTAATTATAAAGCTCATTACCTAAGCTCAGTTCAGGTAGGCGTTGTTTGTATATATAAAATAGATTATGTACACTGTCTTGTCTATACAATACCTACGCATATTATGTATAGTATAGCGGGGTCTTAATCGAGAGGGTTCGTTCTGTCTGTCCTTTGTTTATGTTGACGTTAAAGAATATTGGATCTTCTGAAAATGCGATCAAATACAAATATTGGCGATCAACATATTATACTATGCAGTGCTATCATTCAAGATGAAAATGCTTCAGTTTATGTTGATCCATTGGAGTGTTTGAAACCTTATGTAAGCATATTATTCATATGGGTTTTATTGCAGGAGTTTGACTGAAGGATTCTTTCAGGTTATGAGTTTTTTACCTTTAAACAATGAGATTTTCTTATCTATACACTTATATTATAAAGAGATACCTACTTATAATGTGTTATTTTGTATGTAGGAGGCAATCTTTGAAACTACTCAAGCGATTTCAAAAATTCTTTTAATCATAGAAAGCTTCGCTATTGCCGAGTGCCATAGGATATGTTTTATGTTAAAACACGCGGACGAAGTCGCGGGCTAAAGTAGTAGTAGGGTATTCGTTTTGCTTTCTACTTGTGTTTGTCCAACTTGTTGAACAAATTATCCCGTAAAACGAGTAAGCAGGAACCTAGTTGGAAAATAAAATCATTTTTTTTTTCTATTTATATGTTTATAGATAGAACTGAAACTTGCGCCGCGCAAAGCTAGAAGAAAATTCACCTCAATGCATCCGTTAAAGTGGAAACCTTTTTAATCCCTTACAAAAAAAAAAACTTATTATAACAGTTAAATCAGTTGACGGCTAATAAAACAACAACATGAAAACTTTCCGAGTTTATAACAAAAAGTTATTCAGCCGTCTTAAATACGGGTAGGTAAATAAAAGTACGCGAACAAACGCCCGACAACGCAGTGGATTGCGCGTTAGAACCAAATAAAATATTAAAGGAGAGTGGGAATCCCGGTAACCTCACAAAGTAGGCACCCTCTCAAGAGTGTTTCTTCCTATTGAATAGCTTCCCGTAGATATATGTACATTCATATTTAGATCTTTCATCTACAGAGGCCTCCTTGTGAAAGCTGTATCAATATTTAATCCTGATGATGCAATAACTCTTGCGTTGTCTTTAGATCGACTTTGAAAACTTTATTAGGCAGAAAATGTGTAAATTCCTACTTGTTGTATACCATTGTTTACTTTGAAGGTTTTTTTAGATGGTTTGTGAAGATAGAGTTAGTTATAGCAGTACCGTGTACCGAAATTAATAATTTTCTGCGTCAAAACATACTAGGCAATATAAACATAATACAATTCTTATATTGGTCAGAAACATCGTTAATGTAAATTGTGTAGATTTAAGCTATGTTTACCAATTTACCAAAGGCTACATTTCATTGTTCAATATTCAGACCAGGATTACCGTTATCTGTTCGTTCGTTCAAAGGTCACGGGTATACCAGATTTTTATTCAAACAAACGTGCCTACATAACATCATCTATGCATATCCTTTGTTAGGCAGACAAAGCATGTAGATCACCAGTCGCTCAGAGGTCTACAGTAAAATATTCTTACCTATTCAAGTGCCATAGATCTTTATTCAAAGTTTTGAAATATCTCCCACTTTCCTTTCTGCGAGTGTCGGTACCATAGAACCCTATTTAATCGTGATATGTTAATCTTTTTTCCCTCCGTCCTTTTTTTCGTTTGCTCCCAACGTTTCGTTTTGTATATCTCTCGTTTTTTCCTCTCCTATATATTTTACGATATGTTTCAGCTTTCGGAGCATGCGCTTCCTCATTTAATTTAATACAAATCTTTACCTTACCCATAAACACTCGTGTGAATGACTTCTCTCCTTCCATCCTGTGTTTGGGATGCGGGAATCCTTATATATATTCCGGTTTGTGAGAAATAAAAAGCAGGAATCGTATTATCATAATCTTTTTATTAACAATAAAATGAATCATGTGCGATACATAATTGAATTTCCAATTTAAGATGCACAAGCCTGGTTACTGCAAAACTACTGAACCGCGTTTCGATTTACATCCAAATAATACGGTCACCGCATTAGAACATGTCTGCTTCGTGTGAAGGTAAAGAATTAGCACTTATAATAATTATTACAAAAGGAATCGGTTCGAGCTGGTGTCGCGAGCGAGCGATGCCGCCCGCCAGCAGATCTCACAGGACACTCGTAACAGGACACTCTACTAGATATTATGATAAAAAGCACTTTCGTTTTTCGTTAAATATAGGTATTCAATTGCATAATGCATCTCTCTTACCATTTTATAATCGAGAAATATGTAAGAAGAAAAATTTATGGAATATAATAACAATAAATAAATATTTTATTTACAGTTTAAAAATTTTATCGCCTATCTATTATATTCTTCGGGCGTTTAGGAAATAAACAGTACGACTCGAACTAACTAATAAGTGATCGACGCATGAACTGAACCTGACAAGACGAGCGGCAGTTCACCCTACAGCGTGTTACATAAACATGAGACGAGCACGAGCACGGCACGAGCACGGCACGAGCACGAGCACGAGCACGGCACAAGCACGGCACGAGCACGAGCACGGCACGAGCACAAGCACGGCACGAGCACGTGTGTGTGTACTGTGAACACAAACAGAGAGCCTACAACAACGCCACGCTCCTTACCTTCAACAATACACATCGGGTAACTTTTGCTTTCAAAACAAACGGTTATCAATGAAAACAGCTTACAAACACGTATCATAGATATTAGAATAATTATTTACAATTTACTTAGAGCTGAGTTAAGTTAGTTTGTTCTCATATTTTTGGTACCACTTTATATTGTGTACTGGTCTATTTCAAAACGCATATCCAAAGTAATTACTGAAATACATAATTATTATTGTAAAAGCTTCAACAATAAAATTCATTTATGTAGACACATCGATGGTACATAACGACGTCATCATAACCAATACAGTAAATAGAAAGAATACAAGTACAAAACATTGTTAGTCGATTGTCAATATCATTACATTAAAACTTTGTATGTACTTAAATCTTATTTGGCAGTATTGATCTTATATTACCAAAACTGATGTTATTACCAGTTATATGCTACTTCTCTTATTTCATAGGTATTAAATCCATTTTATATAACAAATTACAACATACTATGGTCGTTTTATGTTCTTAAAACTGACAAAACTGCTTCAGAATGTAATAATATTATTCCGCGAATATACATAGATTATACCAAATTTAGTGACGAATGAACTATTCCCTAGACTGTTACGATATACCAAAGATCAGGTTAATTGAAACATAACACTTAAAATGGGTCAATGATCAAGTCTTCCGGGATTTTTATAATAATTAAAGCTCAAATTTAATGGATAAGAAACCATCCATTACATTTTCTATTTATGAGTTAACACAAAAATCTTATCCATAGCACATTCACTTTGGCCTAATTTGGCACACAGTATCAGTTATTGATTATACGATACACAATAACATTGTACACAAACTTCCGAACTCTACAAGGAAAACATTTCGCCATTACTAGATAGCATTGCGGAAACAGACAGAATCACGATATTGAACATGAATCATTAGAGAAACTCAGTGGTTAGATCGTATAGACATAGTTCATTACACAGAGCTTACAACGGTCACTAGTGAAGGAACAGAAGTACTCGCACTGCACACGCAGGACGCAGCAACACAACGAAACGGTACAACCGCGCGCACGCACTTCACGCACACTTACACCTCGATACCTTAACGATATTTAAGATAATATTGTCTCGGCAAAATCTCACTCCACGACACTCGTCAAATATCAGCGAGTCGTATATACTACGTATATATAAATTTGATAAAGTTAATTCGTATTTAAATATTCCATAATTATATTTATTCATAAAAACACTAATTCATCGTACTTTCGAAGTTCACAAGGTCACAAGAGGAGGCGGGTGGGGTGGGGTCGGGGTTAGGGGGTGGGATATACATTGGTCAGTTTTTTAGTAGACGGCGGCGAGATGCAACGTCTGCACGGGCAGCAGGCGCGCTCGCTCAGGCGAGGCGCGCTGTTAAATGATGCTCTCGCGGTTCCGCTCGTTCTCCTCCAAGGAACTCACTGAGCTGCCACCGCAGATCTGCATCTCTATTTCTTGCAGCCTGGACACACATACATTAGTTTCAAGTCAATAAGCAGCCTCGCTCAACTAGAGTAGGTGCTACTACTAACATTGCTATACTTCCATTGCACTTACCTCTGATCCACTTCCCACTGCTGCTGACTAAGTTTAGCAGACATGGCGGCATTCTCTGTCTCGACGGTGTACAGTCGCTCACGCAGACGCTTGATCTCGCACTCGAGCACGTCGTGCGAGTCGAGCATGACGCGCGGCGCCGCGGCCACGCTGCCGCCGCCCGCGCCGCTGCTGCGCGCGCTCGACGCGCACGACGCAACCGGCGATGCTACACGTAGGGGGCTTACTGACGAACTGTCACATATACAGAACATTATTACAATAGAAATAGCTTTCACAACAATCAGGACATTAAACAGGGTACTTTTGCATTGTTGAATAGTCTGTTAATTGTTCGGCCCAAAGCATTCGATATGGTTGATAACGGCTCGCTCTACCACAAAGTTAGAGCATTATATATTTTAAACGCGATTCTTGGTTAAGTTCATGGTGCAAGTCATAATTCGGAAATCGGTTCTATCATAATTCATTTAGTTTGTAGTTTTAGGCCCAATACCAAACCAGGTAGTCGGTAGTCTCGCAAGGGTCCTACCTCAGGCCAGCTTTTGTTCTAGCTATTCATAACACATTTTAAATAGTATTTTGTTAGAGTTTTTTCAGGGGGACAAGACAATTATATTGAATAGACCACAGCACCTATAAATCTGGTCCCGGTAGGAAGGCGGGTGTGAGAGATGTGGGGGCGGCAGCAAGGGCGCGGGCGGCAGGTTCATGTCCTCGATGGGCACGCGTCCGCTCGTCTCCACCAGTCCGGGCGTCGACTGGCAACGACCCATAGCCACTACAACACAATCACACATTAAAACCTATGAACATCCGTACGCCAGGAGTAAGTAAAATGCAGAATACTAACACAAATGTTAACTCGGTCAATGTTCAATATAACACAAAAGGGATGTAACAGGAAGCAATAATTCACCATGTCCGTACAAGCAATAAAGGCTTGTTTTAGGAAACAATCTATTGATTCGGAAAATGTTCAGCTTCATCAAACGCACATTTATTATCGTGAATTATGTACTAGCCTGGGGGAGGCCTATGTCCAGCAGTGGACGTCTTTCGGCTGAAATGATGATGATGATGTACTAGCCAAACGGTACCTTTTTCTAGAGGCGCTTTCTTATATTTTTCGAGTCTCTTGACGGCGATGGCCTCAAGGCGCACCCTGGCGGCAGGATACTCCTTGAGCACGTCCCACATGTCCTTCTTGCTGAGCACGAACAGGTCCGAGTAACCCACAGATCGCACCGATGCTGTCCGGCGGTTGCCTGTCGACGTGTCATCCACACACTCCATGCCAACCGGCGTCCGGTCCCCCCCCTTATGAGCTGTTCTGGTCCCTCATTCCACACGACACACACATAGACAGAACAGGTCATAAGAAACACCAGACCAGGACAACCGATATTGGTGGCAGGGAAAACATGACAAGAGAAGTTCAGTCACAGGTTCAAGAACTAAAAATAAAGCATGTTTAGTAAAAAGATCGAAAACTACCTTGAAATTTAGACAACACGAAGGGTAGGTAAACGGATCCGGAGTCACATCGCGTTCACAATTTCAAAAATAATAACTGACCGTAAAAAAATTATAAGAAGCCATCTCTCTAGGGTTCTTATTGTGCTCCATTACCAAGACAAAGCTTTAAAATACAAAAACTCTTACATACGAATGCTAAATATTAATAAAACCAGTAGATATATGAAATCCGTAAAAGAACTAAGCAGTTCTACAAGTCAGATTGCATAGGATATCGAAGTTAGAAAAAAAAGAATTTTGGAAACCGATAGTAGGTATGATAATAAGATCGTACGCAGGTGACACTTAATAATATTGGGGGATCATGCACCAAGAAGTCACGCCAAGTATATGAGGTAATTGGGGAGGATGCAAAGCGATCGGGGACACTGCCTTCAATACAACCAAAGGAGATGTTACTAAGATGCAAATAAACCACATGACACAAGACGCTACAAATCCTTGATGAGGATCTAAGATGAAGCCATTGAAGTCCGATTCGAAACAAATAAAAGTAGTTAAGCTTACCGCACAACAATATCTCTTCTTTTGAAGTATGTATCAATATGAAAAGGAATATTTTAAGAGCATATAAAAAAACTGAAATCATATCTAAAATGCGTAATTGTAAATTAATTTAAATTTTAAAGCATTCCCTAATACAATTGACACGAACTAGTTAGCGCTAGTCGGGTGCGTCATAGCGTGTCAGGCGTCAAGTGACGTTAGTGTGCGAGTAGGCGCAGCCGACAGCGGTAACAGTCGTCACAATGATGTCCCAGAACCTGTTGGTAGCGTCGCGGCCGCTCCCTCGGCCTGAGTGCAGCGTCTCCTCGAAACGTTTGCTTTTCAAAACTTTCAAGAATACAGAGTAGTGTAATAATGGCGTGGCGTCTCGGGCCCTGGCGATATTTACCAAGTTGTTTACCTGCCGTGCCCATGTTCAGAATGGAAATTTCGCCAAAATAAGAACCAGCCTTGAGTGTTGCAAGCACGGTCTTCCCGTTGTCTCCTACCACCTGGAGTTTGCCTCGGTTCACTATGTACATTTCCTTCCCGACTTCGCCTAGGGAAAATATAATATCAATTTTTAACAGCATACCCGGAAATATTTTCGTTTTATTTTGTTTCCTCTTTTGGGAGGTAAAATTTAAAGTATGAAGCTCAAAAGCAAAACGTACCTTTTCTACAAATGTAGTCGCCTGGCGAGAACAGGACCGGTCGAAGCCGTAGAACTAACTCACACAAAAAGCCCGCCTCCGTGTTTTGAAAGATTTCCACCCTGCGAAAATATTCAAATTTAACTTTTTTGTAATGATCGCAAAGTTTAATGTTTGTAATAATCGACAAGTTCGTGTACCTAAATAATATTTTGTTAAAACATGTTTTGCAATTATATCCAATTAATGTTGTGAATACAGGTGACACATTAAACATTACGAGTACAGGTACTCTAAAACGTTCGTAAACAGAATTCAGCTGAAAACCAGAAAAGCACAGAAGAGCCATTTGGCGACAAAAATTTACGGATCGTATAAACGAACACTTATGCATAATTCATGGACGTAAAAAGCGAATGTTTCTCTTTTTAATTATACAACACGGGATATTAAGCTTGAACAGTTACGCTGCATAAATGTTGGTGAGATGGGCACATTATCTACGACAATTCATACAGAATCGACTTTTGAAAAGATTCGACAACTCGCTAATTGAATTAAGAATCACCATTACCAGATGGAATTGAACTTAATAAAATTAAATGGCCTGAACCCTAACTCAAACTAAAAGCAAATTAAATTAAAGGCTAAGACATTTGGGCGCCCAACTAATTTGCTCGATAGTGACAAGTTCATTATCCTTCGAGTTGAGTTGCGACAATCCTTTGTCCTTGTCACGACCAACATCAACTTTTATAATGTCTATTAGAACAGCCCCCAAAATTGTCTCAATAAGATTGTCGAATTTCAGAGATCAAAGTACTTATTTAATTTTTTTTAACCGTCCTTTTAGCATTTGTAATCTACCCCTGATTCAAAGTATTCAGTTGAGCAACCCTCAGCATTTATTCGTTTATGTTTATACATTACATTTGTGCCTCGAATACGCTAAGGAATACTAATCGCCTTCATTCCTGCAAACGACATGGGATCTAACAGTTTGCCGCTGAACGCTAATAATTTGAACCAAAATAAAAGTTTGGTAAACTTTTCCCATTTATACTAAATATGCTAATGTCTACCTTTTTGTAGGTAGTCAGCTATTTTGAGACCTTGCTAAAGCTGTTTCTATACCTGCATTATCCTTGATGCCCTTCCCAACTGTATAGGTTTCTTCTTCCAGTCTAACCGGATGCAGCTAAATATCAGTGTTTTACATGGAGCAACTGCCTATCTGACCTCCACAACCCAGTTACTGGATAACACGATACCCCGTGGTAAGACCGGCTGTCAAACATTTTAGTAGGTAAAAAAATCGATTCTTGAGTACGAGTGGGTAGTATATTTATGATTTCTGATAGACAATATTTGGTATCATATTTCTATCTGATGCAGTAAAAGGAGCTGCTGGTATCGACCTAAGAAGTGTAATAAGGAACGAAAAGTTACCTCTTCAATGTATCTAGGTGTACATTGATAGCTATTTCAGCCTTGAGCTTGTCAGGCAGACAGGAGACGGCCTTCTCTTCGTCGGAGCACTTCTGGGTTAGCCACAAGTAATCAAACCACTTGATCACCTTCACCTGCAAGTGAGTGGGCACCCGCCGCATGCGCATGTACGTCTTCACGCCGTCGAGTTTAGCTATAAAAATTGAATTAATTGACAAAGTTTTCACTTTTTAGTCTTTGCACAGAAAAGGCAACAAATGATCAACCGAAGTAATAATAGATTGATGATAATTGTTTTCGTATCAACCAATTCAGAAGGTACGAAAATGGTCATGGACAAGGTCTTAAAGATGCCACTACTGTATAATACTATCTAAGTAGCATAAATATCTTGTTGCATCAGAAGGGCAATGGCTTAGGTAACAAAGACCCGCTTTCGTGATATTAAGAAGAGATTACTCAAGTAGAGGCTAGAGTGTTCAAAACAAAATTTCAATTTCTAAAAGATAATATTATTCATCAACTTGTCACAAAGTTTCGCAGCGACAAAATGAATTTATACTGTTTTGTAGATCGCACTTAATCTCACCTGTCGCCGTCCGGGAACTAGGGTTAGTTAAGCTAAGTGGAGCGCCTAGTATGTCAAGTGCTAACTTAATGTTAGCAAGAAATAATTGCAATCTCAAGTTTACTAAAACCGTTTAACCCGGTTGCCATGTCTGCCCTGAGATAACAGGCTTAGTTCAGAACAAACACACAATAACGGCGTGTAATGTGAGCATTCAGTTTACGTACATAGCTATGCTTGTATATAATACCTGTGCGATATATTACCCTAGTTTACATCCCAGTACACGACATTACAATTTTAATGGGTATCGATCAGTTAAGACGTGATTGTGCGGTAAAGTGATATATTTCATTCCGTGTCCCCGAGGAGTACCTATACAACCTCAGTAAAAAGGGGTCTGTCGTCCGTGACGCAAGTTTCCTCTGTATATTCTACACATAAAAGTTTATTTGACATGTGTTATGCTAAGAAGTAGTTAAAAAGAAATAAAAAGTACACAAAAAAGCGCTCTACATTCGCAATATTTGCATTCATAAAATGCTCAGTAAGACTCCGCAAATGAAATCATATATGCTACGCCGAGCCCAAATGAAAATTAATTTACACTGATACAGAACGTGTGGTTTTGTGTTCCGTCTGCGAATGTAAAATATTTGGTCTCAAAGCGTCCAATTGTAGTCAATATGTACAAAGGCTGTGGAACTCAATTAAATAGAACCATATATATGAACTAATGCAACAAAATTTATACAGTCGAGAACTCATTACAAAGAAGCAAATCCAAGCATAAAGGTGAGCGTGAACAAAGAGCTGCACCTAATCACTGGCTTCAGTAACAAGTGGCTCTAAGTGTTCGGAATAAGTTAGCACTAATCGCCACTTATTGGAAAATCGAACGCTTGAACTATTACGATATTAAATTTTAGTATTCAACGTGTTCTCGAACTTTATGATAGGTTTTACACGTAACTTTGATATAGGTTTTGTCACGTAAGCAAAGCGTATCGGAGCGAGGTGCGAAGTGCTCAACTTCATTCAATGACTAGAGCACGCTGGAGGGCGGACGATAAAGTGCAGTGCGCTGCAGGTCGCCAGTTACTCATAAAACTAGTACTGAAAGTTCCCTAGCATTCTTTTATCTCGGGATTATTTTATCGCTCGTTTCGAAGACAAAAATAAACAAAGAACATCATATAACTTTTGGCATGACTCTCATATCCTAATTTATAGCGAGTCGTTCCGCAAATATTGCAACAGCCAGTTATTCGGTTTTTTGTGTAACGGATGGTAAGCCAATTTCACTGTCTGTGGATTGTTTTAGCTCATTTTGTGAATAGAGCTTAGTAGACCACACATTATGTACGATAAAATAAGACAAATCTTAACTTTAAATGTAGTAAGATGTTATAAGTGAAGCGTGTTTCTAAAATACATATTTCGATCTTTTTCTCTAATTAGGATGATTTAAAACTCTCTAAAGATCATTTTGTTTTTAATTACTATATTCTATGCTCACCAATAGTCCTAGGGTTAGTGCGTCGTACATTACTTAATAGCTTGAACGTCCCTCAAACTCGGCAAGCGCTCCACTACGAAATACAATTATTGTAATATTTAAACGCAAATGAATGTTTTCCAACTGACGTGGCAGGGTAACATGGGCGCCTAAGTCTAGGCTTTCATTTGTGACATATAATTTATGCAAGTAGACAACGCACCATATGAGATCAGTTTAGACATATCGAAGATCGCTGCCTCGGCGTGCTGCGTACGTAAAGTAAGAAAACTTCATACTGATTGAAATCATAACTTTTAGGGTTGATGTAGATCGCGATCGGAAGATGGATGGCTACGTCGTTCTTATACTACTGCACCTCTACTCAACACACAACTCATTTTGAGAGAGGAGTTTTAAACTGAGATCACGCGTACTCATGTTGAACTCAGATACAAAGGGCTGATTGTTTGCTAAGTAGCGTCAACAATAAACATTTCGTCACAAAAACAAGTCAACAGTGTACCCTTTGCCGAGCAGTATAACGGTACACGCGATGTTATTAGTGTGCCGACATTTGGAGTAATTTAATCTTGCTCAAACACGGTACGGGGACGGCGGAGTGCGGTCGCAAATGTGTGCGGGGCTGAGTCAACCGCCCACTCGCCGCCGCCGCATCGCACAGCGCAACGCAGCGCAGCGCCGCGCCGCATAGCCCAACGGAAATAAGCCACGTGCACGACCAGCCACGCTACATTAGTTACGTTAGAACAAACTTTTTGGGAAACGACAGAAATAAGTCTTGTTTATTTAGTAAAGCATTAAATATTATTGTCGAGGTTTCCGTGTTTACGTAGAGCAAAATACGTCAGCTGGAAAGAACCTCCCAGAGGCTCTATATAAATTAACGAAACCTCTTCCTCAATTGGTATGAGAAAATTATGGCCCGTTTCTGCTTCTATATTTTAATGAAGACACATTTCTGTTGAATTTAGGCACAGTTTATTTGTAACTTGGTGGCATAACAACCATATTCTTATTATGTTTTCCGTAATATCTCGTACTAACAGGATAAACTTGAATCACTTTCCGAAATTATTTGTAACGTTATAGGTACACGCAGCAACAATGCAAAGTCTGAAAGTCAAACGAAGCTAGTCGGGACCCGGAGCGCTGACTGCGTACACAATTTGAGGACAGGCCGCGTCCAGCAATTTGAATATAAACTAGATACTTACTGTAGGAGCGACTGCACCGATTGTTTACATTGCGCCCGCCTGCTCGACAATTTCTAACTCCCTATTGAACTCGGAGAACACTCCACGGAATATTCGAACGTACTCATTAACCGAATGACGTAGAATGTAAACTAATCAGGCCTTCATAAGTATTCGTCGTTTGTTCATGCTCAATACTCTTTTATAAGAGCTGCAGACCAATCTATCAATAAGGACAAGGTGCATTAACCATGAAAACAACTTACGTGAGTCGAAACATTACTAACTAAAATCCGAGCTAAGAGTTAGAAACCCGCGTGTACTAAGTTAATAAACTTGATATTGTGTATGTGGATTTGCCCAGATTGCAAGTAGGCATTTTGCACCGGACGTGTGAGCGTATCACGAAGAAGCTAGTATTTCATTAGACGGGTAAGCGACCGGCGGCGGCGGCGCGCAAGTTATTTAACTTGTGAATACTACCTAGCGTTTTAGGGTTAATGAAATTGGCTTAACAGATTGAATACTCCACGGAGTGTGGGGCTTTCTACCTAAATTATTACTATGTTTAAGTAATGTAAACTTTGATATTTAGTTAATTTTGTAGAATTGTTTTGCTGCTACTAATTCGATATAAGTTTTTGTGGGCATCCTAATCTTGCAAAGGTTTACTTTGTTCAAGAAACGTATTTTCTTTATATTCTGATACTTCACCTGGACTACGAATATGGTGTTCATGCCATACGTAACTAGAAGATGTAGTACTGCCTTGCAACACTGCAAAGTGGTTGTGACCAGCGGCGAGTGTGGTGGAGTAGATCAATTATTGTCAAATTGTTAGGCCAGGGCGGGCGCTGGGCGATGGGGTGCGATGGGGCGCGATGGGTCGCGATGGGGCGCGCGGTGGCAGCACGGATCGATGTCGGGCGGCCGCGCGCTCGACGACGCGCTCTCCCGGCGGGATGGGGCGCGGCGCCCGACTTTCGCCGAGCTATTTATAGCATTCAAGCCGCTGACCTATTTCGCTGCAGCGCCGCCGAGGAAGGTCACGGATTCAGCCTGCTCTCTGCCGTCGCGGCGCCATTGTCTTTTCAACCGAGCTGCAGCGCTAATTAAAGTTGTTGACACTTTGCCGCTCCTCTCTGTTTAAAATGCTAGACTTATCCATTCTACGAATTGATTACGTACGTACGTCTATTTTACTAATTTAACGAGTTTTTAACTAGATTTTTTTGCGAACGTCAAAGAGAAACGTTTTGATAGGAGTACTATGAGTCGGAACTTTTGTTCAGAGCTTTCGTTTGTAAGTTTGCTGAACATATCGAGCAGACGGTTGTTCGTGAAATCGACTTTGACGTAAGGTCGAGGAGCGAGTGAGGCTGGGTGTCGGGAGCACGTACGGCGCGGTGCGCGGGGGCGCGTGCCGGCACGTCTACCTGCTTAGTACGCTAATGTGACAGCCGCGCCGCGCCGTGCCGCGTGCCGCCGTGCAGCCTCCTTGGCCCACAACCGACCAAGCTCTTTGAACCTTCACACGTGCGCATGATATATCGTGTTAACCATATAATGCATCACAGAAAATGAGAACTTTGCAAAGCTTGTCTACGGGAACGTTTTATTATTGAATAACCCTTCTTACATGGTAATCGGCTTACCTCAAACGTTTTTCATATTACATACCTAAATTGTCTGCGTCAGATCCGGACTGAGGAATGCTTACGTCTGAGATAAGTGTGGGAGTAACGAGATATGTATGAGTGGAGCCTACAGTAAAAGGAACCTTGAACTGTGCCGACCTATGACAAACATTCCCAAGTGGAACCATAATAACATAATGACGGGCAAATAAAAAAATATTGAGCAAATTACATTCCAATATTTCCTACAAAAGCGAAAGAAGATTAGATACTCGTATTAAATCAAGTAATCACGAACGTATTGACTATGAAAATCTGATTGAAAAAATGACATTAAGCGGATAATACCTACAGTATAGTATTCAACGTTTCTATGAATACTTTACCTCGGCTTTGGTCGGAATTGTGTCTTTGACATTCAGAGCTTTCATCACGGCACATATAAAGAGAGCTTATTTAGTGAAGCTAGAGAAACACGTCAATATACGGACCGCAGGTTTATCTTGTTGTGGAGAATATAATATATATATAAATAAATATATACGTGTTTATAAAGATAAATCAATTGTACCTTAGCTTTAAGCCATTACATATACCTAATATAGGTATAAAGGTGTTACAATGGCAAGCTATCTAGCAATACAAGCTGGAATGCAAATAAAGATATGAATATTATTAAATTGTTTAAGCCCAGTGTAGGCCATGTTGATTGCGGCATCAATAGCATTCTTTACGTCATCTAAGGTGCAAGTGTACGGGAACTTAGGACACTCACACAAGTGGGGCATGGTCTGATCAGAAGCATGCACTCGCACTGGATGCGTCAGTACTTAGTTATATGGAATATGTGGCCATATATATAGGAACGTGTGGTTTACAAATTAATCACTATCGCTTAGAAGATGGGAGTACTTACCTTGAAACTCTTTCCTGGCGGTGCTGACAGAGGTGACGATGTTGGCGACATGCCCCAGCACGGTGGCAAACAGCATCAGGCCGAACAACAGCTGCGCGATCACAAACACATACTCGCCTTTACTGCGCGGCCGAGGCAAGTCACCTGCGCACATAAATATACATTAAAACTCTGTTCTGTTCTCTAAGGGTTTTAGGTAGTAGTAGTAGACATGTTACTTTACGCATCAGCCTTCGGCGATTTGCAACTTAATAAAAATGCTGCAAAGGAGTTTGACGTCTATTTGCCTACGTTTAAAAAATCGCGCATTTTAGCGATTACTTCGATGCTGCATCACGTTTTGGCGACTCGCGTTTGAGCATGGTGTGATTTCTGTCTGTCTCTATGTCAAGCTTCTGAAAACCAACTAAATCACTGATCGCCGATGCTAAAAGTAGCATGTTTGCTAAGGACGAAACCTACGCATTCAAATAAAACACATACTTGCAACATTGTTTAACCTTAATGCTCGGTCGAGTTAAGGACGACGAAGACGCGTAAATGATACACCGTCCTTACTGCTTGATTGGAGCTGATACGCTCATGGGTGCGTCATAACTTCAGACAACGATTTGGCTACTGAACAAACAAAAAAATACAATCCACCTAGATATATTTAGTAACTTATTAGTAAGAAATCTAACAGATCTTGATTTCTTTCAGGATTTTTTATGACTCTTGAGGAATAGTTAAGCGGAATAGGTTACTAAATATATCTACGTTTACTGTATTTTATAATGGATTTCCGTAAAGTCACGCCTGAATCAATTAACGACTGACCAAACACAAAATGTGTTTTTTTTTGTTATCGGGGTTATATCTGCTGTATTTAATTTTCCTACAGTGCACAATAGAAACCACGTAATTAAAACAAGTTACCTAAACATAAATGTACTCATCCATGCAAATCACCCGCACGTGTAATAAATACATCTCCCTCGCTTTTACGGCGCTGCCAAGGCAAGCGATACACACACAAGTAACCCGAGACATGTGCAGGGAAAAATGGGAACGATTTAACTGCAAATTGATCTCCTGCTAGGGTTTCATCAAACGGTGAACGATAAACATTCAATGTAATTATTTGATACAGAAAAGTTGAGAAAAAATAATCTGTTATTATCCTAACTAATATTATAAATGCGAAAGTGAGTTTGTTTGTTACGGTTTCACGCTAAAACGACGGACGGATTTAGATGAAATTTCGCACAGGGGGGTAGACCTTGATCTGGAGAAGGACATATGCTACTTTTCATCCCGGATCGTAGACGAAGTCGCGGGCAACAGCTAGTAATGTAATAATTATTAGTTGATAACGAAATTATTCGAAAAAAATAGTTTTAAGGTATTCCTTTTTAGTGCATAATTAAGAAAACTAAAGAGAACAACGCTTTATGTTTATGCAGCAGAGAGCACATTTAACCGAGTAAGTGAAGTTAAAATGAAATTAAAACAATATAGTAACAGGGACAGCGTGTAATTCATAGCACGAAATTCATAGTTATAACGTGGTTATAACGATGTGGTTATAGCGCGCGGTCAGGGAGGACCACGTCACCGCGCCGCGTTCGCCGACAGCAAATCATACAACAACGCCTTTGTAATTGCTTTGCCGAACAAAAAAAACTCTCTTAACTAATAAAAATATACACGTTTGTTAACAACACCAATAAAGGACTGTTTCATGTTGATTCAGTTACGTTACTGCAAATATTAGCTCAAAAAATATTCACAGTCTGCGGCCGCTCCACTTTTATCCCTGCGTCTCGTTCGAGTCAATGTCAGATTAAGCCTCGTGTGTAAGTACTTTATCCTACCACCTGTGACGAGGCGATGTGGAAATAGCGTATTTTATTTTTAAAATAGCTTAAATTTTCCAGGTTCTCAAAGCAGCCGCTTGGAATGTCTACCAGCCATGCGAAAAGATCTTTAGTTCAGTTATTTGTTGAGTAGCCCATTTATCCAATACTATTTTTATCTATAAGTGTAGAAGAAAAGGAATGACTAAACCCGTTAATAATAAGCACACTAATGATTAAACTATCACGGAGCGATTCTAGCACACCACAAAGCTTGTAAACTCATTATCTCCAGACCGGAACAACACTAGAGTAATGAAACTTCTATCAAGCCCAAGCAAATTATAGCAGGGATACTATTTTCCCAACAACAAAATACTTTTGGTTAAATAATTATCGTAGGTAATAAATGTCTTAACGTGTGTTTTAAACGTCCTCCACTCAACGATATTATAAGCAGGTACAAAGGGCCTGTTTCACAAGACGGATGGCCCTCAAGACATGACAGTTACAACGGGGGCCCGTTTTTACGGATTACGTTATTAAACCAAATTGCAAGGCCTCGGAGAGCACGTAAACTGTCGTTTATTGTTTACAAGCCACAAAAAAGTTTCGTAGTACGGCGTAGCAGTAGCTACGAACGTGCTACGAGAATTCGTAGCACCGTTTGCATGAAGTATATTATAATTATTAACTTCTTGCGGAATGTGACTTTTTGAATGTATTTTTTATCTTTAAGCATGTAGCGTGCTTTAAACACTAACTTTTACTTTTTTAATGGCTCAAATTTTTTCTAAGCATAGTCATAATGTAATAAAGTTATCCAGTTTTAACGGCTATAAACAATCTCCCCATTGTATTTACTTTACCCCAAATAAGATGTGAAAGTATTTTTTTACCATTAAGTGCTTAATTAACAAACCTGCTCCATTTTTAATTAATTTCACTGGCTTTCAAACTCGTTACTTTTGTCATAAAAATGATTCAATTTCTGCTACGATTCTTGATATTTATTAAATACTTGGGGAAATCTTGTTACGAATTTTAATATGTGGCTATGAATACATGCCATTAGAGCTTACTGCGGGCGTTACACTTGGCAAGCTTGCAAAACGATCGCCAATAAAGGGTACGGTCTCCAAGACATTGTAACACCTTTTTATGATGGTCATAAAAATACATTATACATCGTTAGCACTATGTGTGACCTGCTCACGCTATAATTACGTTCATTCATGATACAAAATGATTTTTCAATAATACATGAATGCTTTGATCCTTGTTCAAATTGCCGAAGGGAACACCCAAAGTCATTTAAATTGCTTTCATTAAAATTGCTCCATATTTAGAGGTTTTTTGATTTTACGTTCATAATTAACGGGACTCGGCCCAACAGATATACCTATCTGTTGGGCCGAGCACACGAAACCGAATTTATAGCTCACGCCAAGTTACGCACACATTCGGTATGCGGGATTTGTTGATTTAAAACTTTTCCCATTACCTGACGACCATTGTACGGCTTTGTATATAATTATTGTGTTGTTCTTTATTTATGACGGCGAGTTCGTATTATGAATATGCATTGGATTTATTGTATACTGATTATGTACAGGATGCTGATAACAGCGAAGCTATAAATTAACGTCATGACAGCACAAACTGTGTATATGATGTCCAATTTAAACCTATAAGGTTTTTTGTTCGTAACTTTATCCCATATTTCTCGGGTTATTGACTGCCGTAACCGAAAATGTAGCCGCCGGCAAGGGTTGTCCTAGTATCCCACGACAAAGGCATACCCATTTACCCATGTATAGAAATTGATAGCCCGCAAAACATCTAACAAAAAAGGTTGTAACATAATAATGTCCAAATCCATTGTTTTCATCTCAAACATTACTTACAAAAATGTGTAATGTGTAATAAAATTTGGAATTTGAACAAAAGAATTTAGCAAATTTTTTTTTAATACCGTACTGAAGCAGGAAGCGAACAGGTGCGAGAAAATGAAACGATAAAAATGGGACCAGGAATTTTTCATATCATTGAATATGGAACTGTATTTGGCGATTTGTTCCTATTACTTTACATATTGCATCGACATAATGGCAGTTGTTCATTTATCATTTTCGTTTTAGTTGGCATTCTTTTTAAAATACTTCAAAAGTGCCTTCACCTTAACTTGCGGTTTCAACAATAGATGTTAAAGAATATCAGTTTGATTAAAATTACGCTTTCTAACCGACCGGCGACCTGTCGTTTTGAGATCTGAGCCATAAATGTATGGTGCTTGCCCTTAATGTTTTAAGTGTTCGTGAGCGCGGAACTCAAAATGGTGGTCATTAAATGAAATGGTGCTCTACATTGAAACACCTCCTTCTCTTTTCCAACGTTGCTAAGCTGTCGCGAAATTGTTACAATTTTAGAAAATCTACAATACTTACTGTTTAATTATTGTGTTCATTGCCACCTAATCTTGAAAGATAAAAGAAATATGAAGCCTGGAAAACTTTCAAGCAAATATTTATAGTTTTATTTCATAGAATAGAATTCTATGAAATATTGTCTTTTCCTATTACTTCAATATCTAAACATGACATAAAGTAGCTTTCAATACAAATAACTAAATTGTAACGGAAGTTTTGTTCCTTTGTTACGCCATCACTTGCAAATATCTATTCAAATTGCCGTACGAAAATATATAATTTACAGTAACCAAGTCCCGGGGGCGTGTCTAGTTATAAACAGTCAAGAAATACTTACAATGTTTACTAAGAAAAGTTCCGTCTGCTAGAAACAGGTAACTGCTTAACTAAGTTACAAAGTTCGCGTATGAACGACCACCCAATAATGTTAAGTTATTGTACTTGCTTACATTATGTGTATGTGAGGTAACAGCTTATTAATTTCTGACTAAAGGTGTGCTGTTGATAAACTCCGTGTGTAACTTTAACAATTTTGGCTACATAATGAATTACGTGTGTGAAGGGATCAGGGTGTTTTTGATTATAAGCTTATATAAAACCAGCTGTTGTCCGCGATTTCGTCTGCGATCCAGGATGAAAAGTAGCCTGGTCCTTCTCCGGGTCAGGACTACACATGTGCCAAACATCATCCAAATCTGTTCAGCCACTTTTGAGTGAGATTAATATTAATTAATTAATATATTAATAATATAATTTATTCATTATTAAAACTAATTATTATTAATAATGTATTTATGAAGTAAAGTTAGGATTAGTTTTCGATAATTTTGGAAGGGTGATCGTGTTACTTTGAACAACCTACTAAGGGCGAATTTCACCAAACTTTTATACCAAGTATAAGTCTTATCCTACGAATAAATTTTGATTTTTTGACAGTTTTTCCATACAAAAACTGTCAGACGCCATTTTTATTCCACGGATAAAAGAAATCTGATCTTGGTAAAATCAGGCCTAAGTAGGTTCACACACACAAAAATATAAACCTACACTAGCTACAAAAGAACTCCGCCCCATAGACGAGCCACTGACCAAACTAATTAATAACAACTTCACTCATTAATTCAACACACACAATTAATAAAACTGAACAACCCTCGTACAACAAAGAGTAAACAAACACCCCATTAACAGCACATTACCATAATATAATGAAATCTAATTTAAAACACCTCTTCGGAAAGCCTCAATTTATAGTTTATTAACAGTATAAATAAGCGGTATCTCTCCTGCAATTATCTTCCTATTTATGGGCGGAAAGTGTCAACCTCCGGGAAAGTTGCCTGTATCCCGTAGGTACCGCGGTGAGTCCGCCACTGTGTTATTAAACCAGATAATCATTATGAGTTGGTAACACGATATACTGAAGCGGTTATTTGTATCTGTCTTCGGTAAACACAATTCATAAATGTTTTATGATTGATTTCGTGAGTTTTTTGGCGGGAATTAGGGTTGATGGTTTTTTTGCGTAATTAATAATCCAAATAACGGTAAATCAACTACTGTGTTTGTGATAGAATGTCAACCAAACCAAATTGATATACACACCATAAAACTAAACAAGATACTTCAGTTCAAGCTTACTTTTCTCGTATACCGAAAAGACATCTACAAACATTAATATCACTCAGTCAGTAATAACAAAGTCACGATACCAATGTCTGTTTATAAAGGCAACATTGCATCTAATATTGTACCAATTTTCATATGTGCGTCACTAAGGCAATACGTAACAGGCACGTTTTCTGTTTATTTGTTCATAGATGCTTTGTTTGTGAAAATATAGCGTTAATATTGTGAGCGAAGTCAGTCAACTAGTCGGCCAACTAGTTGCCCAACCACAAGGGCAACTTGTCGTGCCGAGACGAGCCCGGACGATGGACAAGTATCTACGGCGACACTTCAAGTCGATAGTGCTCGACTCGAGGGAACTTCTCAAGCACAATATTTTTATCTTCACCACTTTTTTAGATTCCTTTTAAAAGATTTGAATTGACCACTTACTAGGGCTAAACTTTGAAATTAGAAAGCCAAATGTTACTAAAATAAAGGGCAAATGATTGGCTTACATTTTAACGTGGTTTGCTTATTAGGTCAGTTAGTAAAATAAATATAGCTTGAACAATTCCTCGATTTAGCACTATTATTTAACTATACTATATACTTACATAAAATGTTTGACGCTGACTGTAACGAAACTGGCAATACAAACACACCTAGCAAACTGAATAATATTGGATGTAGATATTCAATTTCGAATCCCAACTAATTACGCCGACACGACTGAACGAAATTGACAAGCTATTTGATTGAATCCCGAAATATCATTTGTATCGTACATCCACGAGGCCGATTTTGTGATGCATGCAATTTGCAAGGGATTTTGATGAATATAAATTATGCCATTATAACAAAATGGTGGCATATAATCTGTACACCCATCTAGTTTAACGACACGTCGCAGGCCGCGTTTATGAACGCTCTTAGGGCGAAATGGCTATATTGTTTGTTTTCAATATTGTTTTTCTTTTCTACCGTATTCTCCTCGCCCTCGTTATTTAACGGTTTGGGGTTTGGTTCCTTTCCACAGGTAAAAGAAAATATGCTTATATTTTTAAGGAAAAACTGACTTCCTGATCCGTCGGATAGTGATATACCTATCATACGTATCTAATAGGTATGTGTATATATATAATGTAGTCTCTTCAACATAATTCTAACAATTAGAAATTGTTTAATGCTTTCCATTTAGTTTCCCCGAAACGGTACTTCTAACAAACATCTCTGTTATAATAACGATTTCGGAGAATTCAAGTTATTTGTGTTTATGAAACTGAAACAAAACAGTGATGTAATTTACCTCGAATGAGTTTAGAGAAACTCACTCAGATACTTGTCAAACCAATTGGTTATACAAGTAACTTGTATGTATTGTAAATCAATTTATCATGTCGGAATGCAATTGATTACAGTGTACGTAATTACAAAAGTTTGCAATGGTTCAATTAGTGTTGCCATTTACTTTATACTATACTAATAAAAATATTAGCTATTCAGGCTCCTTTTAACTGCTATATTAATTAATATAGTATTGCAAAGAGTACATAGTACATATATTCAGCTAACGGCGTTTCAGCCCACTAATCTGCATAAAGGTTATATTACTTACTAGCTGCGCCCCGCGGTTTCAACCGGGTAAGTCTCGATCCCGCGGGAAAGTATCTTATGTCCTATACAAGTCATGGTCTATCCCTGTGCCAAATTTCATCCAAATCCGTTCAGCCGTTTTAGTGTGAAAGCGTAACAAGCAAATAAACAAATTCACTTTCGCATTTATAATCAATATTGTGAAATGAAATGAAATGAAATTGTTTATTCTGTAAATAGGATATTGGAATCACTTTTACACGTCATATTAAAAAGTTGTGAAAATAAGCTAGATGAGGTCTGCGTTTCCTATCTGACTACTCTGAGAAGAAAGGCCGAAACAAACTCAAAGGTCACCGTCTCCTTTAAAGTCCAGACATAATCTTGGTCAGGCCATATGAGGACCATGTAGATTAGAGTCTGAAATGGTCTTTTGAGGAAAGAACCATACAGATTTGAGTGGACCTGTCCAGTCAGTGCAAGCATTTGTCAGTAATAGTGGAGCTCAACTCAGAACTTAAGGACGGTTCAACGACTCGACGAACAATACCAAAGAAAGGACATTTGGGTAGGTCGCATAAAGTTCTCAAATTGCCAGACCTTCGCTAAAACTAACAGAACGAAAGATAAATATCCACATAGTCCTCACATTCACAATAAAACAATACTTTACAAGTAATCATCATGTCATTTTGTATATAATATTCAATAATGTCAATTTCTGTATAAAACTGGTAGGTATATTTTTATGGTTTTCCATAATATTCAAAATGTCACAATGCTTAGCAGAGCGAGCAGCTCAATGTTTATTATATACGCGAAATTGTATAAATGCTAATTAATGTTATATTTATTTTATATGCGAAATTTTATAAATGCGAATTAATATTATAAATCCTAACTGATGTTCGGATAAGAAAAAAACTAAGCACTGGAAAATTCGTAGAGTAAATAAGGGCTCATTAATCAAACCTTTTTTTCAATACCGCGGCGTGATCATTTACAAAACATTTCTCATAAGATATTTATGTTATTTATTACGGAGTTATTCACTAAATATTGGAAGGCGCGCGTAGTGTTGGACAGGTCGTCAGTCATTCCTGACGTCCGCTAGCGCTATGAAACTAATTCTCCTGGCCGCTTTCTATTCCGTATACCAATGAAAAATTAACCGTTAACTGAACATTCTTATCGTCCAAGTGAACAATTTACATTGTTATTTCTGGCTACGCTCATTTTAATATTTCCAGACGTGACTTATTTTTCTGTTACATAAACTGATAGGGAAAAAGTTTCATGTTTTAATTATAATTTATCTTTGTATAATTAGGAACACGGACGAGATTTATTCGAGGTTCTTTTTCTTTAACATTCCTTGATATTTTTCTTTGGACGAAATAAATACTTTTTAACGTTTCGACTAAGAGTTTTGGGCATAACATAAAATTTTCGTTCACTCATTTTCACCCAGAATACAGTGTGTAAGTTTAATCAATTCAAGTATGTAACATAGAATTATGACCAGAGGCCCTAGACAAAGTGACATTCTATCAGCGATAACGATGATGGAATGATGAAAAAGGAAAAAATGTATAGGACTGACATATGGCGGGAAATCATCAAATGACTTCTCCCGTTCTGGGCGGAGCGGGAGGGCGTGTCAGACTTTTACTGACTTAAACCCACCCGTGTTCCTTCAGTTGCCTGTAGCCAAGGGCCCCGGTATCCCTTTCAGACTTTCTCGCAACTCTTGCAGAAAAGCTTATGTCAATTCTATTGAAAGTCGATATAAATACGAAACGCTTGTCACTTGTCTTGGCCTCAGAGTAGCTAGAATGAAAATGTCGATAAGCTTTGTGTGAGATCTACTGATCAGCCAATTGAATTCATTTCCATAGAACTACGTCTATAACATATTATCACACAAAAAATGGATACGACAATCATTTAGCAAATCCAAGTAAAATAATACATTGAAAATCGCTTTTCGTGTCTCTCTGTGTGATCGCATTGGTCTTCTAAACTACGCTATGAATTTTGAAGCTGTTCTCACCATAATTTAGGAAATTTACTCGGGAAGGGTTTATAAAAGACATTAATATTCAACTAGCATACAATAAAAAAAATCTTGTTATTATATCAAGGCGTAACAATCGTGCGAAGCGGGGGCGGGCCCCTGGTATAGTACAACAGAATCACATTTTTAATAAGGCGTTTTAATCATAACTCGCATCCTTTGAACAATTTGAGCACCCACATGTGCAATTTGCTAGACGTGAATCGAGTCTCAAATATAGTTAGCGATGCTGTCGCGTTCAGGGGAACTAAAATTAGATGGCAAGTCATAATTACTCTTATGAGTGGGATCATTTCCCGCCTAATCTTCGAATAAAAACTAATGTCACAGAACATCGTAACACGTAACACGGGGAATCAAATGGAAAGCCGTAGTTATCTACACATAAGCACACGGAAAAAAAAAAGAGCTTAGACTTACCTATCGTCGTGAGCGCCAACGTGCACCAGTAATAACTTTGCAAATATTGTTTCACCACATCCGCAGTCTCAGTGTCATGATACACCCAATTTTTACTACCGAACCCATTGTTTTTATATATTATATGGTACAAGCACCCGTTCCAATGAAATATCACTAACAAATAATGAATTAAACTGGTCGATCTAAACAAGTTGGGATAGTTCGTATGCCGCTCGGTTCGGTCCATGAACGCCCAGAAGCGGTATATCTTCACGAGGCGGAACGAGCGCAGGATGGAGTTGAACCCGATGGACAGGTAGAGGAAGTCCAGCGGCAGCAGGCACAGGCAGTCGATGTAGAACGTGGTGGAGTTCATGTAGTGCGCGCGCAGCTTGGCCGCGTCCGTCTGCAGCACGCCGTCCTCCAGGTAGCCCGTGCGGAAGTGGAACAATATGTCCGCCAGGTACAGGAAATCAGAAAAGTAGTCCAAACAAAACCACACTATTAACGTCTCGCCTGAAACAAAACACTTCAAGTCACTTACACATCCAAATAAATCAGCGCCTGCGTAAAATCAACCTAACCATTAAATTAATTTCAAATATCACACCCCTAATGGATTAATTTACTTTGATCCAAACTTTTGCTTTAAACTAAAGACAAAAAGATCAATACTACAAAGCGAGAACTTGAAAGGGACTCGCAAATTTTGTGTAGCGCTGAAACTCATCGCAGCTGTGAAGTGGTAATGAAACAATTGGAAACTCAGGCAGCGAAACATCCAAACGTTACCTTTCCAAATATTACATTGTCTCAGTGCGAAAGATTTAACTCAGAAAAGCTATTTAGGTAAGTAATTTAATTCACCGCGGGGCAAGTTGGCGGAAACTATGCGCGGAGTGCGCTAAGTCGGTGCAGCCCCAGATCGTCGTCACTAATCTTGGTTGCTATCTAAATGGAGACGTCTTTTGCATAAGCTCTAGAGTCAAAATTGGATTTTTATCCACTTAAGCGCCTGCTTTTAAGTTCATCCGACAGTGAAAATGAGTAGGAGCGATACAAATGGGATTGGTTATATATGCTTAGTATAATTTCCTCATTACTCACCGTTAATTTCCTGGAAAGCGAACCTGTAGACTATGACCCAAAGGTTGTATAGGAAGGCGAGGGAGACGACCATGGACCAGTAGTAGCACAGGCGGCCGGCGGGGTCGAACACGAAGGACCAGTGCGGGCCGGCGCGCAGCCGCCCGCTCGCGTACGTGGACCGCCGCCGCAGCCCGCCCCTGCTGCCGCTGCCGACAACAATACGCTATCAACCATCTCATTGCCCATATCGTTTGACCCTTTTAACCTTAATTCCTTTCAGTTTGCCTTAACTACGTACACAACGTTAAATCCGTTCTCCTTTGAAGTAATCTACATAACATTACGTGTGCGCTCTCTGCGAATCTAATAAGAGGTGCACTCAACGTTAACCCTTGAGCTAAGGGCTTATAACATCATCTTTGTAGTGAGGTATATATGTAGGAAAGTTGTAGTTAGGTAAGTAAACAAAACACTTATTAGGTACGTCACTATCAAGTGGGAAACAATCAACAAAGGAGCTCAATAACAAAGTTATATTTTGATTACGCAGTTAGTAGAAAATACAGACAACATTTATATACATGGATGTACGGTATATTATATACGTGTGTATTTGTGGGCCATAGAGCGTGTGCGAGTGGCGGCAATAGATAGCTTGCCTTCATTTGATATCAAAGTTAGTGACAGATAGGTTTGCGTGGTTCCTTTGTTATTCGATATCGTTGTAGACGATCGCACATTATATCTTGCTATAATATGGACAGGGGTGGGCAACAGATATTAAATTCCTCTTCTTGAGTAAATAGGTAGGTACTGCAGATAATGCTTGCAAGCTAAGAATTATAGGTGTACCTACGTATGTGTATTTTTGCATACGTACTGTTTTAAATGTGTTAATTTCCCTCAACCATTAACAAAGACGAAACAGAAATTGAATGATCTACAAACAAATACAAATAAAAAACCATAGTACTTTAGGTTTAAATACAAAGAAATACCAATACCAGACCTTTGTACCAACATGAAGTTCAAATGAGCCCTCACGTGTTCATAACAACACACGTAATTATAACAAGCCATCCATAAACTTGCGTAATTATTTAGTAAACGATGTACGTACGTGTACCAATTAAGATAAGGCATTAGTTACACGCTAATTACAATAGTCTTTGTTTAATCTCGACAGCCTATCGATCAATCGAGCCGTACGCTAACACAGCTAGCAACGTACGTAGTCTGTGTAGGCATTACAGATTCAATACGCAAGCCTATCAACGACTGAGTCGTTTACACAAGACACCTACTTCCCTATGCTAAGCATTCCGGCTTACAACGTATGTACACACGTATCAACCACGGACCGTGTAAGATAAATGTAAGCATCGCTGTTTGCATTACCTGATTGTTTGGAGTTAACTCCGATTGACTGAGTTAGCTCGGGCGGGGATTTATGTACCCGTGTGTATGTAATTGCGACTGGAGAATAATTGAATATCGCGTTTACCACCTGAGGGCTCACCGCAGCGATATCTGTCGATTGTATCCAATTAACCCTCAGGATACTGAAGACAGCCAGTGAAAGCGCCTAACCACAGGATTGCGGTCCCAATAATACCAGTTTCATTATCTTGAGCAGGCTCAGATTGAATACTGCGAACAATTCAGCCAAAGGATCGGTATCTCGACAGAGACTAGTCACGATATGTATACAAGCGCCTACGATACAATGACGTCGATAGGATCTACATTCGATTACCTATATCACGGCCGATGTACAATTGAAAGATGCAAATTAATTGACAGTTACTGACAGTGTTTATAGTTAGAAACTAGGTATTCTACCAAATATGAATTCTTCAATCCTTGCTATGCTAAAATTCGTCAGACTAGTCGATTTATTTTCCATTTTCAACAGCTGGAATCTCGCCGTAAGATGAATTTCATCAAATCATCTAATCAAAAGCTATTAACCAAAATTAACTTCGAACGAATTAAATTATTGAGGGCCATATTAAGAGGAAATCGTTATACTCGAATTAAAATTAGAATACAAAAATGTTGTTTATAAAAACTTGCAGATTGATGACTCGGTGCGATCCCTCTGAATGGAAAATGCAGACATAAATTGGATATCGTGGCCTCACTAAACTTGTGAACAACATTTACCAATGTAGAGTTGTTAGCTAACTTTCCCAGTTGTCGCGCAAACACGACCGCAACTAGTTAGTTGTTTATTAATACGAGGTTTTTCATTTCCATAAGTAGTTCTACATTTGTACGAAATCTATCGCGAAGTTAGTATTAATAAAAACAACACTGTCAAATCCACTTCTATCCAGTTTTATTAAATAAAACGTAGAATTACTCCTAGGATGAATTTTCCAGCCAAAATTGGATTTACTTAATTCATCCGATTTGGCAGTGCAGATTAGAGAACCGCCGACATAGACACAGTTACGAAAAAAACATTACTTCCCGTTTGGGTCAGCTGGAACCGGAAAAGGAAGCTCAGCTTTACATGGCTAGCGAAGCAAATGCAGCCAATATTCTCTACTGCCAGGCTTGGGGCGTGTTGCTCGAATTGAGAAGTAGTAAAATGAAGATAATTGTTCAAAATATTGTTTGTTATACCAAAATCTCGGAGAAATGATAGCCTATCCGTGTCCAGACAGACATTTTCCTCTATATTGAAATTGGATACTGCAAGCAAAGAGAAACAAAGACTAAACGAATATTGACCAGACAATGTAGCCATATAAACGAAGCAGGGACGCATTCACATGAACGGGAGAATAACTTCGTAGAAAATAAATCGTAACTTTAAATTTATGGTCGCACGCCATCGTGCATGTCGTATATGTGGCTAATGTAAAATCACTGGATCGTAAGTTGTATGTATTAAATCATATTTTGTATTCATAAAAGTTAGTAGTTTTACTCAGTGGTGTATTAAAACTTGTGTTTGGGAGTCTGTGTTGACTCTGTTTGCTATCCTCAAAACTCTGCCCTGTACTTGAACATCCAAACGATATGTTGAAGTTAAAATCACAATTGAAAAAAAGGAACTATTTTTTTTTCTAATCTCTTTAATACCTCGACTTCGTCTCTTTCAATATGTTTTGTATCATTTAATGGTTGCTAAAGATCTGAGACCCAATAGTAAAAGCAACAAACAAACAACATAAATCGTAACTCCTGCCAAAAGCCGATATCCGAATTCCGATGTAATTTTGCGTAGTTTGACGTCCCTACACCAAATAAAATTAAAGGGAAAAGATTCGAGTGAAAGCTGTCAAAGCAACAGTGTCAAAGCGTATCAGCTGTCGAACAGTATTTTATTTAGCTTTGTTCGAGTGTTATTGGTACAATAACGATAAAAATATGCTGCATGTGGTTTTTTAGATAACTTTGTTTACACCTATGAATCAAATTAGATATCCATTTATTTTAATGATCCCTTTGATTATCTTACCAACTAATGTGTTTATATTGACGCAATCTGTGTTGCTAAACGTGTGTATTGGTTAAATACATAAACAATATAATAAATAAACATCACGCCTTTAATCCTCGAACGCTTAGGCAGAGGTGTACCTATAGTACACCGACATTAAATAATCGATTGATTATTATCATTTTTTATTAGCTACTATTTTATTTCTATATTTTTGATAAATTCATTTAATATCACGCCCATGCAATATCACTTATTGGGTTTTGATACAAGTATTTACTGAAATAGGAAACAATTAAATTTGTTGTGATAAAGTGGCGTGAGCCCCGTGATGTCGCGTAGGCTGAATGCGGTAGAACTGTGTCTTGAGGTAAGTGATGGAGATGCAGTGTGACGCGTTACGTAGGCTGATTGGATTATTTATAACTATCGATTCCATTGCAATGAGTAATGCGTGAGTGATAAGGCGTTGGCGTGGCGGGGGCATAGTGTTATACTAAAACGTAGGCTATCGCTGCACATGTCGTAGCACTGTATCGGGGCGTGAGTATTAAAAACGAACAGTAAAAGCCTGTTCTAACGTGCATGTATTTTAGGTACGATCGAAGGAAAATTGTTTGAACCATACCTGTCGGCTCCATTGTAATGTAACGGTGCAAGGTGATTGTGTTAGTGATGTTGCACGAATGTGACGTGCGTGCGTAGCGTGCTATACTAGCTAGGTATGCTAACCCAGTCCGGGTTACCCGCCGCACCAGTTAGTTACATATTGTGTACGAACTAGCGTATAATTGCGTGGTACTATATAGTGGTAAGGAATGTCGGTCTATACCTGTCGGTTCCATTGCAATGTGACGGTGCGAGGTGATTGTGTGAGTGATGTGGCGCTGGCGTGGCGGGCGCGTGCGGCGTGTGCGGCGTACTCCGCCATCCGCTCAGCAGCGGCGCCTCCCCGCTCGCCCCCAACAATTTTAATCTAGATAATAAAAATAATATTTCAAAACTATAAAGCAAAATAAAATTATTTTAGCTTTTAGGACACAAAACTGCTCATGTTATTCAAAATTACTTTTTCCTTTTTTCTAAAATCAATGTCAACGCAGGAATTTTGATGTCAAGATGAGCATAGCAAACAAAAATAATCCGCTGACCTAAGGCGTCAATATTATTGTTCCGCATCAAGCAGTAATACCTACATTACATTTACATTTTTTATACCTAAGTATAAAAAAACATTACACTCCATTTTTTGGGCAGTCGTGTAAAAATTAGGTTTGTTCGTTAGGATGTTTCCGGTTCTCATGCTGAGCATCGGAAACATTAGGTTACAACAACATAAAGCAATAAATACATAAATTAAATAACATACCTCACCTATTACCCCAGTATTAGGTACCCCATTCACATGGGTTCTTCTTCTATAACTAGCTATATCTATAGGTACCTTTGACTACATTACCTATATAATCAAAGATCTATACATGATATTAATTATAGTTCCTTTTCGTATTTGTCTGTATGTCCGCATTATTCTTCTAAACCAAGCAACAGATTTTGATGAGGTTTTCACCAGCGTTTAGAGAATTTATTCCGGAAGATACATACGTTGATATGAAAGTTACATTACAAGTTACTGAGAAATCACGATGTTTTTTCAAGTCGTAAAAACCCTGCGGCCTATCATTATGTTGTTGTGAACTTACATGATTTTGATATGAGAAGAGATAACGTCTATTTTTCAGCCACGTTTTAATAAACGATTTCATTATTTTGCTATGTACCCTATGTGTAACGCAATAAATATCATCAAATATAATAATTGAGATTCACATTTTTAATAACTTTTATTTTCCCGCCTGATCATTCTTTTGCCTTTTGTCTGTCAATTTTACTTTTTCATGGAAAACTAAAAACAGTGAAAAGAGGGGTTCGTGACTACACCTCATTCAGCCCGTGTACAAAAAAAAGCATGGAATTAGTATGTACTCAGAAAAACCATTGGCGAACTCAATCCATTACAATTTAAAAAAAAACCTGATTTGAAAACAGTATACTTACCCATTGTTTTAAAAAAGGGCGGGTCTGAGGTAGCAATTAATTTCAATACCTACATAATTTATTATAATAATATTTTGTAAATAAAAAAAAACAAAAGTTGATTTTATCAAATAACACAATTATTTTTAAAACTGTGCAACCTTTTCGGAACCTACAATTAGACACTGGTTATACCGCCACGTTTTACAATTCAGCGGCCATTAAAGCAAGAAAAAAAACGCATATATTTTTAATCTTTATTTAATGGCTTTTGGGGTTGTTTTTCGAAGAAAATGGCCAAAACATTTGGTAAAAATACTGTAAAGAGGTTTTATGGCAAACGTTCACTTATTTTATGTTGATGCATTTTTATAGTGAAGTACAATATGAGCGCCCTATGGTTTCCATAAGAAAATATAATAAAATGTGTGACAATGGTTGCGGAGTCTCCTAACCTTATTTGCTTAAAAAGGGGCTCCAATCCAAGAGGTTGTTAAGGTACCTATTTACTTGTCAAACCATTTTTTATAGTTACTTATTTTTTAGTATATATTTTTAAGTAACCGTACACTCGTGTTATTTAGCGAGCATTTGTAGATTAATAGGTACCTAAGTAAATGCCTTGCGATATAACCATTCAACATTACCATGAATACCGAATCGGTTTTCGAACCAAACCCATTAAACAGCTCATAAATCTTCCTGATACCACGCAAAATTAAAAACAGTTCATAAAGCAAAATACACAAAAGACACCGACTCTCCAGTCTCCAGTGTTAATCTAAAAAGTTATGCAGATATGAGACTTTTTGCGGGCGGAAGGAATCGTTTGAAGTCCAATCGACTTAGTGGCACGCGAGCGGCTACCGGTAGAAATTGGTTTTCCCAATACGACCTCTGTGGGGGCAGAGCCGTGCAGGGTCGTGGTAGAACTGTCGTACCGTAAAATGAGATATAAACCGTTCAAAAATGCGATCGGTCGTATTGCCGCGGCGACGGGCGCTCGCTCATATTACCGGTAGCAGGGCTGTCGCGAACTGCTTAGCTACACTTTACAGATTAAGTGGAGCGCTCTTTATCGGCTTTTCTATCTGACTATGGCGTTTTTATAGTTGGAGGAAGTTTAAAACCGACTGTTTGATTATTTCAGAGGGAGCATTATAAGCAGCATAGCCGTCGTCGTCGTCTCAGCCTTCCTTGTTTTATAAATAGAAAAGCATAAATAGAAAAGCATAATTCGGAACAAATCCCAATAGGCACTCTCAGTCTATAACAGATATTGGTTTCGTCAAGTTCTGTTTTTAAAGAACATATTTTTTTCTTCCTTTTAATGGTAACAACCAATGCTTTGTTTCATTATGAAACTAGTGTATTCAAACCAGCAAACAAAACGGAACATCCAGAACTCTCCCAAATCCCACTCACATAACAAGGTATTGTTCTACCTTTAATAAGGCAGGTTTATTTTAAAGTTGACGTACCTACGTGAGTCTTTTCACCCACGAGGACGGAGGACGTAGGCTCATCGAGTCAACACTCGTGATTAAAGCGGCCCTCCAGAAAAGGGTCCTTAGATTCCTGGGTACACAAGAGCCAGCCGTCGAACCTCTTCACAGTCGCCTTAATGGAAGCAGCGCACGTTTAACCACGTTATATCAAGAAAATTATGCGCCATGAAAATATTGGACAGGTGTGTAATTTATAGTTCGAGAATCGTGATGGACTCACAATCATTCTGGCTTTGACAATACACATTATAGTGTGTACCTATTTCTCTTGCTCGCGTTGTCGACATGTAAATAGTAATTCGTGCTGTGATACAAGATAAGCCAATCAAGTTGACAGCGTGGCTTGTTTGTTGTTTGTTGTTTGTGGCAGTTCTGTCCTAGGTTCTTTTATTGCATCTTTTTAATCGAGTCTGTTTCTAATCTAAGTAGACAAAATTGATGACCAATGAGCTGTTCCCCTTTATTCTTTTTTTAAATTTTACTATATATTTTTACATAATATTATAGAATTATTTCATTTAATCAATAAATGTAAATTCATTTCTATAATAAAATGACGGTAGCTATTGTAAATAAATAAAAAGTACGTTTTTAATAGACAAAATCTAAAATACCTACTAAGCTAACACGCGTTCCTCCCAATTCTCAAGTCCCAACCATACCCCTTAAAAAAAACCTATACTTAAATATAAAAATCATCATTCCCAATTCCTCTAAATCCCACATCAATAAATTATCGTATTAACCTCGACAAAAACTCAAAAAGAAATCAAGGACGTAATAATTCTTGATTTCATAGAGACGTTAAAAAAAGGGATCCATAATACATAGATGCTGGAAGTGTTATGATAGCGATAGATCCCCTTTATCGCTTGTGGCGGTTTGACAGATCCAGTTTAAGAGGATATCAAGTAATATGGCTCCCCGAACGTGTAAAATGCTGAACACAAAAAGTGTGTCGACACTTCGTCCGTACAATATTAAGTTAGAGCTGCATCTGTAACTTGTTTTTAATACTCTGATTATTGATTAAGTATTTATAATACTTTCAAAGTATCTAAGCTGTGCTATTTGCAGATGAATCGATGACTGTATTAATCATTTACCATTGGAGCGTAAAAAAGCACTTTTATGTCAAATATTGTTTGCCTGAACAACTCTGTGAAAGTAATATAAAAAGTAAGTTACGAACAAAAGTTGTTCATACCTGAAGTAACGGCCAGAAAATAACAATATTTTTCAATAAGTATTCCAATCTTCTGTAGGTACGTATCTACGCGTTAAAATACGTAGCTAAAAGAAGCCGGCTTCGTGCCGAGAGATTCCTATCTAAAGATACTTTAGGCACATTTATTAAAAGTGCCAACGATATACTATTTGCAAAAAGATACCTACTTAATTAGAAACTAGATGACTCAATTTTGTTTTTGCCTTTAAACGTCCCACGTTAACGAACTCCGGTTTATGTAGTGGAAAATTCGATACCTTATTTTATTACCTTACAAATCGATAACTTTGGAAATAATGATTGGGTGGAACCCTCGTTCTACCGGCCTCGTTCTTCCTGCTCTCCGAGCTCGTCTCAACGATTAGTAAATCAAACGAATCGTTTCACAACAGGCATGCTTGTTAAATCCGATCTCATGTCGGATTTTGTCAGGAGTTAGCTGGTGCGAGCAATTCTAATTATTTGGTATTTCCGCGGACAAGTGCGAATCAATTAAAATGCACGATACGTTTTACTCGAGCAACTGAGAAACAACTTTTATGAAATGCCCTTATACTCGTAAGAATATGAGAAGAAAATGTTTATTTCTATTAGTAGCTACACTCCCCCAACCCTTTAGAGTTGTGAAGCCACATAACTTTGTTTCAATTCGTTCTCGGAAGCAATCTGTATTTATATATAAAAGTAAAATACACTTGTAGGTTTGCATAAACCCGCACAATTTCCTCCGAGGAATTACAGAAATAAACTCCTGAGTGGGATGGATACGAGAAACGTTTAAATTATTTCCTTACCTACTTAACTTATGAAATTACTCTTAATTTGTTTTTTAAAAGCTTATATGCTTCATTTGTTTGCAATTGAGATGTATACCAGCAACTGAATTGTGGCGTTTAATATTGAAATTAAAGTGAAAGAATAGTTTTATTAAATTGACTACCAACTTAATTTGTCCGTATATTCAAATTACATCCTTTCATTCTCGACAGTTGTATGAAAAGGCTATAACACGGCAAATTGACGTAGTCTAGATGTAGTAGTACCATAAATAAATATCTATGTATGATGAGGCTACCTAGCTTTATGTGCGCGTCTGGAGCGCGAGGAGAGGTCCAGCTCGCTGGCGGCAGAGCAAGCGGTGCCTGCCTGCAGCGAGCCTCGGGAGCCGCCCAGCCGTCGCGAGCCCAGCCGACACGTCATCATTTCTGTAGGACAAACAAACATACAACTTAGAAAAACTAAAAATACAGGGTTCAATAATCATAGTTTGATGAGTAACATTGTACAAGTAGATACATACAAAAATAATTGCTGGGAAACGACTTTTATTTTGGTTGTGAACAATCGCTGTTTACGTTAGCGAGCAATGTAACGCACGCCAAACATCACTAGTGCCTAATGGGTCGTAATTATACACTAGTTTTCATAAAAACGTCCAAAAAGTTAGAACTTTGACCTTCAATACCTCCGTAACAAGAACGTACCCAGATATGATCCAGTAAAAAAAAATAACCCAATGACGGGTAGAACCAGTGACTGGCGGTTTCGTTATGCATCTTTTGACACCCGTTATAACACAAGTTCTGGTTCGCCTATTATGTTTCAGTCCTGTATAATGGCCCCCCCCCATTATACAGGACTGAAACATAATTAGCTTAGCCGATAACCGTAACCCGGGTACAATTCCAGACTTAAGACAGCACACTTATTTCGAATATTATTTAATTAACTAATTAGTTATCGAAATGCCATCCAAGAAATTCAGATAAACTAAATAGAAATATTTCAGAGCAACTGCCGTCCGGGTATGGCAGGGATCTCAATTTAGAAATACCAATACAGAAATTTCAGGTGTCTCTGAAAACCCGTTACATCTGTAGATATTCGCATGACGGCCCTGATCGTAGAGTTATTGCGTATAGATCCTAGAGAGAAATTGGTTAATCATATACTTGCATAGTAATGCCATTACATTCAATAAAAAGTAAAAAGAAGAAAAAAGAAAGAACGAATAAGTTTTTCTTTATATTTTCTATTTTAATCACATCCCCATTATCTGGATGGCCGAGTCAGATCACCAACTGCTAACACAAAGAATGTCAAAAAAAATACATGTCCACTGCTCCTGAGAGAACACTCATGTTTGTGTGACATATATAGAATACTACGGCTGGCTGTGTGATCATTAAATTCAAAACACATTGTTGTATGAAACAGCTCAACAATATGCGCAACTAATGACAATCGTATCGCATATCACATGTCCTTTGTGAGCTGATCATTCTATGAAGCCTAAAGACGTATTATGTTTCTACTCAGAACTGTCCATTAGACGGAGATATTGTGTACTGTACAGCATTAAGTTTAATTCAATGACGTTATTATACCTATCACAATCACAATGTACTATTATATTCAACTTGAAACTGTTTTCGTCAGACAGACAACTCGTCTCCTAAAGAGTGATCATCATTGTATGTATGTAACCAATTAAGATGATATGAGATAACATTGAATTTCATGAGGAGTTCGATTCGCTGCGGTCCAAAGGGCCAACCCTCAACAATGGAGAAACAATAACGATAATAAAACGGAACCATCTTGCGAAACGAATAAAATGAATAAAGCGTAAATCGAATGAGGCTATTGTTGCGTCCCTATTCTTTTTATAAACTGCCCGCCACGATTTGTTCATTGAAGCGCCCACTTTCTGAGAGTTCCGGTCCAAATTACGAGGTTCGAAAAGAAATTCCTCCGTACTTCGTTCAGAAGTTACCTAACGAACTAAAAATACAAAAATGAAAATCGATGCAATCGGGCAGCTGGCGCAACTATAGCATACATAATGGGCACAGAAATAGGCTCATCACATCGCAGCCGTGAGGGTAATATAACAAGTTAATAGAAGCTATTTATAAGGCGATGTTCACAGTATGACGTCATAGCACAAAGCGATATCGTTCGTACGTAAATAGTAGCGTAAATACGAATGTATGTACGTGGATTGTTTCGTTCCGGCAGGCGCAGGTTTTGGTAAATTTTAATGGTATGTTGCGTCGCAGTGCGGAAACCTGCTACTTGTGGGCATGCTTATCATTTTCGCGTAGCTTATTTGCCTATTTCAATAGCTTATTCACAGAATACATATAAAATGCATGCATCTAAATAAATGGTCATTGTTTAAATTCGTGGATTGATGAAGTCGTGCAGTGTTATACGATGCGAGCAAAAAATATCTAGCGTATCTACCAAATTGTATGTGGGTGGAAATTCGAAACTCCGCAGTTCGGTAACTGCGCTTTTTGCGTCAAAAACGTTGGGAAGTTTATTTCTGATTCCATAAAACGATATTTTCTGATCGTTTACGGACACGAACACTATAGTGTATTATAAAGCAACAGACCAAACTATTGGTAATCAAGTTAGCAGTGTGGAAATACGGTCAACATCGTTCAAAATATTCTGTCGTCTGCAGCAAGCCGACGGTCCCGAGCGATGCCACTAAAGGCCAATAAATAATAAGCTTGCCAGTTTGCCACGTCATCGCATCGACAAGCACCGAGTAATTCTGGATTCTTGCATAATTAAAATTGTACTTTTTCCTAAGGGTTAATATGCTAATCGAATCATGATTAATATTGATGGAAACTATTACACAGCCAATTATGGACTGTGAAATAAGTTCGTCAATCGAAGCTCAAAGTTAAGCAATTTTACCACTAGTTCCCCTGCATTTTCTTTTAAGTAGGTAAGCACTTCCATGCTTACATTTTTGGGTTGTTGTATAAATGTACTATTGAACGAATGTTAAAGCAAAACGCTTGTGAAGCCAAATCTAACTAAAACAAAGCAAAGAAGGTGAATTGAAACGGCACACTACTAACATCAGCCGAACGCCTCTCAAACGATTCCAGTTCGGAAGCGTAGTTCCGCGTTCAAATAATTTTCTATTTCCGCGCCAATAGGAAAAAAGTAGAACATTTTGGTGGGCTCCTCTCGCCAGAACGTTCACCGCTGAAATACACTTTTGGGCCTTTGCATCGTAAACGAGCTCCGGGATATAAGAAGTTTGGAAGTATATGAGCTTTATCTTAAGAAAACTTGGTAGAGCGATCACAGAGTATTATGAAACAAGATTATTAATATTTCAATAAACTTCTTTCGTATCTCTACGGGGCTCACACAAATATAAAATTTATAATCTATCCAATATTATCTTAATACCATATAAATAATGAAAAATAAAATAAACAACCAAACTACGCAAATAAAAATAGTTTTCAAGCGCATAAACGTTTGCATTGCATTTTCAGTTCTCGGTATTTTGTAATAACCAACTGAAAAATGATCTGTTCTGACACGAGTGCTTTTCTATATAAATGAACTTTGCATGTATTTCAGTTAAATGATTGCCTCGCTTATGTTATCGAGCACTTTATTCTTAGAACTCGTGGGTTTTCCGAAACTCGTTCATAATGAAAGTCATGAAAATAATGATAACTCCCATTTGAAACATTTCAATGTTTCAAATAGGAGTTATCATTATTTTCTACTGTTTTCTAAGAATGTATCTTTAGTAAAAAAATAGGTAGATATCAATGTATCGGTTGTGTTCGTCAGAGTTGGCTGGATTTCTTTTCTTACAACCTTATGTGAGCGTCGCTGGGGGCGTACTCTAAAGTGGCGTCAACCAGTTGTGATAGTAACATAACTCGGCGCCGGGGGCACGCCGCACTGCGACGCAAGACATCATTAAAATTTACTAGAATCTGTTACGTGGGAGGGCCCAATACAACATCCAAGTAAACAGATACACACGCCAATTAGAAGGACGAGTAAACGGTTTAATGGTGTTCAGCGACAGAAGACACGCACACACTTGTATACATATAAACAAAGGGATTCCACAAGATTGATATCTCGCGCAATAAATACTTTGCAAGTTAGCGAAATGCCCCGATTTCTATCTTTTGAGCTATCTAAAAGATTAGACGAAGAATGCGATTAATCTTGCGGTGTTTACCTTAAAAGTAGTTTGCTGAAGCTACGTAAATAGCGGGAAAGGTGTTTACGATAAGCGTTTAATCGTATTAGGGCTTCATTTAAATTTGCTAATATTATTGCCGTGAAATATTCCTAGAAAATGGCAACGTGTGAGTTTCAGAGCCATGTCGTTTACTTAGTTTGACTTAATTTTCTTGTTTCGTTTGAAGTTTAATGTAAATTTGATAGAACTACCCGCACTCCCGCACTCGGCGCTCCCGCTGGGTCGACGGGAGACGGGAACGTATCTGTGGGAGCGAGATGATTTACGTCGTCGGTTTCGCCTCTTTTCGCTAATTACTTGGACGTGCCGCAGTCTTGTTAAGATTTGTGTTGCTTCGGGCTAATTAATTTTTATACTCGACTCAGTTTTGATGATAAAATTATGAATTAATTGTTTTTTCTTTGTTCTGACGTTACCACATCTTTAGCAACATTGTTAGTTTAAATGAAAGTGATTTTGCGACCATTAAGACATTAGTATGTTTATTCTTCTTCCCACTCAACACACAGATAACATAGGTATGTGGCGGCATCTACAACGCCATATGCGAACTACGCATCATACTGACTTCACGCAAAATCCTGCATCGTGCAAGCAAGGTTTACCGTGGAACGAGTATACAACGTCTTGATAAAAATCGTTGGGCAGTTTCCCGCCAGACACAACACCCGCCTGGTCGGAGGATCCTCCCTTTTCTATAGAGGATAAGTGAACTTTACACCCTGTTCCTCATACCTCTATAGGTCTAATATACCTCACGTCTGTGGTAACGAAACCAGTATGAGCTGGCCCCGTATTCTAATACATTTGCGTACTACGCTAAGCCAGCTCAAGGAAGTGTTACCGCCGACTGACGTGCGGTCTTTATTAGGTACGTATCTACACAAATAAGTAGGTATTGCCTATGATATAACTTCACCCTTTCAATAGGGTCCGTATCTAACTCGCAAATGGAACATTAGCATACTAATAAGTTTCATACTCATAAATAGTATTTTGTACAGTATTTTATATTGCCTATCATATATCAACCCGTAAAGGCCTACTGAAGATACGCCTCCTAACAGTTTGGTATAGGTTATACCCACAACAAATACCCGGCCAGAATCACCAATCTTGGAAAGCTGTTTGGTGATTAAACGTATAAAATAATAGTTATTATTTTCATGAGATCCTGTACAATACTTAATTATATTTGTTTACTCGTTTATTTATTTATTTAGATGAGTATAAAAATGACGTATCATGTTTGAAACTGTTTGTTACCTGTATAAAAGTCACCTTTAAGGACACCTATAGGTTCATTAGAAAACCAGCGTCAGACAGCATCATTCTGCCTGGCATCAATGCTCAAAGAACCATTTTGGCACAACCATATAGAACACACTGTTTTTTTAAAGCATATCCACTTTTGTATTTCTTTTTTTATTTGTGTTTTATGAACTTTCTAGAGCAGTTGCAGCCACGGCCGCGACTAACAAGTTGTAGGTCGAAGGTTCGAACCCAAACAGGCGCTTTACTTTGTGTAAATGATTTCATCGCCACTGCTCTCAAAACGGTACAGGAAAACAACGTGAGGAAACTGGCATGCCCTAGAACCAAAAATACGAAGACATGTGACATCTATCTATCAACCCCCACTGGGCCCGCGTGATGGATAACGGCCCACTCCCTCTCACAGAGAGGAGGCCTGTGTCCCAGCGGTGGGAACATTGTAGGCTGATTATGCTTATGCTCATGAACTGTCTGAGAATAAATGTCATTCTTTTTTTATTTCCTATTGGAGGAAAATAAAATGGTTAATAGTTAGAGTCATTTGACTTTATTGTTAATGGCAACACATAAAATGCATCATTGAATAATATTTCTAGCCATTATTAAAACACAATTCATTCTTCATAGCCATTATTTTTATTATGTAAATACCTACAAAGCTAAGTGACGTGGTATTCAAAGCTGTGCCGTGCTGACTGCTAAAGCCCAGAAGCCTATAAGACGCGTCTAGGATAAGCTGCAGGTAAATCTGTACCCAGGGCTCTAGGGCTTAGCCTAGACCGGATAGACGTGGATATTCATTTGCCTGTAAACTGAAACTCCTGATCATTTCGGCTTGAATACAGATGGAAAAGTTATAGTACTTATTTGAAACTATAATCAAACTTTAAAATGAGTTTGTCGCCGGAAAGGTCTGAGCACTTTCTTTTGTTTTTTTAACAAATGTCCTTTTGTTGTGTCAATCTTAAGCCTACAGCAGTCCATTGCTGGACTTAGTACTTGGAAAGAAAATTATAAGATTTAATTATTATAAAATTGGGTCAATTCCTGAAATAATTTCAAAAGTAAAGCGCCTACATCCACTCCAACAATTATAACTGAAATGTTTACGCAGAGAATAATAAACCACTTCAGTTAAATGGGATTGTATGTTTGCAGTAAGTAATTATATCGTAAAGTCGAAAGGGGAGCCACAGATGGGTCGCGCCAACAGACGCCGTTTATCTAAATCTCTTTAAATACTTGAAACAAACAACAGTAGTTATAGACAGTTAAATATGCACGGGTTTCTATTCCGCTACTTCTTGCAGTGGTGAGTCAGCCCCAATCCAACTTTGCTGAATACAACTAGCTATACCATCCTCATACTGCTACAAAAACAAGAAAAAGCTTGGTTTTGGGTGAATCTGCATTGTTACAAAACATGATTTTATGTTTGCACTTCATTTCAAAACCATTATTATTTCTCTCGCCACCACTGTCTACCTTTTTACGTCCTAAACCGCATAACGCACACGTGGATGGGCAAACGAGTGCTGTATTCTTATTTTACCCAACTGCCTAAGAAGGAGGATAATGTTTTCATAATTTTAAAACAAACAAAACCATACAAAAGGGCCGGCAAAATGTTTCCCGTAAATGATTTATTTACGGGAAACTTTTTGCCGGCCCCACAGATTTGTGAACTCGAATGAATTCAATCTTTAAACCTCTTGCGAAGCAAAAATTTAATCTTATCGGCTTTTGAATCTTAGACATCAAAGTGACATGGAGGTTTCCAGAAACTTTCCTCCATCGCCTTTTCTGTGCTCCGTCGACTTTTAGAGATAAAACTTTTTGCGCCTTCAAAAGAGTTACACGCTTTATTTCACAGACAAAATAAAATGTCCGTGAAAAATCAAGAAAACTAGGAGACTCGGGCTGAAGCCCCGAAGTGTTATTACTAAGATTGTCAAACTCGAATACGACTGAGAAAAAAAGATTTTTGTTCTTTGTTCTTCATTTAGTGGTCGTTTACTGAGTGAGAAATGAGTTAGCACGTCGTGGTAGGAGCCTGGGCCCGGGCCAGCTTGTGACCGATCGCGTGTAAACTTGAGACGTCTGTCGTCCCGGGCAGCCGCACCAACAGTTCTCCGTTATTCAATTTCAATTATTTTTTAACATTTTTATTAATTGCGTTCCAACTATAATGTATTTTTCAACAAACTTGCTCGTAAAGTGGCTCTTATTGAACCGCTTTTAGGTTAATAATGCCGTATATTAAGCACGCGTGCTTTTTACTTTATATTACCGCACTAGTCCGGTAATGAGCGCCACAGATAACTATTTACTAGTCAGGAGTAATGACATGGCAGTATGGAATTAGTAAGTACTATCATGGCAGCATGGAATTTGTATCTAAGTAGAAATTGACTTTAGTGAAGCTTTTTACCAACGACAAGCGCAAAAGCAAAAAAAAAACCATAGGCACCGTTTAGTTATGGTTAAAAAAATCCCATGGGCAGGTCAGTACGATACTTTACATGGAATTAGTATGAACTATCCTATATTATTAAATTAGCATTCTTTTTTTCACCCGAGCAGAGACTTGCACTTTATTTATATCTTATCAAAGAGACTTCATGCCTTTATGCCTACTATATAAATAAATAAAATATTATAAATTAACATAATATTTCATCAAATTATATATTTTTCACTACCCTTACCCTAGCTTAATTTGTGTATTTAAAACATTATTTTGTGTTTATTGCTTTCGTTGTGTGGTGAATTATTATGAAAAATACGAAATTTAAAGTATTGTCGGACGTAGAAAAGTTTGAAGAGAAGCTCCGGATAGTCTGTACCTGGCAACAAACAACGGTCAGTTAAACTTTATAAATCTAAATATATCGTCTATATAGTTACGTTTTTGTAGCATAAGTTCATACAAAAAGTCTGTATTTTTTCCTCGCAACTGTGTTGAAAATCGTCGTACGAAACGCGTGAGCATTGATCATTACACACACTTATATCACAATGTACTATTGTGTATTATGGTCAAGACTTATTCAGAGGTAGGTAGGTACAGGTAAAAGGCCTTCCTTTTACCTACCTTTTAAAGATACCTCTATCTAACTACCTAATGTTTTATTTAAAACTAGAAACCTCTGAGGACGTCAATCCCGAGGACATTACGTATTCTATTACGCGCAATCTGGGCACTTGGGGCTCTCCAGTCGTAAAGGTTTTATTTAACAATCGGACAATTTGAATAAATGCGACAAGAAAATTTTGTCTTTACGATATTGATTCGTCATTACTTACTTTTTTTATTCCCAGACAATCTTCCAATTTCCTTTTTCAAGACATTGAACGTTTTCTGTTCATAAAACGAAATTTAATAAAAAAAGATCGCTTTATGAAAGCGGTAACCAAATTTTTGACAAACATCTGCAATGTTCGATGTCGTCGTTATACTAACAACTTGTTGCAATGTAGACTAGAGCCGGCCAAGTTTACATTGATAGAACTTTTCGGTCTAGTCCATTGCACTTACCGCACTCCACTTTAGAACAAACGCAGACGACGCCGACGCGACGACTTCACTCTGCAAAAAGTCTCTCAATCTAACTTCAACTTAGGGAAGTGATCAATATCTTTTGTCGCAAGCTTTCTGCGTCAGAATTCAAGACTCGACGTTATCATATAGAAGTAAAAAAGCCGTTTTCTGTAGGTGTACAGCATAAAATGATCTCACAGTTCGCGTGTCAGTGCACCCATGTAGGTACCTACCTAAGCCAATTTACAGCGACGACCACAGAATATTGGTTAGGGCAATGAAGCTCACTTTCTCGAGAATGTGAGACTTGCTTAGATCCCGCAAGAAATTTAATATGTGACGAAAAATATGAACCGTATAAAGTTGTGTGAGAAAAGAAAAATAAAAGACATTTTGAGGAAAACTAAAACCTAAAAAGACAAGTTAAGTTAAAAATAAGAAACTCATTTCAACTTACTGCAGATATTTAGAAAGAACAATAAGCCATATTACTATGTATTTTTAATTAAATCCGAAAGTCACTTCGTCACGTCTAACAAAAACAAAGGCAAGAAGGCATCGTTTTTTTAACAACAAAAGAACAGCGTGGCTATGTGCAAAAGTCTCGAATTGATTGTAGTTGGTATAGTTTTTATGCGATGACTCACGTCAAAAGTTTGCTCTCACCCACATTTCCCAGTCCACAACTGTATTTGAATAAAGTATGAGCGGCGGACGGCGAAGTTCGGGAAGAAGCCGAACTGAAAAAATGCATTTTTTACCCACTATGGAACGGAGAAAGTGGATAACTAAATACGTTTGGGGTCGCAGGGATTTGTTCCTTTTATCTTTGTTTAATTTGGTTTTTATTAACTTTTTGTTCTTTTTCTTTGTTTTGGGGAGAAGGAATTCCAAATTAATTGCACTGTCCGTTATATGTATTAATGTTTCATTTAGAGCTCAATGTTTGATTTAGAGGTTCACCCGTCTATACCGAATACCAAAGTATAGCTTCAGAAATAAAATTCCTGAAAGCAATTGGCTTGCTTACAGTTATTTTAGAGATTCATCAACATATTCTGCAAGTAAACGTCTGTAACTGAGTCGGGATGGACTCCTCAATGGATTTTAGGTTTCATTCAGCAGTCTAAAACAACATTTTAATAGCATTTCATTTCACCAATCGCGTAATTGAGTTAATTAATTTTGTACAGCAATTCTAAATCGAAGCCCCAAATATAATATGTAATTAGGCACCGCACCGTACTTACTGTTATCTTTCTGTAAAACCATTTTCACCGTAAAATTGAGAGCCTTCAAGTTTTTCAATTGACTTTTATATGAAAATATAAGTTAGATTGCTTTCGTATTAAACAGACTCACTCATTAATATTGAGAGTATTTTCTTTCAGTCAATCAAAAAATTCCAATTGAAGCGTACTATTATAATTATATTAATATTTGTTTTTCATTACGTTTTCTTACACGGGTATATAGGTCGTCTAATATAAAACTACACGCCCCTCCACTAAAATGTATATACAAACATTTGAAATTTGTATTCAACAAGCAGTAGAGGGGCGTGCAATTTTAAATTAGTCGATCTGTACCTACATAAAACTGAGTGGCTTACGAAGGCATTGAGACGCATACACTACATAACGGGGTATTCCAACGGCTACACGTCAAGCTATACATTTCCAGTTTATACTGATCTCGCATTGTATAGGATTTCCGTACGATACGAGGTCAGCTTATACTGGAAATGTATAGCTTGATGTATAGCTGTGTGTACATAGCCTGTTGTCATCCAGCAACAGATCACAAACAGATCATGTCTTGATAGAACTTTCAAGCTGAATTTTGCAACTTCAAAACTGTCCATGCATTAGGTATGTATTATGGTTTTATTAAAATTAAATAATTAAAATTCACTATGAACCTACACTACATAGTAACATGGAGAGTATAAAGTAAAAAAATAGGACTATGATAGTTTTAATTCAGGAACATTAGCTCTTAGCAGCTTCTTCATTATCTATGGACATGATAAAAAGACTTCGTTTTGTTCTCTTTTCAATATTGGACATTCGAGCTAACGTTCTACGAAGCATTCCCTATGGTACCTACTATAAAAACTAATTAATGCTAAGCTATAATCCTAATACCTTTTTTTTATAAACTCTGAAATCTTCTATTAAACGCTTCTCAACTGTATTACCGTGCCGTTTATTGATAGAAAATGACAGGTAAGATATGACAGGTAAGATGATTTATCGAACGTTTCTGTATGGGGAGTTTTTGTCAATAGGAGGATAAGCTTTCGCCATCGAAACCTTTTTATGTTGCTATAAAGCGAGTACAAATTCTTTTCTTATTTATACAAGATAAGTAGTAGAATGTTATATTGGCATGTTTGTTGTATCAGGGGACAATCATCACCAGGAATGAGAATATTAGTAGGTACCTACTTACACAAGTAGCAAAATAACGAGCTGGTAAGTCCTAGAGTATATTTTCCTATAACATTTTTGAAACAAATACCTCTGAAGTGCGCTAGCAGATACATAAGAACTCTTCAGATAAAATGAAAACATTCCTCTCATTGATGGCACTTACAAAATATAATCACCTCTCCTCTCCAGTGTTTCGCCATTATTTTATCTTTCTTTTTAATTTAAGATACATTCTTATAAAGCGATAATTCCGTTTTAATTCCAGTTGATTACTCTTATTAATACTTTCTGGAGGGGGATAACGACGGAGTGCACGACGAGCAAAACCCGTAGCAATTAATTAGCAGGGATCATCTAAATGTCCTTAGCGAGATGACGCCTGATAAATTAACCTATTTAATTTAAGATACTGTCTATAATAATGTTTTATATCTTCAAAAGATCCATTTGATAACCTCTTTTAATTTCAAAGGGTATTTAAGGCGCTGACTGCGGCCGGGCGACTTGGCGGCTTTCCCAACGGCTGTAAAAGTGTAAAACAAGAATGTGTTCGCGCCGCTGAGCATTAACATCAACTAATTTCCCCCACAGTTTGTATTTCAAAGCGCCCTCGTGTGAAACTAAAAATAAAATAAAAGCAGAGCATCCGCCGGTGTAACACGTTACTGTAACAGACTTTGACGCCTGCGCTAGTACAACGAAAAATAATGAATAGGTCGCAGCATTCACGACGAGAGCTCGACCGAACAACGCCAATAAATAACAATCTTTTAGGCTCAGCCGGAGTGTTACCAGTTACAAGTAAGTAATTAGATAAATGTACCAAACAAGTTGTAACAAATGGGCTTAACGGCGATGGTGAAATATTTCATGATTGATCACCACGTAACGAGCATGGGGCTCAAAATTTCTTTCACACACGGTAATGTGTTGTGCTCAGCAGTTTATAAGGTACAACTCAGGGACCCATTTATTTGCATTTTCACTACAAAATAGGTAATTAGTGTTTGTCAAAAGATAAGTCATAAGTCAAAAGATATTAGGTACCTAGTAAATTTTAATCCGGGGAATGGACACTGTTCTATCCTATACAATTATAGCACACCGCAGGCAAAGAGAACCCACCATGACAAAGTCCCTGTCAGACACGACATTGTAATAAATCACAATTTATATTAGTTAATCCGATCAGCAAAAACAGCGGTGACTCATAAAATTTGTTTACCGACAGCACCCAAACTTGTATCATTATACGGGATTCAGCTGATGTCATGATTAATTTCACGATAGGTAGGTAATCCCAAGTTAAAAAAATTAAACTCGACGCTCAAAGAAAGATGACGAGCTAATCAAATTTCGCGCAAGTTCGGAAAGTCTCGGCAAGTTCTCGCCAAGTTCCCAGATTCAATTAGTAGATACGCGGCGGGCTGTTGTCGCCGCCCGGCCGCCCGGCCGCCCGCGCGTGTAGACACACTAGCACGGTGATTTTCATTATCATACCTACAATAACCATTCACTCTTACTTTCACGATGCTTGCCCTTTGCACTTTAACTTAATCCAGGAGTTCTCGACCGACACTTTTTCTGTGATTTAATTGAATCTAAAAGCGCTGTTGGAAACAAAGCTAGCTGGTATTATTAAGTTTATAAAGATTTGCGACAAAGGCAAAGAATGAAAACGTGAATAAAAATGTTAAATAGAAAACTGCGACACTGTTGATACAAATAATTAAGATTGTGCACAAAAGGAGCTGCTAAAGCGTCTAATACCTACTAGGTATAAAGCCGCGTAGCAGATTGCCGGCGCGGCTATTATAAAAGGCAATTTTATAACAAAAAGTTGAGCGAACCGTCAACTACAAAGCCGACTGATAGATTGGTTCAACGAAACTTACTAATGTACGGAGATGGTGCAAGGTGAGCGAGGCACAAGTTTGGAAAGTTTCACCTTTGGCAGTGTTAAATTGCGTTGGCAAATTGAACGCCCCGTTTGAGAACCTTTAGCAACATAACACTTTGGCCGGCTAGGGTGTTAAACCAGAATACCAATCTACCTTTTTTTTTAGATGTTTTAATTCATTTTCTTTGCGGCACCTCTTTAGGTCAGCTATCGGAATATCAAAAAATATTTCGCTAGGTCATAAGGGGAGGCGGGATTTTTTTTTTTATGATTAGTTTATCAATGTTTATTAGATAATAAATAGAGTATAGATACTAGGTACTAATATATTATACCTATACAATACATGCATACAGAGGTTACTTTTTATGCATTTATTAATTAAGGAATAAAAAAGTCGGCAGGTGTCGTGCGAAACCCGGTTAGAACGTAGTTCCTTTCGCTGTATATAATTAATTAATACAGAGCCATCTAGTCTGGCTAAAAACTTATAGCTACTAGATTAAAAACAAAAACTTTTGAAACTTGAAACTGACTTATTCGGGCATTACGCTTTTTAGTTACGTGACGATTTCTGCTTTTACCTACTCCTACCGCAAGACTCGTTATAGAACTTCGTTCCAAAAATTAAAGCTGCTTTGTTGAAAAGCTTTAAAATAAGTTACCTATTTATTTAAGCTCTTAGCAATGAATAAGGTAACCTAACCAACAACGGTTCGAGTGCACTAGAATGAAGTATGTGACTTGTAACAATCAATCTACCTAGCCTTTTCCCAACTATATTGGGGTCTGCTTTCAATCTAACTAGATGCAGCTGAATACCAGTATTTTACATGGAACGACTTTCAACAAGATTGACATAAGCTTTTCAATAGCTTACGTCAGTCATATACATTTTTGCCTTTTCCATCATCTATAACGCTGATAGAATGTAGGTAACTTTGTGTAAGACCTCAGACCTCCACAACCCAGTTACTGGGTAATACGATACCTCTTGGTAAGTATGTGATTTCTGACATAGCTTAAAAAGATTCACACTTCAAACCAAAGACATTTGCTCACGTCGAACAAAACACACTTTTCGTTTAATATTTAAGGCATGGCTACACTTTACCGCAGAAAATATCGTCTTGTCATCCCACAAATGACAGCAATCATCCTTAACGGGTGAGGTCAAGACAAGTCACCTGTGAAGGAGACATCCACGTGAGTTGAACGACACATTATAGAGACACACATAATAATACGGTTGAATTGTCACTTTCATTATTACTTCCGGATAGGATTTTAGAGAAAAAAACGATTAAAATGTTGTGGTATTTTATTAAATTGAACTCGTGATCAAGTCTAAGTAATAAATTGATAATTATTTTTATAATAACCATAGATGACAGAAAAGACACTTCAATTTTTTCGGTGTACGTTCTACTATCATTTAATAGTATAATAACATGTAAAAAGTAAAGTATCATTAGTTGGGAAGTGAACATACTACCACAGGTTTGCAAAGCAGTCGTCGAACTGCTGAATTATTTGCTTTGTTGAAAGTTGACTAAAACAGCCGTTTTATATAGGGTGACTGTTAAGTTAAGTGACCGATACTTAAATACGCGACTTTACTCATCATTACGAAAAACTTTTATTATGGGAATACACCATAAATCGCGAAAAATAAATCTGCTGCTCCATACATTTATGTTCGCATAACTCGTTAAATTATAAGGAACAGCCGATTTTTTTTCGCGATTTTATGTTTGGTCCCATAGTCAAAGTTGTTCATACCGATACTTAAACCACTAATTACCAGTCACCCTATATAAATATGTATGTCAAGATTTACTGCTAAGCTCCCTAAAGGTTAGCGTCATCATAATCATTAAAAGGTAAATCTGCTTTACGAGTATTCGTTCCCTATTCAGCCCAGTGAAGTAATGGAATAAATCGACTGTTGCTGGAAAAACTGAACTCGTGTCTCAAACATTACTCCTCAACGTTATTCCTTAGTGGGTTAGGTCACCTGATTTAGTCACGACGTCTATGTGCGTCCTGCGACACATTACTCAACCACACACGTCATAAACTGTCAGAATTCAGTTGTACAGTCTTTATTGTCCCTTTGGGACTGCGTTTTAGAGAGCCAATATATTTTGGGTATATACATTAAACTTTATAGTGTAGATTTAGTTATATATTATACTGTAGTACTACTTATACTTTGTTCGCGATTTAGTTTCCAAACCTGTAAACAAACCATTTTTTTATGCGTGCCTTTTTATGGTAGGTACCTAGTAATCATTATAGAATCAACTTAATTTACATTAGCATGAATTTGATTTTCTTTTAAGTGGGCATAACATCTTATGGAAACAAGGATTTGTCATCGACTTTATGTGTATTCAATATTGTCACGTAATATTCAAGGCGTTGCAAAAAATATGACGTTGAGTTGAGCCTTTCTGCAAACGCGGCAACAATCAACCTTAAGAGATGGGGTCAAGAAGTGTCACCTGAGGGAGTTGCTACGTCAGTGTACATGAACGTCGTCGCGCGACTTGTTACTATACCGTTTGAGGCCACACACAATAACAGGAGTTGATACAGTTGAGTCCTACAATTGATGTTTATTTAGGTTAAGTATATGACTAGCATTTTTGGAGGTTTTTAGCAGGATGCTATGGTATTGAACTATTGACATACTTAGAAAACATCTTGAAAATTAAATGCTTAAGTGCAAATGCTTAGTTAAAATGTTCAATAAATGTTTGTTTAGGTACATATTCGACCAAATGTTTATCATTATATCAAATTACGTTTTTACTAACATTCTATTCTGTAACATAATCCTCTATCCATCGACTACACCTAGCTTTTTTACGGAGCGCTAAAACGTTTTACCGGAGCGCGGGCGTAGATTATCTTCCGTAGTCGAGTGCTTTGCCGGCGGGTATCGCATCACTTAACTACCTATGCACTCCTGGCACAATTAACAATTTTACTGTTGCGGAACCTTCATTCCTGTCTATAATAAATCTGAGAACCGCCTTCTAGAAAGTAAGCGTCTTTCAGCTCTCGAGCCCACTGACGATTTTTTCGTACGACTTTCGTACGAGTTGAATCCAACAGTGTATTTTTTGACGCACTGGGACGCACTCTGTTGAATTCTCAATGCTCGGCTCAACACCGAGAGTTGAAAATTCAGTGCGCGATAAAAAATCGCCCGTGCGGGTCTGGGCTCACTGTTGTTAGGAAGCTCTTTAATGATGGCGACACTGTCTTAGCGCGAAACGTTCTAACAATGGTGCCAACCTTGAGGCATAAAGTCCTTTGTGGCAACTCCCGCCTTGTCCAAAGCATATTCTCGCCTTAATAAAACTTTATGGGCGTTTCTACATCAAAATATTCTCTGAAGCATTTAGGGAAACTCTTTACGAGAAATGATTGTCTCATTTCACGATGACTGCTTCAAATAAATATTAACGACTGAACATTGAGATATAAAATGGACGGCTTCCCTGGCTGAATGAAATTTTATAGACTAGCTAGCCGGTGGAAGATTGCTTCACTATAAAAACATTCAATGTCTTGAGTTTCAGTTCTCACTTACCTAAGTAAGATAATCCCCCTCTAGCATGGTTACGGAAATAGAATTTCAGAGAGGAAAAGTATTCCTGGACGTTTTATTAAAAAATCTTATGGCTTATAGTTTTATCTTATAGGCTTTTTTTTAGACGGTCATGTTTGGTCGTATACCTACTACAAAATATCTTATTATGAACTAGTTGTATTTCTCACTAACATCTAACTAAATAACCCCTATCAAAAGCCCAAAAGGTTCAACAATTTTCTTAACAGAGCCTTCAGTTGAGTCAGAATGAAAATGTTAATTTTCCCACGTCCGCCGCGGGATAAAGAGCATTTTTGTGTTCATAAGCAATCGACTAGCAGCTTATCACGTAAATACCTTAATACTATAATACAGCCTTCATACAGAGCTAAATAATAAGTACATAGTAGGTATACTTAATATTGTAGCCCATTTTAGTTGTGCCTTTTACTTGCGAAGTACACTAACCAAAATAGAAAGTATATTAAGTTTAGTTAAATAACAAACCCCTTTTCATTTGGTTAGGAATACAGTATAATTCAAACGAAGCTGCTCCAGTAATATAAGAAACAAATGAATGCACTTTATTCAAGCAAGTCTGGGGAGTAATTGCGTTACACAATGTTAACACATTTAAAATTGCAATCGATCGCAATGCCTTACATTTTGACAGTTCCACCACCTTCATTGCATTATTTACGTTGTTTTGAGCGGACAAATTTTTCAAACCGATGAAGTAATGGATTAGAATAGTCCTACAAAACCCTAGGATTGTGATTTAAAGTAGACTGCTGTTCTATTTTTGTAAACAAGCATTGTTATTACGTTTATGGCAAAAATAGATAGCTAATTAATAGACAAGAAAATAAATCTTATACTGGAAGCCCTCTTCCCACGCAAAAGCAAGTCAAAGAAAAACAACATATTGATACGACGCTTGAATGAGGAAGGATTAGCTTCGTTAACAAGCTTAGGTCTCTGTTATTAAACTCTTTTATGTATTCGTATCATCGATGTTTTAACAAGCTTTTATTCAACTCCACGCAGGTCTTTCAATAAGTACATTTTTTACTACGCTGCACATTTTATAACAGCCAGCAATAATATATTTAGAATTAACAAATAATTTTAAAATTATACAAACGGATCTATGATAACAGCGTTATTTTTAACCAAAAACAATCGGTAGGATATAGGAACTGCGAACTCCTTTGACAACACCCATAAGTAGAAATGGGTTAAGCTATTTTTAGCCCGGGGACACACCTGAGTCGATACTCATCGCTATTTTTAGACTTGAGTGATGCCAACCTAACCTCTTGTCACACCTTTTTCGTAAAACCTATTTAAATTAATTAGGACCAAGGACCCAAGTCAGTTCAAGGTCTTCATATATAGCCCAAGTTTATTTACCTATCATTGACAGAAATCAGGCTAAAGTAATGTCTCATTCAGTAATAGTTTTTGTTCCTGGTAATCTTTAAAAGTTTCACCTTTGTGTCCAAACTTTAACAATCAACATTCCAAGCAGTTCGTAACAATTTGTTCCAGATTATTCTTTTAGGATTATAACATTTAAAACTACATACAATTGAAAGTGTGTGACTTTCAATAAATTTCATCAAAGTTTCTACAGGTTATACTCTAGGGTCCTCGAATGTTTTGGCAGAGGTGTACCTCTGTCAACCCCTTTGAGGAATATAGGCGTAATGTTATGTTATGTTACATAAAAGATCCATTTAGTACCCATGCTTTGTTTTTATCGTGTGGCTAGTGACTAACCTGGTTTTAGAGTTTTTATGCCGCCCACTGAGCCTCTGATTTGGCTTCATGCCGTCGAGAAATATCTCTCAGGCATGCCGGTTTCCTCACGATGTTTTCCTTCACCGTTTTTAAAGAAAGTGACAATTAAACAATACGCACATGAATCCGAAAAGTCAGAGGTACTTTGGGTTCGAACTCGAGACCTATGACTTGGCAGGCACACCACTAGGCTATCACTGCTGTTAACCTATTGAATGAGTACCTATTGTAACATTGTAAACGTAGGTTGGTATATGTATCCCTGGAATACCGATTACTAAATACACTCTACACATATAGCTCTAAAACCTGCACCATAAAGCGTCGATCGTATTATGCGATATTACTTGGAAGCAGGCACTTTGTTGTACCCGACGCACATTGCCCAATCTCTCTGTGACCGCTCGTCTAGAATAATTATCTCCTGAACACTGCCCAATACAGAGAATTGTGTTAAGTGCACGTATATAGTGCAGCTGGCATTAACTATTAATATCATGTTCGTATGCCTTTGATTATTAGACAAGATAAAACATTCTGATATAAGGAAAAAGACAAAAGTAATCGACGCTGTCTCCTTCGCTGAAAGCCTAAAGTGGAAATGGGCTGGACATGTTTCCAGATACAACGACGATAGGTGGACTAGAACAGTCATGGAGAGGGCCCACCGGTTACAGGCGCAGAGGTAGACCAAAGGCACGATGGAAAGACAAATTAGAGGCAGTCGCCGGTAAAAATTGGATTTTCACCGCATCAAATAGAGACGAATGGAAGGCTCTGGAGGAGGTATCTTCTGTTTATCTTCATATTTTATTATATTATCTTCTTTTAAAGGTTTACCTAAATGAATACGTTTTTAATTAAATATTATTTTAATTAAGTACTCAAGGTATTGCAACAGTTTAATCTCCCGCCATCAGATAAGATGGCGGAAGATTTAGCTAGTCAATGTTATAAACTGTTACTAAACCTTTAGTGATAAAAATAATAGTTTAAACAATACCTACACAAGCTCCTACACACTACAAACAAGGAGGGCCGTTGAATTACCAAAGTGATTAAACATACACAATTCAAAAAAGGCCTTGCTAAAATTTAGTCTACAAAAAAAATATCTCTTTGCCAATCTAAAAAAAGACATTTCTCATAACTGACACGACGTCTAAATTCACGACGTTACCCGACCGGGTTGGTGATAGGTCAAATTCTTGTCCCCGTGCCAGAAGAGATCCTTTTTCCTGCACAATAAATTAAATAGGACACTACCTACGTTTCCGTTGAGATATTACGGTTAAATAGAAACATGTTCCTGGCCATAATGTTCGTTCCTGGCACAATAAATTTGTCGTTGAAAAGAGAATAAAGAAACAAAATTGGTTATCCCGCCATTGAAAACCAGAACGCAGGAGCCATCAAAGGCTGTGCGACATCGAACCAATTAATTGTGTTGTAATAAACTTTCGTTGCTCGCGGCATCATCCGCTCTATTCGCTTTTTCCAATATTTCCTGCCATTCGTCTCTCGTTAAAATGAGGCTTGTTTAAAAATGACTTAAATTTCCTGGAAGCTACGTAGACATGGCCACTGGTGTTCTTTTTGCTTTCCTACTTTATAGATTTTACAAAGAACAATGGTTAATTTTTTCCACAACATATCGATTACATGTTACTCTTGTTCAATATTGATGCCTGTCGTAGGTAATGCTTTCATTACACATTGTGGGGTGACTTCATATAATTTATCATTTATCATAATGTTTGGGGTGAACAATAACCGACGCCAAAACTTGATGTAGGTATCAGTATTGACGGATTAAGGTATTGGGAGCCCTCAACAAACATTAGCTCATCGCTCTATATTGAGATTGATGAACCGTCTTAGTACTGGCTGCACGTAACCACGCAGCTACTTGCACTATACCTAACTTAACTCATGTGATATATACTGAAAAGGTAGGTACTGCTCTATAAATGAAACAAAAACCAACTACTTGAAAACACTAAAATCTGCTTTTTGTTTTGTTTATTAGAAAAACTACCGTAGACCGGCTACGGCGTAGCAACTTGCTACGCGGCACAAAACTTACACACCGCAATTTAACAGTAACTCAATTTATGAAGTCCAATAAAACACTGTCCGGTCGTGTAATTCTTAGTTCAGTAAAAAATATAAAGTACAATTTTATTATGAAAGAACCTCTCGGCTAGCTAATGTGACCTGAGCAATATATAATCACCTTCCTTCTACTTCACTTCAGCCCCTCTGCCACCCGTGCCGTGCTAAATGAAGCTTATATAACGGAGAACTTGCACCATTTAGCTCCGTATTTATATTGTACCCTCTAGCTAAGTTGAAAATATTGAATTGCGTATTTGAAAAGCTAGATTTTCCGCCGCCTATATTACCAGCAAGCAATTAGTGTCGTATTAAGCTAGTTGATAGTCTATATTCGATGCATTCGGGAATTACCAATCCACGTAATTAGGCGAAACTGTGCAATCGAATATACATTATGTTGTAGAACATGTGTCGTCTGCCATTGCTCCCTGCAGACAAACTGGCTGCCGCAGGAGCGGTGCGGCTGACTGACGGCTTAGTACCAATTGCTAAGACCTGAATAATAGTTGCTTGCCGCCAAAGCGCTGACTGTTCCTTGCCAATTTACCTGGCAGACACATACGAGATGTACGGATATGTTTAATGTAGCAATTTGCACAAACCTATTTGCAAATTAACTGATACATACGTAAACTCACGCGTTTTTACAATGGGGGTAGGCAGAAACTACAGAACTCCAACTCCTAAAATACTGAAATGATACAATTAGAAGTAATTAGTAGGTAATTCTTTAATTAAACAGCTGGCTATAGAACAACTTTAACAACTGTCTGACTATTTTATCCGGAAAATAGCAGAAAAACAAAATGGCCGTCCGACCTATAAAACAAAAAGGGGCCAAAAATGTCACATGTGACATCTTTAATCAGCCGTACTGTGACAAAGGTAGACGCACAAAAAGCAGGTAGTACCGGCACTTGATCCAGGGCACTTACACCTGTTACTCCCGTCATATTTCAGGAGAGCGCCCGTCGCAAATGTGCCATGCGAATATCCCATAAAAAGTTTTCACTTCCCGCTCAATTTTTATCGGGATATTATGTCATAATTTTCAACTATCATTTGAAATATCTTCAGAACAGGTAGCGAGGTAAGTTGAGGTGACAGTGATGTAGGACTTAGGAGAATTTCATTATCTTTTTATACATAGAGATATGGAACCTAAAGGCATGGACATAGTGGTTTATGAATTGTTTTACAAAGCGTTGTTATCATCGAGATAATGGCAATGCTTTACGAGGCATCGTAATCAATCAATATTTAAAACTTTGAACCAATCAAACATCAATAAATACTTTCAAATAATATGATACCCATACAAGCAGATCTTTAAATAGCTGTCTCCCATAAAAGCTCCTGTATATTTGAGTCGATATCCCTTTCACTGTGAACAGTACTTAATCGAATGTCAACCGCGCGGCACTCGCTTGACATTCGACGGATATTCTCACAAGACATGACACCTATCGGCATTCGCAGAGCATTACACACGTTAGGGTTTTATTATACACGCGGGGTTGTTTCACAATATATTATCTGACTGTTAAAGTCAAGACAAGCGATAGTTTAGTAGGATAAAGCAAGTTTTTCCTACTTTAATCTACACTCCCGGACTCCTAAATCGAGCGATCCTGCAGTTTTTGTATAAGTTTGCTAGTAAGTCTCGGCTGCAAAACCACTTGTTTTTTTTGAGTCTTCATTATTTTGTTGTTTTAGGCCTATACTTTACATGAAAATGCACAGTGTTTTTGCTTGCCTTGATCGATTTAGGCGAGGATTTATTGCGAAACGTTCTTATTTTTGCTTCCATCACGTCATGTACCTAAACGTACTAGAAACTGCATAAACCCGAAAAGCATCAACCTTATAATATTGCACAAGGAGAACTCTTAATACGACCTTATAAATAAATGTTTCAGTAGGATTTAAGTGCGGCATGGCGATACACGATTTAAACTTTTCGTGGGAAAGTTAAAACCGTGCAACACCCCACAACGTCAAAAGCGTAGAAACGTTTTCCTTAACTTCGTTTTCGTGGCCTTCCACGAAAACGAAGTTAAGGAAAACGTTTTTTATAAAAACTGTTCCACCGAAGTGACGTGCGGTACTGCGGTCGCTAGTGTAACATAAAATTCAGTTAATCGCGTGCGAGTCCGGGCGAATGGTGCCGCTGCGCAGCCCGAACATCCCGTGTATCCCGCCCGGATATTGAGGGAGCGTGGCCGTCATGAAACTTTTACGTCCCTTATCCGCACACCTATTATACCGGCGTCATATTTCATCGAACCGCCGCTTGCCGGCTAGACAGCGCGAAAGCGGTTTTTATTAAAACCGTTGCGGACGTTTCCGTCACCTCGTAAACCACACGTGGCTGAAGGTCTCGATACAGCGAATATGTTAAGATACTCGGCTGTGTTTGACGCGGGCTGTCCTACATGTGCACATAAAACTGGTAGTTTTATGATGGTGTAAGGGAAAGGGAAATGTAATCAAGTTTAATCATTTGTTTTTTTGATAAGAATGTGATACATTGTAACTTTTATTGTAGGATGTTTGTAAATGAACAGTTAGGCAAAAGTAGTTTTTGAGTTACTGACGGACAGATATATGCAGAGACCTTGCCTTTGTAATTTGTGGATAAAAGAGCAATGTTTTATGCATTCTATAAAACATTGCTCTTTACCATAATTATAAAGTCAACGTCGTTTTAAGTCCTTGCCGTTTTGTAATTCTGAAATATACTTTCACAAGCCCATATCAAAGAGTTCCATTTAACTTTAATCCGAAACTCAATAATAAATGGAACTTGGGGAACGTGAACGCGAAAATATATTAATGTAGGATAAACGTGGAATTTTAAATTACACGTGTAACCTACATTAATATATTTTGAATTTGTATATTATTATGTTCTTTATTTCATTTCCAATACATATACATTATATTTTTAAATATTAGAATAAAGAAATGTAAAAACATTTAAAAATATAAAAAATAGTAGCCCACCCATATCGGGAACATGGTCCAAGCTACCGGCGGTCAAGGCTCCAGAGAGAGGAACCTCCTCACAATACGAGCCGTGTCCAGTACCGCTTTCTAAATCAAGCCCTTGATCCAGCTGCCTAACGAGAGCCTCCATAGGTGTTGGTCAAGGCTCTTGGAAATTAAGTCATTGGCTGATACTTACTATTATTATTATACAATTATTAAGACCCTCTCATGGTAGCAGAAAGTTAAGACATACGATGCGGATACGTGCAGGTCAAGCTTAGTTTGCACTCTACGTATCACGTGGCAATTTTTCTCAGAACGTAACGAAGTACTCACAAGACTTATAAGAAAGGAAATAAAATGTTTCAGAAATAATATGACCCCCATATAAGTTACGCAACATGTCCCGATCCCTACAGTGGAGTAAGCTTTAGAAAATTCCCAGTACCAGCCCTAACTTTAGAATTGTACCCGGAATTTCCCATCCCCTGAGACGTCATACCGTAGTCGGTCAACTGTAACTATAAGACTGTAAACCTCTGCTTACACCTTTTGGGAATTAAGTCGTGGCGCTGACGGTTATAAATCTGTACCATTTATGGTGTAGGAAGAAAGGAATACTAAATTATGTCGTAAGTTAAGAGGTACTCTTAAGTGTAGGTCGATTTAGTTAAAAGCACCGGAGTGCCAGGCTGAGATATAACTTTATATGACAGATTAGCGCTAGAAAGAGACAAAACACCCACCTTGGATTTACCGTAACTAAGCAATCTACCCTTGTATGGACTTATACCTAGTAACATTTCCTTCCTAGTAATGATCTATGAGCCCGCGTGGTAGATGATAGCCCACTCCCTGTCGAATTGAGGAGGTCTGTATCCCAGCAGTGCAGCAGTGGGAACATTATATAATGGTTATATAGCTTGGTTGGATGGTTATGTTTAAGTTGTTGGCTTTTAATTTTGCTTGGCCGATTACAAACGTTAAATCCTACTAATCGCAAATAAAAGAATACGAGATGGATTTTGATAAATTCACTTACCGTAATTAAATGGTATTTTCGTCTTTCGTAACTATTTAGTTCCAAACACGCTCACATAGCGCTATTACAATTCCGGCGACAACCCCTTCCTACCCAATTTCGTCAAATTCGTACTACAGCAGTTTTATTGATATGTCATATTAGTAACAATATTGAGCTGACCAGGCATTGTAGCCGCTGGGCCCGACAACTCGGACGCGGGTTGACAGCGTTTGACAGCGCCGACATCACGTGACAGCGCGGTTTCCCAACTGTCCTCAGGCGATCAATCACTCATGATCGAGGACACGTTGGGGAACATTTGTCCCTGTTTAGTTTATGTGAAAACATTTAAAATAATTGGTTGTTGATCTGTAATTCTGTATGGTTTGCTCTTGTCTGAAATCGTTTAAGTGAGTGTAATCGAAGATCTTTTGTAAAGCCTTGTTCACACGGGCACAAGCCGCGCTACGTGTTTCGCGAAGAGTCAGTAGTCAAGAGTTTTGTAAGGAAGAAATAAATAATAATATCTTTCCACTACGCTTTCAACATCATTTTAACCCTGAGAGACCTGAGGACTCAGCAGAACATGGTTTATCTGCATATTTATCGTCGTACTTATTTCCTTTTATTTAGATTAGCTCCTAAGTTAATAACAATTCTATCACTTGATCTTTAGTATCAAATTGACCAAAAACTACACCACCAAAAAGACATTAAGAAAATAAAAATACGCGCAATTTACGTAATCACAACATACCTAAGTTATCATTGGAAAATCTTAAGAATACCGTTTACATAATACATACCAAATTCTACCCTCGTTGGGCTTATCGTTTCAAATCTAGAAAAGCGAAATGGTATCGTACTCTTTAATTTTCTTTGCAAATTGAAGAGTGCTTCTAATAATCTAGATTGCCTTGCCTTTGATCGAAAAAACTACAGTCATAATTATGTTATTAGATTGAATGGAACGTTGCGTCCACGCAATAAATACGTGTAGCATGTATTGAGGCGGTCAGTTCTGTCTTTAGATCCGTTTGATCCGTACAAAATCCGTAACAGCCACACCTGTTATGGCTTACGCTTACGATGGCTTTAAAAATGATTACTTATTTTTCATGAGCGCACGCATCCAATGTGATTGATCGGATCAGATCACTACACTAAGCTTTTCTATTTTTTATTTTGTGTTTATTGTGTGGCATAACCTGAGTCAATTCAAATTTACTTATTGTTTTTCTTTTTCCTATCAGATTCGTCTGTTCAGATTTATCTCTCCGTGTACACAGCCTTAAAGATGTTGCCACTCAGGATACGGCTTACATGGTTTATGTATGTTCAGACGACAAATAACGAGTGCATATTGAGACATTGAGCGTTTTGTCACGTAACCCCTCTCGTCGGCTATCCGTGGCATTATGCTGATTGTGGCGCAATACGGAACTCGTGGCGCTAACGTGCCGACTGAGGCGCAAACACAACATTGACTATTCTACCGGGAGATTTAGATCCTGGGAATAAGAACATATGTAGGTGTTTTGGTGTAGTTACTTGTTAGAACATCGGTGTGATGTCCTCAGTGACATATTGTATTGCGCAGTTCACTTTATTACTAGTTTGCCAATCCCAAAATTTATTTTCACAATGCAGTTTATTTACAATATTAGCTAATGGATATCGTGCATTATAGAACAGAATCAAGCAGATTTAGCTGTTTTATTATAATTTTGGTGTACAATAAAGATTAATAATCTATTTATCTACCTACCTTTGGTGCTTCATTTTCCTATAGGTTTATATAGGTTTTCCAAGTAACTTTGCCCCATGCGTATCTATCTACCATCTACATTTTATGAAACCCTGGTACAAACATAGAAAATTAAATAATGTCAAAGTATCTGTACTCGTATATACGTACAGGTAAGTGCAGTCTGGAGTATTTCCCGGTGAACCTGCTAGGTGCCCGCCAGATATTAAATTCTGAAAGTAATATTCATGAACGAGTGCCCTAAGCGCGCCACTCAACTGTTCTCGATATAATAAAGGTAATAAGAATATTTATAATAAGCGGAAATTATAATGTTGAGTCGATTTCAAGGTACAAATTAAAGTGGTTTGTTTGTTCGAGAAAAATAAGTGAGGAGAAGGAAAATAAACAAGAAACAATAATTTTATCCAAAATTTTACCTAGCACAAAAACGTGCAACGGTAAATTCAGTACGTAAAATGTGCCGAATAATGAAAGAAGATAAACTGTGGCATGTCATGTTTTTTTTTTTGACATGCTTTGTATTGAGCCTTGAAATAATAGGAACTTTTAGAGACGAAACTAACGAATACACGGATTCTCAGACTTCAATATACAATTAGGCTTTATTTAAAAGCGCAAATATCCTATACAAAATAAACGTTGATCGTTTTCCTGCCTTCTCACACCATGGGATGTGGAAATGGATACAGTGTTTTCGCTGGTAACGCCTCTAGAGACAAAAGTAGTGAACAAAATGCAAATAAATGCTATTCTATTCTAAATAAAACAACAAAAAATGGCGGTCTCGTCACCGCGCCGCCGCATTAATTTTATAAATTCGCCACGCGGGAACTATAAATTCACATCGTTGCTACTCGAGTGACGTCACGCGCGAGTGCAGGCTATAATTACCGGGGATTGTGAAAACTATCAGCCATGGTAAGTTTAACATTATATCTGTATCGGACGACCAGCCCGGGCCACGGGAAATAACATTTTAATATCTGCCATAACCGCATTTACGGTAACTTGTCATTTCTACTGACGTCGGAAAATTACTGCTTTAATCTCATTTCGGTCGTGACCCACGATTGCTTCGGGGCAAAGATGTTTTCTGTTAAAAATATTTTCCACAACGAAAATATGTCATTTTCGAGGTATATTACTGGGGTTTCGTTACAAATTTTTCCGTAAGCAAACCTCTGCGCTTCAATAAGCGAAGATTTTCCAGTCAATCCGAAAATACTAATAATGAGATAACATTTATAACAAAACAAATATGTGCTCGTGGCACATAAATAAATGGAATTACAAATTCGGGTGTCGTGGGCGACCCAGTTTGAACGAAATTCCTTTCACTGTATGGTATTATACAGACAGAGCCATCTAGTTTCGTTTACTATTGGTGTGTCTCAATGATGCGTGTTTTGTAAGTTTATAAAAAAAGCTCTTATTAATTCCTTAAACTACAACTAACAGGTTTTTACGCTTAGAGTATGAGAAACAAGAGGAGCTCGTGGCTACGTAATAACAGCCGCACGGGTCAATCCATCAGGTTAAGCTACGCTTGCCGGGGTTTGTTCGTGGATGGGTATCTTGACGTACCAGACTCCTCCATGCCTCGGAAAGCACGTTAAGCCGTTGGTCCCAGCGCAGCTGTCATTCGTGATTCTTTGACAGTTGTTACGGGTGGTCAGAATCCCGAAATTCTGACAACCAGTTTTACCAAGGGGTATCGTATTACCCAGTTACTGGTTGTGGAGGTCAGATAAGCAGTCGCTCCATGTAAAATACTGGTATTCAGCTGCATCAGTTAGACTGGAAGCCGAGCCCAACATAGCTGGGAAAAGGCTAGCCAGATGAGTATAACAAACAAAAAGTCGGGAGGTGTCGTGGGACACCCGGTTGGAACGAAGTTCCTCGCTATTATGTATTAAAGAGTGAGTATTAAAAAACAAAAACGTTTGACACTTGAAACTTGAGACCTAGAAACAGTATTTTTCAGCCATAACGCTATTTCGTAACGTCACGATTTGGTAGAAATCGTGAGTCAACTCCTACTGCAAGCTGCGTTAAAGAACTTCATTCCAAACGGGTGAGCTATTAACAACATCAAAGCAACGGGAAAATATAACATAATCTGCTGAATGCTTGTTAATAGAATGTTATTACGAAGAGTTTGTTGCTGAAGGTATTTCTACGACAGCTTAATAATTATCTTTAAGAAATAGCAATATTTGTATAATATACAAATATTGCTCATTTAATTATTAATTACATTTAATTCTCGAACACGGCTGTAAAAATTTCAATGAAAGTTGCAATATAGGGATTTACGGAAGCGATAAATTGATCTAGCTAGGTCTCATATCTGGGAAAATTCGTTTTCTCTATTTTCGATCGTCCAAAGTTAAGAACAAGATAGAATAAGTAGCTACCTTAGAATAATGACATGGCAGCATGGAATTAGTACCTATGTGCTGTAAATACTATTGGTTTGAAATATCTTATACTATTAAGGGCGAATTCAACCAAACTTTTATCCCTAGTAAAGTCTAATCCACCGAATAAACATTAAATTTTTGACAGATTTGCGATACAAAAACTGTCAGACGTCAATTTTATTCCCTGATTAAAAGATATCTGGCTTTGGTTAAATCGGCCCTAAATGAGCATTATCTGTTTTCACCAGAATACGGTCGCCCAGGTAATTATCAATTAAATTCACTTTCCGTGTCTACGTTATTATGAAACAAACGTATTTTAAAGTTTTTTTTTTCTGCCCTGTCCTAAAATCGTGCAAAGCAGGGTTCGCTAGTATAAGATAAAATTAAGCTGAAGTATTTTAACCATTGTAGTTGTCAAAGGTTGGAATTTTTGTAAGGGTTTTTTCCTTACTTTCCTTTACAATAGGTAGGAAGAAAAGAGTAGGTGTTTACTTACGTCATAATATATATTACCTTAAACGTCATAATAATGTATTACCTTATACTGTATACACGCGTAACTTTCCATTTACAAGCCCCTGCAATTCTTTATATCACAGCATTTTATTGTGTCACTGCACAAATCTCAACAATCAATCCAAATTCAAATTGACGTTAAAAAATTAAAAATTACATTTAATATTCCACGAAGGTTTTGGCAGAGCTGTAAGTACCTATAGTACATCCACATTTTGACAGTTATGTCTAAGTTCCATGTGATAGGGGCGAGCCTATTGCCATCAACCGGGCACAAATCCAGACTCCGGACTGCCACTGAGAAATTCCAGATGGAAAAACCCAAATAACACTTTGCCCGACCCAGGAATCGAACCCAGGACCACAGCAGTAGCCCTGGGACCACTGACCAACGCGGCAGTCGAAATAAAAAATATAGTAGTACTATGCGCTTATTCAATATTCCATCAGATAGATACGATTTTCTTTTCTTATTCCTCAAGATTTGTACAAAAAACCGTAAGGGACGCTTCTATTTACCTACACAACTCCATGTTTCCCGTTTACACACGAACGTAGAATGTTTGTATTCACAGGTACAGACCTATCATTGATTTGTTTGCCGCCAGGATTTATACGCGAACACCTGAACGAGCTACAAATTCAATCATAAACGTCGCGTTCAACGGACACTTTGAGCCTACAAAGTAATTACGAGTGCGGGACTGAACGGGAAACAATAGAGTAATCAGGTAGGTACTTCATTTTGTAACGAGTGTTTCTTTCAATAAAGAATGGCTAACTACTTTTTCATATTTTTGAGTCGTAACTGCGGCTAATTGGACTATCAAAATATTCCCCTGCACGCTTAGCATGACCACAATAGAAACGGGTTTTGTCGACGGAAGATTATACAAACGGGTTGTGTCTATTCTTCTGTCAACGAAACCCCTATAAAACCCGTTTCTATGGTCGTCATGCTACGCGTGCACGCGTTACAACTTGATAAATTATTCGAGATGTCTTATTTTTTTTTTTTAACAGCCTACTCTGTCCCAGTCCTCGCCAAAGACATCTATCACTCCTTCCATCTTGCTTGTTTTAGTACAAAAAGTACCCTTAAGATTAAACATTAATGAATCATATACCTACCGAAACTATAGGACCCTAAGCGACATTCAGTGGTATAATATTCCTACAATACACAGGGGTTTAAGAATCATAATGTGAGTGGGCCCCATTTCCCTTAATACACAATTAGTGAATCTATTAATAGCCTTTTAGCCAATAATTGATTTATCGCAAAGTGTCTCCGTTAGGAATTAATAGATTTTAAGTAAGTACAATGGCTGTTTGTGTTGGTACCAAGGGAACTCAGCAAGGAACTAAATTATTTGTATGATCCGCAGATATGTTTCATTGCAGTTAATACTTTGTAATCTATGACAGCGACGTAATACCTAGTAATACCAAGAATAATTCATTGTGAGTTCCATAATATAATGATTAATTCATTAACAAATGAACGTGAAACAATTTACACAAAATCCGTTAATCATTAGTACTTAGTACGACTTATGAATGTATTTAAGCTTAATTACTTAATCTTTTGCGCGATGTAAGCGAACCGTTTCCGAGTTCCCATCCTATGTAATGTCCCACATGAATAATTCCAGGTTATCTATTATAATACGGCTTAGAACAAGCCTGCTGTAGCCGATAACATATTTAGAATAATTTACAACGCTGATAGAATTCAGTAGATTCTGTTTAAGGTCGAGATTATCCACTCTGTGGGCAAATTGAATCAGCGAGGAAAAATTACAAAGTGAGCTGGTGTTTGTCGCAAAAAATTGTGAATTTCTTGTTTCAAGCTGCTTTTTAGAATGAAGTTTAACTAAAATATGGTGCAAAGAGGGGCCTAACCTAACCAAGACAATATCGACAATTTTACTATTCTTTCGAATATCTAAGAATGTTTTAGAGTCGCCAAATCTCCATAAGTCGGAGAAAAACGGTAGAATTAATATCAGATATCACAACTCATTTGTAAGTCAAATCACTAACCGAAGAGAAATGTTGTAACTTCTAAAGACGGAAACCGCGTAACGGATGATCCCGCCCGGTTCTGCGGCTTACATTAATTTGTTACAAGCTATTACATAGATTACAGCGTGTGACTCACGACCACATAACCAGGGGTAAGTTGAGCAACGAATAAATATTCAGAGGCTGACAGAAGAAATTAGTGTGATACGGATGGGGCGGGGATACGGGATCCTGCCTGAATAACGCTTTTCAGATGAGTAACACGAATTGTCTGTAAATAAATTAATCAAGCGATGGGCAACCTACACTACGTGGGTACGATTTACGAGTTCGCCTGAACCCGCCCCTCCCCGCGCCCGCGCCTTCCCGCGCCGCTTCGCGCTTCGCACAACAGTACTCATCAATTTCCTCAGGACATACGCCTTGGAATCCTGTTAATTAAACTATGCCGCCAAATTAAAGCGGCTATACAGCGCGCGGCTTACCACCGCCTAAAGTATGCACATTACGTGGAGCTACGTCCAAAATATTCCTCGTTAATCATTCCTGGCATTTTTAATTACCTAAATAATAAAGTAGTATAAAATAAGTTGGCATCTTACATACCCTTAGCAAAAGTAACTAATTAGTAACTTACTCTGTCTAAAAAAGGCTCTCGTCGTAAGTAGTAAACTCGAGACAAAGTTAATCGATTAGAAGTGAAGTACGAATCAATGACCTTAATGAATAGACAAATGGCGACTTCGGAAAAGTTCGTTGAACGTGAAATTAAAAAGTTTACATATAAAAAGTATTTCTGTTGAAATACACATTTATATGTAAGTTTTTAATTCAGTAATAGTACCTAAACTTTTTCATGAACTTGTAAAGATCTAATTGGTACTGGCTGGAATTTATTAATGCATACAGTGTTTTTTTTTCCTGAGCAGTCGTCGTGTTCTTTCGTGAACCCATATTTCGTCCTTGACAAGTTAAAGCTTCAATTTGCAAGGGGTGAGGTTATCTTTGCTTATCAAGGACGGTTCCAATTTCAGATGTATGCAGTTTTTCTTCTAAAGGAATTCTCAAATGCTGACATTTAAGTCCAAGATTCCCCGATAATGTATTTAGAATTCCTTATTGAATCAACTTGTTGCTTTGAAATAGTGTTTTCAGAGGGGATTTTCTTTGTTACATTTTCATAAGTTACGAAATTACTTAGAAACATACGATAGTAATACCAGTAATCCAAACACTAGATAAATGTAAGTTAATTAAGTAAATGGATAATCTGAAATTGACTGATAAATAAGCTTTATAAGTAGGTAATCTCTGGGATAGAAACATTTCTGAATTAAAGAGGGTGCAAAAGACGGGTGCGGCTCAAACAAAGGGCTGTAGTGAGCTGACCAATGAAACTGGCCCGGCTGGCGCCGAGGTTCAAACATTAAGGGCAACGTAAAGTACTAACCAATGAAACTGATATAAGATAGTTAGGAAATTGATTTAAACACTAGGGGCAACATATTGTACTGACCAATGAGGCTGTGCCGGCTGGCGCCGAGACTGGGCGCGGGCGGCGAGCCGGCGGAACGCAGCGCGCCCAGCGCGCCGCCGCCGCCGCCGCCGCCCAGCGCGCCGCCCTCCAGCGCGCCTGCAATATACACATCATGTTAACATGACTCTTTCATCTCCTACTTAGTCCTAACTTTAGGTACCTTATAGGTATCTTATACAGACATATAGGTCGATAATCGGTAGATCAAAGTGCAGAAATGCGCCCCTTTGCCTTATAAGGTCTGTTCCAAAAGTGTCTAATAAAATTGTAAACACTGGTTCTTAAACTCGAGGAGCTCGTGGCTAAGTAATAACAGCCGCTCGGGTCGATCCATCAGTTAAGCTACGCTTGCCGGGGTTGGTCCGTGGATGGGTGACCATTTTCACATATCGAGACTCCTCCGTGCCTCGGAAAGCACGTTAAGCCGTTGGTCCCGGCTGTCATTTGTGGATCTTTGACAGTCGTTACGAGTCGTCAGAAGCACGAAAGTCTGACAACCAGTCTGACCAAGGGGTATCGTATTACCCAGTTACTGGGTTGTGGAGGTCAGATAGGCAGTCGCTCCATGTAAAATACTGATATTCAGCTGCATCCGGTTAGACTGGAAGCCGACCCCAACATAGTTGGGAAAAGGCTCGGCAGATGATGATGGTTCTTAAAATAGTGACTATTTGATGAGTGCGATTTCATGATGAAAGGTGGAGATAATAATGTCGTTTACATTTCTTCTCGTTCCAAGCCTAAAAATGTAAACGACACGACTCCTGATGTACCTTCAGATGCCATAAAACAGATTTTTTTGACGAAACTGATTTGATTTCCCCGTTGCCTATTAAAGACATGAAAGCAGGAAGGTACTTTAAAATACATCGATATTTTACATGTAATTCCCATGTAGCTTTGGTCTCAACTTTGGCCTAACCTCTACTTTTGTCAAAAATGAGTCCCAAGAAGGTATAAGTTCGGTAACCGTTTATACATAATGTAACTTACACAACATAAAATTGACATGACACACCAACTCTAACTGTAACACAACTAGATCAAGCTGCTTCATTAAGAATTAAGAGCGCATTAAGACAGCTAATGGGCCGACAATTCAGGACATCAAAGACGGGCAAAGTGAATATGATTGCGCCGAATAGGGAATACTGACGGTAGAGAAAAATACTAATGCTGGGGCTACACTTCGCGTTATCGCGAACTTTTCTTCGTACGCTCTCTTTTGCTCAGCGAGACATCGAGGGGTGTGCGAGAGAGAGCGCACGTAGAAAAGTTCGCGTTAACGCGAAGTGTAGCCTCAGCATTAGGAAGTGAACCTTCTTTCTCATTTATTGAGTTATCTTACTCATCTTAACGTCTTATAAATTATTCCCTTCTTTATTCATAAACGATTTGAACTGGATGTCTACAAATTAACCAAAAAAATATTGATAGGCCTACATATAGAAACATTTCTTTCCTGAGTGTTTTGTAAAACTATTAAAAAAAACTTTCATTAATTCACAGTTACAACTAAAAGGTTTTTAAAGTAAAAAAATAAATACAAAGTACCTACCTCCAAAAACAAAACCTTTTGACACTTGAAACTTAAGACCATTGAAACTCAATTGGTCATAACGCTTTTTCGTTACGTGACAATTTCTACCAGTCGACTCCTACCGCTAGGCGCGGTAAAGAACTTTGTTCTAAAATATTTTTCAGTGTGTAAGTAATTAAATAAAAATCGTAACTTTATATTTTGCTAGTATTGTGTTTTAGTATCTTCATTGCTTGTTTCTTCTGATCTGAAGCGGTAAACGCCACCTCCAAATGTTTCCATTCGTCTCGTAGTCTGGCTGTTCTTGCCCATTTGCCCGTTTTTTTCAGAATTTCATACGGACCGTTCTGGGGGTCCAGTGGAAAACTACCCAATAGATTTAGATGCGGTTTTTACCATAATTTTGAGAATTTAATCTGGAAGGTATATAATGTGAATATTAAACTTACAGATAGTAAAGAAATCTTGATGTTTTGTCAAGTCCTGAAAACGGTGCAAAGCAGGAACGGGTTACTTATATGAAAAACATCCTAAAAGGAATTTCTTTCACCAATAACACAAGCATAAAATTGTACCAGGACTGCATAAATGCATAGGTGCCTAGCACATTATCTACATAGCCCGCTTTCCACAGTTGACTCTTGCAACTTGTTCGCTTCGAAACAGCATTGGGCCAACTTTCCTCCGAGCAAGTTTTCAACAACTCATTTGAAATCAGCTCACTTCTTTAGAGCCTAATACTCTGTAATGAAATTCATTCGTATTACTAAGGAGATCAAAGGTTTGCAGTATGTTCCATCTCTTTCTAAATGTATGCAATTTCGACTACTCGTACCTAATTAGGTACAAATTATTTCAGACGGCTCGAATATCCTTAATCGGAGATTGTAGCAAATTAATTTATAGTAATGAAAATTGATGAATAGCTGAGCTTTAAAAAACAATGTGAAATCTTGAAAAGTAGACTTTTATAGACGATATCGGACTTCAAAACTTTTTCTATTAGCCTAGTTAAATTTTTCAGCTTGAAACTTGAAAGGACAAACAATGTATTCAGTCGTTTGGCGCAAACGGGCGCTCCGAAGGGAGCTATAAAAATTAATATGACATTACAAAAGCGATATTTTTCATTAGAAGTGTTGCCAACTATTTTTAGAGTTCTTGCTAATGGTCGGACTTTTTGCGGTTTTTACGTATAGGTAGTGCCGTAAAAAACGTTAAAATCGGAGAACTTAATCTCAGGTTTCTTTCATATTTTACAAAATATCAAGTCATCATCATCTGTCTAGCCTTTTCCCAACTATGTTGGGGTCGGCTTCCAGTCTAACCGGATGTAGCTGAATACCAGTGTTTTACATGGAGCGACTGCATAACTGACCTCCACTACCCAGTTACTGGATAACACGATGGTAAAACTGGTTGTCAGACTTTCGGCTTCTGACGACCCGTATCAACTGTCAAAGATCTACAAATGACAGCCGGGGCTTAACATGCTTTCCGAGACACGGAGTACAAAATATCAAGTATCGTAACAAAAATGTATGTGTTACATAGGTATTCAAAATACTTTCTTTAAACATCGACCATATAAAATGGATTTCTTGAAACAGACATATTTAACACGATTCATCCATGAAGCCACTAAACTTATATGAAACCATGGTACAAAAATAGCCTTGGATATTGATAGGTCTGTTCGGTTTCCAATAACGAGATGATAAGGCTCAGGATAGGACGGCGGCGCTAGATCGTCGTGACGACTCTCTGGGGACTCGTCGCCGACGACATTTTGCTTTATGTGCTCTAATATGGGCGATTCGTTGCTCCATCGTGTTTGCGGACATCGTGCTGGTCGAGTATAATGTGGACATAGCTTTATTTTTTAATCGGATTTAGGTAAAGAAAACTTTAGGCGGAGCGGTTGAAGTCAAATAGATCTCATTAATTGCTGTCTCAACTTAATAACAGCGTCATTAAAACCGAATATTTTCATTTAAATCTACAGATATTTTTGGCGTTCCAGCAGATTTAGAAATTCTTTTTGAACATACAACTTATATCAGTTCAATAAACTGCATTTTTTACTAGCAACACTTTTTTTAGTAACTCGTACGTACACCACCTAATATCAAGTTAACAACCCCAAAACTTGGCGACAGATTTGGTAACGCCCTCCGCGCCGACCAGTGCGTACTACATTATATTCCTACCACCTAAAATGACTTCTCTTAAACCAAAAAGATGGCAGAACCACGTTTTATGCATTGTAGATAAAACAAGAAAATATGGCTGTAAGTAATATGTATAGCAAAATGGGCAATAACGTGGCTTCAGCCGAAGTCTTTTATGTTTTCTTTATTTACTCGAAAACAGATACCTAGTAAAATTTAATGTTCTATATTATGATGATCTTATTTTTTACACACGATTACATTCTTGTGTATCTTTTTAGGCACCTTTAGGCATATATCCCTTGTGTAATTGTGGTGAAGAAAATGGAAATAAAGGCAAGGAGTGCCCCAAAGTCCAGTCATGAATGTTTATGAAACATGTTTAGTGAATTTATTGTCGTAATTTTTCCACATTCCTATACATGTGTTCCATTTTTATGAGCATTGTTACGACGCCATGGCAACACATGCTCGAAATAATTTCGTTTTTATGAATCCTCGTGATTATTGGGCCGTTTTTATGTAACCTTACTTCGTAGAGATACCTAGGAACCTTCTTTAATTTAAGGTCACATCTGTTTTTCTTATGTTTGAGGTGTAGTGTAAGTATCTATAAGAGCCCTAATCGATTATCAGAGATGTATGAGTAATTTTTATATGAAGAACATATTATGACGGTATAATAACTACATATGATTAATATTGTATATGATCATAGTTAACGGATCTTATTTGATAGCAAGCGTACAAATATGATCATATCCGTGAAAAAATGGCTAAATCGTTAACCATCTTGATTAAGTATGACGTTTATGTAATCCATAAGATCACTATGTAAAAATGAAGACCAGCATAATGTAACTATGATTAAAGAATGAGACAGATATGAAATCATATTTGTATGATAGTGTGATTGGGGCCTAATATAAGTAAACACTGTCTAATTCACACAAGTATTGAGGCAGCTGCTGTCACTAATTTCATATATCAGTCACCACGGATAGAAGAAAAAGGTTGAAAGTGAAGTGGCCCTGCAGTGGCTTGGTGTGTTATTGAATCAGTGCAGTGTAGTGATACTCAAAACAAAAAAAATAATATTAAAAGTGTCAATTCGCCCGCTTTGGGCGAGTCACCAATAAGCCATATAATCAATTTAAATACGGAATCAACTGGATTCTACATGAGATATAAAAGTTTTTGCCCTTAGAAATAACCCCGTTGTTGGTGTACTTTGTGTTCAATATCGGCTCGGTCGGCTTCGCACGAAGGCAATTATTTTGTGACAGCAATCTGACTCGTTCCACTTTTCCGTGCTCCGCTCTCTATTGTTGCCGTCTTATCAATACGCCAGTTTCACAATGAAACGTTTTTCCATGAGAACAATATTTTTTCCAGTTTTTGGGACAACGTTTATAGGGTTTAACTATGGAATCCTCAACTGCCTTGCTGCCTTTTCATGATGGTCGACGAATTTACCTTAGAAGCTTTCAGTTGTATTATTGAAAATAGATTTACATTTTTTGACGTAGTAAGAAGTAATAATATAATAGGTAAGTAAAATATTTAAGTTATAATCTATGTGGATAAGGCAGGATATTTTTTAAGATACTAATGTTGAGTTATTTCCGTTTATTTTTAATACCTATACTTAGGTACTAATGTTTGTTTTCCCTTACGAGACAAAATAAAATAAATAAAAACAGGAAAAAACCTACTCGTATTTCAGCAAACATTCTCGTAAATGTCAAACAAAAGGGCTTAATAAGCCTTTTGAAATCGAAAACCCTCTCAACTTTAGACCATTAAATTACCTTTCAGAGAGCTGACAGGCCCTTTTCTGTAAACTCTGTACTAAGCTTTAGCTATTTCTGAAAAGATACTCAACAGACTTTGCATACATGCAATCAAGATAAGAAGACAACACTTTAAAAAATTAGCACATATGCAAAACTAAGTTTTTAACCTTATATCCAGAGAGTGTGAGTTAGCAACACTTTCACTCGGTGACATTTGAACATGGCAACTTGTATGAAGAGCTCAATGAAAATGCAAAGTGAATGTAGTTGAAACATTTACTCATATTTACATATTCAACATTCGCCTCGCTCTGAATAATTCATTATTCATTTTAATAAATGTAAAAATCTAGTAACATCGTGTTAAATATGTTGCAGTATTGCTTATCAATTAGAATAACTCTGTTCAAGTTACATGCTTACGCAATAACTCACTTGAATTAGCTACTTTATATCTCCCCACTTTTTCCAACATTATTATTGTTTGAATAACATTATTCAATTGTAATCTAATTCACAAAAATTGCGGCGATAAAATTAACCTCAACTGTCAAATGAAAAATATCTTTAAGGTGATGTAACATTAAAATTGCGGGTTTAAATATTCAAATAATCAAATCAAAGCTCACAATTTGTAAATCTGCAATTAGCATCAACAAGTCCGTTTTCGGATCTAGGTATATGTTTACATATCAGATACTTTTAGAACCAAAAATTCGAAAACATCTAATATCTACCAACCGGCACTGGGCCCGCATGGCAAATTAAAGCCCTCTTCCACTCAAAGAGAGGAGGCCTGTGTCCCAGCAGTGGGAACATTTTTGGCTGATTATACATGCACTTTTGGAACACACCATCGACTATTTATCTTTGAAGGTACACAATTAATAGTTAATGTCCCTCCCCCTGCTACAGCCGGATTAATTGCCACTATTTTATGCAAGCGATCGATCTTTAGACTCTTGGGAAATCTTGCAAGCCGATTTCATTATCAATCATGAGAAGTAATCATTCGTAGTTAGATTTTCCTGAAATCTTATTCTTTACCTAATGTTAAAATACATTTATACCATACTGATATTCTACTACTGAGCATGGGTTCGATTCCCATGTCGGGCAAAGTCTTATTGGGTTTTCTATCTAGAATTTCTCAGTAGCAGCTTTTTTTTTTGAGGTTGGGAAATCATCAAATGACTTCTCCCGCTCTGGGCGGAGCGGAAGGAAGGGCGTGTCAGACTTTTACAGACCCACCCGTGTTCCTACAGTTGCCTGTTGCCAAAGTCCCGGTATCCGCTGGAGTCTGGATTTATGCCTGGGACTTAAAAACTTAAGTGGCGAAATGTGTTATACTATAGGTCCCTCTGCCCAACCCTTTCAGGAAACAAGGCGTGATTAATATACACACAACATAATCTCTTATACACGAATTCTATTTATATCCCATCTCAAAGAGGATATAATAGTAAAACGGAAGAGCAGGCGTGGATAGCCACCATTTCATAATAAATTCACGACAGTCTCAGACCACAATCTTTGGGAACATTTAGAGGCACTTTAAACTACATCAAATATTCTACAACTAAAGCCTTAGTACGACTGCGAACGAATAAACTACTCAATTACTTGGACTGCAGATATTAAATTGTACATTTATATTGACGATTAGGGGTCAGTTCACACTGAAACGCAATGCGATGCAGTGCTGCGCGCACTTTTTATGATAGCGACATAATATAAAGATAGAGATTGGTTAACCAATGCAGAAGATTGGAAGAAAATAAAGGAAAAAGTAGTATCTTTGACTTCATTTCCTGTTCATTTGTTTCGTTTGTTTGTAGTAGGTACACAAAGAAGTAAATAAATAAAGACAAAAACGTATTTTCCGCACAAAAAGTACATAAGTACATATGTTAGTGTGAGCGCAAAAGCGAACTAGACAGTGCGAAGTAAGCTGCGTAGCGCTATGCTGCGGATCGCCTCGCCAGTCACCGGGAGTGTATTAGTAATAATAATTATTCTACACACGCAAGCCGCAGTGCAAGTATCGCGTGGCGTCGCATCGCAATATGAATGGACTCTTACGAACGTAAATTACTTACCGGTAAACCTGTTATTTATTGCTCAGTTTTCCGCCACGTTTCTCTTCTATTTTCTAACTATTTCAGTTTAATTATTAAGTATCCCTCATTTTATTGTATCTCGATTGTAAGCATGGAAACGTTTAATTAAATTGAAAGGTTAGCGGTAGAACAAAAACGAAAGCCTCAATTTTTTCATTAAAATTATTGGTTTTTTTTTTACAATCTGGCATTACAGCAGTTAAGTCTGGTCTTCAGTAATAAGGGGTTCAACATCTATACATACATAGTATTAAACGTAGCTTTTCGTGTCTGTCTCTGTGATCGCTTAGATCTTCTAAACTGCACAATGGATTTTGTTTATTGTATGTTTATTGTAAGTTATTTTAAGTTAAGTTATTGTAAGTTAAGTTAGTAAGTTAAGTTATTGTAAGTTAAGTTAATAGTTACTGTAAGTTAAGTTTATTGTATGTTTCATTAATATTTAACTCATTTATAGCACAGAAATCTCGATATTTTGCCATATCCACACCCGCGCAGAGCAGCGGTGGATCGCTAGTTCTAAATATGTAAAAGACAGAATCTTCGAAACAGAATGGTCGACTTCAGACGCTTTGGTTCTAATAGCATACATGACGTATATACATAAGGTCCACAAACGTTCCGGTTGCAATACATAATCAGCCTATAATGTTCCCACTGCTGGGACACAGGCCTCCTCCCTTAGAGAGGGAGTGGGCTGTAATCCACCACGCGGGCCCAGTGCGGGTTGGTAGATGTCTCATGTCTTCGAAGTTTTGGTTCTAGATCCTAGGACATGCTATTCTTGCAATAAATACCTATTTAACACTGATCACCGTATAGCGCTAATGCCAGAAGAATATATACCTAATACTATAACCACAAACTCTCATTTCAACGCAGTAAATGGAATTAAACCATTCTTATAGGGCTTCTTGTCTTTTATCGGCAAAAGTATGCGGTCCTCAACGATATGTACAGCTACTTACCTACATCTCTGCCTACTCCACATAACACACGCATGAAGCCAAACAAAATTCCATATTACTTATAAGAAGTATGATATACGGTCCACTCGAGCCATTAACGCTCATATCCCGAACAAGAAAGCTTGCTATGAGTATAAAAATAAGTAGGAAGACACTGATTAGTGACTACAAAGTTCTATCCCCTGAACCCAGAGTTGGAACTGCGCCAGTTCTGTTAAAAGAAGCTAATGACATATATGTAAGAATAAGTGCGAGGCAGACTCACAGATGAAGGGTTCTGTACCACCGTACAATATTTAATACAACTTAAAAGAAAAATACTTTCTTGTAGGTAGGTACCACAACTAAAATATAATAAAAACTTTTTACAAAAAAACAACAACCGACCGTACTCTGTCAAAATTTCAAGAGTCTACCTATTACGGTTCAAAAGATACAACCCTGTGACAGACGGACGTATAGACAGGAGCCTAAGTAATAGGGTCCCGTTGGCATCCTTGGGGTACGGATCCCTAATAAGAACATGTGAACTGCAAAAACTCGAGGAGAGGTTACAATGAATCGGCGTCATCAGCTCCTTCATTATCATTTATGGGCTTTTCTTGCTCGCATTGTGCCACAAATCTTTTCTTTACAGAATGGTCTTTATAGAATTGGTCTTTATTGGCGTCCATTGGCTAAAATACGAAAAAAAATCGAGTTCAATTACTGATTTAAATAGCCGCTATTCAAAAAGCAAAAAAGTCTGTTTGTTTGGCGTTTGCTGTCAAACATCGAGACCATAAAATATCACTTTTCCTATAATCCGTCTAATCCTAGTGTTGCCTGTAATACCATCACAAAACCTCACCCTGTATACAGCCCCATTACTCAGTAGCCACAGCAATTCAAACTTGCAACTATGACAAAGACTGATCGGTTCCCTGAAGTTAGCACCATGTTACTGAAATTCCACATGGACTTAGACTGATACGAATTTCTACATACATGATTTAGTTTGATTGAAAACTAACTCCTAGCAAGGCATCACGTGTGTTCAGCAGGCGAGCATTTCATAATAGTAGTAATATAGCGTGTTTCCTGAGGCACGTACCGCCTGAAACGACTCATAAATAGGTGCACCGCTACATTCCGTGCCGCGTTTTACTTACTTCATAGGCGAAGTAGATGAAATCTAAGGAGCTGAGGATTAATGTTACATAAGTATCAGAAACAGATAGCTAAATGATCGAGAAAATGAATAAGAAGTGTACGAGCTTTCGAATGGGTAACAATTCAATTAATTAAATACTTACATTATCGGCATTAAAGCGAGGGGAGATAACAGTAGTTTAGATAGATAGGTAACCCACATTGATTAATGAATTAACAGAAAAAAAATTAGTTATGATTAAATAATTTATAGGAAGTCAATTATAACGTACCTTCTTCTCATTGTTTACAACTACTGTAGGTAAACAATTAGAAGTCAGTTAAAATTGAAGGTCAAGATTTTATTATATTGTGAGTTACAAGCATAGATATGTGGTTACAAGTTTGGTAATAATAAAAGAAATAATAATAATATGTTAAAACAAGATGAGGCGGACTGCTAGCAATCTTACAAAAGGGTATCACTAGGCCAATGAGAAATTTGTTCGAGCCCCAGTTGTTATGCGAACCTAACCGAACCTCAATGATGAATTACAATGGGGTATTGTCCCAAAATCTATCAATACTGTACCAATATACCAATCGCAATTTGGTTAACTACGAACCGACTAAAACAAAGTTTAAAAATGCAAGAACTAATACAGAGAGCTAAAATAAATAAAACATAAGTGAGCAAGTAAATTATAGAGCTGCACAGTGGATTTAAAGCGGATGTCAGTCATATCCGGGGCTGAGCGGCGCGGGCGACCGTTGATTAAAGTATAAATTACGAATCGTAGCGCCAACTTGCACATAGGGATCCGTATGGTGACCATACGGAACACTTTATAAATATAGTTTTTAATCTTCTTTTTCTGTGAGGACAAGATTATTTTCGGGCCTTATAAGAATACCAGCGCTGCAACACTTATTTTAAATGTCATAACATGAACGCTTTGGCATCGTAGAGAACTTAAAAAAAGAATCTTTTGTTTTTTTTATGTCATTAGGATTGTGTTCAGTTTAGTTTGTGATCTTCCTGCGCGAGTTCTAATAAATAATTCTTCGTTCTTTTTTATTTTAAAGGATACCAAAATGTTTATCCTACCATACCTAATGCTTACTTGGAATTTTAACAAGATCGTTTCTGTTTGTAATTTATTATCATCACGTAATTTTTTTTTTTGATGTTGTTTCCTTTGTAATGCTGACCTATTTTTTGTTTTGTCTTTATTTTTTCTTTAATTATATCAAGCTGAAACGATTTAGGATTTGTTTTGTGAAAATATATCTTTGTGGCGGTATCTACATCGCCACATGCGAACTACGCATCAAAGACCTGACGTCACACAAAAATCCTGACGCCACAAAAATCCTGCATCGCGCAATTAGTTTACCGTGCAGTGGACATATATACAAAAACCAAACATCAATCATTGGGCACTTGCCCGCCAGACACAACACCCGTCTGGTAGGAGGATCCTCCCTTTTCTATGGTGGATGAGTGAACTTTACACCCTGTTCCTCATACCCCTAAATCTTTATAAAACTCAATTGTTAAATCTTTTGTTTTTTTTTATAATAAACAAAGTTCACTACTACATAGAATCGGTCAACCCTAAATCCGATGAACAAAAGTTAAACTTGTAGACCAAAAGCTCGACGCTGAATACTGCGACTCATTTTGATGGTCCATTCAATCCTAGAAGCTAAGGAAAGGTTATCACGTAAATTCGATGCAATGCGATATAATTTGTTTGTATGTTTAAAACACAATAGAATTCTCCTATTCCTTCTGAATGGCATGCTATTGGTAGAGATAGGGCGTAAGCCTCCGAGCGGATCGCTCTGAGCGCTTAATTCGGACCCACCAATGCTGATTTATATTCCATCTGATTATCCGGATTTCCCTTTTTTCAATTTGAATTTCTTTATTCGCCTAATGGCAAATTAAGCGGGATGTTAAAACCTTATCTCAAATTCTCCAATTCTCTCAATACTTTTAATATTTATACCTGTTGGATGAATAAATATATATACATATAATTCAATGTATTTCCATCAGTATTTTGTTAAAGTTTTCCAGAAATACCTACATAATAGTTTAATTGTGTTTTCATCAGTTCGAATTCCAATATCATTATACAAAAGGTTTCAGTCCTAGTTAAACATAAAATCGAATTCGCAAAATGGTTTGCATTTAAATTTAATTTTCCCTTCGTAACGCGGAGTAAAGGCTGAAATAAATATTTCTGCTATACTGGGTAGCGGTAACTATGAAATTTAATATAACTCTGAAATGCAAAAAAATAGTTTAAACCGAAACAGCCTTTTAATAAAATGAGTCCGGAAACTATTCCTCCCTAAAAGTATCAGTCAGGCATGCATATTAAATGATGGTCAGTCGAGTATGAAATACATTTAGCTGGGTTAGTAAGTACACGTTGATTTCACTGACCTCTGTAATCAGATTACTGCGCTAGCATTTAATTAAGCGGATATGAGTTTCGAGATAGATCACGACTATCGACTTAAAGGCACGAGTGCCTATATTAAGGCTCACTGCGTACGTGTTAAGGTTTATAGATTATTTATGTGTACAACTATCCGATCATTCAAAATGGAAATAGAATACATTTATTGCTATTGAGAATCTTTTCCAGAACAAGGCACTTATACAACCTGAGTTACATAAAGCAACAACGCAATATGACAACATTCCACCCTCATACAACAACTATTTAATGTATACGAACAAATCCGCAGCGCAGTACAACCATAAACTATCAAATAATTCAGTATCACGCCCACACAAACGTCGAATAAATAAATCTATTTTTGTTTTATGGGCTAGAGTCCGGCTTCACCCGCAGGTAACATACATAAACGAAACAGATAAACTGGCTGTTTCCATGAACGCGAAAACTTTTGTTTACTCCCAGTTTATCCCATTTTTCTTTTATACGAGTTCTAAGAGTTCAAGGTACGCCGAGTGGATCGGGAAATTCGGAAACTAGTTTAGGAACAACAATGTTTTAATATGAACCTCGAAATACAAGCTACATATAGCCGTTTCGCTCTCGCGGTCATGGACCGGGCGAGGACTTGGTTGCATGTCCATAAAAGGCATGACGTAAGAGTGACGTCGACGTGACGCAGACACGAGCAGCTATGACGTGGATAACTAATCGAAACGAGTACGTACTACTCGTATCTCGTGATAGTATGCGCACAAATGTGCTCCATGTCAACACTAAAGTACGCTAAGTTAGTGCACCCTTCGTCCTTCTTCCTCCCGTTAGCATTCTTTACGCCTCGGGGGTCTGTTTCATTGCGTCAGACGTGAAATGTTACATCACTTTGTCGCCTGGTTAGTTAGGATTCGCGCAAAGTAATTTGTTTGTCATGTTACTCGCTCTAATTTGTTACATTAGGACGTAAACGATGTAATTTTCATACTTATAACCTTTAAGGAAAAATGAAAACTGTGCCAATTGGTTTAGGCCCGGATTAATCCAGATTCCCTCTCGGTGATCATACCAAATTGTTTTTGCTTTTCTCTTTACCTACAAGGTTGGATTTTTCACGAGGCATTTTCAGGGTAATTTACCCTGAGGGTTACAGCCACAAATATGTTTTTCGCATTGGAAGGCAAGGCCAATAGAATTTCTTTAGGACCTATAATTTTATTATATGTACTACTTGTTCTTTATACAGCGACGTTACACAGGTAACAAAGAGTTATAGGTGCCTCCGTAAAAAATACATAATATTCCCACGACCTAAAGCCCCAGAAACACAAGCACTTCGCATTTGCAATTAAATTCAGTTCGATTGTGAAAAAGCCTTTTGGACGAAGGTAGCACGCATAATGAAACCGGTGTATTTCCATTTTACGAGGGGCATGTACTGTACAGCGGTATTGCTCGTAAACATATGTACTTTATGAGGAATGTGCTATATAAAGGAACCTATACATGTATCCAGCATCTTCTGAAGTCATGTCTCCCTATATCCTTCTTGGCAATAATTCCGTCTTCACAAAAGTCACCGAAGTAACGTAACACGTTAGTATGAAAGGGCGCACGAGATCGCTCATAGTCAACGTGTCAATGTCGACAATTTCTCTATCGGAAAAGATTTCCACTTTTAGTAAGCCACTGTTGCGATAATTTTGGTTCGAATTTCTCCACAAATATTATTGTTGCTAACTTGTTTGTTTAATATTCGCGTGAGGTACTAAATAATAAATCACCCTAAGTATAAAGATACCTAGATAATCTTGTATCTAGTTATTAAATATAGACATTGTATGCATTCGGTTCCACTACAGTTTTTACAAGAAAACACATCTTATAATCCGCTTGCACTCCAAGTATAAAATAATAAAGTGCCGTATATGACGGATAGCAAGTATTTTTCCATTTCCGCGGCCGCAGTATTGGAACTCCGTTTATTTATTTTACGATGCACCCGAGCATAAGTCGAGATTGAAATAATATTTTTGTAAGCTAAAAATGATTTTGGCGAAAGATTAGTCAATAAAACCGTTTACATGAATCTTTGAAAGCAGAAAGGTACGTGTTAACTCTCAAATTACGGGTATATTTCGTTATCAATCCTAAAAGAAACATTGAATTCAAGACAGATAGAAATGCTACCGTAACAAAAATCAAATAGCTATCTTCAAACGCCTACCCTTCGCAAGGGTATCGCGGGGGATACCTCTAAAATTGGAAACGCCAGATTTTTCTCTAAGTGTGTATTTCAGATTCCCTGTTTGTTTATGTAAAGGCGTAAACCCAACAGCTAAATCTTTAAGAATAACACAAACGAAAAGTTCGAAATTGAATTTGGAACGTCCATTAGGTTCTGGAGGCTCAAAACAACAGCGCTATTGTGTCTATCCATCAATTAAAACAACCTTTATTCCATCTCCAACAATAACATTTCACGAAATACGCCAGTAAATTAAATGTTTGTTATTACTCCTGGTTCACGAGAATACAAGTTCTTTTTCCATGATACAAATGAAGGTAAAAACCGTGTTCTGAACAAAGCTAATGCGAGAGCAGTCGTTAGTAATGTTTTGCTGACTTCCTGTACAACAGTGAACAACAAAAACGGACAACAAGCGTAGGCAGCGTGCCTCATTACTTGTGAACAAAAATAGAAATCAGGTATTTAGCTCGAAATACGTAAAGGGTAGAAGGGTTAAAAATATTTACTCATACATTATCATCTCAAGTCCTTTACAAACAAGGGTACAGTGTGGCTTTAATTACATCCGCCTGTTTTACAGAGAAATTAAATTTTAACTAGAGACATGTCCTGTGACCGAGCCTGTAGTGTGGCCAACTTGGTAGGTACACAAGTTTTGTATTTTTACAACACTAATTCGAAAAACGGGTCGTGCAAATAACAGTAACAATGTGCTGTTGTGGAGCTAGGCTCAAGGCGGCAGGTCACACGCCGTCCTGTGCAAACACACAAAGTGCCGTCGGCTTGTATACCGCTTTTAACTAAACTGCCGGCAAATCCCTCATTTTCTTCGACAAATGCCGTTACTTATTCATGCATGTCCTGAGGAAAAGTAGCCGGTTGCCGGTTGGCAGGACGAATTTCACTCATGCCTAGGAAAAGCCCTCAACCGAAAAGTTATGCGAGGTTTTATTGTGTGAATAGTAATTTATGTTGAATACTTTGGTTTTTCTTCTCGGCTGTGTTGTTTGGTCATAGTTACGCCCTACATTATTCTGATTACTAAGATTTAACCATTTAACACTTCGTATTTGCATTTTCTACTACCGGAAAACTTAAACAATATTCAATATAGAGAAATATAGGTGTATGATGACACCTATATTTCTTGCCCAACCCCTCAGGGAAACAAGGCGTAATGAGTTGTGTTATGTTATATTAAATAATATTTTAAAATATAGGTATTACATGTATCTGTACCTAAATAGCTATTTATATTTCAAGATAAGACACAGAATGTAATAAACGCTCAAATAGATACCACTACGTCAGATCTTTTATCTTAGCTATTATTATTTCCAATGTTATCCAACGATTCAGATTTGAACATCAGATGACACTCTAGGCTAGCGGCATCGCCTACTATTGAATACACTCTCGAGCTATGGAGTAATAATACTCGTTGCTTACCCTATATACTGCGTACTCTCATGTAGGCTTTACATATTACAACATGTATTCCCACTAAGGTAATAAAGCATAATAATATTTTGAAACTTAATAGAGTTTCTATTTTTCAGGCTCCCTTGGGGAAGTGACTAACTTTTTGTATTACGCGTCTGCGTTTTAAGTTGTGTTTAACACAGCTGCGCGTCGGGGGAGCGTTACAAACTTTTGTGGGAGCAGTTTGATAGGCCGGACGAGTCCAGTAGAGTCTATTCGAAGTAAGACCTTCGAATAACCGAAGCCGCCTGAGTCCGGACATTATGAAGTCTTGGGCGGCTCCATTAGAGAAATTAATAAGCTTCGTCCGACCCTAGCAACGATGGGCATTAATGAAAGGCCGCGAACAGAATAAGAAAGAAAAACTGTTGTAGTACAAACTACGTGACAAATGAGACACGTAACTAATGACCGTTCGTGGAACAGCGCCGCCGCTACATCTGGTCGTTACACTATTCTATGCTCATATTTAGAGGTTTATAACAAACTAGCCGTTGCCCGCGACTTCGTCTGCGATCCAGGATGAAAGTAGCCTATGTCCTTTTCCAGGTCTACCCATGTGCCAAGTTTCATCCAAATTCGTTTAGCCGTTTTAGCGTGAAAGCGTAACAAAGAAACTCACTTTCGCATTTATACTATTAAATAAAAAGTTAGGATTAGGATACCCAACTATCCTAATCCTAACTTTTTATTTAGTTAGGATTGGGTGTAATTTTATGATTCAATTGGCTAATTATTACCACAATTATAAATATAATGTAGATACACTAAATAATATTTAGAACAATAAATGATTCAGACATTACCATTTAAATTAATAGTAATAAAATTCTAACAGCCCACGCCGTTAATTCATATTGTCTGATGAAACACAATGGAGGTGATAACTGACGAACATTATCGTTATTGTTCTACACAAGACTAAGGCGAATGGGCAAATATAAGTATCATTTCTGTTATCGGGTTTCGGTACCATTTTCACGCACGAACTGATCCGTCGACATCCTTCATATATGATTATGTGTATGAAGGGAGTATTGGGGCCCCTAAACCAGCAATTTGGTGGGATTTGAGCGATCCTTACGAAGAACACTGCGGTGCACCGCTCTGATAAACACAACGGCCTATAATACTTGTTTGGCTTAAGAAGGGCTTATTTTGTTGACCAACGTGATCAGGGATTCAGGTAAGCTTGCTTCCAATAAAATGTGGGCGATTGTGCTTTGTTTTTACGAAATTATGAATAAACTGTTTTAGTAACATGTTTACTGTTGACTTGCTATCCCAATCCTGGGCAAAGGATTTTAGTAAAACAACCATTTCCATTGCCCCCAAACAAAAAGTTTTGTAAAAAGATGTACCTACATCTTACTTATTGTTTGTGGGCAATATTGTTTTTATACATGTAGGTATATTTACAAGCACAATTATATAAGTACCAAAAATCGTAGCGTAATTGGTTTTTAGTTTTCTTTCAAAGTGTCGATTCAAATTGAAATCGAGTGACCACAAAACCTTTGTTTTAACAGAAACTATTAGCAGAATACGATCTGCGCTTTTCAAAATCGCATAAAAGTAAACATGTTTTGATATAGGACTTGTCCGGAAGGTACCATTATGTATTCTGTACTAGCGACCTGCTTCGTACGGTTTTAACGACTTGACAAAACATTGAGAGTTCTTAGTTATCTGTAACTTTAATATTAACGTATTATACACATAAACCTTTCGGAATAAATTCTCTAAACGATGGTGAAAACTTTATCAAAATCTGTTACGTGGTATAGAAGAACAACGCGGACATACAGATAAACACGAAAAGCGACTTTAATTTATAATTTATTTATGTATAGATTATCAACTGGACCTCACAGTGCCTCAGGTAGAGATTCATCCTTCAAATTTGGCTAGCTTTAGGCTTAGAACTTGCTGTTACTAAACAAACAGGAAACTGCAGCCAATACTGAGTCAGGCTTCCTCAAAGCCGAATCAACATTCAAACAAACAAGTCAGCCTGCCTTTGAATTGTAGTCTTGACTTCATAGATAGATACGTACATGACATACCTGTATGACTGTGGAGATGCAAGATAACTACTCACTCAATATACGACAAATACATAACGGATCTATATTACGGTTTGGTAAGTGTTTTAACACTAAACAAAAAAGATTTTTGCTACCAATTCCAATACTTATGTCAAATCGCCACCACATGTATGTAACAGATGTGACTATTCTTAAATTACCAGAGGCTGAAAAATTATTCATTATTCGTAATTATTTTTAAATTAGTTTTAACGTTGGCTTGATGATCTGACCGAGATAATGTCTGGACTTTAAAAGAGCTGTGACCACAGATGTTGTTTCGGTCTTATTTCACAGACGTTAGCAACTGAAGCTGCGCGAGGACTTTCCGCATACAGCCAGCCATCATCCACACAGGATCGCTCCAAACAAAATAACGATAAACGGTATGAGCTGCCGAACGCGTATATCGATAAAGTACACACCCTGCTGACACAAATGATCGACAAAATTTCCCCCGGGCCCCGGTGAGACTGCCTCTCCAATGTTTTATATTTACCGGAGTGGAACCGAGAAGGTAACGTGTTAACAGTCTACATACACATAAATTGTTAAACAGCGACTCCCCGATGAGCAGAAGTTCTGTTCAATGACAAAAATTTCCCATGAGCATCGGTGTTCGACGCGAGCCAACTTTCCGCAAATAGGCCGCGTTTTATTTTTACGTGAAATACTCATTATAGCACGTCCCTGTGTTATCAGTCATGCGCAGATACGGTGTGCCTGAAAATATAAAAATATGAGACTAATATTTTTATATTGGATTATGAGAGTGATAACAGAGGTTCGTGATTGAGCCACAAGATCAGGTGAGTCACTTTGGATTTGGTGTCATGTTTATTTTACTTATTATTAAATATTTAAATATTTTACTTATTATTAACTTAGTATTAAAACAAATTCTTAGACACAGTTATAAATGACATTTATTTTCACTGGTAATTATTAAGCACGCTATTATTTTCCTAAATTATATTAGGTGCTAAAGTACGCTACTAAATTATCTTCGAAAATGAAGAGCCTATTAGAAAAACTAATTTAGCTACTTCTTAAGTAAGCTAGCCCATATTTGTAATTGATTGGAAGGTGGGAGCAGTTTATTATATTCGTTAAAAGTTCTGTTCCTGAACCATTATCCCAGGTGATCAGAGGATGCAACACGGAACGAAGGTGTGACATGGAACAACGATGTCAAGACACAATCAAAATTCAAGTGCCACAAACATAAAGTCGCACTGCGTAGCACCTCGTAGCGCTACGGTGCTACGGTGCTACGTACGTAGCGCGTGTCGTAGCACAGTTGATTTCACTGAATGGTAAGTTTGATATGATCGAATCGCACCGCTTCGTCGCGTTTGTCGTTGTAGAACAAAGGGAACTATACCCACGTAGTATATCTACCTAAAGGGGTGGCCCTAAGTTTTGTGGACATAATTCGATATCGGCGACCCTTGTAACCAAGTTTGTGAATTAGAGCAATCTGTCGTACGTCGGGAACACCAACGGGCATGCTGTATGGCCATCAATATTCTACGAAGTTAATGTTATAAACGCTTTGTTATTTACTTAAATGGACCAAAGACCTACAAGTATACCATTCACAGTGGGATAACGAAATGACAACTTTTTGCCTGGCGTTATTGATTACGGCTTTTGACGGGATCAGCCTATAAGTACTTAAATGAAACATATGCCGATGCCGAAACACAATACACCCCCCCCCCCCCACCTATCTTACGCTCAATAACTTACATCAACTAATGCGCCCGAGCAGAAAATCTACTGAACTGTTTTCTTGTGTTTATATTACTCGTTCTTATTTTTCTTTTAGACTGATATCCAATAATAAATAGTGGTCTTAATAGAGCCCATTAATACAAAAGATAGCCTTGTCATTTTAAAATTACAGCAAGTGAAAATACGTAGAATATGAAATAAATCGAAGTGCTATTTGGTAGGAGTCTCCTTTAAACGGGTTAAACCAAAATTATGATTATGAAGCCATTTTTACACGACGGACCAAAAACGACTGTAATTACAAAATATAATAATAAATAAGATAAGCGACAGTTTTCAAAAGTAAGAAATTTTTGAGTGCCCGATTATTATGCGAGGCTCCGGCTCCGGGGGTATTGTTGAATCGATATAACACATAAACGTACTCCAGTAACTTTACACTTTTGAATAGAAACTTAATCAATATCTACAATTGCCAACCTTCGCAACCTTATGTTTCTTTTTTCAGTTTATAATCGTTTTTTTTTTACAATTATGTATGCTCTATAATTTTTTTTTTAACATGTGTAGTTACAGTGTGTGTGTCAATTTATGTATGAAACAGTGTTTCAAGTTGATTTTTTTATTTTTTAGTAAATACCCTGTTTTTTTTTACGGGTATGGCGTCTTTTGCCCATATTTTTGGAGCCATGTCCAGCTGTGGACTGCAACTTATATGATGATAATATACATAATTTAATTATGTACCCGTGAATGTGGCGCTCGTTGTGTGATCGTCTAGGTCGGGGCGGTGCTGCACGCCGCCGCCGGCATGCTATCAGCTGGACGGCGCGGCCATGTGTCCCTCGCTCGCTCCTCACCGACCGCCGCCTGCGCACACAACCATCACGTTACTTTACTTTCATCCATAAATCACGTCACACGTTAAGGGGGAGGGGGTCAAAAAACTGTGACATCGCGCGACAAAGGGGCCGACGAGTCATAAGCGTAATTCATTAGAATTAAAGTAAATTAACTTTAACTCTAACGAAAAACTTTAAAACACTACTAATATTATTATGAGGTTTAATTTTATTTCAAATAGCAAAAATATGAGACGTCTCACCAGGGGAGGGGAGGTCATACAAATATGACCACCTGTGAATTATGGGGGACTCCAAAAATCATGGGACGCAATTTATGGACGATCCCGTACTTACTACACGATATTTAGTACTTACAATGTATGCTAAAAACAGACGAGTGCAGAGTAATTTTACACGTTGTTACTAACTTAGAGTCTCCTTTTCTTAGAGTTACGTTCTGGGAGTTAAGCCTCTTAGCATACAAATACCCCTCCAACTACCAAACTACTCTACAATTTGGTAGTTGCCATTTTATAATAGAACAACCACTTAATAAATTACATACCAGCTAATATTACTTTAGTTTCTGCGTCCACCGCGGAAACCAAATCCCTAACATAGTTTAGTTTCAGTTTATAATCGATCATTTTGATGAGACAAAAAAAGACGTCGTACCTTGCACATGTAGGTTACAGTTATAATATGAATTACGTTACGTTTAATGACTGCTTCACAGTATCAAACAGTCACATCACCGAGGAGTTTAGATCTTCGTCTCATATAATCTCCTGCGCAAGGCTTACGAACCTCGCAAATGAAGATGCAACGTCGGGATACATCCTTTAAGCACCTACATACTTGCTAGTATATACTATAACACCTACGTATAACACTCTCGATTCCTCAATAACTTAGCCTAGCTAACCTTTGACATTAGATGATATACCTCTTCAGATGTAGACATTTTCAATTCAATTACCCAAGAATAATGGTTGTCACAGATTGTGCCTACTTGGGATTTAAATTGAATTACATCGTTTTAAGAAGCATTTATTTCTGTTAACAGGTCCTATTACGCCTCTGCTTGTTTTATTTTTAAATATTTCATTAAAGTAGGTATTTTTTGTATGACAGCCTTGTATTATTTAATAAGAGTCCTTCCATCAAATTGGAGTTACAATAGAACAAGGTTACATAAATTAACGTTTATTTTGGTTTTGTTACAAAAAAATATAGTCTGTAGAATTAATCTTACTATTCATTAATATAAGTATAGAACTCAAAAGAAGATAAACAAATAACTAACATTAAACTACGTCACAAAAAATCATAAAAAATATATATATCATATTACTGACCAACCCTTCGAGGAAAGCATTAGGTATGATGTTATGTTATGTTTCATCATAATCAGCCTATAATGTTCCCACTGCTGGGACACAGGCCTCCTCTCTGTGAGAGGGAGTGGGCCGTAATCCATTACCCGGGTACAGTGCGGGTGGATGGATGTCATATATCATCGTATTTTTTTATTCTAAGACATGCTGGTTTCCTCACAATGTTTTCCTTCACCGTTTTGAGAGCAGTGGTGATGAAATAATTTACAGAAAGTAAAGTACCTGGATGGGTTTGAACTCGCGGCCTATAACTAAGTCGCGGCCATTACCACTGAGCCACCACTGCTCTCATGTTTATCTTATTGAAAAGCCTCAACTATATTTAACCGACTTCATTAGATCTATACAGAATGACAAGTATATAACCTACCCATTCAATAGACAGCCTATCCTTCGTGCATAATAGAGCTGTGTGGGCCTAGTTCTTCACAAATAGACGGACACAACTGCACACGATCTATATACGGACAAGACAGACCGGGAGACAGATCAATAGTTTCTTTATTAGAACCAACACGGACCAACTCGATCTCTACTTAAACTTGTTCTTAGATTGGGACATACTTACTTAGACCATTTCATTAGGACGGAGTACACGTGTAACGTATCTTTCGTATATAATTAACATTTATTTAAAATTTCCTATTTGTTTTTTCCAGCTTCTTACATTCTTAGAAGTTTCGATCTATTATTTTTAATTAAAAGAGATATTGTTCAATAACCTTGTTTTAAGTACTTTAATCAAACAAAAACAATAATGGTCATCTTATTAGACGTGTATAGACTGTTTCAAAAGTATTTGAAGAAAGTGTAAACAAACCTTGTTCAGGTAATTTTTTATTTTTTATTACTTTCCTCTGTATTTAGAAGTTTTCAATTTTGAATCTCACCACCACCACCTTTTCTAACAATTATTGTTTGCATAACATTATTAAGCTGTAATTTAAAAAACCGGCCAAGTGCGAATCGACCTCGCGCACGAAGGGTTCCATACCATTATCTATAAAAACGGCAAAAACATCACGTTTTTTGTATGGGCGCCCCCTTAAATATTTATTTTATTCTGCTTTTTAGTATTTGTTGCTATAGCGGCAACAGAAATACATCTCATCTGTGATTTCAACTGTCTAACTATCACGTTTCATGAGATACAACCTGGTGACAGACGGATGGACGGATAGCGGAGACGGACGAAAATTGAAGTTATAAAAATTCGAATTTCTATTTTAAGTCACAGATGTTTTTCATTTGACAATTTGAGGTTAATTTTATACCCTCAATTCCTAGTTTTTTTTTACAATTACAATTTAATCATGTTATAAAAATATAATTGTTGGTTATTAGTGGTGGTGGGAGATTAAGTGATTGCATTTGCCATGTCATCTGTGAAAACCACTACCATTGATTTCTAAATAAAACCATAAACAGGCAATATTAGTAGTGCGGTATAAATAAATACCAGTATCCCATAATCGAGCATATGAACTTTAACCGCAATATCAGTCAAGTTGTTCAGTACTCCACAAGTCTCGTTCGTGTTTCACTTATGCGTCTCATTTTTCACGATATCTTACTCGTACGTCTGCGCTTGCAACTGTGAGACTCTCGGAAAACTTTCTTACGTACCTACTCTCATCGAAAAGAAGGCAAAAATACGTATGTATTACGTATTGCAGTTAATATGTCAATGTCTTCTTCTGCCTAGCCTTTTCCCAACTATGTTGGGGTCGGCTTCCAGTCTAACCGGATGCAGCTGAATACCAGTATTTTACATGGAGCGACTGCCTATCTGACCTCCACAACCCAGTAACTGGGTAATACGATACCCTTTGGTTAGACTGGTCGTCAGACTTTTGTGCTTCTGACGACTCGTAACGACTGCCAAAGATACACAAATGACAGCCGGGACCAACGGCTTAACGTGCTTTCCGAGGCACGGAGGAGTCTCGATATGTGAAAATGGTCACCCATCCACGGACCAACCCCGGCAAGCGTAGCTTAACCTGATGGATCGACCCGAGCGGCTGTTATTACTTAGCCACGAGCTCCTCCTTAATATGTCAATGTATTGACTTTATACTTTAGCAAGTAACAGACGAAAGTATTAGTAGTAAAGTATTGGCAAGCTTAGTGTGGGACCGCCCCCAACTAGACGGACAACGACCTTAAAAAGGTGGCTGGGACAGCCTGGCTGCGGAAGGCGGACGACAGCGTGGTGTGGCTCAGCCTGGGAGAGGTCTATGACTGGACTGCGATAGGCTGAGTTGATTCTTTTATTTAAAACCAGTCATATTTACACAATAATAACGCTACATGAATGATTTTTTGTTTACAGATCAAATAGCTATTTGATCTGTAAACAAAAAATCATTTCACTTAATCACTTCAATGAATAGTAAAAATATAAAGCGTAAGTTGAAAGACCATTACATAAACTCGATTATAACTTAGCGCGTTGATCAAATCTCAGGCTATGGCATGCTAAGACAGACCCCAGAGGTCTAATTGTGTGCTTTTTTTAAGGAACTTATTGTACCAAATTTATAAAGAAATAAATAAAATAAATAAATAAATTTGTATTCAAATATGCTCTTTATAAGTACCAACGTATATTTAACAAACATTCTCAGCGAATGTAAGAGCAAGGTACATACATAAAAAGAAATGGGCCGTGCCTCACTAGACGCCTCATTCATCATATTCGGTAACCTACATTCAAAAAAAGAAAAATGAAATGCTAGAACCAAACGTCACAAGCATGCAGGGTGTATAAATTCATAACTCATCCTTTCAGCTTCACTTTTCAGGGTAAAATTAGATAAAAGGATTGTTCATTTCTGGCTTTGTCCCTTTTAAGGTGAGCAAAAGATGCCATCCCTGCCGATCCACAAAAGCCACCCCTCTAGGAAGAAGTATGACTCCAAATAAAATGTATTTCAGAGATTTATGATTATGTGGAAGATATGCATGTATGTGTATATTTTTATTACATCTTTTATTAAAATAACTATAATATTATGGATACAAAATCAAATTAAAGGTTCGGGCAGTCGAAACAAAATTGTATTCGGAGGAGTATCTATAAAATAACCTTGGGGTTAAATAATTAAATAAATGCATTTTTTAAAACAATGTATTAGGCATATACTTCATTTGCCACGTTTTGTGAGGAGCTCGTGGCTATGTAATAAAAGCCGCACAGTCCCTTGCCGGGGTCGGTCCGTGGATGGGTGACCATCTTTACATATCAAGACTCCTCCGTGCCTCGAAAAACACTTTAAGCCATTAGACCCGGCTCTGTCATTCTCGGCTTCATCTTTGACAGTCGTCAGAACCCCGAAAGTCTGACAACCAGTCTTACCAAGAAGTATCGTATTACCCCAGTTACTGGGTTGTGGAGGTCAGATAGGCAGTCGCTCCATGAAAAATACTGGTTCTCAGCTGCATCCGGTTAGACTGGAAGGCGACCCCAACATAGTTGGGAAAAGGCTAGGCAGATTGATTGATCCTCGATTTGTGATTGAAAGTGTGTTACGTAATTACGGTTCTGCATGGACAAACTTCTATATGTACTGATGCATTCATAGCAGCTTAAAGTTAATTCTAACAAAGTATGGTTATAATACGTTCGTTAATAAACGAGTTTTAGTTTAATTGAAATAAAGTAATTTTTTTAACGTATTCAACGATTTGTAAGTTTTTGAAACATTTGTGAAGTGCTTTTGATATATTTCGTCTTGTACACATAAGACGAAATATCCCAAAAGCACTTCATTCAGTCAAGTGTATATTCATCATCATTTCGGATGGATGTCAGGCAATGTAAAAAGGCTCATCTTTCACGAGGCACGCTCCAGAGTTCAATCGAATAAGTAACGTGTTTACTTTCCGAATATTACCCGTAAACTTATTCGTTTGATAGAAAACTATCGATTTCCTTTCGTTATAATGTGGTATTTGAAACATTTTCTGTATATAGTGACGATACGTACAAATACTAAAATATTATTATTTTGGTCGCAAGTTAAAACCGAAACCAACATTATGTATGAACGTGTGTAGGTACGTAGTTCATAAGGCGTAAATCATGTATATACGAGTATGACCGAATAATACACAGTAAACATTCATGGGAATCAAGTCTCGAACATGGAACTCGAGGGCTCCAAAGATTTCAAAACAACGCAGTCTCGAAGACCAAAAGCCAACATTTGAATCAAAATTAGTAGAACGCTTTGAATAGGCAAACGAAAACTTCAAATCATTTTGAAAACTTCATCCTATCCAAAACGTGAACGTAAATGAACAGTTTCCCTCAATTTCATGTCCGCTAGTTCTCTTCATTGTACTTGGATTCAATTAAAACATTTCAGGAAGTTTGACTCTGATAGGAAGTGAAGGAAATATTCCAAGTTCGCATTGACAAGATGATAGAGAATGTGGGACATGAAACTTTGCGGAGATAACTCATTCACATTCCGCGCTTTTGTTTGTACAGCGCTATAGTCTGTGACGACGCCAACTCTCGGAAAATGTAAAAATATGGATAAGAGCTTACCCACAAAGCTTTCTTAGATAGTCGACGTAAGAACAACTAGGAAATCATAAATATACAAACGTGAAGGGGTTGTTAAGACTCTAAGTCTCGTGTCTATGCGGCGAAAATGCAGTAACTGCATTGTAAAGAATATTATGCCGAGTACCTTGGATATTTGACTATAAAATGAGAAGTTTCCGAGAATTTATTTCAAATTCAAGAAGACAAAGAAACAATCTATCACCGTCTTAAAGAACAGCTACGAAGGTAGGTAGGTAGCGCAGCGCGAATACTTCTGCTAACTTTTATTACGTTTTCTCCGAGCTTACTGTTTATGTCCCCTTGCCGTTTATAACCGGGATGAGATATTTTTTATGTCACACCTTCAGCCTCCAGCGAGAGAACTTCAATAAAATGTCGTATATTAATAATACTTCATGTTGAACGTTATTGTCAGTTACCTTCAATAATAGCTTTGTTTTGTACCTGTACCAAGACCTAGCGTTCTTTAGACATTTCTATAAGTACGTTACGTACGTACTTTGAAGATCATTTAGTAAACAGACGTTAAATACTTTTGCGTCTCTCGGCTAAACTATGAGAAATTACTAGGCATTGCCGACAGACAAATTTCCCTTTCTCGCTACATTCAAAAACAACAATATGTTATCCGAGTCCGTAAATTCCTACAACAAAGTTCTGCGCTCGGAATGACGGCAGTTTGAAGCTCAAAAACAAATTCTGTGCGGTAGATACACATAGAACAATTTTTGTAAATATCATAACTACCAGCTTGCATGGGTGCACAAAGCATTGCGAACAAAATATTTAGGTAAAACTGAACAGTTGAAATTTCCGTCGTGTGCGCTCACCGACTGTCACGTGCGAAACATGCGCCATTTATTTGTAGCAGCCTGGTTGTGACGCGCGCTTGTTCTCCAAATGTTTTCGTTGTACGAGACACAACGAGACATGCTATCATATACGTCACATTCCGCTCCAGCAGTCCGTTCTCCTCAACTCACAGTAGTTTTTCAAACGCTTCTGGCTGTTGCGTGCCCTAAAAACCTTTTCGGCTGTTATCCGGCGAGCATTCTCATATTCTGACATTTTCTTTGATTGCGGCTATTGTGGTCGCCGTTCCTCTTAATATACGACAACGATCTTGAGAATAGCTTTGCTCGGTCACATTACCGTTTCACAGTGTTGCCTCTGTCTATCGATTTACACTGTGAGACGCTTTTAATAAGATTAAAACAAATTAAATGACTTGCTACTTGTACGACCAGCGTATCTCTTGGCTAGCATTAAAATTAGATTTTCCCCTTAATATTTTATAGCTTACTACCATTATCAGCGTCATAACTTACAAAGATAATGGTCGTTACATGCTCCGGGGAATCTTATATGCAACATTATAGGTCGTCTCATGGGAGCCAAAGTGGACCGCTGGCGACTCTGTAATAGCTGATCCTGTGTTGTGTCGATACTCCATTTATGTAACAGAGTTATATAGTGGACAGTAAACCACCACTTTACTGTTCGCCTAAAATCTTTCCTACATTCTACTAAACTCCATTCCGTTCCACAACGCTGTAGTGCATTTATTTCTCCTAAAGCCTACATCGTTTATGTTTGGCTATCCCGTAAAATGTTTCTGTATTTTTGGAAAACCTCTGTTCGTGTTTGTGAAGCTGTATATTTCTTTTGTAGATAAAACACAATTTTTGTTTCATATCTACAAAAGAAATACAATGTTTGAAATAAAATGTAATTAACCTTAATATACAACGTTTCAAGCCGTTATCTTCTGAGACATTTTGCTGCTTAGAAAGTTAATGCTTATAATGAGGAAACATCTCCTGAAGCAATGTGTTTTCTTTATCCTTTGAGAAAAATAAGACTGTAATAGCTATTAAAATTATGATACACAAATTACCTTCGAAAGCAAAACATTACAAACGATTATTAACTACATACCTACGTTAAGACATGCCTTTCATAAGTACATTTAACCTCGCGTAAACCCGTGAGTGAGCAGTATAAACACAAGATTCGTTCGACAGTTTGTGATCGCCACGCGTTCGCAACACAAATGTTTTTTCATCTCCTGTGGAAATTCATTCGATTTCGCCTCTTATATTCTCATCTACATTTTCTGCGCGGGTTTTTTCCCTTATCGCTTTCAAGAGATGTAATTGTCTATTTCAGAAGTTAATACCGTTCTCTACTTCAGCTGTGCATGCCTGTGTTTTCAGCTGTTTGTTCTTTGTGAATGGAGAAAAATTCACTTGTTAGTTAGAATTTAAACGATGTGCTACTTAACTCAATATAAATATGATCCCTCTTCTATCTCTGAATCATTTCTAAAAGTTCTTCTAGTATTATTTATAGAACAAAGCAATATATGAGTAAGACTGTAAGTGTAAGTATAAGAAAACCTTCCGTTTTAAGTCTTAAATCAAAACTTGTTAAACTTTTAAACGACAACGTGGGATTAATGACAGTTTGTAGTAAATAGCTGATATCGATTTTTTTTTGCAATAACTGTGAGATTCAATGTCAACCTTCACTCGCCAGTAGATTAAGCGACACCTGTTACATTGGCGATGAAATATTCTCTGATGACATACATACATTTGCTGCTGACGGACAGTATCATTCGTTAGCTTTTGATATTGAGTGTAGGTTGGTAATGAGAAAGTCAAGGAGTGTATTCATTTTGATCAGGCACAACAGCGCACGTGCGCGACTCTATCCCCTCCGGGTAGAGGTTAAAATACAACGGCTGATCCCCCGGGGCGGGCTGCTTCGTAATTCATTCATTTTTATTCCGAATGCCACTCGCTAGAGCTGTTAGCTTGCGGAAAATCGTTACCGGCGTCGACAATCGCCATGCGGACTAGTGATACACGCAACGCATCCACTTACACATAAATTTACGGACGCGGCTTCTTTACATCGCGCCAGAATCGCCGGTCCCCGGGAACGTGGTCACTGAGCTAGACTAGGGGCACAGACACTGCGCGGCACAGCCGGCACGGGCCGGTCGCGGCGTGCGGGCGGCGTGAGCGTGCAGCGTGGCGGACCGGGCACGAGGGCGTGTTCGCGCGACGTCGACGGCGGCTCAGGTGACGCACGGACGCAGCGCGGTGCGGTGCGGTGCGGGACGAGCGCTCGCACGGGCCAGCGCCGACACACGACAGCCTCCGTCGCAATGACGAAGCGGCCGGGTACGCGCGCGCGCTCTGGGACGCAGCCTCCGAATCTCTCCGATTGGCTCCGAGATCTGACGACACAGGGGTGAACAAACCCGACACGCTTCTCCTTCTAACACAGTGACGAAGTTAAAAAGGATTTAGACTTTCTCGTAGCATTTTACGGTTCGATCGTCCTCAACGTACACTTTGTAAATCTAGACATCGTCTCAGTTGTGAACTTGTCTGAATTGGGTATAAATCCTAGAGATCTCAACGTCGCATGTTAGGTTAATCGGATACCTAATCGCCGCGTGATAAGTTTGTGAACCACGTTACGATCTTGAGATGAACAACCTTCAGATACACTACAAACGTCGTTCTGGCGCTTGAATGGTTTTTAGAGAATAAAAAATCAAACAAAGAAGACCACAAATCAACAAAGTAGTTAATCCGGTAAATCGAAACTCTTTAAGACGACTTTGTTACTAAATCTCTGTAATCAATACCTATTCATTAACGTATTAAAAATCCATAACGTCAAAGAGAACGTTCCAATGAATTGACATTTTAACAATTTAAATTCTTCGAATAAAATAGCTGAGCTCTGATCGAAAACGATTAAAACTGCGCAAATTGATATCCCTGGGAACGCGGCAGGTGACGCCAACTCCAGGAAAAACATATCCATTGTGCCGGAGGCTCTGTCGGCCTCCTGCGAGCTGCCGGCTAATGCTTCTTACAGTTTTGATGCTTTTCCGATGCTATTCGACTCAAAGAATGCAACATGTTTATGTGAAATACATATTATTATTCCTATTTAATGATTTCCATTCACATTTTTTCTAAAGATAAGATAACATAATGTGTCAAAATACTAAAACATTATAATCCACCAAAGAGATATAAATAGAACATTTTTGATAATTTGACACGTGCACGGATCCTTTTTGATTAACAAAACGTGTAGGGTTTACAGAGGATTAGGTTAATTAATTCTTAATTACAAAACGTTAAAAGGGGCTAATACAATATCAATATGAAGCTCCTCGCTCGAAGAGAATATAAACGATTTAAGTGGATGAAATTTTAAAGGTTGCTGTCATTATTCATAAGAATAAACCCCTTAAAAAAATCTACTATTATCAAAATATATCCATAGAAAAACTAATTAAAACTTTGCAAGCACCAATTAAAATACATTTCTACGTTTTAAACAATCCGGTAAAGAGCTACGGAGCTACGTATAGCTCGTAGACCGCGCTACGAATTCGTAGCCGCGTAGCAGGCGAAACACTAACGTAGCCCCTAATTCCTTTTGTTGTTTGAAAGCTTTTGCATAATCGCATTCAAAACATAAATAAATATTTGTACAAAACAACTGCGCTATTATTTTAACGAAGTTTGCATATTTCCGTTAATGTTGTATCCTCTGTTTAGCATACAACATTATAAATAGATTTAAATAATTAAAGTACCGGGAAATCATCTTTTTTACCGGGAAATCATCTTTTTCGCTATGTTAAGAATAGGAAGTAAGCATAATCAGCCTATAATTTTCCCACTGCTGGGACACAGGTTTCCTCTCTGTTACAGTTAGGGCTTTATTTATTGCTACTTGAGCTTAATAAGTTACTAACAAAAGTAACCAGGAAACCGAAACGTATGGGTGATTTAGGATAACTCATAACAGAACTTTATTAGCCGTGGTTATCGCCGATAATCTATCTCATTGAAATTTACTCCATTTTCAGTGTTTTCACACACGTACAATGTACTATACACTATCGTGTGATGATTTTAATGGTCAGTTCAAGGTAAGTTGCTGTAGTTGAAGTTCTTATTTAGAAATTATGATTCATAAGCTCCTTAAAATAGGTAATTAATTAGTAAACATCAGCATCACAAGAGGTGTTATGGTTAAAACGCAGTTCGAAGCACTCGGTTTAATGCTTTTATTTGGTACTGTTATCAAATAATAACAAAGCATGAATAATTATATTATAATTTGAGCCGGGAGCGAACACGTCGCCGTGGTCTCGGGCTTTCAGCAATCAGCATTTCAAATGGATTTGTGGCAAACAAACCGTAGCTAAAAGCTGTAACGAATAGTTATTTCGTTTCTAAGATTAAACGCGGATCAATACGTTAATAAAATAATGGAATAAGATATTTTGGTGCGTAAAGTCATCGCGGTTTTTGGGTACCTAATTTGGTACCAACTTAACTAATCTTTATGATTCTATTTGGTACTAGCTTCCGCCAACGGCTTCGCCCGCGTGATATCTTTATAAATTACTAGCTATTGCCCGCAGCTTCGCCCGCGTGAAGATCGGAATTTATCCCACGGGAACATACCTACTACCGGGATAAAAAAGTCTCCTAGGTCCTGTTCCAGGTCATGGTCTTCCCATGTACCAAAAATCACCCAGGGGCCCTAGACAAAGTGACATTCTATCAGCGATAACGATGATGGAAAAGGCAAAAGTGTATAGGACTGGCTTATGTCAGTCCTATACATCGTCGTCGATAGATGATGCTATCGAAAAGCTTATGTCAATCCTGTTGAAAGTCGTTGTAGAAATACGAAACGCTTTGGAAGCGATTGTCACTTGTCTAGGCCCTGGTTCGTTTTCTAATCCATTTGTTTACATTTTAATCAGATACTTTTGGAACAGATATTTATGCAAAAGTAGGTAGCTGAGTTCGAATCGACTCTTGTTGCAGACTGTGTGACCATCACGCCGTTTTGGTAAGAAGGTAGGTACTACATCGGTACATCAGTTTGCTTTAGGTACACATTTTGTAAGTAGAATCTACGTGGGGGGCTCGTGGCTAAGTAATCTGATCAGGTTAAGCTACGCTTGCCGCGGTCGGTCCATGGTCGGATGACCATCTTTACATACCGAGACCCCTCCGTGCCTCGAAAAGCACGTTAAGCCGTTGGTCCGTTGGCTGTCATTCGTGGATCTTTGACTGTCGTTACGGGTCGGCAGAAGCCTGAATGTCTGACAACCGGTCTTACCAAGGCCATAACGTATTATCCAATAACTGGGTTGTGGAAATCAGACAGGCAGTCGCTCCATGTTAAATACTGGCCTTCAACTGAATCCGGTTAGACTGGAAGCCGACTCCAACATAGTTGGGAAAAAAATTAAGTAATAAAAACTAAAACCCAACTACGACTGAAAAGGTATAAACAAGACACCACAGACAGACAAATTAAAAATCCGGAGTCACACGTGTTAGGGCGGCATAAATCGAACAGATTTCGTGTGACTCCGGATTTTTAATTTGTCTGTCTGTGGTGTCTTGTTTATACCTTTTCAGTCGTAGTTGGGTTTTAGTTTTTATTACTTAATTTTTTTTTTAAATTATTTTGGGGTTATAATATATATATTTTTGAAATGTGCTCATTAAGCCCTTTCATTTAATACCCAACATAGTACGATTAAACAATTTTTTTTTTTTAGTTCCTGACTTTATTTCCTCTAAAGGGCGCCATTTTTAATTTAATGTGACGTCACATAGCCTATAACCAGCGGACAATCAAGACGCTTCTAAAGATACCTTATTTGTCAAATTGTGATGAGTGGTTTAGAAGATACAAGGGAACAGATGAACATACATACATACATACATACATACATACATACATATATACATACATACATACATACATACCGGTCAAAATCATAACCCTCCTTTTTTCTTCGCCGTAGTCGGGTAAAAAGGATGATCATTTAGAATCTAAATACCTCATTTTGTCTCCTCCGTGGGTTTGATAAAAATGTACTCTTTGGGTTTGCGTCGTCGGGCGGAGTCAAGTGGCAGATCTCAGTTGCACAGCTAACCGCACGTCCAATTTAACTACTTATTTGACGTTGACAGCGTTTTTATTTCGCAACAATAAGGGTGGTTTTCCTAATGCAAGTGTTACTTCTGACGTGTCTGTTATTTCTTATTTGCAGTTGCAACATCGTTGGATCGGTTCACTAATGAATTCTTTTTCATTTTGTGTTCCGACGTTTCACTTGGAGTGCACGATGCCGATGAAAGACAAAAAGGTGAAGCGACTGATGTCTGATGCTGCTCAAAGGAGTTTTCGTTATTCATGTGTTTCATGACCATATTTAATTCCCAGGGCAGAAAATAAAATAAAACATTGTATGAAAATTAGTAGGCGAGTTTAATTTAAACATAATTCTTAACATTATTACAAACAAACATGAGGTAAACTATATTCAACAGTAGAATCTAAGTTTAAAACAGCACTTTTATGTTCAAGAGACATTTCAAACGCGTCGCCATCTTCAGTCAACTTATCAAAAAAATAACTTGTGTTAACTTTACCAATCATAGAATTATTATTACTAGTAGTACTGAATCTGAAATTACTCTTTCTGACTGGACTATCTCTGGGCGTAGAACAATTATTATGGATTTGAGTCAATATAGATTTCCTCATACTCATTTTCTTAGGTGTAGAATATTTTGCAAAGACTAGCCTAACTAACTTATTGTCTACTTTAGCAGTTTTTACTTCGTGAGGCCTTGAAATAATCTTGTCTATAATATCTGATATATCACCATCACTTGTTCCATCTTCAGTCTTATTTAGCAAACTCAAATAATGAGCGTTAACTTTATTTTCTTTACAATTATCTATCAGATCATCTGGGAATTTGCAGTCATCATCAAAAGGTACATTATACATGTTGTTACTATCATCACAAGTCAAGGACATGTTTTTTAAGCTTTTTCTCAAAGACTGCATTAGTTTATTGCTAGTTCTTTTCTTTTTAATCGCGATGAAGCTGTTCAAAGTTTTCTGGCCTTTCTTCGTGTTGTTTTTAATTTTTCTTTTTAATCTGTTGACATTTACACTGACGTTTAATGCACTTGTATTTGTTTCCTTTGCTTTTAAATCTAAAGATTTCATAGATGCGTTTAAATTATCAACTGGTTCTATAGTTTTAGGTTTTCTGTTATATTTTCTCTTAGGTTTATCAGGATTGAGGTTCTCATTTTCTTTCTTCTTGCGAGTTCTAGTTTTCTTTTCTTTGGGAGGTTTCTTAATGGATTCTTCGTAGGCCTCCACTATGTCCGGGTAGTACTTGCGCATCAAATCTTGTCTTTCTGTTGTAGTCCACACCACTAAGGGGTCTTCATCTTCTGTGAAAATTCCCATCACTATTATTTTCATATGATCGTATAGATTTAAAATACCAATAACTGAATAAGCACAGCACTTCGAAAAGAACATGTTAGATATTTATTTGATTTTAACCCATTAATGGACTGTTGAGTTTGAATTTTAATAGAGATAACATGATTTACACTAATGCTAGGTGTGTAGACGCGCAGCGCCTTTGATTGCAAGCGACTCGCTGGCTATTTCAAAATCTCACGTCCACACTCAGATTTTGACAGCCAATCTGTAATTTTTTAATCGCCAGCTCCAGTGGCGAACCAGTCGCTGTGTGTCTACTTTGCGCTGCGGTCGACTTACCTTCAAACTGATCATCAGGTATAAGTCCTTCATATTGACCCTCCGTATCGGCCCACACTACCTCAAAGCTTGGGACGCCTGTAAAATAAGTTTTGATTTAAAAACGTATCAAGCAGACAAGACTTTCTTGTCTGTAGCAGCTTTTACAGCTATGGAACTTACCTCTCGGATTCCTCTTCTTCTTTATTAGTGTAGCTTTTAGTGTTCTGCAAGGCACATTGTCTTGGAAGTGCCATTTCGTTAACAGTGGCAAGAACTTCTCCACACAATATCTCTCTGACCAGTCCAATTTATTTGTCATCAGTTTCTGAAATAATAATTAATAATTATTACACACCAATACCCATAATTTACTGTCTACCAAACTGATGCTGTATGTCCACAAAAGGAAAATGAACAATAGTGGAAACGCACCTATGTGATCACACACCCTTTATTTGGGTGGAAAATTGTCAAATAACTTCTCCCGCGCTGGGAGGAGCGGGAGGGAGTTGCAGACTATTACTGACTAAAACCCACCCGTTTTCCTTCAGTTGCCTGTAAGTTGCCAGAGCCCACGGTATTCCTTTCGGACTTTCCCGCAACCATGATCACACACCTAAAGGTGCGTTTCCACTGACACCAATTTCTTCTACTGTTCATATCCCTTCACTGATATATTTAATTTATCATTTTAGCTATATTCATTGGAAATCATTACCATAAACTGTATAAGACTTGGAGTGGGGTTCTTCAAACTGTTCAAATTAATCTTGTCTGGTGGTGTGTTCATGAACTCTTTCATAACTTTGGGCTCCGGGAATGGAGCACCACACGTTAGGGCTCGATTACGAAGTGATAGTTCACGCTTCACTTCCGCTGCTTTAGTTCTGAAAACAACAGAAATAGTAAAGAATTTTCATTTGTTTACATTTCATGAGCGTAAATCGTTGTAATTGAAACCTTATGTCGGTAACTTAAGTCACACGACTTGTGTTCGTGACAGCAAGTATGACACCTGGGAAACTAGAATGTGGTGTTAAAATTAGCATGGTTCTAACCAATAAGAAATGAATCCTATTAATAGGTTTAGTTCAGGGCTAAAACTCCTTCGAAATGTTTTCAGCAGGTCTTGCTCTTGCGTTGTCTCTAACCGAAGAAACGGGAATAACGACAAACAAATCGAAGATATCCTTAGCTGAGCCTTAATATTTTTTCTATACTTTCGATTTCTGATAACTGCTAAATAAAATTGTCCTACATACAGTCTTTCTGAGAGAAAGGCTGAAAATAATAATAATACAATATATGTTAAAATCTCAAAATACTTGTGTCCAGTATCGTTGCAGCCGCGATGTGTGACGCACACGGGACACCCGTTCTTGCCGTGCGTGCGTCCGAAATGGCCGCAGCGGTCGCACCGACCAGGGGCCGACAACCAACGGTTCTTTTCCTCATAGCGCTCGGGATCCGTCACCCATGATAACAGCCTGTTAAGAAAAGGGTATTAATTAATTTATTTATTTCCACTTGCAAACCACCCTTGATACGCTTCTGCCCGGTTGTGCGGAGATGCAAGTATTTTCTATATGAGTGTAGTTTGGCTCACCCATATAAGACTTTCTCGTAATAAAAAAAAGAAACGGAAAAAAAACGGAAAAAGTGCAGAGAAACGGCACCTTGTGGTTTAGAGAAGGAATGATCACCCAACTCACTATGTGTTTATATTTAAGTATGCGGTACGTTTTTAATGTGTAACATCTTTCCTCTCGCTTTCCTGCAATCTGTGGGAATGATTTTGTGAAAAGGGACGGAAGTGTGTAATAGGAAGCCGGGGAAGCGCGCGCTATTTGATTTGAACAATGAGCGCGCTCGGTGTTAGAGTTGGCCATCAGATGGTACCAACTCGTTTTCCGAGAGGTTGTTACTGTCAGTCAAGATGTCGGATGTCACCCATAATATGCAACTACTGTAAGTGTTAAGGCCGCTGTTCCCAACATCGCCGCGCGCTGGCGGCAGTGAACGGGGGTGCGGGGCCATCGGCGAGTCAGCCGGCCGCACGAACGTTCGTGGGCCCCCGCATCACACCAGTCAGCTGTTGCACGCCTCCACCCACGGCTGCGCTTGCGCTTTTTATTACCGTCAACATACTATGTTGTTTGCCTTGTACCCGACACCGTTTTGTAATTTCACTTCTTTGCATCAATCGTCGCGATCAGTAAGCTTCGCTCATATTTATTTTATGGCTCTTTCAAAATGACTAGTCATTCTAAAATCAACTTCATTAAAACTGCAATAAACATGTTTACCTTGGAATGACATCGTTTTCAGGGAGAGTATGCAAGAAAGCTACGACTGTAGTTATAGACGAACCACACGCACCCAGTCCATAGTCGCACCCGCAGAGAAGAGCGAGTGCCACCATCTTGTTGCGGCCAAAACCTTAATTAGAATTAGTTTTGTTGAAGCTAAAGAAAAACTGTGTTAGCATATAAAAAGCCTTACAATTAATCCTAGTTTGTAATTTTGGAGGTAGAACATAGGCTACTTCTCATCCTGGATCGCAGACGAAGTCGAAGGCAACAGTTAGTTTATGATAAGATCATTTATTACTACGCTAATAATACGATGTTAAGATTTCGCCGAGTTCTGTCAGGATTAGTTGGATATGGATCCTTTTAGAGTTAGTTTTAGTTTTCTTGTTTTTTTTATTAGGTTTAATGTTAGTGGATCTTTTATATTATGTAAAAGGTTTAATTAAAGAAACTGAAGTGACCAGTGTGAGTTCTCGTAAAATAACAGTAAGAAAAACGTACCATTACTCTTATACATGGCGTCAGCATCGTAGCAGTCGACGGAGCCCTGCAGCGCTCCACCCCCGGCCGAGTTCGACACGCTAAAGTTACGGTACACGCGCTTGGCGCCGTACGCGAAGCAGTCCGAGTCTTGAGACACTACGGCGTCAACGAACTGTTTATGAAAGAGTAGTGGACAATGACAATGAGAACAGCAGTAAGTAGATGATAATTATTGAATACATACATGATAGTAACTTTTTTTCAGAACGTGTTGTTGTCCGCGACTTCGTCTGCGTGTATTACGTGCGGTTTAGGCGTGTAAGGTAACAGGCAGACAGAGTTACTCTCGCATTTATACATATAGTATAGTATAGTATAGATAGTATTTGTTTTTCAGCCTTATAGGTAGGATACATAAACTAGCAGACCTGACAGACATTGGTGCCGATTCTCTTGTCACAAATTCTCTAAACTAAACTAAAAATCACTAAAATTTAGTTTATTCCTGTCAAACGACGATTTCCTATTCTGAAAATAGACTAAAGTGACACAACTTAACTATAATTTAGTTTGACAGCACTAAGATGGCACTGAGTTTTAATTTAGTGAAAATGCTATTCTGAATTTGACGTTTTAACCAAAATTTTTGTTCTATATCTAAAATCCTCGAACTAACTCTGACTATTTTTAATCACGATTAAAAATGTGTGGAATAAAATTAGATGTCATGAACTAAAATTCAAACCAACACCTCGAATTCAGTTGCAAAACGGTACTGTATCTTTTTTTTTATTTTCTTTTGCTTATATCTCGAAAACGGTGTGTCCTATCGCAAAAATAATGAAAATTTTGACCCCCTTTGCAACCCGCAAACCCGTAATACTTAACATGTTGGTAATTTAATTTTTTTGTTTTCTTCCAAAAAACGAAAAATTCCATATAAAAATACGTCGAGAGGGCCACATTGCGCGCATCTCCGGCTCAAAAAAAATCACGTGGTAGGCAAACAAGTAGGTACCAAGTGGAGTCGCGATTGTCAAATTCGATTTTAGTTCTGTCAAAATATTTTTTAAATTTAGAGATTTTTGTTGGCAGAATAGCTCTAAGATTCTCATAGTAAAAAGTAAGGAATTTTAGTGATAGTTTAGTTAGTTTAGTTCGGTGTACAAGAGAATCGGCACCATTGTCTGTTCAAATCATCCACAAAATTTCATCCATATCGGTCCAGCCGTTTAGGAGGAGTTAGGTGATACCTACAGAAGAATTATTTATTTATAGAAGACTAGCTGCGCCCCGCGGTTTCACCCGCGTAAGTCTCGACCCCGTGGGAATATCGGGATAAAGTAGTATCCTATGTGTTAATCCAGGTTATAAACTATCTGTTTGCCAAATTTCATCCAAATCCATTCAGTAGTTAGTTAGTACTGTACCTGTAGAGTAACTGTAGACTATTAACCTCCAAAAAATCGCTAATGTACCTGTATCGTAATTTTTGTTCGACGCGTGTGCCACCTTGTAGAGGTTAAGATCGCTTTTTTTTACAACTTTATATGTATAGTTCATTCTGAGGTGGCTTAGGGCAGACCAAAGACGAAGAGCGTTGAGCAGAAGAGTTTTTATAAAATTTAAATAAAAACTTTAGTGTCACTTCAAAAAGTACAAACAAAACCTTGCGCTCACAACTTTGCACTTTATTGCACTATTTATAAAGTGTATTATTTAATTTCATCAGATAATTGCCTCCCTTTTTAGTCTGAGCATGACCTAAGTATGTAGAATTATTTTCTTTATTCAAAAGGAAAGAAATAATAAATAAATACAAACCCCTTGAGCATTCAGGTGTGCACATGTAGCTTCTGCCTCACCAGGCCCCTTTACACAACGGACACCAAGAGTCTTGAGGAGAGATTCACACTGGAAACAATTTAAAACCAATAAACTATTATACTCCAATGAATTTCATGTAGTTATTTCAATGCAAGACTAAAGATTACTTTTGTGTTTTACCCGACTAAGCCAAAGGCGGGTTTATGATTTTAACAAGCTATAATATGCATGTGTATCTTTTACCTCATAACTCCTAAACTACTCGTCGTATTTTGACAAACGAGGTATCGTTGGAAGCCTCATGTTATTCCGCGGGTTACGTGACATCACATATAATCCAACATGCACAGTTCATAGCAGTTGTATCGTGGATTAATACAGAAAAAAGATTAATATTTTTTGGTTTTGATATACTATATAATATTTTATAATAATAACTGAAAATAATATATTGGTTTTCTGTATCAAACATAAACCCCAAATAAAAATAAAACTTTGAATTTTCAAGCTAATAATTTTTTGGAACACTAAAAACCTTTCTAACTTGTTTTTGGACTCTATTTTGTTCACCTCAACTATGTATATGCCTTTTCAAATGTTACTTACTTCTTTAAGAACATTCTTAAATCTCTTCCTAGCCACATCAGGCTTCTTCTTGGTAACTGCAGCTTCAGATCTTGGTGCAGCCCCTTTGAACTGTATAGCATTACGGGCAGCCATGACATCTCTCTTGAGTTCTGGTGCATCACCCTCCAGCACAAATACAGGGTTTATGTCGGCCAATACCAAGTATACAGTTCGGAAGAAGAGGTTCCTTAAAAGTAGCCAAATAAAAATATACTGTAATAATATATTGTTAATCTATAATATTGGAACAGAGTATTAATATAGTATAGAAAAATACATGTTGCACCAACCCCAAATGAATTGGCATATTGGCAGGAGAATGATGAATATTGGAGGAGAGTCTCAGTAATTCCATTTTGTGGTACTGATTTAAAAAAATAAATGATCTCACTGTCTTTATTCCACTTACTACTTTCTAGTTTCAAGTAAGTAATATTTTTTTTAGTATGAGTTGACCATATTTGCAATAAATAAGTTTTAAACTAAATAGGAACAATGTCCTGTGTGACATAAAGTTTTTAGTTCCAAAACATGATAGTTATCTAAGATTCTGATTAATAACATAGGTACCTATACTTTGCATGATATTTATTGAATATTTGTAATTATTCACCTCAAATATAATTTTGGCTGGATATGATATTCTGTCACATTCTGACTGTCGCAAACCCATCCTGATAAATCAACTGCTACAGTTTCACCTCGTATCTGCCAAAGACATACATAATGAGTAAAAACCACTTGACCACTTTAGGCCTTTTACAGTTGAACCTCACTCCTCAAAAAATAGAAATTATATATCCGATCCTACTTCGTGTAACGATTTTTTCTCGCTGTATGGTGTCAAAACGGTCCATAGGCCTTTTACACCCATTTTATTTAAATAAACGCATTAAACAGGCACATAAAGAAATCAACTAAAATACTGAAAAAAACATTACAATTCAAATAGGTAATAATTCAAATGATATTGTTTGTTTGTTTCACAGTTCACTTCACTCACAACCACAGAGTACATTTTTATATATGCCACAGACTACAAAGAAAGACTACAAACTACAATTTAATTTTCACAAACTCACAAACACACACCACACAACCAAAGATAGGTCAAGTCAACCAATACCAAGAAGGCAACAATCGACACTGTTTTTGATAAGCAATAGCATATCAAACAATAATGAACTGTAGGACTTGCACATAAAAATCCTTTTCTTCTACAAAAATCAATACATTCACGTTGTTTCGCTTTATTTTATTTTTTCGGGTCTTCACTTTGATGAACTGACAGTTCGAGTTAAGTGTAGCCATGCTCAATAAATCCGATAATAATTATACAGTACATATTTATACATATTATCCCTCTGCCCTCATCTAAATCTTTTTGTAAAGAGTTATTGTCGTGTTGTTGAACTGTATCTTTCTATGATAGTAGTTTCAAAAGAGTTATCTAAAGGCAATACATACATTTGAAAACAAATCTAGACTCTAATCATTACTGATAAAAACATGAATGCATTTTATTCTGAACGGTTTTGAACATGAAGTTATAGATAAAAAAATATCTATAACTTCATGGTTTTGAATCGTCTCCCATGAATGAATGAAACGATGACGTGAGATGTCAAACTCGGGATTTAGTTTTCATCTCTTTTACTCACACGCATATTATGAATAATCATCTCTCTCGCTCGCTTCATCTTATCGCTTTGTTATTAAATCTATTTTCTTCCAACGTAAATAAACTTTGTTTATCCAAAATGAACCTTTATTTAATAGAAAATATGATGATGAAATTATGTGTTTATTCGTGATAATCCATTAATAGGGTTAAACCTCATCATCAACATCATGATTAGTTCGTTTCAGTCTCGTTTAAAAAGTTGTTTATTGAAGTTGTTTTAATTTGGTGCCAAAATTGCTAATGAGTTGATAAGAATATGATAATTATTTCGGCGATAGTATCGTTACTCAGCGTTATCAGTCCGCGGAGGGGCCTGGCGACCGACGTAATCTTAAAACATACCACATTTGGACCTTTTATCTGAGCTGAGTAGATAAGTTATGAAACTCTGATTTAATTACTATTAGACTCTTGTTAAGAATAAACATGTCTTATTTAAGACATCTGTATAAAAATGGGTAAGACTTTGACTTTCTTTTATCTCTTGTCATTCATAATTATTTTATTTAGGCAACTAATTGTAAAATAATCTGAGTTCGCAACCATTATTTTCATTCTCTTGTACTTACAAAATGTATGCAGACATAGACATACCTCTATTTAATTTATATTACTTTTCCAGTAAAGCAATGCTGCTTATACCTATGTATTTAAACACAGATGTTTTTGATCTAAATACCTGCAATAAAAATTATGTTCCAGAGTGTCCCCTCACTTGCAATACCCTGCAAGGTTCACTCATGCTCAGCAGCTCAAAGAGGAAGTCCATAGAAGGCAGATCAGCAAGGTACTGATAGCCAACCGTGGTGAGATAGCATGCCGAGTCATGAAGACTGCTAGGAAGCTTGGTGTGAGGACCGTGGCTGTGTACTCTGATGCTGATAAACATGCCATGCATGTTGAAATGGTAAGAACAATGATATTATGTTCATGGTAAAGTTTAATATGAACTTGTTGATATAGAAGTGAATAATAGGTACTTTGTTGAAATTGTGGTCACATAATGATTATAATTTTTTGCAAGATGTAGATGTTTGCATTTTATTTCATGATAACAACAGTTTACATCATTAACATCTCAGTATCACTAATCAGTCCTTGTAATCTCAATTATATTACAATCAAAAATGTTTCTTAATGGTGTCATCCCATGGTTCATTTTCTATTAAACAAATTCTTGTTATTTTAGCTTGTATTTTGTACATTAATGATGAATGAACTGCTGTCTTGCCATAGAATATACAGATTACAAACACTATATATTATATTGTTGTCAGTTCCCAAGAGGCATTATAAAACAATTTAAATGTGCTAAAGCTAATATATATATTTATTTATTTTTTCTTTCTTTTTTTATTCCTTTCTTTTTTCCTTCTTTTTTCATTATTTATTCCTTTCTTTATTCCTTCTTTTTTCATTATTTATTCCTTTCTTTCATTGTTATCATAGGCAGATGAAGCATACCACATTGGGCCCCCACCCTCCACACAGAGTTATCTAAATGCAGCTAAAATCCTGGAAGTGGCAAAAAAATCTAACAGCCAAGCTATACACCCTGGGTATGGGTTCCTGTCAGAAAATGTGGAGTTCTGTGAAAAGTGTGCCAGTGAGGATATTGTATTTATTGGACCTCCACCAGTGGCTATCAGGGATATGGGGATAAAAAGGTGAGAAAAACATAAATAGTATTAGAAGGATTACAGACTATAAAGGCCAACCGCTTAACTGAGTCCGTTCCTGAGGTAGCAGCGCGATGCGGGAGGGGTGACAGTTGTCACAATTTGACAAATCACTGAGCTCTCGCATCACCACACCACACCCCTCCCGCACCGCACAGCTACTGCCTATACTTACATTTTTGTAACAATAATATTCTAGATTGCTAATTACCATCCAAAGATGTAAAAAAAATCGATTTAGTGATAGCAAAACAGTTATATTTTATATGGAACATGTTTGCTAAATAGTTCAGGTAGGTCCAGACATATGGACAATTAATACAGTTTAATTACAGCTATTAGATGCTTCTTGTACAATACTGGGTATAAAATAAATTTTATTAATACAACTTTGAGCAGCTTAAAAAAAATAAGCATTCAGTTTTCATTTTAGTGCTAAATCATTTTCTACTGTTCTGCCAGTTAGAGCTGAAGATTCATCAGAATGGACTTGGTGGTATAGGTACCATCACTTAATTCTTGTTTCCACTAGAAGTTACCAACTTACCATTGTAGAAGTAGTTTCATATTTTAGCTAAGCAAAGTTAAATTTTCAGAGTAAAATATTGAACTGTACAAATGAAGTCTTCATATTATTACTTATTTTCTTTCAGCACATCTAAAGCAATAATGTCGGCCGCTGGAGTCCCCATCGTGAGAGGTTACCACGGTGAGGAGCAGAGCATCGAGAAGTTACAAGCTGAAGCACAAAAGATCGGATTCCCACTTATGATCAAAGCTGTTCGTGGTGGCGGTGGAAAGGTAACGAAATAGTGACGTGAAGTAGTCGTTGTAGAAATAAGTTCTTGCATATTATATTTTATAGTCCATCATTATCATCCTCTTACTTTTATCCCATTTTATTTGGGGTCGGCGAAGCTTCTTCTTTTGTACTTCGTCGTCATCTCAGTAGTAACCCTCCTTTTTGGCTCCTTTTTATGGGTTCTTTGGTCTTCCCCTACTCCTAAATCCATCCACATTCATACTCATAACTTTCCTCACATTTTCCTTATAATTAATATATTTTAGTCCATGACATGACACGGGATCTCACATAGAGGAAGCCTGTGTCCCAGCAGTGGGATTATTATAGGCTGAATAAACTATTATGTTAGTTCATGACATAAAATAACGCCCCCTGTCAATTATGCTGGGTATCAGTATTTCGAATGCATGATCTATTTCCGCGGCCTAGACTATAGGGTGTGTTCTTTTATTTTACTATGTAATCAAAACAAAGATGGCTCTGTTTATTCACTGTTTGGTTTGTGCTTATTTAATTTAAACTGTTTTGTTCAAAGGGAATGAGAATAGCAATGACCGAAGCAGATTTCTTGCCCCAACTGGAGTCTGCAAAACGCGAATCTCTAAAGTCTTTCGGAGACGACAACATGCTTCTCGAACAATACATTACAGACCCAAGACACGTGGAAGTGCAGGTATGTTTACATAGTAATAAACGCTACACATAATTATAACGTATACCTAAATAAATATTTTTTTAAAGTGATTTTTTTGTGATGCTTATGTATGAAATATGCTTCCATACATAAGCATCACAAGGAAATCACTTTTTATATAATAAAAAAAAAAAAAATTATTTAACCATTTATGCACACACATAAATACAGACAAGAAGAAAAGAACAGAAAAAAATACGTGCAAAGGCAATGCTTATTTCTAAAGAAATCTCTTCCAGCATACCTGCGATAGGAACGTAGATAAGAGATGACAACGACAATTTTGAATGAATTAAAAAAGACATCTGAATTTATTTCCTCTCAGGTATTTGCTGATATGCACGGCAATGCTGTCCACCTGTTCGAGAGAGACTGCTCAGTTCAGAGACGTCATCAAAAGATCATTGAAGAAGCACCAGCGGTATGTACCCTGCTACAGATCATATTTCTATATTGTCAGCGTGAGATATACTTTTGGTTCAGGCCGTGCTAAAAAGATTAGATAGTCAGCAGTGGGCTGGGCTGACTACACAGAGTGCGGCAGACGATCATTTAAGTCTCCTGAATGCTCTTTATAAGCTCGTACTCTGCATTGTTATAGTTTAATTTGAGAAGTGTTTAAGTTCTTATGCTGGGGCTACATTTCGCGTTATCGCGAACTTTTCTTCGTGCCCTCTCTGTTGCTCAGCGAGACATCGAGGGGTGTGAGAGAGAGAGCGCACGAAGAAAAGTTCGCGATAACGCGAAATGTAGCCCCAGCATTAGAATTCTATGTTATTATTTTAACACTGCCTCGTTGATCTAATGGTCGCAAACGCTACTGCTGAGCATGAGGTTCGGAGTTCGTTTTCCAAATCGGGGAAATTGTTATTGGGTTTTTCCTTCACGAACTTCTCATTAGCAGCCTGGAGTGTGGATTTGTGCCCGGCAATAGGTCCGCCCCCTATTACATGGGACTTAAACTTAACATAACTGGCAAAATATGGGTGTACTATAGGTATTCTTCTGCCTATCACTCCAGAGAACAGAGGCCTTAGTGCGAGTTTCTTTTAACTATCTTCACTTTACGCATCGACCGCGTTCGGCGCTTCGATCCCTTCACCAGTGAAGGCCAGTGAAGGGCCAATCGGAGCGCCGAACGCGGTCGATGCGTAAAGTGAATATAGTTAAAAGAAACTCGCACTAAGGCCTCTGGCATGAAGTTTTGTTTTAACAGTACGTAGTTATAAAGGTATTGTTTCTTTTCCAGCCAGGTATTTCAGAAGAAACTCGCAGGTCTTTGGGCGAGGCGGCAGTCCGCGCTGCTAAAGCTGTTGGTTACGTCGGAGCGGGAACCGTCGAGTTCATCCTACATCGCCAAACACATGAGTTTCACTTCATGGAGATGAACACACGTCTCCAGGTGGAACATCCTATCACTGAGATGATCACTGGTATGTAAACTTGAATTCTACCGGAAGTTCTTCGGTATAGAAAATTATAATTCTTAGTATATAAAATAAAATGTGCTTGCGCGATGTTGGATTTTTATATCGTCAATGACACAGTCACGACCTCTGCAACTGCTTGTTCGCTCGCTGAATATGTAGTGCTTCATGTATCGTATAGGTGTCGCCACCGGTGCAGGTTCAGATGTTCGTTTTATAGTTTGAACTTGTGTTCATTAAATCTTTTAACTTATTCAATTCTTGCAGGCACGGACTTAGTTGAATGGCAATTACGTGTAGCATCAGGCGAACAGTTGCCTTTATCTCAAGATCAGATCATTCGTCGTGGGCACGCCGTGGAGTGTCGGATCTATGCCGAGGAGCCACGAGCGGGATTCCTCCCTCGCGCCGGCACGCTACATAGACTGACACAGCCTGTGCCAGAAGAGTTCGTTAGGGTGAGTTTAGCATTATAGATCTATAAAGTTTCCACTTCTAGGATACAGACCTCCTGTCTACGAGAGGGAATGGGCCGTAATCCACCACGCGGGCCTAAAATAAACGGTTCGAAAAAAAAATTTCATGGTTTATTTCGATGCATCTCATAGTTCTAATACACATAATTTCATGCATTGTGTCGTCTTATTACGCCAAGGAGTCACGGGTTTTCCGAGCACCTTGACTGCTGAGTTGTTAGAGTGGTGTATGAAACAGTATCACGTTTGTAAGATAGAGGGAGCTGGTAATGCTCAGTACTTAAAATTATTTCACCGGTGCCCAGTGGATTGTACTGGCCGCGCCTGTTGGATTAACCGTCTCACTGAAGATAATATTTTAGGTAACGATAGATGGAGTTGATTATACGTCGAGCTAGTTATGTGGAGTTTTATTTTCGTAACTGTAATCTGCATTAGTAAAGGAGATGTATGAAAAATTAATTTAATTTTGACGACTAGGTTTACTTGATTTCATTTAATTATCGCCAGGTGGAGACAGGCGTCCGAGAAGGACAAGAGGTGTCAGTGCACTACGACCCCATGATCGCCAAACTTGTGGTATGGGGTCGCGATCGTAGTGAAGCGCTCGCCAAGACCAGGGCAAAGCTCTCCGAGTATCAAGTAAGTGAGCTAAGCAAGTTTACCAAACATTAATTTTATCATAGTCCTTCTGCAAAACTTTGACGATAGACAATGCTATATTGACTATGATAGAACTTCCTGTAGCAGTTTTAGTAACACTTTAACCAAACAACTTAGTCTTATGGCGGATAAGCGCAGCGTCTCTATAATAGGCGAAGCTTCACTGAGCTTCGCCTATGATTTCTATTAAATCTAGTGTTGAGATGTCAAGAAGTGTAATCTAATAAATTTTCTCTCTTTAGGTGGCCGGGCTAGAGACTAACGTCAACTTCCTCCTCCGCCTAAGCGGCGCAAGCGCATTCGTAGCGGGCGACGTGCACACCTCGTTCATTCCGCAACACGAAATCGAACTTTTCCCGCCGAGCGACTCCGTTCTGGGCGAGGAGCGAGCCATACAGGCCGCGCTAGGACATGTGAGTATACTGTATACACATTGTGCCGGACATAGGCTTATCTCCCAAATTGAGCTCAGCTTCCCGTTCTTAGAACACTTCGCCCCACTTGCACCACAAATTACTGAATACGTTTAGCGCTGTCTCTGTCATTTTCAAACGATTGACAGAAACAGAACGATGTTTTAAATTCGTTTAGCGCTAAACTTATTTAGGGATTTGTGGTGCAGGCGGAGTTTAGAACGAGATGATGAGTAAAACGGCTACCGATCTGCCACGTTCAGTCTGTAAACCTTGCTACAAGGTAACCACAAGGCGCTGTTTAATTTTATCCGGTAAAATACGTCTTCTATAATTTATTTGAACCATAAATGAATATCTAGCTTATCATGTTGCCTTGGTCTTTAAAAAGATAATAGCATTTATTTTATTTCTCCTAGCTGCTCAGCAATCAACTGTCAAGTACTGTGACTGACAACTGGAAAGGGATCTCAGTGGAGCCTCAGGCATGGAGACCTAACTATGAGCTACAGAAAACCGTCCCATTGAGGTTTGACGAAAAAGGTAAATACTAACTTAATATTATAAATGCGAAAGTGGGTTTGTTTGTTACGCTTTCACGCTAAAACGGCTGAACGGATTCGGATGAAATTTGGCACATGGCTATGACCATACCATGACGTGGAATAGGACACTTTTTATCCCGATATTTCATCGGGATCGAGACTTACGCGGGTGAAACCGAGGGGCGCAGCTAGCATATTAAATATTTTTTAAGTTGTGATATCCACAGCTGTGCATGTCCTCCTAATATTGAACTAATCAGAAATCTGATTAGTCACATTTAACATTAAGCCCCTGCTAGTATTCCACTCTTAAATCTAAGCACTAATGATAAAAGTATTGAAGAATGTTTGATATTCCTACTTATTGAATTGTTCGTTCACTCGTGCCATCACTAAACTGAGAAGGCACACACCCAACTGAAACATCTTTATTTTCTTTAATTTGCAGATCTTACAGTAACAGTCCAACACGAGCGCACACCCAACTCATACCGCGTCAAAGTCAAAGATGGCGAGTGGCGCCAAGTGGAGGCATCACTCGAGACCACCGAGAGAGGACTCAGACTGAACACGCTCATAGGCGACAAGAAGAGCAACGTGGGATTACTGACGCACGAGGACCAAGTGCACGTGTATGATGAGGTAACGACACTATGTGACAGTGACGTCGTGTGACAGTGAGTGTCGGGGGTTTCAAGTGATGCTTCCACTTGTGATACAACTCTGTCACAGTCTTGTATCACGGAAGCACCTCTTGAAACCACCGAGAGAGGACTCGGACTGAACACGCAGGAGGAAGTAAGATTAAAAGGATGCTGGCATAACATCACTAAACAGGGTAATTTTATATCGGACGTGCGCGTGTGGGTGCATTACCATCCTGTAACTTAGTGAAGATCGACTAACATGCCCAGAAGACGAGGGAGGATCAGATGTCTCTGGTCTCTGCTTTATTATGAATTTAGTATGAATTTATAAATAACAATCAGTGATAACTACATATAAATCTCTATGTATTTTAAGGCAAAGCACGCCTGAATTTGCCTTCCGCATTCAGTTTCCTCTACGATTTTGTATGGTTTCGTTCCCATATAAGATTTCTATATAATTTAAAACTGATTTCAGCAAAACAAATGTGGGACTTTTTTCCTGGTTTTTGAGTAAAATCAAACGACCACATTCTACTTGTAAAATTACTGTAATGTAACAAAGAGTAAACAAATCCTAAACTGTTTTGTGGTTACATAAAGATCACTGGTACGCCAACATGTAAATAAATTATTGCGACACTTTCGGCTACCCTAAAAAAGATTCGAAAAATATTTTGATTTGTCAACACCGCCCACTCGACGAATCATCATCATATGTTTTTGTCACAGAATGGTCAAACAATAGTGGAGTTGCCTCGACCCAAATACCAGGCCACCACTGTAGACGCGGCCGCTGCGGCCAACAGCGCATCCTCGCCCACGCCCGGCGTACTGGAGAGGATACTCGTCAGCAAGGGGGACAAAGTGAGTCAATGTCATCGGCCCTATAAACTGTCCCTACTGCTTTGTTGAGTATGGATTTTTTAAGCGCCGTCATTTAGGCATAACGTGCTATAGGTAATTTAAAAAACATTGCAGTCGTAAGCACGCCGTAACTTCGCTCGCGTATTTCCCGTAAAACTCATCGATATTAACATTTTATTAACGTAAATGTTCAGCTTCTATAAAGAAAGGAAATTAGCGACTTTATTATAGGTAACTCGAAATTTTACATTAAGGTTACATAATACATTTCATCATACATTTTATTTTTATCCTGCATTTACTTTATTTTTATGACGATTACATTACCAACGTCATTATGAATGAAACGTAACAAGAGTGAACTTCTTCAGGTGGTGAAAGGGCAGCCCCTATTTGTGGTCATAGCCATGAAGATGGAGTATGTGGTGCGTTCTCCCCGCGACGGTGTGGTCGCAGCACTTGCACCGTTTAACCTCGGGGATTCTGTCGGCAAGGGAGCTCAAGTCGTCATGCTAGAGGGAGACAGCTGAATATCTACCTCTTAGTCACATCGAGGCTACTGGTCAATATAATACGTACTTACTTACATTATTTAAAAAAAGAACTATCAAGAACACAGTGGCCTAAATATGTTATCAATCTAGTTAAAAGTCTTGCGCGTCGTATAAGAAAGATAAGAGTTATTTGGAACTTAAAATATAGGCGGTCTTCGCCCACCTCATAGCGAAATATTGAAAAAAAAAAACAAAAATCACATGCGTCAAAAACCGTAAACACGTAACGCTTTTTTTGTATTCTAATAAAACCGTTCTCGAACTTCTAATGCCATTCACAGTAAGACGCAGCCTAAACCATTAGATAGTACTAATACACAAAACCGGATTATATTGAGATTCCTTAGCGGCGATTGTGAAGACGATCAACTAGGCTCTATCTATTGTGAAGCAGCGAAAGTCATTTGCTGCTAAGTAGAATGTCTGCAACAAAAAAGCCTTTGTTACATAAAATAAAAAGCTGTTTGAGCCGATCAAGTGCGAAATATTAAAGATATTTCGAGGACCGACAAACTCTGCTTTTAGATCGCTAAGTTTAATTTCCAAACAATAGCCTAGCTAGCCATATAGATGAGAGTTTGGCAGTGGTTTTTATGGTCGTAGGATCTTGCCCGTGGTCACGAGCCCTTAAAAGGCGCGAGGCACATTGGTTACAAAGCCTATTTAGTAATCCGACGCTGTTATGAATAATTTGTATGAATGAATTGTAATGAGGACAATGATTTTTATTCATTCCAATTTAGTATGTAATGAGAATTAAGTAAAATGATTAACTTGCCAGTTGCCAGCTAATATTTAGCTGTTACATAACTCAGACCAAATAAAAAACCAAGACAGAGCGCTGTCAACATGATGTGACAGAGCACTACATAATACTATAATACACTATATAATACTGCACTTAGTGAGTTGTAGTTTGATTGTGAATGTTTGTAAATGTGTGCGTGTGAGCGTGTATTCACAGAGTGACGGTGTAGTTTTGGCATGCTTCACTGTATTGTTCGCAGCGCTCTGTCTTGGTTTTTTATATGGTCCAAGTTACATAGGTCTCAAACTGACGCTTTTATTAAAAACATATGGTATGGTTCTCGTCCATGTTTATGGTTAACTTTGTAAGCTCCGACAATACGATTTTGATCAAATCCTTTTATAAGGTTATTTTTATACTAGTCGTTTAAACACATGTATTGTTTATTTATACTTGTTATCGCTATGTTCATTTTCCTGCCCTTATCCCAATTTATTTGGTGACGGCGGCGCAACAATTTGTATTTTTTATATTTCCTGTTAAAATTTTGGATTGATGATGTTTAATTCTATTTTTATACATACACTGTTTTCATGTGTCCGTGTTGAAAATATAAACTATATAAACATGAAAGGAAGTGTTATTAAAATCACCTTACTTCTACACCTACGTTAATTACTGCTAATGAAGGACGCACTGTAATTAATGAATATTTAATACACCAGCGCACATCCTGATCAAACTACTGACAACATAACTACACTTAACAGAATCATTGAAGCCTGTTAGTAGATACGTACCTACTTATGTGGAGAAGCAAGTGGTTTCCACTGATTACAATTTTTTGAAGAATAATTAATTTCGTTCTTTCAAGATCGCCAATTAATATATGAAATGCAAAAAAACAAAAATATATAATAGTTATTACCATAGCCGTCGAAAAATAGTGGTCCATTACAAAATAAACTCATCTCATTTGGATTTGCCAACAATACACACACTCTTAAATATACGAGTTAACGACAACGGTAAATTGTCTCTAACTTCAACCTACCTCATATAAATATGTCCGTGTTTTGTTTTCTTAATGTTTCGGAATTACCGTTAGCTTTTAAAATCAGTGTAGAACATAATACATAATTTCGACACTTTCACTATCGGGGGCGTAGCTCAGATGGTAGAGCGCTCGCTTAGCATGCGAGAGGTACCGGGATCGATACCCGGCGCCTCCAATAATTTGTTTTTGTTTTTTCTTCAGAAAATGTTAAAATTATTAATAATTCAAAGGTTTAGTAAGAAACAAAGGATTTATTTGAACATCATAATTTCATTGTTTTAGTTTCTTTAATCAATTTGTTTCAACATAATCATATCCAATGAGGTTACATATGTAGTTAGAATAATGGCTGTATATTTTTCTACTTAGGTCCATTGTTTTGTGCTCGCATGTCACACATTGCGGTAATGTAATTCATGGTCGAGGGAGTAAATGTAAACCTACCGTATTGGCATGGAAACAAGGTTTTTATTGATAAAGTATTTTCTTCTATACCTATTTAAAAGGAAATGTTTCTAGTTGTTATACTTATATCTACAATAGATTTATCTGTTAGGTAAGTACTTACATTAAATAGGTCGGCTTTAGTCCCGATTACCGCTAATAAAACGCATGATACAACTTTTAGAACACCAAGAAAAATACCTAAGGGGTCAACTAACTCAGCGGTGAACGAGTTTATACTTGCCCGCTTTTTAAATGATTAAGAAACTATACATAATTATTATGTATAGGTATAGGTATATTCCCTGATCTAACATCTCACACTGATTACAATGAGGGAAAGAAAGGTCCGCAATCACAAACCGCAAATTGACAAATATTTGACGGGCTCAAGCCACAGATACGCTCAATAATAATAGGTAACATTACACTGTTATCAAAGTACAATGTAATAAATCGTTATCACATTCAACCGTGGTTTGCCCTCCCATTGCACCGCTGCCGCTGGACACTAACTTATCTCATGTGGTTTTCGAAACATGCGTTCCCATTGTGCAATTTTTATCAAGCTCCTTTTTTATTATAGGTAGATACCGTTACGATACGTTTCGTACAATCTATTTAGCTAGCACGCGGAAACTTGTAACACCACATTTTTGCGCTCTGAGCAGCCTATAGATGGATATAAATAGAATTATAAGCAAATGTGACCGTATAACCGACAGTACAACTTACCTACGTTCTAATGCATGCTGATGACTTTTTAGCCGTCACGACGAACGTCTAAAGCATGCTCCATGCACGAGACGTTGAAAAGCTGGCTTACCAAAACCTACGTCGGTACTATTTTAGGGACTGTTGAAAGTGTTGAAGTTTCACGAATACAAATATGTAGGTTACGGTTATCCCGGAAGCTTAGCACAAGTAAAACGAGAGCATAAACTATCTACTTTTAACGTTCTTATAAGTAGCCACGTGGTTGAGAAACAAGTAGGTACCTATACATTCGAATTAAAACTTGTTTTGGATGTTGTCTAACTTAAAATTTTATTATCTTATTTTGATACGAAGCAAAGTCGATCAGAGTAGTGTCCAAAGTTGTACCTTTGAACAAGACTTACGACAAAATAAACAAGTTCTCTAACTACATAGTATACTTAATTGTTATTGTTTTCGACGTCAGAATTTGTACTCGGAACGACTTTAATGACCTTGCTTATCGTTATCATCATTAAAAATGTATTAATAAAGTCTTACTAGTAGTTGTCGTAATTGAACATTATTTTTAATTCTAAGCTGCGTTGATTGACAATGAAGAACTAATCACTTATCCGTCACCACATTGTTGTGCATCCTAATGTGTCGTTATGCTTGCGATTAGTTTCGACATACCATCCGGCAGTCCGGCATTAAAAAAGGGTCTTGCTCTTGCTTGGCAGACGGAAAATAAAGTGATCTCTTAAGGGCTTCGTTTTTCCTTTGTAGGTACGGAATTAAAAAAAATAGAGCTTAACCTTCTACATCTAATACCAAACTACTCTTAACTCACGTTCAAAGGCGCGTAGGTGATAGTAACTCAGTTGTACTTGAACCTTTTTGTTTTTTTCTGTATAAAGAAAACGCTGAAAGACGCCATTGTCTAACGTCACAGACAAAGGCAAAAACAATTTTGGAACTTTTCCCAAAAAAAATCTGAGCGAGATTCCATTGAGTGCTGTTATTCTATGCGCCTTTGTTACCTGCTCTCGGGCAGGCTCAGGTTTGTTGATATTTTTTGTAAGCATTCCCGTAACAGCTGATCGAGACAACAAATCCACGTGACCCTGCTGAGCTGTCATTGGCTAGAACTTCGGAGTCACCCCAAGTTTTAAGATGTCGACCCAGTACACAGACAAGTAACTTCACCCACACATATCTCCACATCGACACTACTATTGGTCCAATAAAGGTACCTTTATGCATCTGTTGCCATCTCACGGAAGTGACAAAAAATCATGGGGTTGTTACTTGAAAGCTTATACTTAGGGATGTTTATTTGATGATCATTCGAACTAAGTATTGAATCTCGTACTTAAAACTTGAATCTTTCATTAATAAATCGGTATAGATATCATAAGTAATGAAATAAATTAGTAATATTATTAACTAGTTATTAGGTGTCGGTATTTACGTTCACGTAGGAGTGTCGTGTGGCGGTGTGGCGGCGTGGACAGGTACCTACGCGTAATCAATCATGCTTACTCGTGATCTTGATTTTAATTAAGGGCACGTTTTATATAATGGAGTGGCCGCACTTGTCATCATATTATTTCAATACTGAGTCGTATAGTATAATACACACCCAAGACTCAGAAGGTAACTTGTTTTTGGTTTGCTCTTGCTAATCTATTACATTTAAACTACATCACGGCGCGGCGTGTTCGTTTGTCCAAAGTCTACGTTTTAATTTGTGTCGTAGGTCTAAAACGTCAGTGACGATTGCTGATGATTAGATGAAGCAATCATTATCGAGGTCGCATAAAATATCAAAAATAAATTACACGATTTAAAAGCATTTTAGTGGTTTTACTTTTTTATGAATTGCAATAAAATCAAACGAGGTAGGTATTGCCAACAAAAGTTGATTTACGCAATAGTTATTTTTATTTTTTTAACGGTTTCGATCTTATAAACTTGGGTTAAAAAACATTAAAGTTTATTCGTTTATTAGTTGTTTACCCGACTGACCCGATTGGTAAAACCACATATTATTAAATTAAAGATCAATATTTAGAGAATGAAAAGTTTTTACCATAAGGTAATAAAACAAGAAGTTATTGGTTGGTTCAACCCTTTGAACCTTGAAATGCTGAATCCCATTTAAATGAATACGTACTAAGTAAATGGTAGACACGTTTTCTATTGATTCAATCATACGTCAACAAAATGCAAATTAAAACGTAATTGTACAAATATTATCGAAAGGAAAACTTGGTTTATCAGTTGACGATTGAAAATAAAACTAATTATGGGTAGTAAGTATTAGATAACCGGATTGTTTGTTTACTGTTCATATAGGTAAATTATCTACTTTTCATAATACATTACAAACAAACAAACTCGAGTTTTTTTGTTTGTAATTCATTTTCAAACAAACCTTTAATGGACATTTTGATCATTCATAGCATTATTGGTAGGTACCTAGGAATTAGGTACTCAAAAAATAATAATAAAAAACAATGTGATATATTCGGTGAACACAAAAAAAATGCAATGGTTGGGGTTGCCCTGAAAAGTTTTCATACAAACGTAAAATTGAACTGCCACGTCTACCACCGTGCAAGCAAATAAGCTCACATGCAAGCTTGCTCACAATACGAGAATAATCCTGCAAATTGAAAAAAGAAAGAATATAAAATCGTAAGAAAACGAACAAGCAAGCGAATAGACAAATATAATAGTAGGTATTCAAGTGCACATGCAATCAAGCAAGCATACAAAAAAGCAAGAAAGCTAACAACTAAAGACAAGCAGAATAGCACACGCACTAAAAAGCGGATATTTGGCGAAAATGCAAGTTAGAGATCGAACAAGCAACAAGCACTCGTAGGTAAATAATTATAGGTAAGTAAGTAACCTATATACAAGCAAGGCGGCAAACATTCATAAAAAGGTCACTATAAAATAATTTATGATCTCACTTGAATCATTGTGATATTACAGATAGGTAATAATAATATTTGCAATGTGCTCATTTATCCTAACACCATTTACATCGTCTGCAACCTATTTAATTAACTTATGTAATGTAATAGTTTTGTTAATTAAACGTATCGTTGCAATATTTATGTTTTGTTATGATGAAATTGTTTTACTCAGATAAGATAAACGGTAATGATAATACCTACATCATTATTTAGGATCGTGTGAATGCTTTGCCGGTAACAATTAGAAAAAAAAATTGTATATAGTAAAATAGTATATGTAAAAACTCTTAAGCTAGTACCTACTATAGTAGGTACTATATAGCTTAAGAGTTTTTAAGATTTTTAAGGCTCGTAAGTATTATAAACTGGGCCATCTTTACAGATTCCCGACTGTCAAACGAAAGTATATTTACCTACTGTTGTGTCCGCCCAGACATTGCGTCAGATGCGCCCACGTTCACTTCGTTACCCTTTAGACATCTTATTATATTGTATCTGCTAGTTCAGTATCCAGCCCTTGCCAACCACCATCGTAACTTATTCTTACAACTTTTTAGAAGCATGAAGTTGTACGTGCCTATGTGCTTATGTCGTTATCAAACGTGATATATTTTCATTTTGGACACGTACTTTACTTCCTAAGAAATTCTACACATATTGCGGAATATGTAAAATTATAGGAGAAAATATATCATTCTTTCGTGGAATAGTTATAGTGCAACGATATTTTGTTACCTACTGCATTAGGACTTAACTATGCGATGTATGTTATTTCAAAATCATTATGTTGGTTTAGAATTATAGGAAACTAGCTGTTGCCCGCGACTTCGTCTGCACCGTCCATCTCCAGGAGATGGCCGAGGTATACACATGTGGCAAAATCCGTTCAGTCGTTTTAGCGTGAAAGCGTTAGGTATATACTTAGTATTAGTAAGGATAAAACGAATTGGAACATGAGACGTTAAAATCCGTTAATTTATGCATAAAAGAAATAATTCTAAAATAAGACCCACCAAATGTAGGCACCCGTATGGATGCATAGAGACATGCTCATAGATATTTGCCATACATACATACACAAACTCACGCATTCTTCCCATGTGGGCCCCCAGCAGAAACTACCGAACGCCACCTGCTACGATCCTTACTCATTTTGCCTCGTTTACGTTCACACATCCACGCCGGTTGCGAGTACTACGCACCTGACCTTTCTGAAGAACATCACCAATAAGGTCACTATAACGTCCTAGGGCGTCCCCTGCCTGCATTTCCACTCACATCTGCCTTGTAAAATACCTTTTGTTAGTCGCCTTTCACTCATCCTCTCAACATGATCAAACCACCTAAGCACTACTCTTTTCAATTTTTGTCACTAGGTACATCTTCTTTTAAACCGCACCGTTGCATATACAAAATTATTTTTTGTTTAAAAAAAAATCAGCTGTTCCATACATTTTTTAGATTTAAGTGAACACAAATGTATGGAACGGCAGATTTTTTTTTCGCGATTTCAAGGTTGGTCCCGTAGAAAAAGTTGTTCAAAATGACCCCTTTTCGGGTTTAGCATAAACAAAAAATAATGTTGTGTTGTATATAAGTATATGCGTTGTTGCGCATATTTGCCATTTACGTATGTATCTCGTATTTTGCGTAGCATTTCTACACGTTTTCAGAACAAAGCATATTCCTTTACCGTCGCAGTAGGTATTTTAAAATATGTACCTACTTGGCATTGCCAATGAAACTTCACTTGCAGAAGGCAAAATAAAATATATTGTCCAGTTCTTTGTGCTGAGGTTCAAAACAATCTGTCATTATCATTACCTACCTCATAATTAGACCTAATTACTTCGTTCGGTGTGTAGGTATCTAGGTTGTAAATTGTTTTTTTCATCATAGTGTGGTTATATTCTTAGCTCGTTTCAGTATTATCCATAGGTTTTATATCGGCGAAATGTCTAGCAAAGGACTCTACCGTTGGACAGAACACTACAGGGTTAGGTTAGACTTTAATTTGCTAAAATCCCTATTTAGTATAATAGTAACAAGCAATCCTTGCTGGATGCTACTTCTAAAGTTAAACATGTTAACAGCCTATTCAGTACCTACTTATTTATAATTCTGGGATTTTGTTTAGAAGCAGCCACAACACAAGTCACGAGTTCGAGAATAATGAGGTCGTAAGACATTTACTGATCATTTGTATGGTAACGCTGGCTGGTAGAGGCTAGATGCAAATTAACGTTTGAAATGGAAAGTACAGTTCCACGGATTTCATAGCTAAACGTTAACAACGGAATCGTTTGACGGACCTTAACGAGGAAATACGGTCGGTCTTTTTCTCCATACAAATATCTTTCTTATTCAATTTATAAAATATCTTTCAAATTAGTCCAATATTGGAGGAGGAAATAGACAAGAGCCGAACCTCGAATTATAACTTTTTCTATGGAGAAAAAGACCGACCCTATTTCCTCTTAAGGCTCCTATGTGCGGTGTGCTTATTAGGTAGTTATTAATCATCAATCATTCCTCAATAAGAAAAGATTTCACTAGATATAACCTAATCAACATGATGATTTTACAGATATGGAAATAGAATTCCAATTTACTGTTGGTTGGAACGTTGTAAGTAAATATATAGGTAGAGTACCTCGTCATTAAAGCTGACTAATGTTTAAAATATAGGTAGATATCACGCGAAAACTGGTTGTTACCCGACTGCGGCAAAAGGAAGGGTTATGATTTTAAATAGCTAAAGACAATATTAGTATATAAACAATGCCACCATACACATAGGTATACATAACAGTTTCTATTCCATTCTTACGGACAGCGTGGGTTTGTTTACTAAAGACAAATTTTCACGCACTTGATAAATAGAGAGTGACCTCTATTCATGAGATTCGTTTGTCGGAACAAAAGTTACGTAAATGTGTTTTCACTGAACATCATAACGTAAACAAATATGACCATAAACTTGAATAACATAGGGTATAAGTAGGCACATGGAATAGTTCGTTTGATGACGTAATGCCTCCGTGCGCGCCAGTTCGCCGGCCATAACTAAACATTGTGACGATGGCAGTATGTTTTTTTTCTATAGAACCTGAGGTTTACGAGTTAATTTTTTTTAAGAGTTTGGTTTGTACGAAGCCTGTGTAAGAAATCAGCTGTTTTCTTTATTCTTGAGGTTATGTTGAAAGTAGGTCACTATGCCTATTAAGTTTTGAACAAAGTGCTAATATCTGTGAATTTTAACTAAGTCAGTGTTACACGTTTTTCTAAATTAGTTATGCATACAAAATTCGTTTATCTGTTTTCTTTGAAGGGAAAGCAGAATATCAAATGGTACTATTGCGTGAAAACCTCTTTAGTCTTGTTATATCAATATTTATGTTCTGTGTTTTCTACCACAAAAGTTAACATGCATTCTAGAATTCTAACTGAAATATTTTGGGTTCACTTTGTTCGCCTTCTCAAGAGATGGCGCTGCTACCTTGCTGCCACTAAGCATACAAAATAGTAGTTAATTCACGTATTCTGCTGCTTAGATGTTGTAATTAAAGTGAGATGTGAAGCGAAGAAAATGATCTTGTATTGAGACTTCTAAAAGTTGGGCTACCTCCGTTTAACATGATGTTCCAATTTCTCTTAGGACACCAAGCAAAAATTTTTAAATAATTCTGTTAAAATATTTTTCTCACTAAGTACATGGTACTTAATAATCATTTAATCATTTGCTTTGGTGATTGTAATGTCCATAAATTAAAGGGCAGGTTCAGTATTGATTCAAACAGAGCAGCTGAATATTCAAAAACTTTTATGTAAGTACTTGCGAAACAGGTCTTGCAACTTTTCATTTGCAATTATAATGACGAACAGGTACAGTATCAGGATACATAACATTGTCATCCTGCAAATATTATTACTTATCAATTAAAAATTTGTGCGTAGTCGTAGTTGGGTCACGTTAACTGCGTTGCATAAGTGGGTGCATCTGCTTGACATTTGAATCGACCCCGAATCCGAATAGAAACTGTGTCACGTATGAAGCGTTCGCGGACAGTGGGTACGGGCAGCATCGGTGCGTTGTGCAATCCCGTTAGCGCTCCACGTGCGAACCGAACCGGCGCGCCTCAATGTCGCCCGTGGGCGGCTGCCCTCCGCGTGCCGCCCGCCCGCCCGCTGAACACAGCGAGTGCGCCCGAACGCCGGCCGAAGATCGCGGGCGGCCGAGCACCCGTCTAGCTCAGGCGCGCGGCCGTTGACTTGGTCGTCTCGCTCGCGCGAACAGCTGAGTATCAAAACAAAGGAGCGAGACGGGCGGTCGCCGCTCCCGCTCGCCGGCCGGCCGGTGTCGCCGGTCGCGGCGCGCCGCACGCACTCGAGCCAGTTCGTGTTCGAACCGCGCTTATTGAGGTCGTCCGCTGTGAGCTCGGTTACGAAGTTTAGTACCGCGAAAGGATTTTCCTTTGTCCCGATCCTCGAGGACCCTGCCCTCGTATTATGTTTCTACGCGAGAGCCGCAACCAGCCCCGGCCTACTGAGGAGCCGGACCGCGCACAGCGTGCCGAATCGCGTCGAAATTCTGTCAGTTCTCCAAAATTCTGTGACGGTTATCCCGCGAAACGCGTACGCCGGGCGATTTGAAATTTTTAAGTGAAGGTGTGAGTAGAATTTTTCTGGCCACCAGACAGTGGTGTGAGGCCGCAAGTGTTCAAGAAGTAGAGTGAGGACTGAGCACCATGTCCACGGGCAAGCGGCTCGCGAAGCGCTCCATCATCGGGACGCGCGTCGCGGCGCTTGGCGATGACGGACTGTACTACTCTGGGATGATCCAGGCGGTGAAGACGCCGGCGCCCTTCCCGGAAAACAACAACTGTATCAACCTGACTCCGAACACTCGTTACACAGTGCGTTTTGACAGCGTGAAGATGAAGAACCGCGAGTACCGCGACGCCGAGCTGATCGGGCCCGGCTTCCGCGGCATGACCGGCGTGCGCCTGCAGGCGGGCCAGCGAGTCTTCCTCACCTACAACGGGAGAGAAGTGCACGCTGACGTCAAGCAGCACGACTATGACACCGACGAACTACGCGTCCAGGTCCACTCGCCCACTAATGAGGTAATTTCTCGGAACAATTCATTCTATAAGTATAGGCTGACGGCAGAGCATAATAAATTCTAACAAAATTTAAGTTATCCATTCCAAAAATCAAATGTAGACTCTACATAGAGCTCCTTGACGTTATTTTACCATTTTCTATCAAAAGACATCAACGATATAAATATTTAAGAGATTGATTTTGATACTAAAATAACTATTGTAGTATCAAGTCTTGCTTTTTTTTTACAAAACCATTAAGAAATAAATTATTCGGGGTAACACATGCGTAGACAATGATGGATATGCATTTATTTATAATTGGAGCATTTATTAGTGTGCGTATGGGCAGTGATCGGTTATTTGTAGTGTATGCAGTTCGAAGCGGTGTTGTAGTGTAGGTGGAGTGGTGGAGCGAGCTATTGACCCCGCTCCACGTGCAGCGAGCGGTGCGCGATGCACCGGCCGACGCATCGCACGCGCAACTTATCGCAACAGACAATGCACGCGAGCGCGACTCTACCCCGTCTGTGGTCACTCTTACACATTACCGACTATAAACTAATCCTTAACTGTTCACTAATCAGTTCCACTCGTTCCCGAGTTACATGTCTATTGGTCATGATTCAATTATTGAAATCTATGACATCATTTATTGTTACCAAGCTACGCTAACCATTAGATCGGATGAATAATTTTCCTATGCATTATGAGTAGCATCCATAATATTATAATATTGTAACGCTGGCTGTACTGTTGTAACAGATCACAAAATTTATAAACAAATGATCTGTTTAATGCTTCGGCAAAACAGGAAAAATATGAAGTGTGTTTAGGTAGGTACCGGTCTACCTAACTAACATAATTCGTGTTTTTAGTTACTTATTGTACCTATTATAGTTTATTTTTAGGACTTAGGTATGTTGTCTGATTCAAAAGCGCACTGTGTAAGTAATAGGTATTTAATATTTAAACTATAGAGATATTAAAAGCTTTACCATCAAGGGCAAAGATAACACTATCGATTATTAAAAATTCGGCAGCACTCGTAAGGTGATGCCTTTATCATTGAAAATATTAAATGCATTTCAATAATTCTACAATAGAGATTAGATAAAGCGGTGGGTCACGACACCAATACACTCGAGTGCACACAGGCGCAGGGCGCACTATGCACTATCGACTAGATAAACAAACCTACACGTGTCGCTGCTGTTACAGTTACTTGTTGAAATCAACTCGGCACGGGTTAATGCGTAGCACGTATTTGGCGTCGCGTCGGTTAGAATAGAACACGCATGCGCTAAATTTTATAAGCTACTCGGACCGTTACATTAAGTTTAGTGCGCGCAGTGTAACAGGTAGTCAAAGATTACAATAATCAAAACCACCGACACTTCGCCATAGATTAAAAGTAGGTAGGTACGTAGTTACTGTCCGACGCCGGCCGGCCGGCGCGCGCGCCTCATGCGTCATCACTTCATCAGCATCGACCGCCTTATCGCCGACCACAATTTGTACACAATATTAAATTCATATTTAATTTACACAGTCGATAATTGGCCGGTTGACCCGGCTCAATATTTTAATCTGACCGTCAATTTGTTTGCCAAGGCTCGATAAAGGTTTTGCTGGCATTACCTTCGTTTTTAATATTTCCACTATAATAAAGCACTCAATTTATGCGATCGCTTATGAGATTACAAAAAATAAAGTTCGTAAAAGTTAAATAAAGATCTTCCGAGATGAGTTTGAGTCATGAAATAAAAATGACTTTAAACAACAAAGAATTTGGGGCGCAACAGTAACGGCAACGTTCGAAGTACTTAAAGCAATTAAAATGATAACTCATTAACTTATGTTTACTGTCATCTCTTAGATAAGTTGCAAAAACAAATTGTTTTCAACGTTTTCAAGACAAGATCAAGAAAGTAGTGGCGCAGTGATTTTACAACAGTAATAACAATAAGGAAGCGAGGTGCGCGCGCGCAGGCCTTGTGCCGTTGTGCGTAAATAGTGACGTAGCACGCGATACTAGCGTGACGCGGCGCGACGCGCGGCCCGCGAGCCGCCACTTTAGTTAATTCATAGAGATGATGCCATGTTTACGATCCATCATTATTTATTCGTAGCGTGTAAACAACTACCTTAAAATTTTATAATATTCCATTTTAAAACACTCAATTACACTTACCACTTAATACTTACCATTAATTTAATTTCAAAACAAACAAGTACCTACTTACATAGTTACAAAACACACAGAACTACAAAAACAATCTCAAGACAAAGAACGTAAACGGCGCGATACGCACTTGTTTACTAGTTCGAATGCCGGTGTACCTATTGGGCCATTAATAATAGCCATGTAGGTATATCCAACAGTTTTTGCGTCACCCTGCGGTAGATAGAGCAGCGCACTTCATGAAAACAACTTGATAGATAACAGGCGATCAAACGACACCACTCAAATGCTTATTTCTTTATACGGCTCAACGTAGAAATGCAGGAGAAACCCAACCTCAAAATGAGATAGGAATTATTGAAAAAACCTCTAATTACAGCAACAGTCAATTTATCAAAGAAATGACGCGCGGTATTCCCCAGGTGCCGCTCTGTGCGCTCATAATCGTCAGCACTGACAAACCCGCTCTACATGTACAGAACCGACACACGATTTAAACAAAACCTCTCGCTGACTCACCGCCGCATTCATGTTCGTAAACAACTATTATTTTACCGGCAAACCCGGACAGGGGAATTACGTAATGAATTAATAACTGCATCATATTAACTCGTTTTATTAATACGTATCTCGTTTTCAAAAACATGTATGTTACATGACTTGCAACACAAAAATGTACCTAGTACAATATTGATGCACTAAAGCATCACCTAGCTAGCCCTACGCCGTCATAGATAACGCTTCAAATAACATGCTCGATATAAAACGGAGAACGCTCGAAAGCGACTACAACATCATAACGTCAGGCAATAAGATATAAAAATAAAGAGTGCTCGGCTGAGAAATAAGGTCACCGGCAGGCCCGGAACCGAGTAACGGTATTCGTTACAAAATCGCGTCAAGAATTATTTTCACGTGCGCGCGGCGCCGGCGGCCATACCGTTAGCCGGTGGCGGCCCAACATCAGCTAACCTTACCGCAGGCTTGTCCGCCGTTAAGTGGAACACTTATAGCAGTTAATGGCTGCCCGAATTGTTTGAATTTGCAAACACTAATTTTTCGTGTTCGTAGTCGAAATTCGAACCTACTAGTCTCGAATATTCGTTGGAGAGCTATAACAAGACAATGCATCTGAATCGAATTGATACATGAATATTACGTAATCTGTATTTAAAGCGATTTCCCCAGTATCGGTAACCGGCGGAACGCCTTTCGTTTGCGGAGGTCGTAAACGATCCGAAGTGAGCAATGAGTTGAGCCGGCGAGCGGCGCAGCGGCGCGGGCGTCGGCTACGGCTACCAGCGAGTGACGCTCTCCACGACCGCGACGAGTGTGAAAGTGCTTCTCGCACTTGCATTGTCCATGTACAGTGACAGTTTCAGATTCACTTGTACCATGAACTACTTGTAACTAATTGTTACACCTATGACTTATATGAGCACCACATTCTTGAAAATACTTATGCAACTTTAAATGTCTTAGATGCGAATAAAAAACGACTTAACTATACTTAGTAATTGATTTCGTTTTGGTCACGTTAAAATTACCAAAATGAACAGCTTCAGCTAATACTAGTCAAATTAAACCTGTACTTAATGAAAATCTATTGAATAGCTTGCCATTTTGCGAATTGATTTCTCTACCTCACCTTTCAATGGCGGGTTACTCAACAGCACAGCATGTGAGTTGATGCGAGGTGTACACAATGAATTATTACTGCTGAGTGGAATTCACATTAGCATAAAGTTGCATGTAATATAGCTAATATATTGAAATAGCAAGCTATCGCGCGTGTCCGAACAATATAGAGTTGGTACGGCCTCTAGGTAGCAGACAGTAATAACTTGCCAACAAGTAATTAATATCGCATAACTTATATAGCTAGCGAAAGTAGTTATGATTCAAAAGCGTATTATAAATGCGTTTTCCAGATTTTCCAGTCCAGTTAAGATTTTTTTCGATGGAACGAAGACACTTACGCTCATGGAGCTTACCGTTGCGTGGAGCCGTCGCGTGCTCGACGCAAATTTCACTCAACTGTACAAACTCTACTCTATTTATGTTTTCCTAACGCGCCTTATTTGTAACTTGTTTATTTATTGCTATAAAACCAAATAATAACAATATTATCAAAAATCTTCGTGATAAATTACCTTGATTTTCTATTGCTACTATTTCAATAACTCTTTAAAATAAAACAATACAGCATTAAAGTTAAAGGAAGAACGAATCAAGCTGAATCTATTGAAAGAGTTTCCTGATCAATTTCCAGTCTTACCTTATGAATTTGTATCATTGAGAGCGCAAACGGAACTGCAAATAGGGCTTGGTGCAGAAACCATGGGAAGAGAAAACTACCCGCCCCTTGCGCCGCCGCCGGCGCACTGGCCGTAGGTAATCGACCACAACAACGTGACAATTTGTAACTGCGTCTATAACTACAGTATGTAATTATTGATTTAAAAAATAATAGATACATTCTTGTTTTGTTATTATAACCATGCTTTGTCAAACAAAACTGATCAGAATAACTAACAAAATATCTATTTCTTCAATTTCACGGTTGTAACATCGTCTCGTGACACGGTTTCTAAATAAATCAAGGTTGATAAGATAACACCGATAGAGATTTGTTAGTTCAAGATGCCACAGAATGTTGCGAGACTGATACCTTACCTAAGGTGCTGGTCTCGATTTAGGCCACGAGCCGGACGTGTCTTAAAACATGTTCCGTGTTTAACTTTGTCTTGGTTGGTGCAAAACATATTAAGGAGACACACTTAGGTATTTCTTTTAAAATTAAATATCTACGCAGTATCAACCTGTTGCGTGCTGATCTTATTTTATAACTGGTAAAATATTCAGCTCGCGAGCGTCCACTGCCGCGCTGCGTTGATGTTATGCATGTTAACTAGTTAAGTAGTTAATATTGCCTTGCCAGCTCACATTTATATCGCTAATGTATCAGTAATGCAACTAATCACGTGTTATATGTATGTACTGAAATATAACACATGTAATATGTACATACCTACCAGATATCTCAGTTTCGTTCACGCAATTAAGTTTACAAATCAAAATGCACCTCAAATTGCTTACCGAATTTTACAACGATACTAAAATGGCTGTACGCCGCAGAAACCATTATCTAATAAGTACGACGTTTATATAAATAGGTAAATACGTATCGTCTATTTAAATACCTAAGTAACGGTGTTTTGAACGCTTCACAACTCTGATAGTAAATCAATCCTCTTATTTAAAAGATCTTAATTAAGTAATTAAAAGATCTTAATGTCGTCAAACTATAAAATTTTCAATTATGTAGCTGTACCTACCTAATACCGGAAGACGTAGCGTTGGAAGGCCCCCACAAGGTGGACCGATGACCTGGTGAAGACCGCGGGAATGCGGTGGATGCGAGAAGCACAGAACCAGTCGAAGTGGCGGTGCTTGGGGGAGGCCTATATCCAGCAGTGGACGTCTTTCGGCTGAAATGACGATTATGATGACCTACCTAATAATATAGGTAATCAGTAAGTAAGTACTTACAAACAATAAAGGCTTTTGCTAGTGAAAGAAAACAGAATTAAATGGTAAGTATTTATAAAAATCTAACAACTAGTGTAATAAAAACACACTTGTATCTAATTAAAAAGAGTTTTAAATATCTATCCTTGACATATTAATAAACGCTTGTCATGATAGTTCCCCTGCTTGGTGATAAAATAATTCGCCTAATGTATTCGACCCAAATCCGCGCCGAAACAGAGATGATTGACCATTTAATGTTGTTAGAAAACCGTTGCGAATTTTAAAACAATGTTTCTTGTCCATTCCATCTAGTTGTCAACGATATGGACTGTAAAATTCCAGAATATTGTACCTAATGATTTATTCTGATGATGAAGGTTTGGACATTATACTATAGAGTTTCATTGTTTTCATGGACGTTGTTACATTTTGTTGTGCTATAAATATTGGTCCTCCTACAAACGAGAAGCGAAGGCAAGGTCGGCCCTTTGTGAGTGACCTCATTGCATTCGCCTTGGAATAGTTGCATGATTTATGTCCTCTTATCTAAACAGCTGGCAGAACAAGGCGTGAATCTCGATTCTTTGTCATTTGAATTATAACACATCTGCAACTTATAGTGGGTTGAAATCGTGCATGGGAAATAGGTAAAAATGATTGCTCAGTGTTCGTGAGTCCTAATTCGCAATCCTTAGAAATGGATACCTCACAGTCGGCTTTCGGCGTCACGCACGTTGTCTCCGGTTGACTCAGCAACGCAAAATAACTCGTTTTCGGGTTGGAGGTAACAGTAACACACCGCGACCGTTACTACGTGGGCGAGTGACACTAGTCTACAGTTACGACTACGCAATATTTTCCACATTTGTATGCGGTCGGCGTCGGCGCTAAACGACGATTAAAGTTTGAGTGTGATCTTGAACATGCAGGTCAAATTACAAGTATGCTAACAATGGAATAGAGAAGACCGTGAGAAGGAAGGAAACCAAATTCCAACGCAAACAATGCACTGCGTGCTTAGTTAAATTAATAAATGAGATCATGTTAATTGAATAAGCGCTTGTCACTTGTTACGAGCCCTTGAATTTGTAGTTTTCTGTGTTCTAAATTAATAAAGCTGACTGGGCATAGACGGCATGCAGAGTATGCGTAACGTTTCGAAATATTTTCGTATGAAGAGCAAGTTTAATAGCAAGCGTGTGGTGAGGCGGGGAGCACACCGCGCCCGCGCCCGCGCCGACATGGTGACCCACTGACCCAGAATTGCTGATATTGAACCACCAGCGACGCACAACCCGTATTCGAAACCCGACCTCTACTAGCGTTGTTTTTTATTTTACTATTCCAAAATAATACAGCCATTTGATTAAATCCTTTTATATCTAAAAACAACAGCAAGATTATGCGATTATGATTATGACGTCATCAAAATACAACCAATGAGTATTAAGGGGGATGCGCTAGGGTGGCCCGCGAAATTCAAATTTTCTTACGTTTTTTGCAATTTGCAGGTCACTATCAGGTTGTATGTTGATCTAAATATTATTGTGTATTAGTGTATTGAATTGTGTGAAAAGTGTATTGTATTGAATGACTATTTCATGAAATCATGACATTTGGCACTTTCATGCACTTAGAGAGTTGTATTGCTGATTCTGAGTTTATAATTCCGTAAATTCATATTTGTTACGAGCGCTAATAATATTTAGATCAACATACGACTATCAAGTTGTATGTCAGTTGTAGGTCAGTATCAACTGACCCGCAAATTGCAAAAAACGTAAGAAAATTTGAATTTCGCTGGCTACCCCAGCGTTCATTTGTAATATGGCTGATTTGATGGTACTGAAGACACTCGGAAAACTAGACAGTAGTAAGTTGTTTTCTCATGCCGTATTTCGGAAGTATGAATTCATTCAACTCATTCGGTGTTGACTGAGGCAGCGTAGATTTTGTTTGTATATTCTTCGAATAAAATAATGAAGTAGGTCCTACCTAGTCAAAGCTATTCTATTAGCACATCGCAGGTCAACAGTATAACGGTGCTATCCGCGATGCGTATGCTGCGGCCGCGTGAAGCGAACAGGTTCCCGTATCCGTTATCAACTGGTAACTTGGGGCGCGGTGGGTCGCACTCCGTTTTTGGGTCAGGTTGGGTCACGACGCCTGCGTGCTAGCTGCCTGTCCCCTCGAACATATTTAGTACTATTTCGATATCTAAGAATAGAGAGGCAACCACGCTTGCAGGCATCTCAAGGTGAAACGCTCACTTTTCTAAGCGTTGCACGTAAACGATGCGATTATAGCATCACGCCGGGAGTCAGGAATGTCGAAACATCGGCATCGCGTCCTTGTGCAGATTTCACGTTCAATTACGTAATAGCGTGCGATTTTATTTACGTGTAACTCGACTATATTACGCGCCCGCCCGCGCCGCCTACGCGCGGCCGCTTGCCTGTCGAGAGGGCGGCGAGCCGTAACATTTTGCCCGTGACGTCACCGTCGCGTCGCGCCTACGCTAAAATCGTTCGCCAACGCGTCATGACGTTGTTCCTAGAATTCTAATTGTTACGGACTGTGACGTCATCCGCTATCAACTTCAATCTCGCACTTGATAGATAAAATGCTGGCATGCTTCGCGACCGGCTTGCATCATTGTCGGCGCTACGCAACATCAATTTCCTGACGACGCAACGACGGCGGACGATAGAAGCTGACCTACATGGTCGGTCGGATTTATTGTAATTTATTGGAATTCTTTATTACGACATACGACTATGATTGTCATTTAATAAAAGTAAATTGACTACCTGGCGGACATGCCGACATTCAATAATGACTCCCGCAAATTGCCTTCTATAAAATATTAACAAACACATCTGAAATTCTAAACAGAACGAAGGACATAATATTACCTACTTATATTATACTTATACTATTGTAAGTATATTATACATCATAAAACAGTACTCATATATAATTATGTATTTAATGTTATATAAAAGTAACAGCATCATTAGACATCATTTGCACTTGCTCTCTAAATACGTACCTATAGCAATTGTTGACCGTACTAGATCCAGAAATAGAGCACGGTGAGGTTACCCGGGCGAAACCGGGCCGCCTAGATCCTAGGATCGCGACCCGCGAACCTGGCGCTCGCCAACTAGGCCGCTGTTCGTCCTGCACAATCGATGAGCCAGACCTAGTTTGCACTGAAGATATTTTCCCGTAAATCCAAAACCCAACATGTATTAAGCATAGTTGTGTTGTGAATCATTTACAAAGGCAAAGGAATAAAGTTTTCCTCATCATTCTTTAATCTTAATTTAGTTAATATAAGCAATGCATGAATTATTACCACGCACGCCCGAACGAACTGTTCGGAAACGGTGGAAGTGGTCTTATTTTTTGGCAAATACTTAGAATAAAACACCCGATAACCAACAAATTAAACTGTTATTTCCAAGGAGAATGGTTGCAATAAAAACAGAGGCTGCATTTTGACGTATAAAATGTAGGTCACGGATTTTTGGGGCAAGGTTGCCGGTTGCAGCGACTTGCGGAGGGCGTGTGGCGCGGCGGGCTTGAGCGGCGCCGGCTCGCGTGGCCTGCTTCCACTGCATCCGCTTTGCAACCAACACTTTTTGTATTCACCAATCATACAAGGCCACCGTGCCGATTGATTGATCAGCTTAAGCGTACACATCCGATAGGAATCGCTAATTCTATGTAACATTAGTCTAAATCTTTGGAACGTTATTTGACGATTAAACGTTGCAGCTCGCGGCACTTTAGTGCTCATAACGTATAGCTGTTATTTCGAATCAATAAAAATAATAAGTAAGTTATTGAAATGCCGAAACCGTAATATCACTGGTTTAAATTGTTACCTATTGAATGTGCCGAACTGTTTATGATTATTTAATAAGGAACTTGATAAAGCTTACCACACTTTACATTTAAGTTTCTGAATTATTTAACATTTTATTGTTAAATAATTCAGAAACTTAAATGTCATGTTGGAATAGGTATCTGTTGTCTATTTGCATAGATTTGCGAATATTTCTTCGTTAGCACGCGTAAGTTGATTCACTACTGCCCACGCGCCTATTTCTAGCTTCAGCGCAGAAATGAATGTTATGTATACAGTACAAATATGTTTCGAACATTAGTACCTAATTGTGTATTGGTACCCATCATAGCAATTCAGTGAACAGCAGTGATCTTTCACTGACTTACAAGTGGAAGAAAGGACGCTCGGTCTCTTCATTTGTATTTAGGTCTGGCGTTGTTTGCTTTAATTTTCGCCTTGGCTAGGTAGTATGTGAATTATACGGCTGCTAACAATCAAGTTATTAGACTAATTTAGTAAATAAGCAAAGGAAATCACTTCAAAGTAGTTCAATGTTGTTCTGCCTGCGTATTACTACAAACGACGTGAAATAGTTAATTCTACATATTATTGCGCAGATACCTATTATATCTACCCTCATTTATCTGTTATCTTATCTGTAATTTACCTAGCTACGTAGTAAAATAGGTAGTAAGTACCTACGTATACGCAATAAGTACTACCTAGAAGGCGTTTAACGTAACATGGCTGAAGGTAAACTAAATAAGTAGAACAATTTACAGATCAAGTAGGTGTTGGTGACAATAGGTATTCTATTTTTAAATTTTAGATTGAGTTTCAGAAAGTCTTCAAAGTGAGCAGTAAATCGACGAAAAGTTCACTTTGTAAAAATGGCGCCGCGGCACAATAGGGCGTTTATCGGGTAGTAGAGCTATTGACCTATTTATTAGTGCACGATCGCTCGCCGACAACCGAATTGCTTATGCATGCGTGTCTACGTGACTTCAACTGCAGCCTCACTGAATATCTAATGCAAGAACAATCGACATCTTTAGGTTCGACAGTTCCACTTATTACTTTCGTTTAGGGTTCTACATACAGCGTTTGGATTTTTGATTTTAATGGATACCTAAGTACAAATCCAGTACCTATGTTAACTCATACCCTCTATAAAATTGTAATCCCCGCTGGATTACTATAAAACAGAGGTAACATTCCTAATTCATTTGATATACCTACCTACTTATTAGGTACCTACTTGCACACAGCAAGCATAATATTTTGAATTAACCCACACACTTCAGTTACTATCAGTACCTATCATAAACAGTTTCTTTCATGGACATGGCTGAATAGATAAATTCAAAGTAAGTAATTTTATCGGTCGTTGTAACCGAAGCACACTATTGTTTTCCCTACCGCTACGTAATGAATTTTAAGTGCATTGTCCTGCCTGCCGTAGTATCCTGTCAGTCACGTATGTGATCTGTGATCAGGATCACTGATCACTGACGCAGGTACATGCCTCACCTAGTCAACGATTCGAGGTTATTATCAAATATTAATTGTCATCCCAAGTCGACCGCTACTTTCCCCCGTCATGGTGGACATGGACATGCCAAATAGCCTTAAATCACGTTACAACCATTGTCAATCGGTCGGGAAGTCCTTGTCTAAAGCCTGATTTACATTGGTCAAGTGTTTAGCATAGTTGATAAGTACAGTAAGTACAGTGGTGTTAACCGATCGGACAGTAGCGAGTCAACATGGCTTGCAAACTGCGTTGCAAGTGGATCCAAATAGAATCGCTTTCTATTTTTTGGGCAAGTGACACCCCTCCCGCGGCCACTGTCCACCGAGCGGTACTTTTCTCGCCACTTGGCGAAGTGTAAACAGTCAAATTTAGTACAGTGTGTTAGTGGCCGGCTACAGGACGAAGCGCGAGTACTTAGTAGTTTTGTGACGTTCCTCGTCCATCGCGAAGGAAAACTGCCAATTGACTCGCTGTAGTGTATACAGTCACTGTCCAGGCACTCGCCACTCGCCGCTGTACTTACCTGCACTCGCCTCTCGCCACTATCCTTAACCAATAAAAATCGGGCATAATAAATCTGAGTACCTAGACTTTTCCAATTTTGTTTTTACGGTAAGAAAGTTACGTTGTAGGTAGGTATTGGACTACTGAAAGTATGTAGGTAGATAAAACCATGTTGATTTAGTGGAGTCGTATTGAGTGGCGCAGGCGCAGGCGTAACGTGTGTCGTCACGCACACGCGTCATACATCGTACTTCGTGCGCCTCTACAGCCGGCCGGCTTCAGACATTGACTCAGTGCGGCTGCCGTCAATGCCACTTGATCGCACACTCGTCATTTTGTTTTACGCTTCTCCCTGGTCAGAAGCAATCCTCTGCATTAACTCTGAACACCTCTTATCGCATAACGTAATTATAGATTTAAATAAGTTTTATACTGACTCGCGACATAAAGCAGAAACTCTCGTGACATTTGATAAAAATTTCACACTTTAATGACATTGATAAGTGTAAAATGGATTAGAACGGAACTGACTCAAACTCAAACTCAAACTCAAAGCATTTATTTCAAATAAACCAATTACAGGCACTTTTGAATTGTCAAAGGGTCGGTCAGTCAGAAAATATGAAGCTAGTTGCCCATTCCAAAGCGTAGTAGGTTCCTATGGAGAAGAACGGGCAAGAAACTCCACGGACACTCTGATTTTCTCCTTATTGGTGATTAAAGACAAAATTAACGTTTAAAAACAGAGGAGGCGTTACGAGCATAGATAATCCGTTTTGCGCAGCGGCAACATCGATGTGCAGTAGAGCGAACTGTTTTCGCAATCCTGAGACGCCAAGAGCACCCGACCATCTCGTAAAAACCAACCGCAAGTCTGGGTAGCGTAGGAACCTGATGAATATACTTACGAATATAATTATTCTAATTGTAGATAAATTTACGAACGACCTAGTCAAGCTTGAATCTTAGTTTGGGAAAAGGTTATTGGGGTTTCGGTGTTTATAGTTTTAAACAAAGTGTGACTACAGATTTCAGCAACAGGTAATTTAGACGGAGTAGGATAAAAACAATTAATTTTAGTTTTCCTAATTCAAAACGAGGAAAAACGAATAACAACGCAAATCAAAATCCAATAAATATTAGTTTTTTGACACCGAAATGTTGACATTAGCTACGATGCGACATTATGTATGGTCCGTAATGATTTCCACAACTACCGACAACAAAACAATGGCCGTTCCTAATGACCGTGAACCTCATTTTGTTGTTATTAAGTATCTAATAAGATGGCATTTAAAAATTTTGTCAAATTGTAGGTAAGTATTGTAAGTCGTAAGAATGAAATGCCATACTATTAAATTTAAACAATTATCCATTAGATTTACTACGCAGTTTATTTTGTCAGAAGTTTTGGTCAAGGACATGACATATTCAAATACATTATCATGTTTGATGGAATCGCATTTCATCATCGTGGGTACCACCAGATGGTACCCACGATGGATGGATGGAGGGGTTTCTCTAAGCAGAACAGTCGCCCGATTATGCAACTAAGCAATGCTAATGCATTGTTGTGCATAAACAGTATAGGCTTATCGCTTACAGAGATCGCTGAACATTCTCTCAATTGACATGTAATCGCTATTCAGCATAAAATAAATTAACTGAACATAAAATATTACTGTAAGTATGAAACGCAATAAACATGTCTAACTCAGTATAATACTCATGCCAGCGTTATCATGATATAGCGAAGTCGCTCGGCGACTTTCACTGGCATTTCAAAGCCGTCCGTTTCGCCATCGAATGAAGTAATTGTGCAATAGTTGTCACTTTTTACATAACCACGCTGGTAAGTGACTTGCCGATCACCTTAGCACGTCTAACGGAACTACCAATTGAAGCGGACAATTATTATTATAATAACTATAGCCAATACCTAATTAATTCTCATAACAAATCGAGTCAAAATTCCCCACCCGTTACGTGCATTCACTTGCCATTTCAATACTTTCAAGTTCTACCCAATTGGAAGCCTTCTGCGCAGAGCTGACACAGCAAACATTTTACAAGCATTTTTGGTATTCCTAATTAGTCGTACTCGTATCAGCGAAAACATTAAGTATGTCAAGCAATCATCAAGACTCATTAATGCAACTTTCATTGTTCCGGCTCGAGTGAGGGGCACGGCAGTCCACGTCTCATGGCTCATGGCACGTCCACACTCGCACGAAATCATGTAAAAGTGAAAGTATGATGTGATCAGTGAGTGCTCTACGCTGACTGTACTGATCATATAGGGAATGCCAGTGTAACGCCATCATCCATATTATGCAAACTAATAATAATGAGAACCTCCTCCTTTTTGAAGAAGTCAGTTAAAAATTCGAAAGTAACTCTGTCTGTCTGTATGTTACCTTTTCACGCCTAAACCACTAAACGATTTCGGTAAAATGTGGCAAGGAGATAGATGGCATCCCAAATTTTGTTGAAATCCGTTCTGTGGTTTAGGCATGGATAGGTAACATACAGACAGACAGACAGACAGAATTACTTTAGAATTTATCCAAACTAATATTATAAATGCGAAAGTAACTCTGTCTGTCTGTCTGTCTGTCTGTCTTTCTGTCTGTCTGTCTGTCTGTCTTTGCTTCACGCCTAAACTACTGAACCGATTTGTGTGAAATTTGGTACAGTCATAGTTTGGAACTTGAGAAAGGACATAGGATAGTTTTTATTACAAAAAATAAAATAAAAAATAAAATTTATTCCGGACATACAGCGCCATCTATTGGTCAAGAGTCGGCATCAATTCAGTACTGAAAATTCATCGGAAAAATGTAAATAAATAGTAAAAAGGTATGAAAAATATAATATAATACAACTTTTAGTACATAGAAAATGCTCTAACGGAGTATAGATAATTCTATTAGTACTATATGTCGAGTTGGTGATCGCGCAATGGTGTCGATCGTTACACGAGTTCGGTTCATGTTATTGTTTTAATTCACGGAAAAAAGTAAATAAATAGTAAAAAGGTATGAAAAAAATTATATCAATATAATAAAACTTTTAGTACAAAGAAAATGCCCGAACGGAGTATAGATAAATAATCCGAGTTGTCACTATGCTCGATAGATGGCGTTGGGATCGAAATAGATCGCGCTATGGTTTCGTTACACGCATTTGGTTGGGTATCGGCCGAGCGCTTCGGTACTGTCGTAGAATTGAGGACTGATCGTTTCGTAAATTTAAAATTGGTTCCGTTCATTTTTGAAGAGATCCCGCGTGATCGGGAACTGTGCGCCATGCGGGTTAAACCAAAAATCTGTCGGAAGTCACTATTCCACGCGAACGAAGTCGCGGGCAAAAGCTAGTAATATTATATAAGTATGGATGGAAACACTTCAACAAAAATAAGGATCATCGTCGTAGTACTCTTAGGTACCTAGTACCTACTTACTAACCTCCTTACTAATAAACGTTGTCGCTCCTGTCTGTATAGTTACACAATGCTTTGTCTTCTTCTTTCAAAAGTCAAATTACTTTTGAAAGAAGAAGACAAAGCGTTGTGTAACTATACAGGCGCTATACAACGTTTATTAGTAAGGCGGTAATAGTAATACATGGACAGCAGTTTTGAAAAGTTTCATTTAGAGAGATTATCCTGCCTGGAAATATATGATCATTCTGCTTCGTAAACGAAGATACAAACAATCGTTGCTTTAAATTGATGCTAAATACAGCAAGGTTATCCGTGCCGACTGATGTATTAAAAAAAGTACTACGTACACTCATTATATAGGTAGATAAGGTGTCAATCACGAAGGCGGCCGCGTAGAAGGAACCCGGCGACGAAAACGCAACCAATGTCAACCAGTCGACAGCTCGCCGCTCGTGGCACATAATTGACCGAGAGTGTGACCGCGATACGGATACGAGTAACTTTACCAGTGTGTGATAAGTATACACATGCGTCATACAGGCCCACTTCCTAATACTTGTGTTACAAGTTCAGGTCATATATTAACCTTAAGATACTAACTATAAACTCCGACGTATGGCTGATAAATCGATTCCATGAAATATTTAAGACAAAATGAAGGAAACCTGGAAACTCCGTGTTTGCGGACTTCCCCGATGCAGAATTGCACATGTAATTATTATATTGTATGTTATTGCCGCAACTTTTCAACATACTAAATGGAAATTCCTTTCAAGGTTTTAATTAAGTCATTTTGATCTTGGGCAACCTTCACCTTGCGTGATGTTACATTACACCCCCGAAAAGTTCTAAGTTTCGCCGTTCAGTTCGATGTTACTTTTAATTAGATGTTTTATATTTATTATATTTGATAGTCTTCTATTAGTTTTCTACATTTCTACGATTTATATCATTACAACTAACATTTAACTTGAATATATTTTTCTGTAACATATGAAGTCAAGCTAAAATATACGATCAATCAGACATTCAACTTACGATAAGCGGAAAATTATAGCACATTTATTTCAATGTAATAGATAATAATAATTATGTATAGATGCGCTTTTCAGTTTCCAGTAGCGTAGATTACCACACTCAGAGTCAGAACTTGTTTACCTCTACCGAGCAAGTATTTGAGTTGTGTGTTTCCTGTTCTGAGGCATAAGCGCGACAAGTAGGTACGTATTAGGAATTTCCATTAAATACTTATTACTGTGATTTTATATATCAGCAAAACACGCTACACGGAAAACTATGGTTATTAATCCGTAATTTGGTTTTATTAAATGAATAAGTTTTACCTCGTGAGTTATCGAGGTAATTAAATTATAATAGTGCATATAGCGGCTATCTACTGGTAACCTATGATACGGAACGTGCATCCCGCTCCATTTCCACCCGGTCATGACGTCACTGCAACTCGTCCACCCGATCACAGTTCGTGCGAAGGTCGGCCATATTGATCTCGTGTTCGTAAACACTCAAGTTAATACTGCAATATAAATTTTGTAGCCTTATAAACCTTGTGTATACGCGAAATGCATTCAACTCGAGCGAACATAAAGTGAGACTTGCTTGACCGAGGTCTCGTGAAAATGACATGTACCTAACGTACTATTCAATTTTTTCTTTGATGAAGTACTTTTATTTTTATTGTTATAAAAGTTACAAGGAATATAATTAGCAGATTTACCTAATATGTGCCTAATATGAATAGAAGCCTGTTTAGTAGTATAAATTTATAATAGTATAAATGTTTCGTTCTATTTTAGGTGCGGACCGAGCTAAAGAAAAGACTAGATGAGATAAGGCTGTTGGAGTCCCGGAAGTCAGCCAGATTGGCCGATGTTGACACTGATTTCGCCAGACTGGCAGATATGGCCGGTGACCGGCGACGTGCCTCTGCCACCATTGAAGTACCTTCACATCACATGCAAGGGTAAGTCTACTATTGGAATACAGTTATTTGCGTTATTTCAAAATGAAAGGTTCGATAAAAGATTAAAATACATTAAAAGTAGATATGCAGGACGCTGCAAGAAAACTACTGACCCTAATGTAAAAAAGAGTCCCATATCAATCATGACTAATTCATGATTCGTTGGAAGTTGTAAATCTGGAGAGTAGGGAATTTAATTAACAAATATCAATGTTATTTCGCCTTGAGGTAGCGGCTCACCTCGCCACAAACTCAAAGGAAGGCCGCTGCCGCTGCATTTCTAATGACCGCTCGCCGCCTTGCAAAATCTCTTTATCTGGATTTTAGAAACTGGTTTAGCCTAACAACAGGAAGTAAACCATCAGAATTCAAACACAACGCGCGAAGACTCATTATGACAGTAATTTAATTTACTCGTATTTACTTTGCCTTCGTCAATTTGAGTTATTGTTTCGAAGATGCTGGTACTTCAAGGGCACAGTCAAATTAAGCAAGAAAGAATACTAACAGCCAACAACGGCTCCCAGCCATTAGGTACCAGTATGTATTGTGCGTTACCTTGTAGGTAGGTGTAATCGTTCACGAGTGTGCACTGTGCATCGGCGAAGTGGGGCCGGGCGCGGGCGAGCGTTGCGAAACGCGCACCGAGCACGTTAGAAACTGGATGGAAGTGTTAGCGCGGAGTACGGGCGTGTCCTTGTCACACTTGCCTACATTCTGTGGCCGGAGCCCACCGCCCGCGCCTCTGGCCCCTCACCGCGCCTCGAACAGGGACAGACAATGCAACGTTGTGAGAATGATTAAAAAAATTCTAACGGATTACATAATTACCAATACCGACTGCTACTCCAGCTAAATACATGACTAGCGGATAGAAGTAAGTAATTACCATAGCAATGGAAAGTGCTGCTCAAATTGCTCTCGCTTTCAACAGCACTGCCTTCACCTACTTGAAAATAAAATATTTCCGGCGTGCTATAACAACATCGAAACTTCATGATTTGGATACCCTACAGGGACCAACATTTTTTTTATGGACGTCAATTTTCCGGCCACCCTGTATATATCGCAAATAAAAGACTTTCATAAAGCGTCAGTAACTAGCTTGGTTATCAGCGACAGCAAATTTTATTGTACTGCAGAAGAACCGGAAAAAAACAGCATCAAATGCTTGGCGCCACGTGACGCTCGTCGACACCGCAGTTTCACTTTTCATCGTGATCGTGGTGAGAGGCAAGGCCTCCACCGTTGTCCAAATTTCACAATACCTACCTAACCAAACCAACGCTCAAACGAACGATCTGCTTTCAGATCTTCTACACCAGTCGCATTACAGATTAAATCAATCCGTGGTTGGTACTTTCTGCAATAGTTTGTAACCCCAACGAACTCGACTTCTTGAAAACGAAAATAATGACATTGAATTTAAATATCAGACAGTCAGACTTAGTTTAAAAATAATTCAAATGTCCCACAAAATTTGACTAATCTAACGGAATGAAGGATACTAACAATTGAAGGTCAATGCGAGTCCATAAAAAATAATCAAGAAGTCGGTATTATTTCTGTAGGTAGAGCTACAAGCCAGCGGTTGATATTTAACGTAGAGGCGGTGATTTAATAAAACCTGCTTATCCAACTCTTTAAGAAGTTATGAGATAGCTTGCAAAAGATTGCAACTACAATACCGGATAACACTTGATTGAATGAGCTGATGCAGAATATAAGTAATTAGGCTGACCATGTATGAAACAAGATCACGTTGTGCTCTCTCTATTTTATTGTAATGATTAGGCAAGATAGAAATTGAATTCGTGAACAAAATTTCGCAATTGCACACCAGGCCATGGCAAAGTGAAAGTTTGCCAACATTTATTTTCTTTTAGTTAGCTACCGACGACGACAGTTGCGTTACCTTGTATAAATTCACGCCTTTCGGATGAAACACATAACAAATTTAAAAGACCAACATTAAATTCTAGCGACTAGACAATGAATTGTAACGATTTTGTTGGTACATGAATCAACTAAATTCAAAGATGGCGTCGTATTCGGCTGGTACTTGGCGCGGCCGCCATGTGACACAGTGACCCAGTTTCGAAATGGAACGCCACACACACTAGAATAATACAGTAGGTACAGCGATATCCGCGAATGCTACACAGGCGAGGCGGCAACTAATTGGAGAACCTAATCAATTGGTAGACGTAGCCACGAAAATGACTTGAAGCATAACTAAGAAATGGACTCTGTTTAGGGATATGATTTCTATTCGTATCTAAGCAATTTCTAAAACCAGCATCCGCAGTCGGGCGGGCGTTTTTTTAATGTCATACCTAACACATTTAGGCCAAACATATAAAAAAATACAAAATGGACCATTTCAAACCTAAGCATGGCTAAATTTAATTTTGAAACACAGAGTTGTAGTGTAGTTAATATTTAATTTGTGACATAGGCTGTGGACATTTTGACACTCTTTGAATGTCTGAAAGGGCAGGGCATTTTTGGTACCGTTGTATGCTAATGAGGCCTTTGATTGCCATGAGTAGGAATGACTAGGTACCTCGCTTGTGTTTGGTACTTACATTCCTTATGAATCTAAGGAATGTAAGACGGGAAACATATCGGTGATTTAGTTTCTTGTATTGGATCTATCCTTTTCATTTCCTTACACAGCTTTACTTTAATAAATCTTAACTTTTTAATTAAGTATAAAAATAAGGTTTGCTGGATTTCAAATAAATTATGGGTATATTATACGACGCCGACGTTTAAAACAAAGTTAGAAGACATTTACTTACATTCCGCATACGTTTGCGCAACATGTAAAGAGAAGGCGCGCGCGCAAGCCGGGTGGTGGTGGGGCGATGGCGGCACTTTCACGTTGGATAGGTACACGTTTGCTTTCGTTGGTGTTGAGTCGGCCCGTTATCTCATTCGGCAGGTGCAGTTATGCCGCCACTAACTCGAGAAAGTGTTACAAAAATGTATTCAGTAGGCATTATGTAACCTAAGTATTTAATTACAATTTTCTGGTATTAAAAGTAAGTAACAAAGAAATTAAGAAACGAATCTTCTTACTACTCTTCCCGGAATTTTGGTGCACCATCAAAATCGAACAAAGGACGTCTATAAAACCCGTATACGTCATATACAAGGAACATGATTACTCATCCGGAATGTTCACCTCTGTGTTGACTTTCCGGCGACCTACCTGCAGGTTATTACACTTCGGCGGGGACAAAAACAGTCCACGGGTACGATTATTCTTCGAAATCTACAGAATAATGAGTCGTGCTATAAACTAATCAGCTCTACGCCTAACTGAGGTTCAGTTCTAAAGTTCTTAGTGTCCTATGATTAAGTTGAAATTTCAAAAAATAAAGAAAGATGTCGGTGAACGTTTTAATTTTAATCAGAAATATCAAATGTAATTCTTGCGTCGTCATCGTTTATTGTGTAACTAATTACTTATCTACATTGATGATTATGTAGGTACTTATTATATTGTCATCATTAATTTAATAACTAAGTACGTAATATACTAAGATGCTAAGTACTTGTAGCTTTTTACAAAATTCATGAGAAAGTATTAAGTAAGTAGGTACTTACCTCGCTATTTTCAAAAAATTTAATTAGACAGACCAAAATCCGAATCCGTATCCGTATACGACCTTGGTCATGCATAGGGAAGGGGCGCGGGCAGCCCAACTCAACCGAGTCCAGCGCCGCGCCGTACTGTTCGATCACAACGGAATTCAACGGATCTATGTTGTTGTACACAGAAAAAAGCGCGCGCCCGACCTACATCAACATGGCAAAAAACGCATTAGCTTCAAGCGTACCTATAATGAAACTCTGACGAAATTCACACAATGAGTGAGCTGAAGGTCTCCAGTTTATTTTTCAAATCAACACATCATTATCACAAATGACATTGACTCAACGAGTAGGAAGTTATTTTAGTAGATTATATCTCTATTGAATGTTATTTTAAAGTGTGAATGTTTTTAGAAAGGTTTTTAGTAAGTAGATTGATATCACAATAACGGTAACTACGGTAAGGTAACTACATAAGAAAGTAGTTTTATGAATATGATATACTATACCTGTTGTGCTATTCTGTTAAAATCTAACCGTGATAACTTAGGTGAAGTAAGCTTGAAGTGAACTGTCACTGCCATACAATCAGTAGGTAACGATGAAAAGGACAGCTCACTTCACCTAAGTTTTGACGGTGAGATGGTTACAGAATCGCAATAATACAGATGCTAGGGATTGACACTATTGACAATAATTCACTTCACCTAAGTTTTCACGGTGAGATTTTAACAGAATCGACCGGCTGTGCGAAATATTGTTTTAAACCTCTAAAAAGATATGTGAAGAGTTATTAGTCTACTGCACTGCGATGTTACGCTAGCCTGTTACCTATTAGATTACCACAAACTACGAAGCTAGATAGATTTCATATTTCGTATAGGTATGTCTTATACTAAAATAAATATTAAATCTATCTAGCATCGTAGTTTCAGGAATGTCTGCCATTCGCGAAGTGCGTAGGTGTCAGTGGAAGACATCATGCGTATCGTATATTCACGTGCTTCGTTAGAAAAAACTACCGCGTACACAAAGTGAAATCGGTTATTAGATTCTAGTTTATTTAGCTCTATCAAAACGTTTGTATTTTGTATTCTAAATAAAATATGACTGTGGCCCATATTTCTTCTTATCAAATAATATAAAATTATGTAGCTAACCGTAATTTATGACATGAAGAAGTGTTTTTATCACACTTCGCATTTATATTTTCGGTATCAGTGCTGAACCAGTAGCACACGGCAGCCGGCAACTAGCGGCAAGGTCGTTCTCAATGTTACATGTGTAGTACGGCCAGTACGGCATCGCGGCGTGAAGCGAGTGTGTGCACAACTGCCGCCGCCGCGCACAGCTCGCCCGGTGACCGTGGCTAACTATTACAAATTTAAATTGTGACGTGATTAACTATTGACCGATGAAATACAGCACCTTCAAACAGTCCTCTTGACGTCATTACGTTCTGACACCATACGTATTACCGAGAAAGCGATGGACCGCACGCTGATAACACAAAATTTATCAATTCGTCATGAGTAATCTCGGTACGTAGCATTCGCAATATATCATTTGGTTATGTCACTGCCGGAAATTACGTCACATAGCTTATGTGACGGCGCGGCGCGGCGCGCCGGCGGCCGGCGAGCATCCCCATTATCGGGAACAAAAAAACAATGTCACCTCCGTTAAGCGTCAGTCGTCGTCTCAGGACGATAACGACCCCGTCGCCCGTCAGTTAACCTAGCAGCTCTTTTATAAACGATTTCACCTTGCAGACTGAGACTATTCATGGGACTTCTATTTGTGCTATTTATGTTTGTTAGACGCAAGTACCCGCGGATACATTGAACTCTAAAACAAATTGTTTGACGAATGTTAAAGTGACCTACAGTACACCCTTACGAAAATATATTATCTGTTTTGAATCGGATAACGAACCTAGTGGAAGGTCGTTGTGGCGCGAGGTTAATACACCTTGTTTCTAGGGTGCGTTCGTAGGTCGGCTGACACAAGTATTTATTAAATATTTTCACTACTGAGCAACGTTTTATCATAAATAGAAAAAGGTTACGGTTGAATATATAAAACCAATCACTAGTCATGTCTTCACCGATGTAAGCAAACGACATTTCATTGCGTAAACCCTAGAATCAATTTTATTGTTAAGTCTATGTTGACTGAAACTGGGCTATTAAACCTTAAGGAGTAACAATTTTGAACTAGTATTTAACGAAGAAGGTTATTAAAAAGCGAGATGCGCGCGCCGGTCGCTGATCTTGAGTGAACGCAGCCGGTCGGGGCCACTTGCCGACCGTCAAGGACGAGGCGACAGCCTCCCGAAATGAACCCAAGTTCAATCAGGGATCAAATTCTTTAATACTTTTGAAACCGGTCACTGATGCTGTATCTTGCAATTCAAAGGAGCTGACGTACATTACGAGATACCAATGAATCAAGTAGAATATCTGCAACTACTACGAACAATTTGTTTAATTTATTTAGTACCCAAGTCTTTGATGAAATAGCCTAGCCTGTCAATCAATATTATTCAACTAATCTCGACTTATTAAATATTTCTACTTGTATGCCTCATTAACAAAAATGCGTTACTCAGATATTTTGCTTCTATAAGTTTTATTTTTAGGCAAGTTGCGAGTCGCGACGTAGACAGCTGAGGTTGTTGTGGCCCGGGCGTTCAGATCAGTCGAGTTGAACGACCGAACAACGTTAACTTGTGAAGGTGGCGCAGGGTGATCGGTCAGAGCAAAAGCCTTCGTCCTTATGTGACTTGTCCCAATGTCTATCGTTTGTGGGTCGCCGCCCGGTTGCGCAACAGACGCACCCACCCCACGCATCCCCTCGACCTCGCTTCAGTTCATGCCGCCATCCCAACACTACCATTGCTAAGTTCAATAATCTAGTCTAGACTTGTTGATTGTTCAATGACGTGAACCTTTTTCGGTAACTTTCGAGAACCATTTGGGGAAAGTTCATGCGACTATTTGCAAAGAATGTTGAAGTTGGACCACAGCCTTAGATACCAAATTAGTGTTTTGCATAGCAATATTTTCAATTATTTTTATCAGCTTATGCCAGGAGACGGTCAGCGCGCCGAGCTTAAAAAAATTGGATATATTTTTATTATATTATGGTTTGTATTAGAAACCGGGAATATTATCTAACAAATACTCTGACACAGCGAACAATTTTAAAAACCTTAAAAGTAGAGCTACTTAATAAAGACCATAAAATGCCAAGCTAGAGCGTTAAAATAGTCAACTACTCGTACTACGATTACAAATCATTAAGGTTTTAGTTTTACATAAACTTACCTATTTCCGACCCGATCTTGACTTGACAGTTCAACTTTTACTTTTAGAAAAACACAGTATATTGATTGTCCTTTTTTCTTATTATTTCGATATACCTAGTAAAGGGTTAATTAATTTAGTGTTATTCGTTGTTACAGGTCACGGAAACGTGGGCCCAGCAGCTCCTGCGACTTGGGCTACGGCGAGCGTGACGACCAGATGAACGAGTGCAATGCAGCCCTCGTGCTCATGTCACTCAGCTGCTCTCCCAACTCGCCGCGCCCCAGTAAGTCGCACACGACTACAACACATGGCACAACTTGGACACAGCAGCCCCCACACGCCATAGACTATGAATCTTCGACAACGCTGATCTCCAGCACCGGTAGTCCGTCAGTTCTCACATTTATTAATACGTCATTCTAATACGTATTTCTTACGTCACGTTTGTGCTACGGCACAAATACCGGCTTTACTATACCCACCCAGCACCATAATTACGTAATGCACGATCGGTCAGAATCGGTTTAAAACAAATGTCTTATGATCTAATCCATTGCTTCATAAGTTCGAAAAAAAATCTACTTAACAACGTAACTTACGAACTTTTGAAGCAATGGATTAGACATTTGTTTCGAACCTATTGCAATTCTGATTGATCGTGTATTACGCAATTAGTGTGGGGTTGATGCACGTTTACCAACTGCTTTTAAATCTAACAAAAATTACAAATTAATATGAAACATTGTTTATGACTTATGACAGACCATATTATTTTAATTAAACCAAGACATTTGCTAAAGTGAGTAATTGTGAAAATTATTAATTTTAATAATACTTAACTGTTAAGGGAGCGGTTCTATTCTGGATAAAATCTGCAAAACGTGGATAGCGTCTAGACAGTAGTCTAGACACCGTCTAGACAGGTATTTGGTGTATAACAGCGCTCTCATGATGAGCTTCAACCAAATGTGCTCTTGTTCAACTACGTAGCATATTTGCAGCAACCCTTTCCTTTAAAGTACCGATAATAGATTAAGTCTGGAATTGATCGCGGCAACTAAGTAATTTACCCAATTCAAAATAGAAGCGAAATAGATGCAAATCTCTAGAATAAAAAAAAAGAAATTACAAGTTGGTAGGTACCTAGTGCGTGCATTTACAATGGAGTCATTTGCATCGGTTAATTTTAGGTTAATAACTATACAACAATTTTGGATTAGAATCACACAATAAAATAGCAGTTTACCTTTCGGGACAACTTACGCCACTCATTAAATTTAACGATAACTCTAGAGAACAGTGACTGTTCTAATGCGCCAGCGCATGTGTGCCGCGAGAAAATAGCTGTTCTTGTGAGTGAAAGTTTCTGACCAAAGTTCCGTTTCGCAATTTATTACATTAAATTCATTCAAGCAACTCTAGGCATTATAATTTGTAATTCAAAAGTTAAAATATCTGATTACCTTCCGAAAAACGATACGAAGATAGGTGACCGAATTGTATTACTTAGTTTTACTATGACGGCATAAAATATGAGAACAGGCTTTTCGAAAACACAAGATTTATGAAATTAAGAACTACAAAATAAATGTATTTTTTTTGTGGCAGGCGCATGGGGCGGTCGATCATCTGTGTCTCCAGGAGCCAGCAGCAGCTCAGGCTCATCATGGCGCTCTGCCACGCCTTCACCCCCACCGGCATCTTCCTCCTTCAGCGACGAAGGCATTGCTATGGATTATGAAGAGATCCACCCGCGTAAGAAAAGGGTAAGTCATACAATTCCATTTTCAAAACCGCTTTCCGAAATTATAGCTAAGATAGCTGATTTAACCAGCGGAGAAATTGAAAAGTGAAAGCTACCCCTTGAGCATTAGGTAATCATCGTGTAATCGACACCATCAAAGGATTAGTTAAATAATTTAGATGAAAATTGTTTTACCGTTTCCCATGTTATTTGCACAATATTAAAGCTTAAATTGAAATGAGACGTTAACGGTCCAAAGATTAAATTATATAGATATGTCGTGTGGAACGTGCCCAGTCACCAGTACGACTTCAATTAGACCGTGACACACTGCGTAGTCGCTTTCATATTACGAAGACTGGATAAAGAAGGTATATTTAAATATTAGTATGAATACCACTCTAGGTTTCCTGATGAGCGATGACGACTATACCCAGGCAGAGTACCTACCAACATTCAATAGCAAAAGTCTATGGATATGTGAAAAAATTCACAGTACAATTTGAATGTTGATCTCTCACAAAGGATAATTACAATAATTATGTAGATTAGGTACTACCGCAATATAAATATAGATTACTACGTAGTTCTGGGCGGACACTATTTACATTTGCCATGGATTTGCTGAGAAATTGTTGCCAGCATCAACTGAACCAAATTATTACAAAGAGGTCCCTTTAATTGGGTTGCATTTTGGTACTTATAGTCCTCCAGACCGTATTTCGGCTATGGCGGCCGATCTCAACGGAGACAAGCCTTCGGCGCGGGAGATATTATAGTGCACAAGGGTGTTCGCAAACGCAGGTGCACTCCTTCTTCCCTCACTCACATAGTCCGATGGGACGGCAACCCGACACGACCGGAGAGAGATCAGGCGCAGGAACAAAGGCTCTTACATACTGGCGCGACTTGTCGCGCGACGCGATACTGCCGCATTGTTCGCCGTGAAGTTAAAATTCGCGTCGCGCGACAAGTCGCGTCAGTATGTAAGAGCCTCAACTCAGAAACCACGTTAAGCCGTTGGTCCATTTAGGTACCTACTTATCAAGTACCTTCATCATTAGATGAAGAAATCTTTTGATTTCACTTCTCTTGTAAATCAATCCGAAACATCAAATTGATTGGATTTAGTAGTAGGTACAATATTGCGCACAACGACAAAGACATTTTATAAGATCCTTTGTGACGCATAATCGAAGAAGTATTGAGTTCATCTGCACAGATGCACTTCAAGGTTCACTTGCTCGGTATTACATCAGAAATCATTAGAAATATACCTATTTCTTTTGTTTACATATTATGGACATTCAGTAAACTGGGCTTCATTTCATCCAGGAAAGATTTTACTACAGCTGCTTTCAGCTAACGGCTCTTTGTACTTAGGTATACCTACATCCTAAATAAACGGCATTACGTCACTCGTAAATGCATTGTAATAAGTATGTTTATGTCAAGTAAAGGATATCTGGTTGTGGACCGTTGCGTAACATTGTTCACTATAACGTAGGAAAATCCGTTGTCACCTTAGTCATTGCATAAAGGAAAACCAAATATTACGTACTCCCAGCTACTTTATCAAAGTATCACTGATACTCAAATGTCTAGTTTACTTTGTCACTTGATAATAAGCCTCATTAAAATAACAATCAACTAGGTATTAATATTCCAAAGTCATCCATTAGATAAGAAGTCAGTGACACGTTATGCACTTTGTTTAGGTATATCTGTGCAACACAATATAGGTATACATTTGCCACACGTGTCGGGCCAATATAAGTTATTACCTATTTGTTAAATATTGTTCGTGCGCACACAATTAACTGAAGTATTATTCATTTACTGAACAGAAAGAACAATCTCTAAAGAACTAGATTTGCGGCGACATTTTAAAGCAGTGTCTTTTTACCAAGATTTGATTGCATCCTCTATTACCGCTTAAAGGTTCAAAAGATAAAGAAAATGACCACGTCATTTTTATTTCCTACCGGGAAAAAATCTAAGACAAAGTAGGTACAGAGTCCGTTTCCTTTTAAATGACAACAGACACACCGTTGCATCGTGATAAAAAAAATATTACAATAAATGGCGATTCACAAGTCTTTCTATATTTAAGTACTTCATAACACAATCACATTAGTAGTGACTAGTAACAGACTAACTTTCTACGACTACCGTCCCTACAACATGCTAATTTATTTCACAGTTTGTACGGTGAAACATGCATTGTCCGACATGCCAATCACTAACGTGCTTTGTCGTTTATTGGATAGACTAAAGAGACTGCAACAAACATATGTGCATACCTATAATATAATTTACGATCCACGTGCGCGGTTCACTGTGTCGTACAATGTCAAGGCGCGGCGCAGCGCTCTGCGGCCGCACTTATGCAACACCATTGTAAAATTGACATAAATGTTTATGACTGCATGAGTGACTACGACCGCAGCCAATACTTTATTGCAGGTAGTTATGACGATTCTCGTTACCGCCTATTATTAAACTATGCTTAGTGACAAAACAACGTCAGATAAAGTCATCAAAATGAGTTACGGTGTAATACAGTCCACATTCGTGCGTTTGCTGGTATGTTTCTGATAACGGGCAACGGAATTGTTGTAGGAATTCCCATTCTGTTAGAATTTGATGCAGCAATTTAAAACAATGCTATCAAAAGCCTTTCTGTATTCCACAAATCATTCAGAAGACCAAGGAACTTGCACGTCTCAATAATCTGCCTTAGTTACTCGTTATATCGTTACATTCGTTACTTTACTTAATAAAAGCAACTAGTCGAAATAAAGCTTTTTCATAAGGGCGTTAATTTCGGTCAACCCTTTTCTAAGTAGATACCAGTAGGATGTATCTATTTATTCATCTCATTGTCGTTTGTGTTATTGGCAGATTTTGTATCCATATCTTCCAAGGACATCTGTGTATGTAGGTCTACTGACAGCTGGCGCCACCAAAAAAAATGCACCACCACAAGGAACCCATCATACTCGTAGAGCTTCCGAAGGTTGTCTTTGTTTTTATGTTAGCGATTTGATCAGAGGTGCAGTGTCACAGTAAACTCACTTAGTTCCTCACAGTCAGTTTCTAAAATTAAAGCTTTGGGTTTGAAACTGGATAAGATGAAACTTCTTGAACATACCACTAGTCCATACTCTAGATGCTGATTTATATTGTCTGGATTTTAAATCTCGGACGACTATTAACTCTCGCATCATATCATCGTAAGCAACTAGGTTTGGGTGGGCTTCCAGACTAATAAGATGCGGAGCGACTGCCATTAAACCTCGACAATCCAATCCAATTACTGAGCTGTATCGATACTCAAGGTTTGACTAGTTGTCTGACTTTTCTGACTTTGGGTCTTCTGACAACCTGTAAAGATTGTCATAGATATTTTTAAAACAACCATCAAGTCTGACAACGGTTTGACTTGCTCTTCGAGGTTCGGAGGAGTTTCGAAGTGAAAACCTCATCAAAATATTATGTTGCGTGATTTAGAAGAACAACGCGGACATACAGACAAACACAAAACCGACTTTAATTTATAATATGTATAGATTCTTAAACTTGAGGTTCATTGGCACCATAAACATAAATCAGGGCAAAAGGTAGGTACTTATCTGTCTCTTAAAATTTTCAGATGGACTATTTCGAGGTACAAGTGGGTGGCTAGCTGGGCAAACACTAATAACATACCGGTATCTTGTCAACCGTCTTTATCGTCATATACACAGAATAAAATAGCAAACAACGTACAATAGGTATCGGGCATTGTATTGGCTTGCGTTACAGGCCCACGCTCTGTTTATAACCTTGTGTACATATTGTTGGCGGCCAAATGCTTGTGGTGGGCGGACCGGAGACTCGTCGCGCTCGTTCTAGTATTACATATTTTCTGTTCAATTACGTAACGACTACCTATTTACTCACTGTGAATACGAGACTATAGGTACTCATCACTAATTGTTCTTTAATCGAATGGAAGATTCCGCAAACGGACTACCTTTGAATCCAAGCCTTAATGCGGGAAATTATTTAAAGTCGCTTTTCGTGTTTGTTCAAGTTGTTCTCTAAACCACGTGAGGTTTTCACCATCGTTTAGAGAATTTATTCCGGAAGATTTATGTGTATAATACTTACGTTAATATTAAAGTTACATACTTTTAAAAAGAAATCTCCATGTTTTTCAAGTGGTAAAAACCGTGCGAATCAGGAGAGGGTAGTCTCTAGAAAATGGATAACAGAAATACTGATAATTTTAATCATGAACAATAAGAATACCTAATCAAAATTAAACGCACATATTAAAGGACCCCACAATGTTAAATCCACTTGCAACAAGGGATTATTACATTCTGAAATGTTTAATTGTATCGGCCCTGGAAAGAGTGCATTGCTAAATTATATTACCTATCGAAACATGCAGGCGCCTACGCAAACGCTGGCCGTTGCTAACAGGCTATTATTGGTGCAGCAGAACAATGGCATGCCCCAGACGTTGTGTCGCCGTGCTGAATTATCACATAAGTTTTGTTGCCAACTGTTCTATTATTTAGCACCAATTTGCGACACAGTATCGAACACCCGTATAAATAATCTAAATAAACAAAAATAAAAACCTTATTAAAGTAAACAATCACACCTATTACGTTAAAAAAAGTACTGCTAAATTATATCAGTAAGCAGATTTTACAATACTCTAGTGCCGCAACCGTAAATGCGTACTAAATCAGTTGGTTCTTTTTATCTTGCGGCCCAAATATGTAATGGCGTAGTGCAAGCATAGTGGGAAGCGGTAATGGCGGAGCGGCGGGTGCCGGTACTCCTCGGATTATCGTCCCTGGGTTCAGTGACCTGCCCACATGTGATCCGTGCGGAACCTGTTCCTGCGCACCACTTAAGCCTGCCTGACCGCTGCCCACTGTGAGCCATTGCCTCTACATGAAAAAAACAATCTATACAGCTACACAAAAGATGTTGAACTCAAAAAACGGCCATGTCTTTCTTGTAACAAATGCATTGTCTTTAAAAGTTGCGTTCATTAGCAACTGACGTGCATTACTGCATAATATAAATATAACTGGATGCAAAATCTCTTGTTACCGAGCGTAAGAGCCTGACGTCAGCTGGCAGACCTTGGCGGAGGACACAGCTATTAGAGCGAAGCAAGGCCTTGCCAGCATTTTGCATGCAATGCAAATTTTAATATTTATTCTGTATTCGTCACAATAAGAAGACTGCTGTTTTTGCGAAAACTAAATAAAATCTACGCTAAAAAATTAAATAATATCTAAGTACTCTTGATTTTAATAGTAGCTTACAAACGATATCCTGCAAGGCCTTAGTATATGATGGCTAGTAACAATTACCTATTCATTGTATTACGCTAGGCAACTGGTTCCCATGATGCACTGTTTAGCTACATCGTGAGGCAATAGCGACCATCCATTTATCGATAGCCGCTTACTGCAACCGTCTTCGTGTCTTTACTTTACCCACACGTTCCAAGAACGAATTACCGGTAGAACTATTACAGTTATTATTAGAGACGGAAACTCTGTTGCAGTAGATTCACAATCAACTGAGGACGGTAATCGAAATCGACGGTTGTCAAAATTATAATCTACTTTAAGAATTGGCATGCACATTTTTATAGTTAATTGAAATAATATTATGTACCTACTTACAACAATCATGTAATTGGGACAGCATTTGACAAGTGGACATAAAACAAATGCGTCAGCAGATAACACGATTATGTTATCAGCATTCGTCACATAAGTAATTACATTTTGTTGTGCAGATCTGCGTGTTTAGCTGCGTAGCACACGAGGCGGTCCACCTACCGATGCGCTGACGTAGTCACCACCTCCGAGCGTCACAATAAGCGCGTTGCATCACAGCACACGCGCACTTTGAGCACTTGTATAATGTTCAAAATACTCCCTTACGATTTCCTTATAAAGGCATTAATATCACGTGACTTGACAGAGATCGATCAAACGATGCAACCATGTAGTGCTTTTCGACTAGAAAATTATATCAGTGAATGCATATTTTATTAATCTAGAAGCCTGTTATACTCGTAAGGTAGCCATATTCTTACGGAAATACCACTAAGCGGCCCCTGAGTTACCGGATAAAAATTACTATAGAGTCACACTGGCGATAAGGAAAATCGAGATATTGGAGTGCATGCATGCAACACTTTTTGCACGAGTTTCATTATTGTCGGTACACGTGTGACCTCGGATGCGCAATAAATCTCCATAGCAGCGCATGAGATCAATAAACACCGAACAAGCTCTTTACAGCTCGACGATAGTTAACGCTTTTTGATTTTAGAATAGGACGTAACTGAAATATTACTGCTGCTAAATGCTGCATTTTAGTATCATGCATCACTAGCGTGCGGTCCTATTTATTTATGAAGGGTTCTAAAACATATGTTCTTGAGTATTTTCACAAGCTATGCGAGTTGTTCATCTTTTGAACAATGGTATTATCGGTATCATTTATAAACAAAGAGATTGTTTGGACATAGAACACAAACGAATACTCGTCGTAGCTTATCATATCACATTTTTATATGCTTCAATAGCTATATCAAGACGATAGCTATCTCATTGATTAGACGTTAGTTTTCATTACCAATCGATATTGTTTATAATTAAAACAACACAAAACTAATGATAAATCTGTATATAAAAGGTAAAAGGCAAGGGTGACTGCAACCACTGAACGGATTGGGCTGAAATTTGGCACACGGATAGTTATTATGACGTAGGCATCCACTAAGAACGGGTTTTTGGAAATTCGACGTTTAAAGTGGGTGAAAAGGGAGAATTTCGTTTGTATGAAAAATCTTATTCCTCGAGTTAATAGACTTGAAAGTTGGCACGAATACTTATCTCAAGTAAATAATAAAAGTTTGTCATTGGATTTGGATTGGGGGTGTCAAGGTTTGTATAGAAGAATTACAACGCGCGATCCGATTAACTCAAAACTCAGCATTTTAGTTAAAATAAAAAAATAAAGAATAATGTGTATCATGGTTAAAAAAAAATAAGTCCTAACGGGGTGAAAGGAAGCTCTATCACAGCTCAAACCACTGAACGGATTGGGCAGAAAGTTATTAAGACGTAGGCATCCACTAAGAAAGGGTTTTTAGAAAATCTTTTACCATAGAGGAATAACGGTGTGTCAAACTAAGTAAGTAAACATTTTAGCGCGCTGTCGGCTTAACTCGAAACTCGATATGGTATAACATAATACTTACAAAAAAATGTTTGTGTTTCGGGGTTTTTCAAAAATCTGGTCCTAACGAGGTGTAAAAGAGTAGTAAAGTATAAAGGGTTAAGGTCGTAAATAAATGTTAAAGATCGTAGATACCTACCTAAATATAAATTTTCGAAAACTATCTTTCAAAGGGGGTTGTTGAAGTTTTTAGAGGAAAGAACGAAATCCACACGGACAAAATCGCGGACAAAGTGCTAGTCTTGTTACAGTATAAATCATATCTTTTCACGGTGATGGAAAAATTTACTTTGTATTGAAAGTCAAAAGTACCTACTTATTTTAGTTATTTGGAGCAAGCGACAGCGTTTTAACAAACACGTATACAGGGACACAATGATATTCTTGCGGTAGATACATGCTTTAATGAAGGTCGCTTTATCGCGTACCGCTGATAAAATGCGCCAATCGTTATCTGCAAGGCGTCGAGGTGACTTCCGCGTGTTGCTCACGGTCACTGTACATAGTTACTTATTAGATGGAACCGTCTGACACTGTAAATTACCCACGCTTAGAACATCGTAGGAAAAGTTTTATATACGTTCTTAAAAGATACTAGGATGAGGTTTTTTATCATTACAAGATGAAATAAGTTTATTCAATATCGTTAATAGATACCTCGGTCTGGAACAATACCATAAATGAGTACCCATGCGCGGAAAACCATATCGCACAAGCTTTAACCTGGAACCGATTGAAATACGAGTACTATTCCAGAACCTACCGAAACTTAGGTCATTATGAAAGTAATCATATTAGTGACATTTATGTCTTGTTAATTTAATTGATAAAGTAGACTTTATACATATACTATTGTAAGAACGGGTTTAGAAGCGTGCACTATCTGTATGTAAAAATATCTAAAAGCGATAAGGGTGCTGATAATACAATAGATAGTTTACTGGCGACGAAGGCACGAGGATGTCGAAACTCACGTGAGTGGAAATACGTTGCGCGTGCGCAACGTGACCGTTGCCCCACCAACACCATAATAATTGTTTGTTTAGCCTTTGTTAGACCTTGTGTACGTTGTTTCTTTGCTAAGGGATACCATATGTGCAAAAAACTTGTTCACTAGTTTGCATCGTGCCCGTTAGATAGCTGTCCGAAAAAAATAACAGACGTGCGTGATATTTCAAGGTTTATGTTGCATTAAAACAACCTACTGTTGTTCCAACGCGAATGATATTCCGACCTTCGGGTTCTATATTTAAAACGCGGAAGACATTGCGGTACTAGAAGCGCGCAGATCACTCCCCGGTCGGTCGGTATAAAACAGTTATATTAGGTGTGTAACTGGCTATTTATCTTGCAATACTTGCTTTTTCAGACTTCACTTCACGTGTAGTACTATAATGTATTTAATAACATATTAATTATTTTGAATTTAGTTACCTAATGTAGTAAGATGAATATGGTATAATTTATAGTCATTTTATATTGTTATATTTTTTATTAGAAAATACGGACGAGGACTAGGTACCCTCATTGGGGCAACTAACCCAGAGGTCAACCGCGACATGCACACATCTGCCCGTCGTCACACGTGTCACTTTGTCAACCAATTACGCGTTAATTCAAAACACATTAGGTAACAGCACTGTGATATAACAGTCGATAACAGAACATTCACGCTCCAGGCGTTGCTAACGCTATCACGGTTTTATATCAGCCCAGTGCGCGCAGTTAACATTGTTCGCTATTACGTCACATTAGACCACGTAAATTGCGTACCTAGTTTGAATAGTAAAACTGAGAAACAACTAATTTACATTTATGTTTTAAGCTGCCTAACAAAGACTCATTCGTTGAAATACAATGCGTTTGGTAATTATTTAACAGTAAATAACATACTAATATGGAGCGCGTGGTATACGATTACAGTATCAATGTAGGTCACGAATGTAAGGCGATCCGGTGCCGAAAATTTATTTTTTCACTAGCAACAAATATACGTGTGTATTTCAATCGTAGTAGATTGCTTACACGTAGAATTTTTGTGATGTTTTAACTATATATTTACTATTTTAAGACACAAAAAGATGGAATTAGTCATCATCATTTGTGAACAAAGGCTTTTGTTATTGAATGCCTTACCAAATAATATCTTGTCCGAATAAGCACATCAATAAAATCATTAGGTTCGTGGACAATTTATTAGGAATAGAAATAGACGTATTGTACGCGTTTTGTACGTGTTAATGCATAGCAAATACTCAAAGTAGATAGCAGTTCAGGGAACACGTTCGATAAATTATTGATCGAATAAATAACTGGAACAGTTGCTATAATACCGACAATACCGAGCCTGTTCCACTACATATACGTACTCTGTAAGATCGAGTTGTGCAATATTATAAGCGAAAATAGGTTTTGTTTAAACGTCTACAAGCGACCTACTTATAACTGTTGCTGGTATAATTATAGGACACAGTTTGACTTTAAAATACTTGAAACATACCGAAAACCGTCATACTTCGACTTACAAAATACTTTGAAACTAGCATCTCTCATAATTTGAGTTTATTTAAAAGTTTTATGAGATAAAAAATAAAAGTAACACAACAAAGAAGCTATTGTATGCTTGCCTACGTAATATTGTTCAGAATTTACTCAAACAGTAAAAGAAATATGATTCGAAATTAAACAATGTCACAAACACCGTACACCGGCATCCACTGCACGAACTTCAGTGTTGTTGTCGTTCCGTCTCGCTCTGCGGGTCATCGCCCTGACACCACACAACTCCCTCGTTCTAATAAGCCTGCGTATATCAGTAGGTTATTTTATCATTAGTGCGAATTTTCGTCACGAAAGCCTCATTAAAACTATCAGAACCCATTTTGCAGCGAAAGTTTTTATTAAATCGGGTATTATTGCGCCATAAAGTTCACGTACCCTATCCTGACGGCCTTGGCGCGGTCAAAAACACCGTGCAAGACATTGACCAGTATCCGCCGGGTACACCAACACCAGCTGCGGTTACGGCCATTATGGATGTGTAACCACATTGGGCAATTATTTCTACTACCTTGCACAATTTAAATGAACAAAGGAAGTGCTACAGTTACCATTTTGCGAACAACACGACATTCAAGTGGGTGGTAACTACATAATAATTAATTGATGGCTTTATATCGTTGTCTCGATCATTTAGCAAATAACATCATTTGGCATTATTTATAAAAACACAAGTAAATAAAATACTTTATTACTTACTAATACTTTATTAGTTATATTACTATCTAGAAATAGTACAAAAGCAGGTAGGTAGAAAGAATCCGATTCAGAAGTCGATTTTCATGATACAAACGCACGTCTGGCTGGCAGCATCGCGTCGTAGCGTCAGAGGATAGATAGATGGAGGCAATGCGTTTTTTTAACTGGCATTGGCAGGGCAATGACACAGCGGCCGGTTCACTGGCCGTTCTTGACAGTTCAAATGTTTACACTTGGGTATTAAGTCCAGAAGGATCACTTGCTTTTCACTTCACGTTGTCATACCGTATCACAGATCCTGTTTACAACATTGGGTTCAATCAACAACATCCAATTATTAGGTTCTTCTTCTTTTCGAATCGATGGTAAATACATGTATTTTTTTAAATGAGTTGGGCACTTTATGTGGCCACGCCAATCGCGGAATCAGTGGCTTTAGGTCCTCAGTGATTGGGTTCCTCGTCGTCGTCGTATAGTAATTTATGAATAGGCGTCGTAGTGTCACCGTACTCAGTTACTCACCGGATTCTATTAAGTGTTTTATTCATAAGGTCTGCCGGTCGATTCTGTAACCATCACACCGTGAAAATTTAAGTGAAGTGAGCGTGGAGTGAGCCGTCAGTGTCACTGAAGCTAGGGATGCCTAAGCATTACATTTACCTACAATCATCATCGAGATTTTAATAATATTTTGATTCTAATTCTATTGATTATATTGTATTATTTTAAAACAAATATTTAAGGGTCTAAACATTAATACCATTTAGGGAGGCTTTTAAATAAAATAGCAAAACAGATAGGTATTCAGTCAGAAACTCAATTTTGTTTTACTTACTCAATTGTTTTCCTAGACTAGTCCTTATAGCCTGAAACCATACCTACTTATAATAAATAAAATAAAACATTCAAAAGAAAATGCGCTTCGACAAAGATTGTTATTAAGAACCCATTTTTAGATTGTTTATTTATACAAGGTTATTGGTAAAACACCAGCAACTTCTTAAGGAGTCATTGTACTCCTCATTATGAACAACTTTTACTATGGGAACAAATATGAAATCGCGAAAAAAAAAGCAGCTGTTCCGTACATTTATGTTCGCATAACTCGTCAAAATGTACGGAACAGCTGTTTTTTTTTTCGCGATTTCATATTTGTTCCCATAGTAAAAGTTGTTCATAATGATGAGTACAATGACTCCTTAAGAGGTTGCTGGTGTTTTACCAATAACCCTGTATAAACGCAATCCCATAACCTAATCGCGATGTGTTTGAAGAAGCGATTGGGGATCGAGTCCAGTAAAGACTGTGCGACGTTGTTCAGCGTTGTAACGAAACCAAATCTATTCATTATGAAGAGAGATTCGGTCGGTCATCAGTGCTTGGCGAGACTGCAAAAGGGGGCGCGGGGCAGACGCAGCGCGAGATACCTACTCAAACATAAAAACTTCATTTGAGTGGCTGCATGGCGCGGAGAGCGCGCGGGCTACTTGGAGCGGAGAGCGCGCGGGCCACTCAAACTCACGCCATAGCTCGGGTCCATATTAAAGAATTATCACAAGTGGTCGTAATAAGAGCGCGGGCAGCAAGCGGCAAAACGCGCGGTAGCTGGGATCTCGTACTAGTTCGAGCTGACCACGCACGTATTGCCATTTAAAGTAAGAATTTTCAAGTAAAACTACCTAAGTCTTCTTCATCCATATTTGACAAACACTGGACACGACAACGCTCGGAACGAAGTCGCGCTCGCGGCTCGACTGCGGACACCGGACAGAACTGCAGCCAAGATGGCGCGCGTCCCCGAACCAGCAGCGCCGCTTCCCGCACCGCGCTACCATTGCTACCAGTGCCCCAGTGCGGCCAAGCATTCAGTGATCGAGTGCTAAAAGTGTGCCTGGCTGACGGGCCATACAATTTAACCCCACACAAATTATGTGGGAACCTACATAAGTAAATGTCATTTAAATAAAAAGACGTGCGGACTAAATCTAGGTACTAGGTACCTACCTACGCGTTGCAAATAGATAACAAAATATTCATCAATTAATCATCATCGTAATTACCTACTATTACTAACCTCAACTGACATTTGTAACGCGCGCACAGGCTCGTTGCGTTGAAGTGGTATTATTATGGTTTCCAAGACAAGACAATCGGGTGAGATGATCACCTCGCGCATGCGCGTTACGCGCTCAAGTTACTACTATTATCTACTAAATTCAACTGACATTTCCAACGCGCGCAGCTCACACAAGTGAAGTGATTTAACAGAATCGCGTGGAATGATATGTGCAAATCGAGTGAGGTGATCACCTCGCGCATGCGCGTTATGCGCTGAAGTTTTGGTTTAATTCTCCTTCATTGGCGGTTGGCGGCCATGTTATGGCCTATTCGTATTCTAGCTGAGCTCAGAGACAATAATTAGTACTTAGCTATTTATTTCAATGGTTTTAGATATTTCATTGTCTAAATCCACCCGTTTATGGAAAGTCAGTATCTCTAATGCCGACATTTTGTTTTCAATAATTAACTATTAACTTACGAAAAGTTCAACTACCAGATTCGTATGAAGTGCGAAGTTTTTTTTTAATTTCCCTTCATTGGCGGCCATGTCCATATGTATAGGTATTCGTATTTTTTAGAGACAATAATTATTACTTACTTATTTATTTAAATGCTTATATATATTTCAATGTCTAAATCATACCTACTATTTTTGTCATAAAAAGTTAGTTTATTACCTACATTTTTTTTACAATAAATGAACTATGAACATATTATGAATGTAACGTGACACGTAGTTCAGAGACAATAATTTAGTAGCTATTTATTTCAATGCTTTTAGATATTTCAATGTCTAAATCCAACCATTTATGGAATGTCACTACCTCTATTGGCCTACATTTTGTTTTCAATAATTTTATGAACTTACGAAAAGTTCAACTGACACTAGCAAGTAGCAGCGCGCGCAAGCTCACTGCCTGGCACGAGAACAGTGTTGCCAACTGCTACCTTCAGTTAGTAGCTAGACGGTCTGCTAAATGTAGCTAGATCGTCAGATTGTACCCAATAAAGTAGCTAAATGCTACTTCTACTTCGTTTTTGAATCCTAGTTATTAATTTCAAATCTTTGTTGTTTGTTTTTTTTAATATGGTGTTTGACATTTGCACCTGTCAAATTAGTCTATCTACTTCTTTTCATAGGTAATGCCATTTTCCACGAGCATTAAATTAATTAAACTGATAACACAACACAATAAAAATGTTGTTAAAGTTTACCTATGGAGCATTACGGCAAAGGAACTATTTGATGAAACCATAGATATTATATCATTTCATACTTCCAGATGCACTCTACCTAGACCTATTAAAAAATATCGAAAGTATTTACGTCATGTGTAAAGTAGCTAAAAAATCTAGCTACAAGTTTTATTAAATTCTTTATTCAATTGATTGACACTGTAAAATAGCTTAGCTACGAAGTAGCTAAGATGGCAACACTGCACGAGTATACGGTGAAGTGGTTGCCATAGAAACCACACTGTGATGTTGCTATGGTTACGAGATTCGCATGTACCTAGTGTGAAGTTTTTTTTTTTAATTTCCCTTCATTGGCGGCCATGTCCATAGGTATAGGTATTCGTATTTAGAGACAATAATTATTACTTACCTATTTATATATATAAATGCTTTTAGATTTATTTCAATGTCTAAATCATACCTACCATTTTTGTCATAAAAAGTCAGTTTATTGCCTACATTTTTTTTACAATAAATTCTAATGAACTATGAACTTAAGGTGTAAGGGTAACGTGTCACGAAGTTGCGCCTACGTGACACGTTACATTCATAAATTCAGAACAATAAGAAAATGCAATAGGTACCAATGTCCAATAAGTACCTAAAGCTACTACAAAGCGTCTTCTCGTAGTCTCAGTATAGGTAGGTAACCTACCTACTTAGGTACATTGTTCTTTATAAGTTTGAATAAGGTTTGAACTTTGAACCTATTGTCAGCTGACGACTTGAATGCAATGCAACACCTAGCGCGAGTGATGAAAGCGATATGATTTGTATATAAATCAAATCATAAACAAATAAAAAAAAAGTATTCATAAATCCTATGTCATCATCGTTATTTTATTGCTACCAAGTTCAAATTTACTGACAATAACAAGTAGATGCGCGGCCAAATTCACTTCACCTACACCTCTGCCGCGCCGCAGTTAAGTGTGGTGTTACCATGGATACGCTAGGCAGGCACTCAATTTTTTTTTAAATAATTTTCCCTCATTGATTGGCCCTGTCCATAGGCCTATTCGTATTCAGACACAATAATTAGCACCTAATTATTTCAATGTCTAAATCCAACCGTTTATAAACAACAAATGGATTTGACTTGAATGGTGAGATTGAGCACCTTCGTAAAATTCTCAATCTCAGTCATCAATCATTTTTTTTCAGTGATTGGTGTATTGTTCGTTTGCGTTTTATAGGTAGGTTCATAATCAGTAAAAAACACAAAATGTAGTAACATCCCATCATCTAGATTGTAAGACAAACCACAGTACAAGATACAAACCTTTTATCATACCTAAATTTAGGCACATCAAGGGGTGCTAATAATGATCGATAGTTACCTACTTATACACACAAATTGCCAAACACTCTTGCAAACAAGAAAAATTAGAATTATTATAATAATTCATGTATTTATTTTAAGCTGATGAAATTATGTGTGTTTAGGTTGCTGCAGTCTAATATTTAAGTTTTCCTGTATCTATATGTACACACTATGTCTATGTCTCATAGATGTAAATCGATGCTATGTCTGTCATTCAACACAGGTCTGTCGCAGGTCTGCTGGAAAAAAATCTAATGATAAAAATGTTAATGTATTTTACTTTATTGGTGTGTACATTAATACATAAATAGATAAATAGAATTTATTCATTTGTATCACATCAAAAAAAATTGCTAATACATTTTTTTGCTACTGAGCCAGCGGCCTCCCGAGGTTTATACGTAGGATGTGTGTGGATTGCACCGCTGCAGCGCTGGAAGAAATAATAAGCATTTATTACTATTTGATTTATTTCATTCCTACAATCATCAAGTACCTATATTTTTTTTAAATCAATTAACCCACCTTTAATATAATTGTCACTATCATCAATAGAGTAATGCAGTACTCTCAATAAGAATTCAAAACGGTATGATTTATTTATAATAAGTAATCATTTCAATCAATCGTTTTGAGTACAATGAGTTGCAACATTTCTTAATTCCAAGCTCAAAAATAGTGTGTAAGATAATGAATACTTACCAGGATTGATGTGATCAAATCAAGTAGAGGCAGTCTTGAGTCCTTTATTTTCATAAATTATTTTATGGCCTTAGCAATTGCAGGATCCAATGGGCTCATCTGCTAAGAAGTAGAATAAGTATTTATTTATCAGATTAATAATATTCACTTGTTTTAAATGTGTGCCTATTCTTTTATTTAGTTAACCTTATTTTGTCCTACTGCTGGACAAAGGTCTCCCCCATACTTTCTCAGTTTTCCATAGGTTTTTCCTTCGCCGGCCGATCAGTCAGGAACGAGTCCCAATCGTCACGCCAGCATTTCTTAAGCCTGACTCGGTGACGACTCCCGTCTTCGGGCACCCACTGTGCGACGATTCTGGCCTATACCTACTAGTCTACTACTATAATTTTATCATCCAGATTATCTAGTTAGATATTTAGATAAATACTATTTTACCTTACTGACTGACATCCACTCCCGTCTTGCAAAGCTAACCATCCGACTGATGATCTATTTTTCACATAATATTGTGAACAGTGATACAGGAATTTTTGAGTTGAGGAATACATTGCATCATCATCGTTTCAGTCGAAAGACGACCACTGCTGGACGGACATGGGACTCCCCAAGCACCGCCATGCCGCCACAATCGATTGAGTTTTGAATAATTTTAGAACAACTTTTACCATTACATGCCAATGCCGTAATACTACCTAGCACATTCACGATTACACACTAATATTTTTCTTATGTCCCTGACAAACTTATGAACATTATTCATACTAAATTCAAACTTTCATTTGTTTAGTGTGTATTAGTTTTTTTTGTTTGTGTAAATCAGTATTTATATATATTAGTCTATGGCTGGCATAACCCACGCACCAAACACCACAGACTATAGACTAATTAAGTAAGTAGTACACTACTACTATTACTATAGACAGTTACACACATTTCCACCACACACAAATGATGATGTATTTCTACATTGTTGATGAAATTTTAATTATTAATAAAAATCGGCGTAGGTACTGATAAAATAAATTTATTAAAATAATAAATTGACAAGAACGATAAGTTTATGTATATGTCTTACTTACCTTTTTAAATAAACCCCAAAACAAAGTTCTTTACAAACTGTACCTACATGTAAAATGGGTGATATACGTGCGTACTTAAAGTACGCGGGTTTTTACTTCGCGACCTTACTCGGCTCGCTGACGGTGACACACGTGAAGCTTGCTCAAAATGTAATTGTCAAATTGGTGGCTCGCGGCTCGCGGCGATGACAGACGACAAGCCAAGCAAGGCGGGCTACGATCAAAATTTCAAACCTGTTGGATCGCCGACGAACTTACTCAGCGGTTTTTAAGTCCACGTACAGTTCGATTCAAACTTAAGGCGGCTCGAAACATGAGGCGAGTCGCTGCGCAGTAACAATGTCATGTAACAGCGGGGGTGAGGGGTCTGAAACTTCATCAAATCCAGTGTTGTTATTGATACGGCAATAGGGAATATGCATGTGATTCAAATATGGGTCAATTTTTTTTTTTTTAACTGTATTACTTCAGAATTATGCCTCGATCAATATTTTTGAATAAAATTTATTTTTGAGCGAGTAATTATTTTTTTTTAAGTCCCAAAAAACTGTGGGTAATACAAATACTTGCAAAGCTAAGAGCGGATGTGACGTAACAATACGAAACAACAATCAAAATGTCAATGTCAAGTCAATCAACAAGTGTCAAGTCAACGTCAAACGCTCATAAAAAAAGGAGCGTTTGACGTTGACCTGACAGTTGCTTGTCTGTTTTCACGATCTGTGACGTCACCACACCAAGCGCGCCAAATGGAAGGCGTTTAAATAGCCCGGATCGGTTGGATATTAAAAAAAAATTAAGTACTTTATTTTTTGCCGTCGAATTTTTTTAAACTATTATTTGACCATGTAAACTATCGAATAAAAATATTAAAAAATACATGCATATTCCCTATTACCGTAATTTACGGTAATCCACGTTTATTTATTAGAAAACGGTATACGGCAGGTCTTTCAATGCCTTATCAAAAAATACGGCAGTTGGCTGTAAGTCAACGTTTTACTAGCGCAGCGAAACGTATCACTCCTGGAAAATCCCGACTCGCGACTAAAACCAGAGTTCATTTTAGTATTTTATCTCAAAATACGGCAAATCAGAATGACATACATACGGCAACCCAGATTTTTACACTAACAACACTGATCAAATCTTAATCATCTGTGACTGTGATGGAAATGGATATGCCTCTATGGTAAGAAGTTTCAAGGAGCATTTTGTTTTGTTTAGCACTTCCAAAATGAGCTACAAAAAAAACTAAACAAATGAAAGTTTGAATTTAGTATGAATAATGTTCATCATAAGTTTGTCAGGGACATAAGAATAATATTAGTGTGTAATCGTGAATGTGCTAGGTAGTATTACGGCATTGGCATGTAATGGTAAAAGTTGTTCTAAAATTATTCAAAACTCAATCGATTGTGGCGGCATGGCGGTGCTTGGGGAGTCCCATGTCCGTCCAGCAGTGGTCGTCTTTCGACTGAAACGATGATGATGCAATGTATTCCTCAACTCAAAAATTCCTGTATCACTGTTCACAATATTATGTGAAAAATAGATCATCAGTCGGATGGTTAGCTTTGCAAGACGGGAGTGGATGTCAGTCAGTAAGGTAAAATAGTATTTATCTAAATATCTAACTAGATAATCTGGATGATAAAATTATAGTAGTAGACTAGTAGGTATAGGCCAGAATCGTCGCACAGTGGGTGCCCGAAGACGGGAGTCGTCACCGAGTCAGGCTTAAGAAATGCTGGCGTGACGATTGGGACTCGTTCCTGACTGATCGGCCGGCGAAGGAAAAACCTATGGAAAACTGAGAAAGTATGGGGGAGACCTTTGTCCAGCAGTAGGACAAAATAAGGTTAACTAAATAAAAGAATAGGCACACATTTAAAACAAGTGAATATTATTAATCTGATAAATAAATACTTATTCTACTTCTTAGCAGATGAGCCCATTGGATCCTGCAATTGCTAAGGCCATAAAATAATTTATGAAAATAAAGGACTCAAGACTGCCTCTACTTGATTTGATCACATCAATCCTGGTAAGTATTCATTATCTTACACACTATTTTTGAGCTTGGAATTAAGAAATGTTGCAACTCATTGTACTCAAAACGATTGATTGAAATGATTACTTATTATAAATAAATCATACCGTTTTGAATTCTTATTGAGAGTACTGCATTACTCTATTGATGATAGTGACAATTATATTAAAGGTGGGTTAATTGATTTAAAAAAAATATAGGTACTTGATGATTGTAGGAATGAAATAAATCAAATAGTAATAAATGCTTATTATTTCTTCCAGCGCTGCAGCGGTGCAATCCACACACATCCTACGTATAAACCTCGGGAGGCCGCTGGCTCAGTAGCAAAAAAATGTATTAGCAATTTTTTTTGATGTGATACAAATGAATAAATTCTATTTATCTATTTATGTATTAATGTACACACCAATAAAGTAAAATACATTAACATTTTTATCATTAGATTTTTTTCCAGCAGACCTGCGACAGACCTGTGTTGAATGACAGACATAGCATCGATTTACATCTATGAGACATAGACATAGTGTGTACATATAGATACAGGAAAACTTAAATATTAGACTGCAGCAACCTAAACACACATAATTTCATCAGCTTAAAATAAATACATGAATTATTATAATAATTCTAATTTTTCTTGTTTGCAAGAGTGTTTGGCAATTTGTGTGTATAAGTAGGTAACTATCGATCATTATTAGCACCCCTTGATGTGCCTAAATTTAGGTATGATAAAAGGTTTGTATCTTGTACTGTGGTTTGTCTTACAATCTAGATGATGGGATGTTACTACATTTTGTGTTTTTTACTGATTATGAACCTACCTATAAAACGCAAACGAACAATACACCAATCACTGAAAAAAAATGATTGATGACTGAGATTGAGAATTTTACGAAGGTGCTCAATCTCACCATTCAAGTCAAATCCATTTGTTGTTTATAAACGGTTGGATTTAGACATTGAAATAATTAGGTGCTAATTATTGTGTCTGAATACGAATAGGCCTATGGACAGGGCCAATCAATGAGGGAAAATTATTTAAAAAAAAATTGAGTGCCTGCCTAGCGTATCCATGGTAACACCACACTTAACTGCGGCGCGGCAGAGGTGTAGGTGAAGTGAATTTGGCCGCGCATCTACTTGTTATTGTCAGTAAATTTGAACTTGGTAGCAATAAAATAACGATGATGACATAGGATTTATGAATACTTTTTTTTTATTTGTTTATGATTTGATTTATATACAAATCATATCGCTTTCATCACTCGCGCTAGGTGTTGCATTGCATTCAAGTCGTCAGCTGACAATAGGTTCAAAGTTCAAACCTTATTCAAACTTATAAAGAACAATGTACCTAAGTAGGTAGGTTACCTACCTATACTGAGACTACGAGAAGACGCTTTGTAGTAGCTTTAGGTACTTATTGGACATTGGTACCTATTGCATTTTCTTATTGTTCTGAATTTATGAATGTAACGTGTCACGTAGGCGCAACTTCGTGACACGTTACCCTTACACCTTAAGTTCATAGTTCATTAGAATTTATTGTAAAAAAAATGTAGGCAATAAACTGACTTTTTATGACAAAAATGGTAGGTATGATTTAGACATTGAAATAAATCTAAAAGCATTTATATATATAAATAGGTAAGTAATAATTATTGTCTCTAAATACGAATACCTATACCTATGGACATGGCCGCCAATGAAGGGAAATTAAAAAAAAAAACTTCAAACTAGGTACATGCGAATCTCGTAACCATAGCAACATCACAGTGTGGTTTCTATGGCAACCACTTCACCGTATACTCGTGCAGTGTTGCCATCTTAGCTACTTCGTAGCTAAGCTATTTTACAGTGTCAATCAATTGAATAAAGAATTTAATAAAACTTGTAGCTAGATTTTTTAGCTACTTTACACATGACGTAAATACTTTCGATATTTTTTAATAGGTCTAGGTAGAGTGCATCTGGAAGTATGAAATGATATAATATCTATGGTTTCATCAAATAGTTCCTTTGCCGTAATGCTCCATAGGTAAACTTTAACAACATTTTTATTGTGTTGTGTTATCAGTTTAATTAATTTAATGCTCGTGGAAAATGGCATTACCTATGAAAAGAAGTAGATAGACTAATTTGACAGGTGCAAATGTCAAACACCATATTAAAAAAAACAAACAACAAAGATTTGAAATTAATAACTAGGATTCAAAAACGAAGTAGAAGTAGCATTTAGCTACTTTATTGGGTACAATCTGACGATCTAGCTACATTTAGCAGACCGTCTAGCTACTAACTGAAGGTAGCAGTTGGCAACACTGTTCTCGTGCCAGGCAGTGAGCTTGCGCGCGCTGCTACTTGCTAGTGTCAGTTGAACTTTTCGTAAGTTCATAAAATTATTGAAAACAAAATGTAGGCCAATAGAGGTAGTGACATTCCATAAATGGTTGGATTTAGACATTGAAATATCTAAAAGCATTGAAATAAATAGCTACTAAATTATTGTCTCTGAACTACGTGTCACGTTACATTCATAATATGTTCATAGTTCATTTATTGTAAAAAAAATGTAGGTAATAAACTAACTTTTTATGACAAAAATAGTAGGTATGATTTAGACATTGAAATATATATAAGCATTTAAATAAATAAGTAAGTAATAATTATTGTCTCTAAAAAATACGAATACCTATACATATGGACATGGCCGCCAATGAAGGGAAATTAAAAAAAAACTTCGCACTTCATACGAATCTGGTAGTTGAACTTTTCGTAAGTTAATAGTTAATTATTGAAAACAAAATGTCGGCATTAGAGATACTGACTTTCCATAAACGGATGGATTTAGACAATGAAATATCTAAAACCATTGAAATAAATAGCTAAGTACTAATTATTGTCTCTGAGCTCAGCTAGAATACGAATAGGCCATAACATGGCCGCCAACCGCCAATGAAGGAGAATTAAACCAAAACTTCAGCGCATAACGCGCATGCGCGAGGTGATCACCTCACTCGATTTGCACATATCATTCCACGCGATTCTGTTAAATCACTTCACTTGTGTGAGCTGCGCGCGTTGGAAATGTCAGTTGAATTTAGTAGATAATAGTAGTAACTTGAGCGCGTAACGCGCATGCGCGAGGTGATCATCTCACCCGATTGTCTTGTCTTGGAAACCATAATAATACCACTTCAACGCAACGAGCCTGTGCGCGCGTTACAAATGTCAGTTGAGGTTAGTAATAGTAGGTAATTACGATGATGATTAATTGATGAATATTTTGTTATCTATTTGCAACGCGTAGGTAGGTACCTAGTACCTAGATTTAGTCCGCACGTCTTTTTATTTAAATGACATTTACTTATGTAGGTTCCCACATAATTTGTGTGGGGTTAAATTGTATGGCCCGTCAGCCAGGCACACTTTTAGCACTCGATCACTGAATGCTTGGCCGCACTGGGGCACTGGTAGCAATGGTAGCGCGGTGCGGGAAGCGGCGCTGCTGGTTCGGGGACGCGCGCCATCTTGGCTGCAGTTCTGTCCGGTGTCCGCAGTCGAGCCGCGAGCGCGACTTCGTTCCGAGCGTTGTCGTGTCCAGTGTTTGTCAAATATGGATGAAGAAGACTTAGGTAGTTTTACTTGAAAATTCTTACTTTAAATGGCAATACGTGCGTGGTCAGCTCGAACTAGTACGAGATCCCAGCTACCGCGCGTTTTGCCGCTTGCTGCCCGCGCTCTTATTACGACCACTTGTGATAATTCTTTAATATGGACCCGAGCTATGGCGTGAGTTTGAGTGGCCCGCGCGCTCTCCGCTCCAAGTAGCCCGCGCGCTCTCCGCGCCATGCAGCCACTCAAATGAAGTTTTTATGTTTGAGTAGGTATCTCGCGCTGCGTCTGCCCCGCGCCCCCCTTTTGCAGTCTCGCCAAGCACTGATGACCGACCGAATCTCTCTTCATAATGAATAGATTTGGTTTCGTTACAACGCTGAACAACGTCGCACAGTCTTTACTGGACTCGATCCCCAATCGCTTCTTCAAACACATCGCGATTAGGTTATGGGATTGCGTTTATTTAAATAAACAGTCTAACAATGGGTTCTTAATAACAAACTATGTCGCTTTTTACTAACTAGCATAAACGTTAATGTTTTATTTTATTTATTGTATGTAGCTACGTAGATACGTAAGATACTAGGAAAAAAAATTGAGTAAGTAAAACAAAATTGAGTTTCTAACTGAATATCTGTTTTGCTAATTTATTTAAAGCCTACCTAAATAGTATTAATGTTTAGACACTTAAATACTTGTTTTAAAATAATACAAAATTATCAATAGAATTAGAATAAAAATATTATTAAAATCTCGATTATGATTGTAAAGCTTGGGCATCCCTAGCATCAGGTGGGATGACACTGACAGCTCACTCCACGCTCACTTCACCTAAGTTTTCATGGAGTGATGGTTACAGAATAGCACTGCTGTTATCCATTTTATTACCATAATTTCTATTTTCAACAACTAAAAACAGTGAACTATTTATTACCCTAAGATCCGATGGTACCGGTATGACTGGTGCTTACTCAAACGCTTAGACATGAGTATGCTTGAACATATGCATGTAAACTACATAATGACAATATGGTATACCTATATTTATAGCGTCGAATATCACCGGCTGGAACAATGGCATGACGAGTTCATCAGACGCGATAATGAGCAGTCCCGTGGGTTCAACAAACTTCTCATTCCACAAAATAATGTATATTGCGATGTCTGATATTGTTACGCCAGATTCCTTGAGTTCTTAATACCCTTAAATCACGTCGTTCGCAAGAGTTGAGCTGCTGCCAAATTGTATGTGTTATCAGCAGATAATAGAAAGATGCCTGTTATTGTTTTATTAATACCTACTTTTAACATAAATACAAATACTCCCCTAATGTTTTCTGCGTAACTCAGTGTTAGATAAAAGACAATGATGAATGAAAGTGATAATTTTCCGACAGTACAAATCTAAGCTGTGGAAATCAAACGCCCGCCGTGAACAAATCCTATTCATTATGAAACAATTCAGTCAAAGAAAATAAAATTTCACACAGTCCGACACTAATACATTTTTTTGGTAATATTTTTCTTAGCATGTATAGATAGAACACAGATAGACGACGCTATACTATTGCAGGTTAACAGGAACGCCCTTCGTTAGATACAAAGTTCAAAATTTTTTAAAGAATTTGTATGGGAACATCTGGCAGAACCCAACCAATGGTGGTAATTCTTTAAAACCTTACCAACATGATTTACAACTGAAAGTTTGATATGCATTTTCCATGCTAAAGGCAAAAAGGCACAGGCAAGTCTCAAACTTTCCTAAATTATTACAAATCATAACATTATTTTGGGATAATAAAGCCAGGTGCATATTTAACGATTTTAACCTAAATTAGTACATCAAATACAAAGCCAAAGTATTCACAGGTACATTAATAAATAAAGTATTAAAAACTTTAAAACCATTTTCTTCCATCCTTCCACAAAATATACCTCGCAGGCCGGTCCTGTTATATAGAAATAAAAAGTGAAATGGTTACACGTTAGAACCTGTAGGGGTCGGTGACCAAAGAAGCGGCGCCGCAGCTTTACAACGATTGGCGACTGCCCCACGCGTCTGATTCGTCATCTTTTTCACCAGCTTTGTGATATTATGTGACTCACCACGAACAGAATTAACCATACAAAACGATTGTTAGGTAAAGTACTTACTACACAAATAATGTCAATATTTTTTGGAAAGGAAATACTTAACAGTGATGTATAAAAAATTAAACTACCTAAAACGACCTCTTGGGCTAGTTATGGTTTATAAGGATGACGTACATTTTGACGCAGCCGGCACACAAAAGTGACGTTTGCAACCTTTGACCCTAGTCAAATGTAAGTAGTCTTTGCGCTTCTAAAGATTTTGTTTTTGTGACACTACGCAGCTAACAAGCAGATTATTTTATTAATAGAAAATACAAATAAGGTACCTAAATATGACATAAAACTTATCAACAAAACATACCAACAATCTTTGAACTATTGACATAGGTAATCCAAATACCGATGGTAGCAAACAATAGTCAATGCAAGTCGCTTCTCACAATGAGATGAGGCGAACGAACGCTGCCTGCGTAGTTTCTTACCACCAGGCGTTTTTCATGTGTTCTGTCCACATTCTGGGACGTATGTGTCGGTGTGGGTAGGTTGAGTGAAAAACATCAAGTGACGAGGGTGTACCGCCCGCACCCGCCACGCCGGCGGGGGTGCCCAACGAGGGGAATGTTTTGGACCTGAGTTCAATGCATCCTCGACGCCACCTGTAGCGCATAGCTTTATCAAAACCTCCGTTTACTTTTTATAATTATGTTTTTACAAGTAATGTATAGTTCGATATTTTATTTTTTACCTTTATTTGCACTTCTATTTTAATTTTATTTTTTTAGATAATTATTGTGTTCGGGTTAACAATTAACCCAGTTTTGGAAGTTAACCTGAGAGTATCTAAAAAATCAAACAAAATATGCCCACTGGAGGGTCAAATAATATCACATCGATGTTCATGGTGTTCATACCGTTTCGTCGAACCGTAAGGGTAAAACCATCGGCAGTTCAGTGACCTGCCGTGCTCCTGGTTGTCCCTTGGCTTTGTGGGGTGCAGGCCGCGTGTGCTTTCTCGCTCGTGCATCGACATCGTGCCATCTCATCTAATTTCTTTGTGCAACTCAACAACGTATAATGCCATTTTTCAGCTTTTAATGACAATAAATAAGGTCATAGAATTATACTCGAATTAAAAAAATTACTAATTACCCGGTGTCTTTTAGTGTGCTTATGATTGGTGTCAAAGTTTCTTAATGAAGTAATAATGATTTGCTAAATAAGTGAGGTACAAATTGTTATCCTAGTGTTTACGGAAATGGCTTACGGAAACGGTTTTTTCAATTTAATTTTTAAACAACTTCATGCATGATGCTGAGAGACTTTTATTTGTAAACATCAACTAGTCGACAAAGCTTGTTTTGAAACACAGTCACCATACTTAGCCACGTGTGGATTCCACTCCATCCACCCCTCTGCTGAGCCACCAACACGCGGAGCATGCTTTACGCTACGCTAGTGCTGGTGGCTCAAACACAAAAAATCTGACTGAGATTCGATTTTGATTCCTCTTATTTAATTGAAGCTACATTCATTAAAACGTGTTGTATCGATTTATTTTTTCGTCAAATGCATTTCCTTCTGCAATAGAGTACAAAGCCCGTCAATAGGTAGGTACTGGCCTACATTATCATATTTATAAGTACCGGCGCAGTGGACGCACAACTCCGCATAAAAGTACCGGCCGGCAACCGGCAACACGCAGCCAGTAACACAACATATCTCTTTAAAAGGCGTCTTCCTCGTTCGCTTCGTTTCTAGAGCTAGAAGGAGATGACGCGAAAACAACTTATCTGGCACTGTTAAGCATAGGCATGTGTGTGTGTGTGCCTGTAAATAAGGAAGGTCAGGCGGATGAAACAGACTTAGTATGTTGGTTATAAGCTAAAAAGAGACGCAATGAAAACAAATCAATATCATCATCTCGCGGCGTTTCGCGGTGGAAAGAGACAGCGCAATAACAAACCGGCATTTTGTGCCGGCATGTTTTATAATGCAACTACTATATTCCAACTTCAACTCTATTCCGGTAGTGTATAATATAATTTTGTTTAACGTATGGTTAGTTGTTTACAGATATAAAACAAGAACGTAGGTAGTCAATTTATATTTTCTTGACTGGTTGGTGAAGGTAGTTTCGTTTAGCTAACGGCAAACCGGTAATTTTGGCTGTCTTTAAATATAAAAACGGCAACAATCGTATTAGATACTTTGATATTGTGGCAGATATACACAAAAAAATCAACAATAATAATAAGATTTATATTGACTTTCCAGCTTCAAGATATCTGTCATTCGAATGCATTCTGAAAGAGAAGACAAACAAATTGAGATTTTAATCAATTAAAATTAATCCAATTAAAAACTTGACTAGTAAGTAGTAAATTTAGTATTTTATTAGTAATTTTATTTCAGATTGATGCATTTGTATTTTAAACCTCTGGCAATAAAAAGAAGCTAAGGATAAAACAGATGCATCAGAATATTCAGAATATTTTCATGATGATCACTGCTTTATAAGCAAATGCATAGGTAGTACAAGTGCACACTGGCATCGACTACTGCATTGCACACATAGCAATAAACTGGCACGTGTAAGTGTACAGACGACACACAAAGACAGAAGCAGGGTTTATTCTGAAAACGTTTAAATAGTAAGGACCCTTTTACTTGTATATAGGTATTAATACAACGTATCTATTTTCATGATGAACACTGCTTTATAAGCAATTGCACAGATAGGTAAAACTGCACACTGGCATCGACTACTGCATTGCACACATAGAACTGAACCGGCACGTGTAAGCGTACCTACGACACACAAAGGCAGATGCAGGGTTATTCCGAAGATATTTATAGTTTTGAATGTTAGGGACACTTTTACTGGAATAAAAGTATTATTTACAATAATTAATTTATGCGTAGTTTGCAGATATACATAATAAAGACAAAACTCTAATTAAAATACTTTGTTCATTGAAAAAAAAAACCCCTTCGTTGAAAATTGCTTGTAGAATAAATAAATATTTTTTATGACGTTGGCGTGTTGCCTTGTGCCTAGAAAATAAAAACCCTCAACTTCATTCCATAGAGGAAAACCACTTCTCTGTCGCTTATTACTCTATATGCAGTTTATTGAATGTGTTGGGTTTAGAAACGTGTCGCCTCGCTAGAAAGAATGTGAGCTTATTTGGGGTTCTAGGTCTCCTGAACCCTCCACATTTTTTTTTGCCTTAATGTAAGTTTAAAAAAAAAACTACTTTTATACGGATGCAAGAGCGAACCTTCGAGCTTGCGAGCCAAGCCATCCCCTTCGAACCTGCCTGAGTCAGGGTGCCCCAATTTCCGACACATCTCGGCTTAGTACACAGGCAATAAGGTTATTTGGCTTAGCAGGCTAACTAAGCCTAATAATTATTATTTGACGAAAACGAAGAAAGAAAATGTATCAAAGCGTTGTTAAAAGCTGAAAGTAGGTCAGTGGTGCAGCGAAGGGAAGGGAGGCGCCCTCCTGAAGTGAAACACGCGCACCGACATTCGATCCGCGCTCCCCCTCGACCCGCACCAAGGGAAGGTGAAGCAATATTAAAATAAACTATTTGCTCTGCCAACATAAGAATCTTAACGATTCGTTAATATTAACCGTTTGACATCATCAGTTTAGTGATAACGACTGATGGCATTTATTTGATGAAACCATATTTTATTTCTATAAGATCTACGGGGTAGGAGTTACAACGATAAAAGCGGTTCAGATTAGTATTTATACCTTGTCTATACATGGAAGGACATTACGGAAATATACTCATTGTGACTACTTATAAAATACCTCCATATTTACAGTTTATTTTATTGGTATTGTATAATAACATTTAGCAATGCAGTTTTCCAGACAATGGCTGTCAGTTACTAGATTTATATTTTTCTTTGTTATACTGATGCCAAATATTGTGAAGCTGGTGTGATTGAAATAATAGGTAAAGATTTTGAAATTTTTAGGTAAACAATTTTATTTATGATTCTGTAAAACCTCTTCTTTATGGGATAACGACTTGCCTCCTATAGAATTGTCTTGTAATTAGACAAAGAAGCGCAACCTTCATATACCACCCTTGGCCCTGGTGCTTCGACCCAGTTCGCGGACGCTCCCCCCCTCTACACTCCCCGGACTACGGGCGCTCCTCTACCTCATACCCCCGTGACCTAACCTACTTTTGATTGCACTTAATATAGCCTTGTTGCCAGATCTGGCGCAGCATCGATAGGCCTTAAACCTTTTATCCACGTGTATATATTTTTTACAAGTCTTATGTAATCGTGATGCAGACAAACTTAAACAAGCCAAGCAGGGCTGGAACTGGAAGAGAAACATAATAAGATTGTTGATTGCTATTTTTCAAATGAAACTAGTCAATTGTAGCAATTGGAATAATAGCCCGTGTAGGCCAGGCTATATTAAGCGAAATGCAGCTTAGCAACAGGACAGTAAACCAACAGTTGTAATGTATATATGTGTATGTAGCTCAACTCGGCCGAAATAATGTGGCATTGAGCAGAAGGTCGATGCAGAAACTTTGGCAAGACACGCCAACTGTGGCCCTGCGTATGCCTCGTCATGGCTCACTAACGCAGGGTTACTACTTTATCAGTTTTACCCCTATTTGTATCAGTGTCATCAGAAAAGTGATAAGAACTAAGTAAACATTACTAGTCACTCAGCTACTACAATGATCGAATTCTTGTAGAAAATTCTGAACTCCTTGTTAAGAAAATTTAGTCCCTCGACCCTCAGATGTCACACATTTATAGAGGTTTTTTAAGAGTGATCACACTAAGAGAAACCTTTTAGAATAAAATCAAGCTAAATGCGAATACAATAGGTTAAAATTAAATAAAGAGAAGAGACGCAAAGAGAGCAAATATTTTCGAACAATACGTGATGTGGTCACGCCTTGAATGGAGCGTAGCGCTTACTAGTAGCGGTACAAGAGGGCGCCCAGCGCCGCGACGCGCTGTATGCGCAAGGCCACGACCTAGAGTTGCTTCCGTCTCCGCTACATCATCGCTCGATTCTACTTATCTACTGTTTAAACTCCAGCGGTTGTAAAGATGATTAACTAACGCTGATATCGCAATTTCTTTACTTACTTACAACGCATCTACAAATCCACAGAAAATGCTTTCGATACCGTTCTGATTATGTATTTATTTGTTACAGATAAACAGTGTTGTATTTGTATGTACCTGGCGAGGATGCACCTACAGTACCACTACCTGCTCAGCCATTGAGGCACACATCAGAAACACACATTTGGGGTTGGTATACATATTTTTTCTAGAGTTTTGGCAGTATCCATTACTTATTATTAATATGGCCGTTGTCTGTTGAACAATTATTAATACTTATAGGATGCATTATAAAGTTTTTTTTTTTCATTTTGTTTATGGCATATTTTAATGTAGCTACTCTTAGTATGCAACTGCTTGAATACCTCACAAATAACAGAATGCAATAGTCACGTGCATTAAGGTCACGTGCGGCAGCTATTGCACGTGCTAGGTGCAATAATAATTGCGCAATGCCAACAAGCCAGCTGGCAAGGTTACAGCCTGAGTGCGTTGCTAGCAAACATTGTGCTTCCTGTATCAATAGAGAAAGCATAGATGGAAATGTACCCACTCGCAAGTAAACATCAACTACTGATTGGTATAACAGTTGTATCATTAGGATATTGTCAAATATCATTTGGAAATTCTGTCTTGCAAATTCAAGAACATTGAAGAAAATATTAGAACCTGACTAATCATTTTAAACAATGTTAGTAAAGCAGTTAGGTTGAAATAGTAAGAAATATAATTTTACAACAACGTGTAATATGGTAAACAAAAAAGGTTGACTTCGACCTTGATGCCTATAACAGTGTAGTTAGCATAAAGTAGTTAGAGAACTCTGAAAGGCCGGCCCTTGGTGACCCGGAAGCAGCGAGGCTTCGCGACAAGGTTGCTAGCAACAGTGCCGCCCGCGCGCGCAAGGCCACTTGCCAACACCCGCAGCCCGCTACTTACGTAACGCTGCCCTGTATGTTCTTATATTACCAATGGTATTATATTTTACAAAAGTACATGTATCTTAAATATGAGCATGTTCATCTCGAAATGCATCGACGGTCTAATTTAAAACGACTGTGACCCTAGAAAATGTTGGCTTACCCCTTTCATGAACATTTAACAATTGATAGTTTTTACTCTCCCGCTTCATTAACATTGAAATTAGAAATACCGAGTTAATATAAGCTTTTAAATGAAAATGTTATATTATTATTTATGAATAATTGTGTTAATATGCCTACAGCAGGCGTAGCATGAGCACCGTTTTGTCGACGGAAAAGTAGACAAAAATGACGTTTTCTGTAGAAGTGTAGACAGTACGAGACGGCAGCAAAGTAGAAAGAGTCAACTGCACTTTTTACGAAATTCACTCTTTTACATAATTCGACTCAGAATTCTTTGTTTTGTCATAGGATTTATCGGTTGTCAGTGTGATTTTAACAGTCAGGATAGAAAACTTTCTTCCGAAATAGTCTACCTACAATAAGACCTAGATAAAGATCGTTAGAAATGAAAGACCAAATGACAGATTGTAGAAAGATTTCTACGGTGGATGTCAAAAATGAAGAAACGAACTGTCACTTTGCATAGAAAAAGCTATGTCTATTCTTCGTAGGGATAGAAAGCGCCATACTACGCCTGCTGATTGTGAAGAAAAAATAAAGACGAGCTATTGGAAAAGTTTTACTACTATTTACTTATTTAGTTATCGATTGATCACGTTGCAGACCAAAGAAAGAAGGCGATAGTGACCATGAAGAAGAGTTCTACTATACAGAGCGGGAGGTGGCAGCCCCGGCGCCGCCACCCACACTCTCCCACCGAGACATGTGCCGCCCGCCGCACGAGGATCCTGAATACCAACGCCAGCTAGTAGGCTCTTTCAGGTGGGTTTTTTAGTTTTTATTAAACATTTCGCATTTATAATATTAGTATGGATGTAAGTAAGTAGGTACTCACAATATTCTGATATATCTCTAATATTTATTTTATTAAAACTATTTCAGGCAAGGACTACTATCTACTATGCAGAATGGGAACGCTCGGCCAATAAGCATTCCCATTACGCATCACTGGGCCAACTCACATTCACCGGTTAGCATTATGAAAATTTCTGTTGATTTCAAATTTTTATACCGGCTAAGATTTTTTTTGTAAATAAAATTGTATTTGCAGAAACATATGCGGTTATCAGCAGCAGGCGGATCACCAGGCAGTCCTGGAAGGCGGCCGCGTTCAGATAACAAGAAGTGTCGTAAGGTGTATGGCATGGACCAACGCGATCTCTGGTGTACTCAGTGCAAGTGGAAAAAAGCATGCACGCGTTTCGGCGATTAGCGTTCACGTCGCTCGCACGCATATGCGCGGGCAGTGCAACTCAAATGAATGCAGAGCTGATGAGCTGATCTTCACCCAAAACTAAAATGAGACATTTTAATCAATCGCGGTTTGCGAGAACTATTCCGTGTGGACGTCGTGATTTAATAAGTTATAAGGAAATATATATTATGAATGAAAGTTTTTATTTAATATAAGCAGAGACATAAAATTTACATATATTGGATAAAAAATTAAAGGAGACATATTTTTGCTCTTTATATGTGGCTCGTGTTTTGACTGCATAATGGACATTGCCCACGTATTTTTGTAGCGCAGTAGATTCGCCTTAATTATAACGTACATGTGGAATGCAAAATCGTGTGACGCTCTCGGGCGGAGACTGTGAATATTAGCATTATAAGTAGCTGTAAGATTAGACTGAGATGAATAGTGTGAAAGCATTTTCCTAAGTGTTAACAAATATTTAATTTGTACCTGAACAGATTTTGGATACGTTATTACCATAGCTTATTTTACTGCACAGATTGGTAATCGTAGGTAATCAGTAGAAGGATTGTTATAAAAAAAAAAATGTTACATACTGCATGGAAATTGAACACAATAATTGAATTTCATCTGAAATAGGTCATTGTAAAAGGTCAGTCAATTCCGTCCACATTTTCGAATGTGCCGCATCGATTGTTAATCGACCACGCGTTCAGGATAATGTTTTCGCACTATTTCTACAATGTACCGAGTATGCGAACGTAGTATGCTCTGATAGTTCGACGATATGCTGTCGAAAATACTTCAGTGATATTAATCACTAAATATGAAATGTATATTGACTGACTTAATAGATAATAATGAAATATAAATTATAATATATGAATTAGCCTCGTAAGTTATCTCAGATTCGACGAAAAGACTACTAACATGTTTAGACTTAAATTTTTATGAACATATCTGTGTTGTATACAAAGATGGTCCTACTAGAACAAGGAGACAATACTCAAGAGATGCTCGCGCACTACGCGGCGCAAGAGCTTTCCATTGTGGTGTCATCGATGGCGCCCACGCATTGCCATTTGGATACTACAGGGTGAGCACACGCAAGGATATGACTTCCAGGAAAAGGAAAGATATGAAGGTAACATCACACTGTACATATTGTTGAAACTAATGCACACAATCTAGAAACATGGAGTTCAGAACGCGATGTTCTTATATACGCCAGTAGCCGAGGCCTAATATTAACGTCGTCGGAGAAACTTGAGATGAGAATTTCATATACATTTATTATACTTAAAAGTTCAGATACCTATGAGTAAGAACCCATAGAATCTAATGTGACTTTAAAAACATCTACACGTACAGATAAGGGGGGGAAATGTGTAACAAAGGCGCAGAGCTGTGGGAGATTAAGGAAAAAGCGATTGCGAGCTGCAATATTACTTTTAAGTATTACTGATTAAACTTGTAAATAATAATTATAATATAGTGAATTATATAAAAGATATTATTCTGTATCTACCTATTTAAAAATTGAAAGCAATGTTTGGATGTACATAGATAAAAGTATAATTATGAAAATATTATTATTGTTACTTAATGTGATTGTTTAAATCGAAAACTTTTGTACGGCTTCGTAATAACGAGTTTATAAAATGTAGATAATAATTAGGCACAGTAATGAATTACAAGAGCCACGAGAAGTTTTGTTTCGGCCTTGCATACATCACGACGCGATATGATTTTCTGGTTTGATGGTTACCAAGACTCGTTGGTATAAAATATAAATAAATACATATTGTTCTAAGTATTAACAAATCACAAAATGCTTTTATTAGAAAGAAACAGTACTAAGTTTGTCAATACTCCTGGTTATAGAATGTAATATTTAAAATGTGCCAATCGTAAATGATACAATCACTGTGAAATCAATATTAGACTATTATACACGTAATGTGTTCATGCGTTGATTAGTATGCACTATAAGCTATCTAATTATATCGGTGCTGATACAAATAACGCACATCTCAGATAAATATGTTCCAGGTTCCGTGCCTGTTCCGTTTTATACGAATTACAAAATAATGAATACCGATATCAAATCTATTATTTATACGTAAGACAAGTGAATAATAAAATCCTTATTAATCTCATCGAGTCAAAATTATATCAAATGAAATTAGATCTGATCATACAAATAGGTATGCGATATTCAAGTTTAAATAAACTATACCTACATGCCCTAATCCCCTTACTTAATACAAATTGAAATTACTTACTTATATTTATTTATGTTTTGCAATTATATGTTTTTTTAGAACACAAAGAACAATTCGATAAGCAATCCTTTCGTATTGTTTACCTAGATTTTGTATAGCCGCCGAAATGAGCATCAGTTCTATTGTAAATAATTAATTATTTCATGCTTCAGGACAAAATATATACAAATGTAATTAAAGAAGTGTAATCCACACGCTTACTACAGTATCGCAAGACTTACCCTTATAATTATTAAATTGGAAGCTAATTAGCTATCCCTCTTTTATTACACATTCAAATCGAGTACCTACCTATGTCGTCGTGGGCCATGTAATACCGCATCTTGCCAAATTTCTTTATTAAATATCTTACAGGTGCTTAATTTCAATATTACTAATATATTTGGATATCGTGCTATCATAATATTATTTTACGTGATGTACCTGTAAATCTTACCAAATATACATTTCATTGCAATATTGGTTGTGATAAAGCATCATGAAGTTGTCATAATTATATAGCAAAACAACAACGCTCGACGCAATGAAACTCCGCGCTTTCCAAACCAAAAGTTCACTGTAGTCGTAAGCAACAACTCAGCTAGCGATTTGACAACTGCCATATTGTAAGGATCTAGAATATAACTGCAGCTTAGGTTTTAAATACATAGCTCTTAGTTGTATTTTAAGTTGAAGTCATAATAATAGTATTTAATAATGTTAGGTACAATAAACGTATTACGTATATTTAGTTGATATTTGTTATTTCACAGCAGTGAATATTTGTAAATAATTTCAGCTATTTTCTACGATCGATGATCGCTTACATCTACATGATTATGAAATGCTATTGAATAGTTTTCTCGTTGCTATCTCCTTGTATGAATGGTTTCAGACTTGACATTTTATTTGAAAGTTGTATAAGACCAACAATTTGGATAGCAAATTAGGGCAGTAGGTTACCAAATGATGGTGACTTCCCAAACCAAACAAAACGATATTCTCTTATTTATAAATTGAAAGGTTTTGTGCATTAAAAAGTGGGCTGCTGGCAAAAGCGATCTAGGTACCAACATAGATACTGTAATTTTTTTTACTGATGAAGTCGACGGTACGCCACATGGCATGCTAGTTTCATATTCATGCATAAATACGATGCCGATCTCAATTTATTTTCGAAGCTACTAGAATTACGTTTAGGAACATAATATGTCATAAATCATTTCATATTTTACATAAATTATAGTAGTTTATATTATTTTAAATAAAGACACTTTATTTTTTATTACCTAAGTGATTTGTAAATATTTTTACGTAATTAAATAATTTATTTAGCCAAAATTTTTGCTCAATTTTGTATGCACTCAACACCAAAGTCATAATACTAACAAGAAACTACATATCAGTACAAAAAAAGCATAATTGAAACCGTTTTTAGGATATTTGTGTTTTTAGATGTTCACCTGTCTAGGGCTAACTAAATTACTGTCCTTACATTAATGCTGTTGTTAGCATGTTTCGTGTGACGTAGGTAGAGCGCTAGTGCAGCTCTAAATGAAACCACATGTTGGAAATCAACCTCTACGTAGTATGGTATCCCACATATAGATTGTTTGTTTTACTCGAAATGTTCTCATTATTACAAATAAATATGTGTGTTACAACTAAACAATAAATGCGCGATTGAGTAATTAAATACGTATCACCAACATTAGGGATGTTTTGAATAAGAATTAGCCCAAACTAGGCACGTGATCACCTAAATAATTAGGTTCATACTATCAAACGACGTTAGACTCCAGACAAGTACAGACGCCAGCACATCAAGCTACTACAATCTGTCAAATTTCTTTAATAGATTTTCACTTTATCGCTAAAGCATTAAGGTTCAAGGTTGATTGGGAAAATCTGACAGTTTCGGGTAGCTTGACCTGCTGGCGTCTGTACCTAAACTCTGTCTTTTAATCTCGTAGACTAATTTTACAGGTGCAAATGTCAATCTCCAAATTGAAAAAACAAAGAACAATCACATGAAATTTCAAATTAGTCTACCCCTACCTACCTATTCTTCAAAAAATCTTAATTAATGACTCAGATTTTCTGGTAAAACTTGTTGAAACACAGTAACAATTTATGTAAATATGTAAAATTCACAAATTGGTAAGGTCTAAATTAATAAGTACCTGGTAATAAACGTGAACAACGTAACTTTAGTGCTATCGGTACTTATAATCCTACGAATCTGATGATATTAACATTATCATCATTGTAATAACCAAGTTGTACCTTCTAGTTGAGTAGCATATTTACTTAAATATATTGTATAACCTTTATTCTGATAGTATATTTTTGTGAATTAAGATTACTTCACATTTTTATATGTTTAGTAAGTACCCTTTGTTGTAAAATAATTTCAGTTACAAGTTATGGTACCTACCTACATAACTAGCATGTATTTTTATCTAAACCTATTTACATTAATAGTATGTTTATCATAGATTTACGTCACTATTACTTCATATTTCTACCATATATTATAATATTATTGTAAATTGTTTACTCCTAATTGTGAATCATTTTAATTATTCTTTATAACTTACATATTTGATTGAATGTACCCTTTATATATTTTGCTATTCCAATGAATATAAATTTATTTGTATGTGGGCAATTATAGTTTATGAAAATATGTCTCCTGTTTTTAGTAGGTACCTAATTAAGTACTTTTTGCGTATAGATATTTTCTTGACGTGTCCGATATTTAGCTACCCTGCACTCAGCCTAAGTATACAAATAGCCGACAACGACGACTATTTTACGACATTAAGTCTGTTATAAATATTGTTATATATATACAATCACAATCATTTGAAAGAAAGGGTCACAGAAAAACACAGACGTGTTTTTTAACACTAAAGTATAGTCAGTATCTGCTACACCTATATCGAAAAAGTACATAACAGAAATTGATAAACGCGTACTCATTGAAGAAGAGCGGTTTGTGTTAATTAATTATTATGGTAAGCATGTTGTACGGACATCACTGACTAGGTACTTGATGTTAAGTGTCACTGTCACGCCAAATTTCTGGAATACTGATGTATCGAGTAAGCTGATTTGATTCATAGTAAACGAAATTGAGCAAAATTGTTGCAGCTTCATCTTGTTTGTTGCTGGCAACATGTTTCACATTGAAATAATGTCAGTAAAATGTTGAGAACCTACACCACAATAGCTATGGGACAAAAATAATAATTGAGAATTGAGATCAATTTGTACCAAATATTATAAGTTACATAGTATTTAGTACACAGCACACATAAAATATCTGTTATTGAATAATTATTGCAGATACGTATGTAATGTTATAATTAAGTACCGGACAGAATATTTGCTTTATTATTTTGAGTAATTAATAGTACCTACGCCAGTTGTGTAAGTCGTCCTAAAATCGAACCATGTATTCCTTACTCAGCAACGGTATTCCTAAACTACGAAAAAAGAAGTCGTTTCAAACAGGTTGTAGGTATTTTATGTATTTTGTCGTATCTATCCATACTTGTTTCTGAAGGTTTGGACAATACCTATAGAAAAATCCGCGAAGCACGAACATATAAATCTTTATTAACTAGGTACGCTTTTCGCTTGGCAACATCGATACAGTCATAGATGATCCGTACGGTTCGTGTGTATGGTTAACAATATCAATTAGTACATTCCAATGCGTAAAATGCGTAGTTGGACGCAACAAATAAATTACATAGAAGCAGTAAGAGTTAGGAGTTTTCGTTTGTGGTTTTATATTAAATCTACCTTACAGGAAGTTACTTATGCAATTGTTAAGCCAGTATGTATCAAATTTAAATATCAATATTATATAAGATTCGGAGACATGATGCAAGTAGGTATCTAGTTTCTTGTTAAGAGCCGGTGGATGCATCGATACGTCGTTATTAATGGTTACCAGTAGTTTTAAGTCGCAACATGATCAAATGTGTTGATTATCTCTCGATAGATATTATATTTTCGTATTCAGTTGTCAATATCACAGCAGTTTTTACCGCAACTGTCAGCTCTGGTTTATCATATATTATTATTCCGACGTTTTACCCTTTTCTAACTGCCTAAAAACTTGGTTTCTATGATTTCTTTATCAACAACAATTTATTTGTGCTAGAAACTAGCTGGCAGTTATTCTACTGTGATATTAATAATTTTATTTATTATTTTCTAAATTATTATTTATAACTATGTATAATGTTGAATGTGAGCAGAGTATGTTATATTTTACCGAGATCGTCGTAGATTAGATTATCGTCTCTAATGTGGAGGTCCAGAATGTGTTCCAAATTGATTTAATGATGATAGTTTCTACTATCTTAATATGAAATGTGTCTGTTAATATGTTGAAAATAATCTTGTAATATAAAATTGAAACAGGAAGAATTATGTACATCACAAAACTTAACAGCCTTACTATACCGCACTTTGAGCTCTCTATCTATAATGTATAATATTGCATTTCATAGCGAACTATATTTGACTGTGAAGTATTGTACCTACCTATACATACCTATCTACTCAACAAAATGAATGTTACACAGTTTAATGAAATATATATTAAAAAATGTTATTATTTTATTATGTGCTACTTCAAGTAGACTATTTGCCTGAATATACCTCAATAAGTTTAGTATGAATTTTGTGTCTTGAAAAAATATATTTCAATTATTAGAATCACAGTGGCATTATTTTTCTCATCCCATCCTATTTTTATGCAGCTGCCCCAGAAGGAGGGTAGGTAACTAATGTATTTACTATACCTACGGGCCTGCAATTATCTTACTGCAGGACTTTTAGTCATAAAATATTGAAAAATGCAAACCCCAATAAAACATAGAGGCTTCATTCAACCTTGCTCCAACAGTGTAATGATGATGAAAAAATAAAGGATAGAAATAATAAGTTTGCAATACAAATGATATGAATGCTTTTTAAGGAATTCTGGTAAACAATATTTTTTTACGAATTTATAACAACAACGTCACAACCTTTGATTATTTATAATGGCGTCACAACATAGTTTTAAGGTCACAACCAAGACGACCCACTGACAGAGAAAGCAAATAACAGGGTCAACAGGCATGTAAATGATTATAATAAAAGCAGTAGGTACGGTTTTTTAGAACCCCTAAGATGGCTCACTGACCTAAAGTTGTATCAATACTGTCATTCTGTAGACCTACCTATTACCTATTTGCCTACCTATATATAAAAAATCTGTAGAAATAGTGTAAGAATTACATTTTGAACTCAATAAACAAATGAATTCATTAGATTTCTACAGCCTACAAAGCTGTTTTAGCAACTCATTATCACATCAATATCTGCACACAGTAGTTATGTAGGTAGGAACTGCACAGGTAGGCAGACATAACATTTTTGTTCTCTTAGTTACAAGTCTCCACAAAACTTGTCAAAGCACGAATTTTTCAACAATTTTAAGTTAACAAAGTAAGTACGGTAGGTAAGTCCAAACAATGTAAGGGTAAGTACCTACATATCGCGCATTGATGACCGCTTAGAAAATCTCCTCCTTGCCTTGAATCATAGCCTTGACCCATAGCATAGGTTTTTAGCACTTACTTTAGAAGTCTAATTATTTAATTCATTTTGTTTTCAAGCAAGAACGTAATAGAGCAAGTAGCAAAAGCGAATACATGAATAGTCGAGCAATAAAAGCATAAAATAGAACGCAATTACATACTTGATCATAAGTTCGGCAATCAGCATCAGTCACGTCTTTGTCTGGAACTGGAACTCAGGATAATTTGAAGTAATCAGCTCATCATTCAGATGATAAAATAAAACGGTTTCGAAAACTTTGGGAGGAAAATGTAAACTTTGAACACCCTACGAAATTCAAGAAGGTAGGTACTTTTGACATTATTTTTTTGATACTGGTAATATGTAAGGTCGCTGCTACAATAATCGACTAAAAACAAAAGGATACTTCAGGATAGCCCGCAAAATTCAAATTTTATTACGTTAATTTGCAGGTAACCGTAACTAATATGGATTTACAGAATTATAAACATAGAATTAGCAATACAACTCTCTAAGTTCATATAAGTGTATTGAACGACTTGCCTTACGTTCCGAACTTTGATTTGAATCGAACTGTACCCAGTAACTGGCTGGATTTGTTAAGGTCAGATAAGCAGTTGCTCCGTGCTAATTACTATTAATCAGCTGCATCTGGTTAAGGTGAAAGCTTCAGGATAGTTTTAGAATTTTCTTACGTTTCTTGCAATTGCGAAGAAAATTTGAATTTCGCGGGTGACCTTAGCGCATCCCCTCCCTCTAAACCGGTTAGATGTGATCAGCCATATTTTTACTATCTCAATGTGATCAGCACATTAAAACCGCGTTCAAGAGCTTGTCACGATAACTGTGCGTTTGTTTTCACTGGCGTAACATTCAAGACAAAACATGTTGAAATCTCTAGTTCCTGTCAAAAATTGTATGGAACATTCATTGAAAATAGAGATTTCAAAATGTTTTGTCGTAAATGTTTCACCAATGCAAACGCACGGTCATTCTAAGCTGCGTTCAAGAGCTAGCAGTGTCATCGCATCATGTTGTTGGTTGTGGATTGAATCACTTCAGTTTTCTTTATTTTAATTCATCCTCAATCAGACTAACGGATTGAACTAGCTCCGTCAGATTGATCGTCAAAGGCTCCCTTTGTCTGTTAATTTAATTTTTTTAGGTTTCTGCCGCATAGTCGATTTTTACAAAAGATTGAAATGATTCGCATTTATTTCGACATGTAACACTGTAGGGTGGATGAAAATGAAACTTTCAAAATGTCAAAAATATTCGTGTCATGTCAAATCAATAGAGCTTGTTTTTCAAGAACAATGTTTTTATTTTAGCAGAAGAAACTATTGATTTTGTCTTGATCGTTAACAAAGTATAAAAATAAAACGTAAAAATTGTGGCTAGAAGATAAATCATTATTGATTAGGCCCTAAAAGTGCAAACATGGGTGCAGTGTTAGGTCTTTGTTCAGCTGCTCAGGTGATTGTTGTTTTTATTATGATTAAATAATTATTAATTATAATTAATTATATTATCATTGGCACGATTTGATAAATTCTAAAATGATACACAATAAACAAGCGTTTCATTGTATTTGTCAATCTCATGCATTACATTCCTATCAAAAATCTAGTGATAACTGTACCATCTAAGACTTTGAAGTTATTGCACAAAAAAATCTTATCCAACTGATTATGTGCATTTAAATATAAATTAAATAGAATTATAAAGAATTAACTTGCTTAGTTTTCTATTTTTACTCATACTTTCACAATCAGTAAAATACAAGAAATCATCAATATATAAATGTTTACAGTAGTGTAATAAGTGAATATTGATATAGTAGTCCTAGTCACAGTCGTAAATTAATGATCAGTAACATAAATTTATTCCAATGCACTTTTCTTTGCATGACCAGTATCAGGACAACTCAACCTGAGTTGTCACATGATCGATTTGTCGCGGGATCGAGTTGTCGTAGAATCCCTAAGACGACCCACTGACCATCATGTGACCTTTTTAGTGACTAGCCCTCAAGTTTGACTGACCTGAAGCTGAAAAACTTCAGCAGTATCAGTATCATTTAACAGTATAGTTGGTTGTAAACTAGACAATTATGGACTGAATGATGATCTGTTAGATAATCGTAGAACAAGAGAAAGTAGCAGTCCTACTTTGTGTATCTATAAAAATGCATATGTATCGCAGCTGGCATGCTGTTGTGGAAGTGCAGCATGCTCTCTGTGCTGCTCAGCTTGTCCATCATGTGCCAACTCCACGTCCACTCGTCTCATGTACACGATCATGCTGCTGCTCGTCATGGTGACCGCTTGTGTCACACTGGCTCCCGGACTACATGATGAAATGAAAAAGGTATGCTTATGTTATATTATTTCAGTAATAATAAACCTTTATTATTAGACCATAAGGAATCCATACAGTAGTAGTAAAGAAAAACTTAAGACTAATGTTTATCCAAATAATAATCATATGCTACGTACATTCTAGCCATAATGCCATCTGCCAATAACAAACTGAAAGATATTACTAATACCTGCAGCTATAGCTCATGACAAAATTGGATGAAGCCATAAGTTCAATGTCAAAGTAATTTATTTTTTCTTTGATTATGTGAGCGAATCAGCTTTTGAATAAAACATTGTAAGTATTGTTTTATGAATAATTATTTTCTTTCCAGGTTCCATTTTGTAAAAACTCAACACACTACATACCGGGCGACTTCAAGGTGGACTGTGACCAGGCTGTTGGCTACTTAGCTGTTTACAGGTAATTTATTTTATATTCCAGTGTTAATATTGTTTTTGCATAAGGATTTTGCACAGATTAGAATGAAAATAGTTGGTATAATTGCATTAACATCTTGATGTAACTTGGTATTTAGTTGAGCTTTATTCAAGTTGTCTTTGTTGTTGTGTTTGTATTTCAGAATATGTTTTGCAACATGTCTCTTCTTTGTTTTGATGGCTCTCATAACAATTGGTGTCAAGTCCTCCAAAGATCCTCGAGCTGGCATTCAAAACGGGTATGTATCTTATTTATCTCAATCTCAACTTGTTTACAACAACTACAGCTTATCAGTGAGTCTGTTATGACTGATAATTATTTGTTTACTGTTGTATTAAGGTGATAAGTATAAATGTATGTTTTGTATTTTAGCTTCTGGGGCATCAAGTATCTGCTTGTAATTGGCGGTATAATCGGCGCTTTCTTTATTCCGGAGGGACAATTTGCTTCAACTTGGATGGTGTTCGGCATGATTGGAGGCTTCTGCTTCATAGTCATACAACTTATATTAATTATTGATTTCGCTCATACTTGGGCTGAAAGATGGGTTTGTAAGTACTTTTTCTTTCCAAAAAAAAAACAATATAAAATGATGATGAAATGTGGTGTTATACAGATGCACCTCTGCCTAGTCCTTGAGGGAATTTCATTTTCAATTTCAAACTTTATTGGAATACAGGTGTGATGTTGTGTTATATTTCTACAATAAGGTAATCTTCTACGCCGGCACCGTCATCTTATGATTGTAGCAGTCATATTATGAGTGAGGGAAAAACCCATTTGATGATGTCCTCAACAGTGAATTATACATGAGTCACTAAGTTAAAGCGCTGATAATACGAATAATAACGAATGACATAAATTAGGTATATGACAGATTTTCCTAGAAGTATAAAAATACTGGGTCAAATTAAATTCTCTAGCGAAACGCAGCAGACGTGATGGGTATCGATATCTAAACATTATAAAACAAAAAATTAATTAATTTGATGATGTTATATTGTGGGGTCATCGACCGCATTTAGTGTAGCCACTTGAAATATCAGTTTACAAGATTACAAAATCAAGTTTTGTTTTGTGTTATCTTCACAGATGTGATTATGAGAACTCACATGACTGTGATCCTTTCTGCAATGTAGTTAACATGTTGCATGCTTTGTGTGTGTATACTCATGTTTCGGACAAATAAATGATCTCTATCTCTATCTCATACTTCAAGTTAAAACACTACAAGCGGTCGTTGATTCCCCAAAATAAACATAAAATTCTTTTTTGTGTTTATTATCGAAAAGGGACAAGGCTTTTGCAGCACCCTTAACTTTACCACAATAGTAATGGTTTTGTCGCCGGAACAAAGCAAAATTACAGATAAACAATCACAAACTGTCATTTTGTCTACTCTTTCGTCAAAAAAACCCGTAGAAAAACCGTTTCCATGGTTGTCGTGCTACGCGTGCTGTATGACAACGATCTATACTTCTATAAGTAGGCTAGTATTTTCGAGATGTGGCGATAGTCGAGACACGCATGTCCAACAGACGTCTAGGGGCTGGATAATAATGATAGTTGTCAAATTAATTATACTAGTTCATGTGATTGAAAATATATCTAAATAAAGCAAAGCAGAATAAGGATTCCTGTACATGACGCCGGAGCCGCACCGGTGCCGCGTAGATTTTACCCTAATTCTGAGCTATCCTGATATTTTTTCATCTTGCTGTCGCGCCGGTGATGCGCAGGTGATATTCAATCGTATACACAAACATTCGGTCCGGCTCCGGCGTCATGTATAGGAAGCCTAAGGCTGGGTTTCCACCAGCGATGTGCGATAGAAATGTGTCGTGCGAGGATGTCTAGCTGTGCTGTGAAAATGTGTGGGGGTTTCCACCAAAGCTGTGCGATGAAAATGTGCCTACGAGGATGTGTAGCGAAGCTGTGAAAATGCGCATTAATGTGTGGTGCGAGGATGGATGGACTGGCTGGTACAGTATGCGCAAACCTCGCAACACATCCTTCTCAACACACATCCCTCGTACACATCCCTCGCACACATCCGTCGCTTGTTTTGTATGCGCAAAAATCTAGCTCCACTGAGCCGTTTCCACCAGAGCTGTGCTGACCGAGGCGAAGTAATGAAGCGATTCTATTGGTTCTTTACAAACACATCCCTCGCTACGCATCCTCGCACATCTGTGGTGGAAACGCAGCCTAAGGCGTATATAACATTGGAGGTATATTAATTAATTTCAGCAAACTATGAGGAATCAGAGTCGCGTGGGTGGTATGCCGCTCTGCTGTTGGCTATGCTCACTGCCTACGCTCTTGCACTGATTGGCATCGTTCTCCTTTATGTCTATTACACCAAGGTAAATTACTACTTCTTAAGTACAATAGATTTATGTCAAGCGATTCAGACAATAAAACTGTCACTTGTATGAACCGCTTTCATATAACTATATTACGGTATATAGCTATATCCCTAGGGAAATACTTATGTTACGGCTATAACCATCTTACTGCGACATATCTATATATATGTTACCTTAAGATTGTGAGAACCGTTAATTTATTATCTTTAAGTAGTATTTCCGTTAGATTAAAAACTGACGAAAAATTGTGAACTGGGTGAAATGGGTTAGGTCAGAACTGTCACCAACCGCGCTACTTCTACTTAGTACTACTTCTATTTAGTATTAGCGCAAGGTGCGTTACATCGCAAGCAAGTTTGATACATTGTTCACAATTTGTCGATTTCCGAAAAAAAGGCGTTAAATTGTAAATGGTTCGTTGTACAATTTTTCGACAGTTTATAATGTAACGGAAATTATACCGATAGATTATAAACTAACGAAGTTAATACTTTTACGGTGACATTTACAAACACTTGTGCTTGTGACTGTACATGAACTACGAGTTTTTGATGCGGAACCCAAAACATCGAGCGATTACTTCTTGCTAGCTTTTTTCAAGCACAATCAATTCCCATACAAGCTTTGATCAGTAACCCACTCCAACAGCTAACACAACCCTTATTTACAGTCAAGCGGATGTGAGCTATCCAAATTCTTCATCTCAATAAACTTGATCCTCGTGGTGATCGCGAGCGGCATCTCGATCCTGCCGTCAGTACAGGAGCATCAGCCTCGCTCTGGGCTGCTGCAGTCTGCCGTCGTGTCGCTCTACGTCATGTATCTGACGTGGTCTGCGCTCTCCAACGCGTCCAAAGAATGTAACAGCATCACGGGATCTAACGAGGTTTGTATTGTGTGAATGATCAATTTGGGCCAGCTTCCACCAAAGCATGGAGATGTCATGTAACATGCTACTATGCTACATTGAAGCTTTCGTTTCCTAAGAAATCGGTGAAAGGTCACACAATAACGGCTGTCCAAATACAAAGCGTTTTATGACACCTTAATTTCAAATACCGCACCCTAATTGCGTAATACACGATCAATCAGAATTGGAATCGTTTTGAAACAAATGTCTAACTCATAGCTTCACAAGGTCGAAAACAAAATCTACTCAACAACGTAAATAACACAATGAATGTTGTTGAACTGTCAAAATGAAACAAATTAGTCTTAATTGGTTACGAAAATAAGTTCCGCAATTTGATCGCAGGTGAAAATGACAGATTTTCATGACGGCCGTTATAGTATGACGGATCCGCTCTTCTAGGACACCGTAGCTTTAGTGGAGATATGTGAAAGGTATGCGAACCTATCAGTGGTTCGTGACGTCTTCGCTGGATTTTTCTCTGGTTTTTCCAGTAAAACACAGCCTGTATGTTCGACCGAGTTGGGTGAAGCCGATAGAATGCCAATAATGATCATCCTTCCATCCATCGAACGCGTTTAAGTTTTCAAAGCGTGCAATGGAATTTAAACACACTTGTGCTAATTTTAAAGTTCAATATCGCTGCACGGGCTGACGTGAAACAGGAAATCCTTTTGTAGTACTGGTCTATTAGGGAGGAAAAACTATACATTTAATAGAATATAACAATACCAATAGTTATTCTATACAGTATGTTAACAGACAAAGGGCGTTCCCGTTAACCCGTCATAGCATAGCGTCCATACATGCTAAAAAAAATATACATGCTAAAAAAATATATAAGTAAGTAGGTAGTTAGTAGTATTCACAAAACTATTTAAATTGATACGGAAAGGAAACACTGTACATTGACACTTGTATTTCAAACGTAGAAAGACAAGTGTGACAATTTTATTGTGCGTTTACAGTGTTTATTTTTCGTATCAATTTAATTTTTTTTTTAATATTTTAACAATTTTTTTTTTTTTGTTTTTTTATGGAAATATTTTTTTTAGCATGTATAGACGTTATACTATTGCAGGTTAACGGGAACGCCGTCATTAGATAACATACTGTATATTATTTATCACACTAATTTAATCAGTTTCTTAGTCATTTCTTTACAAATGAAATATTTTCAGCAAAGTATTCCTTTTTGTTGAATAGTTCAAGAATCAAGACCTAAAACAATCTAGAATTGCCAATGGTTTATAATATAGCAACCACGACAGTTATTTAACCTTCTTAAAAAAAAAACTTATATTATTGTTCTATATCATAATATGGTCAGCTTAAGATAGTACATTATGTGTAATGTATTGATATTATTTTGTATTTTACATATTAAAAGCTGTATTGTATTTTTAATATGCATTTCTATTTTATCATCAATATGTTTATCAATACATTATGTAAATTATAATATGTATTTATTTTGAATACGCTCAACCAGGAATCAAAGGAAGATATTTATTGGGTATGTAAAATGGTATTAATGGTTCTTTTATCTCTGTTTCTTATCACATCACTTTTTCTTCTACTCTACTTACATTTTACTATATTGTATGAAATCGAATTTAGTTGATAGGTAAGTAGTTTCAGGTACTATGTTCCATTTCTTTCCACTGATTAATTAGACGATCAAAGTAAGACTTGAATCATACCAACGCCAAGAAATACACTTGTACCAACAAAAATTGTGTGGATTCGCGCAGGAATATACATAACACTAACTTGCAGAAAAGTGTGCAAGGAGCTTTTATGCCACTGTGACATACCTATGTTATCAACAAATTCATCAATCAGAGGTTATTGAGGACATTTGAGGACAATGGTACCTTCATACTTTTGTGCAAGCTACTAGCATAGTGACTACCATTTTAAGTGTACTGAAAAACCGAAACTTCTCCAAGCCCAGTTATGTAGAGTTTATAAACAAATTCTAAGACAGGAAATAATGATTCAACAGTCGTCCTTCGACAAGCAGTCGGTCATCGGGCTGGTCATTTGGGTGTGCAGCGTGTTGTACTCATCCATCCGAACTGCGTCTTCCTCGTCCAAAATCACCATGTCGGACCGTATCCTCGCCAAGGAAGGAGGTGGAGGTGAATATAACCTTCTTTATAATACCTCAAACTTACTAAAACTATTACTTTATTGCAAATGCAACACTAATTGCAAAGGAAAAAAAACTTCAGGGTGAGATTTCACATTCGCTTATTCGCATTAATGTTTAAACTGGCCGAAAATGTTTTGATATTTCAACAATATGTCATATCGTTATCAGTGTGTCCTCTAGCTTATTTCTGATTATTCTATGTTTCACAGATCTTTATACCTCTATGATCTCAAGTTTGCATGTTTTACTTCCAGTTTTAAGTTATGATCATTTTAGATACAACTCAATTTCGACTTTTAAACTTTTCTTCCCACATGTTTTTCAAGATGTTTTTATATAAGTCGTGATATGTTTCATACAACACTGGTTCAATCAAAATCACAATTCTTAACAGTGTTTATTATTATTATTGTTTCCATGCAACCATTTGTTTTGACGTTTTAATTGCTATGATTACCTCTATTTTGAATGAAACACAAACTTGTGTTGTCACTTTGTTTTTTTACTTTTTTATGTATCACTAACGCATACTGTGCATTCTTTGCGGACATATCGCGCGGCGGCCGTGCTGTGTAAGGGCAAGGAGGGCTCATTGCTAACGAAGGTAACGCCACATGTGCACTTGGCCGTAAATCACAAAGTACCTATAACATGCCAGACACTGAACACTCATGTATCTTTTTCATTATCTGCTAACATTATTTGCTTTTTTAATTTCAATGATTACATGATATTCGTATTTGACTCATTCCTTGCCTGTTTATTTCTTTGTAAAGATGAAAACGTATTTTTTTTTCTTATTTTCCTTTATGCTTATCTTCGGTCCAGCTCCTAAAGAATCCCAATCCAAGCCTGGTCCTATTTTGAAGATGCCAGGTTAAATGGTTTTTGTATAAATGTATTTATTGACAATTCGTTAGTTCAAAGGACACCTACATAAACATTTATGAAAATAGCTTTCGTAGATTTCAGTTGTTTCAAGTTCTTTAGTTATTTGCGATGTATTTTGAATGAATGACTTTTTTTTTTCTGTAATATCTTTTCTATAATCTATTGGATGTATGTGTAAAATGCCAAGTATATCGTATAATCCGCTTTTATGTTCCACTTAACCGCTTCAATTGCACCTTAACATGGTATTGTGATCGACATAGTTAACAATGCATGTTGGTATGCTCACTGAGCGCAGGGTATGATTCCATAGAGGGCGGTGACGGCGGCGAGGCGGGCCGCGCCGAGGAGACCAAAGTGTTCGACAACGAGGGCGACGGCGTCGCCTACTCCTGGACCTTCTTCCACGTCGTGTTTGCACTTGCTACGCTTTACATCATGATGACACTCACAAATTGGTACAAGTGAGTATCTCAAATCTTTAGAAACCAACAAAAGCCACCGCCCGACTGGTGTATTACGGCCCGCTCCATCTGGGCCCAGCAAGTAAGACCGAGAGAGAGACACGCAAGTACAATAGGAGCTTTACAGGCTGAGATAATTTACTGTTACCAGCTCGCAACTACCCTCTTAGCTACCGGGAAGAATATTTCGTGTATTCTAGATTACAGGGAAAAACTTACGAAGTTGTAGGTTACCCTGAAAAATATTAACGTTATTTATTTTCTTCCAGCCCGAGTTCGCAGCTTTCGAAGGAGAATGTCGCCTCAATGTGGATCAAGATCACATCCTCATGGCTGTGTGTGGGTCTCTACATATGGACCTTGGTCGCACCAGCTATATTCCCTGACAGGGAATTTTAAATGTTTTTTCAGTCTCAGAAAAGGCTGTTTTATGTTACACAATGATGGGCCAAAGCTGAGTCCGAATCAGAACAACAAATAAAATAAAATACTTTTCTTAACCAGGATGTGGCATAAAACAGCTTTTTAACTGTAAGCTGATTTTATTCATAGTCCTTATAATTCGATCTTTATGTTTAAAATTATACTGTCAATTGTATTTAGATACTTGTAGACCAGTTGATTGTTATTATAGTAAGCCATGTAAAATCCTTAATATTAAGATCTCATAAGATTATTTTATATATTTCTCAATTCTTTAAGTGTCTAAACTTTTTTATCTCTAAATCTACATAATTTCTATTACGTATCGTATAATTCTTTAGAATTGCTTGATTCTTTCACAGTAAGTAGTACATTATTTAATTTTTCACTGTCTTTGAATTATTTGCTGCTTTAAATGTCTGTTTATCTAATAATAATATAATTTTATTAATAAATTCAATCTCCCCTCAAATTATTTTTATTTTTCGACCCATGTTGTACTACAGTGTTATGTCAATCATAGCAGAATGCAAATATTGAAAATTGGTGACGGGTAAGGGGGGAGAAAAAGTTTGAGAACAATTTACTATCCAGCTCATTCAGTAATGTTCAGTAAGCAGGTACTGGCATGAGCATAAATAAATTACTATGACAAAACATAATTATTGCCGATCTGTCGGCAATAATTATGTTTTTTCTGGAATATATGACCTCGAAGGAATACCATAACTATCTGATGGGACAAGCGACGCCAAAATAAAGGATAGAATTCCAAAAGATGTGTCACCTTTCACAATTGTTAAATGTTGAGCATGAAATTCAGTAAGTTGATGATTAGTCAATTACTAATCATAAACTTACTGAATTTCGGCAGTTTTCAAGTACGGCTACGACGCGACGATGATAACTTAAAATACTGTTATCCAAAGATTCGGTTCAATGATAAAAAAGTATCTTTGACAAATGTCACGTAACGCGCTGTGTCACTGTCACCTGTCACAGACAGTCAAGTTCACAAGTTCAGTCAACTCACTCGAATTTTTCTTTTGTTTACTTCAAATAATTGACAATCTTAGTTTTTCTTTTATACAGTTAATTAATCATGAACAGTCATCTGTTTACGTTATTATGTATTATTGTTTCTGTTAGTTCAAATACAAAAGAAGAGTTTTGTAGCAAAGATGAAAAATTATGCTCTGAAGACCACAACAAATACAGCAGAGGTTATTACAAACTTTTTAACTTTCAATATTTATTGACAAAACTTTATTCTATCGGCCCGAAAAGGCAGCATTCATATTCTTTAAAAAAATATAGTCCTACCGGTCCCTATTTGTAGTTAGTTAATTATAGGACTGTCTCCCATCTTTAATACACGTGATGAAAGATTCCTTATTTAAATTCCAGAAGCTAATGATAGATCTATAAAAATCAAAGCAAGAATCAACTTAGCTATTGACCATTATGTCCCTTGTAAGAGTGAAAATTGCAGCTGCCATGCATCAGTGATTGAGCAGGACCTGGCGCCATTCAAAGATGGAATTACCAAGGAACTATTTGAAAGAGCTCGCGTAAAAGCAACCAAGTACCAGGTAATTTAAAACACTGTTAATTTTATAGAAGAACATTTTTTGGTTTTGAGAATAAAAATAAAACTTACTCAAAATTACTTGTTATGTTCCAGATAATTGATGGCGAATTGTACAGGGAAAATGAATGCCACTTTCCAGCAAGGTGTGCAGGAGTAGAACACTACCTGACTGCTCTAGCAGCAAAAATGCCGGATTTAGAATTGGCACTGAATACCAGAGATTGGCCACAAATCAACCAAGCATGGAGCCATCCAAAAGCACCAGTATTTTCTTTCAGTAAGGTCCTGAGATTAATATTTATTACTAAACCAAGCTTACCAACAATTATTTCATATCAACTAAGAATGGAAGCTGCCCCCAAACTATTTGGTGTGCCTAGAATGTAACAAAATCAATGGAATAAAGATATTCCAAAAATGATAATGTCACAAGACATTAGTTGCTTCATATAGTACACATACTTAGTATACATACATACACTTACTTCAGCTATACATATTACAGCCTCATAAATTATTTTTCAGACAAAAGATTATTATGATATAATGTATCCTGCCTGGAGTTTTTGGGAAGGTGGTCCAGCAATATCCTTGTACCCCACTGGCATAGGCAGGTGGGACAAACACAGAATCTCCATATCAGAATCTGCTGAAAAGTTAGTAACTAGTTGATAAAGTTTTTTAACAGTAATAAGTGCCAATGGTATAAAATAATTGCCTATCTCTTAAATTTCAGATGGCCTTGGGAAAAGAAAGAAAACAAAGGATTTTTCAGAGGATCCAGAACAAGTGAAGAAAGAGATGCTCTTATACTACTCTCTAGATCTGAATCTGACATTATTGATGCTCAGTACACTAAAAATCAAGCTTGGAAGTCCGATATGGTACCTTCATATTGATAAAGAATGCATGTGGTTCCTTTTGGCAGGCTACCATCGCCAATTCAGATTGTATTTGCTAAATTAACATACTAAGGGCCGTTTTTTCAATCGCCAGTTAACTTTTTATTCGCCATTTCTGGAAATTCAGGCCCTTGATGGTGTCCCTGCCAGTAAGAGGCTCTCACAGTATGTTGCTTATAACTTTTTATCTGTTATTTAAAGAAGCTAAAATAAATTAACGCTATTTAATTTCAGGACACACTGTATGCACCAGCAGCATCAGAAGTATCATTTGAAGAACATTGTAAATATAAATACCTATTCAACTATAGAGGGGTTGCTGCTAGTTTCAGATTCAAGCATTTATTCCTCTGCAAGTCTTTAGTGTTTCATGTTGGCGATCAATGGCTCGAGTTCTTCTACCCATCACTAAAACCTTGGGTGCATTATGTACCTATAAGTCCAAAAGCAACGGAAAAGGAGATAAAGGAATTAATTAACTTTTTTCAAGAAAATGACGAGTTAGCAAATGAGATCGCAAACAGAGGCTTCCAACATATTTGGGATCATTTAACTGATAAGGATGTGAAATGTTACTGGCGAAAGCTTCTAAAGAAATATGCCAAACTAGTGAAGTATGATGTGGTGAAAGATGTTGATCTGAAATTAATCTCTTAGTAGGATAAGACAAAATAAATTTACCGAATATTTTCTAATGTGGTTGTTTTAGTCGAATATTTTGTAGTTATATGTATTAATAAAGCGACCGACCTTCAGTTTCCGACATTTACGAAGGTCAATATTATCAGCGTGTCCTATTGTCTGCACGTTACAAGAATTGCTGGCGCCATACTCTTAGCCGAATTCTGGGCGGGCTGGATTACCATCGACATGATAAGAAGAATCTGATGAATGCCAGCAAGACATTTTGTTTTGCGACCCAATTAGAATTTCAAAGTCACGTAGTCAGTAGTGGGTCTACCTAGTCGCTTCGATTAGTTTCTTAATATTTTTGAAGCAGTCGAATGCGACCCAAATGACGCAATTTACTTTTGCCTTCATTTTAGTATTTTAGTTCAATATCTTGCGACGAACGAACGGACGACGCGACGAGGCGCGTGAGTATTGAGCCAACGTGCAACCCGGCCGGCCCGCGGCAGCCCTACTGCCCTAATGCTACGGCTACACTTCGCGTTATCGCGAACTTTTCTTCGTACGCTCTCTGTTGCTCAGCGAGTAATCGAGGGGTGTGCGAGAGAGAGCGCACGAAGAAAAGTTCGCGATAACGCGAAGTGTAGCCTTAGTATAAGCGCAACTGAATTGGCCCACACAACAAGTCAAGCCCGCCGCGTACTTGTAGCTTCATACCTAAACTGCGGAGTGTCCCATCATGTATGCATCTGTGATACTACAGTACACCCATATTTCGCAAGTTATGTTCCCGTCCGCCTTTTGAAATCCAGAATTCGGGCTGCCGGGGGGTAAATTAAAATTATAAAAAATCTTATAAATAAACTCGATTTTACAAATCGAAAATAGAAGTGTACATTTTACGGGTATCGTAGACTAAAGCGGCAAAAAGAAACTCTTGTAAATTAAAATAATTAGATTTATTTATGAAATACATACATATCGTCATTAGTAAAATTATATTTTTGAGCTGTCAGCACATCAATAATAATTATATCTCTGTAAATCTCATGCCATTACAAAAATATGTAAGTGTAAACATAATAATAAAGCTTAAAGAAGACATAATAATAAATTTCTACAAAATAATATAGTGGGCTACTATAAAATAAAGTGATAAAAAATTAAAAACATTACCCATACATTGTATCAAATCTATCGGTGACGGAACAGCGGGTGGTCCTAGTCAGTTTAAAAATGGAATAACACAATTTTAAAATGAACTAATTTTAGAAAATACCAAAACTAGGCCACACCTGCCGTTACAACGCAACGTCACCATTTGAGACTATCTACCCCACATGAGTATTTATTTCGATTTCAATACCCATTTCCAAATATGGCCTTAAATCAGTCTCAATATTTGTCACACCAATGTAATCCGTATCATACCTTATTAAATTTTAAAGGCACTTTTTGGCCCAAAAAAGTTTTTACCGCATTGTGCGTTTGTTTAGTGTCATTCTATTTTATGCTGATAAACGCTTACAGTTCTGTTAAAATTGTGATGTAGACGTAATATATTTCATCGTGCAATCAGGTGCACCATAAATGGCATAACATGAAGAAATGCAAGTCTTAACATCCGAACAATCAGTAAAACCATTCATGTTAATATTAAATGTGTTACTGGTTCTGTTAAACGGGTTCGCAACAACCAGCACGATATGATAATAACTCTGGATATAACTAGTTAGTCACACGTACGTAAGCACCATTTAATTAAGTTCAGGCATACAAGCACAATTTAATTCTTCTATACTAGAAGTAATACATGGAATAAACATGTTTTATTTACATATTTATAGATATAAATTAGTCTTTCTTAGTTTTGCTAGGTTGGAAACACTTGGACTTATCTGAAAAATAAACCGTTCGATTACTTAAAAATATCTATAAACCGATTTTATATGTATTGATGTACTTATCTAGTTATCAGTGGACCAGTCATGAAAGGCAATGGCAAAAAAATCAATGTCTTTTAGCACTAGTCAAGTGTTCTAAATTCAAGTTTATTTGGAAGTTAATTTACGCTCAAGTTGATCAGCGATGGCTAGCAGGAAGTCTTCAGTGTGTAAGTACATGCCCTCTTTGGTGTCCTTCAGTCCGTGGATGCAGATCACCAAGTCCTTAGTCATTTTGCCGCCGTCGATGGTTTCGACACACGCCTGCAAAAATAGAATATTGTAAAGTCATCTACTTTATTCCTTCTTATTTTCTGCCAACGAAACAGACACTTCAATTATATTTTTTTGTATAGATTAAAATGTGACGACCCTATGTCATTTGAGAATGTCATAGATCCACCAATAAAGGCGACGAACCAATAGACTTATTAGATAATAATTCTCAAGTATTGGATTTTTTTAAATGTCATATCATACATTGTAATGCTACCAAACTGTTCGGAGTCGAGTTAAGATAGCCTTGAAAACTTTTGGAAAAATTATAAGCCGAAAACCCGTATTGTACGATTCTGCGATGTTTTTCTTTAGTTATGACAACTTTTTAGTCCTATAACATCACCAGAAGCATTAAGTTCACTAAATAACTGACGTTTTAGTACAGTGAAATACCTACTTGTAGAACTACAGTGCAAGAGATCCGTACTTGGTTAAGTACAGAATATTTCAAGGAGTATTGACTTATTGAGTTATTCGATAAAATAAAACCGCAGGTGGCGTTCACAAGTCAGTGTCAACGACCCTGTTTTAAACAAGATCTTGTTATGCCACTTTTACGGACGCGACTGAACAAGTCTCATTTAATTGAGGTTCTTAAGTTTTTCGAAACTCGTTCAACGTTCGATATTTGCAAAACACAATAATAATAACTTCCTTTTTTTTTTAATATCAATCAACTTCCGGCTTATCTAAATTAGATTTTCCCCGCCTTAATGATTGCCTTCCGTGATAGTATAAGTTCATTTATCATGTGCAAAATTGCAAATGTTTGATAAACAGAACGGCGGAGTGGAGTGGACTTGTTTACTACATTGTTGCTGATAAGAAAGGTTTTTTTTTGTTATTAGATAGATACCTAGTATGATTTAAAAAATCTTATCTTCAAAAGTATATTTATTCGATTTTCCTGTAGCAATATTTGCTGAAGACAACAAACACACATTCATACTTAATATTATATTCAAGGACAAACGAAATTACATAATAGAGACATGACAAATATATTAAATGTTTTCCTTGACTCCCCACGACAAGATTTTGATCCCTGAGTACATCCACGTCCACAGAAATGGCATAATATTTAGTTAGGGCTTATGACTTGCTACTGTTTATGTCAGTACCTATCTCTGAATCTGAAGTGTTTCCAAAACCTGCCAAGTGCGAGGGGACAATAATGCACATGCACACTTTAACTTATGTATTCGGGAATAAATTCTCTAAACAATGGTAAAAACCTCATCAAAATCTGTTGCACAAACACGAAAAGCGACTTTAACTTATATGTACATAGATTCATATTACTAATAAGATAACTTACATCTTCAAGCGCGAGTGCGAACCGCGCAAGATCGGGCGTGTCATCCAGCTTGGCACGATGCAGTAGGCCTCTAGTCCAAGCGTAGATGGAGGCCACCGGGTTGGTGGAGGTCGGCTTGCCCTGCTGGTGCATGCGGTAGTGACGTGTCACCGTGCCGTGCGCCGCCTCGGACTCCACCGTGCGCCCGTCGGGGCACATGAGTACTGACGTCATCATGCCCAGGGAGCCGTAACCCTGGATGGAATAATGTTACTTGTAAAGTAACCTAGTGAACTCGAGGAATATTTGTCGTTGACTTAGGCGAAAGCGCCAGGGTAGCCCGCAAAATTGAACCGCGAATTGCAAAAAACTTAAGATAATTTGAATTTTGCGGGCTATCTTAGCGTATCCCCCTTAAATAGCGCTGAGATAGCAAGCTCTATATTCATTTGCACAGGATGATACATTAAGATAAATTGCTCTACTTTTTATCTCACACGAGAGATGTAAGTATGTCTGGATTTAAAAAAGAATGTACAGCTTGTTTATTCAGGCGAGTGTAGTTAGTTATAATTACCAACATCAATTATACTCCTTTCATTATAACATTAGACAAATAACGTTATAACGCCATTGTAATTTCCATAGCGTATAATAAGCTCCGTTATTTCACGATAAATACAAAGCAATGTATTTTATATACCATTTAAATATATAGGGTGACTAAATTTGAACACTAAAATGCATTCATCTCAAAAATACAACACAATAACTGTCATTATTGGGCCGTTATTTGTCTAATGCTATGATAAATGGAGTATAGTTCATGTAAAACACGTAAAACTGCTTTAAAAGTTTTCGTAGCAAGCCATAATAATATTGATCACATAATAGTGCGGAAACCTGTTTTAAGTATTTACCATAATACGAGACGGCTATCGATCTAAATAAAGCCTCGAAAATACCACAGATATTATAATAACAATACGAATGAAGTTGTCTAACAGAATTACCCCTCTACGGGTATTATCGCTTATCGCTCTTTTTTTTGGTAACGTAGATAATTGAGTCTAGTTTGTATACGTGCTCGAAAGCATTGCAAATGTACAGTCAAGAGTCCAAAATATCAGCCGAAAGGAACCGAAAACCGAGCCGAAAACAAAATGAACTGAAAAAAAATACGCACACGGTAATTAATGCGGTAGTGGGGCGCATCATCAGAGAGGACAAGATATACTGTAAATTCTAGGTACGTTTATCGGCTAAACGGGTCAACAACTCAACAAGAGTTATTAAAGTAATTGACACATACTATATGTGGCGCACAGAGATAACAACAACAATAAAAGTTTACTATTGTTCTTTTGATAACACTTCTTTTTATCAAAACGCCGTATTGTAACCCGTTCTGGTTAAAAACTTGATATTGCTTGTTGTAATTAAAACAAAGTGTGCCTGCCTAGCCTTTTCCCAATTATGTTGGATCGGCTTCCAGTCTAACCAGTATTTTACAGGGAATGACTGCCTATCTGACCTGCACAACCCAGTTACTGGGTAACACGATACCACAAAAAAAAAGTGGTGGAGTGTGGTAATTAAAATAAAGGATATTATTTATATTACGTTTCGTCTTCCTTACTTGCGTAGTGTTTTTAATCTTGTGCTTATTAGCATAGACCATCTTTGGGGCAAAGGCCTACGTCCTTTCGTCCCTAAAGGGCCAGAATAGAAAGGGCTAAATTGACTACAAACCTGAGCGACTACGTCAGACTGCACATCGCCGTCGTAGTTCTTGCAGGCCCACACGAACCCCCCCGAGCTCTTCATCGCCTGCGCCACCATATCGTCGATCAACCGGTGCTCATACCATATCTTCGCGTCTTCGAACTGCTTCTTGTAATCACTAGTAATCAACGATAAAAGACTTATTGCAACGGATTCATCAAGCAAAGATTAAATCGCTGGTTTGATAACATAGTCCCAAACGGTTATTTATCTTTAAATCAGTGGCCAAAAATTACGTAAGTAATTGTTTTTTAATACCTTTGGTAAACCTCTTCGAAAATGTCCTTGAAACGGCCGTCGTACTTCTTAAGGATAGTATTCTTAGTAGATAAATATAAAGGCCATTTCTTCTGCAACGCCACCTGATCAAAGACAAACACATTTTATGACGTGAATGCATATAAACGAGTGCAAATAGTGTTGTATAGATATTCTTAACAAGTTTGTATTCGATTCGATATGTATTAAGATTCATTGAAGCAAGGTCGAGGGGACTGAACAATTACACTGACTGATAGTTTGCCTACCTACGTCATACTGATATTTTATTTTTCTTGACTTATTGCTTGTTAAATAAACAAGTTGGAAAACAAAACGAATGAATAACCTTTCAATATTGTAAACTATTTTAACTTGATAAAGCATTCTTTAAATCCGGGTTAATGAGTTCAAATTCAAAAGATCATAATTATCTACATCCTTAACGATAGACAATGCGTATATTTTCAAACCTGGAAACTAGAATGAGCGAAGGCACGGATGGACTCGTCGGTGTTGTACATTGCCATGGCAACACCCGGCCCCTTGAAGTCATACAGCTGCCGCCTATCTACTGTTCCATCTGCTGCTGTGTAGACTAACTCCACCTTACAAATAAAACACAAGAAAATTACAAAAAATTAAAAGCAATAACACGTTAAAAATAAAAGCGTTTAAAATCAAACTATTTACTCTAATTTATTATTCTGTGCTATAAATCGAATTGAAAATGATATTTTTACCTTTCCAGGTTGCGATATGACTAAATCCTGCGCCTTATACTGGTCGCCGTGTGCGTGACGGCCAATGACCATGGCCTTAGTCCAGCCCGGCACGACTCTTGGGATGCTCTTGCAAAGGATAGGCTCACGGAACACTGTGCCGCCCAGAATGTTACGAATCGTCCCGTTCGGACTCAGCCACATCTTTTTTAACTTGAACTCTAAAATACAAACAAAAAATCTTACATTTCTAATTCTTCCATTAAGATTCAGTGTGTGTACACTGTACAGTCAAGAGCAAAAATATGTATACACTTAGCAAATTCAATAACCATTTTTTCGTGGAATAACGATTGCAACTTTGAGAAGATACCTATTTCATAATAATATGAGTTTCAAAATACTATGTTCTATAAAACATAAAATTACAATCAATACAGTAGGGGAAAATCACTTTTAAAAGTTGCTCAGTGAATACATTTTGGTGCTCCTGACTGTACTAACTCAAATACGGATTGGTATTTTATTTAGTATACAATTCACATCCCATAAAAGAGATGAACTAAGGGTTATTGACACTGGTCTATCAGTAGGCATAATAATAACTAAAGTGAGTTCATCTATCTTTGTATTTCCTATGTTACACTTATAAGATGATACTGCATGCGGGACTCGAACCTTCGACCCACAGCCAGAGGGCAGATGTTCCGACGATGTACACGTGCCAATTGATATCTATATTAATAATATCTATACTAATCTATACTAATATTATAAAGCTGAAGAGTTTGTTTGTTTGTTTGTTTGAAGCGCGCTAATCTCTGGAAATACCCTGATACAAAAAAAAAATGTTTGCATTTAATAGCCCAATTCTTGAGGAAGGTTATAGGCTAACATCACGCTATGATCCTTAGGAGCCGAGCAAAAAGAAAAAAAGTCAGAAAGGCCGCTAAGGGACAACGAAGTAATATCGGTCGCGATGGGATGCGACGAGGTGGGCACGCGGACGAAGTCGGGGGCAGAAGCTAGTTATACAATGTAATAAAAAATGATAAGTGATGATAGCATTGAAAATATTGTTAGACATAATAATTTGTTTACCTATAATATTTTAACGATTTTTTCGGACTACATACCTGTCACGTACAGGCTTAACTTATCATAATTTGTGTGATAGCTTTAAAATAATACCCAACCCGTAATTATAAATAGACTGTAAATTTAGTAAGTACCTATAGAAAATTATTATAATCATTATATCAGTCTACACTCCTACAGCGATGCCATTCTGCAATCCTGCTAGAATATCCTAGAACAAAGTAAATTCTAGAGGCGTATACCTTCAACTCTCTGTTCATCAGGAGTAATGGTGGCGCATTTGATTCCCACATTGTGCTTGAGGATGGCGTGTGCCGCGTCAATAGTGACCTGGTCATCGGTGGCGTCGCGGTGAGGCAACCCCAGGTCGTAGTACAAGCAATCCAACTGCAGAATTAATTCATAAGTTTTTATGCTAGAATGAATAGGGTGTATAGTCTCCACGAGAGGCGATACCTAAATGTAGGTACGACGATGGACAGTCAGCCCTACTACCACCATTTTGAATGGAAAAGGGGCGCTACACATGTTATGGCACACACAGGCTTGGCGGCAAAATAGAATATTTAATATAGTCCTTAGCCATCGGTATTGTGTAGGTGCTGTAATATAATGCTGTTACAAATAAAATACATTCAACTGGATTCCATGTACTTTTACAGGTCATTATACTATATTCTGTATTGTCCTAATAAATGTAATCAAATGGCAGCCCTCTTCTAAATCAACTATCTGACCTGCTTATATCAGATCTGAGCATCTGCTATGCATCATGAAGGAAGGTCATCATTATCTTGACTTATACATGCATCAAAGTAATTATTGATATTTACAAAATGCACATTTAAATATTTTCTAACATAAATAAGGTAAACTAGCGAAATTTTGTGCACGCAAGAGATAAAGTCAGTGTGTGATAAGTGTTACAAACGATAATTGGAGTAGTAAATGGTAACATTGGCACAATAAAACTGTGATAAGAAACATAAGCAGTTCTAAAACATGATAACTTGCATTGAATTGTCACACTATTGTATAGCACCTAGTACAGTTCGATTCAAACTTAATGGCGGCTCGGAAGTTAGCTTTTCTCTGCGCAGTACCCCACCCCTCACACCCGCTGACACACGAAATTGTTACTGCGCAGCGACTCACCTCGTGTTCCGAGCCGCCATTAAGTTTGAATCGAACTGTACCTTTCGTCACACAAAATTTTATAAAAGAAAAGCATATTATACAATATAATTATTGTAGCTACAGAATCTAAATAAAATAACCCGCAAGCTTTCTGGAGGATCTGTTAGGGAATTTTAACTCTAATACTGGGTGAATTAGAGTTACAATCCCTCACTCACCCATGGCAAAATTAAACACCATGTGATGAAGGCAAGCAGTTTAATAATTTTACTTTTTATCATCACCCATATGTTCTACAACTTGGGACAAATCATAAATTAGCATAAAGCTTGATTGTATGAATTCTGCCATTCCTCAACCTCTCTGAAATATACCTTATTATAAATTACCACTTCTGCAAATAAATTTCTTAGAGATGGACTTTTACATAAAAAGGAGGCCTTTGCCAAAGGGCACACAGAGACCCAGAACTGAGATAAAATGCTATGTTATACAACTGTAACTCTGAATAAATAAAATATTTATATTTACTGACTTACCTTAACATACGGGAATATGAGCTTCTCTTTAATCATGGACCAAATGATGCGGGTCATCTCGTCACCATCCATTTCAACAATAGGGTTCTTAGCAACAACTCTATTGGCCGTTCCATCTAAAAGAACAAGCATTTTAAGATAGCATCTTGATCTTGATGATAATATTCTGCTTTAGATTTGTAAAGAAAGTTAAAAATATTTTTCTAAACCTGTACATAATTAAACTTCAATTCTTAAAGATATTGAATGGTATATTGTTGATTAGTAAGTTCATTGTTTCACTGCAGCAACATTCAACAATTTATTGAAGGTCAAAGAAAATGAAATAAGGGAAATAAACTAACCAGAAAAATATCATAAAACTAGAATACCAACAGCGATTTGTGTAAATAAAATATAAACTTGTTTATTGTGAGAAAGAAAGCTATATAATCAAAGATTGTAGTCTAAACATGTAAATTCACACATCCTAACACAGTTGCTAGGTCTGTGCAAAGTGCTAAATAATTAAAGCTATTGCCACTAATTAACTCGGCATGTAATCATTACTCCTGGTAACTAATACATTTCCACTTAGTTATTAGCAGGCGGATGGGAGCATGTAGGTACTCATCAACAAACAAATAAACATAAGAAAAAAACTAAATTCTTTGACCTGTACTTTGCATGGGCAAAGTTCTCATTCCAATATTATAAATTTACTGCAGTCAAATAATTAACGGCACAATTATCTACTGTATAGAAGAATTTTATTTGATTAAATAAGTTTCATCCATTTACAGTCAATTAAATACCACAGTTACCTAACCATAAAACTCTTTAGTCATGAATAAAACCACTACTTACAATTTCTCGACTTGACGGCGCTAAGTTCTGTAACATATTTCAATAAGTTTCTGCGGTTACCGGCCATTTTTCAAATTATATACGTGGCGCTTTTGCTTCAGTAATTTATCACAAAATCAAACGGCAGAATCTTTCAGCTGCCAAATCGGGTACCGGCCGGGCGTGTGCATGAATGAAATGAAATGACAAGACGAGACAGGCAAGAGCACACAATGCACACATACACATACACAACCAAACCAGTCAAACCAAACTTCAAAGTGTTGACACTAGTGATGTATAGTATTTTTTTTATCGATTTCGTGTCGATAATATAATTTCCGTTTTGAGTGACCGTTTTGTACTAGAAATGATTCTTTTGTTTTATGTCTAGTTAACATTTTTGACCTTCTGACTTGTACTTGCGGTAACTTATAGTCAGTACTCAGTAGGACAGAGATGATAAAATTATTACAAGACATTTAAACAAAACGAGTTGTTTACGTGTTGGTTAGGTCGGTAAGGTTTACACACAAATGCTTTTGCACTGGCGAAACATTCACAACAAAGCATGTTGAAATCTCTAGTTCCTGAGACAAAATCTACATACATTTTGATTTATTTAATCAGATTGACTGGATTGACTGGATTGTCTGGAAGTCTAAGAAACATTATAGGATGATTCCTTCTGTTTTGTGCCATCAGTGTCACAGAAAATCACTTTTGGCGTTATGGTCATAACGATGATGTATGACGAGTTTTACATGATGTATGCTAAAGGTAGGACGACGAAGAACACGCCAGTTAGGACAACCATTAGAAATAATATGGTTGATTTTATATCGACACTTTGATTGCTGAGAACGTCACTAGAAAAAAATTAGGACGCCACTCAGTGTTGTAATTTATATATTTTCTACTATATTGGAAAATTCGCTAAATGAATGCACAACTTTAATTAATTACACAACAAATGCACTTTCCATTATTCGCCGCGTCTCCTCTTGCCGTTTGTCGTGTAGATGGGATTTTTAAATTCCACCAATTATGAAATAATTGTAATGATTATTTTTTGTTTGGTAGGTCATACTTAATAAAGCTGGTCCCATATAAATGCACTACAAAGTGAAAAATAACTTTAATTTCGAAAGTCGGCAGCAAAAGACGAAAATTCAAAACCAAAGGCACCGACTTCCGAAATCAAAATTATTTGTCACGGTGTAGTATTTTTTTTTGGAACTCGGTTGTTTTTATTTTTGTGAAAAGTTTTTTTATAAACCTCACTAAATATGGAACGCACTGTAAGGACTTGGAATTAGAGATGGGTTGTAACAGGTGAAACACGATATCTGTGATCACTGTGACTGTGACAAAAAAATAACAGATCCAAATATTTGTTATTAAATAACAGCCTGTGATTTTTGTACGGACGATAAATACGTATCTCAATCGAACATCATCTTTATTTCTTTTGATTTAAAGTCAAAAATCGTATCTATCTGTTATAAAATAACAGCCTGTTATTTTTGTACGGATGATAAATATGTATTAACTCAATTGAATATCTTCTTTATTTCTTTTCGTTAAAGTCGAAAATCGTATCCGATGTTTTAACAGTAACAGTCTTGAGGATCTGTGATTTTAAGTAACAGATATTTTGTATCGTTAGGAGCAATGGGGTTAAAAACTGAAAGCTCATCATAGGTGGCAGGCCAATCGTACGTCTTCAAACCGCCATTGTTGTGTTTATGTTTACTTTTGTGTCGATCACAAATTATACGAAAACTAGATAACTATGTATGCGACTTGGAGTGTAGCAGTATTATTAGACGAAGTAAGGACAGGGGAAGCGTCTACCACTGGTAAAAAAGCAGCTTTAGTGGAAAAGTCATTAAATTATGAACGTTTTAATATTTATAGGTTATTTTGTGTTTGTTGACTTTTAAGTTCTTTTTCTGTTAAAGACTGGAAGCGTACGACAAAAATAACCTGATCAGGAGTTGAATACCAACTCGAGGATGATTCCCTGACTGAATAACTTCAGAGATGTTCATTCTAGCACTGCTTTATTACGATAATACAAAACACCCACACTTTTACTATAATTTACATTATAACACATCACAAGCACCTGTATGTAAAGAAAATAGACTTAGTTCTCTTGGGAGCATCACATAAACACGAATTTCTCCGATAAAAGTCTTCAGGTTTCAAAATAGTCGCGACGAAATATCGAGTTCCCAATTTTTTTTTCGGAGTGCTTTCTTCCACAGTTTTCGTATTTTAACATCTTTGGCAAATACATGGGGCCCCGTATTTTTCAGTTACACAGCTACGCAAAGGCATATTAAATAATTATGCGTAAAAGAAGTCGCTTGTTTACAAAAAATGTAAGGATATTGACAGCTAGCAGTCAAATTCTGACTTATGATAGTAGCGACATCTGAAGTGAGCAAGAGGCAGTTTTTAACCTCATTGCTATCTGCTATTTTTTAATATCTGTGATTTCTATCTGTGACGATAAATACGCCTCACTCCTACTTGGAATTTACAAAAAATATACAATCATGCACATGCAGTGTTTTACATTAAACAAAGTAATAGTAGAAATGGAAATAATTTACAAGCAACACTGGGAACGTCAAACGCGCGTCCTCTCGTCGGACAGAGTTGCACCCACACACACACACACAGGCACACTATATTCGTTTCGATTCGTCCGTGCGTCCGCCCGTCCTCGCTGATTGCTTGTTGCACGGACTGCCGCGCCGGTACCAAATTGTGGTTATTCTCGTTATCGAATCGAGTGAGTAAATTGCAAATGCCAACTCTTTCGCAGTACCGGGCACGCCGGGCTGCGGGTGTCGTGTCTGGGCATTGAACAAATTCCAAGCGAAATACAGAATAATTATTTTGGTGCCCCCATTTCAATTTTCGTCTGTGGTGCTTTTGGTTCCTGTCTAAATAAATCTACGAAAAGCTTAATTTCACTCATAGCAATTTTCAGCGAAGTTTGTGAAGAATATTGTCGAGAGGTCTACGGACTACGCTACGACCACAAGTTTGGAAGCCGGCTTGGACGCAGGTAGGTAATTGCACGCAGTCACTTTTTTATGTTTTGTTTATATGCAGGATGCAGGGTGATAAAACAAAAGATTTTTTCATTCATAACTTCGTAACGTTGAAACAAGTGAACAAAAAATAAATATATTTCGTTCCAGTAATGAGCCTGCTATTTATAGCTGTTATGAACTCGTTATATAGTTAGTAGAAATAAAATGTGTGACCTACATTATTATCTGCAAAGTAAAACTGCAGAATTTTATACTCTGATCAAATGAATTGGCTTTGTCCAATCTGATAACAAGGTGTTAATATATGTAGTAGGTACCTATATTTAAGTTATCACATACACGCGCGTTTCTTTATACTACACCCCTTATCTCTGGTTGCAAATTAACTAGCATTGTTTCAAAAGAAGCATTGTAATTAATTTTATAATAGCAAAATGCCTGGTTAATTTATGGTCAAAACATGTTAATTAATTCCTAATTATCTTAGAATATATAATACATTCATTATTTGATAAGAAGTTAAAAATTCACTTGTTTCCATTAATATTTTTAAAATTAAACTTATTTTGTAAAGTTACATTGAAATATGGTATTTTTAAACACCATGCCGGATCAGTGATATTGATACCTATTGTTTGTGTTTTGTATAATGTCTTCCAGAGTGAAGTCATACTGTTGTGAACTCATACAAAAATACTTACTCATATAATAATAATTAGCATTATTGTTTAAGGAAACAAACTGTCAATCTCAAACATAGCAGATGAAAATACCACTGGCTTATTACAGCTATTTACAGTGTGTCGATTTTTTTAGTCATGTGTTCAATCACCTCAAAGCACCAAAAAACATATTATTCAAACACAAGTCTGTAGTGTTGAATAGCTTGGATATTAGTAGAAGCAACTTTAACAAAGAAATGCCATTTACAACCAGTATTTATTACTGATATGTTGTAACAAATGTAACCAGCATTAAACAATTTTAAGTCTAATCAAGGGATTTCCAATGCCTCCAGATGAGAGTGCTCAACAGACAACACAAGCCATTGTATTACAGTAGCTCAATGAAATTAAATAGAAGATTGATCATATAAACTAATAAAAAAAGATGGGTCTTAATCCTATAATTAAGTTCATAAAAACAAAACAAAATAAAGCAGTTTTCTAATCTCCCATGAAAAATCAGCAAAGGCATTTGACCATGTTGATCACTTAAGTTTCCCATCCCTACAATTCAAGATATTATTATCAGGTTATTTCATACATGTTATGACAATACCCAAGAATTTTGCACTGAAATGTCTAATTAAACTATTACAAACATTAAAAAAATCGTAACAACTAAACTAGCATGCCACAAGGATGTATTCTAGGTCTTATGTTTTTATAATATAATTTTTTCAATACATCATTTTTACATAAACATATATAATCTACCAAGTTATCTTAATTTCATATTTGTTACAGTAATAAGCCAATATGTGTGGGTCAACAAGGTTATTGAATATCCGCAAGCCTCTGCAACGGTCATGGCACTTCCGGCTTTCGAGTTCATCTGCATCAGCACCCCCAACTCCAGGGGTGCCATACACTAAACTTAGTATTGGGATACCTAAAGAAATTTGGGATAATGAAAAAAGGTATTAAATACAAATATTAATAAAACAGTATCATCATCATAGCCAATTTTTTTTTTTTTTTGGATCAAGCTATTGTTGTTTGGTGTATTTTCAGAGTTGCTGTAGTACCAGCAGTAGTTAGCAAATTAGTAAAGAAGGGCTTCAGTGTCAATATCGAAGAAAATGCTGGGGCTTTAGCAAATTTTCCAAATAAGACTTATGAAGAGGCAGGTGCTAAAGTTACCAGTCTGAAGGACACATTCCAGTCTGGTAATTCATTGACTATCTAACTTTACTCTGTAATTTTAAACAAGTTGTTCTAATGTGTTTGTTCATTTCAGATATCATTTTAAAAGTCCGTCCACTAGTAGATAACGAAGTACCAAATGTCAGAGCAGAAGGAACCCTCATATCATTTCTGTATCCTGCCCAAAATCAGGATCTAATAAAGAAGCTTTCTGCAAAAAATGTGAATGCATTTGGTAAGAACTTCATTTTAAAATTATTATTTCAATCATTTTATTAGCATTTTTTTTTTTTTTTCCCTTCTTGTTATTAGCATTTTAGATGTGTCTTTATATAAGCAGAATAAACTCTCCTTTCTTTCATTTTTGACTTTTGTCATTTAGGTGTTTTAATTTTTTGTAGCAATGGACTGCGTTCCTCGTATAAGTCGCGCCCAAGCGTTTGATGCGCTCAGCTCTATGGCGAACGTGGCTGGATACCGGGCTGTGATCGAAGCGGCGGCACATTTCCCACGATTCTTTTCTGGTGAGACTTAAATAAAGTATTTTTTGTAGAGTATGTATGTCGATGGTGTTTATAACTTGAGTAACTTTTATGAACAGGAAATAGGAATGGGGGTACTCTTTCATAAAGATATCATCCTCTATATTCACAGCCAAGTCTCTCTCTTTAGGCTTTTGATGTATCTGATTGCTATTAATTAAAGAAAGTTCACTTTAATAGGGCTTCAGCCAAAATTTATTGATGCATGATTATATTTATAGTACAATCAGTAGCCGAAACCCGTTAAGTGCGAGTGGAATCTAACTTATTAGGGAAAACCCTCGTCACAAAATAATGTAAGTCAAATCACATGATTATTAAGACAGAAAGAAAGTACTTTTTATGAATATTTGATACCTTATATCATAGTTCAAATCGAAATGATACCCGATTATAGGTACCTACCTAATGTATATCGCACCACGATAATTCTTACCGCCTATCTAGTTTAGGTGAATAACCGTGTTATCCGATAGTCCGAACAGAAATGATGTAGGTATTACTATACACAAACTAGCTGCTGCCCGCTGTTTCGCCGCACGTGTGCATAATTCTTTTTCTAAAATATAAGTTAGTCCTTATAACATCAGCTACCTATCTGCCAGCCCCGTAAAAATCGGTCCAGCCGTTTCGGAGATTAGTAGGAACAAACACTATTTTTTTTATTTCTTTCAAATTGTTTAAGTAAAAAGCTGTTATTTTGACATTACAAACAGACACTTCAATTTTATTTATTTGTATACTTAGATATATCTGTTCCATATAGGTATACAGTAAACCGTTGTTAATTATTAGCACATCGACTTTTAGATAAAGTTCGGCGTCATCTCTGTCACCCATAACTTGTGTGAATGACAGTCGCGATTACGCGATCGTTAACAAGAACTACGTATAAACGCGACTTATGTTTAAGTATTTAAACGAGCGCTGCGATCGCGTACACGTAGCGACAGTCGCTTTCTATTGACCGAAACTCTCCGATGAGCAAAAGTGATTGGCAAAAAAAATAATATGGATGTGGGATTGTTAAAACAATGATGTAAATATGAGGTGGTGTGCAGGTCAGATGACGGCAGCGGGGCGGGTGCCACCGTGTCGTGTGCTGGTCGTGGGCGGAGGAGTTGCGGGGCTCGCGGCGGCTGCACAGGCGCGCTGCATGGGCGCCGCCGTGCGAGCCTTCGACACGCGCCCAGCCGTGCGCGAGCAGATCGAGAGTCTCGGCGCGCAGTTCATCACCATGGACATGAAGGTTAGAGACCACCTACCCATACTTAGGACCTGACTATACCGCGTCTCATTCGGCTTTTTTGCTAAACAAGATCAAGGCACCTGTCCCACCGTCACCAGCGTGGAAGCAACTAGCTATAAAGGATTTTCTCACTCAAGAAATGTACAGAAAATTGTAGTTCACGTGTAAGTAAAAGCGATTCGTATATTAATATGCAGTTCATCGCTGGCTGTTCACACCGCGGCGAGCCGGTGAGTACTCGTTTGTCGCAGCCACAACAGCTATCAAAGAGAGTACTCGCGAAACTCGCTTGGCAGGCAGAACGCTCGCTGAGAAACTCACGCTTTGTATATTTTCCTATACCAGCGAGTAATCGCTGGTCGCGGTCGCACACTCGCTGCTCGTTGCACGCCAACTCGTTTTTAGTTGCTAGTTCAACTCGATTCTCGTTAATCGCCGGCGGTGGGGCAGGTGCCTTCAACCATCGAGCCACTTTTCTTTATTCCGACAATGTTAAAGTTCTAAAAACAAAAACAGATTTTAAAGAAGAGTCTAAGTTGGCAATTAACTCAGTTGGAATAAGATTCAATATAAAAAAAAAACTGTATAAAAGTTTTAAGCCAAAGTTAGAACTCGTTTTATAATGAGACGGGTTATGTGTTCTGTTTGTTATAGGCAAGCAAGATAATACAGTAAAATTAAAGGTCTTGTTAAGGTACCATTTGGTATTCTGTGGTAGACAGACAATGGCACGGCACGTACCTTCAGTGTCTCTATTAAATCATGTTACAAATAATTGTCGCAATGACCCTATGGCATTTTCTTATCAACTATGTGCTGCAGTTAGTTACCAAACTTCCGATATGAAGTAACTTGTCGTTTGTACGACCAATAAATTACTATCGCTCTTACCGTTGAGCCAACCGATTGGAGAGGGGGTATTTATGTTGTGGTTGTAATTATTATATGCAGTCTTATAACACCTGAACAAACTTAATATCCTCATTGAATTATGAATCATAAGACTCTCTCGTTTATTACTGACTGTATTGCGTACAATGAGATCTTGCGGCGTGACCTATATCTGCAAATGAGAGGAATACAACGATACAACATATTCCTGTTACATTGTGCTAGTATGTAGTCATGACTGTGCGGTCATAGTATACGTATCACGTTTCTCATAATGACCGCAGGCTTATTGTACGCGATGTACGTGTATTGTGTTATCAGGGTACTTGTGCTTATGAAACTATTTGTTTACAGAGGTGGCTGTACCCTAATCCTAGTGGTTGGGGTGCAGCGTCCACCCTGCCCTTGGCTGCTATCGCCAACGGTAATTTCCAGATCAAATGACTCGTAGCTCTAGATACGTAGTCACGTAATATTTATTCACTTTATTTGTTAAGTTTGTTTTGTTCCGCTAAATATTATGTCAATTGCAACATTCAATGCACCAATCCTTGAGTAGTTATTGTTATCTCTACGTGATTTGCTACTTTAATTTTGTTTTTGTTTATTTTCGTTCATTAACTATAAGGCATGCTCATAGTGGTAATTGAATGTTTGCGCTACATATCTTATTTTACTCATGTGACAAAATGACACGAACTCTATAGCTAACATAATTTTATAAAAAAAATATCGAACTTAACATTTTATTTTCAAAAGATCAGTGTATAATGAATTTATTTTTACATACACACACAAGTGTCACTCCCCCAAATCGACCGGTTTAACGACTTATAAACATGTTTGTCATGTTTTTGAGAACCTTGAAAACATTTCATTTTGGTTTATTGCCGAAGATAGTATAAATACACTCTCAACTCAATACAACTACAAATTACCGACAATATGACGTGGTATGAACATTCTCTGACTGATTAAAGTAAATAGCAGCTGATAAAAGTTCATACAGTTTGTTATTTTATGATCTTTTACATAAGGCAAATTCAATAAGATATAAATAGATTTGTCTTCTTTAAACAAGGTCGTCAAATACACCAAAAAAATTCACACTTTACCAAACATTTATTCAAATTATACTCGACAAACATTGTTTTTCGCAAGTTGATTGACCGCTTTTTAATGTGTGTTTATTTGCGTCGTTTAGGAGGAAGGCGCTGGAGTAGGTGGATATGCGAAGGAGATGAGCCAAGAGTTCCTTGACGCTGAGAGGGCACTCCTGGGGAAAGAGGCCAGGACCTCTGACGTAGTTATCAGCACTGCGCTTATACCGGGAAAACCTGCACCAGTGCTTATTCTTGAGGTAAGAATAAACCTACTGTAGAGTCCGCTGACAGACATCGCACAGCATCTTAAAACTCATAATTGTTAGTTCAGTTTCGTACTAACTATGCTCTACATACAAAATCTTCCAAACGACTACTGAATAATAATATCTTTCTATAGGTATGATATTAATTTATTTGACAAAAGACCTTGACCCGCGTAGAGGTCCGAAATTATCCCACTGGAATGGTGGTACTAACGGGATAAAAAGTATCCTATGTCCTATTCCAGGTCATGGTTTACGCATATGCCAAATTTTATCCAAATCCGGTCAGCCGTTTTAGCGTGAAAGCGTAACAAACAAACAAACTCACTTTCGCATTTATAATATTAGTTAGGATGTTAGAACCCGTGAACTATCTTCTTCACAAAGAAGTTAAAACTCGCGTATTCCGGATACAATGAATTTGTTATCATAAGTTTACATTAATTTTAACAATGTTGTTTTAAATCGTCGATAACATTATAATTGTCATTCTGTTTTACGCGCTGCCAAACATTATGCGAAACATGAAAATGCTGTATAACTAACAATATGTTACAATACGTAGGAATTTGAGCGTAACTGCGTATGATAGGTAAATTACACCGATATGTTTGACCTCTTACTTTGGTGTAAAAGACCCATTTTATATGTTTAATGACATAAAAGATATTATGGTAATGATAGATCTTGTTTATATGCGTGTTATCAATATCATGTCTACTAAAATATGGGGCAGTAATGTAATATTGATATTAACGCATTAATGGGTAAATATTATGAAATCAATTACTCAAGGTCTACAATCTGCTTTCACTCTTCACTAAAAACGATCGCGTAAATTAATATAATCTTAGGACATCTAAGAGCTGACTTTGACGAGTTCTCGTCCCAATTTATAAGTATACAAACAATACATTGTAATATTTTATTGATAACCTGATGGGTGGACACGGATGCGCGATAAATATAAAAATAAACTGATCACTCTAGATAAAATTAAAATTGATTACACTTGATCGCTAAACCTGGCTAAATAGGACGAAGACTGAAACTATTATTTAGACTAATTGCAATCCTAACTAATATCATAAAGGCGAAAGTGAGTTTGTTTGTTTATTACGCTTTGACGCTAAAACGGCTGAACCGACTTGGATAAAATTTGGCACATGGGTATGTGTAGACCATGACCTAGGTTAGGCCATAGGGTACTTTAGGTATATCACGAACGAGACTTATGCGGGTGAAGCCGCGGGACATAGCTAGTCAATTATAATCTCGATTGCTGTAAAAGTGCCGAACTGAATATCACTATACCAAATTAAATTGTACCCAATGGGTACAATTTAATTTGGTATAGTGGTAAGTCTACCCAGTATAAATATACAGAGTTTTTGAAGATAATTAATTATTTATCATTGAACTAGGATGCGGTCCGCGACATGGCTCCCGGCAGCGTCATAGTAGATTTAGCAGCGGAGATGGGAGGCAACATACAAACAACAAAGAAAGGCGAGATCATTAAGGTGCACGGAGTGACGCACATCGGTCTGACTGACATGCCCAGTCGGATGCCTGCACACGCGTCTACGTTATATGCTAACAACATCTCAGGGTTCCTCTTTAGCCTAGGTAAGTAATGTTTCTACTGATTAGATAAATGTGTGTTTATATTAACTTTCCTTGAAGTTTTGGAGCTGTAAAAATATTTACAGAAAGTCGTAAATCGACTTGATGTGTTAAGACAGGAGAGAATTTTGAATGTTTTTTAATGAAAACAGCTTTCATATGCTTGTCAAACTCAAAGCATTTATTGCAATTAAACCAATTACAGGCACTTTTGAATTGTCAAGGAGTTGGTCAGTCAAAAAGATGAAGCTATCTATATGCCTTGCCCATTCTAAAGCGTTTGCAAAAGGTTCCTATGGAGAAGAACGGGCAGGAAACTCCATGGACACTCTATTGTTAGAAAGTATTGGGTACATAATTCATGTTGAAATCTTATCTCTTAAGGTACCAACGATCATTTCCACATCAACTTGGAAGACGAGGTGACCCGGGGGGCTATAGTCCTCAAGGCTGGAGAGCTTCTCTGGCCTGCCCCGCCTCCCCCAAGCATGGCGATCGTGCAAGCAGCCGCTACACCTACTGCAGTCGCTAAACCAGAACCGCCCAGTCCATTCAATGAGACCTTGAAGGATGCTTTCTTGTATTCTACAGGTAGGTCTCAAAAACAAATGAAATGCTGTCATGATCGATTTCTAATTTCAAGTAATAAAAAAATGAAGATCAATAATTGAAGAATTTGCTCTTCGTTCTAATTTTGTTTGTTACAGGAATGGCCAGTTTGATTGGTCTGGGAATGGCGGCACCTAATCCTGCTTTCACAACCATGACGACCACACTAGCGCTCTCAGGTAACTATAATACAGATGTTTAGTTTTATGTATCCTTAAAATTGTCTGATGAATGGTCTTAGAGCTTTTTAGGGATCTCAATATGTAGCCAGTCCTAACATATTCAAGGCTGTGGTATGCTCGTCGTTCGAACTGTGTAGTAATCGCCTTAAACATATTCGTAGAATAATGTATAGCTCGTCACAGTCTAGCTGACGGTCTAGTTGCAAAACTAAAGGCATTTTCTCGTAAAGATAAGGAACGCACTTCAGCTCGATGTCGATTTAAGGGTTACCAAGAATTATTTATTTATTAAGACACACACACACCAAACATACGCACACCACTCACACATATACACATAATTATGTATGCTTTAGGTCCACATACGTGTTAGTAGTGCTTAATAATCTCACGTCACACCATCAAGACATTTTGAATTTCGAACTTTATTCTGATAATAATAAAGTTCTCAATACAAAAAATCTCGTAATGTGGATCGAGATTGCATTCCCCACACCCCACAATGGTTTACTCGCTGGTTTCCTTCTCCCATCCCCTTCCCCCCTGGTTTCCCTCTTTTTCCTCAGTACAAAAATCTTTCTTTCACTTGTATAGGAGTGGTAGGCTACCACACAGTATGGGGCGTGGTGCCCGCGCTGCACTCGCCACTCATGTCGGTCACTAACGCCGTGTCGGGCATCACGGCCGTCGGCGGCCTGCTGCTCATGGGAGGCGGGTACCTGCCCGAGACACCAGTACAGGTAACATTTTTATTATTATGCACACTTACGGAATAAAAAATTATTTCGTTGAGCCTATTCTACACGCTGGCCCTAAAACCGCTTTCCTGTAGCTGCTACATTTAAGGTAGCGGCTATTGGAAAACTGACTTAGGAGACACCTATACACTTATAACTTTTGAAGTAAATGTTATTGCTAACTGCATACACAGATTTAATTAAAAAATTACAGTCAGCTAAGAAAACGAGCGATTCAAACGAATACTCCGTTTTTGAAGTGAAAAGGCGCGTTGAGCGATTTTTGGTAGGCGGTAATCGCGTAGTGCTGGGCTATAGAATATAAATGGCGCTAATACCAGTTTTAAGTTTTGTTTCTTTTTGTGGCGACACAGGGCAGCAGAATGATGATGATGATGAATATAATCAGTTTTCACTTCTGTCGGTAGTCCCCATGACTGCCAATTTTTTATTTTATTGTGCCAATTAATGCAGTTTCAAATAAGTTTTAAACGATTCTACTGGATCAACTGAGGTTAGAGTAGCCAGAGCCGGGAAACTATGACTGTCTACATAAGTTGACTGATTGATAAAAAACACCATAAAACCTTCGTTTCCATAGTGTATCCATAAAATACTCCCTCGCACAATGTAGTGCTCTTTGACTTTCTTTTAAAATGTGCACAACATCGTGAACAAACACAAAGACCATAGAAACTAACACAATTATCTCCTGTCAGTGGCTGGCCAGTACAGCGGCGCTTATATCATTCGTCAACGTGTTCGGCGGCTTCCTCGTCACGCAGCGCATGTTGGACATGTTCAAAAGGTACGCAAAACAACACACGATCACTTTCAATAATAATAATTATAGCGTGAAAATTAAGTGACTGAACTACACAAGTCGTTTTGTTCAATCCATACTAATATTATAAATTCGAAAATAACTCTGGCAGTCTGTCTGTCTGTCTGTATGTTACCTTTTCACGCCTAAACCACTGAACGGATTTCGATAAAATTTGGCAAGAAGATAGATTGCATCCCGGGGAAGGACTTTTATTTATTTATTTTATTTTATTTATTTAGGACAACCAACAAAGCTTACACCAAAAAAAAGACATGTTAAACTACCCATACTATTTTTACAAAATTACTTTTTTTTTTTTTTTTAATTTTTATTAATTATTATTTTACCGACATACCACGCGGGCGAAGTCGCTGGTGGAAGCTAGTAACATATAATTACGCTTGTATTCTCACGGGAGAAGGCGGAGGTTTTGCCAGTTATGTCCCATGTGTGGTTTTGAGAGTATTGGTGATGAAATAAGTTACACAAAGTAAAGTGTCTGGCTGGGTTCGAACCTATGACCGAACCTAACTCGTAAGTCGCCGCCGTTACCACTGGGCTACCACTGCTCTCTAGCCAATGGTGCAGTCAAAAGACAAGAAATATATATAAATGTTCAAGTAACTGTTTTTATTATAGGCCTACTGACCCGCCAGAATATGGGTACCTATACGCTATCCCTGCGGCAGCCCTCTTCGGTGGCTACATTACTACAGCTATGCAGGTAGTTAAAGCACCGTACGATTATGAACTCTATAGTTGGACTTAATATAATTTAGTAGCTCACCATTGTTGGTGTATGTATTCTATCCTTTAGCGTAATCTGAAAGCATCAATTCAATGGTCACTAAATTCGTATGTACGTACTAATGTTCCTATTGTCAGAAGTAACAAAAGGAAGCACGTAAAAATAAACACTTATATATTTTCTATAGGGTTACCCTGAAGTTCATCAGATGGCGTACCTCGCATCCTCATTGTGCTGCGTTGGGGCCCTTGCCGGTCTTAGCTCCCAAACCACCGCTCGCAAGGGAAATTACCTTGGAATGGTAAGAAATCTTCATAATAAATATTCTACAGTAATATAAATTGTGGAATTAAATGTTTCTCCTGCAACCGATGATTAGAAAAGGCATACATAACATTGCTATTGATCGTGTCCGCAGCTACAGACTCGGCCCAAGACCCGCTCATTGTAATCTTGATGACATTAGTCTTAATCTTTTGATCATTGTAAAGGCATTGAGACATTATAGAACCCACAGACTAAATTTCTGCATTATTTAACCAAAAATTTAACTTTAAACGCAAGTTACATATTCCAATTTTTATTTTAACGTAATTTTATTCAGTTTTTTTTGAAGATGCAGCAATTTTGTCTTGTTCAGCTATGGAACCGACGCATTAGTTTTGAAGTCTGACCTAACGCTCCGACCTCCAAAAGCACATAATTTTATTAAACGAGGCAACTTGGGTTCAGCTCGGCACTCTATTACTTTGATGACACTTTAGTAATATGAGGTTGCATAACACCCCAATACTAAGATAATAGTTTTTAATTGCATATATTTAGCTATGTTACCATTTGTCCTTTAGATTGGTGTATCGGGAGGCATCGCCGCAACTTTAGGAATGCTCACCCCAAGCCATCCAGTGTTGGCTCAAATGTTGGGAGTCGCTGGTATTGGCGGTCTCATTGGTAGTACTATTGCCAAGAAGATTGAAATCACCGACTTGCCTCAACTTGTGGCTGGTTTCCACAGGTAACGTAGCTTGTATTGTATTGTACTCGGTCGTAAATATGGCATATCGAGTATTAGAAAAAGTGTGGCTTTGTAGGGCGTCGTCTTTTTCATGATCGTATTGCAATTAACGGCCGGATACTATATGAAGTTGTGATTCTTGGAAAACTTGAAGAAAAGATTTCCATGACAATAAAGACATCTTCCCTTTCCAGTCTTGTGGGCATGGCGGCAGTACTGACTTGTCTGGCCACATACATGCATGACTTTCCCGCGATGGCGATGGACCCCACAGCCGCGACCCTGAAGACGTCTCTCTTCCTCGGCACATATATCGGTGGCATCACATTCACGTGAGTACTTCATTCGCCAGCATGACCATTCTACTGTCCTTATCCTAATTTAGCGCAGACAAAGCAGAAAAATGCAGTTTTTCATTGATACATCGATAATGAACTCAATCACCACTGAAATATAGTTCAAAACACCGACAACATTCCCTGTAGCTTGTGAAGGCAAAGAACATGCTGAGAATTTTGCCGCTCACGGTATGTCTTCTTCTATACTTCGGTATGAGGAGAGGAGTCACGTATTTTCATATATTGAATAAAAATAATCACATACTATTGCATTTAGGTAATTATAGATAAGCACACCCTAAAATGTATTTTTTTTAATCGAAATTAATCATAATTAATTGGTTATGGGTGCATGTTGTTAATGTATTGGTGCTGTCGCAGATAAGATACAAAAAAGATACTCGATATTTTACACGAGCTTCGCCCGGTGCAAAAACATTGACAACTGAATAAACAGAAATAAACTGCGTTCAAGTAATTAATAATGAACTGTGTTTATTTACAGACATTCAATGTTGTGTTAATGTTATGCTAAATGCGGATTGACCAAAAGTAATACCAACCTCGTCTGAAATCGCCAACCCGTCTTGAGCAAGCATGGTGATCAATACTCGTTCCTTCTCTGTATGAGAAGAGGCCATTGCCCTGCAGTGGGACAGTTATGAATGATTATTACCAACAGCACCCCTTAAGGCAATCCGCCTCTAGGTGATCTATGTGCAATAGGTAGGTTCAAATCGAAATTACTTATTTAAGGAGGCAGTGTTTAAGGGTTTCATTTCGGTGGGAAACTTACAAAGTATTTATCCCGCGTTTGCAATTTAGTTTTTAAGCCCTCGTACCCACGGGTGATTTTTTATCGCGCACTGGATTTTCAACTCTCGGTGTTGAGCCGAGCATTGAGGATCCAACAGAAGTACACCACAGTGCTTCAAAAAAACACACTGTTTGATGTTCGACTCTGGGCGTTAAGCAGTGCGTTGAAAAACCAGCGCGCGATAAAAAAATCGCCGAGGTAAAGAGGTCGCCCGTGGGTTCGAAGGCATGTAAATTAAAATGTGTTTTTGGAAAACTTATTCTACATCATTTTTCTAAATGCACGTTTAGTTTGCTTTACAACTTCAAACAGTTTTTCATAGTACTAGTAATTCTAAAATCAACTTAATTAACACTAGCGTAAAGTTTTTTGCGAAATAACATCAGTTGGAAACAAGGATTTCAAAAGGGAATATACCTACGTATTTATTACAGCGGCTCACTAGTAGCGTACGGCAAGCTGCAAGGCTCCCTGTCGTCCGCCCCGCTCCTGCTGCCGGGCCGCCACGCCATCAACGCCAGCCTGCTGGCCGGCTCGCTGGGCTGCGGCGGCGCGCTGCTCGCCTTCCCCGAGCTGCCCGGCCTGCCGCTACTGTCGGCGGCTGCCGTGCTCAGTGGCATACAGGGACTCACTCTTACTGCAGCCATTGGAGGTAGGTCAACTTTGTTCCTTTGGCAGTCGTTACGGGTAGTCAGAAACTCGATAGTTCGACAGTTGGAATATCTTTGGATACAGCACAGCCATTTTACTCGGAGACTACGCACTGTATCGAGAAAATTGTAATGAGCCTACGAAAATTAGGCTTAGCAGTCTCAGACATAACTTTGTTACGGCAGAAATAACTTTGTTAGATTTTTCTATAAATATTATGTAATACAAGTAATACAATCTTGTTTTCGTCAATATTCATTCCAAAAATGGAAACGGAACCCTTCACTGTGCGCTTTATAGCCTCATAGCACTTTATATCTTCTTCTATTCTTGACACAGTTGACCTCGGTACCTCAGCAAATATACGAATAATATTTAACCTTCCAAATGTATAATTATAGGTGCTGACATGCCAGTGGTGATCACGGTACTGAACAGTTACTCCGGATGGGCGCTGTGCGCTGAAGGGTTCATGTTGAACAACTCTCTGATGACCATCGTCGGCGCCCTCATCGGTAGCTCTGGTGCTATTCTCTCATACATTATGTGCAAGGTGAGTAAACTGACATTTTTAGATATTATATTACGCGAAACACCTGCACCGCAACTGAAATTGTAGTTTTATTACTATTGGAGTGTTATTTCTTGTATTCTTTTTGCAGAATCTGGTTATCTAACCCTGCGTCCTGTTAGAAAGAGATCGTCGCGTCCATAAGTAGCTTTTTGTTCGAAAAACCGGGAAGCGCCCTCTGTCGGCGTGACCCGCGTTCCGGTAAACCGGACAAAAAGTGATATATCAAAACGACGATCGTATTTGCGCGACGATTGCTTTCTATTAGGACGCGGGCTGACAGAGAATGTAGTCATCATTTTAAATATGAAAATTAACTGTTATTCATGGCTTTTAAGAATAAAATAAGGTGTAGAAATAATACACAATGTACAGTCACGGACTTTAATTGATGAGCCACCGGGCACTGTTCGTATTTTAGGCGTGTAATGCAAATCGGGTTTATTCGGTTCCCGACACCGAAAGTCATAATGTCTTCGTATTAGAAGAAGAAAATTATGTTTCATGTCTTTACCGGTTGGCTAACCTGAGAGCCGGAACTACAAACTTGACAGCAGAGTGACTACCAAAAGTCAACCAATTGCAGGTTTAGCAACAGTAACCTAGGAACGATTGTTTAAGCGTAGCGATAGTAACGTTAGTGTACGGAGAAATATTAATAGTCATTTTGACAACTTCGAATTTAACGTCTCTGACGTCGACATTTCAACTGTCACTGTCTTCAGTTATGTTTTCAGAATAATCGAGTTAATGAGCTCTGATTCAAAGGAGGTCCGTATCAAATAGATTGGATAAACTTAATGCAACATTTTATTTAATTTTATCATTGAGAACTTATTAGTCAACTTCTATGGATAAGACTATTTCAGATTATAAGTAATTTATTTGTCATCTTGTTTACAAGCGTGCGGTTTGAGTTCGTGTTTAATCGTGTAATCTCGTGAATGTATGAAACTGTAAAATTGAAAAGTTTGAAGGTGGCTCATCAATTAAAGTCCGTGACTGTACTTGCTTATTGCATTTCTTCGACACACAAAACCAATAAAACAACATTGCCCCATGTAGATGATTAAGTGTAAAGGAGATGTCCTTAAATGCGATGAATAATTCATGGTTTTCATCATTCATCTTAAGAGCGAAAGCTAGTGTACCATAGTTTGTGGTACCAAGTGTTTTTTTTTTTTTTTTCAATCTTAATTTTATTGCGTATTTTCAGGCCATGAACAGGTCCCTACCCAATGTGATCTTGGGAGGATACGGTGTAACCAGCAGTGGTTCAGCGCGTCCCGCTGGCGCGACCCACACTGAACTCAACGTGGACTCAGCTGCCGAGCTCATTCACCGCGCGTCTAACATTATCATCACACCTGGTAAGAATGGAGGCAAAAAGAGATGCTTCATCGGTACAAAAAAAATGCTCCATGAATTTAATTTACGTGATTTGTAATTAACGCCCATATTAGACAGTCTGCCGCATTATACAGTGTTGTTATGTAGAATGCGATCAGATTGGCAGTAGAGTCGTTTTTAGTGGAGCAGTTTACATGTATACGCGCTCGATTTGTTAACTACTCTGTGTATATGACAGATGTGTATGAGTCATCTATTTTGCAGGATACGGTCTCTGCGTAGCCAAAGCGCAATACCCTATTGCAGAGCTGGTAGATATTCTCAAAGGAATTGGAAAGAAAGTGCGCTTCGCCATTCACCCAGTAGCAGGTATATCGATAATCCTTATCTGTATGTCATTAAGAATCATATTAGAACATGGCAGTAACTTGTGGATTGCTAATAGGTCGTATGCCGGGACAGTTGAACGTGCTGCTCGCTGAGGCTGGCGTGCCCTATGATGATGTGTTCGAAATGGAGGAAATCAACGAGGAATTCGATGAGACTGATCTCGTATTAGTTATTGGTAAGTCTTATGCAAGGTCCAAATCAAATTGCTCAGTCAGTGTCTCTTACAAATTTAACTGATAATATTAATTTGTTTATTTAGGTGCCAACGACACAGTGAACAGCGCAGCTGAAACCGACCCCCAGTCACCCATTGCTGGCATGCCTGTACTTAAAGTTTGGAAGGCGAATCAGGTAATTTAATCATGTTCTATGGTTACTGCTGCCAACTTTAGGTTGACCCCTATGTCTAACATCAGTATCAAATCATTGTTTAACATTTGTGATGATAACAATTTCAGGTGGTTGTAATGAAGCGATCGATGGGCGTAGGATACGCCGCCGTAGACAACCCTATCTTCTATAATAACAACACAGCTATGTTACTCGGAGACGCCAAGAAGACTTGTGATGCGTTGCTTGATCGCATCAAACATCTCACCTCTTAAGTAAGATAGTACTTAATTTTATTTACCAAATAGTACTTACATCGCTGCTATTTGCGTATATTTAAGGATAAAAGAAAATGGTTATGGTCTTCCATAATTATTTTTAGTTCAATCAGATAATTATTAAGCTGAGTGCCAGTCTTATTTTACAAGACCAGTGGTACCTATTATTTTTCTTTTTAACGTGAATCTAAACCACGGAATAGTCAGTAAATGGAGTGCTTATACGTGCAGTTCTGAATTCATTTGCATTTACTGAGCGTGTAAGGCACCCGTCTGGGGGACTGCGTCACTGCTATATTTTAATTGACGTCTTACAGCGCATGAAACACTCTAAGAAGTCATTCAAGGCACATTATAACTTCATTTGCTCACTACTTCTCGATCGAAAGTATTTAGGAGATTCATATTTATTGATTGTCTATTATTTTGTAGTGGATCATCACAAACAGCATCACAAGATAAACTAGTGTGGTCTGTTTAAATAGTCAAGTCGCGTTGCAGCTGCGTTTTTCCAATACATGTATGTTCTAAAATATCCCGTGGATATTACCATCTTACGTATTTTGCCCGGTTCAGCTCTGTAGTACGTCATATGGCGATAATCGTCGTATGGTCAATATTTTTCTGTAAGTTATATTTGATAGGAAATATAGCTATTACAAGAAAACATGCATTTCCGAATTGCAATGTGCAAAACAATTTAAGATAATTTGAATTTTTGTGGACTACCTTCACTACTATGAAAGCATGTGTTTATGTGTTAAAACATGCTATTATTTTCTGTGCTCATTATTTAAGACTGTCAAATACCTATATCGTCATTTTTATTTTCGTAACAGGAAAATTTAATGTTGTGTTACCTTTCGGAATAAGGACTACAATAGTTCGTGTTGTAATATTAAGTTCAGATTTTACGTCTATCATGCATTGTTTATCCAAATTTCGTCTTACGTTATCCTGAAATGTGTCTAAAATCACCCATGTGTTCTTCTTTATTGAGTGTCATAATGTTATATTTGCTACTTTTGGGACTGAATAGTAATAATGATAATAAGGCAATGGGGGACGCTGTCGCCAAAATAATGATGCTTGTCGTAATGTAAGGAAACAAATGTGCCTTTAATTTTCTACAATTTGAGTATCTCTCAGCTAGTCTATAAGCTTCTATTGAAATTATTATATAAGATTTTAATTGATTTTTAAAACACTATGCATTTGATATTTATATGCATGTAAATATAGTTCATATTTGAATTTTACTATGTTGAAACATTTGAGATTTTTATATACCTCTGTATTTTATGTTTATTAATGTTTAACTTCATTTGTGGACGTCTGATTATCCCAAATAACAGGACTTTTACATGTTACAGTACCTGTAACCTCCTTTCACATTCCACCATTATGTAGACATCACGTAGGTGGACATAACAATACATTATTATGGAGGTCCTAGTATGAAACGACTTATAATAGTTTAAGTAATCATTATTGTAGATACAGTTTTGTCAAGACGACGATACACCAGATGACTACATAGTAAGTTGGTTGTATTTTCATGTCTTTGTATGTCAGCCCTATTTTAATGTTAAATGAAAAATATCATTCCAACAACATTATTACCTATAAAATATGTATGTTATTTCATATTTAAGTACTTAGTTGATGACGCTAGAACATTGAGTGTAAGCTCCATTTTTATCTAAATTATTATTGTGTCAGTTTAATGAAATGATGTTGATTATTGTCTTTTAATACCCATGGAATGTTTTTATACGTATGCATCTATTGTATCATTGAAAATAAAGAATGACTAAAAGAAATCGAATTAGGTACTTGTTTATTTTTTGTCTTCTACATCTCTTATTGCTGTTACTTTTTATGATCTGCCAGTCCAAAATCGAAGTCTTTGATTGCATTATGATATTGGCAACTAATATCTGTAAGCTGATATTTCAAGTTGTTCATTTTATGTAGAAATTCCATGTTGTTTTCGTTATAACTTGCTCCTGTAAATGATGTTATTTCGAGTTTATCAATCGCAATTAACACTTCTAGGCGTAGCTTGTCGCAGATGTCTTGATAGCTTGTGAACTCAGGGATATATTCATTTGATTTTAAACGTTCTTCAGCTTTTAAACTCAAAAATAACTCATCCAACTGATGGATGAACCCTTGAAAAGTGTTCAGCAATCTTTCATGTAATTTGGCAATCTTGTTCTCTGCAGTATTATTAACACAATTGGCAGATTTACGTCGTAACTTCGTACTATTTGAACTAAGACACGACTTCGGACTTCCTACTATTGAAGATCTAGACCTAGATTTTAAAAAAACTTTATTTTTTGTGTCTGACATTTTCAATTCAGATGCTTATTGTACGACTCTATAAGGGTTTAAAAAAAATAGTTACTTATTTTGATAAAATCTATAGGAATTTAATTAACAGATTAGATTTAGAAAAAAATACACCACACGTTTTAGAAATAAACCAAAAAATTTCGTTCTTCACTTAAAAACTACAGATTAGAGATGTAATGTCTACAAAAAAGGTATACTGTAAAGAGATGCTTTAACACTTCAAAATAAATATAACTTGCAAGCCCATGAATAAATATTATAGCATATATATAGCACATGAATAAATATTCATGTGCGTTGGCACCACTGAGATCTACTACATAACCACGACCTCAAATCTGGTGCCCTCTTATCTGAAACGAATCCGTTATGAGTTTATCATTTGGCACTTACTTAGGGACCACCTCAAGCCTTAAAGCCTAGACACAAGCCAGGCCACCGTGCCGTTTGACGGCAAGCACATTCTAGTATACTTAAAGAATACTTTATTATTTAGTATTATAGAATACTTTTATTTAAGGCGCCGGACATACACAAGAGGCGTGTGTATGTTCCGCGCTTCGGCGCTCCTATGCATTTTGTATGAAATATTAAAGGACCGTCGTACCGCCGACAACGACAAGCCCGCGCCACTCGCCACTTGTATAAGTTGTATTTGTGTATGTCCCGCGCCTTAGGTGGTATAGCTCTATATTGTATAATGCGTAGACAGAGTATTCTTGAGTATGCACCACAGCACCATAATATATTACTTTACTCTATGGTGTGCACTCACTCAAGCAGGCGCGTTACTTTCTGTAATTTATGTCATCACCACTGCTCTCAATACTGTGAATGAATACATCGCATCGTGATGAAGCTAGTCATAAAATAAAAAATCTTCCAACGACTGGACCCGCAGAAATGAAGCTTGTGACCCAGCAGTGGGAACATTGTAGGCTGGCTGACTATGCTTATGTTAGCTCGATTCACATAGCATTGTTAGGCAGTACTTAATAATTCCATGCTTGGGATCAACTATTTTTCCGTGTGGTAACCCTGCCTCGTGCGGTGTGAAACTCGATTTGTCAATTCTGCCACTGTCATGTCATTAGTGTCATTGCCAAGTCGGCATCTCGTCGCAACTGGCCAAATTGTCGCAAGGTCGAATTTGATTTGAAAATTATCACGAAAAGTTGCGATGCGGGCGGAGGCAAAGCACTTAAAACACACGCTACAGTACTTCTTGTAATATTTTCATTTATCCACGTGAAATCGAAAGCAACGATTTGCATTTTTAAACTAAATTAATCAAACATAACATTGCGGAGTACAATGCGCTAGTCTCGCCAGGAAATTTGCATTCGGTAATCGGTTTATTTTGTATTGTGTTTAGTTTATATTCGTTTTGCAACCATTGCACTCCAGTGTTCAGCATGGTACGTCTTTTAGCTATTATATTTTATTTTCTATATTTTTTTAGTTAGGAAAAGCTCATAAGTTCCGAGTCTATAAATAAATATGACGCGCTAACGTAACTATGAGCTTTTTCCGAAATTGTTTTTATTTTATTTTTGTAACTTATTTTGCTACCTAGTAGATAGATTCAAATTCCTTATTTTTTGAGCTTGTTCTCCCTGATCCTGTACTATTTATCCCAGTCTTACCCAGTTCTTGTGCCAAGTCCAATAAAATTATGCTTGCTCTATATTTTATCTTAAAGGACTTTTTATCATAAACATTATGTTATTATTAGGCAAGTGATGAGAAGAAAATGGTGTCTGCAAGTAGACCTGCTCTTCCCCCAAGCAGTGATGAAACTGGCAATGTGCTGGCTATGATATACAGATTCTTTAAGAAGGTATGTAATTAAAGTTAAAGTTCCTAAATAATTAAAATGGCTATTCATAATATTATATTATTTTAAGACAGATGACATCACCATTACATTCACATAATAAATGCATTGGCTCTGTGACTACATGGTCCAAACAAAATAGGATGTCTTGTTATGAGTCAGTGTGACCTTGAAGTGCTCTGCTTTGAATCATAAGCCGGCCATTCAACCTTCAAGTGTTAGTTCCTGTTGTTTATTTTTATTAGTTGGAAGTTTTTAGTAAGTAACTAGCTGCGCCCCGCGATTTCACTCGCGTAAGTCTCGATCCCGTGGGAATATCGGGATAAAAAGTATCCTATGTGTTAATCCAGGTTATAAACTATCTGTTTGCCAAATTTCATTCAAATCCATTCAGTAGTTTTTACGTGAAAGAGTAACAAACATCCATCCATCCATCTATCCAAACTTACAAATTTCGCGTTTATAATATTAGTTAGATTAGATAATGTGAAGCCTCTGTCCTGTGCAAATTGTGCCTTAGACTTCAACGAAATGAATCATTCAACAGTCTCTTGAATTATCATTGTTTGAATAATAATCTCCTCAGTTCATAAAGTAATGTAAATAAACTGTCCAGTGTAACATTTATGTAGTACTTATGACTTAGAAGCCTGTCATATTCTAAATTCTAACCCAAACAAACAATAGAAAAGTGTTGAGTATGAGGTAAGCGTTGCTTATCAGTAGGTAATTGGTAACACACCTCACACTTTAGTAAATGAGTACAAACACACACATTAGTATAATTTCCACATAACATGCTTGGTACACAGTGATGTCATGCTTTAATTATTTCCCGCAGGGCAGGATATTTTGTTGGTTAACAATTTATAGAATGAGGAAGAATGGTATCTAAATAAGCAGGTATTAGCTTAATATAACATTGAATAATGATAAAATTAAACAGAAAAAAAAAATCTTTCCTTTTTTTTAACTTCTAAAGTTATTTATTTTTAAAAGTCATCATTTGCAAACAATAAATCAATCAATAATTAAACAATTGTTTTAATATAATCGTATCATAAGTTATGTTCATCATATTACACATATTATTTCTATTTCGTGATAATAATATGAGACACTATAAAAAAGGAAATAAACCCCCAGTGTTACTCATCATCATCTGCCTAGCCTTTTCTTAACTACCATAATGTTGGGGTCAGCTTCCAGTTTAACCTGATGCAGCTGAATACCAGTATTTTACATGGAGCAACTGTCTATCTGACCTCTACAACCCAGTAACTGGGTAATACGATACCCCTTGGTAAGACAGGTTGTCAGACTTTCGGGCTTCTGACGACCTGTAACAACTGTCGAATATCCCAGAATGATAGCCGGCTTAACGTGCTTTCCTAGGCATGGAGTCACGGAGGGGTCTTGGTATGTAAAGATGGTCACCCATTCACGAACCAACCGCAGCAAGCGTAGCTTAACCTGTTCGATCGACCCGTGCAGCTGTTATTGCTTAGCATTACTATTGCCATTTATTTCTAAAAGCATAAACATAATCCAAAAATCCATTGTTAGTCAAATACATTTCCTGATAAGCAACAATAACCAATTAAAACAATATTGCACAATTGAATAATCTTATCACACAATTGTACTTAACTATGTAATAATATTTTTATTATCAATATAATACTACGGTTATTTAAGAAGACACGCCCTTACCAATAAAAAAAGCAAATAAAAAGAATATACTGTTCTATGATTGTTCAGTTGATGAATATATTCCATGCTTCATCAACCATTGCTGCAGGTGTCGGTGGTCGGTGCTGTGTACCTGGTAGGGTACATGCAATGGAGCGTGGCGTGGCTGATCGGGCCCGTTATTCTGTCGGTACTGCGCGATCAATGGCGTAAGGAGAACGAGTATCGACGCAACTTGGCCAAGGCCGCGGCCACTTCATCCGAGAAAGATGTTGTTTTGGCTAGGCTGGACGACTTGCCGGCGTGGGTAAGACATATGAACATGAACTCTACACCTGTTACTGTATTAATATCATCCCTATTCTTCTAATTTTCTTTTTCTCACATAACAGTATGAACTGAATGTATATGAACATAATTCATGCCTTATTAGCCACTCAGCAAGGTGGCATCCAGGCTGCGCTTGACTACATTCAAGTATCGTCACTTGCTATTTAAATGCGGGGTGCATCAGATATTATTAAACCAGAATTTATCAAATGCGTATCTGTAATTTGGATGTTATCCAAAAATAAATAAACTGACGGTGCGCGGTGGTTATTACTGCATACCTACATTTTAATCCATTAGTGGCTTAGTTCCGGTTGTATCACCCGCGGGAAGTGATGGAATGATGGATTTGCATGCAGCACAAAATTGCTTTTTCAAGCAAAATACCATTCAACATTATTTATATTATTCTTGACTTGCTGCAGTATTTTTCAGACCGACTCTTTGACAATTCAAAAGTGCCTGTAAATGGTTTAATTGAAATAAGTTTTGATTTGAGTTGAGTTGAGTTTTTTAGTCCCTATTGATTACGAACTAACTGAACCGCAAAATTTGGAACTATGAAGAAAAAAGAAAAACTGATTTTGCACAATATGAAAACAATTTCTCATTACTTGTATAGAGCCATTTCTGAAAATAACTCATCACGAATCTGTTGATAGGCGTGAAACGCAGACTGAACAACCCAGAAAAAACCCAAAGCGGCGGTTCAGCTATTTTACCATTCCAACTACACACGCCTGGCGTCTTACCTAATAGGTCAACGGCATCGTTTGAATCGATTGAGTGACCTCAACACTTTTTCTCTAAAAGTAAAACAGTAACGTTTTTTTTGTAGGTATTGGAAACTATAGCAATTAAATTACTTAGAAGCAATATTACTTAAACATTATAGTAATCATTTTACGAGTGCGTGTTAATCATTGCATTTTAAACCTTATGTCAATGACATAAAAGTTACGTGTTGCGCGCTCATGATTTGCAATGACATGTATTTATCACTATGTTGTTCACCTAATTTGTCATGAGCTGAAAGAAAACTGACGTTGGTGAACATTTCCAGGTATTCTTCCCAGACGTTGAGCGCGCAGAATGGCTGAATAGGGTATGTAATTTAGCATACTACTTAGCTACCTCCTACACTGAACCGAGCTAATACTCGTATATCTAGTTCCCCTCCCACGTTACTTAAAGTGTTCGCAGCGCGCCTTTGATTTTACTGGGAACACACATTAATTATGTGCTTGATTCCCGGTATTTTCTAGACTAAACTGTTCTGTTCCATTAATATAGAAATTAGAAGTAAATGTATACACCTACTCCTTACATTGATAATTATGAATTTAAGTTGATACATTGATTGTATAGTAGAAATGATTGGGGCCCTTCTCTGAAACAAACACATTCACGAACACTATAATACCTTGCTCGGCCGGGTCGGGCCAAGTGTTCTCGAGTTTTGCCATTAAGGAACTTTTCAATAACAACCTAAATCTGGCCATGTGCCAGGGGCAATTGGTTCATTCGCCCCTATTACATGGGTCGTTTAATGCGCTTCTTTTCGGGAAATACAGGCCTAATTTGATGTTACGATCGCAGATTCTCCTCCAAGTGTGGCCCAATGTGAACTACTTCGCTCGCAATCTTCTAAAGGAGTCCATTGAGCCAGCAGTCGCCGAGAGCTTGGCCAACTTCAAACTTACTGGCTTCAAGTTCGAACGCATGATTCTTGGCACTATTGTGAGTATTAGTTGCTGTCTATAGTTACTATCGCATGTCAAAATGCTGTTAAGCATACCTTATCTGTAAAACCCTTAGACCAAGGTAAAATCAATTCTTGAAGCATCAATCCAATAGAAAATGAAACGTTCTAGCAACTGCAAATAATCAAGAATTTTACGATAACATTTTCAAAGTAGAACCACTAGAAAACTTATATCTAATAGTGATAATTCAATTTTAAGTCATGGTCATAATAATTGACGTATGAAAGTAGGTTGTTTTAACTTTACTTAATAATGCTATTTGCTCTCCACGTTGTCACTGACGTCATCGGTGCTATAAAAGTTTTATAGTACCTGTATCGACGGTGTTAATTCTTACAGGCGCCACGGGTTGGTGGTGTGAAAGTTTACGACAAAAACCTGTCTAGGAATGAAATCATCATGGATGTCGACTTATTGTGAGTAACTCTATGAAACAATTACGATTATATTATGATATATTTACGATTGAAAGATTATATGGCTAACAGCAAGTGGGCGACTACTATGACGACGAGTAATAGATAAATATGGACGAGAAAGAGGACATGCTTCGCCGACCTCAAATAAATTGAGATAAATGCAAGAGAATTAACGAATACGATTCAGAATAAATTAGTCATTCATTTGCTTAAGATTTTCCGCAGGTACATAATCTAGTCCTCATAAGCATCAAGACAAACATTTGTATTTGTCATCGTAATTTACGATAACTATGTAACATTAGTATGTACCAACTAGTACGGTTTCAAACATGATTAAATTGGTTTCAGCTATGCTGGTGACTGTGATATCTCCTTCGTTCTGCAACGCATCCGTGGTGGCATTAAAGATCTTCAGGTAACAGTTAAACCAACAGACCAAGTAGATTAGTTTCAAGAAATGTAAGATGATATTGGTAATGTCACGTTAATGTTATAGATCCACGGTATGGTTCGCATCGTAATGAAGCCCCTCATCCCGAAGATGCCTTTAGTAGGAGGACTTCAGATATTCTTCCTGAACAATCCGTCTATCGACTTTAACTTAGTCGGCGTCGCTGATGTTCTAGATATGCCTGGATTCAGGTAAGATCTACTTTAAAATATAGGGTGTAAGGGTAAACACCGTTGTCACTCAAACCATGGGTAGTTGTTGACTTAAATATAAAAATAAATGACAGAGTAACAACAAAAAAAAACGTTATTTCATTAAAAGATTTAAAAAAGTTTATATCCGACATCGTGCTCGCTAGCGAAACAGCTGACTGACTGAGGGAGGGGTTGCGCTCGCGGCCGGTCACGTCACGTCTCTTGCCACCAACCCGTGTTGAGACGCAAGTTCGTTGCCCTATCGCCCTAGGGTGAAAGGGTGACATACTCTTGTGATAAATGCAGATTTTCATTAAAAAAAAAGAAGTTTTAATTTTCTATTGATTTTACGTTCTATAAATGAAATCAAACCATTGGTTTCAAGGATAACGGTGTTTACCCTAACATTCTGTAGATTAAATGCCTTTTCAAAAATAATGAATGCCTTTATAATAAATAACTGTCATTCCAGTGATATTCTTCGTCGCTGTATCGTCGAGCAAGTGGCAAAATTGATGGTGCTACCAAATAAGTTGCCTATTAAGTTGAGCGATGAAGTACCTACTGTTGATTTGAGAATGCCCGAACCTGAGGTAAGTACACCCTTTGTGGTGACCAAACTGCCCAGTATTGCCAATACTTGGATTTATAACAGTATTGACTGTAGAATCCTGCTTACAGGGTGTGCTACGTATTCATCTCGTTCAAGCTCAGAATCTCATGAAGAAAGATGTTTCAATGATTGGTGAGAAAATTTTAAATACTTAATAAATTTCGTTCAGAATCGAACATTAATGGAACCAAAGGAATTATCCAGTTTATAACAAACTAGCTGCGCCCCGCGGTTTCATCCGCATATGTCTCGATCCCGTTGGAATATCGAGATAAAAAGTATCCTATGCCCTAATCTAGGTCACGGTTTAACACATGGGTATAACATGAACTGGAATTGGACATGGGATACTTTTCATCCCGATATTCCCACGGGATCAAGACTTATGCGGGCGAAACCGCGGGGTGCAGCTAGTTTATAATATTAGTAAGGATATCCTATAACATTTAGCATAATTTGTTATAGTAATAATATTTGATATTCAGGTAAGGGTAAGTCAGATCCGTACGCGATCATAACGGTGGGCGCGCAGCAATGGAAGACGAAACACATCGACAATAACGTCAACCCACGCTGGGACTACTGGTGCGAGGTAAGCGGTCCAACCAACCATCGTTATCTTTTCCTATTAGTTCTACCATTTTATGCACATGGGATATTTTAATAAAAGAATAAAGTAGTGTTTATATTTAGATTTTTAACAGATTACAACAGTTCGCCTAGCGAGCACACAATTATTTTTTTTAATGTTGGTATATAACATTTACGATGTGCTTGCTTATTTTAATTAATCGGGCTTTGGATACATTTGGTAAGTGAGGTAATGTCTTGGCTCATTTCTGATTTATTCAAACCACATTGCGTATCACAAATCTTCACAGATCACGTGCATTTTATATTATGATCTAAATTTCTCTTCACGACGAGAACTGCAAGTTCAACGCTGTCTGGCATAATGAAGTGGCACAATATGGAAAAATGGATCTTCAATTTTGAGATCACAACAACAACAACAACAACTAGATTTTCTAATATAAAAAGGGAAGTCTTATATTGATTTTGGTTTCAAACGAAGCAATTCAATTTATTTCCTTTTATGGATGTAACGAAGTTCTAAAACTACAACATTTTATTTAAATGGGCAAACGAGGTTCACTAAATGCTGGGGCTACATTGTCGCGTTATCGCGAACTAATCTTCGTTCGCTCTCACTCGCACACCGCTCGAGCTCTCGCTGAGCAACAGAGAGCGCGCGAAGCATAGTTCGCCATAACGCGCCAATGTAGCCCCAGCATTATAATATTTTGCTATTTCAATTTAAAAAGCATAATCAGGAATGCGCATGAACGACGAAGCATTTTTATTTACTTTTTTATTGAAGATTGTTTACTGGCGGTGGCCTGTCCATGCAAGTTATGAAATTAAAAAATAAGTTAAAAGAAACAGTAAGCATTTTTCTAGCTACAGAATGTGAGTTCTTAAAAATAAAAGGATTTGGTAAAATTTCTCAACGATTGAGTGGAGAGAATATAAGTGGTTATTAGAGAACATATTTACTTTAATCTATTTGCATGAAAAAATGGTAACTTGGTTTCTTTTGATATGTAAAAACCAATGATATTAATCCAATAAGTGAAAGATTTGTTCTAGAAAACCTATTCAGGAAGGTCATAACAAGTTCCAGTTGTTTCAATTATTCTAAATTATTCTACAATAACAAAGTTTTATAATATTGGCTTAACAGTAATTAACAATGTAAAATATGCTTTTGACTAAGTATGTAATAATGCGGGCGTAATCCACACGCAGTAATTGGTCGCGAAATGTTTCCAATTAAGTAGTTATGAACAAAATTTTGTTTTCCTCACTTATGTTTGCGTCGGACTATGCGCGTGTGGCATACAGGCGCGTATAATGCAATCTCTGGGCCAAGCGTTGGAAATAGAAGTGTTGGACAAGGACGAAGGAAACAATGATGACAAGCTGGGCAAGTAAGTACGTGCACGAGGTGACGGGGCGTGCGGGGGGGGGGGGGGGGCAGGGCGCAAGGAACCGGGTATACGCTACGCTGATGGTTGCACTCGCTTCACGCATTGTAACTGTCCCGATAAGCTTTTAAACATCGGTCAACGCGACGCTTGTCTGATAGTTACAGTGGCATGAAGGTGATGGGTTCCACGTTCCACTGTAAACTTGATGACTTACTGCATAGAAATTAACAAGCACTTGTCGAGTGGTGTCGTCTCAAAGCAGCGTAAACTTGGTATTAGCAGTTTATGTTACCCTGAGCCCTAGTGCTCTTTGGAATGAGACCCTCGATAGAAAGTAATGAGAGACCTAGTCTAGACTAAGCTGAAATATCGTTAGATTCATGTTGAGTTATTTTTAATGCAAATAACGTATTTTGTATTCCTTGTAAATAGTACTATTCCAGATTCTCCCATTACAAATTATCTAATCTAGCTGCATGAGTAGTCCATAGTGCATTTAGAACATAGTATGTAGAAGGTGTTGGTGAATTTCCTAGAACAGTTATGTCTTGTATTATTAATTAATTATTGTATTATTCTGTTTTCTTCAAAATTTTCTAATATGCAGGCATGACGAACACAACATTAGAGGGGTCGTTAGAATTTTTAACGTAGCGACCTCATTACTGTTGTTAACACAAATCGATATACTTGCCAGATGGTCAACAGGGGTTTAGAAAATCAGGCCATAAAATGATTCCAAAATTGATTTCTAAAGACGAAAGATATGTGTTTAGGCAAAGTTTGGCATTAAACTAATATGTAGATATATTGTGATTTTGTCCCAAGGCGTTAATAAGCTCAAGGAAGAGTCAAGTGCTGCAGTTGGAGCTCTGGGACTGGGACCCTGGCATGGGCATTCAGAACGATGATTATCTTGGCAGGTCCGTCTCGCCGCTACTCGTGCATTGACACATTAGCGACATTTCATTGCCGTGTTTTTTTTATTTGTTTTTTTTTTAATCTTGACTCTTATTATCACCGTTACGTTGCCTTGCTCAACTTTTATTTACAAGTCATAAAATCATTCCGGTGATGCTAAGATTCATCTTGGTTTTAACTGTTTTTACTACTATGGTGTTCTATTTTATATCTACAGCTGTTGTGTGTGAGATTTATTTTTGCCTTAATAGGAATACCGATCAGATATGGGGACATACAATATGATATTTAATCGAAGCGGCAAGTTGACTATTGTTTACCGTTTAAAATATATACTTACTTTACAAATTATGAAAATACACATAAATTAATTTACAAATAACTTTAACACCTGCGCTTATTTTGACATAATTTAACATGTATCTATACACCCTGAAACCTATTAATTTACTCTGCAAAAATATGTACAGAAACATAAAACTAATTTCTAATCTCCCCACGATTAATGATAGCTTAATATGTATTTGTATATAACATGGTGGGTTGTAACAGTCAGTACTCCGCACCAGCGCGACGATATTGGTCATCAAGCTTTTCGACTGGGACCGCACAGGACGAGACGAAAAACTGGGCAGGTCGGTCGCTGCCACAACACAGAACAAGTGTATCTGACAATGTACATACATTCTCACAGTGAACTAACACACTTGCCACTGAAAGCGACCACGGACCATACTATTATGCACACGAGACTGAATTAAACGCTACTGTCCGAACATTGCGCTGTAACATCACATAACGCACTCATTAAACACTTAACTCCACATTGCACAACGCTGCGTCTGTTTATTGGGCCATAGTAACACATTACGACATTCACTCGGTAGTATTATTGCGTCTCAAATGGGAGGAATCATTCATTGCTATAAAACATTTTATGTGGCTATAATTTTAACGCTACACAATCACACAGTAATTTTGAAATAACACCAGAATAATTTTATTATTCCTCAGAGCTTTCCTTAATGTAAGGACTAATCCAGACTGTATGTCCACAATCCACTTTCTGTATTCCAATACTAACACAGAAGTACTGCTTGTGATCACTAAATGTTATGTTATGCACTGATTTTATCTATTTCTATTTCAAAACGGTGTATTCCCATATTTTTTTTATTAGTATTTGATTGGCCTCACCGGTGGCGACAATTTTGTTGTTTTATGATCTGGTGGGAACACACCTTCAAAATTAAAATTTCTTAATTGTTTCGTGCTAACTATGTTCTGGTAAAATCAGTATCTTGGGAGAATAAGGGACTACATTTACTCATAATTTCAGGTGTTCGCTCGATATCTCACAAGTTGTACGCTTCGGTCGTTTAGACACGGTAAGCAGTTCTCATACAATTCACTCTTCAGTTTATAGAGTGTGCGTGCGAAGTATATTAACGGCATTCAATTGTTTTAGTGGCAAACACTTCAGGAAGCTAAACATGGGAAAGTTGAGTTGCGTCTTTCATGGCACCGACTGTCTTCTGATGTGTCAGAGCTTAGCCGCGTAAGTATATTACTGAACTTCTGAGACCATACAACTTGTAGCCAACATTTTATTCTTTTTTTACTCTTTTTAACTATTATTTATTCCAGGCTCTGACGGAGACCCTGCTCATTAAGTCGGGAGAACTCAGCTCTGCTGTCTTGTCTGTTTACATCGACTCGTGCAAGAAGTTGCCAGTAAGCTATAATCTTAAATATTGCTAGATAATTGACAATTACAAGTTGTGACTAGGTATTACTATGAAATGTAATTAATTTCAACAGAACGCGCGCACTCATTCACGGCCTGACCCATACCTGACGGTAACGGTGGGCAGGAAGACAGAGAACAGCGCCGTACAGATGAGGACCGACGACCCAGTCTACGAGATCGGGTACTCTTTCCTGGTGCAGAACCCCGAGAGCGATAACTTGGAGATTAAGGTAAGAAGGAAAATTAACTTGAGTCTGGTCCTAAGATGGCCTGGACTATTCATGAGTATTAATGGCCATTAATACTCTTGAGTTCTGTAATAGATCGGTCGGTTGAGTGAGGAATGATATTAAAGTAGTTAGAGGTATAAGGAACAAAGTGTAAAGTTCACTCATCCCCCATAGAAAAGAGAGGATCCTCCGACCAGTGTCTGGTGGGCTACTGCCGGACGATAGTTGTCGGGTCGTTTACATACATGCTAGTCGCGCGGTAAATGCTGCTCGCGCAATGCACGATTTCGCGTGACGTCAGTATAATGCGTAATTCGCATGTGGAAATGTAGATGCCGCCACAATATTAAAACTTAAAATATTTGAAAGATGTTTCGCTTTTGAATAACTCCAATTCGCTTCGGCGGGCGGTGGTGTAGTTTGTGGATAAGGATGCTTTCAGGCATAGCGATTTAACCCGATTTATTTATACACTCGCAACTGGGTTAGCGCCAGCCTAAATGAGTGGAAAGACTCGTGTCCTAATGCTTAAATTATAATATCTGTATTTTAGGTCTTGGATTCAAAAACGGGTGGCCAGCTCGGCCAGCTGACGTATGGAATCTCGAATCTGTTGAAACAGAAGGACCTCAGTTTACTAACTCAGCCGCTTACGCTGCAGCGGTCCGGCCCAGAGTCGAAGATCATCGTGTCTTTACAACTGAAGGTTAGTATCGTACCTTCTACCACTCTAAATATTCTAGGACGATTATGATCTGATAACTAACAAACTACCACAACGATCAGCTAGTAGCGGGGTAATCTTAAGCGTAACACATATAAACTGACAATAGATTGCCAACTCATTGCGATCAATTGTCAGTTTATGTGTGATTTTTGTGTGTGTGTACGTGATTTTTTTTGCCGTTTTTATTGATAATGGTACGGAACCCTTCGTGCGGGAGGCCAACTCGGACTTGGCCGGTTTTTTTTTTACAAGTATATCGCATTATCAGTTATATTACATAGGCTCCTGGCAACTCAAAAATATTCACCATAAGGACTAACAAGGATGAACAAGGAATGTAATTTGCTTTTCGATAATCGACTGTCAACATTTCAAAATGTCGATATTTTTGCAAGAGACTTGGAAAATCTGGTGGAACTTCAATATTGCAAATGGTATCTATCAGTCTACTCAAAGACGAACCAATAAAATACTTCTGTAAAGCTGAACCTATTTATCCATGGCGGCTTCCCAAGCTCATATCTCTTGGCGAATCCACAGAAAGATAACAATTTCTTTTTCCCCATAGATTTTGAAGGAGGCAATTAAGGAAGAGGACTTTGAGGAAGAGCCAGTAGCCGAGCCGCCGAGGGAGCCCTCGCCCCCCGTCACCCCGGCGGCGCCGCCCTCTCCTCCTATCTCCGTGGATGATATCGATTCTCAAAAACCTGTTCCGCCACTAACTGACCCAGGTGATTCATTGAACTAGTAAAATGATGTCCTCAATCTTCTTACATATTAAACTTCTTACATATTAAAAATTAAAATAGCTTTTCGTGTCACTCCGTGTGCCCGAGTTGTTCTTCGAAACTATGCAGCGTATTTTGATGCGGTTTTCACCAACATTTAGAGAATTTATTCCGGAAGGCATGGGGTCTCAACTCGAACAAATTATAATTAGTCTTGAAAAAAAATCATAGATGGCAGCATAAGGAACAATTACGAAATTAACAATCACAAAAAAAAACGTTTACGGCAAATTTTGTCTGAGGTAATATTAGTAAAAATCAAAACATCTTTTTTTAATGCTGATTTATGTATTTACACTCATAAATCTCGTATTTTCAACAAAAAACTCAAATTAAGCCGTTTACTTCAATTCGAACCCTTAGAATGATAAAGTAGCCATCTGTTAATCATTTTTTTGAGAGCTCTTTGCAATAGATGGCGTTTTACTCAAGTGATGACAGGGTCACTTTAAACTTGCGTATCAAACAAATTTTTTTTTTAATCTAGTACTTTACGTAGAAATATAAGAATTGAACACCTAGGAAGAAAAAACGTAAAAAAGGAAGAAAAACATCTAGGAGTCTTGCGTAGTATCTAGGCAAGACTCCTAGATGGCGATTAGTGGCCTCTGGCAATTAGTGAGTCGCTGATGCTGCCATCTGTTAAATAAATGGAGGAAGAAAAATAGACAGCTCAATAGCCAGACTTAGGGTGGTGTCATTTCTTTGTATGGGATTGGGTATCTGTACGTAGTATTATAATATCTGTGCGGAAGGTTTATTATGTACATAATTAAATTAATATTAACTTTACATGTAATAAATAAATCGCGATGTTTTGACAAATCATATAACCGACCCTCCACTAATAATGAGGTCTTATGTATGATTTGTCGTATGCAACTAAACTAAGCAGCCTCTTTAGCAGCTTGCGGATTGGCTAATCAATAGCTAAAGCTAAAGGCAAGATTCATTGACCGCATTTTGCCTTTATTTTGCTAAGTAAAGTAAGCGTCGCATACGAATGTCAACATTATTTGTTTAGTGTTAAAGTTTATAATCAAATGAAACCGTTTATAAAATTCGCTTATTCAAATATGAACAATATACGAATAAGAATAAGGTTATATGCCTATGGAATGCTTCCGTCTTCGTCTTACTTAGTTAAGTCGAATCTTGCCTTAAGTCGAGAGAAGAATTATGAACTTGTAATTGCTATGTATTGCAGTCACTGTGCTTCCTGAACCTGTGCTGAGGAACATCGAGGATGCTCTCCTAGATGCTGGTTCACAAAAGTCGGTGCCTTTAGAACATATTGAAAAGGAAGTTGGTAAGTACTCAATCTCATTCTGCAAAGAAAAAGTCCTTCCGAATCTAAAGGTTCTCAAAGGATTTTTTTAAATCTCTATTGTATTTTTTTTTGCGTTCCCAGCCTTCTGTTACATTCACCCAATTGATTTTTTATGCACTAAAGATTTTTTTTTTTTTATAGACACGCCTCAAGAGTATTCTCCGCCAGCTGGTCGGGAATCACCTAAACTAGTACATAGGACCTCCTCGTTGACCACGTAAGTTGCAGATAACTTCTAAGTTAAAAACGAAAGGGCAAGCTTTAGGACAATATAATGTTCAGGAACTATCCTTAACATAATAAGAGGTTGTACATAGAGCGTGGTGCGCAATACACATGATCATCAGCCAATAGTAGTCTGCTGCCTCTCTTATCACAGGTAAACACGCGATTCTTGGCCACTTTCATTCGCTATCAGGTACCCTGTGTGGGTCGTCGTTCCACCTAGACTGAGAGCGTTCTCCTACCCCACGTTTTTATGGTTCTTTCGATGTTAATCAAAAATTATCACCTTCTTCTGCAGATCTGCCGGTGAAGCTGGACTCGGACGTATTCTACTGTCGCTTCGCTACAGTATGCAAAACCAAACACTTTTCATTGTTGTTCACAAAATCATGTAAGTCATCCGAGTACTTATGTAGTGCACATATTTATGTACTTCATTTGAATGGATCTTTGAACTATAACTCGATTTTTCTAGGCACATACCATTGAAGGACCCGGCCAACGTACCTGATCCATATGTGAAGTTATATTTGTTACCGGGCCGCTCCAAAGATTCCAAACGTAAAACTGCGGTAAGTTCTTTAAAACGCCTTTCAAAGTTTAAAACTTATGGAAACCACATGAGTGGGCTGTTTTCCTTGGAGCTGGCGTCCAATAGTAATTAATAAAGCGGTTGAGGCAAGCGCATATACTGCCGCATCGGGCGGCAGCGCATCGCATTCTAATACAAAAAAGCCCGGTGCGGGTCGCCGGTAGTATGCGATAGGCCATACAAAATGTACGAAAATGATATAAGAGAAAATTATTTTCGAGATGCGGTGCGGCCCATCAGTCTATAATACCTCAAATTGCTTAGCATGATACTCCATTATATCGAAAATACTGCAGCATTTAGAAATAAATATAATTATGGTAAAGTTGAGGATTAATTAAGTACTATGTTTCACATCACAATAACATGGTTCCATAAAATTTTCTCGGCAGAAAAAAATTACGAAGTTACCTCCAAACCGAACAATAAACCGCTGGTATTAATAAAATACTTCAAATTAGATCATGAAACTTTCCATAATAACTGAACTAAAAATAATATAAAGCAGATACTATGCATTTTTTTAATGCCGTTAATTTCATCGTAAAAAGAAATTACCTAAACTATCGGCGCCTTCGAGTATTCTTCCCGCCGCTCAGTCTCGCTCTTACTCAGCCCGCGAGCAGTAGTGTGCGAGCGAGATAGAGTGTATTAGAAATGAGGTATATTACGGATTCCGGGTGAGATGCATGTGTCGGTCGTATTTTGAAACTAAATTGTATTGCTTTTCAACACGTAATAACAAATTGTCTGCAGAGCCTTAGTGCGAGTTTCTTTTAACTATCCTCACTTTATGCATCGACCGCGTTCGGCGCTCCGATTGGCCCTTCTCCAGTAAAGGCCAGTGAAAGTCCAATCGGAGCGCCGAACGCGGTCGATGCGTAAAGTGAAAATAGTTAAAAGAAACTCGCACTAAGGCCTCTGTTTATAAAACTACTTAGCGACTCGCCCCTGCTTCGCAAGCCAATAATTTTACACTACACCCACAACCTGATTACATTACTTTTTATACTATCTTCTACTTGCCCCGATCTCATGTTAGTTGAGCCGTGCAATAATGTTATTCTATACCATACTCCATTTTGGACATTGATCGATAGTCAGAAATAAGTTTTAATGGTAATTTTCCGTCACAGGTCGTGAAGGACAGTTGCATGCCTGAATACGACGAGCAGTTTGAGTGGGTGATCCCGTTAACTGAGCTGCATTCCAGGCAGGTGGAGGTCACTGTGGCCACCCACAAGGGCTTCTTGGGCGGCAGCCCGGTTGTTGGACAGGTAAATGTTCTTCACTAAAGTATAGCAGTAAAAAAAAAAAGTTTTTTTTTTTTCTTATCTATCTAATCTAACTATCCTGTACTATCCCACTGCAGGGTAAACAGCCTCCCTCTCCCTTTTCCACACAATTCTGTCTTATCTATACATAATTAAAGGAGTCCGGGTTTGTGGCAATAGGCTCGCCCCCTATTACATGGAACTTAAAAATAACTGGCGAATGTGGGTGTACAATAGGTACTCTTCTGACTTATCCTTCGGGGATTACAGCCGTGATGTTATGTTATTTTGTATAATAGGTTAATAACTGAGTAGTCACTAGTCACTACTTTTCAATCATTTGTAAGAAACAATTATTTGGAACTTTTCATTTATATTTGTCTTTAGAATCTACTTTCGTTGCTGACTAAACAAGAAAGCTTTCTGTATCGAAATACTTGAATAAACATGTCGTTTATACATATTTTGTCATTTCAGGTGGTAGTTCATCTCAACCAATACGATTTCCGCGAAGCAAAAACTATGTGGTTTGATCTTCTGCCGGAGACATCGCCGAGAGATTAGACAGAACATAGTCACAAATATGTTCCTACAACATGAAAGTACTTATGAATCTTATTATATTTTGCGAATTGCAAAAGCCATAATTGCTGATCTGATCTGATTGCTAAATGTTCAAAGTGTATGCAGTCGCGTGTTATATTTACAGAAATGTTGTGCGACCGCCTTTTGGTAGTTATTTCCGTATTATATTATACAAAACGTCGTTGAATTCGTAATAAATATATGTATTTTTACACTTGTTTATATTGTTATAAATGCTTTCAGTGTTTATTTATATTTGACTTAAATAATTAATATCTTTAACATTGCTTATGAGTTTGTAAGTGTTGTAGCACTAAGTCCAAAGCAATTTATTAAGTTAAGCTTATGATTATGTATGACACAAAGCATTTACGTGCAGCCGCATATTCTATTTTGTGTGAATTATTGAAGCAGTTAATGTTTTTCTTATTTTTATATTGCATTTAAGTGTATTTTTTGCGTAATAAATATTTAAAAAAATATAATGATTATATTCTTTTAACTCCCATGTAATTTTTCTGAATAATCACGTTAAATTAAATGTCTCATAAGGATCTCAGAAGACTTATGCCCGGGACTCGTTTTCACTAACACTAGGCAATTAGTAATAGTACGCTATATAAATATATAGGTTTATATTATCTGTGGTAATAGGTACTTACTTACGATGCACTAGCGATCCTAGGCAGAGCTCGATAAAAATAAGCAGACGATTTGGCTATAAGTACAATAAAAGTATGATCCGAGTTTCAAACCATCGCCGCGTCGCCGCTTCGGAGTCCGCTGATGGAAATGCTGAAATCCCCGTCCAGATTTAGTGTAACATATTGGTCACTTTGTTGGCTTGGGAGTTGAAAGCTTAGCAAACTATCTTACATTAGAAAAAGGGTTTGAATGAAAAATATTTAATACATTAATTCACACTCAGATGCAATTGAATGCAGTCACTAGTAAATACAATTTCACAGTCTTCCTCAAAGTTCTGAGCCTTATGGTAAAGCACATGGTGTTCACACTTCACTTAAATATTAGATCTTATCAGCGTTCCATAGGAGTGGGTGTAATTTTTTGTGCAATTATCTTTCCATAACCACCTCGACCCCCATCATAGTCAGTTCTGTATTCGTCTCGAACCTGTGAAATGGAAATATTCAAATTTAGTCAAATTCTTAAAATATATGGTATGACGAAGGCAGCGTCCTAACCAAAAGCGATCGTCGCGCGAATACGCGATCGTTGCGTTCATTATGTCGCTTTTTCTTCGGAAAACCGGAAGGGCTCGGCGACATGACGCCGTCACTGCGCCACCACCGCGCCGCCGCCGCGCCTCTAAGCTGAGTACAATCACGAGCACCAATATGTATACACTAACGAACATATTATTATGAAATAGGTATCATCTCAAAGTTGCAATCGTTATTCCACGAGAAAATCATTATTGAATTTTGCTGAGTGTATACATATTTTTACTCGTGACTGTACACGTCATCTCCGCCGCGCCGCCACCACACAGCTAGTATTGTATAAACTGTTTTTAGGGTTCCTTACCCAAAGGGTAAAACGGGACCCTATTACTAAAACTGCGCTGTCCGTCCGTCTGTCTGTCACCAAGCTGTATCTCATGAACCGTGATAGTTACACAGTTGAGCTTTTCACAGATGATGTACATTTCTGTTGACGCTATAACAACACAAACTAAAAAACAGAATAAAATAAATATTTAAGGGGGTTCCCATACAACAAACGTGATTTTTTTGCCGTTTTTATAGATAATGGTACGGAACTCTTCGTGCGCGAGTCCGACTCGCACTTGGCCGGTATCTTATTATTTTTATTCCTAAAAAGTTTTGGTCTGCGCGAAAATAAAAATATTCATGAAAAATAAATCTGTACCTGTCCACCAGTTTTGCCTCTACCATACTGTCTCCCTTCAATAAAACCTGCATCCCAATCACATCGGATGATTCGGTCATCGAGTCTTGTACCATTAATATATCTGTAACATTTAAATAGCCACAATGTAACAATAATATCCAAGTAACTCTTAGAATTAACTGTATAAAGAAATCCAGTGGTCTATATATAATAACACTACAAAGCAAGACTATTGTAAACAAAAACAATTTTGTGTGAGACATATCTAGGACAGAAATCTCATCCGTCGCAATGAATGTGGTGACTATGGTTCTATTTCATATGGGTTGGGATTGGGACACCCTTCATAAGTCATTCCGTAAAAAATTAGAACTAGAAGTAATATTTTAATTCAATTAACTGTAGAAAATTTTCAAAGTGGTTAATGTTATACTAACCTCATACAGTTTTCAGAATCTTCTCGTGTGTAATATTCAACGAAGCAAAACCCACACGGAGTCTTTTTATACTTATCTAAACCCATTATTACTCTTCTAATATCACCGCATCGTGAAAATAATTCATAAATTTGTTCTTCTGTTGTATAGAATGACAGGTTTCCAATATAAAGTGTTGATGACGCTTTCAATAACTTTTCTTGCTCATTGCGGGAACCCTGACGAAATAACATGATCACATTAAACCAGATGATACGAATGAGCAATTTAACTGAAATAATACCAAATTATCAAGAGCAGCATATTTTATAAAAATTAAGGCAACCTACCTTGAAGTGTTGATCACGATAGGAACTTATTTCGATTGAAGAATTCATAGCGTCGGAACTTCTTCTCATACCAATATAAGCGCGGCTTAAATAGACATCAAGTAAGTAAAACACTTTCGTGTTAGAAGAATTCTATAGATTTTAGTTTTTCCAACTCAACAAACAACAACGTTTCACTTCACTTGACGTCAATGAAATGACAAATTAAACAGGGTTGCCATAATAATCTCATAGTCATGTAATGCTAGTTCACACACTTGATAAACCCTCATAATTATGTAGGGCCAAGAGGACGGCGTTGGCTTGCCTTCTGCACCTATACTACGACGTATTAATGCCATCATTTTTCCAGTGTTAGCGAGAGACAGTGCTATACAAGGCCGCTAGCAACATCCTTTTTTCGCAGTGGAATAAAGATGGCATTCAAGTGGGTGATAGACGTGCGTACTTAAAGTACGCGGTGTTTAAGTTCGCGACCTTACTCGGCTCGCCATCGATGACACACGTGAAGCTTGCTCATTATTTCATTGTCAAATTGGCTCGCGGCTCGTGGCTCGCGGCGATGCCAGACTAAGGTTGCCGAGCCATAAGTGCGCGTACTTGCTCGCACGTCTATCACCCGTTTAATACTTCATAGTCAGCCCCCTGGTGGGCTTGCAAGCAGTTCCTGCTGATGTGCCGATTCCGTTTTCCATAGTGTCGGTTAATCGATTTTTGTATTCACATCAAAGGAAGCTTGCGGAAAGCGCTTGCCTTCACCATGCAACGCATCTACAACCCACACAACACGTTTGTGCGTTTGTGGTTTGTGACAAAGTGCGACGTGGATCTAGCTTTATCGATGTTTTGCAAAACGGAAGATCCTAAAGTGGGTGATAGACGTACGTACTCAAAACTCAAAGTACGCGGCCTTTACAGTTCGCGGCCTTACCCGGCTCGCCGTTGATGACACACGTGAAGCTTGCTCATTTCATTGTCAAATTGGCTCGTGGCTCGCGGCGATGACAGACGGACGAGTAAGCTCACCGGGCCAAAACTACGCGTACTTGCTCGCACGTCCATCACCGCTTTTATATGGTCTAGCCAAGTCAAGTTCTAATGCGGAACCAAGTCGACATCATCTTAATTTTTTTACAACTAGTCACATTCGACTTCAGCCCAATCCAATATCAACGTAACAGAGAAAAATTTGGAAGGTTGGCAATAGTAAACAAAAGAACGGCAATAAAAATAACATCTGATATAAAATTCCCGCTTTTCTTTTGTTTCGGTTTAGATTATTAGCATTAACCAAGGTTTAAAAATACTGTTACCTACAAATAATTGTCTTACCAAGTTACCAGTTGTTTTTGATATTTTTTCGTCATTATCGAATTTGATAAAATAGTCCCAATGGCTACCGTCGAGGAATTTGAAACTTTAGACGAAGAGGTTAGAGAACTAATTCAAAATTATAAAAACAAAAGAGCTACCGCGTACGAACCCTGTACTCTTAAAAATATCAAGGAGTGCCTAATTGGTCTCAGTGAAGTAAGTGTTTATCTTTCATTTTAGTGTTCGCTTGTACTGTTTGTATTCTTTAAAAAATTAAATTAAATAAGTACCTCAACTTTTTAGGAGTTCGGTCTACTCAATATCAGCTATATTTTTAATCCACATTTAGACGTGATCAATAATACTTTACACTCGGAAGCTCTGGTGAATCTTATTAACTCAGTGTGGTCATTGTTACATAGCTTTAAAAATGTATCACAAAAAGCTGAAAATCTTGAGGAACAGAATCATATACTGGATCACAATAATAAGCAACTCAATGTAAGTATAAAAAATATGTATTTACCTGTATATTCATTATTTTAATATTTTTTTTAACAAAATACTAATTTTTTTTTTACTCACAGGGTTTAGTTGGAAGGTTGAAGGAAAAGATAAATTCGGAGAAGAATGAATCTAAAGCTTGTGTTGCTTCAGCGCAAAGGATATCGGATCATTCTGAGGAAATGTTACACAAGATGACAGACACACGTGCAAAGTTATTGCAAGTTACCAAACAGAAAGAAGCTAATGAAAGAAAACTTCAAAATGAAATAACAAGGCTTAAATTGCAAAATGAAAAACTTACTGATAGGCTGAGGAATAAAGGTAAATCTCTTGGGAAGAAACTATTATGTATTCAATTTTATCCTACAAATAATTAACAAATAACATTCACAATATACCACATTTTTATAAAACTCCCTCGGCCCAGACTCACCGCGTCGCATCGCCCGCCTGCGCAGATTTTTTGTATTTTTGTTCAGCTCCTAAGGGTTGTAGCGTCATGAATCACTCCGTCCATTGGTGAAAATCGTATGAAAATCCGTTTGGTTGTTTTTGAGTTTATTGCATTAACACAAACAGACACAGCGGGGGACTTTTTTTAATAATATGTAGTGATAACTGTATTTGTTTTCCAGACATACATACTCATCCTACCAGCGCAGCCCATGCTGCATGCAAAAGTTTGAAATCAGAACATGAAGATTACAATAAACATTTGAAAAGAATTATAAGTAAATTGGAGCACAATAATCAAATGTTATTACAAGAAGTTCTCAAATTGAAAGAAGAACTTATTTTTAGAGGAATGGATCAGTTTTCTTTAGATAATGGAAAGAATTAATCTTTCCAGTTACCACAACTTTTGATCTAAGTTGCCTGCATGAGCTGTGACTAAACATTTTAATAATTTTTAATGTTAATTACCTAACTGACTGAATAGTATTATATGGCAATGATCAGTATTATAGTACTTCTTAACTAATGTTGATAATTATGTACAAACTAATTTAGTAAAACTTGACACGTTTTTACTTGTTATTGTTGGGGGCTTAGCCCTTAGTTATTAATCAAGTGTTGCTAATTTTGTAATTGAAGCTTTGACGTTTAAGAAAATAAAAAATAAATTAATTATTAATAGCTATATTTTATTTTGTAAGGTTAGCAAGAATTGCATGGGAAAATGGACTATGCCCTAAATATCTACCTAGAGCAGATAGAAAATAGTCACATAAGAAAAAGCTTGATGTACACTTGCAAAGCTTGATGGCCATCCTTGAGATCCAAAACCAAAACCCTCTAACGAGCTGCCATTCCGACTTCCAAAACCTATAACCTCCCAAGACCAACGTCAGCAGACATCACCAGTAATCCTGTCAGAAATCGGGTAACCTACTTGAAAATTAAAATTTGTTTGTTTTGACGACCTCAGTTTCGTAGCTGCTATCTCTTCAATGCGTAGTTCATACATATAACTTCGAAAGTGATAGAGGGAAAGATAATGGCGAAGCAGCAAAGTATCCTATGAACTATTGCACCTTTATTAAGTCTTGTATCGCACTTAAAAGCTTTACGAATAAAAAAATAAAAGCGCGCTGTTGGATTTCCTACTTTCGGCACTGAGGTGAGAGTTGAAAATTCAACAGCCCGCTCCAAAGTGTCACCTATTAGCAAATGCTATAAGACACAGATAGTCCATGTTAACAGTAGCTCTAAAAGGTCTTACCTTGTGTGTTTTGTTTTAAATTCCACCTAAACGATGCCAAAAGGGTTGCCCTAAGGTAGCGTCCTAGGTCCCATGTTATTTAACATGTCAATTCTAAACCAATGATCAACATAAAACTAGGTAAGATTCGCGGACGATCTGACTTTGACTACGCAGTCCGCAGTCCTAAAACTTTGTAAATGAAGAAGTGACATACTACTTAAATAATAATGTGAGAGATAGGCGAAACGCTAACCGGCAGTCTGAAACCGTCACGAATAGTCGCGCTTAACTCACTTAAAAGTGTATATTGCTCTTCTGAAGGTCCAAGATGAACGTTCGGTTAAAAACCAAACAAGCGACTGACGAAAGAAACCGTCTGTGCGGTGGCAGAAATGCTTAGGCAAGTTGAAGAGCCGCCAAATTGTTTCGTAAAGATAGCCTATAGATAGAATCACCTTTCTTTTTCTAAAACTTACCCTCTGCTAATCAAGGAGATTACTTTCCTGTGGTTAAGAGGCACGGAAAAAATGGCGATTAAAAATATTACTCCCAATCTAACGCCTTATTACATTACGTTGAGCTTGCTTGCATAGCTAGCAGCAGGTAACCAACTGCCACAGTAAATTTAGAAATCTTTGAAACAACTTTAGAGCTAATTGTACCCAATTGTGGATACTTCAAGAAGAAACACTTGCCATGGCCTCATACTGCAGACGATGCCTCACCTCTTGTCCTCCTCGATGTGCACTACCACTAACAGCTGATCTTTAAAATATATCTGCGATGTTGGTATTGACTTGGTCTAGTTCAACAGATACAATTTTGGGGATAATATTTTAATATACAAGTCATCAAGAAGCGAAGAACGGTGGATATTTGTTGTTTTATTGAAATTGTAAATAATCAACTTGCGTTCTCTTGTGGTGACGCCAAAATTATACCAATAATAAATATTATGAGCTGCGTGACGTTCACTCATTTACGACTGGGGTTTGTACGTAATACGTTCATAGAATTAATTAAACAGTTTTGTCCGGGCTTTTGCGAGACTAACGCGCGGCCGTAACAAGCGAGACACTATCAGTTCGCGACGCTCGCGTCCAGTCGGGCTCTCGCTGTGCGCTGAACTGATTCACACTTCGTCGTGATTAGTCGTGAATACTGAACATTCTACATTCGACCGCGAAAGTGTGCGCGCGCGCCTTGTTTCAACCGCAATCATTTTGTTATCATTAGTATTTCTATAAGATTGATAAGATCATTACATCACTAAGTGATAAGATTCAAGGACCAAGTTACGGGCGAGCAGTAGACGGCGACTGCTGTGTGCAACAGCTGTAGTTATCAAATTAAGTGTAAAACAATAGACTTGACGGTCGGTTAGTGTGAATATTGTGTTAGATTTTGTCGGATGTCGCGACACGTACCATGGGGACGAGTAAAAGGCTGAAGATAACAGTGGTTGGCGATGGTATGGTAGGCAAGACGTGCTTGCTCTACGTGTTCACGAAGAATGAATTCCCAGAAGAATACGTACCTACAGTGTAAGTCTAAACTTAATTTTACTCTTAATTGGTTCCGGTAATGTTTGAGATGGCAGGTGCGGCGTCTGCCAGGTCAATAGGGCGATTGCGACAAGGTAAATGCGACGCGAGTCCAAGCCTCTGAATTAGCGAGTCGACGGCGCTGTAACATCGTTATCATAACACATCTATATAATTACAGAGATGCGGAGTCGTCATACTAAAACATAAGGATTCTTCATTTAAAATGGACTGATGTGGATTATTTTGGATTTTCCTTCTATTGTATTCATAAGTATACAGTATTACACATACTTAGTACTTAACCGTACATAACTGACTCATAATGAAGTTACTTATTATTAATTTAAAAACACATTAGAGTGAAATTGAATTAATTAAGTACCTAGGTAGATAATAACTAGGTACCCATATTATTTGAAACAAGAATAAAGGTGCGTAGGAAAATTAAATACTAGAAACTATTGAGCCTTGGACTATCAACTTCAATAAACACAAACAAGTGTGTATAAAACTTGAATTATAAGCAGGAAATCGATTTGTCTTACGTCATTCAAATTTGTACAATACCGTAGAATTTAACATGATGACTAATCATGCGTTGTAAGGTGCTAAAGAAGATATAAATATCATTTGAGTATAGCGAATGATTTGACTGGTGATAAGCTACACAAAATAAATGATTCATTAACGGCTATAGGTATTATAGGTGCACAGCTCACCTCGGTTAATTATCTCACGGTGGGCTCCACGACTATCTCCTGTCGGATCTCCAAAACCCATCGGATACCGACATGTTTCATATTGTTATGACGACTCCTTGACTATAGGTAGTCAAGGAGTCGTCGTCGTCGTCGTCGTCATTAGAAATTAATTTGTTGTTCCCTATCAATATGGGCCCCAAAATAGCAAAGCCTAGCAACGGGCGCCAAAATTTTGGGGCCCATATTGATAGGGAACAACAAATTAATTTCTAATTTATGGCCCGATAGCTTTATCTCTACATGAATCCTAACTTCTTTTTACCCGACTACGGCGAAGAAAAAAGGAGGGTTATGATTTTGACCGGTATGTATGTATGTATGTATGTTCATCTGTTCCCTCCTATCTTCCAAACCACTTATCACAATTTGACAAATGAGGTATCGTTAGAAGCGTCGTGATTGTCCGCTGGGCTATGTGAAGTCACATTAAATTAAAAATGGCGCCCTCTGAAAAAGACACCACAGACAGACAAATTAAAAATCCGGAGTCACACGTAATCTGTTCGATTTATGCCCTAACACGTGTGACTCCGGATTTTTAATTTGTCTGTCTGTGGTGTCTTGTTTATACCTTTTAAGTCGTAGTTGGGTTTTAGTTTTAATTACTTGATTTTTTAAGTCTATAAGTAATCTTTGCGTTCATCGAAATTGATCTAAATAGCAACTGTAGGTATTCGAGTTATTTTGTACAGATAGTTCACTATTCAAAAACTATAAAATCTAAAATTGTCGCAAAGCGCTTTGAATGTTAATTTCGCCAGCAGTAATCGCTACCAGTGGGCTAATATTATTGAACAGGTACCTACTTAGCATTGCGAGCTGCACTATTTATAAAGTCAAATACGTCGCGGCATTGTTGTATTGTATCTACACGTCGGCGTCGTCGCTTCCTCCTTATGAAACTGGACGCACGCCTACTGCAACTTTGATTTCCTTGCGATACATCTCTTCACTAAATGACATCGTTTCTAGCACATTATACCTACTTGCACGGATAGTACCTACAGAGATAATGTAGAGGGACAGAGATGATAATCCTTTCCGCTCTACGTTATAAGCAGTTGAGTAAAACGGCAATAACCCAATTCCTAAGGATTGGTTGGCTCTAGACGAAAACATTAATTAATTAACCAGTGATGTATAACGTCAATGAAAGCCAGTGAAAAACCAGCAGGTTGACGACAAAATAGTCTATCAATGTACAGTCACGAGCATTAACTTACCTTACACTTACGCAAAATTTAAAAGCAAATTTTTCGTGACATTACGATTGTAGCTTTGAGAAAAGACATATCGTTAGTACTATTATTTATTCTGTGCTTATATCATAATAGTATCGTTACAAAATTACTATGTTCGTAACACCATACAAGTTTTATCAATCCTTTAGGAGGAAATCGCTTTTAAATTTTGCGTATTTATTTAAGCTCGTGACTGTACTACTTAACTTGAGTCATTGCATTATTTGAACAGTAGTGGTAAACATGATATAAGTCCTTATATAGCTAAAGAAATATTAAAATCCTTATATAACTTGGAAAAGTCCATTAATACGTAGTAAATAGGTACTACGTCTATAGCGTTATAGGGTCAAGGATAATAACAAATAATATCCATTTATGGGGGTGTTTATAGGCAAAAATGTCGGCCTCAGCGACGGATTTATACATTAATACCTACCTAAGCAGTTGTATTTTGATTGATAGGTAGTGAACTATTCGATAGGATCAGGAAAAAGAGACTAGCATCAATAGCATCCCGATTGCCCATAATCACTGGAGCGACTCATACCTTAGTAATACACCGACTCGTACCTAAGTAACTATATAATAACCTACCTACCATAAGAACCACAAACATTACTGAACTCATAGTGGTTCAACCTGGGTTTAACCGAAATGGACCCAAAGTGAATAACCGCGAAAACAATGTGGCGACGACAACGTAGTCTTAGTTTCATTGACACGACCTACATAGACAGTCCGTAGGAAGTAGTCGGTACAGCACTCGCAAGAGATTCATCCTAATTACTTGGCTGGTTGAAGTATCGCAAACGACCAGCATTTCCAGATTGAAGAACATCTGTGGCAATTTCCGCAGTTTAACGCAGTAGTAACACTAGTAACGCATAAGTCCAACCAACCAGATAGCCACTAATTCGTGGAACGGTCGGATCGTTTTGTTACCAATCGTCACCATAAGCATATGGCTCAACCCTACCTATTTCAAATGCAAATAGTGATGTTTTTCCCGTCGAAACTATAAACAATGTTAAATTTGGAACAATAATCCGACATTGAATACTTTTGCATCCACAGGTTCGACAACTATGTCGGTCACATCACGGTGGACGGCGAGGAGGTGGAGATGGCGCTGTGGGACACGGCCGGCCAAGAGGACTATGAACGATTAAGGCCATTATCTTATACACATGTAAGTTTTCCACCATCCATTACCTACATCAGCACAAACATTATTAAGTGATACACTGCATTGAGCAGTGGGGTACTCCCTAAAACGATTCCTTTCGGCTTCCCCAGTGAAAACATAAAATTTTCGCTAGTAGGTAGGTACACACCACAACACCTAGTAATGCTACAGTAACACATCTAGCACAAAGGCATGTGTACTAAACTGAATCGTTAAGTTAGTCTTAAAGACAGACAAGCATCATGAGTGTCCTTTCTACACATCCTGCTGATGAATTTAGACCTCTCTAAGGTGGGTTTGTGATACCAATGTCGGTTCTAACTGACGTATCGAGTCCACATTTAGACAACTTTTAAATAATTCAAACAGTATTGTTGTAAACATGTTAAAATAAATAATTCAAATGTTATTGTTCTGTTACAGACAAACTGTTTCCTAGTGTGCTATTCGGTGGGCACTCGTTCGTCATTCGAAAATGTGATCCACAAATGGTATCCCGAGCTAAAGCACTTCAATGAAAAAGTACCCATTGTATTAGTTGGTGAGTTCAGAACATTATTTATTTGGAAGTGCATGGTTGCATGCTGATGTAAGAATGGTCGCAATGCGTATGCATTGTTATAAGTTCCGGAAAACGTATTTTCGTCAACCTCATTAGTAAATAACTCCTAATTCTCTCATTTCATTACCATATTACTAAAGGCGCGTCTCCTACCTAATTGATACTTTGGGTTCGGTTTGATAGTTCTTTCTAAATGAAGCGTCCTTTGTAAAGTGCTACAGCCCATAATATTTTTTATAATATCTGTTAATTATGTACACAGCAATTTGTGGCTATTAGCTGAATGAGTGTTAATAAGGAAGAACTTAATTACTATTTTACTTTAGATACATTGTTAAATTTGCACTTAGCAGGCTTCGCTTATTCACCCTGACTAACTTTAAGGTTTAATGAGTTTTATGCGTGATAAAACCTAACTGGCTCATTTATTGATTTCATACTTAATAAACAGAACTCCAAATGAGACGTCTAATCCGAAATTCCGAACATGTGCCGGGCGATGCCTGACGAGGTCATAAATGGCGTACTCCTGTTTTTTACTCAAATAAAGTAAACATTATTTCAAGAGACGCATTCTTGACACAGCTATGTGACTATATGTATTGTGAATATACATATATGAGCACGGAGTGGGGGAGACATGGCTCCACATAGTAATACACAAGCTAGCGATAAAGGACGCTAGGAATGCATAATATTAAAAAAATGGAATGTAAAGTATGCATAACAAAACATATTTCAATATAAGATATATATGTTTCAGCTACCAAAACGGACCTGCGAGCATCCGGCAGCGCAGTCATTACCACACAGGAAGGAAAGAAATTAAAAAAGAAAATTCGGTGAGTTTATGCTTCCAACAATAATATCTGCTTTACTATCATTTCAAATTACAGAGAAAGATAGTATTGAAACTGAATATTTTTTTAAACAAAACAAAGTGAAAACTGACAAGGGTTATCGTGCGCGAGCGCCAGCAGCTGCGCTATCGCCTCTTATCACCCGCTGATAATGCCATGAGTATTGTGATATAGCTACATAGGAACAATTTGTAAAATAAATCGGCCGATTTAACTACCACACAATTAGTTAAAAGTGCCGTTAAATTTTTGCACACTAAGCAACGTCCAAACGTATCTGTAGTATTTTTGTCAAGAAGATTAAAAAAAAAAAAACGATTACATGATATTGACACGTCGTTTTTATGATACCTGATTATTGAGTTTCTATGTACCTATGCCGCTTATCAGTCGGAGTGGCATTGTAGATAAAGGACCACTCTTGTACACATGAGTGACGGTGCGCCTGCACTTGTTTCAGAGCGGTCCAGCTGGTGGAGTGCTCGGCGCTCGAGCGAGTCAACATGACCGAGGTGTTCGAGGAGGCGGTGCGCGCCGCGCTGCGCAAGTCGCCCGTGCACAAGCGCACCTGCCAATACCTCTGACGAGCCTCATTCAACAAATATTTTCTCAATATGATCCGCGCAATTAACGACCAGCCATAACAAACTGCTCACAATTCAAACATACGCTGTTTAGTTTCGTCAAGAGTATCCATCGCGTCAACTGTTAGTAGTTACAGATTGAGCACATTGCATTTTACTTAAGTATAAACTAGGGCTGCACAAATGATTGCCTTTGAACTGTTAACTGAACTTACAATGAGTATTATTTAATAACTTAGGAGATTTGCAAAAGACAAACTATGAGATAGATTAGTTGATACATTGAGATTTTAGTTATAGTGCGCGCGCGACTGCTAGTCGCCGCCTGACGTGTGTGAGCGATGACTAGCAGTCGCACGCGGACTGTGAGTAACGGTTGAATTACGTGCTATTTATGATGCTTTTGTACAAATATTATATTATTATAAACTTTATTTTGATGTTAAGTTAAATATGAGAGATGTATATTTGATTTTAAAATGTAAATATAAACTTAGATTAATATGTACTTTATGAAAAGGGCCAAATTCTTTGAAACCAAAACGTTTGTAATATAATTGTCAATCAAAAGCGTAATATATCTTCTACTATTAGTGCGTCATTAGTGGGCTGAGGTATTTACCTTAGTATACCTCTTTGCAAGCTATTAATTTATATAGTAGAATAGCTGTTCACACTGCCCCACGGTAAACCGGTTATACGTTTACCTCGTTCTACTCTTAATATTTAGCTAGCGTAGTAACTTACGGCAGAAGCACTCACGCACTTACGTAGTTTATTTTCACTATATCTTGCAAAAAAGTAGTGGAGTCCTTTGAGGCGACGCCGATAGAAGTGTAGTCGTGCAGTCATCCAGTCTTCAGTTCACAAACGATACGTTACTCATCGGGCGGCTGACAAGGATTTTCCGAAACGCAAATAGAATGACGTCAGTAATACACCATACGTGTATAAAATGTATTATATTTTACGTTAAATTGACTGAATCAGTATTTTTGTAGCACAGGAAACTAATGCAAACATAATTGTTGATACAATATTCTAACACGTATTATATAGATTGTAATATATATTTTAACAGGAAAATGCAAGGAAACATGTATTTACATTAAAGAACGTGTAAAACGTGATTATCTTTTATACAACTTATTGCAATTCTTATCGTTATGCGGTTTCTGGTGTTTAGTATTGCTTAACCTACCACCGAACAGCGGGCGGACCAAAAATAATGATAATTTACAACTGTTACTGTTTACCAAAAAGTCTTGATTTCTAAGTATATATAATATAAAAATTATTTCATTTAGTTTTATTTTCCTTTTTCTAAATATCCATTATTATGTAAGTATTTATTCTTCATAAAGCTTACATCTTATCGTATAATTACTTGGATAAGCAAAACAAAATAAAGCAAAAACATAACTCGGAACTACGAATCACTGACCACACAAACAGTTGTCATCCAAAAGAAAATTGAAATGAACTGCAGCAAAATAAAAGAAAATCATTCTAGTTAAAAATTTATAATGTGGCATTAATGGCACATACTGGCTTATAGAGAGCGTTAGTTTTACAACAATATAAACATTCCTCAGCTGTGAGAAAAATACATACGGAAGCAGATTCTCTAGGCGACAAATTATGGGCAATATAATGACGGTGACTGGCAACATCGCTTTGCACAATACGGCCGTTGTAACTTGGCAGTTCCGAACTTCGCCCAGAGGGCTGCGCAGTAACATTTTGAGGAACCAAATGGGCGAGTGTAAGTGAGAGTACATGCGCGAAATTTCATTGTGCCTATGTTCAGAACTGACACGTCACAACGGCCGTATTGTACATATGTGGCATAAAAATGTTATGATGCGAGTTTATATTTTGATTGGTCTATTGAAACAAATAAAGGTTCTATTCCATACTCTTTTCGGAGGCAATACAATATCGAGGAAACAATCACCATTATAACTAGCAAAAAGTTCCTTAAAATGTATGCCAAAAAGTTGCCAAACATTTATCACCTAGTAGAACAAGCGCCTTGAGATTCTTCTACAATACAATTTGCATAGAAGTATCAACTTATTAAAAATGGAATTCTAAAATAACAATAAGAGATTACTTTTGGTTTGGAAGTACGAGGGTTCTACTGCCTAATGGTACTGGTCCTTATTCACTATGACAAAGTGCTAGTCGCACTCTGAATGCAGTCTTGCTTGTTTCCGCTAAAATATTTTGAATAACCGAATTTTAAGCATTATTGTCAAATTCAACTCTTAATTAATGGCTTAGAATTTCGCGAATATCACATGTCCTATGATAGATCATCAGACGCAGGTGTTTTTTTTTAGTAAAAATAAAGCTGGCCGGCGAACCGAAAACAAAATATACGACGGTAAAGAGCACATTATAAAATGTGCTTTTGCACCATAAATAACAAGAGTATAACTGTAAAGAGTTCGTATTACTTGCAAAGCGTCATAGAGAATAAGTGCAGTGGACATATCACTGCGTCCATACGCACACGAGACACGGCGAGCAGAACGCGGCAGGCGCGATACACTCTGATGTAACTACTTGTCATTTCTTCTTCGTACGGTCTATAAGTTTGCTCTGCAACAAATTAAATAAGCTGTAAACAATGTGTGTTATCATCAGTGATCGGATAATCGGATGCATATTAACCTAAAGTTAATTTTTGGCTAAGAAATTACGGAAGCAGCTTTTTAATTAAAAAATATCTTTATACGGAATTCAAAAAAAATACCGGGAATGCACAAATAATCGGATACATGGTATGGAAACGACTTATCAACCCTATTATGAAGGTTACTTTTGCGGTGTTCCGTGTTACCATAAAAATTAATATACTTTAAACATGTTTTAACGAACTCGAGGTACCGAGTGGTTTGTCACTATGCCAGTTTGGAAACCTACTTTACAACACTAGCTAGCATTTCTTTTGTCGAAAATGCCTAAATTTATCAATTCCGGAATCGCGGGATTTTTGAGTCGGTACAAAAGTGGCATATTGGATAACACCTGAACTTAAGCAAATATACATTGGACTCTATAATCAGAACTCTAAAGTCGATCCCGGAATCTCGGAATTTTTTCAAAACAAAAGTGCATTCCATAATAGCCAGCACCTCAACTTTAGGTAAATATGCATGCGATTATCCGATCTCTAGTTATCATGCAATTTTGCCCTTAATTTCCATTGTAAATCTTTTGCTATAAAATCGATAATCCGTTGTAAGGAGTCCATATTCATCAAAGAACGTCATCATTCATGTCACAGATAACCTACAGATTTATATATTTCTGATGAACGAAATATGCAACTGCTGCCAATAACTGAATTTGGTTTCTTAATCTATCTAATCATACAAATCACAAAGATATCATTGTATATCGCTTGACAACTGCCACATCACGTCCGGTTTTACCTGAACGACGTAATCATGCAGTACTGAATCACATGCGGTAGCAAAAAGATTTAGGGTGACGTTTGTAAAATTAAAAATACATAGCATTAAAAAAAATCACAATAATTGAAATCCTTGCAACAGTATATAATTTTTCAACTGTATGACTTATTGTATGAAATTAGGAGATCTTATAAGACAAATGTTTGGTAGCAGAGAGTTCGTTGCACGTTGCGTAACACACTTACCATTACTTGCTTTGGCAGTTCAATAACATTAATTGCGTTATTTATGTTGTTGAGCGGACGAATTTTACAAAGATATGAAGCAATGATTAGCCATTTCTTTCAAAATCTTTCGGAGTGTGTTTAAAAGTGTGACGTAATTAACTAACCTAAAACACTAGAAAGAAGTAAAGTATGCGTCTTGGGGGACTGGGGATCAGTTGAAACTTAACATAAGTTCTGTAGTTACCTTAGCTAAATTGAGTCCGATCTCGCTGAGTCGCTTGTGCTGGTAGGTGAGTGGCTCATGCAGCTTGGCGTCGCCGCGTTTGTAGAAGTCGCTGTAGTCGAGTCGGAACGCAAGTGTTTGAAGAGACACCTCCGCGTGAAGGGCCAGCTTCAGTATCAACGTGGTCACGTGACCCCTGTGACAAACATGCTATATGTATGTGTATTGTGTATATAGGTAAGAGGTTGGAACTTAGAATCTCAAGTGAAGGCGTTCCGTCAAGACCGCAGCACATTAATAAACGGCATTGCCTTTTAAGCGGGACAGTAATACATTGGTATCAAGAAGTGTTCATAAAAAATGTTGGTCACCATTTTCATCACCATTCTTCATAACTTTTATAATCTCATCTCATTGCAGACAGTTGTTTGTTTGTAAAATATGACGACTAGGGCAATTACAGTAGTTTAATGACATACTAATCGGTGCAATTTGCTTATCGATTGTTTCACACATAGTGGTAGCTAATGCGTGTGCGCAAGCTCTAACTCTGGCCGCAAACCGAGTAATTTCAAACGTATTAATAACTATCAATAATGGCTGGTATAATAATCAAATGTTACTGTTTTATACAAATCTATTGAACCTAATGGTTCGTCATGACATGACCGGTGACGTCATCCTATAGTCTTCAGTTAAGTATGACATAATGTTATTTTAATATAATCATTATCAAAATATCCGAGTTTTCCATGCCTATAATGGTATAGAAAGACCTTTTTAAGCAGTAACATTTAAGAAATACCGTTACCATGTCAACAGTTTGGGTAACATCTCTACATCGTGCGTAACTAATGATTCGACCGTCAACGTCGTGTCATTGTCGTGACCTAGAATATTGTACGTACCTGTACGTGCGAGCCCAAACATTTAGGTCAGCCCTTCGACTGGCTAAGAACTGATGGAAGATCTTTCGCTTCTCTTTGTCCAAAGCTTCGTCTGCCGCCGTGAAAGCGTATTCGCCTGTAGAACAAAGTAATTAAATCAAACCTTATAGTATTGGGCAAAGGGGTTTTGATGGCACTTATTTTAGTTCAATCTGAGATTTGATGCCATCAACTGCATCAGACTGCTTGAAAAGTGGGCTTGTTTTGAACTTTTTAGTTGCAGTCATTTTTTTTTTCAAACCTTTTAGTGTTATATTTTTGGAATTTATTTATTTAATACTTTAAGCACACAAATGTACAGAGGCGGACTTAATGCCATAGGCATTAAGTCCTCCTCTCCTCAAACCCTTTATTTTAATACTCCACATGGTAAGGTATTTTTTTTTAAGGTTTAAACAAAACCTATAACCATCGCGCGACCCAGATGAGTCCATAGACACCGCATGTATCAAAATCCATCCAGTCGTTAGGATGCATCGAGAGAGTATAAAGAATCACACATACAAAGATACACATGAAAAACATAACCCTAGTTTTGCTGTCGCGCAGTCGGGTAAAAAGGAATCACATGGCATATATATCAGCAGCTACCAACTTCACAAGGCTTTTGTAGACGCCTCCGTCTCAATTACATACAGATTTTTCAAGTATACATTGAACGTGACAAATGAGTATGTCAGTGAACAATTCAAATTAAAACTACCCACATAACTAACCAAATAAAAAGTCAGTCTAAACGAATGTCAGCTGTTCAGTGGTTTGATACATGGATCACCAGCGAAAACAGAATTTAAATTGAAAAGGTTTTCAGAAACCGGGGCTAGTAGTCAACTGGAATATAAATAAGAATAGTTTTCTTACCGCGTGCGAGTCTCTCCGCCTTCATCTGCTCTATTCTGTCCCGCCGCTCGAGTTCTGTATTGATCCCAGCGTGTAGCGTCGATTCAAAGCTGCGCAGTGCCAGCGTCTCGTTCAACACGTTGCCCAAGTAGGATTGTAACTCCTACGAATGTTTCGAATATTTTCGACCTCATTACAAAACAACATTACAGGTTTTTCTTTAGACCCTAAAGACCCATTTTTTTATTTCGATCTTTATTCCGTAAAAGTTAAAGTTCTATACAATACGGCCGATATAACTTGGCAGTTCCGAACTTCGCGCAGAGGGCTACATAGTAACATTTTTAAGGAACCAAATGGTGAAATGAGGCAAGTGTGAGTGAGAGAACATGTGCGAAAGCTCGCAAAGCTTATGTTTAGACCTGTCAAGTTATATCGACCATATTGTACCAAAAACAGATTTTAAACCAGAGCCTAAGTTGTCCATTTTGTATTAGAAACTTTACCTCATTCGGAATAAGCTTGGACCAAAGTCATAACTCGTTTTGTAATGAGACGGTTTGAGTCTAGACCAAACACAATCTTACAAAACTCTTGTCTGTAAATTACAAGCTAGACACAATCTCATTACAAAATAATTTCTAAGTTTAGTCAGTTTTTGTTCAGGACTTAATGTTTATCGAAATAAAGTTCGAAATATAAAAGCTGGCTCGATTTAAACCTGACCTAGAGGTAATTCTTGTTTTGTGACTAGGGGCTGATTTTATCAAAGTAAGATATATTTTATCCGTGTTTATTCCACGGATAAAATAAATATTGTCGTCTGACAGTTTTTGTATGGAAAAACTGTCAAAAATTCAAGATTTATTCGCAGGATAAGATTTATACTTCGTATAAAAGTTTGGTGAAATTCGTCCTAGGGCGCTTAATATTTACTGCAGCAAATTAAATGATTGAAAAATTCGTCACTTCTAAAAAAAAACAAGTTTATAATAACTTCTGAAACAACATTTTGATATGGTCATCGGTCATACATGATATAAAATGGCTCTGCGAACGTTCGCGCATGTTCTCTCACTCACACACGCTTCATGTCACCATTTGGTTCCTAAAAAATGTTACTACGCACAACACAGCCCTCTGCGCCAAGTTCGGGACTACCAAGTCATATCTGCCGTATTGTAACATCATAAACAACAGGAAAACTGCCGTTAATTCAGTTTCATAGTTGGCGAACCAAATCTAGCTGTGTAATAACAATAGGAAGTTACGAGTGATATTAAACCACATTTTCCTCGTAACTCGTGATCTATGCGGGAAAATATTAGGACATGATAATAAGGAAAACCAACCAAATTTACAGCATGAAGTACCTGCGTGTTATCATGTGTTGCACAGAGCATGGAATAAACGGCAGTACTAATAAAATTCGTGGCCCGAAAGAGCGTTGAGAACACAACTTGTCACGGACCGCCTTTAAGGGCCAGCGCACATCTGGCGCTGGCGAGGCGCAGGGCGGCACTGTTGTCACTGCCTAACAAATATCAACGTTGCGTGCCTAAAAATAAAGTTGACAATAAATAATAACCTGAGACGCGTGCCTCTTTCCACTTAGACGCGCTCTCGAGCTAATGGCAGTTAATTTATTTTCAACTTTATTTCAAACTAGCTTCCGACCGCGGCTTCGCCCGCGTGGTATGTCGATAAAAAGTAGCCTATATCCTTTCTCAGGCTCTAGCCTATGTGTGTACCAAATTTCATTTATATCGTTTCAGTAGTTTTGGCGTGAAAGCGCGACAGACAGACAGAGTTACTTTCGCATTTATAATATTAAGTAAGGATTATGCAAGGTCGATATTTGTTTGGCAGTGACGAATGCGCTGCGCTGCCCTTCGCCAGATGTGCACCGGACCTAAAGACATAAATTTTTATACGCCCCTTGTGTCGTAGTACGGGTAAATGGTTTGTATGGATAGTGTTGACAATTCCGCCCTTAGCAGCAGCCGCCGTGGCGTCTCCGTGCTCTGTGTATTAAAGCGCGCCCACACCAGCGCACGAACCGTGCACGCTAGGCGCCTCGAATGGCTGACTAATTTATCGCGGCATATAGTGGATACTTGGTATGACCAGTGACCATATACAATGTGGAGACGATAATACAACAATAAATGAAAACACTGGCAATACTAATGCATAAGAGTATTTTGGAACTATCAAATAAATCCTACCATCGAAATTAAAAAAGTCATTTTTTCAAACAAACTAAATAGTAGTGATGGGCTGACTATGGGGTTTGCCGATCTTTGACTAGCTATCGTAACTAAACTATTGGATATATTTGATTATTTTCATCATTACATATACGGAGTTTAGCTGTCAACGAATACCTTATGACATAGCAATAGTCTTTGAAAGTACTCGTAAATTGGTACTATCTTACGTAACTGGGTAATACTTTCCAAAGAAATCGGAGAGTGACAGCCGTTTTGTTGTGCGTCGGTTAACAGCTGGGGCCAGACTAAAAGTTTTCATACGCGGAGGAGAGAGAGAGAAACTATATTAGAGTATCGTTTTCTCTGAACTTTGATCTAATAATGTGTTCTTTTATTTTATTATCTAGTGTGTTGTCTATTGCTCTATTCTGTTGTGTACGCCAGTGACGTACCTGCGTGGTGTGATGTATCATGGCGTGTATGGAGTGCCTGTCCAGCGCGTGATGGTGCAGCCTCAGCAGCGTGTCGAGGTCGGCCCGCTCGGCCGCCGCGCCCAGTAGCGCGCGCCAGGCCGGCTCTGCGCCTACTCCACCGGCCTCTTGTAGCGCGCCCATTAGACGGAGAGCCTCCAGTCGCAGGCATGATACGCGACGCATCAGGCTCCACACCTCTGCACAACATATTCGTTTATTCATTCCTAGCTTTGGCAGTACCATAGTTGCCAAAAAGAGAGGGATAGACATCTATATCTGTACATTTTATAAATAAAATCAAGTCACTTTTCGTGTCTGTCTGTGTGACTGTGTTGTTCTTCTAAACTAAGATGCAATTTCTCATACGGTTTTCAGCATAATTTAGATTATTTATTCCGAAAGGTTTACATTAGTATTCAGGTAAAGGTTACAATAGTATTAAATGAAGAAATCTGGATGTTTTGGTAAGCAGTAAAAACCTTGCGAAACAGGCGCAGGATGTTAGTGAATAATATTTCGTTTAGAAAATAAACTATGCGTATCTTATCATATTATGTCCCATAACAAAACGCGAATATTGCCATTTGAAACGGTAGTTTCACGTCTATGGAAAGTATTATTTCTTGTTCTTTGAATTGTCATAAAACAGAAATATTAAAAGATAGCTTTTATATGACAGTATGTGCGATGTGCCTTATTAAGTCAAGCTCAAAGGCTAATCTATACATATAATAAAATCGTAAACGGTCCGTGTCTGTACTTTAAAGATTTTTGCAAAAAAAGTACTGGAAGCCGCGAGAAATAAAAAATATATCCAATCAATTCCCCAGTGGGGGAAATATCAGGGCCGCAGCTACCGTACATCTCGATTCCTATCGGCTTCCCTTCTGGAATTCGAAACAAAACCACTCTATCGTCATTGAAAAATGACACAGTCAGTAGTGTTTAAAATGCCTTTTAAGTAATCACACTATAGGTATTTAATACACCATATAATTGAAACTATACAAAACGCCTACATTCAATGTTTTGTCTTTGTTGTCTCCCAACAGCAAAAAAATATTCTCTAAAATAACTCGGCGGCGCGGCTGGCTTATCGCTCCTTCAAAAATCAAGGTGTCATGACGTCACTTCGGTCACGTGACACCCCGGTTTTATACGCTTCGAGCAAGCCGGTCAAATACGAGTTATTGTACCTAAAGCGATCTAACTTGCGTTCGCGTGAACGAGATGCCGCGATATCGGTTCGGTAGTTTTCGTTGAATTTCGTAATGCGTTCGGCTCGGAGTTCGGACAGGACGCTATTGTGTGGTTGCTGTTTGACGTAATCGCATTATAATTTGTTTACACTTGCAGTCAAAGTACTCTGTGCTTGCAGTTAATTTGCATTTTGTTCGTATTATTTATTGAATACATTAGTTTATCAGTTCGAGAATCGTAGTAGTAGTATTAGTTTGTTGGTATAAAACAGTGATTAAAGTGTTTTGACTTTAGTGAAAGTGTACGTTGTAATTATGTATTTGGGGTAAGTAGATAGTTAATAAGTTGAAATTTCTTAAAAGATTTGAAAAGTTATTAGTACTATCAGTAGGATTAGGATGGCGGCAATAATTCGTCAAGGACTTTCTAATTAACTACAATGTCTTTTGGCCCGCGTGCGGCCCGTCTGGTAGCTTTCTTTGTGAGGAAACATGCTTTCCAAGGTTAAGTTTTGAAATTAAGAAACCAATTACGTTAGGCCGTGCTCGCTCAGATATAAGTATAAATTACAAACGACGTGATAGTTTTTTCAAACATTCTAATGTTTCCCTTTACGATAAATATGAATAGCTGACTGGCAGTTGTAAATAAAATAAAATGTATTGTTTCCCTTGTTTACTTTTCTCAGATTCTAGTAGTTTATGTAATAAAGGGGTTTTTACATTCATAATCTGACGATTTTTCGCTAATTCGTTTGAAGCTCTACACCCGCGCGGCCAATTCCCTCTAGTGGCCGTGAGCGAAAACTCTGAATTGTAAAATGCCACTCCCTAAAAATTTCTCGTTAAACGCGCCCTCTGTTTAATTATTTGTGAATTTTTTGAATGGAGATACCTCGTTCTTGTACTGACAAAATGCATTGCTTTTCTGATATTTTCGTTAGATGGCGTTGCGCTATTAGGAGCTTAGTATAGATCTGCGGTAGTGCGGTTGAAATCACTTGTTGAACTGTGTGAGTGTGCGTGGTTTGTGAAAGCGGGCTTTTTGAATGTGAGTTTATAAATAAGTTTGAGAAAAGTACATCAAAATAGGAATTTAATGAAACGGTTTATTGACACCGTTCTTTTGTTAGGTAAACAAAACAAGAAGTAGGTTTTCGCGGCCACAAGGAAGGTCCGAAGTGACATCATAACAAGTATTATTAACCGACTTCTTCAAAAAGGAGGAGGTTCTCAATTCGTCAGTATAGTTTTTTTTTTTTTTTTTTTTCTTTTTTTTTTGCTCCGGGTTCCCACCCCCGAAAAATCACCCTTCGCCACTGGGAAATATAGTAGAGAATGCCTAAAGCATTAAGTCTGCCATATGCCATTAAGAGTTTAAATAAATAGCATTTCTTATTGTTTTGAAGACGTCGTCTGAAAATCAAGGGGGAAAAATTGTATGTAATAAAAAAGTTATCAACATGGCATCACCTGGCATATACTTGAGCCTTTTCTGCAGGATGGCATGTTCGCGCCACGCGTCGTGCAGTCCGTACTCGATGCGTTTGACGCGCCACAGTTGTGTGAACAGCGCTCGGTAGCGCGCGGCGCAGGTGGCCGGGAACAGTGTGCCTAGTGGACCGTCCACGCGGTACTGGAGTGCGAACACGTCCCAGCCGCAGTCGTCGCGACCATCACCTGGTGTAAGTAAAACGAATAAAAAATATAGTTCTTAATACTAATACCATATTATTATTTCATGTGGTTGTTAACCCCATATTAGCAACTATCAACAGAAAAACAAATAAGTACCTAAAAAAAACGTAAAAAAAGGTTTTGGCATAAAAATAGCATTTGGCAACTAAACGCCATCTAGAAATTGACTAGGGTCATTATTGTGAAGTGACTAATGACTTTTACAAACCACCCCATTTCCAAGGCAGTAGATTCAATAAGCTAGGTTAAAATTCCCTCACAAGTATGCTAAATGCACTGCACTTACAGTTAGGGTACAGATTGACGTGCAGCCGCGCCAGCACGTGCGGCGGCTCGAACTGCGCGTTGGTGGCGCGCACGGCCGCCTCCAGCGTGCACGTGAGGTTGTGCACGTACAGGGACGTCGCCGGCTTGTTGAGCTCGTCCCTGAGCATTACCGAGAATTTAGAGGCAATTATGAACATACCAGTATCATTTATTATAAGAAGTATAATTCCCAAACATTGGGTTCCTGTGAACCATCTTTCACTGCAGGCACCTGCACCAAGCTTGTTTAATTTTTCCATGGATGCACTGCAGCTCGGCTATAATATGAGCTAGGTTTTGAGGTACCACTTAAATGAGCAGGCAAGTAACGAATGCGAGCGGTACATACTGCAGTAATGTCATGAGGTGGTGCACGAAGTCGCCCTGCGCGAGCAGCAAGTAGCGGCGGTGCGCGGCCAGGTGGTCCAGCAGGTGGTGGTGGCTCGTGAGCGCGGCCAGCAGGCGCGCCGACGCGGCCGCGTGCGCGCCCGCCACGCCCTCGCGCAGGCCCGCCGCCTCCCACCAGGCGCAACCCTCCGTCATGCGCTCTCCGCCTAAACATTTTGTTAATTACATCATGCTATATACCGGGTGTAGAACTAGAAAGACATAACAGCCGTTAACTACGCATTCTGTACTTCAAACTAAGTAACAGTGCACAAAAATAATTGTATCGTAACGTGTGTGTGATAAAAAGTGTAAAATCTGTACATGTTTTATCGGTCCACGTTACGATTATCGGTACAGTGCCACCAATAACGCACGCATTGTGCTTGTGGTTGTGGGTGATTATACAACAACAAATACAAATCACGAAATAAAAATCAGCTGTTAAAAAACCATTTTGACAGGTTATGCGAACATAGGAAGGAAACTGTTGTTTTTTTTTTCGCTATTTCAGGTTTGTTTCCATAGTAAAAGTTGTTCACAATGATGAGTAAAGTCACGAATGTAAGTATCGGTCACTAATTACCAGTCACCGTACATAATATCTTAACTTCTAAACTAATATTATAAGGTAAAATTATTTGTTTGAAAGAGGTAGGTAATCTCTGGAAGTATTGAACCGATTACAAGCATACTTTCATAGAATACAACACTATTGCCGACCGCCATAGGTGTGTTTCTTCCACGCGGACGCAGTAGCGCGCAGAAGCTAGATCGCATTTATGTGTACTATATTCACACAAGCCTCGTTGTCTCGTGACTCGTTGGTCTAGCAGCTGAAAGCACTACTGCTGACCATGAGATTTTGGGTTCGATTCCCAGGTCGCGAAAACTGTTATTGGGTTTCTCTATCTGGAATTTCTCCGTAGCAGCCCGGAGTATGGATTGGTGCCCGGTTGATGGCAATAGGCTCGCCTCCTAACCTCCTTTTACGAGGGACTTAAACATATTTGGCGAAATGTGGGTGTACACCTCTGCACACCTCTTCGCGAAAACAAGGCGTGATGTTATATTAGCACACAAAATATGAGTAAGGTCGATGGAGTGCGTCATATTTCTTTCTGCACAAAAAAAAGAAAGAACATACATACATAAAGAAGAAAAATGTAAGCACACAAACAGTAAGAACAAGCTGGGGGAAAATATGCGTCACATCCACCACATACATAAACCTTATCAATACCACAACACAAAGATCGCATACCTGTGACTGATCACACTTGCCTCAAACCATAATAGCCTGAGTCAACTACATTTTTGTTTTGTTGTTACTGCTTTCCTTTCATATCCTACTACTGACTAATAGTTTTCCACAATTGATTGTCAATCCAAGATATTCCACAATTGCCAACCAGGCGGACTCGATATTTTATACGTAAAAATCGTGCCGACATTTACAGAGAGCCTCAAAAAGATGTATAATAAATCGATAAGAATTTATTTGATTGTCTACAATTCGTGTTCCATAATATTGTATCAATGCTGCAATGTGTAGCTAAATAAAGTACCCAAACTGTATTTTTTTTGTGGCTTTTCGTGACGATGGTGCATCAAAATTACTTTACTTAAAAATCTCATCCTAATCCTAACTAATATTTAAAATGCGAAAGTGAGTTTATACCATGCCCCCTCTAAAAAGCTTATTTTATTCACTGAAAACAGTGAATAAAAAAAAATTAAGTAATAAAAACTAAAACCCAACTACGACTGAAAAGGTATAAACAAGACACCACAGACAGACAAATTAAAAATCCGGAGTCACACGTGTTAGGGCGGCATAAATCGAACAGATTACGTGTGACTCCGGATTTTTAATTTGTCTGTCTGTGGTGTCTTGTTTATACCTTTTCAGTCGTAGTTGGGTTTTAGTTTTTATTACTTAATTTTTTTTTAAATTATTTTGGGGTTATAATATATATATTTTTTAAATTTGCTCATTAAGCCCTTTCATTTGATACCCAACATAGTACGATTAAACAATATTTTTTTTTTAGTTCCTTACTTTATTTTCTCTAAGGGGCGCCATTTTTAATTTAATGTGACGTCACATAACCTATAACCAGCGGACAATCAAGACGCTTCTAACGATACCTTATTTGTCAAATTGTGATAAGTGGTTTAGAAGATACAAGGGAACAGATGAACAAACATACATACATACATACATACATACATACATACATACATACCGGTCAAAATCATAACCCTCCTTTTTCTTCGCCGTAGTCGGGTAAAAAGAACTTTTAATCACTGTTTTGGTGTTTGAATTTAGAACACCAATTTGTTCGAACTCCATCTCAATGATATACAAACTCCTATTTGATTTGATTTTCGAACAGGAGTTTAGCATTAGAATTAAAACTGTTTTGTGTTCTTTGCTGTCATTAGTAAATGGGCGCTATTTTAAATATTGTAAGTTGTACGAACAAAAAGTTTAGGGTTACTTAATAATAAATCGATTGAAAATGTTTTGAAGTGATGAAGATGTGTTAACACCTGAGTTTATGAAAGAGAGGGTGGCCGATATAGTAGAAAGCTTGCTAACCAACAAATCACGGCTGGTTAACATTAAAGCCTATGATGAGTTTGAGTGTGAGTTTGTTTGTTTGTTTGAGTAAATGAAAAAATGAAAATCAAGCTGACCACATTTTCAGAGTCTGTTTTCCTAACTTATTTTAATGAGTTGTCGAAGAAAAAGAAGTCATCGACCTTATGGAGTGAGTATGTATTCTATGCTAAGGTTTAGGTACTATAAAAACAAGGCATAAAATTGACATAACAACATACTCGAAGTTGCATGTTCTTTTTCTCGTAGTCATGGTATAAAGTATAGTATGCAACTCTTGAATAAAACGGATTTATATCGAGGGCCATGAATCGCTCGCGCCGTTCAGGATTCTAACACTTGAATCACTCCCTACGGTCGTAATTCAATCATCATCATTCAAATTATTCCTTAATGTTGGGGACACTGCAGACTGTAATCGACTCCAGTCTGACATTGATAATGTAGTCCAATGGAGTAAATGCAACAAGCTGCAGTTTAATATTAAAAAGTGTTGTGTGATGAGCTACAGCCGCGCGCGTGCTCCACTACAGTATCAGTACGAGATGGACAGCGAAGTCATATCGCGCGTCTCACATGTACGAGACCTGGGGGTACAGATGGTATCTGAGCTGACGTTCCGCAAACACATAGTTGAGATGTGCGGCAGGGCTTTTCGAAATCTCGGTTTCATCTTGAGGCAGTGTAAGGATTTTACCGATACTGCGGCTGTTAAAGTTTTATGTAATGCACTTGTGAGGAGTCATCTCGAAACAAGTGCAATAATCTGGAACCCGCATGAAGGGAAATATAGCCTTATGTTAGAAAAAATACAAAATAAATTTTCTAGGTTTCTTTACCGTAAAAAGTACGGGGTTTATCCTTTTTATCCCCTGATGTACCCGAGTCTGTTCGTCCTAGGCATGGTCGGGTACACCAGTCTAGCAGTGAGAAGGGACGTCGCGCTGGTCAAGTACGTGGCTCGCGTACTGCTAGGGTTGCTGCACCACCCGGAAGTGCTGGCAGCGCTGCGGCTTCGCGCGCCGGACGGGTGTGTAGGTGCGCGCCGCCGCCCCGCTCTATTAGACGTGCCAGTAGCTAGGACTAACCTACTCAAGTTTACCCCTATGTCTCGAGCGGCACGTATTGTTAATGTTATTACGATATCGGAGGATATATTTGGCCAAAACCTGCCGAAATTCATTAAAATGGCACAAAATTTTATTGAAAGAGGTCCCATCTTATAAGATTTGTCATGTTTATATTAATTGTTATATGATTTGGTAGGTATACAATTATTTTTAATTCTGCTTACAAGTGATGTTTTTTTTCTTTAATGTGTGTAAACAGTGTACTTATAACATCGCTTTGGATGATTCTGTTAAGGTGTTATAATTGTGATTTAAATAAATAAATAAATAATAATAAATAATCATGAATCACTCCCTACGGTCGTGATTCAGTCGTTAGAATCCTTCACTTGCTCGTGATTCACCTATGGCCCTCGCTTTAAATCCGTCCTTTATTCACTAATTGCATAATATACTATTGTTTGTTTGTAACGCCTTCACGTCTTAGCGGCTGAAATGAAATTTGGCATACAGGTAGACCATGACCTGGGTAGTACGTTCCCTTGGAATAATTTCCGATCTCCACGCGGGCAAGCTAGAAGTTCATATTACTTAAAAAAAAATTAAATTCAGCTGGTTAACCTCTAATAATGACTCACCTTTACCAAAACTCTAAATGAAACCTTACTCCGTACATTATACACATATTATAAAACAAAGTCCTCCGCCGCGTCTGTCTGTCGTCCTGTTCGCGATAAACTCAAAAACTTCTGCACCGATTTACATGATGTTTTCACCAATGGATAGAGTGGTTCTCGAGGAAGGTTTTCGTATATAATAACCGACATCCATGCGGGCGAAGCCGCGGGCATCAGCTAGTTATACATATGTATCAACCAAACAACTAACCTGTGTGTGGTTTCAGCAGCGCCTGTAGATGCTGCGCATGGTCGCTGGGCCCCGCGGGCTCGTCCTGGCACGCCTCCCGCATGAACACCACGCTCTTGCCCGTCGCGAGGATCTGAGCCGCCTGCTCGCGAGACATGAAGGACGGCACCATCCATTCCCTAATTTATCACAGACTTATATTTTGTAGTACACTCACAAACATAAATTGCTTTCACTTACTCAAGATTCAAAAGCATTTATGCGTGTTAGGTATTTATTCTCGTAACTGTATCATTTAAGGTAATGATGGTTACTACGAGGAGCTGATAGTATCAGTTTGACCACCACACCGTGAACGGGACGTCAACGAGATTATGCGGCCATAGTAACTGTACTGTCGCTACTTCCGCATCATGTCGTTCTGTTTGACGTCCCGTTGACGGTGCGGTGGACAAACGGCTTATAGCTACGTTGTCGTCGCTACCTACCGATACCCTTAAAGATATTCGGCTACAAAAAAGTATTACATAAAGGAGTATTCTATTCTACACTTTCATAGATTCATTCATAGGTCTCGAACTCAGTCGCGCAATGATGCAGAAGCAAAAGTTACTCTAAATTCATAGAGGACCGTAAATAAACGTAAAGTTATGACATACCTGACTCTGTATTTATCATGCCACATTCTGTCGATAGGAACTCCACTTCTGCTCTCAATAAAGAACTCGTTGTATCGATCGTCAATTTCTCCTGCAAACAAAAGTGGTCAGTATTATGCATTAAAAAAATAAAATTATTTTTGAAATAACTACCGTTTTAGGTCATTATTCGACATGATTTGGACACTATATAATAATATACAAATGAATCCATGAATCTATTCTAAATTGTCCTAAAAACTCACCATGTATGAGCCACCGAGTGAGCATCAGTAGCAGCGGGTATGTGAGCGCGGTGAGCAGGCGACGAGCCAGCATCGCGACACGCTCATCTCCGTGTCGAACAAACCTGTGCACGCATGACGCGAGTTCACCACCTGCACAACAACATTATGAAAAATTTATAGAAAATAAAAACATGCAATCAATATTTCATTGAAAATGGTTGATACAGGATATTTATTTGCCTGTGGCATACCATACTATTCGTTCAGTTCGAGTTGGCCGTTACCTCCCCTCGCGCTCCCCCGCACCGCCACCTTGTTAACCACCTTATTAATACTACTTCCATATATATATCATATATATATATATATATGGAATATATACAAACTAACAAAATATCACAAACTGCAGTCTAAACAGTGCTTAGACAATGCAAGTTATTTGTTGCTTCAATTTCATTGCATGCCACAGGCAAGAAACTTGCATCATGTAAATGGGCCTTTATTCCTTTTTATTATAATTGTTTATGCAATATGGGTTTGCTTTTGACCTCGACCTCGTCTGATGGAAAGTGATGGATGAGGACTTTAATGGAACAAGCGTGGCCAGAAGATGCCTGTTCACTCTTGCTTTGAAGGCAGACGGGTTATACGTGGAAGGGAACACAGACCCGGCCGAAAGTTCAACACTTTGGCCGTGCGCATAATAAATATGGAGGAGAAGCGCTGAGTACGACTAGTCGGTATATCGACCAAGTGCGGATGGTACCCTGCAGTACGTCTGGTAGTCCGGTAGTAGAAGGGAGAAGGTGTTCTTAAATTGAAAGGGTACCTTTCTTATGGTGAGCAGCGTGTGCTATATTGGCGAGCCAAGTGAGTCGATGTAGCGGCTCCTGTGCCCACACGCACACTCTACGCAGAGTGCCGCCGCCGCCATCGCCTTCACAGGCCTAGTAACATACACATTATATTTCTTAGCATTTTCAGAAACTGTAACATAGTTTCATTAAGTTTTTAAAGGTGAAATTATTCATAATTTAAAAAAACATACCTGAGACTGCAGTAGAGCCACGCTGCGATAGTATTCGGTAAGTTCGTCTCTGATTGACGCCACAAGTCCTTCTCCCATTAAGCCTGAAGCGAATAATCAAAGTAAGAGAAAAAAATACCCAACATCTGACTTGTCTTGACTGTTAATCACAGAGTAAAATAGGTAGATTGCAGTCAAGTCCAGTGTGGTAGAAAGCAGCCGGATTGTGTTCATCAATCAACCAACGATTATGTTTTGAGGCAATCAATATCGACTAATCGACGTGGAACGACCGTAATCTCGTAGCACCTAAAGGAAACCACGACTTACCCTGCGGCATAAGTCCAGAGGAAGGGTCGATGAACTCCTTGAGTCGGTCGTGCAAGAAGCCGAGATGTGCGATGCGCGCGTGCAACGCTTGCTGCGGGCGCGGCACGATGCTAGTTACGCGTGCCCGCACGCCCGTCGCGGCCAGCACTGCGTCACGCACGCAAGTACTCGCGTTCTCTCGATCTGAGATATGATTTATACCTTAATTTACTTATACTTATGCTTATTTTAATTATAGATCTCGCTTGTATCTAAATTATAGGAAAGCAAGGCACTATTAATTAGCGTATTTGTACATATAATTTTAAAATTACATGCTGCAATAGATTTTCCAAATATCCTTTTTTTTGAAAAAATGATAGCGTTATTGCTGTAGAATAATGATAGATAGTATGGTGTTAGCATATCTTGCATTGTGTATGCAATACACCTACTGGACTTGAATTTATATGAGAAAATGTTTTAATTGATAAAATTTTTTTTGGGCATTTAAATGTTAGAAAGTTAGAATATGACGTTAATATGTTTACAGTAAAAACATTAATTCCGTACCAGGGGTTTGTAATGCAACAGCTGTACTACTGTTGTTGGATGGGAGGCTCTGATTGGAGCCCTGATGTTTAGCCGCATGGCTGCCCCAGCTCGCAGACCCAATAGTGCTCTTACTTGCGCTTGAAGCAGGACCACATATACCTGCAGCTGACTTCTGAAATTAAAAATATTATGCATGCCGTAAGGTAGAGTGTGTTGGAACTGCTTTTACAATGTTTATTTTTAAAAAAAACTCTACAAAGTGAAAATTTACTTTAATTTCGGAAATAATTTTTCACTGCATAGTGTTTTTTTTTTTGTAAAATCATTTTATTTGTCACTTTTTAGTTGTGGTTTGTATGGTGTGGTTGTACCCTACAAAAATTCGGATACCACTACTTGATAAGTAAATAACAATGACAGGAAATTAAAACATCATCCTTAAAAACCAAATGGGAAAAATACCTAATATTAAAGCTACCTCAAAGCTATGCAGGCAAAGTTAATAAAATTTATATGGGACCACCTCTGAAGCATGACCTACCAAACAAAAAAATAATCATCAAAATCAATTAATCGGAGTAATCGCGTAACAAACGCGCCCAAGTAGTCCCAAACTTTTGGATGTAATTCAAAGCAATTTTTGTTTATTAACACCAGTTTGGTTGGACAACTATCCAAATCAATTGAGAGATTAGAGATCTTTTTTTAGAAATTACTCACAGTAGTAGCAAGTTGCGGTATTGGGAACAGTTGGTGAGTAGATTCCGACTGATTTGGTGCCTCCGACAGGGCTAGCAGTAGAGATAGGACCGATACACGCTGCTTCAGAATAAACTGCAACATGAATTCATTAAAATGTAACATGAATTAAAAATAGCTGATCACATTAATTAAAACTAAATGTATTTATCTAACATTTTGCATGATGACAATAAAGATTTCTTTTTACACTACAAGGATACAATATTTAGTAAGTATATTTTGTTGTTACTTACAGAGTTTTTTAGTTTTGAATAATATTCATTGAATTTGTCTGTGTCTTTGCCACTGGTAAGTCTGGATTGGATCTTCTGGCACAGCAATCTTTCATCCTGTATAGTGCGACTTTGGTCTCCCGTGGAAGTTAAATATGATACAGCCAGCTCATATGCTCCATCTATACAATCAAGTAATCATGCAAAACTTATTTCTGACTATGCTCTATTGTTTGATCAAGACAGCTGTTCCGCCTTACAGTGCTCCTAAATTGCGCAACTCTTGGTAATATCTATACAATCTTGGAATTGCTGTAAATGAATGGATAGATTGTATAGAAATTGGCACATACCTAGGGCGCGGAACAACACTCGGTCAAACTATAACCACAGTAAACTATACAGAGTGATTTACATGGTGCAATTTAATTGCAAAAATTGGATGAAACAGGGAAGAAACTTGCATTGTGTAATTGGGGCTTAGCCATCGAACATTCAAGAATAACAACACAACACTTCCCTTTTTTTCTGCTAGGTATCAAAGTTCTAAAGTAATCTTGTATGTTATACATGAAAAATAATCTAAAATTCCTCTCAAAACATTTCAAATAAACAAAACTGTTGCTTGTAAATCGTATCTTGACATTCAAATATTTTTAATCAAAAACAATACGTTGCAAGTTTGAAAATAGAATTTACCTGGATCTAGTGACAATCCTGAACACAATTTTTGAAGTAGTTCAGAGAGATTATTGGAAGAGAGGTCCATTTTAATTCAATATTTGATCATCTACGATGACAATGATTTTCATTCGGATTAATTAAGGTTAGCCGTAGTAAAATTCTACGAGCATCACAATGTTTACAAAGCAATTTTCATAATATTGAAAACCTGTAAGTTTTGAGGTTCAGATTTCTCGCGAATTCTACAGCAGTGGATCTGATAATTTATAGGACCCTTTGTTCTTGATAAAAACGATATTTAGGAATCAAGAACAGGAAAAATTTACTTGTTTTATGAACTAATTATCTAACTAAAAACGATCAAATCAAACGAAATTTGATTGTTTGATTGAGTTTGTCACTTTGGTTTGTGACTTGTGTCGGACTCGGTTTGACTGACAGATTGTTTTAGTGTTACCATTTACCATTCATAAATCAGATCGCTATTTTTACTGGTTGTTCTACAAAAGAATATAGTGCTATATTCTGTAGAGGTTGCACTACATTTTTGCTATGGTTTGGTGGCGCGCCCCGCGTTTATTGATTAATGTTTTTTGCGTCGTCGTAGTCGGGTAAAAAAAAAATATACAGAAGCAATACAGGGGTTTATTCATAAACGATGATTAAAGTTATTTAATTATTAGCGACTGTTTAACCCTCAGAACAATAACTAAAGTTTAACCATACATTTTTGACGTTTGAACGTCACTTAACTTTATTCATCGTTTATGAATAAACCCGTAAGTGTTTGTAAATGCTAAGTTTCTGCAGATAAACACATAACAAATAATGTTCACCAATATAATATCCCAAATAAAGAAAAAATAGCCCCTGATGTTGACTATCATGTTCACTAGCCACAAGGATAAATGAATTCGTACTTAAATTACTTAGTCTTTAAGTTCGCGACTTTACTCGGTTCGCCGTCGGTGACACACGTGAAGCTTGCTCAAAATTTCATTGTCAAATTGGCTCCCGGCTCCCGGCTCGTGGCGATGACAGACGGGCGAGTAAGCTCGATGAGCCATAAGTACGCGTACTTGCTCGCACGTTTATCACCCCTTTTAAAGGTCACGTACTTAGCATGACACACGGGGAGTAAGCTCGCCGAGCCGTACGCGTACTTGCTCGCACCTCTATTATCTATATGACATTTAAAATTACAAATACTATTTTTCAATTAATAGGAATGTTATATCAGCAATGCGTTGTTCACACGATGCGCTTTAATTTTTATTTTATCATACATAAGCCATTGCTTACACCATAATAATCTCTTCTCTTGTTTCTCGTCCATGGTCCATGACGCACTTCTTTCCGCAATTTTCTCATCCGAATTCATTGCTGGCATATAAAACCCCACAAGACCCACAATCATTACAAGAAGTGGCTGCCGTGCCCCTGTCGCAGGATGCGCTCGCCAGGTCCTAGATCTGCCGCCTCGTCCCGTGCGATTATGATAATTTGCTTCTCGTAAAAGTTGAGATTAGAGTACTTACTAATTCCGTCCATGCTTCTCGGTCGACTTGAATGCCATTGAAACTTGACTCGTCCTAACTTTTTGAGAAGTTGAGAAAAAACCACAGACAAAAAATTGACAATCTGTGATTTGTTGACAATTTTGAAATCAGAAATCGTATCGTCGATCGAGCGTCAAGCGAGGTTATGAACTCGATAAAAAAAATTAACCATGAATCCCAAAAGCCCCGAAGCGCGTAATCGCGATGAAAAGCCTTTTGAGGGAATGTTAATTTCAAGTTCAGAGACATTAGATAAGTTGAACGGTCGCAGTGCGTGTCCGTTATGCGGCAAATCACGAATGTATTTCTGCTACACATGCTACGTTCCAGTATCACACATAGAGGGGAAAATTCCAAAAAGCAGGGTAAGACAACACTACAGCTGATCATTGAGTTTCATTAAATGGTAATTGCTTCTGTACATTCTTTTATATTCCTAGTTCGGTAGCAGATGCTAGTATGTAGATACAATTATTGTAACTGTTTATTCCTGGTCCATCAATCACTAAATTATTAGTAATCAATGTTCTGACTTAATAAATATATTCCAGTTTATTTTTTCAGCTTCCTGTAAAAGTGGATATAATCAAGCATCGCCGAGAAATAGATGGCAAAAGCACATCAGCACATGCAGCTGTTTTAGCACCAGACGATGTAAACATTTATACATATCCTAATGTACCTGAATATGCTCTGGATGGCAGGACTGTATTATTGTTTCCAGGGTCAGAAGCTAGAACTGTTAGAGAATTATACACTGGCAAAGGAGACTCTCCAAGCTATTCCGATCTCATATTAGCAGAACTACCTTCAGGATATAATGTGGGCACATTAATGACAAAAGTATTAAATCACAATGAGTCAGATGAAATTCATCATGTTCATGAACTCCCAATAGATAGAGTGGTACTTATAGACAGCACATGGAATCAGAGCAGAGGTATTTATGCTGATGAAAGACTTCAAAAGATACCAACAATAGTACTACAGCAAAGAGCTTCACAATTTTGGCGTCATCAACGCGGAAGCCCTAGATGGTATCTTTCAACAATAGAAGCTTTGCATCAGCTTCTAATAGAACTACACATTTGTGCATGGGGGAGAAGTGAACAATATGAGTCATTTCTAACAATCCACTGCCCAGTACACAGAACAGATGAGAACCATCCACAATGTCAACCATATACAGGACAATATGATAACTTATTATATTTTTTCAAATTTATGTATGAAAAACTACATACACTTTATAAGCATGATAATTTATTAGCATATAAGCGGCCGATGACATAAGTTTTATTAGGTACGGTCTTAGCTCAGTAGGATAATTTAAGTTTTTATAAGTGGAAGGATGAAAGAAGTTTTAACAATTAACTTCAATGGTTACTCAAGGATATTAATGCAAGTAATAAAATATAGAAATACAATATACTTTCACTATTTATACTCTTTTATTTCTTATAAAAAATATCCCTATTATTACACAAGTAACAAAAATTAAGGCATTGATATACTATAATGCAAAATCTGCAGACTAACAATATCTGGAAATTAGCACATTTTACATGTATGATATTTATATGGATTTACACAATTATGTATAATAATTTTGTGGTTATGTTATATTACAACATCACCACCACAAGTACAGATATATTACATGCAGCAGGTGGTAATGTTATATTTATAGGTGGTTCATAAGTATTGTATTACAGAAAATGTAATGTAATTTAAACATCTTACAATATAATCCTGACCAATTATTATGAATGCTTTTCCAAATATTATAAATTTAATTTGTATTATTGGAAATGCTAAGATTTATGAATAATACTCATATATATTTATTGCCGTTAATTCAAAACTCTGAAGACAGCTACATTTAAATACATATTCAGGTCATTATAACCAAAGTTTTATGAAAGTTCGAAATCATCGTCTGATTTTTTTATGATTAAACACACATACAGTGTTTCTGACAGCCTGTTGTTATAGTTTACGTAAGTCTAAAACAAAAACACTACCGTCACTAGCGCTCGCGCCGACCTTCGTGCCTCGTGAATTCCAGCACACTTCAAAAATACCTCCTGTGCCCTTGTATGAGTGTACAAGGCTTCCCGTTTGTGTTGACCATATGTGCACACACTTATCGAATGAACCACTAGCAAGGAACTTGCCATCAGGAGAAAATGCCACACTATAAACTGGTTCAGTGTGTTTTGTGAGAGTGTGTATACAGACTCCTCTCTCAACATCCCACAGGCGGACGGTGCTGTCAAAAGAAGCACTTGCTAAGATCAGATTCATATTGGGATTCTGTGTTCCAGGTCCTGTAGGTGACCACTTGATTGTATAGATTTCTTTAGAGTGTGCTTGTAAGTCATGCACACATGTGTCCTGCTTCATGGACCAGATCTTCAACGTCATGTCATCTGAACATGATGCTAGCAATTGTCCTTGAGGATCCCATTTTATGGCATTAACTTCATTCTGAAATTAAAGTATAAATGTTACTATACAATCTACAGGAGTATACTGAGTAAAAAAAGCATAGTGCAACAGTTCTACTTACAGTGTGCCCTTGGAAGCTTTTGATTGGTTTATCAGCATTCAGTTTGCAAACATGAATACACTGATCAGTAGAGCATGATGCAAACGAAGTGTTTGTTTGCCAATCAACATCAAGGGCTGGTGCCAAGTGGAAGGAGAACTGCTGTGTGCATTGCCCTGTTGAGGCATCCCATATTATGGTAGTCTTGTCAACCTGCAAATTATTAGTTGGTTACACACACATTTTCATATTCATTGATGCCTTGATGGTTTCTTTTTTGGTAAGCATCTTAGATTCAATAGTAAGCAGATCTTTAAACTTACACCAGCACTCAAAATATAGTTCCCTCTTTTGTTCCATTTCAGAGCAAATATAGGCCCTTTGTGTTGGCCTAGTGTTGACGCCAGTGTTCCATCTGTGGTCCAAATACGGGCATAACCGTCATATGAACCTGTAGCTAATAGATTGCCATCACACTGTAAAGAAAAAATATATTGAATACTTAAGCACTGCTCATTATGTATGTATGTGTAGGAACACATATTTAGTTTTATACTGATCTTTTAAATTGCAGTATTTTTAATTTGCTATAGTTGATTGTAGGGTTCCATAGAATGGAAAGGATTTGTTGATTATACATACATACATACATACCGGCAAAATCATAACCCTCCTTTTTTCTTCGCCGTAGTCGGGTAAAAATCATAACCCTCCTTTTTTCTTCGCCGTAGTCGGATAAAAAAGAGCGTTCACTCATACTGCCGCTGAGTATGCTAATACGTGCGATCATTTGTTAAATGTGGAGTATAAGGTGTTCCGTACCCATACAGGTTTAGGAACCCCTGATTTAGAGTATGAACTCTTAAAACCTAACTAACAAAAGTTTAAGTTCATAACAGCAATGTGTAATACAACAATTGACTCTGGCCCTCGCCAAAGCCAGGATAAAAAACACCAGGCCCACAAAGACTATGAAAAAGAATATTTGATCACTTACATTCCAGTCTAATGATGTGACATCTTTGTTGCTAGGTACTTCAGCCCCACCCTTTTGGATGCAGTGTCGTAATACTAACTGATTGGGAGTTGTTGCTGGATTGTCTGACATGTCCCATATACTGAAATGAATGGTAAAGAAATAATAAAGAATGACATATAGTGCATGACTTGCAGCAATAACTTGCAGTTGGGTTTCAAACCTAGACTGAAACAATTCCTTCAACTGCATAGAAACACATTTACTGTGAGATAATAATGAAAAAACAAAAGTCAATTAATACTTTAATGTATTTACATACCGAGCAGTACTGTCTCCCGATCCACTAGCCAAGAGGTCTGTGCTGGGGTTCCAAGCACAGATGAACACTTCAGATTCATGTCCTCTAAGCACTGTGGCTTTGCTGGCTGGGATTTCTATGGACTGGTCCATATCCATGGCCTCTGGAGCACTGGGAGTTGCTGCTCCTCCTGGTGCTGCTGCTGCAGCATTACATGTTGTGCCCTTGACAGAAATAAGTAAAGAATCTTCAGTCATTTTCAAAAATTATAATCACTTTACATACATGATAAATATTATCTTAGTATCTATAAAAAAAACCAGTATATCATTTTAGTATACTGCTGTGGACTTCATCCTATGGAAGCTATAGCTCGCGAGAGGAGGTTGTTGCTCAGCAGTCGGATGATGCACGGTGATAGTAACCTATTTATTTTATGTAGGAGTCAGTGGGAGACAGTGTTGAATACTTACATCAACACCATTCTGCTCCCCTCCAGACCCAGGTTCTGCTTTAATTGCTTGTTTTTGAGCATTATGTGCATTTTGCCGGGCAGCTACAATGTCTGGTGTGACTGCATCAATTAAACTTAAACTTTCTGTGAGGCGTGTTTCAGTGCCTGAAAAAACAAAATTGTATTGTATGCTTGTATGATTGAGTATATGGCTGCTCTTGGACTAAATAAGCACAAAAACATGACTAAATTAAGAAAGTGACTATGAGGAAAAACAGCAAATTGATGATTCAACATCATTGAACTCATGAGTAATCATAGAATTGAATCTATTGTCAAAATTAAATACAACATACCATCTTCTCCTATGGTGATTTCTGCTTCTGTGTACTGTAGTCCTTTTTGCAATATGTTCAGTAACGCTGCAGGTGGTACTAGAGCTCCATTGATGTTACTCTGGGATATATGCGACTCAATACCGAATGTGTAAGCAGAATGATGAAACCCTGAAAGTTATAAAACTATAGAAAACTATACTATAGAAACTATAGATACTGTCAAAATGTCTAATGTAAACTACAATGTCTGACAGTATTTACTTCTTCTAATGCGAATGAACAATTATGTAAAAATCTACGAATGGATATATATAGGCAGGTAGAATATGAAAACAGTCAAAGAAGAAAAACTAAACATGTCGTGTAAAGATCTACGAGTTAGCGTCTGAGAGTTCATTGAACCATACCTGATTCTTGTAAATATCGATACACCAGGAAATTTACTTCATCACTGGAAAAACTCATTTTGTATTAATTCTTAATACATTCATAGATATATGATATGAGCAATTTTAGTTAGAAACTCATCAAAAACATCTAACCCCCTATATTTACTTCGCACCGATTGGCAGCCACAGAGTACATTACACGCACCGATCATCGATTGTACATTTTGTAATATTCTATAAGTCTATGGCCGTCATACCCTTTCTATTTGTAATCTGTGGTCAAAGCCGGATGACATTTTGTTAGAATACTCTGTCTACGCATTTTGTGGACAGGTGTTTCGGAGATGGTTTAGCTCGAAAACCCGTTGATTCTTACAGGATTCAGAGGGGTTTATTATGTCATGGATACCGAGCCCCGCGAAGCAGCCCTTTGGTGCATTCGATCGATTGTGTACTTAGTCTATCTACTTGCAATTGGTTTGCATGCAGCAGTTTGTACTTTTGCAGTACAGGCGCGGTTCTGGGGGGGTTGTCATGGGGGGCATTCATGACATCCCCCCGAAATCATTCAAGCAGTCCAGAGCGTGTATGATTTTAAGTAAAGTAGCCACAGTGATATCGAGAAACAAAAAACATTTAAAAAAAAAGCCTCTTATTTCAACATGACGATTTATTTCCTCGAAGGGCTAGGCAGAAGTGTACCTACTTAAAGTACAACCATCGTATGTTTAAGGGGGCGAGCGAGCCTAATGCCATACATTATTGCCGGGTATAAATCCATATTCCAGGCCTGAGCTACTGACAAATGATTTTGTTAAGTATTTAATTTTGGGGCTCGTGGCTAAGTAATAACCTTGTTACTAATAACAGCCGCACGGGTCGATCCATCAAGTTAAGCGTGGATGGGTGACCATCTTAACATACAGAGTCACCTGCTTTCCGAAAGTTTCTGTGTTTCGCACCGAAACACAGAAACTTTCGGAAAGCACAATGCCGTTGGTCCCGACTGTCATTCGTGGATCTTTGACAGTCGTTACGGGTCGTCAGAAGCTTGAAGGTCTAACAACCAGTCTTACTAAGGGGTAGTCGATTACGTGTTACCCAGTTACTCGGTTGTGGTGGTCAGCAATCGCTCCATGTAAAATTACGGGTATTCTTCTGCATCCTGTTAGCCTAGAAGCTGACCCCAACATAGTTGGGAAAAGGCTAGGCAGATTGAATGATTTCATGCTAGTTGCACGAACATAATACAGTTCTAATACTACTACTACTGCACACGGACTGTTTTGATGCAGGTGTGTCAACTGCATGAAAATTTCAAATAAATGCCAATTTTGGAGTTATAAAATAAAGTATACAATCCTAATGCATGGCCTATTTCACCCACTCTCAAGGGTTTAAGACTGGAGAGTGGAATCCGTTTACACGACTATATTTTCCCTCGGTTTGGCGATTGGTCTGTGAAGAACAAAGAAGACTGTGGTTCGGGATTATGAATTTGCCAAACCAAGTGCGGTACTTTTATGTAATTTCTACCTTCAACCAAAAAGTCAAGCTAGTTCTGATTATCTCCACCAGAGTTTTCGAAATGAATCATATTGTGCAGTCAATAAAAAATCTAAATAAAAAGAAGGCTGTATCATAGTACCTTTGCCTAGCAAAATTCATAGGAGCGGAAACAAATAAAAATTATTTTCGTTCTTACTTACCTTACGTCAAAAAAAGTGTTAGTGAATTAAATTCGGTGGTTTATTTCAAGATTTTTTCAGTAAATTGAGTATAGGGTAAACGTAAAGGTAAAACATTTATGTATTTGTTATTTAACTTTGTATTTATAGACTCTTTAGACCAACAAATTTATATTTTTTGCTTTGTCTTGTTTGGGATAATGACGCCATTTTGTCGCGCCGGCTGATCTTATGAATTATTATTTTGTAGATCTTCTTCTGCGGGTAGGGCGAGTGTTGTAATTATTTATTATTAGAATACTTCTTTGGAGTCAGATTTATGTTTAGCAGTCTTCATTATATGGATTATAATTACATAAGCTTTAAAACTTGAAAACGAAAATTGATTGATTTATGAATCGCACCAATATTGCGATAAAATATTACTTTCCTACGTATTTAATTTGGATTGAACTTCCAGTGTTTATTCGTATTCGATCTGTTTCAGCATTTAACTTACGTCGTAAGTCAAAAGTTTACCACGATAAGTGTGGGTTTAGGTGACTCAAATTGTTTTGTGGTAGATTATAATTAGATGTACTGATCATCCAATATATTTCACTTTTCCTGGATTCACCTCTGATGCATCCTTTTCCTGACACACCTTTTTCAAGAAATATGCTGTAAAACCAACAATGTACACTAATTTTTCAATTTAAACTCTTTTCTTTTTTAATGTATTTTCTTATTGTTTGCTCCTTAAAAAAATAAAAATCTAAAATTATAGACAAAATATATCATTCAAACTTTCAAATAATGGAATTTTATTGTGAAACTGAATTGGCACTAACATTCTTATTTTCAGGGGGTGCAATGATTAATCATATGTTGAAATAATGACTATATCAATGAAAGAACAAGATCTAATGCCAGGGGAGGTAAGAATATTATTTTTATATTTTCATTATGTTTGTAAAATTAGACTTTCCAATGTTGGATAAACACAAACTTAAATTTCCTTATTGCTAATATATAATGGTTTTGATTTATTCTAAGGATACTAGGGAAACAAAATTAAATGTTATGTTAAATTAGGTACCTGTTTATTGATTGAAACATGAAAATATTTTATCTGTAAGCATGTTTTCTTAGTCTTTAGTAATTGGCACTTTGTAACTTTAATAATTGGCACCTTCCCATCCCCATCATCCTTTATGATTTTATATTCAACTGCTTTTTTCGTATTTGTTGGGGTTGGTGCAGTAGTTCTTCCATACGTTTTTGTTACTTAAAATTACCACATAATTAGGCTAAGGGCTGATTTTTCCAACACCACCTATCTTTTATCCTTGAAATAAATTTATGTTTGACAGTTTGTGTATGGAAAATCTGTCAAAAATTGGAAATTATTTCTTGGGAAAAGATATTACGAGAGATATACCCTATTGGAAAAATCAGCTCTAAGAAATGTTATATTTGACTAGATGGCATTCCCCGAGGCCAAGTTAAAGGCACTGGAAGAGAAGATTTCACATCCCCGTTGGGTTGTGCCTGTGCTGCCTGAACAGGAGCTGGAGGCATTGCTTGTTGCTGCCACTGAGTTGGCAGCTAAAGGTATGTGGCATTTAATTCAATTAAGTTAAATAGAATCTAGGAAATGTATTTGTGTGTAATGTGTGTTGATATTATGATAAGCATTGTCACTGTAACTTTGTTTTACATCTATTATAATTATTATTTTGTTGTAAGATCCAACTTAAATTTAGGGGATTTCCCAGAGGATGTTGGTGAATTTTTTTTGTAATGTTAAACCATTAAGTAGAGCAAGTAGGTATCATCCGTATCATAGATAAGGTTTCAACTTATTTTGTCTTACTGGGATGCCTACAAGATTGTTAGAAAAGACTAGCTTGGGCACTTTATTTCTGGGGAATCCCCACGAAATAGTGTTGAATATTTATAAGTTCTTACATAATGCTCTATATTTAACTGTTACCTGAATGTCATATGCCCAATCTTCTTATCTATTATTGTTTACATTATCTCTCTTATCATGTTATCACATTTTATTTTAATATCAATGCTGAAACAGCTGGTTTGTTGACAAGTGATTGTTTACCACAGGTGAAGATGCAACCCACCCAGCATGTCAGAGATTCTATAATGATGCCCTCACAGTGTCCTTTACAAAGATACTAACGGATGATGCAGTCTCATCTTGGAAAAACAACATACAACAATGTGTCCGTTCAAACTGCGAGAAGCTTGTCAAAATTTGTGCAATGAAACTAGACGATCCAAGATTTCTGCATTTATTATCTATGACATTCAATCCAAATAACAAGTAAGAGACTATTTCATAATCATTGCATGCATTTAATAATAGCTAGTTCAATATTAATGAACTGCTTGCATTATCTGTAATATAATCTGTAATAATTTTATTTACACTTGAGGACATAATTTCTTACTACATAATAATCTAATTAGTGACCATTTCTTGCGCAATTATAGTTCATGGACATATTGGTATAAACTGCTTCTTTCTGGATTCAGTAATTATTAGTTTCTACATAAATTGTTGATGTTTACAGATTTCACACTTTCAATGCATCTAGAACTTGTGAAGGCCTGTCAATCACACCTCCTGGACAGGGAACTACCCAGGAGGCTGAAGTGTTCGCAAGGTCACAGGATCACCGCACGCCAAGAGGATGGCTGGTCCATCTTGTTAATGTGTATGTGGTTAATCACTTGAACTGTTTCCAACAGGAACATTAGTTTAATTTTGTGCATGACATTCTAGCTTATATTAATTGGATTGAGTGCATTAATGTTTATTCTTTTTGATCAGGTTTGGGCAAGCAGGTGGCTTTGTGAAAATCCGAGAGAGGTTCGAAACAATAATGGGGTTTCAAAAGTCAGAGTTGACTACATCCATCACCTCAGAAGAGAAAGTTTCTACAGAAATAATTGAAAAAGAAAATGAAGAAACCAAATGTGATAAAGTTGAAAGCACAGAAGTAGTACCAGTTATTGCTGACAGTGGAGAAGTACGTATAAATTTATCATGCAAAAAATTACAATTTTAACATTTAGAAACCTTACTTTTATATTATTGTTTTAGTTTTCGATAGCAGCACGTAGCGAGCAGCCATCTTCGCTAGAACAGTCCACGAGCGGAGAAACTCGCGTCGCGACCGTGTGGCAGCTGCTGCGACCTCTAGGACTCTGCCACGACCTCCTCACATCACACACCGTTACCACATACCTGTTACCTGTACTTGTAAGTATTATTTCATAACTTCAACTTTACTACAATAATGGGTCGATTTCTGTGCAGCTGGCGAACTTTTATGCAAATATTTTCTCTTCTGCACAAAAAAAAAAACGAAATCAGGAGAAATGGAACAAATGGTTTCTTTTACTTGGCACAAAAACAAGTCGAGATTGGCCATAATAGACACACTTTAGAATCAATTCCGAATATGAAAAAAAATGCTATTGGCGAGTGTTTAGTTTGCTCAATGTTTCTTTTATGGGTGCTTTAACATTGATTTGTTCCCAGGAATGTATTCCCACACTACTTGAAAGTTTAACCGACGAGGAACTGAAGAGGGAGGCGCGCGGTAGTGAAAATAAGACTGACACAGTTTCTTGTTTAATTCGTGCGTGTAAATACGTCTCAGTGAAAACGCCCCAGCATCACAGTTTACTCAAATGTAAGTGGAACTCAAGTAATATTATCTAAAATGCTCTTATACTACAATTTATGTATGTGATGGTTTCATATATTGTTCACACTTAGGGTCAAGACTTGCTATTGCCTGGCTGTGGTTTTCTCTAGATTTCTGCTCAAAGTCAACTGTCACAGCCACTCTTTAGTTGCAACTGCAACAGATTTCACCAATGGCAGTCTGTTGTTGAGTAGTCAGGGTGCAGTCAGTCTTGACCCTGACAACTTACGCTGTAATGAAGAATACTCAAGAGGAAGAGAAAGTAAGCCAAGAAGGAATGTTATGTGAAATACAGTGTTTAATCGGGAAATTGTCAAGTCAACCAAGCATTCCAGAGAGGAGTGTTTTGTTTGAAAGATCTTCATGCCGTGCTACGCCGCCGGCCATCACGAGGGTCGGTAGCATACCCTGTAGCTGCTAAGGGGCGTAGTCTTGATACCTCCCCTGCGCCGCTACATTGTACGCTACCGAGCCCTATATAACAACAGAGGAGAAGAAGACAGTTATGTCAAGATGAAGATTTGCTGGAAGAAAAACATTTAGAAGTATTTGTCAAGGAACGCGCCGTCGAGTCTATAAAACGGTCGAGAAGGTTTTACTTGTCCAAATGATATGGATGAATATATAACGATGTTTTTTTTTTTTTAAATAAATATATATGTCCGGGCATAACTCCGTCATTTATGCACGGATTTGCAAAAATATTTTTTGTTTGAAAGGGTATACTTCCGAGATGGTCCCATTGTCATCAGGTCAGGATTTGATGATGGGATCTTGGAGAAATCGAGGGAAATCTGCACCTATAGCGATTTAGGTATTTTTAATAGCAACTCGTGCAGTTGCTCTCTCGGAAAGCACCATTTGGTGAAGTGGAACTGATGATAAAGACCACAGATGGCTACCGGAACTACTCAATAATAAGTATTTCACGGGTTGCGATTCGATTACTTTAATATGCTTGGCAAGCAATTTATCGTCACAATGTATAATTATGGTAAAGTGGAGTTGATGGTGAAGTACCAGGAGAACTCCTCAACGATTAACGTCCCTGCATCGGGAAAAGCAATCTTTTGTAATAAGTGATGAGCAGTTGACATTAGGCTATTGTAACTTAGATAAATTACAAACTGACCCACGAAAAAGCGAGAAATAAAACTTTTTTACAAAAAAAAACAACTTTGTAGTGTTTTTTGGAAGTAGGTTGTTTTTTTTTTGTAAAAAAGTTTTTTCTGCTGCAAATGTTATATTTTCCTCTAAAAAAACCATGTTTAAATATTTACAACATTGGAACACCCAAGTTAAGAATACAAATTTTCTTTCAGCTCTTGAAATGTTTCGGTTAAAAATGATTTTGCGATTGTTACAAATGTCTTCGTTCAATGGAAAAATGTCGGCTCTGAACGAAATTAATCAACTCATCAGTACATTTTCCCAGCAACCGAAACCAGAGTGGCTTACACCTGCAGTTATTACAGTAAGATATTTTTAATCACTCTTTATTTTCGTACATTAACAGAATCGCTTTAAATCTCCTTGAATTATTGCATTTCTTTGAAAAATTCAAAATTCGAACTTTTATTTTATTTTAAAGTGAGTGGCCTTTTTTATTTGCTGGGGAGTTTGTTGAGTCACTTCGTCTTCCCAGTTACACTAGGAAGTGGTGAAGGGCGGGCGAATCGTGTCTTATGTAATTTTGACGTTCGAAAAGTGCAAATTCTCAGCCTAAATTGAATAAATGACTTCTGATTTTCGCTACATTTTATTGGTTGCTCAATAGAGTGTGATGTAAATTGTACAATTTTATTCCAGACTTGGATTCGTGAAAACAAAGTAGTAGACATAGTTTTACGGGACTCACTTCACCAGCCACAGTACGTAGACAGACTAGAGAAAATGCTTAGGTTTATGATAAAAGAGAACTCTTTGACTCGAGATGATTTGGACGCCATATGGAAGGCTCAGCACGGCAAACATGAGGCGATTGTGAAGAATTTGCATGACTTATTGGCCAAACTGGCTTGGGACTTCACTCCCGATCAACTTGATCACTTATTTGACTGTTTTAAGGTAAGTTTAACTTTCAAAGTATTAAAAAAAATGTTTTTCTGATGTAATGCGATGATAATGACAAGTATGTGCATTTTGTAGGCGAGTTGGGCCACATCCAGCAAAAAACAAAGTGATAAACTACTAGAGGTAATAAGAAGACTTGCAGAAGATGACAAAGATGGTGTAATGGCAAACAAGGTATGGTACTACTTGCCTATAAGGTTTCCAATACTTAATGTTTTCAAGACAAGTTTATTATAGTCATCTTTCCTGCAGGTATTAGTGCTTTTTTGGAATTTGGCACACTCAGATGAAGTTTGTACGGAGATCATGGACGTGGCGTTAGCAAACCTCATTAAAATATTGGACTATAGTTGTAGTCAAGACCGTGACGCTCAGAAGACTCTTTGGTTGGATAAGTAAGTCGTTTTTCGTCACTCAATTTAACATTGTCAAACTCAAACTATTATAATATCATAACCAAAGTTGTCATTAAAAGTAGCGAGATATAATTGATGGGGCCCATATATTTCCGAAAGACAATAAATCACTTATTTACCCGAAATCGATATTAATTATCTCAGAAGGAGCTTATTGTAACTTCACTCTCTCTCCAGGTGTGTAGAAGAACTGAAAACCAATGAGAAATGGGTGTTGCCAGCGCTCAAGATGATGCGTGAGATATGTTGCTTGTACGAGGCGGGCGGGGGAACAGGGCTGCGGCCTCATGTGACTAGACAGGAACTTATCGACCGCCTGCAGACGCAGCACTCACTTGTGATACTCGTTACTGACTCACTCACACACTACATGGAAGCTGTGCGGACTAAACTTACGGGTATGTCATGTTTTTATTTTTATATCAATAAGTTACTCAAGTGAGACCAAAAGTTACGAAATATTTTGTAAAAACATTCTAGAGGACATTCAAGACCGCGATAAGATCGTTAATTGATTGATAAACGTGCTTGCGATTCAACAGACGAAACCATTATGAAACTGATGTTATCTATTACAGAAGAGGGGGAAATAGATTGGGACAACTGGCAACCAGATGGCAGGTACCCACATGCAGCTCAAGTTCATGAAAGACTCAGTTTTTTGAGATTCCTGTTGAAAGATGGACAACTATGGCTGTGCGCGGAACAAGTGAGGGGGCTACTTACCTTTATTTAAAAGTTAAATTTATTATTCGTTGTGTAATCCCTGCTCTTATTTTCTAGGCAAAACAGATATGGGTATGTCTGGCTGAGAAGCCGGCACACCTCGGCGACCGCGAAGCGTGTTTCCGATGGTTCAGCAAACTAATGGGGGAGGAACCTGACTTAGATCCTAATATTAACCTACATTTTTTTCGACGGAACATTATGACATTATCACCAAATTTACTAACCCACGCTGGCATCAAGTGTTTTGAAAGGTAAGATTTGATCGAAAAGTCTGTCTTAAGCTTAACAGTACACAGCATCAGAAGATCTCTCAACAATACTTTTAATTTTTACAGGTTTTTCAAAGCAGTTAACTCCAAAGAAGGCAAACTGAAAGTTAAGAGACGAAGTTTTTTACTTAACGATGCAGATCTCATAGGATTAGATTATTTATGGAGGGTAAGTGCAAACAATAACTTTACCCTCTAAAGAATAAGGCTCAAATTATACCAAACAAAATTAAAAGTTAAACAAACATCAAAATTAAAGGTTAAGCATCCGAACAGATTATCACTATCTCTAGAAAACCCCTAAATCAATCGTTTCTTTGAAGGTAATTTTAATGTCATGTCCACTAAATCCAGTTTAATATTATTAACTTAGACCTAAGACGTAACTAAGAACGACATTATGTTTTCATATACAGTTATCACGAAACCAAGCTTTTCTAATTGCTCGTGTTTTCTTTTACAACATGTGTATAAACAAAAAATATTGTTGCAATTAAATTTCCAGCAAAATCTTTTCCCTCCAAGGTACGTAGCATTGGTTTCAAAGGTCGGCTGGCAAACTTTCAAAGGACCGGAACATAAATCTAAGGGATATTTTGATGTTAAGAATAATCTATGAGGAAGTAATGCTCAAAACCGTATGTATTATTTTATAACTTACTATGGTTGCAGGTGATAACGGAGTGCGACGACGACATCTCGGCGCGTGGTATAGAGTTGCTGCGCGAGGTGTGCACGTGCGTGGGCCCGCAGCTGTCGGCCGCGCACCATCACGAGGCCTTCCTCACGCAGTGCTGCGCGCGCACGCAGCGCATGCAGAAGGAAATGGAGGCGCACGAAGGTACACTACGACATACCCTTCTCCTTGTTCGAGTTTAAATCGACCACTAAGCGAAAGTGCATAATTGCATCCAACGCAAGTATGCAAATTCGCAGGTTTACTAAAATGTGGGCCAGAGATCTCTTTGCAGACATACTCGAAGACCATTAACATTTTACAATAGATTTATTTAAGTTACTCATAGTTCTGGTAACCAAGTGTTATATTGATTCAATATAGCTAGATATTTCCCTTATAATTCAAGACTTAACTTTGACCAAATAAACTATATCCTAACAATACAAGAAAGGTGTGTTTTAGGTCACCATAGCGCCAAGCACTACTTTCTACAACCGGCTTGCACCAAAAATTTAATTATCCATGTTCGGCGTTAATTTCAGTTGCTAAACGACTTTCAGTATTTGATTTTCACTTTCAGTTACTTTTGCCAAGTTCGCAACAATTTCAATACTTTCTGCAGGATGTTGTAATCGCGAAAGTGACAAAACAAATAAGATCGTTTTCAGATTCGTCAGAGGGTTGTACGAGAATGTGTAGAGTGATTCGTGCCATACAAGAATATATTAATGAATGTGATAGAAGATTTTCGGCGGAGCGGCAGATCTTGCCTATCTACAGGTCGGGTCGGGGGAGGCAGTGTACGATTATAGTCAGATTTAATTTCCAAACTGGCCAAAGACAAGTTGATGATATCGAGCTGTTTTCACACTCCAATGAGACCCTGCACTCGTTGCGTGCGACGATTCAAAGAAGGTTGGTGGTTTTACTCTATGATAATATCATTTTAGAAAAAGTGTTAAAAAAAAAACTATAGTTATTTCATAATGGCGGTTTCATTTGTTCTAGGCTGAAAAATGCTTCAGAAAATAATATAAAGTTAGAGCTATATGTAAATAAGTTGGAGCTGTATGTTAATGGGGAACTACTAGATTCTAGTCACGATAGAAAAATTCTCTCGCAAATACCGCTTCGTGACAAAACTGTGATTGTTGCTAAGGTAAGCTATCCAACTTTTCTTGAGTTATCAATTTCATTACTGTTTTCAAAGACTTATTTTTAAATTAAAAGTATTTTCTTAGGTTTATGATGGGCAGGTATGTGGAAGTGGCGGCTGTGGTTCGTCAAACGAGTCGAGCAGTGACTCTAGTACTTCGTCGCCTCCGCTGTCGCCGACACCGGAGCATGCGTTACCTGGCGTTGTAAGTACACTAACTAATTAATTTGAACCATTAGCAGCATTGCTATGCATAGTTATCAAGCTATTGAAATATGATCTGATTTCGCCCGTCTAATATCCTATATAAAGTAGAACTTGGATTTTGCAGTCAATCTCATTTGGTTATGGTTAATTCATAAAGAAGATGCTAGCGCACAGTACAACTAAAAGAAAATTTAATTCATTAATTACAAGTGGGTACAGCCGAACTACTTGACTAATTATCTTCTACGCACCGGTATAATACACTCCGCCATTTTTACTATGTGATGATTCTTTTAAAGTAAAATATTTCTTTCCCCAGCTTTTTGCACAAGGGTCGTGGTATTTGCCGTTTATATTGAATTTGGAACACATTGGCATCACCAAAGGACACGGACCACTCACTGAAGCGGCGCATTTACTCTCTCAGATATGTCCTGCTCACAAGCAAACGGTAAGTGAAACATAAAAATTACGATAGTCGTTGAAAATTACGAGCTCATTTCACTAACATTTGGTTTAAATTGCAATCTTTGACGTGAGTCGTGAACTGCAACTAATGTTTTTTTATAGAACTAAGTTATGTCTTTGTTTTTAAAGGTGGAAAAGTTGACAGAAGCATTGCTATGCAGAGAAGATACAAAATTGAGGGACATGCTCTATGGTCCGGCTCCGCCCACAGTAGCTTATAATGTAGAAGTAAGTACTTTACGAATCATTTGAAAGTGTAGATAAAGCACGCTAGGTACTACATACGTTAATCTTACCTGTCCTCTTGACCTTCTCGATTTGACACATATCTCAACATCTGTTGAATCGCGAAAGGGTGAAAGTTATCCCCCGCAAATATAATCGCTTTGACCGGGACCACTGTTCCACGCCTGGGGTATGTGCACGGCGAGACGGGAGGGCAGTGCTGGCCGCTAATTCGTCAACGCTCAGGGCGCGCGCCCCCCGCCCGCCGCTCATTGGTCAACGCTGCCCCCCAGCTTCGACGCGCATTCCTAAGGCGCGGGACAGCGGCCCTGTCAAACTACAATTAATTAAAACATGTCTAAGCCAAAAGAAGATACATGAAGCTAGCGAATACGTTTATTTTTGTTTAGGTGTTGTACAGCATGGTGATGCCATCGTCAGACACGCGATTGGAACGTTGTCGCAGCTTTCAGATAGCTTGCGTCAAGAAGGCACCACTTTTAGTGCAGTGTCTGTCTGATAATGACTTTTTACAAGGTGCTGCCCCGCATACACGGAGGTACGTTATTAAACGATAATATAAATGTAGGAGACTTTTTTTCACACACAGACACACACACACACACACACACTTAACATCATGTTTTCCCCGAAGGGTTGGGTAGAGGTGTACCTGTACACCCACATTTCGCTAGTTATATTTAAGTCCCACGTAATATGGGGCGAGCCTATTGCAATGCGCCAGCACAGGGCGGGTTAACACATAATAACAAATAATTCTTTTTTATTGCTTGTTCAGTCCAAGTATTAAGATATATGAGCATGTGAGTCTTATCAATAAATCTGCCTAGCCTTTTCCCAACTATGTTGGGGTCGGCTTCCAGTTTAACCGGATGCAGCTGAATACCAGTATTTTACATGGAGCGACTGCCTATCTGACCTCCACAACCCAGTAACTGGGTAATACGTTACCCCTTGGTTAGACTGGCTGTCAGACTTTCGTGCTTCTGACGACTCGTAACGACTGTCAAAGATCCACAAATGACAGCCGGGACCAACGGCTTAACGTGCTTTCCGAGGCACGGAGGAGTCTCGATATGTGAAAATGGTCACCCATCCACGGACCAACCCCGGCAAGCGTAGCTTAACCTGATGGATCGACCCGAGCGGCTGTTATTACTTAGCCACGAGCTCCTTCATGTGAGTCTTATATGTTTCAAAACACAAATATGTAATAGGCGAATAATGTTTTATTTTGTTTCAGGGTTGGTTATTTAGCTCTAGTCAGGTTGGCCAAACTGGCTTTATATACGCTTGGCCACCTCTTTGAAATACTAGCTCCTGATGGAACCGACACAACTCTCGACAAAGAATTCAGGTTAGTCCTAGCCGTAGCAGTAGCCCTTACCTATTATTAATTGAATTAATACCACGGAGACCCAAATGAATGGAGTGATAATGCGTGCCGACGATATTTTCTTAATCACTACGCAGAACGCCGTTTTATATCATACTTTTCGGAAACTGAGCGGACCAATGACTAACTTTTCCTTTATTACTCCGTGATTATAATAGGCTTATGTAAGGCCTTCCTGTTTTAACTGTTCTGTTGTTGTTAGTAGAAGGGATGTAACGATACTGCGCGAAGCACTGCAAACGGTGCCAAACCATAGCTGTGAACTGATGGTCAAGGCTATTTCCGAGAAGTTGGCCAATGCGTTAGGGGAACAGGTAATTATTATTGCTTACGAATTATTTCTTCTGTTTCACTTTAGAAAGCAAAACGCTGCGATTTTGATAATATGAACCAACAAAAAGAGATTTTGTCTACTTAGCTACTTACCATTGATGTTTTTGGTCTCTTGAATAATTCTTTTCAAATGTGTCTTTAATAATCAGGTGGTAATCAGTGGGGAGGATAGTGACTCAGTGTCGACGTTAGTATGGTGGCGCGTCCCTACCGCAGCCACGGTGCGTGCTCTGTACAGCCTTGCCTACTCTGTGGCACAACCATCCGAGCTCAGCGGCATTGTGCACCCTGATGATGTTACACGTAAGCTGAACTATTATCTGATGTCATACAATGTAATCATTTAAATAAAAAGCGACTCTTGCTACAACACAATAAAGTGCAATTCAGGTCGCACAGCATTAATTACCTACAGTTATATTCACCTAGACGTTGCCTCTCTTTGTATCGCGTAACTCTTATAACGTCTGACTACGTTACACTCACTGAATTGGCCCGATAAGACGAGTCCGCTGCGTACTTGTAGCTTCATACTTAAAATGCGGATTGCGCCGTATTTTTCTTTATTTTATTCGGTAATACAAGTCATATAACGCGCGCTCTTGACAATACATATAAGTTTTTTTGTTTAGCTCCTCTGCTGAACTTGCTGTCATAATAAAAATGTTATAGTGGTCCGTGAATGTATGGAGGTGGTGACGATCTGCATGGCGTTAAGCGGCGGTCACCTGGAGAACAACTTACTAAACGAGACATGGTGGCAGGACACCGCACTTTTTCTCATGATCGACTGCCCGAACCCTCAGGTTAGTTTTAACGCGAGAACTAATAAATATAGGGGTTTCTCAAACTATACTGAACAGTAAACTATCCCTTTTGATTTATGGTTAAAATAAATTTAGGGTTTTGTATTGCTACATGCCTTAAATGTCGGTTGTGAATGCTGTGATAGATCTATCAAGACTGTATGAATTACCCTTTGTCACAGATATTATAATACCTTTGTCAAGAGTCATCCATAGACTGTTTACGGTTAAGTTTTTAAGGGTTTTTAGGCTTAGGGAAACGGATGACCACTTCTTCATCTAAAACACAGAAGAAAATAATAATACTTTGTGAATCTAAACAGAATGTATCATACACCCGATGCTAGTTACGCGATTTAAACGCGTTCTTTCAAAACGAAGTGTCGTAAAGTCTAGGCACGGTATCGTCGAGGCGCTTTCCAGTGGCTATAATAACTGTATGTTGCAGGTGCGCGTATCATGCGCAGAGCAGTTACTGGCGATGTGTGCGTGGGGCGGCGGCGGCGGCGCGCGGGCCGCGCTCGGCGCGCTGGGCGGCGCCGCCCCGCGCGCGCTCACGGCCGCGCGTCTGACGAGAAATGCGAGGCATGCGCAACAGTTCCTCCAGCTGCTGTGTCGATTAGTCGCCCTTGCTGGACCTACGTCACGCACGCTTGACGATCTCGCTCTTGAGGTAAAGCTACTTTCAATGTTTCTTTAGTCATTTTATTTATTCTTTACTACACATACTACATTGAAGATGAAACAAATATAAACTCATTGTAGTTTTACCGTGCACCATAATCATCGACTACATAACTTAGAGCATAAAAACAACTTCAGTACAGACAAGCCACATCTTCATATTAAACAAAATTGTACTACATATTGCATCGAATTTATGTATAAAACAGCTACACAAGATCATATTGCTGCAACATTGTTGCGTAACTTTTGTTTTCCATGAATACGGGGCTAAAGATCATCTAGCGAGTTTTATAACCTCGTTCAAATATTACAATCATTAAAATCGTTTGTTCTGCAAACCCTTCACAAGTAATTTCGTTGTTTAGGTGACATGGCTACGCGCAGTCCGCGCCAGCCCTCTGTCACTGGATGACACATTGCTGGAAGGGCACCTCAACCTCACTAAAGAGCTGTTCGCGCATGTGCCGGCGCAAGTGAAATACCAGTATGGCGCGCATCCCGACCACAAGGACGCGGGACTTATCAAGGTATATAGTTTTTGTGAATACGACCGTCTTTCCGTCTTAGTTTGTGTTATAGCGTCATGCTTGTTATTTGTTGTTTTATTTTAATTTCTTTTCAATAAATTACTTGATTCAGTCTTAGGCGCAAAAAATGGCTACGCAATTTTCCTTAAAATATTTGATTTCTATGAAATTGCTCGTACTCCATTATTTAAATCACGCGCGTTACAGTAGTTATTTCCCACGAGACTCATAAATTCCTTGAGACCGTGACAGTGCTGCTCATTATCATCATCATCGGATGATGATCATTTCGTCCAGCCAGCATCGCGCGACATCACTGCGTTCTACTTTTTGTTGTATATTTGGTAGCCGTGGATTGACAAATAGCCATAATTGCAACAGGAAGTGACAACGGAGTTCCTGTGGCCGTACTCGTGGGCGTGGTGCACGATGCCCGGGGCGCGCGCGGCGGGCGCGGGGCCCGGCGCGGGGCCCGGTGCGGACGAGCCGGCCGTGCCGCTGTGTCGCACGCCCACGGCCGCCGCCGCCGCCACCGACCTGCTGCTGGCGCTCGTGCACGGCTGCGTACCCAACATGGCCGCGCTCGCCAACCTGCTCGAGACCATGTTCTATAGCGGTGAGTTGGACGACTGTGTTTATCTAGTATGAGTTATAGGCTCGCCCCCTACTACATGGGACTTAAACATAACTGGCGAAATGGGGTGGGTGTACAAACTAAAGTACACCTCTGCCTAGCCGTTTGGTAAATTACAGGCGTGATGTTATGTTATGTATCGGTATTCCGCAGCTGTCATAAAATATCTTGTTCATGAGGCATAGGCCGGAAGCTAATAATAGTATATTATGCAATTAGTGAATAAAGGACGGATGTAAAGCGAGGGCCATAGGTGAATCACGAGCAAGTGAAGGATTCTAACAACTGAATCACGACCGTAGAGAGTGATTCATGATGGTTGAATCACGAGCATAGCGAGTGATTCAAGTATTAGAATCCTGAACGACGCGAGTGATTCATGGCCCTCGATATAAATCCGTTTTATTCAAGAGTTGCATACTATACTTTATACCATGACTACGAGAAAAAGAACTTCCGAGTATGTTGTTTTGCCTTGGTTTTATAGTACCTACACCGTAGCATAGAATACATACTCCATAATGTCGAAGACTTCTTTTTCTTCGACAACTCATTAAAATAAGTTTAGAAAACAGGCTGTGCCAGAAGCCAGAGAAAATGTGCCAGAAGCTTGATTTTCATTTTTCCATTTGCAAAACTCAACGTAGGCTTTGATGTAAACAAGCTGTGATTTGTTAGGTAGCAAATTTTCTGCTATATCGGCCGCCCTCTCTTTCATAAACTCAGGTGTTAAACACATCTTCTTCATCACTTGAAAACATTTTCTATCGATTTATTATTAAGTAACCCTAAACTTTTTGTTGGTACAACTCTAAACACCTGTTCGAAAAACAAATCAAATAGGAGTTTGTATAGCATTGAGATGGAGTTCGAATATATTAGTGTTCTATATTCAAACACCAAAACAGTGATTAAAAGTGCTTTTTGTTCACTGTTTTCAGTGAATAAAATAAGCTTTTTAGAGGGGGAATGGTATAATAGTATATTATGCAATTAGTGAATAAAGGACGGATTTAAAGCGAGGGCCATAGGTGAATCACGAGCAAGTGAAGGATACTAACGACTGAATCACGACCGAAGGGAGTGATTCATGATGATTGAATCACGACCGTAGGGAGTGATTCAAGTGTTAGAATCCTGAACGACGCGAGCGATTCATGGCCCTCGATATAAATCCGTTTTATTCAAGAGTTGCATACTATACTTTATACCATGACTACGAGAAAAAAAACATGCAACTTCGAGTATGTTGTTATGTCAATTTTATGCCTTGTTTTTATAGTACCTACACCGTAGCATAGAATACATACTCCATAAGGTCGATGACTTCTTTTTCTTCGACAACTCATTAAAATAGGAAAACAGACTCTGAAAATTTGGTCAGCTTGATTTTCATTTTTCCATTTACTCAAACAAACAAACAAACAAACTCACACTCAAACTCATCGTAGGCTTTGATGTAAACCAGCCGTGATTTGTTGGTTAGCAAGCTTTCTACTATATCGGCCGCCCTCTCTTTCATAAACTCAGGTGTTAACACATCTTCATCACTTGAAAACATTTTCAATCGATTTATTATTAAGTAACCCTAAACTTTTTGTTCGTACAACTTACAATATTTAAAATAGCGCCCATTTACTAATGACAGCAAAGAACACAAAACAGTTTTAATTCTAATGCTAAACTCCTGTTCGAAAATCAAATCGAATAGGAGTTTGTATATCATTGAGATGGAGTTCGAACAAATTGGTGTTCTAAATTCAAACACCAAAACAGTGATTAAAAGTGCTTTTTATTCACTGTTTTCAGTGAATAAAATAAGCTTTTTAGAGGGGGCATGGTATAAACTATATTTTGGAATTAGATTTTATAGAGATAAATACTCCAATATATCCATTTTTATTTAATGATCAAAAAGATACAATACAAATGTATATAACCTATTCCGCTCAACTATTCCTAAAGAGTCATAAAAAACCGCCGCAGCAGTGGAACAGTTCGCACAGAACTAGAATATCCATTCACAGCCGCACTTGCTGGCGTCTGCCGCTTTCTGCGTCTGGCGCCGGCGGCTTTGCTTGTGGTCAAGCTGGTAGAGCCGCCGGGGCTGTGAGGATCCACCATTAGGATGACGATTGACTTGTCGCGAACCCCAAAACGACGTGTTGCCACGCTTAGCACCGGTGGCTTTTTAATGACTCTAGGAATAGTTTGTGGAATAGATAATAAAAGTTAAATATATTTTCGCCTATTGTATTTTAAAATGGATTTCCGCAAAGTCACGCCTGAATCCATTAACCATCATCTAAAAGTGTCAAGTTTTAAACCTGATTACGGAAAAGCAAGGATAATGAGTATAATAGGGCTTGGACGATAGGTTTCACCTAAAAAAAAATAGATTGCTGCCAATCTGGCTAAAACATTGATTTCCTGCATATTAACTTGTTATAAGGTAAGTTGACAAAATAAAATATTCACCAGACAGAACAATGCCGCTGGCCGACTGGGAGTACATACCGTGCGTGGGCCCGCGGCCGCCGGCCGGCCTGGTGGGGCTCAAGAACGCCGGCGCCACGTGCTACATGAACTCCGTGTTACAGCAACTGTACTGTGTGCGCGCCGTGCGTGACGCGTTGCTCACTGTGCAAGGTAACCATTTCAGAAAATTTTGTCACATTTGAATAGTGTTTTCCCACGTGTATATCTACCGTAGACATTGTCGTCGCTGCGCCAGCGTCTCGTAGTCCTTTCATAGTTATTTTCTCTGACAGCAGCAACTCAATAACAACTTTTATAATAATGAGAATAAAAATCACTGTGATTTTGACGGACTTGTCAAAGGCAACAACCTAACAGTAACCTTATGGCAACGACAATAAAGATCACTGTGATTTTGATGCATAATCGGAGTTAAAATAACTGTGAAAGGACTGCAGCCGCGATTGTATCGAATTTACTTGACTATGACATGGTGTTATAGTCCACGCGCGACTGCTAGTCACCGCCTGAGGTATGTGAGCGGTGAGACGGGGGAGGGCGCCATTGACAAAATTGGCAGACTGAGTTAGCTTGGCCTTCCCCCGTCTCACCGCTCACATACCTCCGATGGTGACTAGCAATCGCATGCGGACTATAACGTAGCGTTCGAGCACCGTCTCCGCTGTGTATACGTTCACGTCCTACTCTGGGTCAACCCCAGATGCGAAGGTCTGTTCGAGCCAGTAGGTTTGGAAATAATGAAATGCTCTTTTGTAGGTGCTGCTACAGATCCTAATGAAGATTTTTCTGGAGAAAACCATCATCCTGGTATTGTGGAGAATAATATTGAGGTATTGTGTTCCATACAATGTTTTTATAGATGTTGTTCTTCTTACCATGTTGTTTAAAAATTATTTCACTTCCTTAATTTTCTTGTTCCAGAGTAACACAGATTACAATATAACCATTTTAAAACAAGTACAAGCAATATTTGCTCATCTACATTATAGTAAACTACAATACTACATCCCAAGAGGATTGTGGGCGCATTTTAAGTAAGAATCACGATAAACTGTACTCAATACTTATATTCTATTACATAGTTGGTAGAGTTTATAATGATCTTGTTATTTTTAGGCTTCAAGGCGAACCCGTGAACCTACGTGAACAGCAAGACGCGGTGGAGTTTTTTATGTCGCTGGTCGAATCTTTAGACGAAGCCTTAAAATCGTTAGGTCAGGAACAACTAATGGCCAAGACGATGGGAGGAACATATTCCGATCAGAAAATTTGTAAGGGTTGCCCACACAGGTAAATTGAGTTACCATTGTTAAAAATAATGTAAACGAAACATTTAAGTGCCTACTTATTTTATGTTGGTCTCTTCAGGTATTGTAAGGAGGAGCCATTCAGTGTAGTGTCACTGGACATCAGGAACATGTCCCGTTTGCAAGAATCATTAGAAGCGTATGTGCGAGGAGAGTTGCTCGAGGGTGCAGATGCCTATCACTGTGATAAGTGTAATAAAAAGGTATGTGTTACTGTCCGTGATCTTAGTTGGATATGGCTGACCTGGTCGCGTAAATAAGGACTATTACTGCTTTAAGCCATTCGCAAGATAATGCAGCACAGACTGTGGGACTCTGTGTTGCATCCGCCTTTCTATTTACGCGACCTGGTCCCCGATATCGTCCTTTAGTTGCCAGTTGGAAACGGAATGATCCTCATTGTAACTCTGTAATCACCGCCTACCTTGCCTACTTAAAATTTTATGAAAAACTTTATTCGATAGATGATTTTAATTTCCTTTTCAGGTGGTGACAGTGAAACGTTTATGTCTAAACAAACTACCTCCAGTGTTAGTTATACAGTTAAAGAGATTCGAATATGACTTCGAGAAAGTGTGTGCAATAAAATTCAATGACTACTTCGAATTCCCGCGGGAGTTGGACGTGGAGCCTTACACAGGTAGGAGATAAGACCATTCCACCATCATTTTCCTATCCTAATGTTGTAACAGAGAAGTTGGGAGGCCCATATCCACATTGGTTTAATTCGTTCATTCCAATCACCTCTTAAACCTTTTTAACAGGCATTTTGTATGTGCTGGCCTAGTAGGGCGGCATTAGAATTAGACACGTATTTTTAGCAATGTGTCAGTGTGCGTGCCGTTCAGAAGCCTAGTTCAATGTCTGCGTTCAACATTGCACTTTATACTCGTGAAAATAAAGTTAATTATTCCGCGCCATATTCTGCATACTGATCCAATGTATCAACTTCAGCATGGGGCCTGGCCCGGGCCGAGGGTGACTCGTCACTGTGGGAGGGTGGCGAGGAGAAGGCACAAGAGACGCACTACCAGCTCAGTGGCATCGTCGTGCACTCCGGACAGGCCTCTGGGGGACACTACTACTCATATGTGCTACTCAGGTAGGTACTAATACTTCCGGTAGTTATTTATTTACAAGCCGCGTGCCCAAACTTCCCATCGCCAAAAATGACAAACTTCCATACAATCTTTCATCCCCAATTTAACCCCTTTCAGCGGGTGCATTTTAAAAATCCTTCCTATTGTTCACTTCCCCCTTACATATAAGAAACTCGTGTGAAAAATTTCATGCTTCTAGACCCAATGGTTTAGGCTGTGCCGTTGAACCTGTGCTTCAGGTTCAAACTCAAGTTCAAGGTTGAATACTTTATTAACTATGAGTATAAAATACAATACAGTACTTGAGTGTGTCACTTATCCTTTAATATTACTAGCGGCATAATGCGTCCTTACCTTTAGATAATCCTACGTAATATCGACCATTTTGAAGAATTATTCAATATCTTACAGGGACAATGGCAGTGAGACAGGCCGGTGGGTAAAGTTAGACGACGGCGACGTGTCAGAGTGCGGCATGCACGACGACGAGGAAATGAAGGCGCAATGCTTCGGCGGAGAATACATGGGCGAAGTAAGTACATAGTAACGTAAGGAAAATTGCACTTACTACACATGCAGACACTTTCCCTCTTGTTCATAAAATATGATGTATGTACTCATAAATTATAAGGGTTATTTTTGCTATCTGGCTATCAAATCCAAAAAATGCAGTTAATAAATGAAGTACTCATAAAATTTGCACTCAAAATGCAGACATATTGTGATATAAGCAATGAATGCTGACGCATCGTATGGCCTTAGTTCAGTTTTTGACGTATGAGTCTTTTTGAATAGATATCGACTGGGCAAATCAGGCGACTCGCTAACTTTTTTATAATTTAACTAAATAACAATGTTTATGAGCAAGGGGTTACAGCACCTGCACCCCAATTGCGTAACACACTTTCTTTCACAATCTGATGGATTTTCAAAGAAATTCTTAATACATTGCTTCATAAATGTTTGAAAAATTCGTCTGCTCGACAACGTAAATAATGCAATTGTCAAAATGAAAGGCATTGGAATTTTTTGTGTGTTACGCAATTACCGCGCTATGTTGCTATCACATGGTGACTTTAATCATGTTGCAGGTGTTTGATCCGATGGTAAAGAGGGTATCATACAAGCGACAGAAGAGGTGGTGGAACGCCTACATGCTGTTCTACACAAGGAAGGACACAATAGAAACTCAATCAGCTCTAGAAGTATCCATGAAGAATTTGACTATGAAGTGAGTTTTCGTATTTCAAGCCAGTAACTTCCCTTGTGCCCGTATGAAAAGACCAATGAGTTCTAATGCGACTGTTTTTGTTTTCTAGAGAAAATATTATACCTCGACCGATCTGGCTGTCAGTGCGCCGCAGTAACATTGCATTTTCTCACAATCAAGACCAATTCAGTCTTGAGCATTTCAATTTTATGAAAAAGCTTTGTTGTATGAGGCTGCAAATGTTACCAGGATCTCAAAGCGCCGTTTGGGTATGTTTAATACGAACAATACCGAATATTTTTTTCCGCTATTCATGTCATTTTCGATTTTTGATACATGTTTTGTCACACAGGGACCCGAGCACGAGGAAATGTCGATGTTAGCAGTACAACTAGCAACGAAATTCTTGTTCCAAGTAGGATTCCGTACAAAGAAGACACTGCGCGGCCCCGCAGCGGACTGGCATGACATTCTGTGTCAACACTTACGATGCTCACAAGTAGTTAGAGCGTGGTTCGCAACTGATCTCTTCAAACATCCGCACAGGTACTTTAGTGGTGGAATAAGGTTTTTATTACAAGCTTTATATTAGCTTGCTCTGTTCGTATGTCGTTCCGGTTACTCCTTTTGTCATATTTTTTTTTTTTTTTAATTTAAACCTTATGACAATTACCTAAAAGTCACTTGACGTGCTCTTGTGAATTACACCTTACTGCGCTTTTGAATACATAATATGTCGATATATATAATAAATGATGCTTTTTTTTTCAGACTGTGCGACTACTTGTTATCGAGTCCAACGGCTGAAGTGAGAATAGTATTTATGAAAATCATCGTCTTCTTAGCGCATTTCTCAGTTCAAGATCCACCAGGTATTCCGATTACTCGTACTTTCAACTTGCTAACATTCATCGTTCAAATATGGTTCAAATAGATAAACCTGACGCGCAAAATACTACAAAATTGCCAAAAAATAATCATCAAGAGATATAACTGGATTTTAAAGGATATTTTACTTGTCACAGTAAGCAACGGTTTCGGGTCATGGTGCACACGCGAAGAGGCGGCGTCCCTCTCAGACCAGCTACTATGCAGCGCACGCGCACTAGCCGTGCCGCCGCACACCGATGCGCATACGCACCGTCACTTGCCACTACTGTTCAACCTGTTCCATACATACGCCACCCTCGGACTTAGTGAGAAACATCAGCTGCTGAGGGTAAGTAGTTATCATAAAATATAATAGAATCGTCTTTATTATGTACACCATATGATTTACAAGCTTACCTAATAATATAAATGTCGAAATTGCATAGGGCAACCAGGGACCGAAACCGGTATGATCAATACGGGTGTTTTTTTAGGTTACAAATTTTATATTTTTTTACAGGTATTTTTAAAGGGTACCTTAAATTGAATTACATTATTGAAATTAAATACCGGTTACCGAAATAAAAATTAACCTCTACCTTACACGTGCCGTCGGCATTAGTCAAAGGGCGCGCATCGCCTGTGTGTGTGTAACCGGAATTAAAACGGTAACTTTAAAGAGGTAACATGTTTCTTGTTCTTGTGTTACCCGGATAGCAGGAACCTTAGTCGTAGAATTAACCAAAATTCTTCGATACCTGTACCTGTAATTTATAAAGGTTTTCGGTCCTTGAGGGTGACTCAATGGGCGGTCCTACTCTTATCGGTAAAAGCGATCTTTAAAAAACAACAATCCACCATATACTTTTAGAACTGTGCGATGAAACTAGGGAATATTCATGAATATGATTGCTTAATTGAACAGTCTTTATCACCATCCTTTTGGTAATATTGTTCCCGCTATCTTGCACAGCACTAGAGAATATAGATTTAGATGATACAATAAAGTGGCGAACTGCTTACATGCCAGAAATAAGTATAATCATAAAATCATTATGTAAAATATTTTCTTTTCAGCTAAAACTACTCGATATCGTCTTATCCGTTTGCATGGATGAATCAAATACGTCAATGGGAAAATACCAGTATCCCGAATCGGCCAAAGTTCATCAGGTAAGGTCAAATTAAAAACAGATGAATAACATAGATTTTTAATATAATAACTATTTACTAAAAGTTTTCTTTAATCTGTAAACTGTTTGTTTCCGCTGTTACTCGAGTCCGTTCGCGACTGTTATCGAAGACAAGCTGTTGCCCGCGACTTCTCTCTAAGTTACAAGTGACCTCAAATGTCATGATTGCATGAAAGTAATTTAATAGAGTAATTTGAACCTATAAAGTTGTATTGATGATTCCGCGGGTTACCTTAGCGCAGATGCGCTGTTGATGCGATGTTGCTAGGGTTAAATTGAGACTTAAGGGAGATCCCTTAAGTCTCAATTTAACCCTAGCAACATGAACTTGCAGGTGGTATGCGCGCTGGCCCGGTGCTGCGACGTGAGCATGCGCTGCCAGTCGGCCAACGCGGCGGAGGGCGCGGCCCCGCTGCCCAACCCTTACGCGGAACAGCACACGCACGCCGCGCGACCGCTGCTGTCGCCTGCCGCCGCTGATGTGCTCTACAATAGGACTGGGTAAGTATACAAAGAGTAGTCCTACCGATCTATTATGTAAAATCTCCCTGTGAAAAATTAGGTCAGCTATCTATTTTGCGTAACTTATTTTATTAACCGATTACGACTAATTTGTTTCATTTCGATAGTTCAACAACATTAATTGCGTTATTTACGTTGTTGAGCAGATTTTATTTCGAACTTATGAAGCAATGGATTAGACATTTTGTTTCAAAGCGATTCCAATTCTGTTTGATCATGTATTACGCAATTAAGGTGTCTGTGATCTTGAAGTTAGCTGTCAATAGTGTCAATCCCCAGCATCAGGTGGAATGACAGGTCAATTCAAGCTCAAAGCAAACTTAGATGACAAGCTTCCACAGTGAGATTATTACAGAATAGACTGACAGTTCTTGCAAACGGTTTGGTTTCGTCAAAAGCAGCAGCCCAAATTTCGTATTTTCTTTCTTAATTTACGAGATAGACGGACATATTTCTGTAGTATTAATATTTTTGAAAAATACTTGTTTATCTGAGCATGCAGGTGCGCTTAACAACATTTTAGTCATTGATTGACACTTAGATGAGATCCAGACCGAGACTAGATTTAAAATGTTATTAAATACTTGAATTTGTCTTCAGAATCATTTTGGCAAATTTTCATATACCACATCTTACAATGTCGCATGTCTTCCAGAAGTTACATGAAAAAACTGACAGAAGAGTGTTGTGGCTGCGAGGAAGGCATCAGACTGCTCCAGTTCATGTGCTGGGAGCACGCGGGCTGGTCGCGCATCGCGCTGGCCGAGCTACTGTGGCAGATGGCGTACGCTTACTGCCACGAACTGCGCCGACATTCTGACGCTCTGACCGCACTGCTGCTGATGGAGGATAGCTGGCAGCAGCATAGGATACATAATGTGATTAAGGTAAAATAAAGTGTTCACTTCCAAGTCTTGCAACTCCGATGATTTAAAGAATGCCACTGATGCCGCAAAGAACGTGGCCACCTACTAGGCTCTAACAATATAAATACAAAGTACCATTGACACCAAAAGAAGTAGGTAAGGTTTGCTGCAACTGGCACAATAAGCTAGAATGACTAAACTTCAGCACATATTGTTTTTTCCGTGTTATAGGCATTCATTTCAGAAGCGTCAATCAATGTTATATTAATCTTGTGTATGGGCGTTTCGCACATTAGGAAATTGGGCAATTAGAAATTGTACTCCTAAAAGCCTGAAAGTTGAAATTTAGTTTTATCGGTGGAGTAGTAATGAACCTAATTGAATTACATGATTACTGATAAATCCATGCACTCACTGGACAGGTCCACTCTGTTTCGTTTTAAAACATAATTTATTTTTGATGTGTAAAAGTGTTTTTTTTTTAAACCTAATTACTGATATAAATATCATTTATGCTCATTTAATGTCCTCCGCAGGGCGTGTCGGACGAACGGCCGGGCCTCCTAGAGACCGCGGCCCGCGCGCGCGGCCACTACCAGAAGCGCGCGTACGCGTGCGTGAAGCTGCTGGTGGGCGTCATGTGCCGCGCGCCGGCCGCCGTGCGCGCCGTGCACGCGCACGCCGACGCGCGCCGGCGCTGGCGCCAGCTGCTGGCCTGGCTGCAGGACGAGCTCGACCGCGTAACTACTGCTTTTAAACTTATACTTTCCTATACTCATAGCTCCTGAAGGGAATCGGTAACACATACACATATCTTTATTTAGAAGATTTCGACTTTATAATTATCACCACTTTATCCAACAATTATTGTTTGTGAATAACATGATTAACCTCTAGACTCCCAAGAATCCTAACTTTCTAATTGTAAATTATCGACGACAATTAAGGTTATAAAATTAACCTCAACTGTCAAATGATAAACATCTTTAATGTGGATTAAAATTAGAATTTCGGGTCTTAGGGCGGATTTCACCGATGAAACTGAACGTGATCAGCACATCTAAAACGCGTTCAAGAACTGTCAGTGTCAATATTCCACAAAAAATAATGACACTGACAGCCCTGTTTTTGCCCTGGGGGCCTAGACAAAATCCCTTTTCTGTAAGCGTTAAAGGCAACGGAAAGATCAAAATGTATGGAGTTGACAGCAGCAGTCACGTGACATCTCTAAAGCCAATGTCAACTCCATACAATTTGATCTTTCCGTTGGCGTTAACGCTTGCAGAAAAGGGATTTTGTCTATAGCCTCTAAACGCATTCAGTTTCATTGGTGAAAATCCGCCCTTAGTATTCTAATAATCAAATCAAATCAAAGCACTCAATTTGTCAGTAGAGCTACAAATTAGTATCGTTTTCTGATCCATTTGTTTACATTTTCATCAAATACTTTTGGAACAGACCAACCGATTGAACTGAATCGACGTTAAACGACGAATCAAAGACCGCTTAAAATCAAATCAAGCGCACATCAAAACTTCATGCTTGAATTGCCTGAAACGGTTGGTAGAGGAGAGGTGTATAGTACCCATATTTCGCCAGACAGGTTTAAGTCGTATCCATTAACCGGGCATAAATCCAGCGACCAGTAGACCAAGTGTCATCGGTGTTTGCATAATTTGATAACGATTTAATTTCTAACATGAATGATGTGGAGTTGATGAGCGGGAATGCTTTCAGAAGTATGGTCCCGGCGGTTACGGCTCGTACGGCACGTGGTCCCCGCCCGGCACCTCCAACGAGACCTCTAGCGGATACTTCCTCGAGCGCAGCAACTCTGCCAGGAAAACACTCGAAAAGTAAGTCTTCTTTCTCATTGTGATCTTAATAATTGTCGTAATGGATGCCAGCTAATAATATAAATACGGTGAATGTAGTCTACGTTAACGAAAAACACGTTAAGCCGTTGGCCCGGATGTCTATCTTGAATCTTTGACAGTTGTTAATAGGTCGTTTTAAGCCCGTGACAATCAGTCCCAGCGACTGGCTTGTGGGGGTCTGTTAGGCAGTCGCTCCATGTAGTTCAATACTGGTATTAAATAGCTGCCGGTAATACTGAAAGCCGGCCTTACTCAAGTGTACTTCTCTCGTAGGGCGTACCAACTTTGTCCTGAAGAAGAAGACGAGGAAGAGGAAGAGGGTCGGGAGGGTGCCGAGGGCTCCGGCTCGGGCGACGCGGCCGACGACAGTGCCGACGAAGACGAGCCGCCGGACGACGAACCGCCCGCGCGCCGCCTCACGCTGGCGCCGCCCGTCGCGCCCGTGTCCGCGCCGCACGCCACACCGTCGGGCCCGCCCGGCCCGGCCGCCCCGCCTGGCCCGGCCGCCCCGCCCGGCCCTGCCGCCCCGCCCGGCCCGGCCGCCCCGCTCGCGCCCGCACCGGCCGCGCCGCCCGCTCCCTCGCCGGCTCCCGCGCCGGACCGCGACCCTCTCCCGCCGCTCTGAACGCGTCTCTAGTCCCCGCCCCGCGATTACTTATTTATGTAACTTACATGTTCCGCTTTAAAAGTACCATAGTATTTATTATTCGCCGTTAGGATTCGTCGTAGTGCTCTCTCGGCGGTTGAATTTATCGGTCGTTTCGCTTCGTGCCGAAGGTTCGCGCCTCGCGAGCCGCGCTCGCCCGGTCCGATGTGAGCGTCTCGTTTGCGTGAGTCGTCTGAAAACGGACGGAAGGTCACTTCCCGAATCAGTTCGGAATGTAGTTTGGTCCCCAAATATTTTATCTTTTGAAGTTCACCGACACGACGAGAAGCAATCTCCTTTAGACGTAAGTTTGTTTATCTGTGCAAAATATCTGTAAATGAGTTGTAAAGTTGCAACATGTTCTTTACACTGCGAGACCGACTTTGTAAACTAATCTATATGAAATGAACAATATTTGAAGTAATGCTTTTATTAAAATAGTTCATCTGATGCATTTTAAAATAGTGATATAGATAGCAATTTTTTACTTTTTAGGTCAGAGAAGTTGACATGACTTAGAAAAAATCATTCACAGTACATAATTTAAAGCGTCGTGTAACAAATGTAAAGCTAGGTGCTATCTATTAGAGTCACATGGTTGATTTTGATTGTGCTCGCTCGCTTATTAATTTGTTTTGTGCGAACTTGTTAGCTTTTGATGTTCAACATTGTAATAATTTTAAATAAGAGTGCAGTAATATCTAATTTACAATAGTTACTGCATTTCTAAGTTACATTTTATATCATTAAACAATTGTTTCAAGTTACAAAACATCGCCGTAAATAATTTTCTAGTGGTATAGTGACACATTTGAATGACATGTATTGATGAAATTAGGAAAGGAACACCAATTATGAACCACAACAGTTGACGTAATGTTAGCTGATTCCACATGTATCATGACATCTATGACATCATGAATTCAAAACATACATTTCAATTTCATAGAAAAGATGTGTGTACTTGTTTCGTGTCATAATTATATTAAACCTTCATATTTCCAGTAACTACACAAGTAGTTGATAAATGGGAAATAAAATTATTATGACATTTTAGTTGAAAAAAATAAAAACTGTTTCCGACCGGGAAAATTAAAATAAATTACTTAAACACGTCTTATGTTATGGTCGAACCTGTTGGATATTTGGCAAAGGTCAAATGACTTCTAAAACAAACAATTCGTAATAGACAACAATATTTAGGGACCGAGTTAATCGCAAACTACTTCACTTATAAATGTTGTTAAATACTGTAACGTATTCAACATTAATTTTATATTAGGTAAGACCTGTAGGAGGGCTTTCAAAACTTGAGTCATGTTTTAAAATTAATTGTGTCTACAATGTTTATGAGTGAAGTAAAATTAAATGTACATAGTAAAACAATACAAATTATTGAGGCCAGAGAACACATATTGGCCTAACTCTGACTATGTAAACAATGTTTAATATTTCAGTTTTTTATTTGCTAGATGTATTATTATAATAAAATAAACTTAGTTTTAAATCAGTGGAAAGTGTAGATATAGGTATTAACGACTAGTCTAACAGGAAAATGTTGCCACTATGTCAATGTTCTGCTTTGTAATATAATGTTATTTATTTTTATATTTCACGACGGTTGTATAATATTTTCCTTTTTTTCTAGTGGTAAAATTGTTGTAACATCCAGGCTATCAGGCGACGCAGCCGCTCAGCCGCACGTATCGCGCGCGCTCTCATGCACGCGTGCACGCACGTCGCGGTCGTACGCCCCTTTCATAGTCACTAGTAGCCATTAATGTTTGCACTTCGCATTCTAGTATTTACAAATATAAAACCACCGTGATATTCTGTGAGTATTTATTTTTTCATAATTTACTTTTAACATTAATGATTCTTCAAATTTTGGTCGCATAGACCATGTGCCTTATTTTAATTTTATTTGCTCAATGCTTGCACCTGATAGTCTGTATATTGATCTATTAACAAGTTTAATTTAAAAGACTGTTATGTCATTCATTTTGCATGTAAACATATTTCGATAAATAATTAAATAACAAAGTATTTAAACAATGTGATAAAAATAGAATTTAAATTTTATTGCTTATTAAAACACCAAGCATTGTTTATGTGCTAAAGTGAATGATGTCAAGTCGTGATTTTATTTTGGCTTTAAAATGTTAAAAGTCGCTTTATATCATGGTTTTTATAACTAAAAACAAACACCCAAAATCACAAGTTGTAATGATTGATATAGTACAGAATAGCATTGTGAATAATTAGATACCTGGTCGATAAAACGCTGATTGTTGTTAATGTTATTACCAAAGATGGAGTTATAGATAGAGGGGAATATGGTGGCCCTTTTCTTAATAGCTTAATAATTGAAATGTTTTGTATCTTTTATAAAATGCAAAGTTAACGATATTATGTTGAAACGAGAAAAAAATGTGATTGATCTTAGATAGGTGAACCGCTATGATTCGTGTTTAGAAACAAATGAATCTATATACTGGTAACTATTCACATGTGTAGCAGATGTATGATTCTCGGAGCAGGTTTCGAAATCTTGTAAATATCATCAACCGGCGATAAGTTAAACTCAAGATGTATTTCATTCTATTTTATATTCACAAAATTCGTAAATAGATCTTAAAAATAAATAGCAGTGGGTTCCCAAACAAATAAGATAAAAAAAGAAATGCAATTTTTTTTAATATTGAAAATTTTGTAATGTAGCGTATTTATAAACTTGACTTAATACACACCAATTAATTTGACAGATATAATTATATGTTGGATTAATTCACTGTAATTCAACGCATGCAGTTTTCACAATAGTGTAAAATGTGTATTGATAGAATTATTGTAAGATCAGTTGAGTTTTGTATAACATTTCTATGGCAAATATAATATAACGAAATGGCATTTGAAGATTATACAAGAATGCTCAAAAAAGCATTCATACAGATATTATACTATTCAAATCAAGAAATAAATTCATAAAATCTTTTTGAGACTTTTTTTCATCCAAGATAACATAAAGAAACACACATATTCTTGTGAGTGTGTGTACATGTACATACAACCAACATATTCAGAATTAACCGACCAAGTCATAATAACTCATTTATCTCAATTTACAATGAGCAAAATATGTTATCTATCATTGACTGCAAACATATACCTACATATATTTTCAACACGATTAGGTGCTGTGCATACACAAGAGACGAGGGGAGCGGGCGAGGTGACGGTGCGGCGCGGGCGTTGCGCTGCTTCTTTCATATTTCATACAAATTGTACAGGAGCGACGATCCGCACCTTTCCCGCGCCCCGCCGTCTGTGTATGTATAGGGCGACAGATAATAAGTTACAAACAAATGAACGTGATGGTCAAGAACACCGCTCACTGCTTTACTCCGCTGGCGCTGTAACCGAAGTTGTTCATGGTGAAGCGAATACGACCTGTAGTCTGCCCACCCAGCTATTCTTTGGCAATGCTGTAGCGATATGATTAGCTCTAGCCTCAACCAATATTTTGATTATTATTGTGACATTAGATCATATTTCTTGAGAATAGACAGTCAAGATGTAGAGAGCGCTATGTCTTCATATATGAATCCAGGAACGGGTCAACGAGTATTCATAGCGTTTGATGACTTGTAATGACCTGTGCCCTTTCACATAATACTTATATAGATAATAACGTATGGCGTGTTATCATTTGCACGCATTTGACGGCAAGTAATGATCAAGTTAAGTGCTCGCGGAGTTTCATCATAAGTAGCAAATTACTTCATAAAAACAATGGAGAAATACATAAGTGTAAAGGATGTAGAGGAAGCTGCTGTATCGATATTACCGAAACCAGCTCGTGACTATTACAAAAGTGGCGCAACAGATGAACAAACGTTGGCTGAAAATAAATTAGCTTTCCAAAGGTATGTTGTAGCAGCTATATTATGAGTTATTTATTTGCTGTGTGGATACTGATGATTTTGTTTTAAAATGAATAAAAAATCGGGGTCAAGAAAGAGAACCGTCATCAGCGCAAGAAAATTCTTCATTTACATTTTTCTCGATTTTAAGCTTTAAAGCTTTGTCTCACAGGTTGCGGATTCGTCCAAAATGCTTAATAGGAGTAAGTCGTTGTGATCTTCGTACAAAAGTATTGGGACACGATGTTTCTCTTCCTGTCGGGATATCACCGACTGCTATGCAACGGATGGCGCACCCTGACGGCGAATTAGCTAATGCAAGAGGTACCTAATGAATCTAACTACTAATGTCCCGTTAAAAGTTAATTGTTTTGTATTAATTTAATAATGCTGTGATTTAGCTGCGCAAGCAGAGAGGACCATATTTACACTCAGTACTATAGCCACAAGCTCTATAGAAGAAGTTGCTGAAGCCGCCCCTGATGCTATAAAATGGTTCCAGCTGTACATTTATAATGACAGGTATTTTTTTTCCTTTACTATGGTTACTTATATGTATGTGTGCGCATAAGTATGTGAGAAAATTCACCAAAAATATATTTTATTTCTAGAGAAGTAACCAAAAATCTAGTTCTCAGAGCTGAGAAGGCAGGTTTTAAAGCAATAGCACTCACTGTTGATACTCCACTTTTCGGTATACGACGTGCAGACGTGCGAAATAAGTTTACTCTGCCGCCGCATTTGAGGTAGGTACCTAGTCATCGCACTATCATACACAAGTTGCACATAAAGCTTATAAAAAAAAAGATGCAGACTTGAATTCAATATATGTATTTATTGTCATCTTTGGTAATACCATTTGTTCTTTACTTGCTTATAGGCTCGCTAACTTTGAAGGCGTCTTATCTACCAAGATACGTAGTACAGAAGGTGGTAGCGGTTTAAATAAGTACGTCGAGAATTTATTCGATAAATCTTTGACATGGGACGAAGTGAAGTGGTTGAAAAGGTAACAATATGTTCTATTATACCTAACCGGAATACAAAATCAAAATACTTAACGGGACTTAACCTCTATAGCAGTTGTTTTCTTTTGATAGCATTACAACACTGCCGATTATAGCAAAAGGCATTCTACGCGGAGATGATGCAGTGAAAGCAGTCCAAGCTGGTTGTTCAGGAATTTTAGTATCAAACCATGGAGCGAGGCAATTGGACGGCGTTCCTGCTACGGTAATAATTATAATACAGATCAATAGAGATACTTACTGCAATTCTTTAAAAAATACGATGGTACTAATGTAGCTTATTGAATACTTCAGATTGAAGCGTTACCAGAAATCATAGAAGCTGTTAGAAACTACAACATCGAGGTCTATTTGGACGGTGGCGTGTCAACGGGAACTGATGTGTACAAAGCCTTAGCACTTGGGGCAAAAATGGTAAGTCCCTATAGTCTTCTGGTGCCTATTTACTTACTATCCATAAAATAGATCAGCTATTTAATATTTAGGTACCTTGTCTATGAGGCAAATTAAATAATTGTGAAATGTTTGTGGACTCAGGTCTTCGTTGGTCGTCCTGCGCTGTGGGGTTTAACCGTTGGAGGACAAGCTGGTGTCCAAAGAATGCTCAATATTTTCCGGACTGAGCTGGAATACACCTTCCAAATAGCAGGTATGCATCTGCTTATGTACTTTAATCTGTTTGGATTCGAAAGCTAATAATTAGTCATTATTAGCTTTCGAATCCAAACAGATTAAATTCGATGTTATATGAACTCGGAAACATTAGTTCTTCGTATCGCGTAATAGCTTCAGTTTGACGTTTTCCCATTATTCAAATTGTCCATTTTGTTCACCCAGGGACTCCAACTATTGCTGATATCACAAGAGATATGGTTCGCCATGAATCCAGCTACAGTAAACTATAAGACGAGCTACCGCGTGATTACATAATGTTATCATGTAGTTATGTTATTTATTTAAGATAATACAAAATGACCATGAATAATTATCTTGTTTTTGTTGTATCGAGACAAAACTTGTTTAGGTGGTCATTTAGGTCTTTTCTGATGTAGCAAAGATATCAAAGTGTTTCGAAATACATAAGTAAACTAAATGAAATGAAATATATTAGCAGCTTATTTTATAATTAATTTACGGTACAAATTGTAGAGAACTGCAGGCGTCATGTAATTTTCTTTTGGCCACATCATTCGAGATATTTTCTGAAAGGATAATAATTTATTATTAATAATATAGTACCTATTATTTGAATTATTTACTTACGAGGTTACGACTGACAGATTTTACATAATATCGTTTAGTCAAAGGCCGTAGTAAATTATCGAAGATAGAACTTAAATTACCTTAAAATTACATCCATACAAGTTAATTCCTAGTTTAAGTTTTCTAATAGTCTGCTTCAAGTGTTCATCGCTCACCAATTTCCGTTTAAGCGAAATGGTGTTATTGCAGGTGGTACAAGAATTGCTCATCTCCACACTGAAATCTTCAACATTTGTCTTTGGCTTTAAGTCCTCAATACCTCCACCAGACTTAGTGCAATTATTTTTTAAAGCATTGTCTCTTCTACGCATGTAATTAGTGAAACTAAAGCTACAAGACAGTGTGTCTCGGTTTGGAGTCGCATTGAAACTGTCATTTTCAGTATCATTTTCTATTTCGTGCAAATCATTCTTAGGTCTAAATATATTTTTTACAGTTTTAACAAGAGTAGTGCATGATGTGTTGATCGCGTCAAAGAATCGTCCACTAAATGACTTGTGTTTGATTTCTTTATCGATTTTTCTTCGCTCTAAATGATTTGCTATCTTCTTTTTCTGTAATTGTCGCTTGATCTTATGGTGTCTTATAGACTTTTGAATACTTCTGACTGTGAAATTATTCGAACGCTGGTTTTGGTATCTGAAGTTTTCGCACAAGTCATTTCTCTTAGGGGTAGAGGCACATTGTGGGTTGAAATCGTTCATGCCTAGTGTATTCAAGCGACTTTCGTCTATTTCCATACGGGACTCATACACAGTATTCTTTCTAGCTCTACTTTCATTAGTCTGAAATGTTCTTTGAAGTAGTTTATCGGCTGTGACGAAATTCTTTGCAATGTGTTTTCTATTCGAATTTTGCTCTCGTAAAAAAGAAAAGGATAGTTCATTCGTTTTATTCAAATGTGCACTATCATTTTGAATAAGAGTTGGTTTAACGAAATATTTTCTTTGTGGAGCATCATGAAATGAGACTTTAGACTCGTAGTTAACAGTATTCTTTTGACTTTCGGTCGTTATAATATCTGGTGGAAAGAAAGCTTTCAAATGATTGAATTCCTTCTGTGCGCCACACTGAAGTATTTCCTTCATAACATTCTGTATAAATTTGGTGGTATCTGCACTGCATTGTTTCTGCCTGTTGTGGTCAGCAGGGTGTAATTTAGCTAGTAAAGATTCACTCAGTTTATTATTTTCCTTTCTTACTTCATCGACCTTTGGGTCTTCACATGCTGCTAAAATACAAAATGATTTAAATAGCAAGTCGTGCATTATTCATCATCATCATCTGCCTAGCCTTTTCCCAACTATGTTGGGGTCGGCTTCCAGTCTAACCGGATGCAGCTGAGTACCAGAATTTTACATGGAGCGACTGCCTATCTGACCTCCACAACCCAGTAACTGGGTAATACGATACCCCTTGGTTAGACTGGTCGTGCATTATTATTTAACAAAATTAAATGTTTTTTTACCTTCGGCTCTCGACGTGTGGTATAAGACTATGGTAGCCCATTGACCCAACTGTTAAAAGAAAACCTTACTTTATAAACTGGATAAATTACTCAAGTATCTAACATGACTGATTAAATTGAAACTTAAAGGCAATTTTTGAAATAATACCTGTGACTGTGGTCCATACATCTGCAAGAAGTCTCGTAGCTGTTGACAAATGCCTGTATTGGCAATCAGTGCAACCGCTTCAGTGGAACTCTGCGCTATTGTGGCCAGTAGCTGCAGGCAGATGTCGTGTTGCAGGAATTCCCTACGAGTTAAACAGTGCATATCACTGGAGAGCAAGGAGACCATCACTGTAGAAAATATTGCTTGAACTATTCTCTCTGATTTTGGATTATAGAGATGTTCGACTACCACCACAAGACAACCACTGATATTTTAAATGATCTACCAAAACAAATAAGACACTAGTTCATGCAAACAATCTGACCTTTGAAACAGTGATATTCCGTTACATTCCACGAACAGGGTGATGTTGCGGTTGTGGTGCTGTAGCAAGCTCTGCAGAACCAGTAACATCTCAATGTTCCGCTGACTACATCTCTGAATGCACTGCAGAAAATATTAGGTACTAGGTAAGTCTGCTTGGCTTGACCGAACTAGACTAAGGATTCTACTAAAAGAATAACATGTTTTTTTTATGGGCATTTGGGTCGTGCTGTTAATGGCGGTAGTCCCGTCAGTATTCTTATTCATATCTTTATTTGCGTTCCATAATATAACTATATCTTACAATGGTTTAAAGCTAAGGTATGATTACAGAGCCAGTATGAATAAGACGGGGCCGGAGTATATCTTACCATTGGAACAAGATGCGTACAATAGCTTTGATTAGCTTCAACAGCACGGCACGATTCAGCGAGACATCGGCAAAGTGCACGCCACGCGTCCTGGTGCTGAGAAATTTGAATAAAATTTAAATCCGTGCACAGAAGTTTATCTACGATCGTAAACATCATCAGCCAAAATACCGTCAACTTGCGTTGGCTTGCCCAAAAACGACCACAACGCCCGCCCCTAAGCTGCAGTTCCCGCATGAGCCTGCATCCAAGGGTTTCCCGAGACCTAGGAGGGTTTACTCACACACTGCATCTTCCGATAGGTCGTTGTCGCCACCCGAGAACTGTTCGGCGGGCCCCATACTAGCTTTCCGCTTTGCTAGTGTATATAAGTAAATAAAAGACTCAATATTAAAGAATTACCATCATGCAAGTAGTAAAGAGATCACACATAGTAGCCAAACAACCGCTGCTTCTGATCATATTCCTTGCATAGGCGACCAAGCTGTTTTTCCTATGATTGTCTTCGTCATCGACGTACAAAAGGGCCGAGAGAAAATTAAACGCAACTGTAGTTTTTCTTGGAGGACAATTCGCTAATATTTTACATATTTTATCGTATAAGGGGTTGTATGTAACGATTGCTTCAATATTATCACACTGCAAAAAAAGGGCTTATTGAAAAAAATCTTCTACCTTGTACGGACTTTAGATGAATGGAACTAAAATTGTTTCAAATTACATTTAACATTAAATAGGCAGCTAAGACTGAGAATAATTTAACTTGCACATCGACGTCTGTACTACTATTTAATATTTCCAGTAATCCTGGCAAATTGAACGCCTTTCCATTTTTCATTGAAGACACCACATCCTGTAATTTAAATGCAGTTTGTTTATAGGTTCAGGTAATGCTTTTATAAGCGGTGGACTGTACCACCGGGTACAGGCAAAATCATAGATACCTTTACCTACATCTATGTAGGTATCTCAGTATCTTAGACATATGTGCAGTAAAGGTGAAAGAAACTAGGGGACTACATAACAGTAAGTACAAAGAAAGGGTCAGTGGGTCGTCAAGATTAATGGAATGCATAATTTGAGAATACTACGTTAACAACAGTAGAACCATAGTATGGGAAATACCGTGGGCTCACTTTTAATATTGCATACTGGTTACTCTTCTTATTGTCCATTGTTTCATGCAACAAACGATTTACAACCTATATCAATTAATCACTTATTTTTCTGATATATTGCACGGCACATTTAAAAAACCTAACTTTTACCGCCAATTATATTTTTTTACAGTACAAAAAGCTGCTGCAGTAGATCAGAGTATTCTAAGACTCGTTTAGTCGATCTTTATCGATTAGTCAAATAGTTAACGGAAATATAAATTAAGTACCGCGGTTTAGATATTGTATTTTTTCTATAATTTACGCACTCACTCATCATCTGCCTAGCCTTCTCCCAAGTATTTTTAGTTCAGCTTCCAGCGTCTAACCGTCTAGTCGACTTCTTCAAAAAGGAGGAGGTTCTCAATTCGTCTGTAAGATTGTGTTTTTTTTTTTACATCGAGTTTATGTCACCTACTGACCTACATAACCCAGTTATTTGGTAGCACTATACCCATTAGTAAGACTTTCGGGCTTCTGAATAGGTACCCGTATTTGACCTGGAAAGACTGTCATAGATCGGTCCTGGAAACGTACTTTCTCTTCATCTTGGTGAAAATTTATAAGGTTCGGGCCGACCTCAGCATGAAATGGATTGTCCGGTCCAACCTCAGCAAGCCTTGCTCAACTTTTCATCGATCTATCCTTGCGTCTTTTACGTAGCCACGAGCCCCTTTTTACGCACAACACTACTGAACCGTAAACCGGCTACGTCATTTTAATCTGTGCCGTTGCCGCTCGCCCCACGCGTCAAATTGAATGTGCCTGTCAAGCAATTGTCAATGTCAAATCACATATAATTTTCTAACCAATTTCTGTTGGGAGTGTTTACTGTTTTATTTTGTGAAAACTGACACATAGAAATAAGTAACTAACTTAAGAAATAAATAGACACATAACGTGTGTGAGCATGGATGTAGGAGAACTGCTTTCATTTAAGGTAAATAAAGCCCACAAAAGCTTTGAGTAAAACAAAGCCAAGATTTGATTCTGCTCGTTTTACGTTTTTTTAGAAAACCAAACGTAATTTATACAAACAAAATTAAGTACCTGAAGTTATTTCCTTTATTTAATGTTTATTGTTACCAAACAGCCCACACCAACGCCCAAGAGACCGAATGAAGATGATAGCGGAGACTCTGACGACGATGGCGCGAAGGCTTCAAAAATGCGGCGAATGGCGAGATCTAAATCCGATCATCGTATGTTACTGCCGTTGAGTACAACCCTGCCAAAGGAACCCACCATCACAGACAAGGAAAGAGAAGATATTCTGCGATTTGTTGAGACTGAAGCAACTGAGGTAAGTAATCTTGATCATGGGTCATGGATGGGATCATGTTCAAGTTGTTCACTATATCTCTTTCCGAGCATGATACAAAAAAAATCGCTGTTCGCTCTTTGCCTAGATTTGGAATACTGAAGCAAGGGCTTGATTATAATTGTTTTGAAATAAAAATCTGACATTTTAAAATTTTTAGGGAGATATTCTTGATGAAACTGCAGTTAAGAAATTAGTATTGAATTTCGAGAAGAAAACTCTGAGGAACAGAGAGATGAGAATTAAGTTTCCAGATCAACCAGAGAAGTTTATGGACAGTGAAATAGATTTACATGAAGCACTACAGGTATGGTAAAACTATCTTATGAATGTGCAAGCTCTTGCAGCATAATTACCTTTACTTCAACCATCACTTTTAAATTATAACCTCATCCCACAAAGATTGATAGTTTTGATTTATTGTCACACATGCACACATAGTTTTAGTGTATTTTAGCATAGGAGCTTAGTGAAGAGGAGCCACTGGGAATGCTGAAACCCCCATCAATTTTTATTTCACCTCACTGGTATGGCCAGTGAGTTGAAATAACAACCTTTGTGAGATGTCAGAAGTTTCCTAAAATATTTTTTAATAGTAAGGATTTTTTTTTTTAATTTGTTTTCAGGAGCTAAGTGCAGTAGCAACAGTGCCGGACCAGTACCCCTTACTGGTAGACTTGAAGTGTATAAACTCACTGTTGGAGTTGTTGTCACATGATAACACAGATATATCTACTAAAGTTGTACATTTGTTGCAGGTAAACTTAACTTTTATGTAGTTCTGAATCATTAGCTGTTATATAAATTATAATCTATGTTAAAGTTACTGATATCATCAAAAGTCTTAAAATAATTCCTTATGTATCAATATTTTGTAGGAATTAACAGATGTAGATATTCTCCATGAGAGTGAGGAGGGTGCCGATGAGCTGATCAATGCTCTGGCAGAAGCAGAAGCACCAGCCTTGTTGTTGCACAACCTTGCACGCCTTGATGAAACAGTGCCTGATGAGAGAGATGCTGTACATGACACTCTAGGTAATGTTATGATATTGACTAAAGTGATCAATGATAACAGGTTCTGCATCTTTGAATTTGACCAAGAACAACCTGTTATCTTGGTTTCACTTTTTATTCTACTGTATATCATGTTTTATGAAACATACTACTTACTTGTTTAAAAAAAACCATATTTTACAGGTATCATAGAAAACCTAACAGAATTTAGGATTGAATTGAGTTCAGAAGTCGCTAAACAGGGTTTCATGCAATGGATACTCAAAAGACTGAAGGTATGCATCATCATGGTCCGCTTAACTTTAAAACTAGCTCTTTTAATGCATTATGCATACATGTGTTTGTTTTTTTATTCACAGTTAAAAGTGCCTTTTGATGGCAACAAATTATATGCCACAGAAATTTTATCAATTTTGTTGCAAAATACTCCAGAGAACAGAAAATTGTTGGGAGAACTAGATGGCATTGATGTTTTATTGCAACAGCTGGCGGTAAGTGTCCAAATATGATTTGTAGCACAAACAAAATTATATCGCATTTCGATTCAACTGCATTGCTTTCAACACAAAAGTAAGTACAATATCTGGAAAACTTCTTGAATAAATGATACCGTATTGTAGTTTTTCGCGCACGCGCACGTTGTTTGCCGTCTATTAAGACTACTGACGATTTTTACACAGTATCGTGAGATTATGATACAAAATAATATATGGAAACTTTCCTCAAACCTTTTCTATTAAATAAAATATTCTTCGCAACAGTTCTACAAACGTAACGACCCGGCTGGAGCAGAGGAGCAAGAGGCTATGGAGAACATGTTCGACTCATTGTGTTGCGCGCTCATGGAGCCGTCCAACCGCGACCGCTTCCTGCGCGGAGAGGGGTTACAGCTCATGAATCTTATGCTAAGGTATAGTATTTATACATGGCCGTTGTATGTACGTCTTTAAAAGTTTCTCCTATTGATCTCCATACTCTCAGCCACTCTCTGGACCTCACTCATGCATGTTAATCGCGAATCCACCCTACGAAAACTGCAGCTCACAAAAAGGGCATGAACATCTTAACTTATGTGCCCCAGTCATGATGGCAAACCAAAATATGCCCAGCACGCCACGGTCACGACTACATAACAGACTTTTATACGTAAATAGTAAAGGATGAATTCGTAGCTTGCCGCCGAGGGCACGTTTTTGATTTTTTGACGTAGCGGTCAAAAGGTGAACGAACATTTTATGCTAACAATATATGCCTGCGTCTGACGCTTTATGCTGCGATTTACAATTTTTTTTACCCAGAATAAAAGACTTTCATTATTGGTATAGTAGGGAATCAAACTTTCGTACGCCGCCCGCGGCATAAAAGTGTTTCAGAAAAATCGTTTCTTTTAGGGAAAAGAAAATGTCTCGGAATGGATCACTGAAAGTGCTGGACCATGCACTCGCCGGCCCCGAAGGTCGCGACAACTGCAATAAGTTTGTAGACATTTTAGGACTACGCACTGTGTTCCCGCTGTTCATGAAAACTCCCAAACGGAAGAGAATATTAACAGTCGACCAACATGAAGGTTCGTAGCTTTGCATAAATTAATTCGCATTTCGTATCACCAATAATCTCTGAAATAAACAGAAAATCGAAATATTATCTATCGAAAGCTAATTTTACCTTTATGTGCCCGACATTAGGCATATTTTCAAAAGCGAAATTCACATGATTATGGTAGGTATTATAGTTTGAGCCAAAAACATTCGCTTTTTTTTTCAGAACATGTTGTTTCTATAATCGCCTCAATGTTACGCAATTGCCAAGGCAGCCAAAGACAACGACTACTTGCAAAGTTCACTGAAAATGATCTTGAAAAGGTGGACAGGCTCCTAGAGTTGCATTTCAAATATATGGACAAAGTGGATCGTACCGAAAAAGAAATGGAAGTAAGTAATTACTATGAAACTTATGACGATTTTATTGTAAATTCTCGGGAGACAATTTTTTCCCATTCAAAAGTACTTCACTTATTTATTCAATATCCTATAGATTCTGCTAGATACTTGATATAATACACCCTCCTAAAGTCTGTGTAGTTGTTTACAAGACATTTTATATTTTACTTTATTAGCTATAAATAAATATTTAAAAAAAATTATATGCTGTTCTTTGATGAGCGCATCACTTGAGAACGGCTGAACCGATTTGGCATTTTTTTTTGTTTTAAAATCTTCGTAATAGTTCGAATTAGGTTTAAATTGAAAAAAATATTGGAAGTTTCCCAGAAATTGTTCAAATACGGGAAAAACTGAACGTCCTTTTTTCTATGTGATTTTTGTATGAATTATGGTTTGGACAGGACGTCTGTCGTCAGCATCGGTCAGCTAGTACTTAATATATTTTATTTTACGTATATATTCACAGCAAGAAGGAGACGAGTTGGATGATGATGCGCAGTACCTAAGACGATTGTCTGGGGGACTCTTCACATTACAACTCATTGACAGGATTATTTTGGAGGTGAACTTTATTAAACTTATTTAAATCTGGAATATATCTTATTTTAATCTGAATGGACTTGCCTTACTATTATTTGGTGTTGTTAGGTTTGTACTGCGGGCTCGTCGTCAGTAAAGCAACGTGTACAACGTGTGCTGTCTCTACGTGGAGGATCACTGAAGATTATTCGACACGTAATGAGAGGTACGTCCCGTATTTCCCTTTCCGTGATCAATTCGAAACTCCGGCTGCGTGAAATCACCACGGTTTTGTAGCACGGAACATCGTTACCAAAAACCGTGCTCAGTTTGCGTCAATAAAGACTAATAAAATTTGTTTATCTCGCGCAAACGCAACAATCTAATTTTTAATTCTGGTCTTTATCTAATAATGCTCTTATGTTGTGTTACAGAGTACGCGGGTAACCTCGGTGACGCCGGCAGCGAGGAGTGGCGTCAACAGGAGCAACAACATATACTGCAACTTGTAGATAAATTCTAAATATTATACTGTCAGTACTACTATATTTTGTTGTTTTATTCTGTGCAATAACAGTTTGTTTAAAACAGTGCTGAAAACGCCGATCGGTGTTTTATAATATCCTTATGAGATGCGGAGGACGCCCTTCGGCGTTCGCGACGAAAACCGTGCCGCACTTGGCTAATAAGCGTAATTTTCATCGCCGCAGCGAATGGGTTAAACTGAGCTTTGTACAGTTGTAGTTTGAGAAAAGACTGCTCATCATGAGATGACTTGTCATGTAATCTAGAAGAAGTGTAATCCATACTAATATTATAAATTCGAAAGTAACCTTTACCTTACCTTTTCACGCCTAAACCACTGAACGGATTTCGACAAAAATTGGCAAGGCGATAGATGGCATCTTGGGGAAGGACTAGGCTACTTTTTATCGACATACCACCCGGGCGAAGCCGCGGGCGGAAGCTAGTTTGTTATAAATTATAAAATACAGGTAACAATCGAATAATTTTATTGTATGCATATTTAATTTAAAATTATTATAATTATAAAACTCACTAACAGTGACCAATAAAAATTAACAAACCACATAAAAATAATTCTGCATCTAAATAAAATAATGCTCCACTTCTCTTTTAAAAAAAAGATATAATTATAAACGTAATTTGGAAAAATAAAACTTTGACAAAACAAAAAATAATTGTGCTAACATAAGACTTAAGCCCTCGTTCAATAAGGAACTCTTTAAATTAAATCTAAGTGACCATTACACCAACAGAATAATTATACATAAGTGGTAGAAGTTGACGATCGATTGTATAGTTGTTGTCTGCAACATTCCAATGATTCACGTCTATTGCCTGCGTCGGTAAAGTGCCACGAATATTGTTGGAAAGTATGCAACATGGGTGTGGCCTTAAAATGCTACACTGGTCCAAAAAAAAACGCAAACTGTACCCACATGTTACAATGTAATATTTCATAGTAATAATAGCTATTAAACTTTACATTTTATATCCCATTATTTTATTAGCTTTTCATTTCATGAAAACAACTATCTAAAAGTCATATTGAACCAATTGAAAAATACATTTCTGCCAAAACTGTTTTTATTGGGTTGGATCTCACCATGTCGTTCGGCTCCAACGCATGTCCCTTTGCCTTCAGGTTCATTGGGCGCTTCAAGGTGCGCTCGATGCATGCATAGCGCAAATCCACAACAGACTTGCGTCTCCCACGCCTCAAACACAAGTAGGTTAGTCGTGCGTTTGCGAACCTTTACGGCACTTTTATAAAGCAATTGAATTTTGATATGGTGGCGAGCTGATAAATGATTTTATCACTCGTCTATAAATAGGATCGTCTTTTGCCTCAGACATTATTACCACAAAACCGTGTTTATCAGTTTTTTAGCCAAAACACCTTTTAAAGACGACATTTCTGTATAGAGTTTGACATATAACAGACAATAGACACGCGTTTACCAAGTGTCTAACGGCCAGTGTCTTGATCAAAAGTAACAGCCAAAGGTTACTTTGGCTTTGGTAATATATAATGGCGAAGAACAGTTGACTGTTACTTTTGATGAAGAAACTGGCCGTAAGTTTTTGTGGTAAGACCCTAAAAGTGTTTCAGTTTTGATCGAAACCTGAATTTCATCGGAAAATATTTCAAGTTGAAAGAAATTTTAACAGATTCAGTATCTGTTTCCTATCACATAATTTGTCGAAAACTTTAGAAGTTATGCTGTCGATATATAAAATTGTGACCAGCTTTATCACCCTCCCCAAAATGTCCTATTTTTCTCTTCACCATTCACAACCATTCTATATTCTTTTCATTGTACATATTTACACATTGCGTGAGTCCATCGTCTATTTAACATACATGACAATTTGTTATACACTGCCCTGGAAATGTTTTAGCTAATACTGCTTTAAATGCCAACAGGCGCAAAAAAATTGTGCACCATAGTGTGTCTACTAACATTATTTTAACTAAATAACAGCATGAAGAATAACAAACCTTTGCCAAACATCAAGAAATATATTCTAATAAAACTTGCAGAATTTTTATAAAATACATATTTAAAATAACAAATTCGTTTCCTGTAAATTAATAAACCTCGACATATAACTAGAACACAGATAAGTACAGTAGTTCCTCTAAGTGAAACTGATATTTTATATAACTTTTTTTTAACATTACATCTACATTATACTACATGCAAGCTATGTGCAAGCTGAACTCATTTAGTAGAATATTGAAAGTATCACAAAACTAACAAACAGACAAATAAAAAATTGGTTCATCTTCTTTGTATCACACTGACTCACGATTCTAATCACTAGTAAATTTGCTCTGTCTCGAATTACAAAAAGGTTTCACTTTGTAGTTGTCTAGAGCCGTAAATGTAAAAAATGCAAGATTTTTGTTAAATCTAAGGTAAGGTCACATTGGGGTCTCTATTCTAAATAACTCGTGTGTAATATTATATGTATTTAAGATAATTATCACCTCTAATTCGAATAAATCTCGTCACAAGATAAAAGTTTCAATCTTGTCACTGGGCGAGCAGTGACGGGAAGCTGCGACGTCACAAAAACACTGGGGAATGTTAAAAATAAATACGATTTTGATTTTACTTGTATCCTGTGCCGAACATTAGGTTAATATTGTAGTAACAGACTAAGGTAGCGATGCCGTCCTGTATACATTTCGTCAGAGTACACAAAGTAAGGCAACTCTAATTACAAATAACAACAACAACATCTATGTCTAAACTAGACGAGTGAGGACGACACACGGAACAGAAAAACACAAAAAATCTATCACCATCATGTTAAATATTTCCGACAGATATTGAATTTGTTTGTTTGTTTGCATTTTCAATTAGAAGTTTGACTTCTTCCTGTCTTTGGTGTGTGAGATAAATACTTATTTCGCCTTTATTTTTATTCGTTTTTCCTGTTCTGCGCTCCGAACAGATTATTGTTACGGCATAGAATGTTGAAAAGAATGAACAAAATTGGAATTGTTAGTTGGGGCACAGCGTTCGTTCTAAATAGCGCCTAGTAAATAGGTACACAGATGTCGTTGTATAACCAGTAGTTAGATGTGCTTCGCACAGAAGGCACGGTGCCGGCTGGGCCGCGGTTAGGGACACTCCTTACTCATCATCTTGCTGAACGCCTTCGGAATGTCTTCGTTAGTCTTCGACACGGTGCTGCTGCCCAAGAGTGTGGGCGCAGGGAACGTGCCCATTTGTATGCTGTGAGCAGTCTTCAGGAGGTCGTAGTTTATCTTTTCGGAGACCACTGAATCTTTCCTGGAAGGTGAAAAAATAATCATCAGAACCATATATTGTCATCTTGTAGTAACACACTCACATTTCGACAGTTATGTTAAAGTTCCATGTAATAGGGGGCGAGTCATTGACCAAGAAAAAGTCCAGAACCCGGGCTGTTACTGAGGAATTCTTGATAGAAAAACCCAACAACACTTTGCCTCACCTGGAAATCGAACTCAGGACCACTAGGCCCACGAGGCAGTCTCAAAGGCCTGTACCACAACCGGATAAGTTTCGTAACTTATAGTTTTGATGCTCGTAGCGGTCCATCAGTCAGTATAATGTATGTACTACTCACATGTACTGCGGGTGCGAGGTGACGAAGGTCCTCATCCATGAGGCCATGGTGGAGATCTCGCCGGAGGAGCGCCGCGCGATTAGCTTGAGGTACTGCTGCACGGAGCAGTGCGTGTCCGCGTCCACGTCCATGCCGGATAGGTACGACTCGATCAGAGGGATCAGACCCGGAAATACGCCGTCCTGAAGGAATTAATTATATTTTAAGGCTTCGTAGAAAGAAATGACGTGACACGGTCCACATGCGCACAGCTGTCCGCCATTTGCTGACTCCTGTGTATGGATTTGATACGAGAAAAGCAAAATGCAGTTTCCTGTCGCCGCCTGCACAATATTCTTAATACTGCGTAGGTGTCTTACCTTTCCATTAACAATTTCGTCGATGGTCATCTCGGCGTACAGTTCGGCGGGGTCGCACGTCTGCTTGGCGAGGTCTGTGGGAGCGCCCACGTCGCGGCGCCACCAAAACTTCTCGCTAAGGCACGCGTTCCGCCTTTGTGCACGCTGCATGTTTTCATCCACCTGGTATTAAAATGTATGCACACTGAGTAAGGGTTTGTTTGGATTCCCGAATGCTGAAATCGTTTGTCAAAAATCTGGGCAATGTAGCTTTTTGTTAAAAGATGAACCTTACTCTTTTCTAAGTTAACAAATAGACCTCGTATTGGAATTCGAGGATATTTTCCGTGCCAATTAGTCACACTTCTACGGGACATAATAGTCATCGGCAGCTTGTAACTATGACTACTTTCGACGACCTCCGGACAGATGAGGAAAACCATAATAACATGTACGGGGATGTTATCAATAAAACCACAAGGTTTATTCCACCACTACACCACCACCATAAGGTTTCCGGTTTGTAAGGCGTCGATAAAAGAGCATGTATGACACAGTATGAGACATTGATCGTTCTATAAACAGGCTGAATTTAATTCACAGGCAATATTTTAACCATGAAAAAAATAAAAATAATTAAAGTTTTTTTTTTTTCTTGGTAAAATATGCAACCAGGTGATGCAGAGATAAAACATGGCAGGTTTAATATAAAAGATATAGATAGTTCGAAAAGTTTAGTTCATTAAGAAAACATACGTAAGAAGAACCTTACCTTGCTAATAGGCATGACGAAGTTAAGTCGGTAGGACAGTATGACCCTGGTGAGCAGCACGACGAAGCAGACGTACGCGGCGTTCTCGAAGTCAGTGAGTTGCGCCTCGCACGGACGGAACTCCACGCGCCAGCCGATCGGAGAGTTCGGCGGGGGCGGCTTGAAGCGCATCGTCTGCCAGTTCGTTGATTGGATATTCTGTACAAAAAGTATGGGGACTTGTTTAGAAATTAAATATTAAAGGAGGCGGGATTTTACTTAATAACTGTTTTTTTTTTCCCAACTGTGACGAAGCTCAAAAGGAAAGTAGTCATGAAGTCTTGACATTCCGTATTTTCAGGGTCGGGGTGTAAATTGTAACCGAAAAGATTGGCCCACAAAAGCAGAAGACAGAAGTGTGCGGAAAAGGGAGAGGGAGGCTTTTACCCAGCAGTGGGGCAACACAGGATAAAATAAAAATTAAGACTTGGCTGTAAAAGGGTGTTAGGTTAGGCCACCGTCACACGTCATATCATGTCAGTCGTAGGGCCTGGTATTAACGTGTATTTCTTCAGTAAGTACATAATAAAATCCCACTTACTTCAAAATGATCGGTATCATTGTTGTCATCCTGGTGAACCTTCTCAGAGAACAGCGACACGGTGTCTCTAATGAAGAGGTGCGCGACGTGCAGCGCGAGCGGGTGGTCGATGCCGCCCTCGCGCAGGCGCCGGTACAGCGCCTTGTCGTGCACTATGCTGATGTCGTTGTACCTGACACACGACACTATGTTACTAACAGTACCATATTCTATAGAAAATTCCGCCCATTGTAACCGCTAGCACTACAAAAAACATAGCTCTGGTGACAGAGACAGTATTATGTTTTAAACATGTATAGCGAAAGACGAATTTAGTGCTTTGTGATGCAAGTGGGCCAAGTCCCCAATTGTATCTTTCTTATGACGTACAATAAAGAGTTAAATATTATCTTATCTTATCTGCTTAGACAATTTTTTTAGGAATTAGCTGTTGCTTATTTCGGCTTACTTATTGCTAATGATTTGGTGTCCCTATGTACATTGGGGAAATCCGACCTAAATACTCAAAATAATTAGGAAAAACGAAAATTTTATCAGCCTATGGTAATTTACGATCAGTCACATTATGTTATGTCTGTTTTGAATTTCCGAAAAAACATTTCCTACGGCGCGGCGCCGCCGTATGTTATCTTGCGCCTCAAAACCAAAGCAGATACTTTAATCATTTAAAGATAATGATTAATAATTTAATCGATATTTCGTCGCGGGGTGCAGCATAAATTATCTATTACTTCTAATACATAAGTCACGCTTTCTTCCCGTGGGGGTAGGCAGAAACTATAGCACGCCAGTTGCGAGTACTCCGCCGATTGTTTACTATAAATTTATTTTTGTATATTTAAAGAAACAGTAATGATGATAAGCGATAACAGAATTGACCTATAGCTTCGTAATACCTACTAATTACTCCTTTAATCATCTTTTCCCAAGATATTGGCAATACGAAGATTACATTTCACTTTTTATCTGTTTTAAGGCAGTGAATTGATTAATTCACTCAGCGGAGTTAATTAAAAGAAACGGATTATATCCGGCTTATTTAACTACCCATTACCTACTTATATCGCTGTGGAGATAACGTCCTTTGTTTACGTATCTGGACAAGTGAAAGACAACTTTTAAAGATCGCAGATTTCAATTTCTACTTTTATGGATCCGCAGTGGTAGCCTGTGAAATTTAAATTTTCTTGCCTTTTTTGCAATTTACAGAATTTGTTCTCAAATGTCATGATTTCATGAAAAAGTCACTCAAGTAAAAAAAAAATGTGTGCTAACTCGGCGGATCCACTTTAACTAAAAAAATTGTAGTAGGTACATATATTTATTTTAATATCCGTGATTATTATCATTTCACAGGAACTGTAGATTTTCTTGCAAAATGCATTAATTATTTACTACATAGCCTGTGTGTAAAACGTGCAGCGCACTACACTCACTACCCGAGCGTATATTCTTTAATCTCGTCCGATAATAATCAGAGTCCTATCTCGTCGTCTATCTATAAGGTCGTCGTTACACACTTGAAGTTTGTTAATGAAGCGTTGCAACAACTAGTCGGTATGATATCTCAAAATAACAACATAAATAAACAATATATGAACTGTACAGTCCCAGACAAAATAATAATAAGTTCGTCACCTTAAGGGCACTTTTTGCCTGCTTATTACACGATAGAATCTGCTTTAACAACTCAGAAGTATGCGTTGTTATGTCAATACCGCTGATTGACATTCAACCATCGTCTTTACATGTCAGACTGAATTTTAATGTGACTATTGATCTTTGTTTTCAAGTGATTAAAATATAGTTTTTTTTTTTGCTCCAGTTCCGTAGCTTCAAATAAAGGTGAAAATTTTATAAATGGCGAAGATTTAAACACTACTGTACTTACTTTTCATTTTCCGGCGACAGATATGAGGAAATGGAATCGTAGCGAGACTTGTTGATACGGAACTTGTTGTTCTTGAGTGGTTCGAGGCCGCGTTCCTCGCGCGTTCTGCAGTCCACGGAGCCGGCGATCACGTTCCAGCGACAGTCGACGTCGGTCAGGAAACCGCGGAAGATGGGTGAAGCCGCTGATAATGCCAGCTACAAAATAACAATCACTTTAAAATATACTCTGGCGTGATGTCTTAGATGCGTTTACAGGAGATTGGCCGGAGAAGGCAACACACAAGGAACAGTGGTAAGCTGTGGGAGAGACCTGTCCAGCCGTGAGACAATACAGGATGAATAATAATAATAAAAAACCGGCCAAGTGCATGTCGAACCAAGCACATTGAAGGGTTCCGTAGTTGGGATGAATTTATCCAACAAACTTAACATTGTAGTTGAAAAACTTGTTTTTGCAACTGCAAAATTAAGTTGGTCGATTATTATTCGGTAACTTGTGGAGCCTACGTAGCGGTGATAGTTTTCCTTTTAAACACATTTCCAACACAATGGGATTGACAAGAAAAGTACCAATAGTCTCTGAGCCAAGCCGCGGACAGACGGACAGACAGACAGACGGACATGGCGAAACTATAAGGGTTCCTTGTTGACTACGGAACCCTAAAAAACTATAAAGTTAACAAGAACTAATTAGTTCACAGTTTAAAGGCAACAATGAGTTCATTTAAAGGCAACTAAGAACTTGATGCAATAGTTCATACAAACACTGGCGGACTTAGGGGGCGGTCCGTCCTGGGCCCCAAATCTAGACAACTGGCCGGAGCGCGCGCGCAACCAATTAACTAATTAGTTATTTAACAAAGATGTTTTCAAAGCCAAAGCCAAAATATATTCATTATGAAGCAGTTGGAGGCCACATACAATTTTTTTTGCCGGCCCTGGACCCGACAGTCTGTCCGCCACTGCATATAAATTAATATGTTCTTGTGATGTCTTAGATATGAGAAGAACATAAAATACAGATCTTATAGGTATTCCTAATGAACGTTGTTGCTTGTTATCTGCAACTGTTAATACGTAGGTAATTACTGTAATATAGCATGACGGATGTAATCGATCTTAAAACTGACCTCTTCAATGCGGGGTCCAGAGCGTACGTCATACCCATGAAAGTTATTATTTGTATAATTTTATTGATACTCCATGACTTAGCAGTCAAGCAGACAAGGTCACATGCAAAAACTTAAATTTTAATAGATAAATATTCATCTAAATGATTTTTGTTCATGGATTGTGTATTTAAAATTGTTTTTCAATAGATATTCTATTTTAAATAGTTATTATATAATAAGAAAAAACAGACGTATAATTTTTTCCCTAAAGGAAAGGTGAAGGCTATAATTAAATATACATAAGGTAAAATTTCATAATTTAAATAAGTGTTTATTTGCCTGTTAAGTGGACAACCTTGTAGGTACCTAAGTTTAGGACTTTTACATAATCTTCGAAATCTTTACATAATTATCATATAAATCAAAGTCGCTCTTCGTGTCTTTCTATAGAAGAACAAACTACGCGACGGATTGTGATGCGGTTTTAACGATCATTTAGATAATTTATTCCGGAAGGTTTATGTGTATAATAAATTAAGATTAAACTTACAATAAAGGAATCTCGATGTTTTGTCAAGTCGTGAAAATCGCGCGTGAGTCACGAGCTAAGAATAAAGGATAACAAACCATTATAGGACACAGGGGTGCAAGCTGGTCGTAAAGTGTGCGCGCTTCCGTAATGCAGCAAGCTTGGAAGGTGAGCTGCAAACAACAGCAGCCCATGCCGAAACCCATAGCATCCATATACACGCAGTCAGGCTTGGCCACGCCCGGCTCCAGTAGGTGGGAGTTATCGACCGGAATCTTCGTGTTTACATCTTTGAACACTAGGAAAAAAAATACGAAAATATCAAGAATACATTTGCATATGGGTAAAAACGTTAGGCAGGTAAACTTTGTATAAGGAAATGTGTGTAAGCGCCTAAGCGCATAATAAATATTATGAATACTTAATGTTCCATTCAATAATTAAAAATTGCAGTTTTTATATAATAATGGCTTATTATATAATAAACTGCAATGAATTATACCTTCAATATATTAATGCATGATTGTTCTATAATTCATCTAACAGTCATATAGTATGCGTAATCATGTACAAGGAAATAAGTAATATATGAATAATAAGTAAATTGTCACGATGACTTTTGTAGGTTTTCTTGCAACTCACCTGGCAAGTTAATGGCAACTTTTTCTCCCCGTCTGTTTCGGATGTTAGAGGTCAAAGTTTTGAAGCGAGGGTGTCCGGGAAAGATGCCCTCGTCAGGAAAGAACAATGACTTCGAGACCCCGTCGCGTGGGTTCGCTGGGAACGGCGGACTTGTGAAATTTGGACAACCTAATCTGTAAGCAAATTTTATAGATATCATCATAGTCAACCGGTAAAAATACAAAGCTAAATAAGGAGTCCACAAGACAAAAGATAAACACTAGATTTCGTAATCGGTTGATGCCCTCAGTTTGTTCTTACACTTTTGGCAAATAGGAGGCATATAGAGGTTTATCCATCGTTTATAAATAGTTGCTAGTTTATAAATAGTTGCACATCTTTGCGGAATTTGACCAATCGCCTGTTTAGCATAGCTAACTGAAGCCCCAATAGTTAATTTAAATGACCATGCATGAGCCACTGAATTCAGATTATTAAAGCGTACATATACGAAGTAAAATATTTGCAAAGTATATAGTAAGTGACATAGTACATAGGTACGATTTCGATTGAAAGAGAAACACGTTATTATTGCTAAGAGGAGTTTTAAATATACACTGAGAAACTCGTAAAGACGACAGTTACTAGGGGTGACAGAAGACGTTTTGCTCTGACCCTTAGAAATGGGCATAATTGAGGATGATGATAAAATCACACAACCCACTTTTAATAAAGAAACTTACTTTACCTTGGAAAGTTCGTTATGCTCATAATAACTTCTCCCGGGGGTAGTAAATGTGAGACTTCTGCTCTGCGGTACTGCATGTTCGCCTCCACGATATTGAAATGTGCTAGAAGCCCTCCGTACGGCCGGCCAGGAGTGCCTTCTACCATGTATGATCCATACTCAGGCCGCCATAGTGACTTCGCATCTACGACAAAATTATTAATTTAAATAGGCAACGCACATCATAAACCAGTGAGTGTTAAAGCATGAAATTTTGTACAAATGCTCCTTAAATAACGAAGTTGAGCACTAAAGAAGAATTTTTGAAAATTCATCCACTATAGGGATTAGATAAGGGATGAAAGTTTTTGAGGAAATTCATTTCCATCGGGCACACGTCTTGTCTAAAAAACAATATGTCTAAAAACAATTTACGTCTTCTATAACTAGCGAATTATTGATCATTCTTAGTTGGTTGAACGACACTGAACGAGATCGGTACAATATAAATGTTATTATTATTTCGTCTCCGGTTAGTATCCCGCAACCAGTTGCAACTTCGAGAAATCATTTCGAGCACAAGTTTAATTAACATAATCAAAGTTTCTATCACACGAAATATGCAAGAAAAATACGATTATTATAAATGATGAGTATGAAATTATGAATGGTGTAAGAGACATCTTCTAAAATCGTCAAAATGAAAACTACGGAACAAAACGAAATTTCATAAATAGGAGATGAAATTCGTCGTTTTTGGTAATGGGAAATACCATCGGACACACACAGCTTTTTGTTTATACTTTCAAAACTGGCCAAAACGCTATAATTAAAGAACGAAGATATTAATTAGCATAGCCTTGGTTTACACAGAATAAATTTGCTTCTTGACATTGGTTGCATACTTTCCGCTCTATTTGGCGTACTTCGCTATCTGTCTTATGTTTAACATCAGTTGTTCTTGATTATAATTTGATGGCAAGGGTTTGAAGATAAGGATTGTGTAAATAATCATTATTATTTATTATATTCTATGAGTAGGTATGAGAAATTGGAATAGGCAAAAACCGGCCAAGTGCGTGTCGTGCTGTAGACCACGCACAATGAAGGGTGCCGTAGTTAGGTTGAATTTACCATATTTTTTAAGACCATAGATTTCATATGGAGGTTTTCCTGTAATCTATAAGGATAGAACATTTTTTTCAAAATGTTAGTTTCAGTCGTTTCGGAGATAAGGTATATATGTAATTTTCCTAAATATTTTATTTTAAAATTATAAAAAAACAATGTATTTGTGATCCTCGCATTATGCCCTTTCATTTGATATGTCACACGGTACAGTTACATTTTTTTAAATATATTTTCTGATTAACGGACAGACTTTGGGTCACAGATGTGTACCAAATTTCAACTTAATCAGTCCACTAGATTCAGAGCAAATTGGCTGTGACAGACGAACAGACAGACACACGAGTGATCCTATAAGGGTTCCGTTTTTTCCTTTTGAGGTACAGAACTCTAATACATACAGGTTCAGAATAGCTTCAAATATTTTTTTATTAATTAATAATCTATGCATGCTAACAACTAATTGTATGGTGTTATAAATTGAAAACGATTAATGGCCTAGTTGCTTTAAAAATATGCACAGTTGCAAATGTCATGACTTATGCACATAATAAATTATGTAGCCAACTGCATAATGTAAGGCATGTCAATAAGACCCATTGTGTTTACTATGTTTTATGATAAACATGTTGTAGTAGTGTATACTTGAATGCATTTTAGAACTGTTTATAGAAAAGAATAGAATACTCTTGATTATGTACAGACGCCAGCACATCAAGCTACTACAATCTGTCAAATTTCTTTAATAGATTTTCAACTTTATCGCTAAAGCATTAAGGTTCAAGGTTGATTGGGAAAATCTGACAGTTTCGGGTAGCTTGACCTGCTGGCGTCTGTACACCATAAAAATTACAGAATTATATATGTAGAAATTTTAAATAGGGTGACACAATGAGCGGTCTTATCGCTAAAAGCGATCTTTTACAGACAACCTTTGGAGGGATTAAAGTAAGAAGGAGAGACAATACGGCAGGTAGTCAGTAGTGGTGTACCATTTACATATACAATAAATAAATATATCATATACTTATCTATATAAATATATATGTATATACAATAATAAACATGAAACAGGAGGAAAGAGCTTATATTTAATGATGATGTTTAAGGAGAGAGGAAGTGTTTTTTTTACCAGAATTTTAAAAGTGGACAAAGATTAAGCACGCATTATACTAATATGAGTGGTGGACTGGTGGCACATAGAAAAAGCAGTTTCCAATTTGTTTTGGTTTTTGTGATAGGTGCTACGCTATACGAGGGACGAGGCAAGTACCTACTCAGTATCTGTACTTGCTAGGGAAAATTACCATAACAAACGCGTATAAACCGGTTTGGTGATAGCAGCATTGTACAAATACCAACGCGGGAAAAGATGCAGTATGCTCATCATTGAAATTACACCCTACTATCTATTTACGGCACCCCAAGAGGAGTCAAGGAGTATCTCAGTAATGGATCAACATCATTTCATGGAAACAGCATGTCTACTGATTACTGGTAACTAGGCGCATAGGTAAAAAGAGAGATAGCTAGATTCTGCGTAAGACAAACAAAATCAAGACAGTTACAACGATGTTGATGAATTGTAAATAAGCACTACACGGTATATGAAACACGCAACGTGACACTTCCGTTTCATTACGAATTAGTTATACATTGACCCCCTTACTAATAATCGTTGTATAGCGCCTGCACAACGTTTTGTCTTCTTTTTTCAAAACTCAAATTACTTTTGAAAGAAGAAGACAAAACATTGTGTAACTATACAGGCACTATACAACGATTATTAGTAAGGGGGTAGGTAATGAAGATATAGGTACAGGATGAAATTTAGTTCATGGTATTCATTATTATGAACAACTTTTACTATGGGACAAACACAGAAATCGCGAAAAAAAAATACAGTTGTTCCCTACATTTTGAAGAGCTCAATCAATCTGCCTAGCCTTTTACACATAGACATACCATAGTACATTACATAGTAGGGATGTTGGGGTCGGCTTCCAGTCTAACCGGATGCAGCTGAATACCAGTATTTTACATGGAGCAACTGCCTATTTGACCTCAACAATCCAGTAACTGGGTATACGATACCTCTTGGTAAAACTGGGTTGTCAGACTTTCGGGCTTCCGACGACCCGTAACGAATATCAAAGAACCACGAATGACAGCCGGGACCAAGGGCTTAACGTACTTTACGAGTCACGGAGGAGTTTCGTTATGTAAAGATGGTCATCCATGCACGGACCAACCCCGACAAGCGTAGCTTAACCTGATGGATCGACCCGTGCCGTTGTTATTACTTGGCCAAGAGCATTTTGGCGAGATATGCGAGAAAACAAATGTAGGGAACAGATGTTTTTATGTTCACCCTGTAGATGCAAGTGAATGACACAGCCGTTAGTTATAAAGGAAACAACATAATATATGTTCTTGTATCAGCTTTGTATGGGTCCAACTCATCTAACATAATAAAATATTTTTACCTTTGCCATCGACTCGGATTTGTCGAAGAATCTTTGTATGGAACATAACATTCTCGGTAAGTTATAGGCTTATAGGTTCGTATCACAAGGGTCCTCATTGACAATATTCTAACGTCAACTGATGAACGACTGAATACTAGGTTTATTAATTAGTTATTTTATTACGTAGCTAACTAACTATGAATGAGCTGGTCATGTGGTTAATGAAAGTCATTGTTAAGGATGTATATAAAAACATTACACATTCCATGTGGTGGTCTGTTTTCCTTCCTCAAGCGAAGTACCTACAGTTTAAAGTAGTTTCGCTTAGTATTAGAATAATAATGTTTCTTTGACCTAATTTCAGCATACACTTTCAAACTTAATAATGGCTATATTACGAGTATGTAATGATTTTATTGGAAAGCATAGTGAGTCATGTAGGCAAAGTAAAAGTTCTAGCGTAGCGATGTAGCGCTTATTGTCTGCGTGGAAGCTTCAACTTTCGGGCACTATAATGTACTATAGATATATTATAACATAAGCATAATCAGCCTATCATGTTCCCACTGCTGGGACACAGGCCTCCTGTCTTCGACAGGGAGTGGGCTGTTATCCACTACGCGGGTCCAGCACGTGTTGAAATAATTATACATATACCTATTGAAATACATAGATTTCACATACGGACGAAGTAGACGCTCCGTAAGTAACGCAATCAGTCAAGAATCTTAGTTTGAGTTTCTTAGTTATACATATTTAACTTTAATATTTACGTATAATACATATTAACCTTCCGGAATAAATTCTTTAAACGATGGTGAAAACCTCATCAAAATCTGTTGCGTGTTCTAGAACAACGCGGATAGACAAACACGAAAAGCGACTTTAATTTATAATAATATGTATTGATACGAAGTAATGAAGTAGGTATTCTATACATTTGAGTGCCTTACTTTGTTTTTATTGCCATAGTATTAATTTATGCATTATTATCTATGCTAATTTAGGAGCTGTTAAATGTTATACACATATACATTTTACTCCAGTTAACAGCAACACGGTTTTTAAGTCCAGTTTTTCATCTCCTGCACGGAGAGTCGTCGGAGAGAAGTCGTATAAAATTGTCAGCCAGCACGGTCATATTGGGGCTAACTGCCTAATGCCCAAGGTGCCAAGGACGTACCTACTTTTAAATATATCCATACAAAGAGGCTGTTAATATGGCACAGTGCACCCCTTTAATACTAGATATAACTACTTATACAGTCTCCCGTAGCTGATGAAGATGCTGCAGTCGTGGTGACTAAAGCATAAACTACCCTTCTACCCTGGTTGGATGGAAAAGTGGTTAGCTCAGACTAGACTCAACCTCAAGTTTTATCTACCAGTACTCCTCCACCATCCATCCATCAGTAGTCTCCGACCGTAGGCGGCATTCATAAGACGAAACCACGCGGAAAGTATATAGTAAGTAAGTTAAGTTTACCCTTTCTGAACATAATCTAGGATTCTATCTTATCTCCTTATATTTCGCTTGGCGAAAGACGCGAAAGCGCTAGTGATCAGATATACTAGCATTAGATAGATTACAAGCAAATGAGTTCAAAAATGTTCACCTATTGCTGCATTGATCGTACAAAATATTGATTGTCACAGTCATATTTCATGACGTCAGTTAAAATAGTAAAGTTTTGCTGTGTCATCGTAACTAACATGGACGGCATGCGGCATGACAACTTAAAATTAGATTTTTTTATCATGTCTGATAATTTCGTTGAGTACACAGTAAATTAATGACTCGACACTTTTTTTCTTTTTTGTGGATATTCATCATGAATCAATATCATGAAATATTTATCCTAAACTCTTTCCTCAAGAATTAGAAATATTAAAACATCCTAAATATTATCATAATTATATCTTATATTGTCATATTATTATGATAAGAATTAGGGTGGCCCGCGAAATTCAAATTTTCTTACGTTTTTTGCAATTTGCAGGTCAGTATGAGGTTGTATGTTGATCTAAATATTATTAGCGCTCGTAACAAATATGGATTTACTGAATTATAAACATTAAAATCAGCAATACAACTCTCTAAGCTCATGAAAGTGTATTGAATGACTATTTCATGAAATCATGACATTTGGCACTTTCATGAACTTAGAGAGTAAGAGAAGAACTTGAGAGAAACCAATAACCTGAAATATGGTGTAACTTTTGTTTGTTCCCCGCCTGTAATACCAAAATTCTACAGATTATAATGCTTGTTTTTCTCTAAGTTATCCGTTTTTGCAGGCGGGTTTTTTGTTTTTTAAATAATTTTGTTGTGATATAGCAATACGGCTAACTGTGCGACGAAAAGGTGGACATTTTACGGTATCCCTGTAATCCTTGTTAGGGCAGCGCGGCAGCGCCTTAACTTTTATGCTAAGATACGTATTTTGCTATTGCCGCGACTCAATCTGATTCGTGAAAGATTTGGGCGGCATGGAAAGCGTGGTTTAAAAAAATTCGTAACAACGCGAAAATGTTTTGCTACTAGCATTGTCGTCTTCTCTTGGGGCACTTTCTAGGGAACTCTTTACTTATAAATAAGTAGGTCGCTCGGTGACATTCGAGCCGTATAGTACAGTGAGGAGTTAAAGAAGCGTGTAAAGATGAAAATTTTCTTAAGTTTTAATCGAACTATACCCAAGTGCAAGCTAGTAACTTCGTGGTGTTGTTCTATCGAGAATATTTTATTATTTTATGTTTCATTTCCACAAAAGTTAGGAAATATCATGTAAATAAAATGTATCCGTCAGAATCGCGGGTGTATGATTTCCAAATAGATCAAAAATAAACTATATAAATGTACGTTTTTGTACTAAAATAAGTATAAATGTACGTGTCTGTACGTGACATCATTTTGAAGTAAGCCGCCATCCTGATGTCAGGTCGGCGGATAAATTTTAATTAAATTAACTTTTTTCAAATTTGACATTACGAATGAAATGTACGACAATTGTACTTAGAGGTACACTATTTAAAACATTTTATATGATAAATAAGCTCTGATAATGTACAACACGGAAGTCGGTGTCTTTGCTTTTCAATTTCCGTTTTTTGCCACCGACTTCCGAAATAACAGTGACGAAGTCCCTTAGAACATCGTCTACGTATACTAAGTGGGAAAAATACGTTATATTGAATCTAACTCAAATACTACGCAAGCAAAGTTAATCAAATTTATGTGGAACCACCTCTGAAGCATGACCTACAAAAAAGTATCATCAAAATCGATTCATAATTGGCGGAGTAATCGTGTAACAAAAAAACTACGTACATACGAATTGAGAACCTCCTCCTTTTGAAGAAGTCGGTTAAAAACTGTCTCTTTGTCTGATTTACTGACCTGGCTTGGTAGGCAGCACAAAAATAAATAACTGATGAAAATAAGTTCAATAATGTTAACCATTAGTAGCACAAAATATTAATTGTCTGTCATAATCATGGCTCCAAGGCCATATTGTTCTAGTTTTTGCTGAGTCATTGGAACTATTTATCTAACTCTGGCTGGAGGCATGACTTGAAAAGTTTATTTATTAACATAACAGATTTTTTTTCTAGACTATGAAGTATGAGTCTTAAGTTTGGCTTATAGGTATTCTCAAAATTGGTATGGGACTGTTCTTATTCCTTTTCTTATTTTTAACCGACTTAAAAAAAGAAGGAGGTTCTCAATTTGTCTGTATCTATATACATTTAAAAAAAATATATATATGTATATTGTTTATTCTAGTTGCCCAGAAGTGTGATAGGACAGTACGGGCTGATATAATAAATATTATTCTACTTGCAGCCTTGTTTCAATGCGAATAAGTATCTCAATGATTTCTTAGCATGCTTGCAGTGCGGTGATTATTTATTGCAGTAACCGTGGTGTGATAATTAAGATTTATGTGAATTTACCGAATGATAAAGATTTATATTCAGAACAACGATATTTTTTGTTATTGACTCACGATGTAGTGTTTACTATGTTTTTTTATTGAGTTATAATTTTTTATAGGTTTCTTGAGCAAAATTTCATCAAAATGAATAATGGACACATTATCATCATTATTCTCCTTTATTTAATTATGTAGAAATTATATTTTTAAATATTAGAATTAAAAAAATAGAAAATCATTAAATAACATAAATCATTATTATTATTATATGAATAAGCCGTTCAATTCTTTGTATTACATATTTTTAATTATTTTAAGATACTGTAAAAAAACAAATTAACCGGGATGTAACCCGGGATGTACTTGTACCGTATTTTTTGGTTTACGCGTGTGGCACCCGGTGTCTTGGAGGTTAACCATGCACCTAAATTCTGCATGTTTCTTTGATTTTGGGCTATTAATCAACCATGGAGTTGTTTTGAGAACAAAATAATACTTACTTAAAGGATCTTTTAATTCTGTCTCCTGCAGTTTGGGCAGCAGATCATCAGCTATGAGGCTCACTGTTGCTCTCTGCTTCTCATCATCAAACTTTACAATTATGTACTCCACCTGAAAAAGTTTGCATCCATTAATTTAATATTAGGATAGCATCGCATTTGAAAGGGTAATCTGAAAAAGAAATCAGAGGTGCATATTACACCCTCATTACAACGGTATCTGGCTGCAACAAAGTGATGCTACAATGCATAAAAGGACATAGCGGATCGCTAGGCAACGCCGCAGCTGACGAACTTGCTAGAAGAGCATCTAGCACGTCAGTCTGTGGACCTGACCCCATCGTACCCCATCCCCCTCAACCAAATACGCAGTTGGCTTCAAGAGTTCATCCATACACAAGCCTAGAACTGGTGGTCCTAGGCACCGGGCTGCAAGCAGTCCAAGGAAGCTATGCCATCCCTGGATGGCAGGCTAACTAGGCGTTTATTATGCCTGGACAGGAATGTCCTGCGTCTGGTGGCGAGGACCATCACAGGACACTGCTCGCTGAACAAACACTTTCACACAATAGGTATAACGGACAGTCCTCTATGCAGAGTGTGCATGGAGGCTGAGGAAATCGTCGCGCACATGCTCTTCGAATGCACGGGCGTCACCCAGATTAGAACTGAAACCCTCAGGTCACCCAAATCTTACATGGAGGTTCTGTATAGACCAGGTACAGACCACCCGAAAGTCTGACAACCAGTCTTACCAATGAAGTGTTACCCAGTAACTGGGTTGTGGAGGTCAGATAGGCAGTCTCTCCATGTAAAATCCTGGTATTTAGCTGCATTCGGTTAGATTGGAAACCGACCCCAACATAGGGAAAGGCTAGGCTAGGCAGATTGATTTGTACAGAATAAACCATTTTTCTTTCTTTTTTTGAGTCCCAATCCCAAGTAATGGGTGCCTAAAGTGCCTTTTTGCACTAACTGGACACAAATGCAGTGTTTGGTATCTATTGAGAAATTCAAACTGGAAAAAAAAACATTTTTTAAAATGCATTTATCTGGGCATTATAGTTACTTCACCTGACACAACTTACACCATAATTTTCAGTATTAAGAAATAGAGAGTGATCTCATAATCTATTTTTAAACAAATAATAAACTATGAGTACTTCTAGAATATTCTTCTGAGTTATTTTCAGAAACATGTTGCTACTTGTTTTGCAGCCATTTTTTTCTCCAATTTATAGTATTGGAGTGATTTACATTATCAAAAAATAAAAACTGCCTCATTTTATTTCTAATTGAACTGAAATGATCAATTACATCTTACAACATGATTTACTAACAATTTACAAAGTGTTATTTTAAAATCTTTGAATCAACCTCATTATGTAGGTAGTAAATTAAGTTTTGTCTAAACTAATTTTTGAGCCATCCATTTATTTAAAAGTAAAGCATCAATACTGAATGTAAACAAACCTCATCTCCCCATTTGAGCACATCTCCAGTGCGCTCCTGCAGCTTGCAGTACAGGTTGATGAACTGCTCGATGCCGTGTTGACGGACATGCTCCGCCAAAGATTTCGTCTCATCCCAAGACAGGGGACTGCCTTCACTTAACAAACCCATCCTAGCTACTTTAACGAGGCAAAAATTTACACGTGATCTGCACGAGTTCCCAGATAAATAATTACGACAAAAAAAAGCGGTCCCTTTTAAGATACTTTTCATACAATTCTAATCGGTTAGGAACAAAAACTATCACCAGTTTTTTTAAATTGCAACGTAAAATTTTGTTTTATGACTTTGGATATAAAAAGTACACCACGGAAAAACTTGTAATCACGACGAAATAGTTAGAGGAACTTTTGATTTCCTATAACAAATTCAATACGAAAGAAATAAACACAATTTAACAATTCACTTTTTTAAAGTATCTTGATCCTGAGACTGAAAGACGACCTATTACTTTATTTGTTCATAATAAATAGAGACAGAACTAGACCGAAATGAAGTTATATCAGCATACAAGGCTGTTCTGTAATCATCACCAATATTTCACAATTTTTTTTTATCAATGGAACATCTAATTGAATGTCCAATACATCTTGGAAGGCGGCGAAATACGTAACTAAAGTAAATGTACGGAATTTGACATAATTTTGACATTAACATATGCAAGCAGCGCCGCAATGCCCTAGCAAGATAACCTGGGAATAGGTTGTCTTCTGTCAAACTAGAGATGATGAATATAACCATCAACCATTAAATTTAACTAATATTTAAAATTAACCATGATATTCAATAAATAAAATTAACGTTAACGAATAAAAATATCATATCAACTTCTTCGGCGCAAAATTGGCAAGGACGAATATTTCTCTGTCTCGCTCGAACAACGCGCTGTCTCTCGCTCGCTCGGGTTGACCTTCGGAGCGGCAACGCAGTGTCCTCAGTGTGGTAGAAATATTTATTCCGTTACGTGCATTCAATTGTATGTTCTATCTATGTTACGTTAAAACACATTTACTGTTGGGGATATTTTATTCTAAAGAAAGTTGTTGATATTTTTAACCAATATTTCGGTCGGTTAATGGTTGATTTTTGATATAAGTTTATTTTATTAGTTAGTTTTGATATTTTACTCAAATAACAAAGTCGCGTCGTTGCGTTGTTGTTGTTTTTTTTGTTTTACAAAATGCCGAGACGAAATAATGATACGATCGACCATTTCGATAATCGTGGGGGTGGAAAAAGTCGCAACTTGTAAATATTGTAAAAAAGCCTGTTAAAGTATGAAGGGAAGTTTAACTTAACAATTTCAACATGCATTAGTTAATAGAATATTCAACTTTTCAACATGTTGCAGATACTTGAATAAAAATATTAACTAATATTTTCAACCAATAAAAATATCGATATTTTTATTTAACCATTAACCATTAACCAATAAACAATTTCAACCAATATTCTCATCTCTATGTCAAACAGCCAATATAACGTTCCATTCCACAAAAAAAAATGTTTAGTATTAAAAAATACGGTAATTGTTTCGACGTTTCATTTGTCACACGAAATGTATCGTAAAATTATTATATTATAAAATAAACTGTAGAATGAAGTCGGATATTATTGTAGAGACAATGAGAAGTTTTGATTTTGGTATACTAGGAACAGAAATAAAAAAATGCAAAATGGAACGTTTTAAATTACGGTTTCATTCAATGACCATTCATTCAATATATTACAGACTACAGATGATGGAAACACTCGAGGGCCGAGCACAGATTAAATAGCGGGCCGAGGGGCTCGTGGCTACAAATGATTATATTATAGTACTCTGTGAAATGAGGTTCTGACCACAGAGTACATTATTATACTTGGTTCTGACCATGGACTGACTGAATGACTGACTTTTGTTTATTTATCAACGGATAATGAGGAAAAACACATTTAAAAAAAATCGCATATCGCTATCCGAGTATGCCAAGAGTCAAAATGAGAAGAATATCGATATTCTTGATTCTTCTTTCAATTATTATAGTTTATTTTACTCTGTGATTCACTAAGCACCATGAAGTTATATAACTTCATGCTAAGCACTAAGCAGGCTTTCTTGAGTATTTATGTTCTGTGCTGCAGCCTGCCCAGCCCTAGATAAATCCATTCGCTCAAATTCATTCGCTTTTTTTTTCATTCACTCGCGCTATTCCGTGGTGACAGTAAGAATCTAAAGAACGAAAAGTGTCGCGTATTTATTTCAGTGTTTTTTCCTTGTAAAATAAAATTATGGTCAATTAGCTCTCGAAAAAATGTGTGTTCATTCATAATTATTATATATATCAGAAATTATCATATGTAGGTGATTATTCCAGTAATCAACAATCAGCACCATGGTGCCTGTGGCAATAGAAGGATGCACCCAAGGTGCTGAAGGTGGAGGAGCCCGTGGCGGCTCCATATCTCTGGCATTACTTATAGATTTTATCGTACAGAGGACTTACGATGAACTCACGGTATTGGCTGAGCTGTAAGTACACTGTAAAATTCAACATTAAATGAAATGTCTGAACAGGGTTGTTAAAATGATACTTAATTTCAGTTTACCCCGTAAAACGGATATGGAGCGCAAAATTGAGATATACAAATTCAGTGCTCGAACACGGCAGTTGTTTGTACGCCTGCTGGCCCTAGTGAAGTGGGCAAGCAGTGCCACTAAAGTGGACCGCTCTGCGCACATTATGGCATTTCTCGATAAGCAAGCATTACTGTTTGTTGAGACTGCTGATGTTTTGGCCAGAGTCGCCCGGGAAACACTTGTACATGCAAGGTTTGTGATTTTGGTGCTAAGGACTATGGTGACTCCTATCTTAGAATTTTCTGAAATTCCTGAGGTAACATATTCAATAGTTATTGTTATATAGTGACCTACATCCTATTAGCTAAAATGAGATAGAGATGTGATATGATTTTTATCAACAATCTAAATAATTAAATGCAAGTATCCAATTTACCCAAAACTTTTCATTACAGTTATTTTGGAAATACTTGCATTTAATTTAAAATCTATAGAGCAAAAATTTATAGAGCAGTGGTGGCCCAGTGGTAACGGCCGGGACTTACGAGTTGTAGGTCGTAGGTTCGAACCCCGACAGGCGCTTTACTTTGTGTAAATAATTTCATCACCACTGCTCTCAAAACGGTGAAGGAAAACATCGTGAGGAAACCGGCATGTCTTAGAACCAAAAATTCGAAGAAATGTGACATCTACCAACCCGCACTGGGCCCGCGTGGTGGATTACGGCCCACTCCCTCTCATAGAGAGGAGGCCTGTGTCCCAGCAGTGGGAACATTATAGGCTGATTATGTTAATTTAAAATCACTGCAAAATATACAGGTAGTTTTGAGACATTGTGCTTGAACAAATTGAAAGCTGTAGTTGCAGCTTTAGAGATGAAAAATCTTTATTATCAGAATAAAAATGATCTCTGAAGAAAAATAAAAACCCCAAAACCTCAAACTCCTTATAGAAATGTCTAGTTTATTAGGTGTTGAGGCTAAACAACTGATTAACACGGTTTTGTGGTAATAAGGCAACAATTCAGGTTCTTTATTGCAAATTAAAATAAAACTGAATATTGTTCAGTGTTGGTAGAAGAAGACATTGCTGCCTAAACCCATTACTTGCAGATTTGGCAACAACAGTAAATCTATAACTGTACAATTTTCAAGTCTTTCAAAAATCTTTCTCCTCTCCATCTAGGATTTGACTGATATGAAACTTTAAGATTGCTATTTATTTATACCTAGGTTACCAACTTTCCACATGGCTGCGGCAGTGGAAGTACTGACACTGGGAACATACAGTAGATTGCCTGCTGTTATCAGAGAGCGACTGGTCCCCCCACCGTCGCTCACGGCCGGCGAGCGCCGCACCACTTTGCGTGCTCTTGCGCATGTTGTGCGTCAACGCCTTACTACTGCATCCTTGCCCAGTGATATAAGGAATTTGAAGGTATGTTTGGAGTTGAAATTTCAGCAAAGATCACACAATGGTCAATGGGTTCACAGTTTTGTTTTTGGTATAATATGGTGCAATATTAAGTTGGAAGACTAATTTGTACATAATTTTATTCTTCATGTCAAGGAGAATAAGCAAATCAAGCAAAAACAAAAATATTTATAGTTATGAAAATTTCCTTTTGTAGGTGGAGAATGGGCGTGCTACTTTTACCGTGGGTCAGGAATTCAGTGTTTCTCTCACTGTCATGGGTGATGCACCCAACTTGCCATGGCGTTTGTTGGATATTGCTATATTGATACAAGACAGTGAAACTGGAGGTAAGATATACACAAATATACATAAATGACTTTTCAAAAATTATTATAATAACTATCACTAGCATTACACAACTATCAACAGGAGTCACTTATCAATTCGAAAAGTTCTATATTCACTTACCACGTGATAATATATTATTACTGCTAGCTGGGGCCCGCGGTTTCACCCGCATATGTCTCGATCCCATAGGAATATCGGGATAACAAGTATCCTATGTCCCAATCCAGGTAATTGGTCTACCCATGTGCCAAATTTTATCCAAATCCGTTCAGCCGTTTTAGCGTGAAAGCGTAACAAATCACTTATGCTTGGTAATTTATTTTAGAGGGCAAGCCACTAGTCCACAGTTCGCAACTGGCATGGTTACGCGGCGTTGCGCAGGCGCGCTTAGCCGCAGCCGGTCTGAGCGGCGCGTTAACTGCGCTGCGCTACTTCTGTCGTTCGCTGTCGCTTGAGCTGTTGTACACGCAGACGTTGAGGCTGTGTCGCGACCGCCTGTCAAAGCATCTGCAAGTAGATAGGTACACGCCCGGACAGAAGTTGCAGGTTTCGTATTGGAGGTAAGCTGATATTTTAGGCTGTTTTATTGACTAGTTTAAAAAACAAAAAAATATTGTTCGCTTTTTTACTAAGACCCGTTTTTCTTTATAAATGCGACTGCCGTAATTTTACCGTTTATGCGTCTTTAGGTGTGGCACCCACCACTCTCACTTAGTTATAAAATAACGTGTATTAAGGGCAGTGGTATAAGCCCATTCCACCCTGGTTCCGGCTCACTGGAACCACAACTGGCACTGGCCAGCATCGCAAGATACAAGACTCAGCCCACTATCGACCTCCGGTCTCCGGAGGGCAATGATATGGCGGTATCTACATTGCCACATGCGAACTACGCATCAAAGACTTGACTCACACAAAAATCCTGACGTCACATAAATCCTGCATCGCGCAATTAGAGTTTACCGTGCAGTGGACATATATACAAAAACCCAATATCAATAATTGGGCAGTTGCCCGCCAGACACAACACCCGTCTGGTCGGAGGATCCTCCCTTTTCTATGGTGGATGAGTGAACTTTACACCCTGTTCCTCATACCCCTACACATACTTTGGTTTATCTGTTATACTATGAGAAAATATTATGTCAACATGAGTATATACTTAAGTTTTTTGGGCTTACACTAAATTAGCTGCGCGCCGCGGTTTCAACCGTTGTATATATCCTGTCATTATGTCTTCCTCTAGGTTATGGTCTATGGTCTACCCATGTGCCAAATTTCATCCAAATCCAAGCCGTTTTAGCGTGAAACCGTAACAAACAAACTCACTTATGCATTTATAATATTAGTTACAATTCACTTTACCACAAACAGTGTGGTGAACTGGTGAATTTAGTATAAGCCAAAAAACGATGGATTATTACCCGACTACGGCATGTATCTCTATGTGTTCCCTCATAACTTTTACACTTCTCATTATAATTTGACAAATGAGGTATTGTTGGAAGCGTCTTGATCGTCGATCTCAATAAAAAATCCGGGGTCACACGTAATCTGTTCGATTTATGTCCTAATACGTGTGACTCCGGATTTTTAATCTGTCTATCTGTGATGTCTTGTTTATATCTTTTTAGTTGACTTTTTTGTCCTAGTTAGGTTTTAGTTTTATAACTTTTATTTCGTTTACATGTAACAGGGAGCTAGGCTGCGAGTTAGGCTACCGCCTCATCATCGGCGCGGAGGGCTCTCAGCTGAGCGTGTGGCACGTGCCGGCGCTGGCGGGCGGCGAGCGCGTGGCCAGCGCGCTGACGCCGCACGCGCCCTCCATGGAGCGTCTGCTGGCGCACACCGTGCACGTGCGCTCGCGACAGAGGCTCAACGACCTCAAGGTGCTGCTCAACGACATGGGGGTAAGAGATGACTTATAAATAAGGAACTCTTGTGTAAAATTTCAGGCTTCTAGCTAGATCTACTGGTTTAGGCTATGCATTGTCTGTCAGTGAATGAATTTAAGGTTTTTATTATGTAGAAGGCTAGATACAAGTGAAGTTTGCATTTTTTATAACTCTATAAAAAAAATATCCAATAGGCTGAAGTTTTATTATTTAAACGATGACGCTCCACATTACTATTTAATTTATATCGATCGACCATTCGGAACCCACTGATCATAATTTAGGAAGTGGCAAAATTATCGTAGATCCACAGTATTGTGAACCTACTCTTCGGTCAGTTTGATGAAGCCCATGCCATGTCTACACTCTTAAACACACGAAGCAGTAGTCAACAGAGAGAATAAATGATTTTCCTTTGTTCGTCAGGTGGAATGCAGCGTAAGCGGATGGCCATGCGTTCTAGCATGCTCAGTAGTATCACCATGCTTGCGTGCGGAACAACTGCTAGTATGCGTGGGAGCGCACGGCGGGCGCCTGCGCGCTCGCGTGCCCGCCTACCCCGGCACGCCACGCATGCCCGAACTTGCTAACGCGCTTGGCGCTACCAACGTCACGCTTATCAAGACGCTCCTAACACAACTCAGGTTAGTTTTAGAACCATACCAAAAAAGCCGGCTTTTAAATTACTTCAATGTAGCCGGTGAAATTCAATATTTCTTTGGAAAAAACTTATGTAATTTTGCATTTTGCGGGCTATCGCTAATTAAATTATTTTTGCCTGTTATGCTAAAGCCGCGTTTAATTAGTTCTCAACCTAAAATTATAAACCGGATGTTCATGATCAGGCTTTCAAAATCTCAAATGGAAGTAACTAACAACTCATATTGTCCCCAGGTTCTGGCTAGTGGCTCGTCGTTGCGAGAAGACGCTGCAACACCTCCCGGCGAGCGTGTGCGAACACCTGCCGTTCTTGCACGGCCCCGACCATCCGCTGAGCAAACTGTCGCCGGACAGACTCTACGTCACGCTGCATAGACATACTGATCATATACTGGTGAGTTTTGCTTAAAAATACTGTAATTGTTTTATCAAGTATGTTGGAACAAAACAAAAAGAAAAAGTAACAAAAAATAGTAGGAAAAGTATGGTGGAGACCGTTGCCCAGCACAGGGACAAAATAGGTTCATAATAAAAATAATAACTGCTTTTTAACCGATTTCTTCAAAAAGGAGGAGGTTCTCAATTCGTCTGAATGTTTTTTATTTTAACCCTTCGGTGGAAATATCATCATCTGCCTAGCCTTTTCCCAACTATGTTGGGGTCGGCTTCCAGTCTAACCTTCGGTGGAAATAATTTTCATAAAATGCCTTCGTCGCTTCGTATGACCTCATAATCTTTCCTATTAAAAATATAAAAAAATCTTTATTACTAGTTGAATGATCTTAAGTAATGTGCACTTAGGTGTCAAAGCAGTGCTTTGGCACTCGTACTAGGATTACCTTGTATCACGAATGCCAATTATGCATATTGCGCTTACCTCATTTAAAAACTATCTTGGACACTAGTATCCTCGATCTTTTTTTTGTTTTATAGCCATCATGCTCAATCATTTTCTTTTCATTTTCTCACTCATCTCTAAACAAACGATTAAAGGAGAATGGGCCCCTGCTTATGGGGTTCTGCCCTGAAGCCCAATCAAAATAAGATATATACCAATAGAAAGAGCTTTTCAAGAGGAACCTTTCCTACTAACACGACTTTTGCCAATTATTACTTAGTTCGGAGTAAATTACCTAAATGGGTTTGAATACCTGGGCATCGAAGTTAAGGAATTTTCTTGGCACAATAGCCATAAGATAAATACATCAATAGCTTTAGCTTTTCGAGGGGAACTTTTGCTACTAACATGACTATTGCCAATTGTTAGTCAGTTCGGAGTTAATTGCATTTAATACGTTACCACTTCGGTACCGAAGTTAAGAAATTTTCTTAGCCCAATAGCCATAAGATATACACCAATGGAAAGAGCTTTCCAATGAGAATCTTTGCTACTAACACGACTTTTGGCAATTGTTAGTCAGTTTGGAGTTAATGACCTAAATAAGTATTACTACTGGGGCACTGAAGTTAAGGAATTTTCTTGACCCAATAGCCATAAGATATACACCAATGAAAAGAGCTTTTCAAAAAGAACCCTTGCTTCTAACATAACTTTTGCCAATTGTTAGTCAGTTCGGAGTTAATGACCTAAATAGGTAATAACTTGCGCACCGAAGTTAAGGAATTCTTGGCGTCCAAGAGCCATAAGATATATACCACTGAAAAGAGCTTTTTAGGGATAACTTTTGCTACAAACACGACTTTTGCCTATTATTAGTCAGTTCAAAATTAATGACCTAAATAGGTGATGAATTTCAACAATGCTTAATTACTCACATTTGGAGCTCTGTAGATCCTTTCGTACTTACAATAGGGAATATGCATGTATTTTTTAAATCTTTTTATTCGATAGTTTACATCGTCAAATAATACTAAAAAAAAAAATCGACGTCAAAAAAGCAATTTAAAGTAGTTAAAAAAATGTTTAAAAATATCCAACCGATCCGGGCTATTTAAACGCCCTCCATTTGGCGCGCTTGGTGTGGTGACGTCACCGTCCGTGAAAATAGACAAGACAAGTCAACGTCAAACACTCCTTTTTCTATGAGCGTTTGACTTTGACTTGACACTTGTTGATTGACTTGACATTGACATTTTGATTGTTATCCCGGATTGTTACGTAACATCCGCTCTTATCCTTTTCAAGTATTTGAATTACCCACAGATTTTTGGACTTTTTAAAAATTAATTTCTCGCTCAAAAAGAAATTTTATTCAAAAATATTGATGGAGGCATAATTCTGAAGTAACATAGTTTATAAAAAAAAATATTCGACCCATATTTGAATCACATGCATATTCCCTATTGAGAGAAATGTCATATCACGAAATATTTCCTTTGAAGAGATCTTTCCATTGGCATATATCTTAACTCTATTGGGGGATGCGACAGACTTAACGAAGGAACGATTTGTACGGCCAATCGACTATTAAAAACAATGTTCCCAAAACGGCATCTAGGAGGCCAACGTTTTAAAATGTCCGTTTATAGGTTTGCAAAATCGTGTGTGCAAGGCTCAAAGTTAATAAAAGTTATTTCATTGCCTAAATGCCTGAATTTCACTAATGCTTACTTACTCACATTTAGAGCTCTGTAGCTTCTTTCGTACTAACAATCGAGAGAAACGTCTTATCACGAAATATTAGCCTTGAAGAGATCTTTCCATTGGCATATATCTCAACTCTATTGGGATACGCGTCAGCCTTAACGATCTGTCCGGTCGACCGACTCTTAAAAACATTGTTCCTAAAGTGGCATCTATTGGAGACCAATGTTTTAAAATGTTCGCTTATAGGCTTCAATGATGATGTTTGCAGGGCACTGAATCATTAAAAGTTATTTAATTGACGAAATACCAGAATTCCAATAATATTTAATCACTCAAATTTAAAGCTCTGTAGCTCTTAATGTTTGTAAATATGTGAGCACCATGTATCTATCACATACTTAATTTATTTATTTGTCATTGCTCCATTTTTAATTTTTAATTCTTTTTACCTATTGTAATTGTATTCTCGGTGCATCGTCTTCACATGTAATTATATAATAGATGTATACCAAATATTGTAAAACATTTTTTTTAAAGAGTAACGGTGGAGTTTCTTGCCCATTCTTCTCCATACGAAAACTACCTTTTGAAAGGGGCAACTAGAATCAGTTCTATTTCTATGTATTTGACGTTCAAAAGTGCCTTTAATGTGCCTACTTGAAATAAATTATTTGACTTTGACTTTGCTCCTTTCGTACTAACGATCGAGAGAAGTCTTCATAATAAGAAATATTCTTCTTGATTTGATCTTTCCATTGGTATATATCTTAACGCTATTGGGCTCCAGGGCAGAAACGCCCAATATCCTTTAAAAGAGAATGTTAGAGAGACTTCTCGTAATTCATCTGCTTTTATTGAATTTTGAGTGTTATGTATTGTTTAGATAGTGGAGATGAAGGAGGTGGCTGCGGGCAGTACAGCGACGACTAGCAACAGTTCCAATAGCGGCAGCGCTTGCTCCGTAGCGCTGTCCTTCCACCTGGCCGGCGCGAAGCGCTGCACGCCCGAAGAGTGCGAGGATGAGGTACGCATGCAAAAACACACCTTGAAATCACTGACTTTAAGTCCAAAGTCCAACGAACATTCACACAGATGTAAAACGATCTTTTGGTAGTAACTTTGGTAAGCCCCCTCGTACAATTTCTTTTGACTTTAAGACAGTGTTTATAAGGTTTGTCATCCAATGGCATAAAACATATTTTAACGACGCTGTATAATATTTGTGACAACCACAACATAATGTTCTACTGTGTAATTTGAACGTTATAGAGCTCCGCCAGCAATTCGTCAACGCCGGCTACTGCACCTCGCGCCTATTTGAAATTGAACTCCTTGGTCGAGTTAGATACTTTCACCCTCACACATGGACCGTTCACACCGCTCGATACACCCGGTAAGTATTTACGAGTATAAGCTCCAACAAGCTTCACTGTTATTGCTTCATAATTGGATCTATTTCGCGTCGGCTGTATCAAAATTTGGAAGTAGGTGTATAAAATGTTTTTATGACAGCTTTAGTGACAGCACGACCAAGTGGGTATTCTAATCATAATGCATGTGAAACATAATATTTAAAGTCCAATATACATCCGAATACATAACGAAGATCACCCCCAAATTCATTCGGATGCTAACCGTGACATTTTCCTGTGTATATTCATATCTGTACCTACAATATCAAAACTCTGTTATGTAGGTATGCAGCCGGGTAAGCGCAAGTTATCAGTAGCATCTCAGCGCGCGGTACGTGTTCGTCAACCTGCGTACTTCATACCGGAACTTGCGCATGTAGTGGCTGCAGCAGACGAACGCGTGCCCTTCGTTAATCTAGCACAGGAGGTAAGAACGGAAGATTATGATACAAATCGAGTGCCAAAAGAGAGTTGAATGTTCCTATTCATTATCTAGTTCACCACCAGAAACATTCATAGCAAATCTGCCGTTCGTCAATTTTAATCAGTAACCGCAACCAGTAATTGGAGCAAATCTACTTACTGTTTCCACACTGCTATGGTATGTGATAGTACTTATCGAGTCTCAGATTCTATTACAGATAGAGCAATAGATGGCAAATTTAGTGTCGGGGACAAAAATCTACGTATACTTATCATACTTGTTTGTTTATATCAAGTTGGCGAGTCGCGGCGTGACGCACGGCGGCGTGCAGCCCGAGTGGAGCGGCTCGGCGCTCGGCATGCGCGTGGTGGCGCTGCCGCGACCCGCCGGCGCCTGCGCACGCGCCGCCGCCGCGCTGCGCGAGCGTCTGCTGGCCGCTACCATACGCCTCACTACCAAGAACCAGGCCAGAGTGTGGACTGCCGAGATCGTGTTCCACGGATCGCCTGTGCGAACGCCTAATCCTCGGGAACAGGGTAAGCTTTCTTCTCACGTGTCGGGACTAACTGTTAGAGAGTAGCTCAGCCAGACTAAAAAAATAGCCAGACAGAGAAACAGAAAGAAAACGTATTTATTGGCACTCGCACGGTAAGATAACACAAATTAAATTGAAACACTAGATCATATAAAAATAAAAACAATATTATATTTTAAAAACAGTCCTGTACGAGGCCAAAAGGCCCCATCTCAACATGATGCAGCTAAGTTTAAAAATAAATGTCTCAGCCCTAGTGTTCTGATAAAAATAAATAGTTATGTGTAAAATTCTAGGAAGTATTATTTAGTATCATTTGTAACTAAAGTTAAGAACTACAAATTATTATCGTTACAGTCCGGCCGTAGACAGACTGATGAGTTCTTGTCACCTGTCAGTTTCATACTAACGAATATGTCTTGCGGATTTGATCCCTACAATAATACTGCTAGAAATTGTCCAACTTATAGGTGTCAGGAACGCATTCTCTCGATTGCCGAACTGTAGTCAGATGGCAGTATAGGCTTTGACTGTTTGTGTTGTGATAATTTATTTCTGACTGTGGTATTTTACAATGTTTAATCGTAGCGTCTGTATCCTACAGGCGAGCGTCGCTGCGTGTACTTGCAATACGACTTAGGAACAGACGCAGGTCGTACAGCTGACGCGTTCCTTGCCGACTGGGCCGCTATCGTACACCTACACACTTTGTTACACGACTTCATGCTCAGACCAGCACAAGGTGCGTATTTGAACGATTTAAAGTTGTCTAGCAGCCATGTGTGCCATTTCAGAGTATGTGCTACTTGCTATTTATGTGCATCCAAAACTATTTAAAGGGGATGCGCTAAACGTAACACGCGAAATTCAATTCATACATACTTGTTACGGCCGCGAATCATACCATACCATTTTGATTTTGATCAACATACAACCTAATAATTGACCTGCAAATTGCAAAAAACGTAAGAAAAATTGAATTTCGCGGGTTACCCTGGCCACAGCCCTGGCGCTTTCACCGGACGATTTTTGTTGACGTTTCTTGCGTTAAGCCGAAATGACGAACAGCACTCGTAGCACGACCACCATAGAAACAGGTTTTGTCGACGGAAGAATAGACAAAATGACAGATGCACAATCAAAATCTGTCCATGTATAATATTAGGTGATTGCTCGATACCAGTATTGTTACAACTTGATGGCGTGTTACGAAAAATAGGCCTGCAGCTTTACTATCCAAATAAATGATGTTACACAGAACGCGAGACCCTATGGTCCGGCGTATGCATACGCTCATACACGTATCGCTCGCTGGTGGTCGGGTTCGGCACGGCCCAGCGCGCCACAGCCGTGCTGCAGTGGAACGCGACCACTCAGAGGTACACGCTCGCCACGCCCGCGCATCAGCCCGCTGCTAACGCGCATCATCTGCTGCATCACCATTTAGACCATTATATTAACAGGTAAGAGTGCTTTATTTATTTAGTTATTGCACATTGTACAAAAAGTTACAGACAAGACTAGGCTTAACTAATGAGTATGGTCACGTATTTTTATGTCTTCCTCAGTAATCAATTCTTTAATATCTTGTGAAGCTTGCGGCACTGGATAGAAAACTATATTTAAAACAAAGATCAAAATGGTCTAATTTCATTACAGTCACAAAGATCTGATGTCATTCGGCGTGGTTTTACGCGAGACATACGGCCCGCTGCTAGCGCTGTCGCGTCTGCCGACGTTGCCGCAGCTCGGGCTGCATCACGTGCGCACGCTCATGCCCACGCCCACGTTCACGCTGCTGGCACACTCGTGGAGAAAGGTCAGTGACGGTAACAATTTGACTTTGACAACGCCTTTATGTCGCGAGAAGTTTAGTGCAGTCAATGTTATTTTTTTATTTGGAACACCAACAGTACATAGTCGACGAAGATAGTCTTCTTCTTTGTTTTTATATTGTTTGAGCCTAATTAGTAGTGGTATGTGTACATATGCCTATTATATACAAGTGTACTCACTCAGCATTCACCAATCATCATCGTCAAAAAAAAACATAAGAAAACATAATATGCTATGTTAAATATTGTCATTGCTCGTCTTAGATCCGCATAGTCTACGCGGGCGCGTACTCTCTGGAAGTGGGCATCCGGGGCGGCGGCATCATTACGATACGCGACGGATCTTATTCCAAGTTTGAGCGCAACACTGTTGTCGACGAGTTTGCTCCCGCTCTCGGATTGAAGGTAAAGAAAAATATACATAATGAAGACATCTAAGGTGTAGTCTCCCTCTTTATTATAAAATAAATGCTTTATAACTATAAATACGGTTGACGTTTCGATCAAAAATACAGTAGATGCAGGATTACCGGCTTAAAAACGGCCCAAAAAATAAGGACACGTGGCTTCATATTTTGCATATTTTTGTACTTTATTATCAAGCATCAATAGAATAATATGTTTTTACATTTTCTCTGCTTCAACTTTATGTTCGAGCATTTAAGATTGATAATCATCTGAAGTTCATGATATCTAAATACGTTTTTATATATTTTTAAAGAAGAACATTTATAAGCACTATTAATCGTGGCCAGTTGAGCAATGAGTTATTGTTCGATATTACTTTATTTTTAAACTGATTCCCAGGCGTTCCTATCACGCTACGTCGAAGACAATATGAGCGCAAGACTGCTAGCTGAGGACGACAACCCTCCCTCACCCATGTCGCCGATGCCGCCAGGTAAATAACAAAATACTCAGAAGACAAGTTTAACAGAGAAACCATCATGCAACAATCACAACTTATATTGTCTACTAAATAAAAATCTTAAATTCATTCATTCACTGACAGACAACGCACAGCCTAAACCACGGATCAATATTAGAGTGCGTTAGAGTGCGTTCCATGAAATAGTACGTTAATAGCCGTAATGTTGACTTAACTGTTGAACGACCAATACGAATACGCTACGACGCTACCTAATAAGTCCGTTTTTTTTAAATTTACCAGTATAGCCAACATTTCGGCTAAGTAGCTATTTAATGAAACACAATCTAGTTTCATTGGGGGTCCGTTTTAATAGTGTATTATGCCATTAGTGAATAAAGTCGAAATGAAAATCAAGCTTCTGGCACATTTTCTGTCTGTTTTCCTAACTTATTTCAATGAGCTGTCGAAGTAAAAGAAGTCTTTCTTTTTCTCGTAGTCATGGTATAAAGTATAGTATGCAACTCTTGAATAAAACGGATTTATATCGAGGGCCATGAATCACTCGCGTCGCTCAAGATTCTAACACATGAATCACTCCCTACGGTCGTGATTTAGTCGTTAGAATCCTTCACTTGCTCGTGATTCATCTATGGCCCTCGCTTTAAATCCGTCCTTTCACTGATTGCATAATAATATTTCTTTATAGCGAAAGTGTGCATAAGAAAGGACTTTTGAAAATTCACCCCCTAAAGGGGTTACATAGGGTATGAAAGCTCGTCATTTTTGTCGTTGTGAAATTCCGTCGTGGACACGGCTTGTCATTTCTTCGAGAAATGTATTGTTCTACTAAATTTTGTCTTTTACTTGTGAAACAGGTGGGCTACGCTTCCCGGCGCCATTGACGCCGCCACAACCGCACACACCGCACTCTGCGCCCGTCACCCCGCATCCGGCGTCGCCGGCGCAGCATCAGGTGCGTCACTCAACAACAAAAAAAATACATATATATAAAAAATAATAAAGCATATTCTATTAGTACGTAACTTGACATAGAGATTTATATAATTTTTATTTTTATTAAAATGTACAGATTTTTTTTCTTTTACTTCCAAATCATGTGTTGTATAGAAATTGAGTTGTATTATGCTTTCACAACGTTAAAACAAGTTATTAAAGGCTATAAATATATACATTATAGATGGGCGGCGGTTCGTTCAACCTAACGTCCCCGCCGGGCGGCGCGGCAGGCGGCGCGGGCGGCGTGTCGGCGTCGCCCGCGTCGCCCATGGCGCCGTCCCCGCACGCCGCGCCCGCCGCGTCGCCGCACCCGCCGCCCACGTCGCCCTTCACCGCGTGGCCCGCCTCGCCCTCGCTGCCGCGACCCTCGCCCGGCCACCACCCGTCGCCGAGACATCATATTGATCATAAAGGTGAGTTACATTTCTAATTATAGCTTATAGACTAACCAGACCTATAGGAAATATCTACGCAGTTCAACAGAATCTATCCGGTAGTTTTTTTTTTTGCTTGCTTCCTTAGGACCTTTCCCAGACTTCGTAGCAAATTACTTTTCAAAAATATTCAATGTACAGTTTTGACTTCGCTATGATTTTACTAGCTTTTGCCCGCGACTTCGTTCGCGTGGAATAATGACTTCCGACAGATTTTTGGTTTTACCCGCATGGCGCATAGTTCCCGATCACGCGGGATCTCTTCATAAATGAACGGAACCAATTTTAAATTTACGAAACGATCAATCCTCAATTCTACGACAGTACCGAAGCGCTCGGCCGATACCCAACCAAATGCGTGTAACGAAACCATAGCGCGATCTATTTCGATCCCAACGCCATCTATCGAGCATAGTGACAACTCGGATTATTTATCTATACTCCGTTCGGGCATTTTCTTTGTACTAAAAGTTTTATTATATTGATATTATTTTTTTCATACCTTTTTACTATTTATTTACTTTTTTCCGTGAATTAAAACAATAACATGAACCGAACTCGTGTAACGATCGACACCATTGCGCGATCACCAACTCGACATATAGTACTAATAGAATTATCTATACTCCGTTAGAGCATTTTCTATGTACTAAAAGTTGTATTATATTATATTTTTCATACCTTTTTACTATTTATTTACATTTTTCCGATGATTTTTCAGTACTGAATTGATGCCGACTCTTGACCAATAGATGGCGCTGTATGTCCGGAATAAATTTTATTTTTTATTTTATTTTTTGTAATAAAAACTATCCTATGTCCTTTCTCAAGTTCCAAACTATGACTGTACCAAATTTCACACAAATCGGTTCAGTAGTTTAGGCGTGAAGCAAAGACAGACAGACAGACAGACAGAAAGACAGACAGACAGACAGACAGACAGAGTTACTTTCGCATTTATAATATTAGTTTGGATTGTATGTAAAGATATGATCGTTTCTAACAGGTTGTGATAAATATAGATAAGTTGAGTCGTAAGCACTTTCTCTCCTTCAAGCTTTTGTTAAATGAAAACGCCTCATATACATAACAGTATTATTGGCTTTGTAGAGTTACTATTTGAAAACTGTATTAATATCGATAGTCCAATAAAGTAACACAGCACTCCCGAGTAGCTCACCCGCGAACACTAGGCAACGTTTCACTCGCAGGCCCTCAAGCCAGCTCCAGCAGCGCGCGCGCGGCGCCGGGCGGCGCGCGCGGCTGGGCGGGCGCCACGCCCACGCCGCTGGCCGTGTGCCGCCTGGACACGCTGTGCACGCCCAGCGAGCCGCCGCCCGGCGCGCCGCCCGGGCCCGCGCTGGCGCCCGTGCAGAGGTTCCTAGCGTGCGTCTACATGAAGCGGACGCTGCAGCGGTTTGTGCAGCAGGAGGAGTTCGTGAGTTCTAGTTTTGTATTTATTGTAAACAGGGACTGCAGAGACAATGCATCTTTCATTTTGATTTATTTTTAGTTGAATTTTAGTTTATTTTTACTTATTATGTAAATGGAAAAAGCGTTAGTGACATAACACTTTTTCCATGGAAGGGACAACGCTTTTCCATGCGAGTTTCTCTCTCTCTCTTTCTATTATATATGAGCACTCACGTCTGTGTGTAACTGACGCGTAAGGAACTTCGTTCTCACGGGAGCCCCCGACCGCACACTTTTTTTTCTTTTTATTCCGGAAGGTTTATATGTGTATAAAGGTTATTATATATATTTAACTTACATGTCAAAATAAAACGCGTTTTGTCAAGGCGTAAATACCGTGTGAAGTAACAGCGAGCCGGTCGCTAGCAGTTTTATACTTTGCCTCATCATATGTTTACTGGTTCTTTACTCAGTGTGATTGTATCTCCGTACAGTTGGCGCTGGTATCGGTGGAGGCGACGAGCCTGACGTTCCGCTGCGAGAGCGCGGGGCTGGCCGGGCGCGTGGCGCTGCACCCGCAGCACATGCAGTCGCTGCACCTGCAGCTCACGCCGCTGCCCGAGCACAGCAAGGAGGCCTGGTCCGCTGACGATTTGCAGGTAACACGTCCGTACACACCACAAGCTAGGAACTTACGAAAACGCGACAGTGCATCGAATTGAAGACCACGTGGTGTTAAGTGCAGCAATCTCTAATCCTACCAACCAACCAATCCAACCTAATCAGTTTTAGTGTCCGTTTACATGGCGCTGTCTTGTACGAAATTTTAAGGTATAAAGTTAATTTTGCCAACATCCAACTGTTCATAAATATTAAAAATATTTATACAGTAAAATATCGATCGTGGCATTAGAACGAAACGGCAGCGGGTGGTCGACGCATCCTACATTAATTTAATGTCGTCTTTTGTAACTGAATTCTACATTGTTTTTAATTTTTTAAGTTATTCAGAGTTATATACGATTAGTCGCAAAGCGTGCAGGCTCGACGCTTACAGCGCACTATCGCGCAGTTGCCCCAAAAGCAACAAAAAAAATGAACGTTATAACACCATAAGATGAATCCGTGCAGGTGATGGAGAAGTTCTTCGAGCAGCGCGTGGCCATCGCGCCGTACCGCGCGACGGCGCTGGCGGGCTGGGCGCGCACGTGGGGCGCGCCGGGCGCCGCGCTGGGCGGGCTGGTGGCGCTCATGCGCGCCGAGCTGGCGCCGGCCGCGCCTGCGCTGTGGGCGCTGCACTGGGCGCTGCGCATCCCGCCCGCCGCGCCGCCCATCGTGCCGGCCGGCCAGCCCGCCGTGCTGCTGGCCAAGCATAAGATACTGTTCTTTGTGAGTGCCACGCTTGCCGTCGTTTGCCGATTACACTATTTGAACACATTTGAACAATATCCACGGAAAAGAAAAAGAAATAACAAACATATTCCGCGAGTGTTACGCACAACTACTTAAAGATACACATGATATACTTGCGCGGTACTTCTGACCGACCTGCCCTTAACTCTCGTGCCATCACGATAACTGATGTCGTGTGCATAGATCCGGGTAATAGAACTAATAGAGCCTTTGCGCGGCCAATCTGCTCAAACTTTCACTCTGCGCAAAATGCAGCTATACGTTGAGTTTGATATCAAACCAATCTATTAAAGATTTTTAGACGAATTAGAATCATTTTGTGTACAAAATGATTCTAATTCGTCTAAAAATCTTTGTATTATCCGTAACAAATTACTTGCACTTGTCATTCTATGTGGAGTGGAACATTGAAAATGACGTATATTTGTGTATAGATCTGCCTGACCCGCGGCGACACACAACTGGTGCTGCCCCTCGTATACGACATGCAGCTCAACGTGACGCAGCTGGCCGACAAACAGAACGCGCAGCCGCACCTCATCGCCGTCAGCTTACATCTCAAACGGTACCACAATTCTTAAATTGGAATTAATTTGTATCTAGCTACTTTAACTTAGTGTGTCGAAAAAATAATACTTATTTATCAGACTTCCGGCTTACGTTACCCACCATTTTTCAAGTTCTTGGGAGTACTCTAATTACACCATCATCAATCGATATTGCGAAGCCATCGCGCAAACACTCATCATAGGTAGGTAATTTCCCTGCACACCTCTTGAACTGACTTACCTACTTTAATTTGATCGCCTACAACTGCACTCCCTACAGAAGATGTGTGTACGCAGGTTCAACGAGTTCAACCAGTCGCACTCGGAGTGCACGCTGTGGCCGGCCGTGCGCGACCTGCTGACGAACTTCACGCTCCCGCAGGAGGCGCCGCAGCCGGCCGCGCCGCCGCCGCCCTAGCACCACGCGTACGACGCCATATAACGTCTACCTCACCGGACTGACGCCAAGTATAGCGCTACTGACTTGTGGGACAAACTCATGTTGTGAAGTGCTCGAAGCAAATTAGGCGGCGTCAAGTGTGTGTGTGTGTGTTTTGTGGCCCTTATGCCTGGGCGAAAATAACGCATAGGGCGTTTTTCGCGCAAAAACTGTTATTTGCACTTAAAAAAACATCAACGTTGTTCTTATGTAAATAAAGATGGTTTTGTTTTTACTGCTTGATGCAGTCTTTGAAGCGCAATGCGAAAACCACTTTAACAAACATCAACTTTACCCTTGTGTAAATAAAGTTATTTTTGTTTTGCTACTGGACACTATCGTTTTAAGCTCAGAGCAAAAACGTAATGATCGTTCGTTTTGTGGCTCTCTGGTGACCATTCGATAACGCAGGGTTATTGTGAAATACTTTGCAATATGGTTCAATATGTTTGCTCGTTCGGCTCCAAAGGCACTCGGTGCGCGACTGTTCAATATTAGTCGCTGGTAGTAGTTCAATTGTACTGACTCGCGTCATGTTCCGCTACTCGAATCGGATTCGCGTAGCGGAACATGACGTGCGTCACTAGAATTGAACTACTGCGGTTTCGCTGCTTTAGTTTCGCGGTGGAGGTGTGCTACTGGCGTTAGTGGCACTTGCATCGTGTGACGTGTTATTACAACGCTGCATTGCACGTTGGAAGCGCCAATATACGAAAATACACGAGGCTTATTGTAATACATTATGTCTGTACAAAGTGTTTAGTTGTAAGCATTACGAGCGGGTGTCATGTTACTCTTATGTTGTCATTGTATTAAGGTATAAATTAGAATGATTAACGCGCGTTTGTGAAATGCAACACTCTAGCGGGAAGGAAGTTCGTCCTTACTGTGGCTGATTTAAAGTAAGTTCTTATTTAATTAGTGATGGTAGGATATCATGAATTAAGGAATAAGACAGAGAAGATGAAACTTTTATAAGAACATATTATGTAAATTATTATTTAATAAACGAATAATCTCAGGTTTTGTTGTTGTTAATAGATACCCAGCGAGCCTTCTCTTCCTGTGAGTTCCACATGTTGGGATCACACTGCCTCGGCTCCATTTTCTAACGACCCAAAAACTACTCAGCTTGCTCATCAAAAAAGCTAATTTTATTCGAAAGGCTGGTCAAAAAGGTAAAGGTTTGCAATCCTTACCTTTTTACGCTCTTCGTTTTTGGTGCAGTCAGACACGTAAAGAGTAGACTGACATGTGAATCTGACATTTCCACTCCAAATTTTCAACATACGAAATTGTAGTTTGGTTAACATTTTATATTTCATTAAAGATTTTAAATTGATAGTACCAATGGCGGCGCCAGGCAGGCGACAATCGATGGAAACAATTCTTACATATAACAATGTAGATATGGTATGACTTTCAGTAATTCGAGGTTTACTTTGTAAACTGCCCCAATTTACGCGTAACCAACACTCAGACCAAATAAAAAACCTATTTAGTCTGAGAACCAGTATTGATGCTTGATGCCTTATTATTTTGATTGATACTTAAGGTCTGCTAACTTCCCTGTGGATCGATCTGTATAATCCAGCAATTTAAATATATCTCTAACTTGAAACTTGTAATAAATGGTAAACTTGAAAACATTCAGTTCAAGAATCATATTATAATCCGGCAATACTGTTGGTTGTATTGGAAAAGTCTTGGGTTCAAGTCAGTAAAAATCCTACAATTCGATTTAGATCTATGCTACTTATTTATAACGCCTGTCCCTAAGTATAACGGCTGTCCGCCAACTACATTAGTTAAAGAAAATTAGACAAAATTCACAACTCATCTCACAGAACTCCAGACATACTGACATGATCGACTACAGCAACACAATTAACATAGTGGTGTTATGGGTAAGTTTAGGAGGATCAGTGGTCGGTGGTGTGGTCCACGACAAACATAACGGACCTAGAATACGTGGCGGCCCGCAGTATGCTTAGGCGCCAGCGCGGCCGGCGCCGGCTGCGCATCGGCTCGCTCGCCCTCAGCGCGCTCATGACCATGCACTGCCGATTACCAGCGTCAGCACTTACCGGCGGACTCTGTAAGTTAATCTTATGCACACATTCTTCTGCAGACACCAGCTGTTCGTTTATCTCGATTGAAAAGTTTGTATCGGAGGCCTCTTTCAGAGGTCGGAACATTAATTGTTGTTTCTTTATAACTGTCACGCCGCAATCATGGTGCTTGCAGCACAGATTAACAGGATCGCAATATTGGGAGCTTAAATGAAAATAAAAACATTGAACAAAATTCCTCAAGTAAAATCCGTGACAGTTCAAGTATTTTCACAGGGTGGCTCGTGTTCTTAGAAATTGTAGATAGTGTTATTAAGGTGTATTTCAGTTTTTTTTATGGTGTTCCTGGTTGCCGCTGTGGCTGCTCTTGCAAACCCAGTGCGACATTTTGAAGTGTACCTTGGACAATGGAGCCTAAGTGGGCCTGGTCGTGCTTTCCGAATCATTCCGGTGCTAGACGGTAAGATAATATAAATACCTACCTTCTTAATAAAATTACAACTAAGAACTATAGTATAATCAATCTTTTGCGTTCTACACAGGTATTGGTATAGCAATGTGTATTAATGCCGTAGTGCGCGCCATCACTTGTTGTACCACGGCCGCCATAGCTACGTCGTATGTGATGGAGTCTGTGGCCGATAACCAGCTACCCTTCACGTACTGTCGGTGAGCTATTTTCCTTAATTAAAGCTGTACATTTGGTATGCTCGCTTATATTAATTTCGTCTAGCTAATATTAAGTTGGCGGATTATGGCCTAGCGTCTTCATGTAGTTGAGGAGACTGTTACAGTATTGCAGATCGCCAAGCTTTATTTATGTATTTCTATTCGAACCTTTCTTATATGAAAAAAATAATTATCAATTTCATTTGATTTTAGGGATTTTGATTTAAACACATATGCTGCGGAGAAAATGACAATTCAACGTTTACGACTCGGCGTAAGTGTTTATAAATCAAACCTAAAGAATACACCTACATATTATTCTTTTTAGGGTTCCGTATTCAACAAGGAACCCTTATAGTTTCGCCAAGTCCGTCTGTCTGTCCGCGGCTTAGCTCAGAGACTCTTAGTACCACTTAGAAAGCTGTAATTTGGCATGGGTACCAGGGTACACGTGTCATATTAATCACGCCGACAAAGTGGTAAAATAAAATGATGAGAAATGTTATTTTCTCGTCTATCCCATGTTGTGGGTGTCGTTGGAAAGGTCGTTCAAAAATTTTGTGGGTGTGTGTAAACTATTTCGATTCGATTCAGAGATCCGTTCGCGAAATATTAAGATTTAAAGTGCTAATTTTTGTTAGAGTCGAGTGTCACCCCTGCCAGCTGAAGGCAGAATGGTTGTTTTTGGATATGTGAAAAAACACGGCATTATACACTTCTCATCAGAAAAATCGAAACACCTTGCAAGTTTATGTTTTGTAAGGATTATCAGAAAAATGTGTATATTTAGGAATATATTTCAAATGTCGTTTAATAGTCAATAATATGAGGTTTTCAAATCCTAATGTTAATATTCTAAATTCAAATTTAATTTTCATAGGTTTCGTTTTTTTTATAACAAGTTATTTTTACCCTGTATGGAGTATGAAGGAAATTGATAAAACAACACAAGTAAATGAAAAAAAAAGCTAAGAAACGTTTATTTAATAACTTGTATTCCATCCCCGAGCTCTTATTACTGCTTTCATACGGTTCTTCATCGATCGGATGAGAGTCACGATCAAATGTTGTGGCATTCCATTGGAATGGAATGGATTGCATTTTGTAGCTGGCTAAGAGTTTCTGGGGCAGGATCTCTTGCACGAATTCGTCTCTTTAAGGGGGCGTGTATTGACAGCAAAAAATCATATTTCACCCGCGCAACCCTTACCTACCCCTCTCATTAAACACGACGAAAACAAAACACAATGCCTTCCCGCCAGCAGAAACTTTTCGTCTGGCGTTTATAGAATTCGAATTTCAATCTTCTGTAGTTTATTTTGCTTATACGATACGCTAAGCTTGAATTCAGAACTATGGATCATGTTCATGTTTTGGAACTAGAAACTCAATGTTGACGTGAAAAAGTTCAAATTTAAATGTTACCAAATTTTATTTAGGACCTTGTACAATTTGTACCTAATGACGTCTTTGTGGAAAACTGTGTTACCAAGTAATAAATATAATGCTATATCGTGGATTTCTCTCTTTGGAGGATCGTGCAAAGTGATACCCAAGTAAAAAATAATATTCGTATAATGAATTTTGCACTGTATTGTGCAACGAATATGGCATGTGTCATGAAAACCTTTCCTGCGCCAAACGCGAACAATCCCCTTCGAAAACATTTGAAATATGTGAAAAAGAGGCCGAGTTCTTTACAAAAGAAATAAATGTAGGATTGTCGGCTTCACCAATAAAAGAATTGACATCTATTCATCTATGTAAATGGGTGCCAAAGTACCAAAGGGACTAATTATAACAAAGGCCCGAGGTACGCGGCTCAGTACCTGCGTTGTGTTTTGGGCGCGCGCCCGGCGCGTTTTGGACGCTCGTCAAACGCAACAAGATTTCCACATTTTGTTGTAACTTTTGAACCGTGTTTCTTTTAAGTTTATTACTAATGCGGAGAAAATGACAAGGAAAAATAGTGAAAAAGGAACTCGCGTCCAAGCGTCAAGGGCACGGTTAGGCTTCATTTACGGAGACGCGAGGAGTCGCGCGTGGCTTTAGGCGGCGCGGCCCGCGATGAATTCAAACATATGGCGTTGTATGAGTGCGTTTACGGAGACGCGATTTTACACGCGTTTGTTTGAAATGGAGCGTTTTTTGCGGCAGAGCCCACGAATGGCATAGCCGCGTCACACGCGGTGTTTCATCACGGCGGCGCACACAGCAGCAATTCTCGATGAAGCGATGCCCGCGGCATACCTTCTCCCAGTCTTATTTGTAAATCGCACAACGGAGATGCAAGTTGAGAGTGGCAAGTTGCGACATGTGCAGGCCTAACGGCGCCCGGCATGGGCGCTCGCTTAGACTGCAGCGCTTGATAAAATTCGTTACATAGGAATTCATACAATTTTATTGAGCGCCCGAAACGCAGCGTACAAAATGCGCGTCTCGGGCGCTTGTTATAACTAGTCCCTTAGTAGAAAGTTTAGTATGGTCCCTCTTTTTAACTGTTGAAATTGTAGCTTTGAAAACATGCCAAGTTGCATTATAACTTTAGGCCTCATTTACGGAGACGCGGGGCGTGGCGCGTCGCGTGCAGTGTGGCGTCACGCGGCGCGTCTGACGTTTTTTCTGTTTACGGTACGGCGGCGCGTGAAGCGGCACTTATCATCCCACGCGTTAACATAAACATATGGCAGTATACGTCTTGATTGTCGCTGCTTTTTTTTGGGGTTATAATATATATTTTTTAAATTAGCTAATTAAAACCTTTCATTTGATACCCAACATGGTATGATTAAAAAATATTTTTTGTTGTTCATGATATGTCACCTAGAGGGCGCCATTTTAAATTTAATGTGTCTTCATATAGCCGATGACCAGCGGACGATCAAGAAACTTCCAACGATACGTCATTTGTCAAATTGTGATGAGTCTTTTAGAAGATAATATGAGGGAACAGACATAGATAAATACATAGAAACCGGTCAAAATCATAACCCTACTTTTTGCTTCGCCGTAGTCATGTAAAAACTAAAACCCAACTACGACAAAAAAATCAAATAAAGAGATATAAACAAGACATCACGGACAGACCAATTAAAAATCCGGAGTCATACGTAATCTGTTCGAGTTCGTTCACGTTTATACCAATAACCGAAGAATAAAGGTATTATTCTAAACAAGTTTTATTTAGGGGCGGTCAGTCGCTCTAATTGTTCGTCTAAGGGTCACCTTACAAGAAGTTTGTCAAAAAAGTGGGAGTAAACGAATTTGGATCCTGAGTAAATCGCAATAAGATTTAATCTCCAGTGCGAATTTTCAAATGAACGTGGAATGGGCTCGTTGGCTATGTTGTAAATTTTCTCCGCAAGAAAATTCACCGCAATACAGAGCAATGGCGCTAGTTGTACCTACTTCTTTCTATACTCCGTGCTACTATATCAGTCAAAAATCTGTCAAATAAAATGTATGTCATCTTGAGTTTTCAAATATCAACATTGAATTTTATATGTTTATTTAGACTCGGTATTTATTTATTTATCAATCAATAACACTTGTAATATTCGTTTTGGAAGTGGTTTTAGTGTTTATTTCATGTTTTCTATGTCTCAGTTTATTTTGTGGAATGTGATAAATTACGAAAATATTATTTACGAAAATAAATAATATCTCAGCGCAGCTAAAAATTTGAGCGTAGTCCTCTCGTCTCAACAGAGCGAAGCCGACTGATTTGTGAAACAAAAATATGCTTGAATTGAAGTTCCCGTAATGTGCGACGGAAGATGGCTTCTTCCACGAACTAAGAACGTCGTAAGTCCTACAAGCTTTGATTCGTAATAAAACCAAAAATAAAAGGAATAAAAAAAAAGCCTACACAATTTTTTTTTGCCTTGTTTTAATACATATAATCATCTAATTTTTATCATAATAGGCATTAGCATTTTAAGTACAAATCGAAAATACGTGAAAATTAGAGGTAACTTCGTGATATTTTTTTATCGAGAAAATTTTAATATTTTGTGTTTCTGTTACACAAAAAGTTTGGAAATATCATGTAGTTACTCGTACTATTTTTATTTTATACCTAAGTCTTATCTTATCAATTTTATGAAAAATCAAATTGAAGACAGGCAAGTTTGGTTACGTCCCGGCCTTAATTCATCCCATAGATGTTCAATCGGATTCATGTCCGGGCTTCTTGCTGGCCATTCCATAATGGAGATACTGACTTCGGTAACATAATCTCGTACGACCCTCGCGGTGTGAGCCCTAGCATTGTCGTGCAGGAATATGAAACCGTTGCCAATAAAATGTGCATAGGGCATCACGTGAGGCTCAAGACAGTGTTCGATGTACCGATGACTGTTTAGTGCAGGCAGACGTGGCCCAGACACAAAGACAAGCTCTGTCTTACCGTCGCCGCTGATTCCTCCCCAAACCGTCCACGAACCGCCACCATAGCTGACCCTTTCTTCAATGCAGCATTGTGCGAAGCGTTCTCCATCTCTTCTGTAGACCTTGTTCCTTCCGTCGTTACCATACAGCATAATTTTACACTCATCAGAAAAGAGGACTTTGTTCCACTGGAGGTATGACCAATTTAGGTGCTCACGTGCAAAGTTAAGCCGCGCTCTTCGATGGTCTGCAGTTAATTTCGGCCCATTTGCTGGCTTGTGCGGTACCAGTCCACGTTCCTTCAACCTTCTTCTAATTGTAGAGTCACTTACAGCCACCCTACGTACAACATGAAGCTGCTGCTGCAGTTGAAAAGCATTAAGGCGTCGATTCGTAAAGAAGTTGTTGCAATAAATCGATCATCTCGATCAGAAGTGACCCGATTCCTGCCAGATCCTGAACGGCGCGTAAACAAACCAGTCTCCCGATAGCGTTTGTAGACTCTATGAACAGACGACAGGCTTAGATGCAATCTTTCAGCCACAACACGCTGACTAAGTCCAGAATCCATCAATGCCACCACTTGGGCGGCTTCTGCGGGCGAAGTATCCATATGTTTTAGAAAAAAGTCGTCCCACAGTCACATTACACACACAGTATACAGAACACAGAACAAAAAGTTTTAAGATAAGCGCTAATTTTTAGTTTTCAAAGGTGAAATGTACTCCAACTCTAAACACACATTTGTCTCAAAACAGTGAATCATTTCATTTATAGGATAAACAAATGAAATTCTAATTTTGAATTTAGAATTTTCGCTTATCACTGTAATGACCAAACTGCCAGCTATACAATCATGTGATTTTACTCATGGAATGGAAACTTTTTTGTGTTAAATTAGGACAGAAACCATAAAAACGGAAGTGTTTCGATTTTTCTGATGAGAAGTGTAGTTTATACAAGGTGGGGCAAAAGTAATGTCGCAATCTGAATTGGCTGCAATTTTGTTGAAAATGAAAAAGAATTGGGCCTTGTTTTCACGGAAAAATTATTTAAAGATGTAAAAAGATTGATTGAGTCAAAAAAATTATATCGGTCAAATGACCACCTTCTGAGTTTGATGCACATTTCTGCTCGTTTTAATGCATTTTGAATTGATCTGGCTGCATTTTGGTGTTTTCTTGTTCAGTATTGGCTTTCAAGAGTTACAATGTTTTGATTTATTTTGGTAAATGCGAGATTTCAAAAAGCCCCAAAGGAAGAAGTCTTGCGCCGTCAGAATTGGAGATCTGACCGTGCAGTTCAAATCGCCATAACGAGAGATTATACGGCCCAGAAATTGGTGTATCAAAATCATCATCATCATCAACAGCTGTGTGTATTCCTCCATTGCATTGTCAACTAATTCTCTGTCTACAAAATAAGTATCAAAAAACAATGCCACTATGACGCCAATTGCAAAAATTATTGCATAAATATTCACTACCTACAAATTACGACATTACTTTTGCCCCACCTTATATGCTGCGGAAAACTTTCACAGCTAAGTATGCTGTACAAGTTAACGAGTAATATTCGAAAAACTTACATATTTGCAGTTGGAATGTATGGGACATGTTTTTCAACTACAATGTTAACTTTGTTCTTGGGATAAATTCATCCCAACTACGGAACCCTTCATTGTGCGTGGTCCGACACGCACTTGTCCGGTTTTCCTAATTATACCAAGATACTTAGATTTATAACATCAATGTTTGGTTTTTGGAGTAATTCACCTACTTATGTATATCCGTCCCTTCAGCAACATTGTACTTTGAAGAACTAAACGAACAAACAGACAGTAAAAACGGACTTTGATTTATTTATTCGAAAACGTAGTTTTGACGGCTCATGATGTCGTTTGTACACAGCACAGCATGTATCAGTAGGTGTTTTATTTACGGGTGTGGTACAAAAAATATTAGTCGTGCTCATGCCATACACTTTAATCGAGTAGGTATTAAGGTTTTGTATGGGACAATTGATAATTTTCCCGATTACGATGTTGGTCTCATTGAAAAATTGTTCTGTTTGATGATCTGTATCAGACCCTTAAATATGACCACACCTTTCTGGTACAGGCTGTACAAGCCACGAAGAAAATGTTCTCCCTTGACATGCTTTTAAAATCTTAATTGGAGCATCACTACAGTAGGGCATGCGCCATTGCAACTTTGCAAGGCAAGCTTAACCGCAAGTCGAAATGAATCAATACCTAAGCTAAATAAAACATATTTCTCCGATAAATTAAAGGCCGCAGTGATATACCTAATTATGTTCTAGTTGAAATCCAAAATGGGAAATAATGTTACTAAGCACGAAAGAGTTACCATCGGGTTGAGCACACATAAAGCATGGAGGAACGCGTCTTTTATCAGGTAATACGTAAATGTTACTTCAGCCATCAATCCTTCAATGGAGACAATCTTCCCAGACAGCTAGCCCAACCAATCACCATCGTTAAAAAAAATCAAGTAATAAAAACTAAAACCCAACTACGACTTAAAAGGTATAAACAAGACACCACAGACAGACAAATTAAAAATCCGGAGTCACACGTAATCTGTTCGATTTATGCCCTAACACGTGTGACTCCGGATTTTTAATTTGTCTGTCTGTGGTGTCTTGTTTATACCTTTTAAGTCGTATTTGGGTTTTAGTTTTTATTACTTGATTTTTTTTTTAATTCTTTTGGGGTTGTAATATATATATTTTTGAAATGTGCTCATTAAAGCCCTTTCATTTGATACCCAACATGGTACGATTAAACCATATTTTTTTTAAGTTCCTCACTTTATGTCCTCTAGAGGGTGCCATTTTTAATTTAATGTGACTTCACATAGCCTATAACCAGCGCACAATCACGACGCTTCTAACGATACCTCATTTGTCAAATTGTGTTAAGTGGTTTGGAAGATAGGAGGGAACAGATGAACATACATACATACATACATACATACCGGTCAAAATCATAACCCTCCTTTTTTCTTCGCCGTAGTTGGGTAAAAAAGGAGTGTGGTTTAAATTGCGAGCATAAGGCTAAGCATATGCTGAGACGCAGGTCCACGCAGCGCAGGGCAGAGTAGATTTTGTAATGCATGAACGTACTGACAGCTGCGTACGCTGCGGCGCTGGCACGTGAGACGCAGAAATGTGTCTACCCTGCTCTGCGTCTGGTTGTAAAGCCGGCACAGATTTCTGCGCGACGCGTGCTGTGCTGCGTTACCTGCGTCTCAAAAGCTCTGCCCTGTGGTGTACGTTACCCCAGCAAGAAAGTGTCTCCTAGAGTTATATGAGTAGATCGTATAATTTGTGCCTTATTTGCTGTAAATGTATCCACATAAAAAATGTGTGCCCCCTGTCGTTTTGAAAAAAAACGGAAAAAACGATTCTTGCTGGGGTAACGTTTTTCTAGCAGGAAAATTCTAAACGAATGATCGGAGAGAGAAAAATTATGCATGGCCATAGAGCTTATTTGTGTGCCAAAATGTGCCCCCAAAAATAAAATCTGTGCCCCTTCAGGTTTTCGAGATATTGCATTTCCTGCTGGAGTAACGTTTTGATGAATCGTATATCTCTAAAACCATTGCATGTGCCCCTGTAGAATAAACATACAGGAGTAGCTCTTAATGTGTGCCCCTTAGTGCCCCAATTAGATTTAAGAAAATATTTATAGTTTTCAAGTTATCGCGGTTTTATGAAAACCCAAAAAAACATCGCAGCGCTTAAATGAGACAAGGTATAAGTTCGCTGAAAACTGTATTCGGTCCTTCTTAACGCTAATAATAACCATACAAAGTTTCAAAACTTCACATGCATGCGTTTTTGAATAATCTTGCTAAAAGTCAAAACGATGGTGTCATAACTTTGACGGCAAAATACAAGGAACCGGCTCAATCCCAGATGTGTAGGTGTAAACCAAAATCTTGTGCCTTTAGTCAAAAATATATGGTGAAAATATTCAGCTTGGAATGTTTCGCATTAAGTAAATATTAACAAAAAACCAAAATATGTAAGCAACGGCTGGCTATCCGACCAAATATGAATGACTACTAAAAAGCGACGGATTCATACATATCGATGACCTTCTTTACTTTACTCACTAACCGGTTCACACGTGTTGTGCCTGAGTACAATGAAGTAGAAAAGTAATAAGTAATAAAATAAAGTTGTTATTGGATTATATCCTACTAGCTGCTTCTATGACCTTACACATGATTAAGTACATTATAAATAGTAGCGTAAGTGCTATATTCCAAGGTAAGCTATCTTCTCCATTCTAAATTTCATTAAAATACATCCAGTAATTTATTTATGAACGAAAGAAATACATCCAGATATTTGCCATTTGCCAGGTCTTTGACCAAAAATTTGATTGGTCCCGATGTTTAAAAAAAAAATATAGTTCATGAAATGTGTGATGAATGTGAAAATTATGAAAATAAAACTACTAAAAATAGGTAGCTCTTTTTTGTATATAAATAAAAAGCCCGTATTTGTCTTTATATATTTATTGATAAGCCGTAGGTTAGATAAATTAACAGTAAGTCGCGGATGTAAGACGTAAGTAGTTACAGAATTATAATCATCAAAATCACCAATACAACCGTCCAAGTTCATAAAGGCGTAGGAACAAAAACAAAAAATAATTCTGACGTGGTGTCGCAAGGAGTCGCTTTGTCTAGCTTGGAGAAAGTGAGACAGCTAGCACGCGTACGGTGTTAGTGTAACAGAGACAGTTACGTGTAACGTCGCTCTATTATGAATAATAGGTACGAAGTGTTTGTTGACTAGGAAGTGCGTTTATTACTTTAAGAATTAAAATTAAGGGAATAAAAATAATAATTTCCACATCAACAAGCTGTTTCATTTATTATAGTCACAAGGTGCATTTAATATATATTTTAATTAGCCCCAAAACTTTTGAACGCGACTGTACGGACAACAGCTTAGGTATAATACGTCCAATAAAGAAGGTCATCGATATGTATGAATCCGTCGCTTTTTAGTAGTCATTCATATTTGGTCGGATAGCCAGCCGTTGCTTACATATTTTGGTTTTTTGTTAATATTTACTTAATGCGAAACATTCCAAGCTGAATATTTTCACCATATATTTTTGACTAAAGGCACAAGATTTTGGTTTACACCTACACATCTGGGATTGAGCCGGTTCCTTGTATTTTGCCGTCAAAGTTATGACACCATCGTTTTGACTTTTAGCAAGATTATTCAAAAACGCATGCATGTGCAGTTTTGAAACTTTGTATGGTTATTATTAGCGTCAAGAAGGACCGAATACAGTTTTCAGCGAACTTATACCTTGTCTCATTTAAGCGCTGCGATGTTTTTTTGGGTTTTCATAAAACCGCGATAACTTGAAAACTATAAATATTTTCTTAAATCTAATTGGGGCACTAAGGGGCACACATTAAGAGCTACTCCTGTATGTTTATTCTACAGGGGCACATGCAATGGTTTTAGAGATATACGATTCATCAAAACGTTACTCCAGCAGGAAATGCAATATCTCGAAAACCTGAAGGGGCACAGATTTTATTTTTGGGGGCACATTTTGGCACACAAATAAGCTCTATGGCCATGCATAATTTTTCTCTCTCCGATCATTCGTTTAGAATTTTCCTGCTAGAAAAACGTTACCCCAGCAAGAATCGTTTTTTCCGTTTTTTTCCAAAACGACAGGGGGCACACATTTTTTATGTAGGGGCACATTTACAGCAAATAAGGCACAAATTATACGTTCTACTCATATAACTCTAGGAGACACTTTCTTGCTGGGGTAACGTACACTGCCCTGTGCTGTATGGACCTGTGTCACCTGCGTCTCAGCATACGCTGATTCATTTTTTTTTTTTACTAGAGCATCTCTTATTTGACCTCCGAGGCCTTGACTGCTTAAAAGCTACGACAGGCTCAGCTGCGGCGCGGGCTGGCACTTCAAAAAGCAAGGGTCGGGTCGTCATAATTTTGTTGCAATCGTCTATTGTATGTACTAGCTAGGACGCGAACGTGTAGGTATGTGTAGCTGCGTCGCAGCATGCGCTCGCGGCCTATGTCTGTCTCGCCTGCCCTGCCCTGCAAATCTGTACTATGCTGTGCTGCGTCACCTGCGTTTCAGCATACGCTTAGCCTTATTGTTGCCTGTAGTTTAAAAAAAAAAAAATTGCAAAAAACACATTCATCATTTAATGTTCAGTTCAATTCTTCGTATTGCAGACGTACTGTATATAAATTTCCTTCTAAAGTTAAAGTATGCAAGGAAAAATATGCTGGAACTTATCCTCCTATTTACATCACTCCTGCATATAACTATTTCTAGTAAGTTCCAATATTTTAAAATACCTAAGTAATTTTATAGGGTAATTATAACTATATTTTAGTTCAATGATCATAGTTTGTTGTACCTACCTACTTAGCACTCTGTGATATGGTACTTTATAGTCACGGTCTTGTCTTTTACAGCGTGGAAGTGACTAAGTTCCGCGATTTGGAGAACGTTTTGGGTGAATTTAACATACCGCTTGGGGTGACTATCATTGTTGCTTGGCTTATCTTGTGGAGTTTCATGATTATGGAAAAAATGTCTTATGGTAGAGTAGGTATAAACTTCAGTTACCGACAGTAATCCACTAAATGCCCTTTGACTAATTCATGTTATGAACCTGTTTTTTTTTTTGTTAAGTTGCATTCGCGTACTGGACTTCTTGTGTGACATGATAATATTGTTATAGGCCGACCGCTTAACTAAGTCCGTTCCTGAGGGGCTGCGTGGTGTGGGAGGTGTGACAGTTGTCACAAGTTGATGAATCACTAAGCTGTCGCATCAGGACACCACATCCTTCCCGCACCGCGCAGCTATGTCAGAAACGGACTCAGCTAAGCGGTCGGTCTTTATATCTTTTAGCTTATTTATAACAACATTAAGCCTTGGCTTATACTGTTACCTTGTATATGGTCTACAATGCTAGTCGCTCACTGTGCTTCCAACCTGACCCTAGCTCAAGCTTTACGTAAAGTCTTCAGGCTCGGTAATAGTAAGGAAACAGTAGCGGTATGTATAGTAACATATTATGTAGTCTGAATTACCTAATCATTAGAAATTATATACTTATGTAATTGAATTTTCTTGTCACAAACGCCCTAAATGTTTGATTATAAATTATAGGCTTTGGCAGATGCCTTGGAATTATCACTTTATATTCATTCTGTAAGTGTCGGAACTGAGCTGATACATGGCAAAGCATTACATAAATATGGTATGTACAAATACAATATATGTTTCATATTCAACTATTCATAACTATAGGAAAGTAGGGTCTTATTTTCGTAAATAGTGCGTTAGGGTGTTTTATTTATTACACCCACACGGTCGACGTCAATCGGCCTTTAAAAACGTTGAACAACAATCGACCAACCTTCAGCTACTCCATCGACCAAAGACGAATGTTTTCTTCAATTATTCGATTGTCAATCAAGGCGACCTTTAATAAGATTCAGTGTTACGGAGTAATTATTATTAGTATTACATAACCGCTATTAGAACGGTTAATTTGTAAAAATTCTGTTGTATTTGTAGCGTCTAGTCACATAGACCCGGAACTAAGCGGTGAGAACGTGTGGCACTCTGGGATAGTGCTGATATTGGCAGGCCTGCACACGAGTGGCGCTGCCATGTGCGCGCTTGTCGACTACAAGCACTTCAACGCAAAAGCAGATCATGATGACATGAAGGAGAGTATGTCATCAGGAATATTATCATCATCATCTTATATAATATCAGTTTATCATCATCTCAAGTTGCCGAGTGCCCGATAGGAATACCCATCGGGCACTCGGCAAGGGGTTAAATAGGGGATGAATTTTAAAAAAAATATTTGTTAATGTTCCCTATAATGTTATGGAACTATGTATTGTGTAAAATTTCATGCTTCTAGACAGTGATCTCTTTTTTTTTTTTTGTATTTGGGAAATCATCCAATGACTTGTTGCGGAAGGGCGTGTTAGACTTTTACTGACTAAAACCCACCCGTGTTCCTTCAGTTGCCTTTTGCCAAGGTCCCGGTATCCCTTTCGGACTTTCCCGCAACCCTGGCAGGAGACAGTCTTCTCCTGGCAGTGCGTTGCTAGATATGATCACAGAGCACGGAATAGGGAATATGCATGTATTTTTTTAATCTTTTTATTCGATAGTTTACATCGTCAAATAATAGTAAAAAAAAAATCGACGGCAGAAAAGCAATTTAAAGTTGTTAAAAAAATGTTTAAAAATATCCAACCGATCCGGGCTATTTAAACGCCCTCCATTTGGCGCGCTTGGTGTGGTGACGTCACCGTCTGTGACAACAGACAAGCAACTCCAAAAAGTCAACGTCAAACACTCCTTTTTCTATGAGCGTTTGACATTGACTTGACACTTGTTGATTGACTTGTCATTGACATTTTGATTGTTATTCCGGATTGTTACGTCACATCCGCTCTTAGCCTTTTCAAGTATTTGAATTACCCACAGTTATTTGGGACTTTTAAAAAATTAATTTCTCGCTCAAAATGAAATTTTATTCAAAAATATTGATGGAGGCATAATTCTGAAGTAACATAGTTTATAAAAAAAAATATTTGACCCATATTTGAATCACATGCATATTCCCTATTGGCGCTGAAAGTGCGTTGTGCGCACAACTTCCGTCACGGACCACCTTCAAAGTTGGCAGTTTCTACTTTCTATACTTACGTTGTGTAGTAGTGCGAGTAAACCGTGACAAGCTTGGTTTCTATGAAAAGGGTTGACAATAGCGCCTCTAGCAGCGGGCGCCGAGGCATCTCCGTGCTCTGTGGTATCAACATAATCTATTAGACTTAATCGATAAAATCACTTTGTACAGGTACATTATGGATAATGCCAATGTACTCAAAATGTACATCAATGGGCAACTACTCCCATCTTATGTGAGTTTTTTTTTTTAATTTAATTAATTCATAACAATAGGTACCTATACCTATTCGCAGCTGAAATTATCCTTAGTTGCTCCTTATAACATCAGCTATCTGCCAGTGAAAGTCCCGTCAAAATTGGTCCAGCCCTTTCGAAAATTAGCCGGAAAAAACGGACGGACAGACAAAAATGTAAAATATTGTATTTTTTTGTTATATGTATGGGTACGTTATTACCATTTAGTAAAACGCTGTTATTTTGACATTATAAACAGACACTTCAATTTTATTTATATAGGTAGATGTCCTATAACCTTTGAACATCGATTGTTGTTATTGTATCAATAATTCTTTAATTCATTTTAGGTCGACTTTAATATTTGGTGGCTTGGTGTGTTCTTACTTGATCGTGGCGTTTTGGTTGTTGAAAACGGTATTGCATACAATATTCGAATACAGAGTAAAACTTGTGTAAGTAGATAAACGTTATCTTTAATTTATAACGTAGGTAGTTAACGATGTTGAGCGCATACCCCTTAAACAAAAAAAAAACAAATTTAAGTATAACATTTTTGTAAGAGCATGGTTGATAGTTTGTACGGAACCCTTCGTGCGCGAGTCCGGCTCGCCCTTGGCCGGTTTTTAATTTTCGATTATTCAACTCATTTTTTAATAAATCGGTAATGGTTTCATATTTTGCAATAAATTAGCAGATCTCTTTCTCTTGGGGATCGTTTTAGCAAAAACAAATAGCCTATGCTATTCGTGACATACTTACTATATGTTTGCCTCATTACCTGCCCGTGCATGAATTATTTTAATCGAATCTGGGTTTTCGGTCTAAACATGTACCTAGTAACATTGTCCTTTGTCGATACCGAAATCCCGGGATTTTTTCGATACAAAAGTGCATTCCAGAATATATGCATCCGGATATCCTAACTCTGATCATCATAAACCATTCTGTTCTGATATTCAAATAGACGATCGATTTAAAAGTTTAATAATAAACGCGTCTGCGCTTTTCGCATTTCCCGGTACAAAAAGATTTAATAAAAACTTTAAACGTAAAAAACCCCACACAGATTCGAATACCTCTACCTGTTAAGTAAATAACAGTGAAAAGTAAATTAAGATATCGTCTAGATAGACTAAGGGCGAATTTCACCAAACTTTTATACCGAGTATAAGTCTTATCCTGCGAATAAATTTTCAATTTTTGACAGTTTTGTATGGAAAAACTGTCAAAAATTGAAAATTTATTAACAGACGACAATTTTATTCCACGGATAAAAGATATCCAACTTTGATAAAATCAGCCCTTAGTGGGAAAAATACGTAATTAATAAAGCTAACTCATAAATTACGCAAGCAAAGTTAATAAAATTACAATTATAAAATTATATGGGACCACACGGGAAGTACCAGCTTTCAAATAAAAAAGAATATCAAAATCGGTTCAACCAGTCGAAAGTACTGAGGTAACAAAGTTAAAAAAAAAAAAAAAAAATACAGACGAATTGATAACCTCCTCCTTTTTTTAAGTCGGTTAAAAACAGGCCAAGGGCGTGTTCAACCTACCCAATGTATATATTTTATCATCATCATATTAATATTAAACTAAAATTTTCATTCCCAATGACAAACTTAACATTGTAATTTCATTCCAACTGCAAAATGTAAGTTTGTACGCACAATATGGAGAGGACCATATTATTTTAAGACCTTAGACTTCTTTTAGGTTTTCTTGTAATCTATACCTAAGTAAAGAGCTATATGCTATATTTTTTTCAAAATCAGTATTATCGGAGATAGGCGTGGGGGAATGGTCAATTTTCATAATTTTTAAAAAATGTATTGATTAAGTATTAAATTCTTTAAAAATATAACTGATATCCTCACAACAAGCCATTGGTATGTCACACGTTACAGTTTGCAAAACGTTATTTTCATTTTTCAGATTGCTCCCGAAAAGTGACACCCATATAAATTCATTTATTTTGGTTACACATCCGTGTTTGGGTTACAGAAATTGATATGTGTACCAAATTTCAACTCAATCGGTCCATTAGATTCGTAGCAAATTGGCTGAGACAGACGCACAGACAGACACATGAGTGATCCTATAAGGGTGCCGTTTTTTCCTTTTGAGGTACGGAACCCTTAAAAGAATCAAAATAGCGAAATATTTGACAGCTATTCGCGACGTTGTCTTGGAAAATTTCCGATTCCACCGTCTTAACCATCACCTGTGGTTGTACTTGGGGTTTACTATGTAAGTTATTCCTTTTGATGTTCCATATCCTCTTCTGCCTACCCCTACCCCTTCGGAGAATAGAAGCGTGTTAAAATGTTACAATTTCTTAGATAGCTAAAATCCTTAGGTAACTCCATTTATCTTCCAGACGTAAGGAACAATTCGTCGTTGCTGCTCTGATTTTATGCTGCATGGGACTAAGTTTGTTATATGCAACGAATGTAAGTAGTATCTTATAATAAAGTGAAGCAGCACTTATTACAGGAAAATGAAATGTTTTGTTTTAATGCGCAGGGCGGCATAGCATTGATGGAGAGTGTTGATGCGATAATGACAGGTGTTGGGATGTCGGCTGTGCTGTTCATGGAGCTGATCAGTCTCCTGGTCGTATACAAAAGTCGTGACTTCCTGTCTGACTTGTGTCTGGCCACAGAAGAGAACACGTGCGCTTCGCTAATAAAAACACAGTGGCAAAGTACTCCATTTATTATACTGGTACGTATGAATGTTTAGACTAAGGATTGTTTAGTCAATTTTATGTATCTCCTTTTCGAATGTAGGAAAATTGGAGTGTAAGGAAAACATATTTTCAGACCGCTCTTGGTATGAAATTATCAGTGCTACCTGATGCCGAGATGGGTCCCAAGTATATGAGCTTTGCTGCAATACCGTTAGCAGTAATGGTTTCAGCTGTGTTACTGCGCGCGGTTCACAACGTCATCAAGTTCATGCTACAGAAGTATGGACAGAAGGCACCAGACAACTGACTACACAACATTATTATCTGAATAGTCGTGTTATAATTTTATAAACTGCACTAACGTTTTACGACTGCTGAATCGAAATAAATGTTAGTAATAAAAGAAATGGTTAACTATTACTTATTAGTTAAGTAAGGGTTTCAAGAAACAAAAAACACAACTGATTGAAAATAAATGTTTATTTTATCAATCATTCAAAATATTTATAAATATTGTTCTTTTGTACAATGTAGCAACATGTGTACACATGATTGATGATAGTAGCCTAAGTGAGACTCTCATAAAACTTAGACGCGAATTAATATATTTAAAAAGATACATTCGAGGGCGCCTAGTTTACATAAGCTGCTCATGTTCCGTACACTATTTACACAACACCTATCTACCCAGCCTGAACGATTCAAAGGTTTGAGTAATTCATTGTCCATTAGCAAATAATAATGCAAACATTAGGAAAACTTTGAATCTGCATCAGATTGATATCATGGGTATTCTACTATGATCTAGTGTATGCTATGATCTATTTCACAATATATTTAAAATATCACATATGTACAAATTATTTTCAAAACTAAATCTCAATAATATCAGCAATGTTTCTGTGACATGTTGACAAATGAATAAATTCGTAAGTTAGCTAAACTTAGGCCATCGATTGCATCGTATTTAATTAATATTTTATGGCTATATTTTATATTCACAGTACCTATACCTACTAAAATCACTAATCAACAAATCAATAGTTTCAATTCTGCACAGAATCCACAAGATCTCTATACTATGGTAATCAAACAAAGGAATTGTGCAAACAGTTACGTATACAACTATAGGAATAACCTAATGGAAATAAGGAAATGGGACAATGAGAATCAGCGCTTATAGAGCTTGCAAGCGGTACGTATTGATTTGTTGATGTGAAACATTTTTAGCAAGTTGGCTAAGCCACAAATAGGCCAAAGTTTATAACGAGAATAGTTAGACTTAGTTATAAGTTCATAAAACTACAAGATTCATCAAAGTAGTGGAGTTTCACTGGTAGCAGCCGGGTAATCGGTCCGATATGCGTATTCACAATCAAATCTTGTATAATTATGAATTTATACATTTTAATGACAACATCTAAGCACACTTTGATTAACGATCGACACTCTTATTCGATCTCGATAGGCTGTCTGTTGACTGCAACTTATTAATACTTTCGAATAATTTACTAAACCTGCACAATCAATTCCATTCAAACCCAGTCACGGTTCAATTCGAAGGCACTCCTCGCACTACGTCTGCGAGCGGGCCTCGCCCGCTCGCTTCACATCAAAATAAATTACAATGAAATTGCTAGAGATCGTCTAATCTGAAGGCCCCTCCAATGTGTTTATGCTCACATGCAAAGTAGGTGTACAAATGCAAGTCACACAAATTGGTCTTCCTCATTGGTCGTTCAGTCACCGGCCATACACGAAATTCTACATGCCCAAACGGCCGAATCTGTTGGCCAACTAGTGAATGAATGAGGCGAACGCACGACAGAGCAAATGTTTCCATCCACACAAAACGCGCGCTCCTCACCTGGCCCCGCCATACAATGTCAGTACCTGGACTGATTGCACGAATAGTTATCCTCTTAGTGCACGTGCGAGTCAAAGTTCACAGTAAAATCTACACACGCACGGAAGTAAAGGTTTGCAATAAGTATTTCCTCTTACATGTTGAACAATCGGGATTAGTAGAAGGCGTTCAGTTTTAGCCTTCGTATCCAAAGGCGATATTTTTTCGAGTACTAGATTTTCAATGGCACAGAGAGTTGAAAACCCAAACGATGTGATGTGTGTTTTGACGCACGGAGATTTGCTCTGTTGGATTCTCGAGTTCGCTGAGCTTAGATTAGACGATCCTTACGTCCCTAGGAGTGGTCATACACGGCGCGGTCAGGCGCGGTCCGGCGCGCGGCGTCAGAAGCGCCGGAGCGCGGCGGGCTGCGCCTTGCGCGTGGGCTGCACCGACAGCGGCGCCACCAGCACGTCGCCGCCGCCCGACGCGCCGCCGCCGCTCGTGCCCATCTCCTGCCACAACACACGTAACACACTGATGACTAAAACATATCTGAAAGCCAATTCCCATAATTAAAAACGTTCGAAATCTAGTCGCAATCACATCTCAGCGACAATCGACGACGTCGAAAACTTGCCAAATGTGTATATTTTTGACAAATTGAGACCAGAGATTGAAATGCGAACATTCTTAAAAATACGGGAATTGCCCTCCGGCTGTATTTCTGCGTCAATAAAGGCAACATCTACTGCGAGCACTATAGCCAGTGGTACCTTCTATTTACAACAGGGCTCCACCAACAAAAAGCTTTGCGCTACGGAAGTTGCAGTAGAGATATTTGTTTATGGCGCCTTACCGATACCGTAATAGCGTTGTCTTTATAAGTAACTAGCTTTTACCCGTGGCTTCGCTCTCTTGGTCTATCCCACAGGAACCATGCATTTATTCTAGATAAAAAGCCTTTGTCACTGTCCAGCCCATTAACTGTCTCTATGAAAAAAAATTACGTCGATCCGTTGCTCCGTTGCTGCGTGAAAGGACAAACAAACAAATCAACAAACATACGTCCGCATTAATATACAGTATGTTAACTAACAAAGGGCGTTCCCGTTAACAAAAAAAAAAAATAACAATTAAAAAAAAAAAAATTTTTTTTTTATTATTTGTGTCGTGAAATGTTCACAAAACGATTAAATTTAAACGTAAAAGAAACACTCTGTACACGCACACTTGTATTTCAACGTAGAAAAACAAGTGTGACAAGTGGGCGTGTACAGAGTTTATTTTCCGTAACAATTTAATATTTTTTGTGAATATTTTACTATACAAGAACAAAAAAAAATCATTTTTTTTTTATGGTAATATTTTTTTTAGCATGTATAGACGCTATGCTATTGCAGGTTAACGGAAACGCCCTTTGTTAGTTAACATACGGTATAAGAAAAGTAGAAATTAGGATGATGGTGGATGGACTGTGTGAAAGATGATATGGTTAGAAGGGGTGTGACTATCGAGTGGACGACTAATAGAGTTAAGATTATGGAAATAGTAGACATGACATGTTGCGCCGCCACCAGTTGGGATCAGCAGGAGAATGATGATAATGATAAGTACAACGTAGGATGTTGAATACTCACGTTGATGTTATTGCAGCTGGCCAGCCTCATCTGCGCGAGCTGCGAGGCGGGCGTGAGGTTGGAGGTGGAGCCGAACGGCGAGATCATCGACGACATCGCACGCTTCAGCTTCGACGGCGTTTTGTTAAACGAAAACGCACGGCCCACCTGCATAGCATATGTTACGATTATTGAATGAACTTATAAATGCCACCACACAAAATAATGGCCAAATCAAAAGAAAAAATACTTTAGATAAACCAAACATGCTAAAAAAAACTACGTTCGATAAAGTTTAAAATCAGAAATCGGAATCTTAATTGACATTTTAAAATAATTCAAGAGAAAATTTAGACTTAAACACCACAAACAGTAGTAGTTTAATTAAACAAAATGTTATCACAAGACAAAACCATGCCCGTTTAAAAAAAGAACACAACATGTTTTTAGCAACAATATAGAATAATGAATATGTGTGCATGGATGACATGTTAAAACACCACTGGTATGGCACGCTCACGAGACAGTTAATCATCATGTAGGATTTGAAGCTAAGCATTATCTAACACATTCACTCCTTCCACCCTCGCTCTCTCCGGGAAGAAATTGAAGTGTTTACTAAGCAAGATACATTTGCAGGAAAAATTACAATACAATTGTAAAGTAAGCTTTTTTGACAATACAATGTCGCTGGAATAAGCAACGCTCGACTGCTTACTGTCCGCGCACACTGATTCCTGTGCTTGCAGAACCGACACCTACTTACGCGACAGCTTGCTTCCCTGCCTCAACACAAGCATACCGTTTTAAGGAGTTAAATATATCACGTCATCACTTAAGCGGTGTCCCTTTAATTATTATATTTATTAAATGAATAATGCTCCTTAACCCAACATGAATACTGAATAATGAGTATGTTAATGCTTATGATGTGATCAAATAGAAGTGTATCGGGTCGGAGGTGTGTGGCACTATCAATTTAAGCGACTATAATAATATTGTTCCATAATTTTTTAATCGAATTATAAGAACTACTTAAAAAGAAGCAGAAGACCAGATAAGTTCATCAAAATCGGTAAAAGTACAACACACTCCTAAATGGACACAGCAATGCAGACATCACGCAAATGTTAAGGTAACATACACAGGAAGCAGTGTGCGGATGAACGTATTAGTTGAGGACGGAGCGAGAGGAGTGTGGCAGAGCCGCGTCAGACCTGTGCGAGTAAGTGAGCGCGCAATACCCATGTGTCTAGCAGGCCGGAGCCCGGCTCGGGCCGCAGCAGCCCCGTCAGCCCCGCCAGCGCCTCCAGCTACAACACAACCACGCTCTACTACTGCTCAACTGCCCTTAAACTACACCTGCCCTTAACTACACAATACGACAAAGCCCAGGTACGCACGAGCGATTTTGTAACGCGATGATTTTTTATTGCGTACTGGATTTTCAACTCTCGGTGTTGAGCCGAGAATTGAAAATCTAATACAGTGCATCCCAGCGCGTCAAAAAACACACTGTTGGATTTTCAACTCTCAACGCTAAGCAGTGCGTTGCAAATGCAGTGCACGATAAAAAAAAGCTGCGTTAAAAAATCGCCCGTCGGAACAAGGGCTACTGTACCGCTACACGTGCTACACTACCACATCGGACTGCACATGTTGCTGCTTGTCGATACTAACGACCACAGAGTAACAAAAAATGATTCCAGCGTGCCACCTCATTCTCGTACACAAACAGCCCAAAGCACGAAATTGATTGGGACATAGTCCGCATCATGGTGGACCATTTGTAACAAAATCAACACAATCTTACGAATAAAAAAACGACTGTGGCGAGCCTGATTCGTAGGACAATTATGCGTATACGCACTCCATTTACTACTCCGTGGTCGCAGCCCCCTTTCCTCTCCTCCTTTTCGTATCGACGGTACAACATATTTACAAATTACCTGCAGCATGTGGAATTGTAGATAGATATAAGTAAAAATCCCAAGTAAGTTACTTCAAATTTTGAAATTCGGCGAGTTGATGAAAATATGACTATTGTTATAACACGTTGACATAATCGAATGCAAAACGACTGCAGACTACAATATCATGCCTTAGTTACATAGAAATGCTTGTGACGAAATCCTTGAGCTCTGTAGCATTCTGACATTTTGTAGAACTTACCAATATAACAGTTATGTGCTTGTTATTTCTATGTTCAAGCTAAGCTAATCTGTATCATCTAATTCATGCTTTATTCATTTACACATATTTTAAAAAGGATTTTGAGAGCCAAGAGGTTAACAATCCCATTTGTTTTGGGTCGGTGTTTTGTTACCCTAGCCGAGCTCTCATCAAGATATTATTTAATTTAAAATTAAAGTTATATTTTATGATGAATACACTGAAAAAAATCATACCTTGATTCTGGTGCGCGCTGCGAATTTGGACACTTTAGATAGTGTGCTGAGCGCGAGTTCGCTCGTGTCGATATCGAGCTGGTGCGATTCTAGGCACGCCAGAAATTTATCCTGCAAACAATTTTTCAATTTCAATTTCATATTCAGAACCGTGCCTGTAAAAGTAATCATATTTCCTGTAGAATTGAATGAATATAACATCATCATCATTTTTCTGCCCTTGCGGGTCGGCGCTTTTTCTTCCATACTCCTCTATTAGTCGTCATCACATATGTAACATAGTAAACACTAAAAATAAAACTTACAGCATCAGCTTTGCAGACGGTGTTGGCCATTTGTCTGCAAAGTTGTCGAAGAAAGTGTGACTTGTCTACGGTTTCGTCGGTAATCATGAACGAGAAAAGTTTCTCTTTGAGCTCCTGATTGTTGCGGCACATCAGCGCGAATACGTTATGACAGTCTGTGAACAAAAAAAAACACTTTTGTAACGAGGGAAAAATTATTATTGTAACCTGTTTTCAGTTATATCAGGCCCAGTTTCAACGGTGTTGTGACCTCAGATACTAGTTGTGTAAAGTATCGTATCTTAAATAAATGCTCTTCACAACAGCACAATTATAAACTGTCGCCTGCGATGATTTGCGATGCTATTTGATCAGTATTTCTCTCGTTATGGCCCAGCTGACAGCAAATGACAGTCGCCTAACGGTTAAAAAATCTCTACTATCTTGTCAAATCAACTCTTGAATAATAAAGCTAATCTCTGGAACTATCCGTCGGATTTGAAAAAATATTTTTCCATTCGGTAGCCTATTCATGAGGAAGGTTAAATACTATCTAACATCACGTTACGACCCTTAGGAACCGAGCAATAAGATAAAAAGTCAGAAAGAACGCTAAGCGAAAACGAAGTATTAGCGCGGGCGGGCGAAGCGATGAGAACGACATCGGATTGGGGGCCGAGGGAGTTTTATAAAAATGAGATTGTCCACACGAAAGAAGCTCTTACGAAATAAAAATAGTTTACCTTCAGCTTCCCTAATATCGACGACGCGTTTGACCGTGCTCAGTGGCATTAGCGATATATGTCTGTAGGGCTTGCTCGAGCCTATCCTCATCGTGCCGGTGCCGTTCGTTGGGCTTTTACTGTTAAAAGCCTGAAACAACAAACAACACATGATTAATATAGTCTCGTCACTCAAAAAAAAAAAGAAAGAAAGTACATTTATTTGCGGTAAATATGACGTAAAGAAAAAACAAAAATACAATGAAGAACAAGTTGGGGGAAAATATAAATCACATCCATGCAAAACGGCCATCGCTCAGCATAATGCTGTGACACTATGCGAGACAGAGCTACACTACAGTGTTTTCAGCAACCGGCATTGACATGACGTCAACTGGTGCAGCATAAAATGAGAAACATAAAATAAAATAAATACACAATAGAAGTTCTATATCTTCACATACTTCAGCTAACATTTTATGTTATATATTATACGTTTGTCGAACATGCCCTAGATGGAAAGTGCCATCTAGGGCAGGCGTTCGACAAACGTAAGAAAGAAAGAAAATAAATTTATTTGACCCAGGTAAGGCACACAATATTTATAGAAAAAAAACAAAGAACATATATAAGCTGAGCTATCATCTACACGTCGACGCGAGATTTGATATAATAATATCGCCGCTCTTCGCCGTCACCCACAAAATATGAATTTATAATTCCATGTCAACATACTCACTTTGGATCTTTTCTTGCAGACCTCCATGGTATCGGTGAAGAGGAACAGCACGAGATGGTCTCCCCTGCCTGACAGCTCCTTGGAAAGCTCCACAACTTCGCAGCGAGACACGAACGATCGGTGAGAAGACACTAGGTGGGCCTGCGTACGACAGATCATACATTAGATAGAAATCACCAGTGTGCAGACAGCGCCTTTATTTCGTAGTACTAAGGGCGATTTTCCTGCACGGTCGATCGTGCATTGTAATGAGTTGCTTTATTTAGAAAGATTATAATTGCGTTACTGGCCTGAGAATGCTACCAATTAATAAGTTTAAATGTAAAATGTTTGATTGGCTTTTAGACATGTGTTTTTATTCCGTCAATGAATTTTAAATCACAGTTTTTATATTATAATTAAAATCTTAATAATGACAGTCCTTTGACATTATTATGAATTCTTGGATATTGTAATTTTTATTTTGACATTATGATTTATTCTATGACATTATGATTGATATTTTCGACATTATCTATAATATAAAAATGAATCGCAAAATGTGTTGGTAAGCGCATAACTCAACAACGCCTGGACCAATTTGGCCAATTCTTTTTTTGTTGTGTTCGTTATCCTCAAGGGAAGGTTTAAACGTAAAGTAGGTGTAGGTAGGGTAGGTAGGTAGGTAGGTAGGTAGGTAGGCTAGGTATGTAGGTAGGGTAGGTAGGGTAGGTAGGGTAGGTAGGGTAGGTAGGGTAGGTAGGGTAGGTAGGGTAGGTAGGGTAGGTAGGGTAGGTAGGGTAGGTAGGGTAGATAGGGTAGGTAGGCCAGGTAGGGTAGGTAGGGTAGGGGTAGGGTAGGTACTTAGTGCTACCCGTGCGAAGCCGGAGCGGGGCAGCTAGTGATTTATATTTTTGATTTAACTATTGATATTTTGACATTATATATTAATGCATTTTTGATGAAATTCATAAACTTAATTAATACAAGATTTCATAATTTTATATAACATTCTACAATTTACCTAGTTTTTTTTATTGTTTTCTAATAATAATCTTGATTCATCATCATCTTCTCTATTAGTCGTCATCTCGGTAGTCCCCTTTCTAACCATTATAAGCTTTCACACAGTACATCAGTCATACTCAAAACTTTCCGCACAACATTTTCCTCATTCCTCTGCACCACCTTCCCATACCATGACAACCGATTTCCACAAAATCCCCGAAGTCACCGGTGCTATTTTCAGACTTCCTCTTGGAACTACCCTCATTTCCTAAATCCAACTTATTTCGTATATATTTGTAAATTATACCGGGCACTGATCAATGTCGTTATAGATGTCGAACATCTGCAACTGCCCCTCTGTCTTGCGCTTGTCCTCGTTGATGTGCGACATGACCTCGCGCAGGCCCGCTAGCGCTTGCACTAAAGCGCCGTGGTCGGGGTTGTTTTTGTGCGTATGCTTTAGTATGTCTGTAACAAAGGTCATTTTACTTTAATTTAGAAAAAAAATATTATTAGAAATCTATGTTGCACAAATTTTGTGCTTGTGCTTTAAATGTCTGTAACAAGAGTGATGTATTTACGTATGTTCATCTGTTCCGACAAATAAAAAAACCGGAGTCTAACTAATCTGTTCGTTTCAGGCGCGGTCGCAGCCCAAGATTTGAGGGGGGTCACCATTGGTGCCGAGGAATATTTTTAGGGAATATTTTTTTGTATATGCCCATCGGGCTGTGGCTCAAGTAACTACAGTTTTTAGTTAGTAAAGCACGTAAATCATTCAGTCTCTCGACAGCTTGAATGATTTTGGGGGGGTCATAACCCCCAGGACCCCCCCCCCTCGGACCGCGCCTGGTTCGATTTATAAAATAAATCCATTTTTGTCGTAGTTGGTTAGAAATCTTCGTTGCACTTAACTAATTATCCTGGTTGTGTTTCATTTGAGCGCGCGATCTTTAACGCTCTTAATTTTCACTTTGTTAATTTCGTTCAAGTTAAAAGTTCAACGGGAGCAGACACTTCATTTTTGCATGCTAGTCCGTCAGTTATAAAAATTTTGGGATGAATAGAGAACTGTAACAGTATTGTATGGTAAAATAAATGAGTAAAACTTACCGTCGAGTAATAAACTTATACTAGGTAACCGCTGCACTGGTCTTATTAGTAGCTCCTGTAAACTTTGTCTGCCACACTCTGGCTTGGTTTGACAGATTTTCAGGAATGCATGAAATCTGGAACAAGTGAAACATTTTTCTTATTTAGTGGAATGGTTGAAGATCAGGAATTATTTGGCGTATTTATTATGGTCAAGTGATAATGCTGCGGTTTTGATTTGATGCGTTTTTCTATTTATATATACAATATATAATAGATACAGTTGGTAGGTAGGAATTTCATCTATTGCAGTCGTCACAAGCAGTCTGACGTTGATCAGTTGTTTTATTATATTAAAGTCAAAGTTAGTTATATTAAAGTCACAGATAGCTGTGTTCCTGCTTTCAAAACACATAAATTATTAACATTTCCTTGTTTGTATATTTTAGAGTTAGCCATGTTCGTAAAAGGTAATCTTCATCTTTTTAAGATGTATTGTGAAATTCGACACCGCACTACTTCTATGAGACCTCAGTACCAAAACTTATTATACACAGGCGGCTACAAAACAGCTCTGTTAAAAAAGAGTGTTTTTGGCATGGCACCTCAAATTTATAATAAGATACCTGACTGTATAAAAGCACAGCCAATAAGAATTTTCAAAAAGAAGCTCTTTGCTCTACTTGTGGAAAAGTGTTATTATTCCATCAATGATTTCCTGAATGATCCGTCAATAATAAATAATAGAGTACTATAAAATTTAACTTGTGTAGCGATAGCTTAATTTATATCTTCTATACCTAGTTTAGCTTAAGTAAATTATCGGATGTTTAATTTTAAAGTCTAGATTAAGTAAATTAAGTTTAAAATTTGCATGCCTAATAGGCAGAATGTACAAGGCCCTGTAAATAATATTCTAACACCAAATTGTAAATACCTGCATTCAAAGCAAATAAATTTATTTCATTTCATTTCATTATTAGTTTAGCCTGTATTAGATGGGCTATGCAGTTGGTTTTTTTGCGTTTTGAATAGCGGGCATAGTTTATCTTATGTTCAACTTAACTTCAAGCTTGTAATGAAATAATAAATACTTTCTAGATGACGCACTACTGGCTCAATCAATTCACGAAATATTACGATGATTGTGGCTAACCTTGGGTTCTCACGGTCGCACTGTTGCAGCATCTCCTTGGTATTTTCGAAGAAATTAACGAAGGGCGGGTAGGCCTTCACCATGTCGGGCGTATAGCGCAGCACCAGCCGACCGATGCTCGTCTCCTCGCTCCAGTGCGCTTGAGCGTAGCGCAGCTCTTCTAACATTCGCCTGAGAATTGTACCACACATTAGAAACTAGCGACCCGCACAGTTTTACCGGGTTAAGACTTCACAAAACACAGATTTTTTATTATTATTATAATACGTTGGTTTATTATAAATGTATTATACACATAAACGTTCTGGAATTAATTCTCTAAATGATGGTGAGAACCGCATCAAAACCCGTTGCATAGTTTAGAAGGTCAGACAGCCAGATACGAAAAGTGACTTTTATTTATACTAGTTTCCGCCAACGGCTTCGCCCGCACTATGTTAATCAGTGATTAATATAGTATTCTACTGGTGAAAGAATTTTTTAAATCGCTCCAGTAGATTTTAGAGTTGATTATTACAAACAAAAATACAAATCTTTTCAGTTTATAATATTACTGTAGAAATGTGACACAATATGAAAGTACGGAATACTACTATGAAAGATGTGATAGAAAAGTACTCTGTGGTCTAACCAATCTAAACGAAATCTAAAATCGGTTGGCTAATGTTTTTTGTCAACTTTTAAGTGCGCTTTTCGTAGCTTACCTATACAATAATGGAAAATCGACTTACTGGTGTAATTCATAAATAGGCGGTAAGTTTCCAAATATAATTTTGAGTTCAGTATTATTGAGCAATGCTTGATTTTTGCCATTACTATTGTCGTCCTCAGCCATTTCTTCCAACGGTTGCTTGAACATCTGAAACAGGGAAGACCAAACAATTCTTATCAAGCTGTTATGAAATCTATATAGTAATTTCTTGATTTGTATGTATGTATTATAGATGTCTTACCGTAACTATAGTATGTAATATCCCTACGTAATTGGACTCTGTTTGTAGAAGCTCCATAAACACTTGTTGCCTTGGAGACAGCAGCTTCCGGACAACCGTATCGGGGACCTCCGACTCTATCAACACAAAAACGACGGTTACAGCGGACAGGACGACAAGGCAAAGAGTAAACAAATATAGTTAGTGGTAATAAATGAACAAATATGTGGGTTCAACATCTGCAATGCATTGTTTATGTCGTCGCAAGAGTCGTCATTCTGCATCAAACGCCCACATCTCTAAGGTCGGCGATCCAAGAATAACAGACATTTCTTCTCCACCTCAATATTATTTCAATTAGTTTTCAGTGATTTTACTTTACTTTTTTTTTAAATACAATTTTATAAGTATTTCCTTGTACAGTCGCCCGCATGCCAGTGGTAACACTTTGACCTTTTTGACCAGCTGGCCTAGCGTAGTACGTAGTTTCAATAGAATGCGAGTCCAGCTTACTACTCGTATTGTTACCATTGAGTTGCGACGTATGTACATACCAACATTTAGCTAACTGCATTTCTTTGCCACACTGTGATCGTTATAGAAACAATTTAATAAAAAGCTTGTAAAAATATACGCGTCGACTTGATCATCTCCTTTTTTAGATGGTTAAAAAAGAACAGTCAACTCACCCTCAAGGAGCTGCTTGCCGTCGGGCGAGGGGGTGCAGTCCAGCAGGTTGCCCGACAGGCTCAGCAGCACGGCGTCGCCCACGGACGAGCGGCGCTTGTGCAGCGCAGAGTCGCCGCCGCGCAGCTTGCGCTTGCGCAGGCGCTGCAGGTGCGACGACGGCGTGCCCGCCTCGCCCGCCGGCGTCACGGCCGTCGACTCGTCGGTCGCCGCCGCGCACGAGCCTGCGCCCGCGCCTCCCACCGAAGATCGTCGTGACACCTCATCTAGATACTGTCATGTAAAACTTGATTTATTATACATTGCTTTTAAAATGTTCCATTATTAATTCGAAAACCTTTTCTATGTTTGTACAGTTAAACAACAACTTAAACCAAAACAAGAACAAGTAAGCAGTCAGATACAAGGCATTATTGATTTTAATTCAATAATAAATAAACAATTGAGTTTCGCGGGCTACCCTAAAGCTTTCGCCTTAATGTAAATACAAAGATATTGCTACTTACGTCTTTGAACAGGTAATCTCGCTCATCCTGCGCCTCCTCGTTTTGTACGGAGGCCCAGAACCACTCGGCCTTCACGACGTGCACCCGTGTGGAGCAATCCGGCGCTACTACCGTATTGTGCTCGTCGACGACCTGCATACACACAGCTGCACATTAGGAATCATAAACGGAAGCCTAGACGTTCTCATCCTTCACCAATACCCACTAGACCCGTCGAACGGGATTCCTACGCAAATTTCGTGAAGGCGTACTCATGTGCGCACGTCCCTTTAAGCGTCTAAAGTTTTCAAGGTGCAAGATATATTTTATATGACATGCATACCAGCGAGGACCGCTTCGAGGCCGAGGGGGGCCTCTCCGCGGGTACGACATAGACCATGACCGCTGATGTTCGATGGCATGACAAGCTACTATATTTTTAGTAGTATTGAATAAAATAGTGTTAGTACCGGCAGCGATATTCCATGGCATTGCGATATGGCGTGGGCGTCGCGGATGGGGGGCGTCGAGGCGGGCGGCGGCTGGTCGCGGGCGGGGCGGGGCGCGGGCGGGGGGGCGGGGGGCGGGGCGCGGCCTGTGCGGGGGGAGCCGGGCGGGAGGCGAGGCGCGCTACTCAAACGCAGTTCAGAGCCGCCGCAAATCGAATGGCGATGAGTTCGGAGCCACACGCTTTGAGGCGTTTTAAATACGGTAGAATCGTCGAGTTCGTCTACATCGGCGTCTCGGTGTCTGACCGGGGTGGCTAGGTCGGTGCTGTCCACAGTATCAACTTGAACTGGTGAAATATCTAAATTCATTCCATCGAATAAACTCTTTGGTGTAGAAATGTTTTTGAGATCTGAAGGTAAGTGGCATGCGTCCACTTCTACTGTATTACGTTCAGCGCGCTTTTCATACTTCTTTTTCCTTTCACTCCTGAACGAAGCTGTGAATGATTTAACACTCCGTCGTAATTTTGAGGCCGATTTTACGGTTTTAGAACTCCTAATTGAAGCAAATGAAATATCGAAGAATCCCGACTGTTTACTTGTGTTCATGGAGCATATAGACGCGTTATCATCTTCTTTGATAGGCGAAGATGTGGAAGCTACAAACTCCCCGGCCGGGTCGGTCGGCTTCACGCTCTCTGGACTGACTGGCTCTACCACTATTTCTCCAGTTGTCTTAGAAACGGAGTCTTTTTTCGTCCTTTTGAAAATAGTTGGTCTGTTTTTAAACTTGAAAGAGTCTTTTATTTTGAGCCTTTTAATAGACTTCCAGTTGCTCTCTTCACATTTATCAGGGGATAAATTAGCGTCAACTGTGCTAACTTGGAAATTAGAATCTGTGGAGTTACGACTCCTTTTCTTGCCGGAGGAAATTGTGGTTGTTGAGTGCTGCAACTCTTTGCCGCCAGTTGAGCTGGCCAGCAGAAATACTGGTTCATCTTTAGAGTCGAGGTCACACAAACTTTTCGTTAGAGACGAGTGCAAGGATCCCGCTTCAGTGAGACAATCGACTAAGTTAAATACGTTCATGGACTTATTTCTAAAAACTTCTCTCTTGTCTTTAGAGTTAATTCCATCAGATCCGTGGACAAGTTGAGATATGTTTTTGTTATTCTCTTTATCACAAATATTGTATTTGCGCAATTCCACACGTTCAACGTGCGAAGGACTTTTGGTGTTGTTATAATTCAAACACAAATCGTCAGTGAATGATTTCCCTACAAAACTAATACTGCAGTTATCTGTTTGATCTTTGCTAACGGCTTTGGCTTGCTTTTCTCTAATACTGTTTCGCGCGCAGTGCACGCGCTGCTCGCGCTCGTCGTGCGACCCGTCGCCGCTACTATCGCTATGCTTGCCGGGGCTGGCGCGCCGGCCCGACAGCCGCGCCGACAGGCGGCGGTACAGGGAGCTCTTGGGAGTGGACTGGGAGCGATTGGGAGTGGCGCAGGATGGTTTCGCTGAGTTAGGTGTACTTGGATGGGGTGATAGGATAAGCGAACGACCGAAAGTCTCCCCATTGGCCATTACCTGAAACATGTGTGAAACACACCACGCAATGATGTAATGAAGCCATTCCAATACAAACATGCACGACGATAATAATATATTATTATCGTGATAGAGGTAGTTAAACACAGAAAGCGACTGCCTAGCAAAGATTTGATTATATTCTTGTACAGTTTTAGTTTACAAAACAACTGTTCTTGGTCATAATTGAGATGTATGAAGAGAGATGTTTGAAAAAGTGATTTATGAAACTGATCCGTTCGTGAAGTTACATCTACAATATAAAGGTGTTCTAGAAGTCTACATAATTATGTCTAGTGCAAGAGAGTGGGTAGTAAGAAAGCAAGTCGACACTTTACACAACAAATGAAACGAATGTAAACAACACTAGTAGTATGTAGGTGTGATTATATGGATGTCGTGTAATACACACAAGCTGAATGAGGTATGTGCGCAATTATTGTACAACAGCGAATGTGAGTGAACAAACAATACTATGAAACTCGTGATAACATCAAAATAAAATAATGAAAAGGAAACAATGGGTCGACTTTGCGTCGTGCGGAGAGGGATGCGGAAGTGGTTCAATGTCGGGCTATCCCGAGTGGCGGAAGACCAAGTCGGGATAAAGGAGAAACAAAAAAAAAAAAAACAAAGGAAACGCGCAAGAGTTTCTAATATTGAAATATCTATCGTGTGCATATAACATACGCAACGCAAGTGACATTGAGTCCGCTCTCATCTAGTCGTTGTTTGTACTGATAAATTGGTAATCAAACACCTGCTGGCATTGAAGGCATTGCTAATAAATACGCAGTCATCGGAAGAAATTAAAAGGTGTCAAAATGTGTCATAATAACTGAAGTGTGCTACTGGCTAATTTATATTGTCTACAATGTATCTAACTAAGAGTGATATGTGTACCCAAGTATATCTACGTGCATGCTGACTTCATAATGCTAAAATTAGTTACTAATAATGTGTAATGTGGCATGAAGTATATAAATAAACAGGTATGCATGTTATGCAGAGGTAAACGTTCTGTGGGACATTTAGTGCCATTTGGGAGGTTCTAAAATGATCATTCATTGTTAACAAACAACCGATTACTCAGATTCTCGGCAGACTGTGGGTCAACAAAACACTAGGAGGCTTTTTGCTGAAGTAAATTGTAATATGAGTAACCTTGAAGGAAGGGCTACTGCATTGTTAAAGGTGCGACTGCACCGCAGCTTCAAATTGTTTGTAAACATTTTGCTTTCCTCGTAGGGGGACAATAGAATCTAGTGTAAGCTAAAGAGTGCTATCAGTTTTATAATGTTTATAAAGGTTTATCAGCTGCAATGCGCGAACCATTAAGTAAATCACGAATGTGATTTTGGCGGGATTATTTTGAGTGTGAGTGTTTGTGTGTGTAGTATAGAAGGTATGCAGTACTCACAACGTGCGTGCAGTCGGGGTCATCGAGCTGGCAGGTGCCGCCGCCATTGCTGGCCAGCACCTCGCCCATGTGCAGGGTTTCATCCTCAGGGAAACCCACGAAGCAGACGCGAGCGCCCGCGAACACTTTCAGTTTGTGCTCTTTCTGTAATTGTGACATATTGCATACATCATAAGGAGTAAGAAAATAACGATGTAAATAATAAATATAGGTAATAAGCACAACTGCTTCTCCACACTAAGATGATAAATATACTAACTTTTAATAATGTTTATAATTTATTTATTTAAAGTCACGCTATTTTATTTCCCATCCTTTAATAAAATATTAGTTTTTAAACCTACATCACATTCAAAATTGAATTCGGAATAAATTATGAGCACAGTGTCCTTCTTCAAAAAGGTCAGGAGCTTAGTTCTCACAACCGGCGCGTGTGTATGGCCAGATGTATGAACGTGGATCATGGATGAAGCAAAAGGAGTTAGTAAGAATCGTAACAGGTGTAGTTTGTTTTCATGGAAAAAAGACGTGAGTTTATTTATGTATGTTTTTAGGATTGGATATACTTACAATGACGTCATCATCGGTGGCTAGGCAGGCGGGGTCGTCGCGGCGCTCCCAGCAGGCGTCGACCCAGGACCGCGCGAGCACGGGCAGGCCGAACCCTGACGCGTAACGGTACTTGTCGCCCGTCGCCGCCGCCGCGATCAGGTGCGTCACTTTACTCGACATGTCCTTGCGGATCGACCCGCCCATATAGTGGATCAGGGTTATCAGGTACGTCTGCCGAATAATACAGCACTATTGTACACAGAACTTATTCATATTTGACCTACACGCATTTCATTATCGTGCTGTTATCGGGTTAACACAAAATATCAACTTGTGTACACACGGCTACACATCAAGCTATACATTTCCAGTTTATGCTGATCTCGCATTGTTTAAGATTTCCGAACATTGCGAGGTCAGCTTAAACTGGAAATGTACAGCTTGATGTGTAGCCGTGTGTACCTATCTTAAAAATTATGACCAGAGCTGTAGCTGTGCTCATGCAAATGACGTAAAATTAAACAATCATTATTCATGTCAAATGCCACCAGATTTGCTGAAGTTGAATTTGACATGATGATCGATATTGTCATCCGACTACAAGTGCCGATTTTTTTTCCAAGATAATATGGGGTGGTTACATAAGCGTCGATGCATGAAAATGCTACAAATGTCTAGCTTTAGTTATCAAACTACATAATTATTGTATAACGAACGTTAACGACTATCAACACAAAGTGGACTCAGTCAAAAATATTTAGTACTAACAAGTTCATCCTTTTTCCGGAATCCTGAGAAACAAATGACGGCGCCGCGCATCGCCAGCGAGTAGAGGGGACGCGCAGTCGCCGGCGGCGGCTCATCGCGCTCCGACAACTGTAGGACTGCTGTAGGACCCAGCACCCTGCAATACACAAACAACAATTATTAATTACAGGTCTCCTGTGGAAAATGCAGCAGTTGGAAGTTGACTGAGACTATTCGGAGCGAAGTCAAGTTGCGGTCTCGTGGCTAAGGAATGAAGTGTCTATCATCATCACGAATTTTTGCTATTCTGACCCATCAAGTTTTGTAGTATAGGTACATCTGTGGACTGAATCCTGGAGGCTACTGAATGTGGGGACACATAAATGTGTGTTCATGCCATTTGGTGGACTGCGATACGCTGAATCGATGGAAGCGAGTGTTTCCTTTGTTTCTATGACTATAGTACGTTTACATCCAAAATAAATGCGAATACTCGTATGTATCGGTATGTACTCGTATGTGGCGATAAAATAAACTATCTGTTTTGCTGTTTATCTAATTCAGAAGTGTCTGTAAATGATTTAATTGAAATAAATGCTTTGTGTTTGATGTTTGGGATACGACTATTTAATTGTTGACTGATTAATATAAACCGCGAATAATAACATTTTGAATCATTTCATGATTCGTAATAACTTTGGATGTGAAACACCCCTCGGTGATTCCGCGCTTCCTGTTGCTTTTCGTGATATACGAAATATATACCTAACAGCGCAACATGGCGTTGATGGACATCTTATTCAAGTACATAATGAAATACTCATTCTTTTATTACAGCAACTACCTACTCGGTGTAATTTTTAAAGTTGACCTAGATCTATCAAAATTAATAAAACAATATTAATGATTAACTAAACAATAAAGATGACTATGACATTTACTATAATTGAATTAATTACGAAAGTCGTCTACCAACTGTAATGAAATCAAACAGAATCTGTTCATGAGTAGTCGCTAGTGCCAATACAAACAGTCGCTATATTGACGCAACTGACAGTCAACATGTTCAATAAATCATTTATACATACTAGCTCTGCCACTATAAATATGTATATGTATACTTGTATCAATATCAATGTTAGATAAAATATAAAGATATAAAAGAAAATGATTGCCGTATGCATTATTTCATGGAGAAAAAATTCTATGGCTCGTAAACTCTTATTTACTGCTACGTATGTACTCATGTGTTTTATGTATTTATTATTGTGGTTGGTTTCCAGGTCAGGCCGACATTATAGTACGCTTTTTATTTTATTATGAGTAGAAATATCATTAATTGCCTCAAAATTACAAAAATATGTAAATAGCAGAATATGCATTAGCATCAAATTCCGGTTTTTTTTTTAATGAATGAACACAAGACTCATCATCAGTCAGTCTACTTTTAAAGTAAAATGCCTGATAGAAAATCTAGTCCCTCGCATGTGCTACAAACAAGATCACAAGATAGACTATCAGTATGTTATTAGGTTTAATTTAATGCATATCAATTAAAGTTCGCCGGGTAAACTGATAGTAGCACATTGATACAGTTAGCAATTTGCTTACATCCGACTAATTAGATGCCCTTATCTGTAAGTGCGAAAACTTCATCGAGTCAAAGCACGGCGGCCCTTCCCTTTTATGTTAGTTCGTAGTTCAAAACTTGGACAACTGATACAACGTTCGTCCCCTTTTAAAATTGAACCTAGCGGTGCATGTCCGGTGTTACCTCGCACTGAATGTTAATGATTTTCGATTAAATTTTACGACTAACTATTCATTATTGGCTAACTGATCGACACTATTTCATATTTACTTAGGTCATTTAATTTGGAGCAAAGGTGTGAGTTGTGACTGTGAAAGTGAAGGCAATGTTCTTTAAAAAACGTGACAAAACCACTCAGTTTTGTGAATTGTGTGCTGAAAGAAGATGGAGTAAACTGAAATCGGAGTTTTTTTCAAGAATAAATCATCACTTCGCCATACCGATACGCGGTCTCCACTTAAACTCAACAACAACTCAATGCTCATCAATCCTATGGCTCACATAGTTGCTGCCAACCCAGTGCCACTAAAGATTGCTAACAAACATAGAAAGTATTGCTATACGTAGCATAGGAAGGAACTAATAGGAAGGCCCTGCCTAGATTTTACTATTTAACTTAAAAAAACACGTGCCTTCATTTTTAAATATTTTCTTTCAGTTATGAAATAACCTTGTGTTTAGTCTATTGTATGAATTTAATGTTATGCACTGAGGCACAGCACATGTTACGGCGAACCGCTTGATCAGCATAACAATTGTTAACGAATAGTAATATACTCACATGTCATACAAAGCATAGCATAATCAGCCTATAATGTTCCCACTGCTGGGACCTGCTACCACTCTTCGAGAAGGAGTGGGCTGTACCACGCAGCCCCAGTGTGGATTGATAGATGTCACATATCTTCGAATTTATGGTTTTAGGACATGTCCGAGTCTTCAGGTGTTTCCTTTCCCGTTTTGGTAGCAACTGCAGTGGTGATTAAATAAACTACACAAAGTGCCTGCCTGGGTCCGAGCTTCTAAGTCATCCGTTATCCCAGGGCCACCACTGCTGCCATACATGGTAGTCTTTTATAAACATCTATGTTAATACAAGTAGATACAGAATAAAACAAATTATTCAAATAACAAAAAACCCGCCTGCAAAAACGCATAACTTAAAAGAGAAAAACAAGCATTATAATCTGTAGAATTTCTCTCTTATGCGTTTTTACAGGCGGGTTTTTTGTTTTTTAAATAATTTGTTTTATTTCAAGCTTTTTAGTTTTATTAATTTATATATTTGGAATTAACTCATTACTAGCTTTTATTTGATACCAATATTGTAATTTATTTAAAAAAAAAAAAACCTTCCCCTCCCTTTTTTTTTGTTTCCAGATGGAATTAAAAAAAAAATATAGCCTATGTCACTCCCACAATTAAGACGAACCTAACGACACCTCGCATGTTAAAATCCATCAAGCCGTTTAGGCTACAGAGCGTGCCAAAGAAATAGACATACATACATACAAACAAACATACATACATACATACTCTCGAAAAACATTACCCTCCTTCTGTGGCAGTCGGGTAAAAAAGAAACTACTTCATAATAATAAATGCAGACAGAAACATAAAAAATCCTTTGCCACGATTTTAACTATCAGCATCATAAAATATGGTAATGGAACGATAAATAATTATTAATCAGGATCACTTAAAACAAACATGGCATCAAAGTAAGCATGTTCGTTGGTGTTATTATAAATTAATTTAACAGTTCTATGTATATTTAATACCTCTAGCTAGAAGACAAGCATTTACTTCTACAGACGAAGTAAATAAAACCCGACATTGAAAGAGGCTTCAGTACCCTAGTCTATGGCCCCGAGCCTATCATACCTATCCCCTCCAACCAAATACGCAGATGGCTGCAAGAAGTTACCCACACACAAGCGCAGAACTGGTGGACCTCGACACCAGGTTGCAGGCAATCCAGGGAGGCTATGCCATCCCTGGACTTGGCTTACCAGACGGTTATTACGCCTGCATAGGAACGGCCTGCGCCTGAGCAGTGTCCCGTGATGGTCCCCGTCTGGTGACGGGGACCATCACTGCTCACTGAACAAACACTTTCACACAATAGGCATAACGGACAGTCCTCTGTGTAGGGCATGCATGGAGGCTGAGGAAACTGTCGCGCACGTGCTCCTTGAATGCACGGGCATCACCCAGATCAGGAAAGAAACCACCGCACCACCACAGGTCACCCAGATCTCTCACGGATGTTCTGAAGAAACCAGGAGATTTAATTAACTTCTGGAGGAAGGTGGGCTGGTTAGAATAACCACAAACGGCCGCCATGGCCCACGCACAATGGTCCACTTTAAGGACTGAGTGCGGAAACCAAATCCCTAACATAGACATAGATATAACCCGACATTGTCCTTCTACAAGTCCACCATATAGCACAAACATTAATCGCGATAAATATTTTGTTTGAACGTTGTGCGTCTGTTAGTCACATGAATTAATTATAGAATTCGTTTTATTCAGATGTATGTCATTGTAGAAAATATATTAATAGGGCAAGGAGTTTATCCATGAAGATGTGAATTAAAATTGTTGTTGGATGTGGTGGGCGTAGGTGTGACGCGCGCACTTTGAAAGAAAAGTGTGTTCTGACGACGAGGCGGTCGCTGCTATTGGGACTGTGTGGGCCTGACGTCACAGGATGCCGCATACACCGCTACTATCTACGTGTCGCTATAGAAATAGTTGATGAGTTACATTCAAATTCCATGAATTTGTAAACAATCATTGCGATTCAATTAAATATAAATATTTCAGGATATTTTTTAACTGAAAATTATTCATACACTAAAACGATTCAGCGAAAACTTAGAATAGTAAATGATAGTGAAATAAAAGCCATTAGAATGAGTTGGCTGTAGCTCTCTCCAATTCATTCAAGCAACCGTGCGTAAATGTTTGGAAATAATGCAGCTACACCTGCTTGTGCACCCTCGTGTCCATTCATGAGTATCGTGGGGAGAGAAGTGTGGGTATTTCGGTTTTCATAAACCTACGGCAGAGCATCCGTAAATAAAATTTTAATGTGCACATAATTTTGACACATTCCTAAATTTTTTCATAGAGTTGATGCTATAGGTAGCTCTTCACCGCAGTCCAGGCCTTCCTGGACTGCGGTGAAGAGCTACCTATAGCATCCCACTTTCACTTTTCCTTAAAAGTGGGAGGTAACCAGGGATCGAAGTATCAATGTTACATTTGTGTGTTTAGTATAGGTTTTTAAATGTATGTATTGCAGTTGTATCAAGAGAATCGCCCTAGTTTTAAAAATACTCAATGATACTCTATCATTCCTTTTTTGTATAGTGGAAGATCGGCTTAAACGATGAAAGAAATCAGAAAACTTTATTCTGCAATCTACAGTTGCACATAATCAGAGCCTATGCCTTTTTTCTAAATGAGCTTTTCCAGTTTTAGGATTAAATTAATAGCAGTGTCCACTGCCCCTGTAGGTACTATATTAGAACGATATTATAGAACTAGATCCGCCGTGACTAGATCGCACTCAGCTCAAATAAACTCTTACACATCGCAATTGGGCTGAATATTATCCAAAAGTTTAGATTCGGCGCGGGCGACGAGATGCGGAGCATCTTCCTCCTCGGGTGTAGGAGGTAGCCGCGTGGGCCCCATCACAGTCACACACTCGGTAATCAGGCACTAGTCCGACGTGCTCTCGACACTATCGCTACGCTCTGGACCCACTCACTAGCACTCTTTATCATCGTCGTGGAGCCAACCTCATTCACTTTTAACAGAAATCTTAGCATACAAGTTCTCGTTTTGATTTCGCGTAGGTTGACTGACGTTGACTATCAATTCGTGCTAATTCGAGAAAAGAAACAGTTTAATAGTGTATCGCGGCAACCGCGACAACAAAGGCACAAGCGGCGTGCGCGTTATGCGCTTCACGTTAGATTGAAAAACAGTCGAGAGGAATGTGAGGCCGAAAATAGCAAGGAGCGTCGCGCGGCCACAAGGGCGACCCTCGCGCTACGCCGCCGAGCGTCGCCGTGCGCCGGCGTGCGCGCCCGCGCATCTACACGCACCTTTATTTACATCCATCCTTCTATGAAACAGGCACCTACATAACATACGACCGCTTTGTGAGTGGAAGGTCCCGCGTTTATAAACAACCCCGACTTTGTGTGCTGGGTGGAGTTATGTGTTATGCGGACCGAACTGTATGAGACTTCGTTTCTGAGAAACCACAGCTTATTTTAATTCCATGAGTGTTATGATTATTCCTATAAGAATAATTCTGCAAGATTTCACAATTTATTATCTCCCGGAAAACTTGAAGCGCCCTGGCATTATCTATGGCATTTTTTAAACATAAATTTCCTCTTCATAACTTCCTTTTTTTCCATCGACACGCTAAGAAGATGAATCAGCAAAATAGTAGAAGCTTAATCGGGGTTAAATGTTACTGCGCTTGTATGCGCTCACTGCGATCAGCCAGGGCAGGGAGGCACGAAACAATAAACAATTAATTCTCATCAGAGTCGCCTAAACAGTAACGTCGGTGGCAGCTGTAGCACTTCAAAAGGAATGCATTGCATCCACATTCAGCTAAAGGAATGGTATAGGAATTACAAGAATAGTATTATTAATATCCCACTATGCTAACAGCGGCGTCGATACAGCGCCGCGCCCGCCGCCCGTGTTGATGCTGTACCTACACAGTAGGTACAGCTGAATGTAACCACGGCTGTATTTAATGAACACAAGTGAACATATTGAATGATAAGGGGTAGCCAAATTGCTCTCATAAATCAAACTCGAGACAGTTCATAGTTTCGTTGTAAACAAAATACAGCTTGTAGGAAACTAGGGTTGTTGAACTGACAATAATAAATACTTTCAGGTATCCAGTGCACGTAAAAATTATACGCAGTACAGTATAAATTGCAAAAATCAGGTATAATATACTGAAATCAATTATTCATAATCAGGGGACTGAGGTATACTATAATTAAGGTAGGCGATGTGGTCGTTTGCAGTGCTCGTAAATCAGACATAAGCCAAGCATCATCCACAGCATAGCACTCCGCAGCCCCGGCTGTTTGAGTTTCATCTCACGCATGCTCATTGTGCATTATTGGTCATACTCATACCAATTACACGATAACTCACTGAGTCATGTTCAGAGAAAGTAAAAAAATAAAACAGCCGCAATGTTCTTTTTCTTTCTAAAGAAAGTCTATAGTTCTACGAGGAGTTTGATGTTTTTATCATTATTTTATGTCGATAAGCATCTCTAGCTGTTTGTGACTAAATAACGAGGACATCGGTATTTTGTAGAATTTGTGGTATATGACGCGCAATTGAATGAAAAAATGTTATGTCACCCCTTTTACAATCATGACTGTGTTATGAATGAATTATGATAACTCATTAATGTGCAAATGATAAAAATAACTTCAAAGCCAGTTATTGTCGAGTTTCAAGCAGTTGTCATTCTTTATACGATTATTGAAGTAATTCGGAAACTGTAATATCTTAGTATGTATTTTTTTACAGCGAGGTTTATCATAACGTTCATCTTAATGAGCACTATTTTAGACTGACTGAACGTCACTAGAGACGTATCCACGGTTGCGTTTACTCGTACAAAAGCGTAGGTGAGTGTAAGACAAAAAGACGTTAATGTAAACGCGCAACAAAGCATTCGTCGCGCTTATTAGTAGTCTGGTCCAGCAAACTAACGTGCGCGTTGCCAAAATAAATGTCAATAACGAATTGTTCACGTTAACTCTACGTTTCTAACATTTGCTTAATTTCATGGGATGATACATTCTACGTATTTTTCAAATTCCATGAATCGTATCGGCAAATCCATATTATAGTGATGTCACATCCTTCTACTGGGCTGTCAATGTCTGGCACGCCAATTTGTTTCGTGTATAGGTTACTTTCACTTTAGGAATTTGCAACTACGAATTATACCTAGCAAAAATTTAATAGCTGCATGTTTTCTTATCAGAAATTGCAATAACTACAGACCACTGACCTGTATTTCGCTCTATGTGCAGTGTCAAACAGATCGCCTTCGAATGGTGAGGTGATGACGTAGGAGGGCGGGCCGGGGGGCTGCTGAGACGGCGGCAGAGCTTCTGGGCTTGGAGCGACCGCCACCGTGCCCAGCCGCTCGCAAGCCGCGCGCACCCTCTCACACTCCAAACACGTCTCATTCACGTACACTATTGGAGTCGACGAGCCTGCTAAATGATCACAATGTTAAAGAATTAAAGTTGTTAATTTATTCTAAAAGTAAAAGTAAACTTTAGGCACTATTGGAAGAAAATGCCAACCCTATATCCCGCTGCTGTTATAATTATCGGCTCCTTTAAAATAGTAAAGCTAGAAAACTAACTAAGCATAAAAAATAGCCATCTAAGATTTTAGTATCTGCAGGATTCTTTCTTAGTTCCTACAATAACAACGAATTACGTCGTAATCGAACAAAATTATGAGAGCTATTGCAGATTGTTTGGGTTTAGTTGGATTAAACTCTCGACCAATAAAATTGCTATGATGATATATGTGCGCACATTTTCCGATTTAAAATAGTACAGACTGGGGCTCAGACAGATTACGACTTAACTCGAATATTATATATTGCATTCCATAGTGTATACAATACATGGCAGGCTTAGAAACTACAAGATCAATATGAACCCATTTGTACCGAACCACGCCCGATAGATATTATGTAGTGTGTGAGGTACTAATTTCTTTGAAAACGTCCTAGATCTCCGTGCAACCTCACGAGACCAAAATATTTGGACCAAAGTAGTTTGGCAAAGATGGCTTACACTTGCAATGTGAGTTTAAGCACCCACACTGTACCCTCAAGTGCGAAAAGCATGGGAACGGCAGCAGGAAGATTTGGTGTGGGGTTCCCCAGGTTTTATTATTTCGGCCTAGCTTGTGGAACCGCTGGCGTCAGTGTTGTTCTTTACAATGTTGACTCCTCAAATATGTCCTCACAGACAAGCACTCAACTTGCTTATAGCTAGCTAGGGGCGCAAAATGGGATCATAGGCGCATCGTGATCAGTGTGTCACCCTGTACGCGTAGCACAATAGAAACGGGTTTTATCGACGGAAGAATAGACAAAATGACAGATGCACAATCACAATCTGTCATTTTGTATATTCTTCCGTCGACAAAACCCGTTTCTATGGTGGTCATACTATGCGTGCTGGTCTACTAAGGGATCGTATGCGTTTGTCTTCGCAAAACTGAAATGTTAATATTGACCAAAACATTAACTGCAGCAAGAGCAGCTGTGGAGTTTCACGGGGTTTTATCTTTGGTCCTCTCTTATTCAACCTTGCTATAGGATGCGTATTGCGTATGCGTGTCAGTTTCACTGCTTGCGTCAAAGTCGTCTGTTACGCCTTTGATATCTCAAATGATGGCCACTAATGCTTAGCTGGGCTCCAGCTCTTAGGTGTACTGGGTCTGCCAATAGCCCTTGACAAAATCGAGGCGCTATGGTTTCACAATCTGCCACGAGTACCATCTATATCTTTAGATAATATGTAAGACAGTTTCGTAAGATCGCATTTTTCTTAATAGTCATACTTGTGAGCATTTTCGAGTACCTATATTATAAATGAACATGATGTGTTATAGGTAGTACAATCTAAAAACATAGAGATATAATTACTAATGAAATGAAATGAAATTGAAATGAAATGAAATTGTTTATTCTGTAAATAGGATATTGGAATCACTTTTACACGTCATATTAAAAAGTTGTAAAAATAAGCTAGATGAGGTCGGCGTTTCCTATCTGACTACTCTGAGAAGAAAGGCCGAAACAAACTCAGAGGTCACCGTCTCCTTTAAAGTCCAGACATAATCTTGGTCAGGCCATATGAGGACCATGTAGATAAGAGTCTGAAATGGTCTTTTGAGGAAAGAACCACACAGATTTGAGTGGACCTGTGTGCGCGCAACAAATTGGGAACAGTAGGCACGGGTTTGAACAACACGACGTCCTGCCGCCAGCGCTTGTAGTCGTGGTTGAGAGCTAGCAGTGTGCGTTCCTCCAGAGATTTTTTAAATATTATTCATCAAAATGGTAAAATGTGCAATTCGATCTTGCAAAAACGATAGTAGGAAACACACAAAACTGAAATCCATTATCACATGAACATGACTTTCCAACGATACCTCATTTGTCAAATTATGATGAGTCGTTTAGAAGATTTGAGGGAACAGATGAATATACATACCGGTCAAAATCATAATTATCCTTTTTGCTTCGCCGTAGTCGGCGGACTCATAATAAAAGCATGCCAAATCAAAAGGTTTGTGTGTTCGTGTGATGTAAAGTTCCGTGAACTAGGCGCAATGCTTTATAATTTTAGCAGGGAGGTATTTAACGCAATGCGTATGTGAATAAATAACATTTTTGTTTAACATATTGAGATGAGATCCATCCTAAAAAAGACCACTAAATATTATTCGCGTAAGGAAGTCGTGAGGCATGAGCACGATTTATCTGATTACGGCAAATCCCCCTTGAAAAGAAACAGATGCTGACAAGCAGCGCTTCCTTTGATCCTTCAAGAATTCACAGCAGAGGTATACCGATCGAGTTCCAACTCTTGTAAACATCGGTCATCGGCACACATTATTGTTATTTCGGTCACAATTTAACGCTTTAATGTCAAGTGAATTATGACCTTTCTCTACAATAAAATTAAATCATCTACACTAGTTATTTAAGCATGTACACAGTATCTGACGTGATTGAAGACGTGTGATAAGCAGTTAACATTATGAATAGTCCACTTGTGTAGATAGAGATACTAGGAATATTACAAAGCACGGAAATATTACTAACTATGTCCTCTTACTAAAACAGGAATACGCCCTCGATTGATAATTTGATTAGTGGGTGAAAACGTTTGAACAAAAAAACGAGAAATGTGACCTTTAGGAACACGTCTAACGTTAATGGTTCAGGGTCGCTGAGTCACGCTTGCGACACAGGGAACACCCGGCACTCTTGGCATGCAACACCACGCAAACGCAAAATGCTACTGCCAGTACCTCATACATTGGGTAGGTTGAAAACTTTAGAATCCAATCATACAAAACAACACACTCAAGATGAGTGCGTCAGCAACTTAGCTGAGATAGTGGTATCAAAAAGGTGATAATAGATTCTATAGATGAATAAGCACTCATACATACACTTCATATATCGCGTTTTAAGAAGAAATTCTATGGTTGTTTATTCAGTAAAACATGCACAAAATTACGCATTGGGTATTCTGCATAAAATTAACGTAAAAACGATGCATGAAAGATGCCGTACGGACGGCGATGATTAACGTCTTACTTCTTTATAATGTAAGCAAAAACATGAGAGGAATGATTAATTGATTAATCAGTGACTATGGGCTAGACGGTTCAACAAAATGTTCTAGTAGGTACTTCCAGTCCCCATTAAGACATACGACGAAAAGCGTCGATATTACGGTCTCATAACAATAACATTCAATCTTGAAAGAAATTATTTCATGAGTAGTTAAGTGAAGGGATTGAATAAGTTTGAATTTAATATGAATATTGTTGGAATAACACAATGATCATGGGACATTGTTGAGATCACGCCATGCTACAAACGCATTCGCACTCACATCCTCCACCGAGGTATGACCGCAGTTGTTCTACCAACGCTAGCATAGTTGGCGTGCGTGCCGCAAACCACGCTTTACGCCATCTGCAAAAGCAGTGGTCTTCAACAATCTTGGGCGTAAAAGGGCAGTGACTTTTGGATACAGAAATTCTACACAAACTGAAAAACAAAGCTATGATAATAACACAGAAGCTCAAATACAATCAATTATCAACTTTTTATAACTTTTTAAGAATATTATAGGAACTCATTTCGAGATTATATGTTATGACATGAATAAATTCATTGAATGCAAACATAACTGAACAAGCTATAGCAATATTATTAAGGTGAGCAGTAGATTAAACAACATTGTTAGTTTTTTTCAATGTTATTGACTTCAGCTTTGACATTCAAGGTGGTTAAAGCAATCACCAAATCTTAAAGGACATTTATCAAGAAATAATATTCAGAAACACTAGTTCATTGTGTGTTTTTGCTGATATGTCTGAGGATTAAAACCATGGTTGATGTTAAGTTAAGGCTTATTACGGCTTGGATAAATATAATTGGATCAGATACAGAGAATTCTGTTGTTGAAAATTTTGGTTGTTGATGATTCAGAGGTTGTTTTGAATTGGTAAAAAACAAGAAACTTTATATTTAGACCTATTTATTACCTATGGTATGTTATAGTACAGATAGAGCATGGAAGAACTGAAGATACTAAAGAGATAGGGTGATTGTTAAGTTTGCAAGTGTTAAAAATCTAATATGGTGTACTTGGATAATGTTAATGTATGCAATAGGTACCTAAACTAAATGCAAACTTTTTCATTGCAGTTAAAAAGTCATCAGTCAATCTCTAGATATCTATTTTCACATTAATATTATGTGAGGTTGTAAATGTTATCACAACACAGGGGTCAAGACTTAATATTTTAATTACTTCTGTAAGCTACTTGTTTGTATTAGATACCTTGACTTCTCAGATAGAGAAGTGGAATCTCTGACACTAGGAACAACTAATGATAAATGTACACTACTTTCCTTATACTAAATTAATACAAACAAATGAAAATGTTAATTATTGGTCTTTGATACATTACTATGCAAATAAATACATTATTTCCTATTCCATATTATATGAACATTAACATCATTTAATATAGGGCATATAATTATATTCGCTCAGTGACTGTATATTCTATTGGCATTATAAGCTAATGGGAATGTAACGTCATATAATATTCAGCATATTTATATATGTATATCTATAACATTGGTTGATTTTGTTAAACTAAAAGTAGTTACATATATATTCGCTCAGTGACTGTATATTCTATTGGCATTATAAGCTAATGGGAATGTAACGTCATATAATATTCAGCATATTTATATATATCTATAACATTGGTTGATTTTGTTAAACTAAAAGTAGTTACATGAATGAAAGAAAATAGTTGTAACTCATGATCTCTCCTGGGACCTGACTGTAACTGTTAAAAACATTCATATTCAAGAAAATCTTACTTTTTTCAAAAATACTCAAGTGGCATGTCAGAATATATCCCTATTTGCTATAATTTAATCTGCAATGACTTTCCTTAAAGTACATATCATTAAATTTATTTATGAAGAGGATGGCATTGAAAAGTCATTTGAAAGCAATTAAATTTGGTTAATGCATTGCCTTCAAGGATCTTTGTTACAGTGGAGGCCTGATTATTTACCATGAACTGTTTTGATGAATTTAATAAAAAGTACTATATGAAATTCTATAATAATGAGCAGTGGAACAGACAAAACAAAAATTGCTATTTACAACAAAATTTATACTATTTTACATCAAATGATTAATAAATCATGAAAAGCATTATTTGTTTTTATGTGTAAAAAATGTTTAAAAAATAATGTGTTTGCTTTACAGGAATAACTATAATGACTGCTGAATAACATAGTAGACATGCATGAAAAGCTTAATGTCTATGGATATGACCAACAGAATCTAGCAGAACTGGATCACTATACAAACTGAGAAACTAAATTCAACAGAATATTCAAGTAATTGTCATTCTACATAAATTACTGAAATAAATCATTTTTATTAGTTTTTCTGTTACTTCATTAATATTTTAGAAGGGCAAAAGAATATCAACATTTTCGTAGTTCTAGTAGATACTATCTTATGAGGTACATCCTAAACATAATACTTGACTTCTTTACTAAATTATAACAAGATTTATGTAAAGTTATCACGTAACGAAACATAACAACAATTTTATATCTGACGGCAAGAAAACCGCAAGCTCCAGCTGCGCCTTTAGTTAAAAGAATCGCCTTGAAACATTTGTTTTTTATGTTGTAGCCTTCAAGTACGTTTAGACGATAGAATATTACAATAGTTGACACTTTTTTTGAAAGATTTGGATATTGTTTACCTATATATTTATTTTCGAAACAAGCACTTAGCCTGTAAACTACTGCAAGTAACCCTTACACAGAAGTTTTGGTAGAAGATATATACATTATAATATTTACCATCGTCATTTTCTTGAATTTTGTCAGTTGTAGCGGTGTTTCCTGTTTGTGTCATGCCCTTAGACAATTCGTCCATCTTGCCGTACACTGGTTCGTTACATCAATCATTAAAATCACAACACAAATTACAATAAACTAAAGGGACACATATTGTACCATAACTCACTACGCAGAAAACTCAGTCTTTTTTGAAAATAATTAGTTTTATCCATTTCAAACACATTTCTAAAACTCAGTTGCAGCAATCTACGAACCAAATTGAAGTCCGTCAGACAAACCATAAACAAGACAGATGTAAAAAAAGCTTGCAAGCACTCTGATGATGAATTTGGTTTATGGCACTGCGTGCAGTCATGGAATGAGTAAGTACTATATAGTAAGCAAGTTGATACGTTAATAATTTAGTAAATTACTTTTATTTTACAGGACCTTTTTTAAAATTTGGTCATATTCTTAATGCTAGAAAGCTATCCTTCTGTTTTCGAAAATATCGTTGGTGGACTTCTGTTGGCACTTGCCACCAAAATAGGAACGTACAGAGAGGAGAGGGGGGGTACGTCATTTATGTATTTATTTTACAACAATATTTTTGCTATCTAATCTGTGATTCAATAAGCCTTTGTCGCAAGAATAGATAGTTTTTGATAAGCTAATAATGTTATAATTGTATTTGCATAATGATAAAAGAATACAATGGGCTAAGACTGTAGCAAATGTGAATCTTAGATTGTTGTTTTATATGTGACGTTGGTTTATTTTCTGGTAGCAGTAACAGAATGGATCATTTTGGCCTCTCACACATTTTGCTCGAGCCAGATAATTATAATCCAGATACTTTGGACTTGGTTGTCGACGAAGAAGCAAGAGAGTATTGGCTTAATACTTGTGAAAAACTGACTGAAAAATATGTAAATTTCGCTCTTTTGAATAATGAAGACCCAACAGTAGAAATACGCGCACTTAAATTTAAAACTTGTTACGTAGAAGCACTGAAAGAAATCAGAATTAATCCTCTGTAAGTATTATAAATAAATTAAAATCAGTTGCATGTTGTGGTAATAATCATATTGCCTGTATCCTTTGGTTGATCCTTAATTATTTGTATGTACTGTTTTAATATTATATTTTATTACTTAGTTTTATACAGACTAAAGTAATACTAATACTCAAGCTACCTACTACTTAAAATCTTTTTATTGGTCTTCTTTACCTAAACCATGAAAAAAAGTAGAACAGTATCATTGAATGCTAATTATAACTTTTTAATTTTAGTGCTCATGGGCAGTTGACCATACGATTACTCCTTGACATCAACGAAACATGCCTTCGTTCCCAGGGTTTCTTTGATTTATGGAAACAGCAGAAGAAATGTGAAAATGAAGGAGCATTATCAACATTGGGTTCACGATTGGCAGAGATTGATGCACTGCCAGATGAACGACAAAGGTGGATAGAACTAAGCAGAGGAGTATTAGCTGGTAACCCCATACTATATTTACAAAAACAGAATGTACAAAATATTGTACATTCTGTTTTATAGATATTATGTTGTAGAGATAATCAGAATGATGTCGTCCACTGCATGTTCTCAATATTTTTTTGTAAACATGAGGCCTGATGAGGCTGCCCTAATGTGGTAAGGCAAGTAGAGTTGCAGCTAGTGCCAAAGCACTACCCAATGCAACTTTTGGCATGTTACTATGCTAGTCATTACAATAAATAACTATACTATAGGGTATGTAGTGGTAGTTGCCAGCCAAATATTTATGAAGTTACATCTTTTGTAATAATAGATAAACTTGAATAATTAAAAAATACTCAGTAATGAAAATATGAATAGCTGAACACGGGCTGGCATCTTAATTAATTCATCAAGTTGATTTCTTTAGGCAACATGTTTGATTGGGGAGCCCAAGCTGTGACCAGTATTCTAGATTGTGGACTATATGAAGCACTAGAAAAAATTCAAAAGAGGCCATGGCTCTATGATGGCTTAGATAAATGGCTTGATAAACTGGAGGTGAGAGACCTGAGTACTGAATATAATTTTGTTTTGAAGTATGAAATGCAGTGATAGTAAAAGAAGGCATAACATTGTTTAAAAATGTACTTCATTGTTACAGAAAACTGCTCACCATTGTGCTGCAGTGTTTGTTGACAATAGTGGAGTTGATATAGTTCTTGGTATTTTGCCATTTGTGAGAGCATTATTACTGAGAGGCACTGGAGTCATATTATGTGCTAATGAGTGGCCAGCGCTAAATGATGTTACCAATGTTGAATTAGAAGAGATTTTACAGGGAGCTTCCCAAATTTGTCCTGTTATTTCAGCAGCCCTCTCCACCGGAGACTTAATAGTAAGATCAAGTGGACAAAGAGGCCCATGTTTGGACCTTAGGACAATTAGTGTAGGTAAGTTGCTGAAATTGAGAATCATTGATGTAATTAAAAGAACCTTGATAACATAATGTTATTTGCAGGTTTATGCACTGAAATGAAGTCTCGCGGAGTGGACTTGATCATATTAGAAGGAATGGGCAGAGCCCTACATACAAACTTAAATGCTCGTCTTGCTGTAGATTCATTGAAAATAGCCGTTGTCAAGAATGCATGGTTAGCACAGAGACTTGGTGGTCCACTTTTTTCTGTCATCTTTATTTATGAAGAAAATCAGACCAAAACATAAAAGATCAATAAGTCAAGTTTATAAGAAATACATGATTATGTGACTGTCCCCAGTATTCATTTAGGATTTGTAAGCCATTGATCTTTTGACACCATTTCTATAAAGTAATATCTCTGTAATTGTGCATTCATATTTTAAGAATGCTCAGTCTTCTTGTGTTGATGTTCTTTTAGTGATTTTCGGAATATATTGAGTGTTATCCTGAATGATGACTTTCATTTTTTTAATAATTATGCGTAACATTTGAAAAATCAATAACATGCAATTTTATAATATCAAGCACATACCTATTTAAGGGATTAGTCATTCCAAACCAAACAATGTGAACTCGTATTGTTTATTCAAATAAAAAATGACCCAGTTCATACATCTATACACTAAAAGGAAGGGTCATGTAACTTTTCAACAATTCATTAAAAGTAGATGAATGCAAGAAAAGTTATCAATATCATGTGAGAATTCACTGTACAAGTTACAGAATCGTACAACTTAGCATATAAAAAAAGTGTTACCTAAATGCTAAGAAATAATAATCTTTGATGAACTATAACACTTCCACCTTGACTACAATCAGAAAGTGACATTTCTACATAATATGCCCTTTAAAACGAACAATTCAGTGATTCAATTTCATAACGTCAACAATACAAGGGTAGGACTTCATCTTACATTTTAATGATGCTGTTCCTAATGTTGCTTAGGATCTATTCAGCCAAGCAATAACTTTGAACAACAAGTAGGCTATACCAAAAGCATACGCAATCTTTTCTTTCTGCTGTCGCTGCAGTTGGTCGGCCTCTATTGACATTACACGACGATTCAATTTGACAATCTGACGCCGCAGGTGGACCAACTCTTCAGAAGCAGACAGACCTTCACCATTACCCATTGGTGGGGTTGGGTCTCTGAAAAATTAGGTTTCATGAATGTGAATTATTCTCAATGTAAATGGGTGCTGTGGCATTAATGGCCTTTTACCACTGGCTAGCACTGGTTCCACTAAAGTATCAATAGCATGGTCAAGCTAAGGTTGAGTCATTGCTTCCTTCGGCTGCTGCGTCAATGGGAAAACGCCAAATAGAACACTCTGAACGTCTTGGGTTTACACTGACGACGACGAAAAAATGTAGTCTCTCTTAATTAAAGAGTTATTCATTTTGCGTTGCACATTCTTACTTTACAATATTATTAACTTCCATAAGTTGCGGTTGAGCTAAGAGGAGTTAAGGCTTTGCTGCATTCAGATAAAAACTAATTGCGCTATAGTTTTCTGTTTTAATAGGCCTAGGAATAGAATAGCATATAAAGATATTGTTTGCAATATTACATTAAAAGAAAAGTAAATTATTAAAAATGAATATCAAGTTTTCATCAAGAACTGAAATTGAATTGCATAACTAATGTTTTCTTACCTCAATACCAAACGTGATTCAGTCATAGTAGATTCATTGAAGTTATCAGGACGGGGAGTGGTTGAGCGTGCACCATCCCCTTGAGAACGGTAATTTCTTGAATTCTTTGGGGGAGAATTGTTTGGCATTCTTTGAGGAAAATCATCAGCAGATGGGAAGTAGTGCTGATCAAGAGTGATCACACGAGGAGGTGTGCTGACCCGAATCATCCCAGGGTCTGTTGGCAGTACTGCATTGTCCAGCTGGATTTCACGAGGTGTTGCTTTTGTACCTAAAATAATTCCACTTTAGACAAACAACGATAGTATAAACTACAGGTACACAAACTAAAACCAAATGATTTTTTTAAATAGAAAGAGTGTGTTGGTTGGTGTCCTCTCACTTTATTGCTAAAAAGTGGAAGAGGATGTTTCCTGCACTTTTCCAGTCAGAAGTGATGTGAGATTTTGAGATGAGATTATGGCTAAACACAAGCCTTGGTTTTGAAAAAAATAGTTGTCAGTCATTTATGGAATAATCTACGATAAAGTCTGAAGATGAACCTAATATTGTAAAAACAAGTCGTCATACTTGAAAAAAAAAAATAAGTTTTTTTTCCATACAATTGGAAAAAAGCGTGAAAAAATTATAGAAAGTGATTATTGTAAAAAAAATATTTCATTGTGAGTATTGTATATTATAATAATCTTATCTATCATGTTAGGGTATTAAGTTCATCAGTGCTTTTTGCTGTAATATTCATTGGCACATGTACTAGATTTACAAAAAAAAAGAACACTATATAAAACCCTTTATTTAAAAAGTAAGATGTATGCCTACCCTACAATAGAATTCAATCGAAAAATATTGCCCCTACCATGTTATCTTTTCATCACCATATAAATGACTGGCAGAGAATGCCTATAGGGCCCACCTATGTACATAAGGCATGAAGCATTATATAAACAGCCCTTACCAACATGTTGATCCTGCCCCATCACAAGTATTCTCTCAGGTACTTTCATGTCGAACTTTTCATTAGCATAGTCCCAGCCAGAGACCATTCCATTGGGAGCACTGTCTTCATCCACTATGTCGCCAGTAGCCTGGAAATAAAAAGATCATTGCATAGTAAATACTTCTAGCCTAATAATTTACAGCGCTCTTTAGGTTGCTTGTATCAAAGATATACCTAGTCATTCTTTATTTATAATAATAATTGTTTTCTATTGATACATTGCGTATCATACTTTACCATGTCTCACTAGCACATAATACTCAATGGCAAGTAAAAGTAGTTACTTACATAGGAATGTCAACAGTAATAATTTAAAATCTGTAGTTAGGGTCGTTTATCAGATTTGAACACAGGTATTTACATTTTTAGAGAGAGTAAAGTTTCGATTTATTTAATTACCTTGATCCTTTGCGGCACAGTCATGTGGTGGCTGATGAGCCGCGCATAGGCTTCGTCGGATGTGTACTGCATTGTGGCGGTCTAAGCCTAATAAGGAAAACAATAGACGTAGTTATGTTGGTACGGTGAAACGTTAGAACAAATGAACTTTATCAGAATAGCTTAGTCATAGCTTGAACTGTACACCAAAATGCATAAACTAACAGAACCCATACAAAGCGACAAAAATGATCTATCCACCAAAACAATGATTAATATAAATTGAAATGCAAGTGTAATAAACTTTTTATCAGTAAGATACAATAACGCGAACGGATAACGTTGTAAGTGAAATCTGAATTTCTGAAGAATGTTAGAGATAGCTACAAACATGAATGGTAACTGTACAGTTGACATACTTACTGTTTTTTATTTTATTTCGAACAGTTTATTCCATCTGGGCATGTACAGAAAATACTAGGACAATCGAAATATATTAAAAGTCGATTTGACATTGACAACGCAAAGCTCAGACAGGATAGACCACAGAATGCAATAAGATTACAGATTAAAAAAAAAACTGTTACTCCTAAATAGTAGGAATCACACAGTATTTTTTTTCTCATGACTCTCTTTCTGCGCTGAGCGAGCGTAATCCAGAGTAAGGAAAATGCCATGGAGAAGGCTTTACGACACATAACAGCTAATAATACAAGGCGTGAGGCTGTTTTATTTGATTTGTGCGAAAATGAATCTTTGTTGCTTTACACTACCTACACTCGATAGGACAAACCAGTATAGCTTAGCCTAGGCCAAACTCGTTCATCATGTTACCGATATGATAAACCAGTTCAGCCTAGGTCGAATCGGTTTATCGTAGTTATATAATTATATTGAAAATGTTGAAATCACCGAAAACAACGAAATTCTAATTCTAACTTATTATTAATGCGAAAGTGAGTTTGTTTGTTATTTATTTATTTTAAGCACACATATGTACAGAGGCGGACTTAATACCATAGGCATTTTCTACCAGTTAACCTTTCGCGTGGTATGTCGATAAAAAGTAGCCTATGTCCTTTCTCAGGCTCTAGACTATCTGTGTACCTTTCATTTAAATCGGTTCAGTAGTTTTGGCGTGAAAGCGCGACAGACAGAAAGACAGAGTTACTTTTGCATATATAATATTAGTAAGGATAACCTAAATATATATGTATAAATATAAGAACAAATAAATACTCATAACTACACGAACATACTAAAACAAAAGACTAACAATGGGAAAACATTACCGTTGTTAAGCTTACATGCTAAAACGGCTGAAAGGATTTGGATGTTTGGCACAGGGGTAGACCATGCCCTGGAATATGACATAGGATACTTTTTATCCCGATATTTCCATAGGATCGAGACTTACGTGGGTGAAACCGCGGGGCGCAGCTAGTATTTACGCTATTATACTGATATATTAAATCCTACAGACAAGTACACCCTGATGCACGGCTCGGAACATGAGACGAGTCGCTGCGCAGTATCGAATCCATATGGGGAACCCAACCCTCACCACCTATGACCCATGAATTCCGAAAGGGATATCGGGGCCCTTGGCCCTTAGCAACAGACAACTGAAGGAACACGGGTGGATTTAATCAGTAATAATCTGACTCGCCCTTCCGCCCCGCCCAGAGCGGCAGAAGTTATTTGACAATACAACACTTAAAAAAAAAAAAATATTATGAGTTGCTAGCCTAGGGCGCTCTCGACATTTAATCCGCCATTGGTTGGGGTCCTGCGCAGTGAGTAGCGCTAAGCGCACTTCCAAGCCGCGGAGCCGCCATCTAGTTTGAACTGTACCATAAACTTGTCAGTGCTGAGATGAGAATAAAACTCTGTCTGCTGTTAAATCGATTGTTACAATTAAAAAAAGTATGGATATTTCACAATTTGCGTGATCATGGGCTGATGGCAAATTAATCGTGTAATGACCCCTACATGTTAATTTCCGTCAATAAAGGGGTGATAGACGTTTGAGCAAGTCCGCGTACTTATGGCTCGGCGAGCTTACTCGCCCGTCTGTCATCGCCCCTAGCCGCGAGCCATTTTGACAAGCTTGCACAAGCAAGCAAGCTTCACGTGTGTTACCGACGGCGAGCCGAGTAAGGTCGCGAACTTAAAGATCACGTACTTTAAGTACGCACGTCTATCACCCACTTTACCGCGAGTACAAAACTCGCAGCGCATGAAAAAAAAAATGTTTTGTAGGCATACTGTCAAATTGTCAAATAAAAATATTTTACTTATCTGTGAAGCACCGTGTCCAGCTGTCATTGGTGAATTGGTGGTTGTGTTGTCTCGTTTCGAGGATGAGTTTTATTATCCGAAATCTATGAAGTTTTCGTATTAATTCAATAATATAACTTGAAAAGTATGACCACATATAAAGTGTTTTGTAAATCTGTCAATTGTAAATAATTTAATTAAGAATTCTTCAATTAGTGGCTAAGCAGAACCTGAACACGATGAGAGCCACCGGCTTTAGAATTTCCGTAGTTATTTTGGCTTACGTCCTAGTTAATTTGGTTTCTAGTGATGATACTGCGAAACCTTACGAAAAAAAATCGAAATCTGTAACATCGTTCGTCAGCGCAAAATGGGAAGCTACTCCAATAGTGTTAGAGCTCGCCGAATATCTGGCAGGCGAAAGTGCCGATTTATTCTGGTCCTTCTTTGATGGTATAAATTCATTGAAATCTAGTCTTGACACTCTAGGTAAGTTATTATTCATAGCATATTTTATAAATTAAACATGTGTTTATTTTGTAGTAAAGATTTTATAGTAGTTGCCATTGGTTTTTGGTGTTGGCTTTGTAATGGGCCTTACTTAATTATTTCTCGCACTCGCAGTGTTTTTATAAAATAACAGTATGATATGCCATATAAAATGATATATAATACTTAGTCACTGTCTTATTTGTACATAGTAATTGGTTAGTTTTCTTCTGAGCCACCATTCCATTGTTTTTCTTCTGTAATGAACTTTGCATAGTCATGTTACAGGAAACCTTACGAATGCCAACTGACCATACTATTAGGGTTTTTCTATTGATGGTTACTCATAATTGTTTTCTATGCAACCAACAGTAGAAAAACATTGTCAGTGGCTTTTCTTCTTTTAAGAAAATAACTATGTCTTCTTTGCAAAAATGTTTGTAAGACTGATCTTTTGAACACTGCTTGTGTTGTACATTTCTGTCTTATGAAAAATAACACATCTATAATATGTAGTAGTATAAAACAAAGTGAATATAAGTTGGTTATTTATCTATAAATAGTATAAAACAAAGTGGTTTTTCATGTCTCTCTGTGTGACCCTTAGTTCTTCTAAACCACACAATAAATTTTGATGCAGTGTTTAAGTAGTAGTAGGTCTTCTTTATTCTCTTCATTTGATACATCCAGTTTGTGGATGTATCAAATGAAGAGAATACAGATTGTTGTTACTTGTTATGTTGATTTGTACAAAATGATTTTCCTCAATATTTATTTTCCTTGACAGCACATTTTTTGTTGCTACTGATCATTGGTTTTTAATATTAACTTAACAAGTTCTTTTCAGAGACTGACAAACAAGTTTATGATGCCTGCATCGGTGTTGCCAGTACGCTGCTGGCACCAGCTCAGCTACGAATGGCCAAACTTGCTCTCTCAATGCATCTCACATCTCCTACAGTCCGCATGTTTGATCAGATTGCAACCCAAAGTGGGGCAAAAGAAGTCTCATGTGACTCATTTGTGTCAATAGCTTCAAGGAAAATATGTGATAATGATGCTTTAAGAGATATTCTTAAATCTTACAATCAATATGATGTGGCAAGTATTGCTTTCTGTTTAAATCCTATTACTTATTTTCTTTCCAAATAATAATTATTGGACAGTATGGTTTCTCTTAATCTCATTACCAAAAGTCTGCATTTATGTACTATATTGTTAACTAAATAAACATAAAGTAAAATGTGGTACCAGTTGGTTAGTTGGTTGAGTTTAAATTACCTGAATGATAGAAATCAGCCTTGGAAATCTTAACTGTAATTTGTAATGTTACTGGAAATAATTGTAGTGTTTGTTGATGGAATTAAACAGACACAAATCTATTAGAAATAAATTCCAAAGTAACACAATAATTTAATCCATTTTAGGTAAAATAACAGGTACTAGTTGCAGTCATAGAAATAATGTAATGCTATGTGTATGTTACCTATTTCATTATCTGTGATTATAAAATACAAGCACAATCAGTCAGTATAGTATTAACAGAATATTTTGTGTACTACTAGCTACAATAATTGTACTTACACAATAATGTCATATAGCAAGCATGCCTAATGAAGTATGCAATTATCTTCTTTAATGTATAATATTATGTATACCCAAGACCATTAGGTTCACAACAACCTGCAGGGTAATTGTGTAACACATTGACAATTGCAATGTCTTTCATTTTGACAAGGTTCATTGTGTTATTTACATTGTGGAGCACATGAATTTTTCAAATAATTGCAATGGATTAGGAATTTTCTTCAAAATCTTTCGGACTGTGAAAGAAAGTGTGTGACATATGAAGTCCGTAACTTGCTTAAACGCATAATGGCTGCTGAACAATGGATTGTTTTCTGTAGTCTTTATCACAGTTATTCCAATTTGAGACTGTTGCAGTGACACAAGTGACATGAGTTTGCATCGAATTTGATGATTCACTTTAGCTGACACAGGACACTACACATCATGAGTCTCCTAGTTTGCCACATGACTTAACAAATGTCTCATCAAATTAAATTATATTTATTTGTCTCTTAGGAAGAGCATAAGCTGGAAACATATCTGTTGGACCACTCATATCCAAGCAGTGACAATAAGAGCCTAACTGCTATTTTATATGGAGAGCTTGGAATGAAGGATTTCACCGCAAAACATAAGATATTGACTGGATACGCAGATAGTGGTGCCATTAATTATGTTGTAAGATGGAATGTGAAGGTAAGTTGAACTGTAAAATACATTAAATTTTGAGTTTGTATTGTGTCTGCACCTGCAATGCCACATGCGAACTATGTATCAACAACCTCATGTCACGCAAATCCTGCATCGCGCAAGCAAAGTGGATAACTTTGCAAGGTGGATTTTTTGAAAAACCTGAACCTGAGGATGGTACTTAGTTCTTTATATTTGGTCCTATGATTCTAAACTTACACCCCACACAATTCTTCCTTATAAAGTTATACCCCCCAATACCGCATTGCGAGAGTAGTTTTTAAAACGAATAATGACAAACTTTCTAAATTTTTTCTGATAAATATTCATGCAAAGTTTCAAGTTTATAAATCCAAGGATTAATTTTTTTTCATATAAACAAAATTCCCCCTTTTTACCCATCTAACCACCCGGTAGAGCGATGATGATAGTGTTAAGAATATTACGAATCTTCTTGCTCTATAATCTGATATACAATTCATTAGCGACGGATCTGGCAACATTTTGAACCGTCTCCCTTCAATGACATGAATCATTTTTTTTATGTATGTAGCCTCCTTTCGATTTTTCAAATCTTTATTGTTTTTGCAGCCAAGAGGCAAGCCCAAGTTACGCCTATCAGGCTATGGGGTAGAATTACAACTAAAGAGTACAGAGTACAAGAGTCAAGATGATTCAACACCAAAGGAATCCGAAGACGGAGACTCAAGTGCTCAACCCTCCGAGGAAGAAGACGAGAATGACCCTCAGAACCAAATTGATGGATTCAATTTTGGAAGGCTCAAGTAAGAGTCAAATACGTTTTTTTACAGTTGAGCTGGAAATACTCTTGCCTCTAGTTTACATACTTGCCAGTATGTAAACTACTACAAGTAGGTTGCATACCATTGTGCTAGTTAGTGACTAGTACGTTCGCGTAGATGTTTTCCTGCCGCCGAAACAAAAGAACTTCTAAGGGGCCTAGGGGGCCACGCCGTAACGCTACGCATTACAAAAAGCCTCATTGCACTGGACTGGATAAAAATCAAATTCAAATTTGAATCTCTCTTAAACAATCACTGTGATGCGTCGAAGCCCGACGCGACTTTTAATGTGCTTTGGCGCAATTTTGCAATGCGACGCACTGCGGCCCGCCACGGTTATAATCTTCGCATAGCTTTAAGCTCAACTCTGCAATATAACTTCTTCTATGCAGGAACTTGTTCCCTGGCCTCCGTTCGCCGCTGGAACGGTTCCGCCGTCACTTGTCGGAATCAAACGAAGAGCTGGAACCTTTGAAAGTATGGCAGATGCAGGCGCTTAGTATGCAAGCCGCAGTGGCCGTCGTGGATGCTCATGATGCGGGTGGCGACGAGTCGCTCAAAGTGCTCACGTCTATCGCCCAGAATTTCCCTATGCAGGTAAATGGCAATTAAAAAAGAAAAACTCGATGAAGACTAGATTGTTGAAGTTATCTTACGTGTTCAGCTAAGGGTGAGTTCAGACCGCGACGTGAAGCTACAAGCGACGCGACCTTGCGCGCACTTTTAACAATTATCGAACTTATGCGAGGGTTGACGCACGTGCCAAAGTATGCTAAAATGCGCGGTGCTGCGCAGCGCGTGTACCTTATTGTGCGCGTCGCGTCGCGTCTCGGTGTGAACTGACCCTAAAACGAACATAATGGATAAAACTATAAAAAAGAACGGAGGATAACATAATTTTCTTCGAGACGCGAGACTGAACGTAAGGTCATATTCATTTGTTTTAGACTAAATCACTTATCCACGTGAATGTCCGTTCTTCTTTCCGCGAAGAGGTGTTGTATAACCAAGACCTGTGGGCGTCGTCGCTAGGGCTTCGCCCTGCGGAACCTCTGCTGCTTGTGTCAGGGGCGCAGTATGATGCAGAAGAAGTCGATGTAATGGCCCTGTTGGTCGCGTTGAAGGAAGATATTGGACCTATGAATACTTTACATGCACTTGGTAAGTTTATTGCGTGATTTCATAGGGTTTAATAATTCACCAATCAGACTTGAAATGGGTACTGTTCTTATTTAGTGGCGAATGAAACGAGAAGTGGTCACTTTAATATTTTCCATACAGCTAGGTAAGATATATAGCGCAGAAATAAGCGTAAAAAGATGCATAATAAGGCTGATTTTAGAGTCACGCTAAGCGTCGCTGAGTGTCGGCGCTGACGGCTCAATATGTATGAATATATATCATCATCCTGCTCAGCGCTGACGGCCGTGCCGTGCGATAATCATACATATTGGGCCGTCAGCGCCGACACTCAGCGACGCTTAGCGTGACTCTAAAATCAGCCTAATGCTCGGTTCTCATGACATTAAATCTGCGTGTAAACACGTCTTAGCGCGCTGGTCATAGGGTAGTACATAGAAAACGCGCGTCTATTTTTAGGGTTCCGTAGTCAACAAGGAACCCTTATAGTTTTTTGTCTTGGGAACCTGTGTGCGTCAGTCACTATTATGGCACGTTTTTTTTGGATCACATTGTCCAATCCTACCGCTAGCGTACCTAAAAAAGATCGCTATATTGCCAATAAAACAATCAACATCTTATCCTGAACAGGGCTATCCAAAAAGCTGATCAACAAGCTAATGTCCCTGGAGGTAGGCGAGGCCTACACATGGGAGGAGTATGGCCTGGACATCCGCGACTCGTCTATAACCTGGCTCAACGACTTGGAGACTGACGAAAGGTACCGACGGTGGCCCTCGTCGTATATGGAACTACTGAGACCTACATATCCGGGCATGCTGAGGAACTTGAGGAGAAATATTTATAATTATGTAAGTGATATACTTAAGAATAAAAGCGTTTTTTTTTTTTGTAATAATACTCCAATTAGAGAAACGGCTACGACGTAGACACTTTCGCCCTCTTATTTATAAACGTTGCTTAAAGTTAGAGACGGTGAAACGTCAAAAATGTATGGTTAAACAGACGCTTATCATTAACGGCCTATTCAGATATAAGCGATATCGCTGTCGCGCTCGGTTGCGATACTGGTCCGCCTTCTGGTTAGTCACTTTGGACCATTATTGCTACCAAGCGCGACAGCGATATCGCTTATATCTGAATAGGCCTTTACCCCTTTATAAAAGGGGGTATAATGTTAAACTGTTACCATTGACGTACGCTTGACTGAATAATGAACAAATGGATTGCTTCATCAGCAGGTCAGCATTACCACCCCTAATTTATTTTCAAGTGTAAACGAGTCTGTCAGGATTCTGACAGTTATTTCATTAAAAAAAATCAAGTAATAAAAACTAAAACCCAACTACGACTTAAAAGGTATAAACAAGACACCACAGACAGACAAATTAAAAATCCGGAGTCACACGTAATCTGTTCGATTTATGCCCTAACACATGTGACTCCGGATTTTTAATTTGTCTGTCTGTGGTGTCTTGTTTATACCTTTTAAGTCGTAGTTGGGTTTTAGTTTTTATTACTTGATTTTTTTTTAAATTCTTTTGTGGTTATAATATTATATATTTTTGAAATGTGCTCATTAAGCCCTTTCATTTGATATCCAACATGGTACGGTTAAACCAATTCTTTTTTTAAGTTCCTCACTTTATGCCCTCTAGAGGGCGCCATTGTTAATTTAATGTGACTTCACATAGCCTATAACCAGCGGACAATCACGACGCTTCTAACGATACCTCATTTGTCAAATTGTGATAAGTGGTTTGGAAGATAGAAGGGAACAGATGAACATACATACATACATACATACCGGTCAAAATCATAACCCTCCTTTTTCTTCGCCGTAGTCGGGTAAAAACTGATTTGTCGAATAGGGCAGATTTCGGGGTAGTCTGCTAGATCCCATACTATCTGAGTATCTGTAACAACATTTGAGTTTTACTTTTCCAACAGATAATCGTGGTAGACCCAACATCACCTGCGTCTGGGCCTCCACTAAAGCTGGGTGAGACGTTACTGAAGCATGCTTCTCCGGTGCGAGTAGGTCTTGTGTTGGCGCCCAACACTGAAAACCCGGTGCTTGAAGCCGCCGTCCGGTCCGCTTTCAACTACGTCGCGCAGGAAAAGAACTCGAACAAGGAAGCTTATTATTTCCTTACTCAGGTTTGTTGAAATGATGTATTCAGTAAGGTAAGGAAGTTAAAAAAAAACAAAGTCATGGACTGCCTACAGAATTGAAAACTTAAAACTGGTATTAGGGCCATTACCATCATCATTCTGTTGCTCTGTATCTGGACTCATTCTCTATACTAATACCACTACACTTATTGCAATAGATGTCTCTAAGTAGAATTTGCATAATAGGGAATATGCATGTGATTCAAATATGGGTCAAATATTTTTATCTATAAACTATGTTAGGTACTTCAGAATGATGCCTCCATCAATATTTTTGAATAAAATTTCTTTTTGAGCGAGAAATTAATTTTTTTAAAGTCCCAAAATACTGTGGGTAATTCGAATACTTGAAAAGGCTAAGAGCGGATGTGACGTAACAATCCGGGATAACAATCAAAATATCAATGTCAAGTCAATCAACAAGTGTCAAGTCAATGTCAAACGCTCATAGAAAAAGGAGTGTTTGACGTTGACTTGACAGTTGCTTGTCTGTTTTCACGAACTGTGACGTCACCACACCAAGCGCGCCAAATGGAGGGCGTTTAAATAGCCCGGATCGGTTGGATATTTTTAAACATTTTTTTAACTACTTTAAATTGCTTTTTTGCCGTCGTTTTATTTTTAACTATTATTTGACGATGTAAACTATCGAATAAAAATATTAAAAAAATACATGCATATTCCCTATTTACGTAAGTATTTAAAAATCCAAACTAGTGCGAGTTGGATTCATTTGTGCCACCATCTTCCTTTTAAGTCTCTAATCGATTTTTATTAATTTAAATGCCCGTCTGCACTATAATATAAGTCGTGATACATTTTTGCGACGGTTATCGCACATCGGATTTTTGTCTTCCCGTCGAAAATAACAATATATGTATAGAAAGGATTGCATAATTAAAATCGATTCTTGTGTTAGGTTGATGATATTCTCGTTTTCAGTTATTACACCCACCTCAAGATGAGAAACTATCTATAGAATTTGTGAAGAAACAGCTGACCAAGTACACTAGTTTCAATACAAATATTGATGACATACTCTCTGAAGACTCGGAGTACAACTTTGGAAGACAACTGGCTGATGAGTTTGTATCGAAAATCGGTACCAACAAGTATCCTCAGGTATGAAGTTAGAATAATTTACGACAGTTAATTGCTGAATAACAAAGTAATTTTCACATAATATTACCAATCTAACTAGAATTTTGGTATAAAATGGAAGGAAAAATTGTTTCCTTTATTTTGATGGATGAAGAATGAAGTGCAATTTCTGGTATCAATATTTTCTCACTAAATATTTTCCAAGAAGTCCAAGAGTTAACACTAAATCCTTCTAGGTCTTAATAAACGGCGTACCATTAGTGGAAGAAGGTCATTCCTCTGTGACGTCATCAATGGAGCTGCAGCTGCTAGAGGAGGCGCTAGTGACGGCGCTGTCGCGTCACACGGGACGTCTGCAGCGCGCCGTCTTCCGCGGAGAACTGTCTGACTCTGATGACGCGTTAGACTACCTTATGAAGCAGCCGCATATTATGCCTAGGTAAGTTATTTAGAACTGCTCGAAAGCAGTGTGCGTTGTTATATCAATTTCAACCGTACGAAAAGCAGCTAAAGTTGAGTTTCAACTGTCCTAAACTTTGTTGATGATCTACCAGTTTGGTTGACTGAGCTACCTTTTTCAATAAACAAACGTACACTGGCCGAATCGTAACTTTATTCGTTATACGAATTTCAACAATAGGCATAGTCCTTAAAATTCACTTTTAACTGTCGTCTACTTTGTCATTCTGATGGGGGAGCTGAACCTTTATCATGGTTTAGTTCTAGATCCTTTTATTATGTGTATGCAGCTATAAGGAATACTCGTCACGAACGACGAACCCTCAGTACAAGGTGTATAAGTCTCTTGTAGAGACAGTCGCGAGAAAATTCTGGAGGTATCTGGTGAAAACACCAACAATGTTCAGTTTATGATCTTAATGTAGCAAAGATATTACTTGCTATCCCGCTAGATTGTAAATACCTCGCAAATATGTAAATAGTTTATATTATGTACTTTGAAACAAGGCGGTTTTTCTTCTTTCTTGTCTTGTGTGACTAATAGATACTTCGACCACCTTTTAAAACATCGAGAAGAAAAATCGAAATCGAAAAAAAAAAAGGCAGTTTTTTTAGCTACCTCAGGCTAGTATGTTATAGCAACTTTAAGTATACGAGATTGAGCCAATTTTTTACTATGTTTGCACAGTTTAATTTCCGATCCGTTTATCAAAACCACTCTTCTAGATATTTGAACTGCTCGAAGCCAACTAACACAATGCACAAGCAGAAGTTCCTTTCGTATAAGACTGCAGTCATCGCTAAAATACATTTTTTCAATTTCATTCCACAGGTTGAACCGTCGTATTTTGGGTTCAGATCCGTTACAGTACCTGGATTTGTCAGGAGTTGCGTCATCCAACGACTTATTCGCCGAAGACAAAATACATAAACTTATGCATTTGACAGGTAAATAACGAAAACGTTAATCGACGTATAATTTTTGTTTGCGAAAATAAAATGCACGTGGATTTATAATATTGCCTTGAATATTTTCTTTAGGGCGAGACGCGCTAGCAACTGCTCTACCTCTTCTCAAATACTTCACGAAGTCTGGAAAAGTGGAAAAGTTCTCGCAAACTATATGGGTAGCTGGCGATCTTAACAACAAGGAGTCCAGGGAGTTACTGAAGAATGCTTTGACCTTCATGGTAAATAAATATACAAATTCTTTGTAATGTTGTCGAAATGCCAGATCATTATTGACCCTGATATGTAATTTTAATGTCCTGGGATCGTAAAGTGAAGTGTTAGAACCATTTTTTTAGAGCTGTTTGACCTGTTTCTATACAGGACGAATAGCGTCATCCCTTTTTGGCAACGGATCAACGCTGTTTTTCACACTTGACTATACGACCCCAGGGATGGTAATTTATGTAATACAATGGTGTCGCCTACCTTTTTATATTGTGCATCATTTGCAGATGTAAATATTTTCAAATTGTTAAGTAAACAGATTGTTCATGTGATTTTGAAAATATAAATTTATATCTAACACTTAAATGGCAATAAAAACTTTCGATTCAATACCTAACAGAAAGATTCCCGCGGCGTTCGTGTGGCGTTCATTCCTAACGTGGACGGTTCAGCCAATGTGGACCAGTCGCTGAACAAAGTAGTGTTGGCTGCGTTGACCACGCTGGAGCCAGCGGAGGCCACTGTGTACATGTCACGACTGCTGGAAGATGAAGGCTGCCACGAAACACAGACCTGTGATATCTTGGTGAGTATATTCTCATCCATCAACTTTTCGGGATCCTCTTGAAAACGGATTGTGTGCTAGTTGATCTATTTGCTGAACTGATTTTTAGCTAAATTTATAATAGTACTCTTCCTAAATATAAGTTGTTGCTACACAGATTATTATTATGCTTTTTATACATTTATCTCCTATCAGTTTTATTAGAGCCTTACTGTTTTATTTAGCTCGATATTGCATCATTGGTTGCCAGTAAGTTCTAGTTATTGATACTCCTTGACTATGAATGATACTGGTGTGTGAATGTCTGATAAATGCAGTGGAGTAGATAAATAAGCTATGTATTTGATCGCAAGCTTGCCGCGCGGTCCCAATCAAAAGAACACAAGTTTCGCGTGTCGCATGCACTAAGGTAAGGGGTGCGCGAAATTCTAATGTTCTTACGTTTATTGCAATTTGCAGGTCAGGTTGTTTAAAATATGATTTGCGACCATAGCATGAAATATATCATTTGTATTTACAAAATTAAAACCATTAATTAAAAATCTGCTGCCTGCATTTATGTTCGCATACCTCGTCAAATTGTAGGGAACAGTTGTTTTTTTTTCGCGATTTCTGTGTTGGTCCCGTTGTGAAAGTTGTTCATAATGATGAGTACAATGACCCCCTAACATATTTCGTGTATGAAAAGATACAGCTTATACAACCTGTAACGGAATAAACGCAAGAGCTCATACACCCCAATTAGAATATTAAATTATAAGACTAAAATAATATCTGTAATTTAATTTAATTAAACGACACCTAGTTTTTTTTTACAAAATAGACTTCCTGACTAAACATGAAACATAGGATAGCTATGAGCGTATTACAAATTTGTTTATGCATTTGAATAGGCTTTATTCCTTTGAGATAAGGCTTAAATTTCCTTAAATAAAATATCTTATTACCTTGGTAAGACGCGGTGGTTCTAATTTCAGTTAAAGAAAAGATTTTTTTCATGAAAAATTAACACATATAAATAATGATGGAAATCGATTCAGAAGCCGATTCCGAGCAAACTACTTTCAGGTCTTGCGCTTATTCTGTTACATGTTGTATATGTTACAGTTGCAAATCATAGTTTTGATAAAAATACAACCAGGGGGCCAAGTCTACTAATTTACAAACGTGTCAGTGGTCTCACAATGATCAGTTTTAAGCCATACAAAATCTGTCAAAAACTGATTATTGTGAGACCACTGACACGTTTGTAAATTAGTGGACTTGGCCCCCTGAAGGCCAATTCTCGTACTTAAAAACGTTCACATTGAAATCGCAATCTGTCAAACTTGTCAAAAATGTAGTCAAATTGATTGTATTTTTGACAGATTTCCAAATAAGATGAGAATGCGAACGTTCTTAAAAAATACGGGGATTACCCCTCTGATAGTAACCTGCAAATTGCGAAAACGTAACAAGATTTGAATTTCGCGGGCTACCCTGGCGCTTTCGCCTTAAGTAGTGTGAAAACCAATACTTTATCTATCACAATATGACCCACATTCTTCTTTTTCATGTCTATCAAAGGACTCTATAATAACTGTTAGTATTTAGTTTCGTTTGTTCTAATTGCACTTGCATTTTTTTCTGACAAGCACTTAAATCATAGATGCATCAACTCAGATCGAAAATATCGAGGATAACTAGGATTTTCATAGAGTCGAATTAGAGTAAAATCTCATTAACATACTCACCTGCAATAAGTAGCAAAAAACATAAGAAAATATATAACGTAATATCGCGGGCTACCCTGAAGCTTTTGCCTTAAATCATTGTCTTGAAGTATCACTATGCGTTATTTCGTACTGCATCTTTTAAGTAACAGGATACGATTATATTGAATTTGCTTTTATTTGAATAAATAATTTTCTCCAAACAGCCGGAGATAGTTCCCGCACTAAACAAATACGAGTGGGTACTGAAAGCGTCTCGCGTGCTATGCGCGCGCAGTCTGAAGCTGCGGGCGGGCGCACGCGCTTTGATCTACAACGCACGCCTCATCGGGCCGCTGCACCAACACGAGCGGTTCACGCTTGACGACTTCACACTGCTTGAGAGGTACTTTTGTTTCACCCTCAAACAATTTACCTGGCATGATATCGCTCCACCATCCATGGTTGTCTGGTAGAGAATGTCTAACCCCGCTTTCTAAAAGCGTTCGGTGCGTGAGTATGCGATTAAGTTCCGCCTAGCTTTGTTGTGCACAAAGTAAAATAAATAAATTGTTATTTCATTGATAGGTTTTTTTTTACATAAAATAAAGTATTATTGCTCAAAAGAATAATCATCTTTTCAGCCGAAAGACGATCACTACTGGCGTCCCCTAAAATAATACACAAATGTATATTGCTACGAAATAAATGACTTATCATCATCTGCCTAGCCTTTTCCCAAATATGTTGGGGTCGGCTTCCAGTCTAACCGGATGCAGCTGAGTACCAAAATTTTACATGGAGCGACTGCCTATCTGACCTCCACAACCCAGTAACTGGGTAATACGATACCCCTTGGTTAGACTGGTTGTCAGACTTTCGTGCTTCTGACGACTCGTAACGACTGTCAAAGATCCACAAATGACAGCCGGGACCAACGGCTTAACGTGCTTTCCGAGGCACGGAGGAGTCTCGATATGTGAAAATGGTCACCCATCCACGGAGCAACCCCGGCAAGCGTAGATTAACCTTATGTATCGACCCGAGCGGCTGCAATTACTTAGCCACGAGCTCCACGAAATAAATGACTTATGACTTACTTAAAAGAATATCATTGTTTTTATAGATACAGCAACATAATGTACGCCGACAAACTATCAGAAGCGTTGGATACTAAGAAGAAATCAAGAGACCCGGAGAGCATTATTTTCGAAGACGATGATGAAGGTAAGAAAACGTCACTATTGGCGGGTCCGGTAGGACCGTTGCCTGCCAGGGTTGCGGGAAAGTCCGAAAGGGATACCGGGGCCCTTGGCAATACTGAAGGATGGGTGGGTTTTAGTCAGTAAAAGTCTGACACGCCCTACCGCTCCGCGGGTCCGCCCAGAGCGGGAGAAGTCATTTTAAGATTTGCAAATCTCAAAAAAAAAAAAAAAACGTTATACCTTCTAACATATTGTTTTACTGTTACTCAACCTGTGAATTGCAGTTTGTAGAGTCGTCTGAATTAGTTAGGCAGCCCTCACACATAATTATGGTCTGTACCAAAAGTATCTGATGAAGGTGTAAACAAAAGCTGTTCAGCCTAGCTATTGACAATCATTCCACAGGCTGTACATTTCGATTCGGCTAAAATTTTTCGACGTAAATAGTTTACGATGTAAAGAAAATTTTGTAGAAAATAATTATTTTTCGGTCGTAGCACAGTTTTCACCACTGATATTGTTATTCCAGACCTCGACACCAAGGAGTTAAACTCAGAAGATCGTCTGAAGGTGGTATCAGTGGTAGCAGCGCGCAGTCCGCGCGTGCGTACTACATTGCCGGTTGGTCTGAGGACCGAACACTCGCTCGTTGATCTGCCTCCATTACGGGAAGACGAAGCTGCTGTTGAGGTATGAAAAGCTGCTGTTTATTTGCCAATTTTGCATTGTTGTTTTTAACTGACAAATACTTAGCTCTCGGAGGCTCGATTTCGCAAGCACGTCCCGGCTCTTTGCTTTAATACATGATTTATAAAATTGCCTATCCGTAATGTATGAACATCCTATTGTTCCGTGTTTCTGGCCAATAAATTACTTTGACCTTTGACTTTGAAATACAATACATAGTTTCGCGCCATCCCTCCCGGTAACTCTTGCTACAGTTTAAGGCATGTGAAACCTGTAAAGCGTAGTAAAAAACATGCTCGAGTTTACTTTCTTCATAAAACATTGTCGGTGGAAACGCCAGCTATAAAGTTAAGGTAATATAAAAAAAAAAACAATATTTCGACCACAGATAGTAGCAGTACTAGACCCGGCATCGACTGCAGCTCAACGACTAGCGCCCTTACTTCTTGTCCTGCGACGCGTCGTCAACTGTCGCATCAAGTTGTTCGTCAATCCGCAAGACAAGAACTCCGATATGCCGCTCAAGAGGTAAACTACTATTTATAACCGTCTTCGGAAAATTTAGTTCTGTATTCGGCCCGTACGTATCTACAGGTAAACCAGGAAAGATATGCCCTTCTCTAATCATCGTTTTTTAATACGAACGTTGCGCCACAGTGTAACAGGATAGCATTTAAGTTTGGTATTGCTGCGCTTTGTAGTGTTCCTCTCTGTCGGGTTACCTACTCCTGTCGCACCTCGTCATCTGTCACTTAAAAGTTTTGCTTGCACTTAAAATGCCAAGATATTCCATGGTTGTAACAGCTCTATATTAGATCTCAGCATCGCGTGCTCGTTTTTCCGTAGATAGCTGATGATTACCCAAGCGCATACTTTTCCTGGAAGACCTGTATTCGGGATTTTATCATAAACTACTATTTACTACTATTTTGTGGTTATATTCTTTTTAAATAGCCCAAATATTACACCTTATGAATAATTTAATATAATATACCCTTCCTCCAGTTTCTACCGCTACGTGCTAGAACCAGAACTACAATTCACGTCAACAGGCGCTTTAACCGGTGGCGCCCTCGCGCGGTTTGTCCGCTTACCTCACGCACCTCTACTGTCTATGGAACTGCGCACGCCGCCCAACTGGCTCGTAGAGTGCGTCAAGTCGGTATACGACCTGGACAACATACGCCTGGCTGATGTTGATACTTTGGTGCATAGGTAAGGATTATTATAATACTCCTTCTATATACATTACAGATATAATATCTGTACCGCCTTACTAATAAACGTTGTATAGCGCCTGTATAGTTACACAACGTTTTGTCTTCTTCTTTCAAAAGTAATTTGACTTTTGAAAGAAGAAGACAAAGCGTTGTGTAACTATACAGGCGCTAAACAACGTTTATTAGTAAGGCGGGTAATGTATATGGTGTACATAATTAGTAATATATATATAAAGAAAATAAAAATACATACATTGCCACAATGGGCGGTCTGATCGCTTATTTATTAATTCAACAGCGAGTTCGAGTTAGAATACCTTCTCCTAGAAGGCCACGCATGGGACACAACCTTAGGCACGCCTCCCCGCGGTCTGCAACTAGTACTGGGCAGTCGCGACAACCCTGAGCGCATGGACACCATCGTGATGGCCAACCTGGGATACTTCCAGCTGAAGGCCACTCCTGGAGCCTGGTTGCTGAGGCTCAGACCTGGACGATCTGATGATATCTATGAGATTGTTGGGTGAGTTTGAACTTTGTGTTTTATTTAGATTCCTGTTTCTCTAATGTCTAAAATAAAGATGGTATAATTTATGTTAATGTAAGATACCGTATGCCAGCCATAGGTATTAAAACAGTAATACTTTATTTCGTTTTTCGCGTGGATCATAAATTATAAAGATAAGAATTCAATTCAATTTTAAAGGTAAACCTTAATTTAAGGACTTATGTGTAAACCATGTTTCTTACAAACAGTAGTTTTCCAAAAAAATAATTTCGATATTTTTTGTGAAAATCGATTTTATATGTCAAAAATCGATACCTTAATGATTACCAATTCCAATATGTTCTTCCACACAGCCACGAGAACACCGACACCCCAGCGGACAGCAAAGACATCCAAGTGCTGATGAGTTCGTTCCGAAGCCACGTGATCAAGCTGCGAGTCAGCAAGAAATCCGACAAGCAACACCTTGACTTACTCGTCGAGAATGACGACAAGAACTCTGGCGGGATTTGGAACTCTATTGCTAGGTAGATAGAGTTTAAAATATGTTTTCAGACATTGCTGAGTTAAGTAAGGCATGCACAGCTGATAAAGATTGACGTGAAGTGCTCCGAAGGCTAGCTATGGATATAAAACCGAGCAACCAAGTGTTTTCTAGCCCAAGTGGTTCTTCCCGCGTTTGGAAAACAATATTTCGTTAGGCCGATCCAGTTTTTCTAATGCGCTTTTAGAACAACCAGGGCTGTACTTTGACGTACTTTAGGAATCACCAAAATAAAATCGAGATGGAGCTATACCTACATGAAACATACCTTTTTCGAAACAGCAATTATGGCGCTAATATTCCATAATACGTGGAGTATTATGAAGTAAGAGACATGTCACAAGCTATGAAGCATGCATGCATGGAATAGTCGTCTTATGGTGACCACAGATATGTGAAACGTTACATGTAATGTAACATACGTTGAAACGAACATGCCATCCAAATGTGAGCAATGCAATATGAAATGTAACGCATGTTGAAACATCTTTCATTGCATAATCATGTTGCATTGCATATTATTTTCAACGTATATTACATTTCCCATGTGTACTCACCATTATACCACTGGAACCTTCTTCATAAATGCAATTAATATAATTGTTTCCCTTGCCCTCTCACAAAGTCAACAAATGAAACGCATTCTCAGCTCTTTCGGCGGCGGTGAGGAGTCGGAGTCACAAGAAGAGACCATCAACGTGTTCTCAGTGGCGTCGGGGCATCTGTACGAACGGTTCCTACGTATCATGATGTTGTCAGTACTCAAGAATACCAAGTCGCCTGTAAAGTTCTGGTTTTTGAAGAATTATCTTAGTCCTTCGCTCAAGGTAAGTAGTCCCAAAAAAAATTACAAGCTAAAATCGATTTCTTAATTCAGTCAACCGCACGTCCAGTACATTCATTTGATCATTCGAACATCTATTTTATTTGAGAGCGCCTTTATTTCCTTTCAGTAAGAGCGGTTTTCATAACCCAGTTTTTTTTTGTACTGACTATCTCATCAATCCTGTACTTCCCTAGGACATCCTACCATACATGGCTCAAGAGTACGGATTCCAGTACGAACTAGTTCAGTACCAGTGGCCGCGCTGGCTCCAGCGACAGCGCGATAGGCAGCGCACCATTTGGGGCTACAAGATTCTGTTCCTCGATGTGCTGTTCCCGCTGCACGTCAAGAAGATCATCTTCGTGGATGCTGACCAGGTAATATTGCCAGTCCCAGTTACCGTAATGGGAAACAGTCTGTTCGACTGGGCTATGTATACTCTTTCCACCATGCATTGCTATGACTTTGCTAGAGATGGGTTGTAACAGGTGAAACACGATATCTGTGATCACTGTGACTGTGACAAAAAAATAACAGATCCAAATATCTGTTATTAAATCACAGCCTGTGATTTTTGTACGGACGATAAATACGTATGTCAATCGAATATCATCTTTATCTCTTTTGATTTAAAGTCGAAAATCGTATCTATCTGTTATAAAATCACAGCCTATGATTTTTCTACAGACGATAAATACGTATTAACTCAATTGAATATCTTCTTTATTTCTTTTCGTTAAAGTCGAAAATCGTATCAGAAGTTTTAACAGTAACAGTCTTGATGATCTGTGATTTTAAGTAACAGATATTTTTTTATCGTTAGGAGCAATTGCTATCTGCTATTTTTTAATATCTGTGATTTCTATCTGTGACGATAAATACGCCTCACTCCTACTTTGCATACCAAGTTTTAAAGAGAGCTTTCCGTTGTCGCGCGAGCAAGACAGTTCACGAAGTCAATTCACCCCTTCAGATAGCACTTTGACTTTGCTAAGTAATTGGCCATTTTATATGACCGTTGTACCGCTGCTACACCTCATCATCTGCCTAGACTTTACCCAACAATTTTAGGGTTGGCTTCTAGTCTAACCGGATGCAGCTGTATGCTACACCTGCATAGGTTAAACCCTAAGTTTGGCTTAACCATAAACATTGTATGGCACAGATTGTTCGTGCGGACCTGAAAGAGCTGGTTGAACTGGACTTGGGTGGCGCGCCATACGGGTACACGCCGTTCTGTGACAGCAGACGAGAAATGGAAGGATTCCGGTAAGGGTGTATTCTTTATCCTATACAGCCTAAAACTGTGCTGTTCATATGCTTTCCGTAGCATGCCACTGAGATCGAGCTTATGTTAACTTGTTTAAGGTCTGTTTTTGACTATGATTGCATTGGCATCCCAGTATTTTTGGTATACTGTTTCCGCTTTGATCTCCTTTGATGTCATCTCATCCCTGATTCCTCATTTCCTGCTATCATTCACAGTTCCATCATTAGTGTTTGTGTATGAAACATACCTTAACGTTCAGAAATTGATTCCACATTAATTTTTTGAGGTGACAACATGTTTGTAATGCAACAGGTTCTGGAAGCAAGGCTACTGGCGCAACCACCTGCAGGGCCGCAGCTACCACATCAGCGCGCTGTACGTGGTGGACCTGAAGAGGTTCCGCCGCATCGCCGCCGGGGACCGTCTGCGAGGGCAGTACCAGGCGCTCAGCCAGGATCCTAACAGCTTGTCTAACTTAGGTAAGATATAATAGCTTACAAAATTAGTTTTGGTATTCATAAAGAAGTATATATCTGCTGAAACTGTAGTTGTCATTAAGTAGTCTTGTGTAGTTCGCGATCGAACTAGGTCGTAAGAGCGTGCACAGATGAACTACAATCGTGCGCTTCTAGTCCATTAGTTCATTCGATAAGCCGAAAATGAGCGAGAGCGCGGCGCGTGCGCTCGGTCAGTGGAGTGTATTAGCTTTGTTTACTGTAGCAAAGCGTGTGAACCATCTGTCTTTCGCTGGTTTGAGATGGGGTCTGACGAACTAAAAGAACGACCTAGTTCGCTAAGGAGCTGTGAACTGAACTGAGTGCTCCAGATCGCGAACTATAGTTTGACCGACATGAACCTGATGACCAAATGCATGGCGAGGCGGGGGCGCGCGCTTTGAGTGTCGACAAAAGAGCGGCCTGCACCGCCCCGGTCTCGCCGCGCACATACATAAGGCGCGGTACAGCGGTTTCGGTCAAACTATATATATACTATACTATATCGATAAAGGTTTTAAATAATAAGATTGAATAAATGTTTGTATCAAGGATAATGAGTTATTTGCGATCTAAGCAAGTTTGATTTCTTAAAGGTGTTTGGTTGATTGAAAGTAAATAAGTCTACAGTGAAATAAGAAACTGTGATTGGATTTTTACTGCATTAACTGTAAAACTGTCCGTGTGTTGGTTATTGAATGGGTTTGAAATCTCAATGTTTTGTTACAGATCAAGATTTGCCGAACAATATGATTCATCAAGTAGCCATTAAGTCGTTGCCTCAAGAATGGTTGTGGTGCGAGACGTGGTGCGACAATGACTCTAAGACTTACGCCAAGACTATCGATTTGGTAAGTCACTGTAATAACATGAAGAGAAGTGAGAAGAAGAAGAGAGCGAGTGAGCGAGTGTGAGTGAATTTAGTGTTAAGGAATGTGAGTGAGTGGTAAGTGTGAGTGAGTGAGTGAGCGTGTGTGTGTGAGTATGAGAAGTGAGTATTTATTTTCAGCGTATGTTACCCTAGAGCAAGCTTCACTTTCTTACTCATTCGGAAACGGCTTTTGCATTACCCATCTGCATAGTATATGTAGAAAAAACAGGTCTCAATAGCGGACGATGTCAAAATATATAAATATTTCACGTACTAAAACGCGACCAAACGGGTTCGGTAGCTAGATCTACTGAAGACTGACCCCAAAAAAAAAATCATCTAATTAATTATTTTTTTGCGTTATCATGTTTATACAAGGTGGAGACGACAATACGACAAAAAATAAAACTCCGTATATATAATGACGTTCTCGGTCGACCTACAAAAAATTAATCAAATATATCCAATAGTTTAGTTACGATAGCTAGTCAAAGATCGGCAAACCCCATAGTCGGCCTATCACTACTATTTAGTTTGTTTGAAAAAAATGACTTTTTTAATTTCGATGTTAGGATTTATTTGATAGTTCCAAAATATCCTATGCATTAGTATGGCCAATGTTTTCATTTATTGTTGTATTGTCGTCTCCACATTGTATATCGGTACCCATCACGTCTGCGTAGTTTCGCTCGCGAATAATTTGACCCAGTATAGAAATAAAAACTTCAGATCACGGCTACTGTAATGGAGATCACGGTTTTTAATCTGTTGTAGATTAAAACCTTGAGGATTGGACGTCTGCTCGTCACGAATTAGAAAGGTAATGGGTAATTAATAATCTTTCTTTTATTTCTAGTGCAATAACCCGCAGACGAAAGAAGCGAAACTCTCAGCCGCTATGCGTATCGTACCGGAGTGGAGCGAGTACGACGTTGAGATAAAGGGACTGCAAGCGCGCGTGCGCCGCGGACTGTACCAAGCCGCTGATCATGACCAGGTAAGATACCCCACTGAGGGTAATAATTGAAAAGAAGTAGAGTAGGAAGTTAATTGATAGTTAAGGTATGATTCCGAACAACGCTACACGCGGCAGTAGTGCTGCAGCAATGCTACTGCAGCACTACTGCGCGTGAAGTGTTGCTGCCGCTGCTGCGAGCACTGCTGCCGCGTCACTACTGTTGTGTGACGCTTCACTACTGGTCCCCATAAATTTTCTATAGGTTTAATGGGATTACATTCCGAGCACGGCAGCAATGTCGCGCAACATTGCGTAGTGCATTAATATTCATGATGCGAGTCGTATATATGAATACCAATAACATTATAAAAATTGTAACAGGAGATCGAGAGTACTGATCATCAAGAGGCTCCAGCTGAAAGTCCATCAAGTAAGTGTATAGGAAATTATCATTTTAATGCTTATTATTGAAATTTAAGAATATTTAACTGAACTGTCTCGTTGGTCTAGTGGTCGCAAGCGCTACTGCTGACCATGAGGTCCTGGGTTCGATTCCCAGGTCCGGGAGTTCTTATTATTTTGTGCCCATTTGAGCCATGGGACTCAAACATAACTGACGTAATGTGGGTGTACTGAAGGTACACCTCTGCCCAATCCTTCGGGGAATACAGGCGTGATGTTATGTGATTTATGTAAATTTCTTGTTTCAGAACACGACGAGCATTCTGAGTTATGATGAACTAAAGTGTTGATATTATTAGTTTATTCCAATTTTGTTGAATGCCGAGTTCGAGTGAATGTGTAAGTAGGTAAATGCTCACTGTTTATGTACAGTTCAGCGTTTTACGTCGCTGAACTATTCAATTATTACATGTACTTTACAATAAGTATAATTATTTTCACACATAATTGCAAGCAAAACATTTGGCGGTTATTTATATGAAAACCTTGTTTCAATATTACGAAATTGTTACTACCAAATTATTATTTATTTTCTTACCAAATTATTTGTACAAAATTCTGTTAAGAACTACATCTTCAAATATCTTAGTCTACCTATTTCTATTGTCGATGCCATATTGCTATATGTATCGTTCTGTCAAGCGCCTAAAATTATAATAATGCAACATTTCACACAAATAATACCTGACTTCTATACGCTGTAGTTATGTAATTCTGTAGCTATTTTTCACTTCTACTGCTGACATAAGCTGTTTACCACCATTTATATCAAATAAGTAAAAATGATGTGATTTTTTAGTTCATAAGTGATAGGATTCTCTGTTGAACTGAAATCCTATATTAGCGAGAGTTTATTTTTATATTATTCCCAGTAACAAATTCCAAAATTTTGTATAGTTATAGTGTTTTGAACTACTGTATTTATGTGTAAGGTTAATTAATTAATCAGTCTCGAGATCTCACAAGTTAGTGAATTGAATATATTGCATTATACAGTGAATATCTTTAGATTGGTCGTAGTAGGTAACATTTTCCTCCAATTTTGTCTTTTATATTGCTCAGTATATTTCATTGGTAACCCATTGCTAAAATACAATAGTATTGTAAATAAACTTACGTCACATTTATACCGACTTTCATTACCTATTGTTTTTTTTCCTGTCTTGTTTTCAAGCAAAACCGAAATATACAAATATCTTATGCGTTTCTCATTAAATAATATTTAAACTTCTTCACTCAATCTCAAACTTTCAGCGTTGCTGCTATCGGCAGTGGGTTGCATTTAATTTGATAAGAGAAGAATTCTAAAATTCTATTACCTACCTCTGCGGCGTGAATAGGTGTGCGTTCACCTTTACCTTTCTTTTGTGCAAAGCGTACTGCAAAACCTAAAGCAAAATAGGATGGGCCGCGCCGCAACGCATTGCAAAAATCCTCCTTAATCACTTTCACACATTTTCTATGAACCAACGAACACTAATCGCACTTTTTTGTATAAAAATGCGTTGCGTTGCGGCCCGTTGCGGCTGTAATGTGCGTTTGGCTTATCTCAACTCTGTCCACGGTCGGTATTCTAACATTTCTAACTCGAAATCTAGAGCATTTCCTCGCTAATAGAAGCTGTTGGTGTACCTTTTATGTTCGTATCTCAATGAATCAAAGTAAAACAAATTATTCTTCTAAGTACGACTTTTATTTACAAGAATTCTTAACATCACTATGTAATAAAATTATCATTTGACATGAAACTACTAAAGATAGTACCACTAAAACTACGGTATAATTAATATTACTTTGACAGAGAAAAAGTACCTAAGTCTACCCGTTTAATATGAGTTCAATAAATACTTAATATGTACAACAATGTAAGTAGTAAGTGACACTAGGAATAAATAATATTATACAGTTTGTTTCCTGTATTATATTGCCGTAATATCTGCAATGATTTTCGTACAACTTTCAATGGTGATGTAGGTATGTATGTACCTACATCAGAAATTAGTGATCATTAGCCCTAATATCGGGAACTTCAATAATAATACTGTAAAAGCTGAATATACAGCGTTGGTAAGCTACATTAAACACTTTAATTCACTTTATTGTCGAAATATTAGAAAATACACGCTAAGTTACGTTATACATATACATACTAGAATCATAATTTCCGATATGTCACAAAATAACAGACAGTCTTAAATAAACTGAATATTGTTTTATATTCTAAGTACTGTTGGATGCTCCTGAGAATATAATGCTACTGTTTAATCTTTACTTTCTACTTGATTTCTACTTCAATACAATATTTTCACTCAATGGCATTACATATGGCAGTTCCACTATTGATTACGTTATTTGTCTTTCGCTTGCACATATACTCGGTACGTGAGAGGCAAATAGCATATCCGCCAAATCTAGTCCCATTGGCGGATAGTGGATCGGGAGTATTATACATAAGTAACTTACGAAGGTATAATGACTAGTCAAATTTTATTATTAATCAATCTTTGGTTAAGAAGGGAAATATTTGTTCTGTTTAAAATCTTCTAAAATGCAAGAAGCAAATCAAATAGACCCAATTAAAAGTAATTTTCTGTGTTTACTGGAAAAAGGAAATTAAGACTTGCACTAATTTAATATAGGCCAAGGATTCGTTAATCAAGTAAGTATTGATTTAAAAAACTTGAAATATTGATTTAAAATTCTTTATCGAAAATAATTTATTTTATAGAAAGGGACGAAGTAAAGTTGGGATCTCTTCTATCCTAGCTGAGCAGTATTGCATCTCGACGTGAAGATCTTGTGATCTTACATGTTCATGACAATCATTTCCTGGAGTGGCTTTATAGTGCGGATTGGGGATTTTTTAGTACTTCAAAATTATTGTACTTTTTGCCACGAAATTTCTGCCAGCCAGTGAGGCAGTGATAAAACATTTATCGTCTTTTTTCGAAACGAGTTCTAACTTAGCCCAAACGTTCGCGCCAGTTATTATATTTTGATCTTAGGTAATACGGGCTGGTATCCGCAACTCCACGTCAAAGCGCGTATTTTGCGTACGTATTTTGATCTTAATCCTACGCTGATAAAGGTTTTAATAAAAAAAATGACAACTTGGACTGTTTTAAAGTCAGTTTTTGGACTTCAGGTCAAGGTTGTCAATTTTATTAAAAACTTTACATTCATAGGAATAAAGTTCCAAATAAAAAAATGGTTTAAACCTGATTCTAAGATGAACGTTGTTTTGTAATAAGGCCGAGTTTGTTGTACAGCTAAGATTTAGATCAATTAAGAAGGTTCAGTTGCAGTAGTGATCCTCGGTGGTAAGCCGGCACAGCTGGCAGTCGACGCGGCAGCACCAGTGGTAGCGGCAGTGACATCGTTCGAGCCGACTGGAGCGCACGCCGCGTCGCCCGCGACCACAGCACAGACGCCCGCAGCCACCTGATGCACTGCCTAAGGTTGCGTTGCACTTTCTGATAACAATCATCAATTCTAAGTATATTCAAACTTTTTATCACTCGAATGGGGTTCGAGAGAGTCACAAACTAAAGGTTTTTAATTTTGTCTGAAGCTGGAATTTGGTAGGTTACGACTGGTGTCTGGTGAAGAACTTTGCTTATGAATAAACGGGCAAAAATATGTTTATTTTTAAATTGTTAATAACAGATTATCTAACGTGAAAGTTAAAAGACTCAATAAGCAGTTTTGCCTAATAGTTTGAAAGAGTTAGGAAGACCCGTTTACTTGTCCGTCATCAACAAAAAACTTTTTGGCGAGCCAGAACAAACACGTCTGGTATACAAGGTCGAGAAGAGTCGTCCCCAAGTGAAATGGGATACAAGGCTAGCAGAGAGTTAGAAAAGAACGTCAACTTAACAGTAATCAAACAGCTTCAATTGAAAATGTAACTACCTTCTTTATTAATAAAACATTTTATTACTTATTATTATTTTAATCAATATGCCTTGGATGCGTTAGAAAAACCAGCGGACACTTCTTACCTGCCGTGTGTCCCAAGCGATCCTGCAGCTGGATCAGGCTCGCAATAGTCCGGACTAGGCGTGACGTATCTCAGCCGCGGGCGTGCGCGCCGCGCGTGTCGTGCGTGCAGGCGCAGCGGGCCCGCGCGCGCCGCCTCGCCCGCCAGCGCCGCCGCCACGCGCGCCAGCGGCGGCAGCGCGCGCCAGCACGTGCGCACTGAGCACGAGCCCGACACGCCGTGACACGTGCACTTCGTGCGCATGCCCGATGATACCGCCTGGACAACATGCATGTAAGTGATATCATATGGCCAGTATATCGGTGAAGTTAGCATCGATTTTACTTCACTGGGATATCCACTAAACAACCACCAGCCACTTAAATATGTATGTAAGAAAATCAGGAAAACTGGGCTGTAGGTAAGCCATGTAGGGTTAAGACTTAAAGTCGGGTAATTTTAAGTCTTTAAAGTTTTCTGTGTTATGTTAACTATGATGACACAATATATCTATTTTACATAGCTATTTCCTGATATATTGCGGTCTGAAAAATTTCATCGTTATTTACCTTTCGTCCAAATCGTCCGTTCATCAGATTAGCGGACGCAATGAGCTCTCGTAGTCGTTCGAGTCGAGTTCGCAAGTCAACTTGAGGATCAAACCTCGGATCGTCAGCCGCCATGCGGTATTCAATGTTGCGGTATCTGGAGCCTCTATCTTCATATTCGTACCTGGTAAAAATAAAATTGAAGTTTTATTGTTCGACTTAGTACACTTTATGAATCAAGTGCGATCAATGGTCGGATGAAGTCAAATTAAAATGCGTTTTGCTGGAAATTTGCCCCAATTACAACATACGGTGAAAATGCGTTCAATACACCTCTATGCCCTAATCCATCGATTTGGTGAGCATCGTGCAAAAACGCTTTCATATACGCTAACCTCGGTCTAGATCTGAACCTTTTCCGTGTTGGTCTTCCCCGTCGCGGTGAGCGCGGCAGACGCTTCCTTCCGCGACGCCCCTTCTTCCGCGTCTTCGGGGCCACGCTGGTGTTAGCTGGCGCCGGCTGGTCATCCACTAAGATGACTATGGGTGGCATCGTTGTTGGCTCCATGGTGGTTGTAGTAGCAGGTAGCTCTGTGGTCGTCGTCTCTATTTCTAAGATATTATCCACCTTTCCTTCTCGGACGTCTATTTCGTGCGCATCCAGAAACTGCTTCGCGAATCTGAAAATATGGATATTGATTTTTGAAAGGATGTAACTTGGCCAAATCTATCTTGAAATTTTACTAATACTATAGTCTCTAGCATTTCAACAAATAACAAATTACTTGATTTTCATACCTTTCCGCCCATTGAAAGTTGTCACCACATCCACCCCACTTGAACCTTGCATGTGGTTCCGCAGGCGTGATCTGCGCTTGTCGCGGCGGCCGAGGCGGCGCGCGGGGCGGGGCGGCGCACGAGCAGGCCGGTAGCGAGCCCGCCGCGCATGCGCGAGCCACTGACCACGTCAGCGCAGCTGCAGACATCGCGTACACGTATGCTTGCTCGCGAGTGCCTGAGGACATCGGAAGCTTGAGTTTAGAACTGGAAGAACAGGTCAGTTTTTCTTAGATTACTAGCAATGTTGGTTACAAATAACTGGTACTTCTGTTGACCCCACCAACTATGTCACTGCTGTTAAACTATTGCAAGAGCATAATGGGGCCCACACGCCATAGATTATATATCTCACCAGTGACATTGTACAGGTTGGCCTTCATCAGGTAGTGGTACATTGTTATTGAACTACTTATACCACCCGTTGCTTACCGCCTATATGTAACACATCTAAATGCCAGTGAGTTCACCGTTAGTTTAATAATGGAAAGGGCGAGCTCAGAAATGTATTGCGGTTGCAAATACAATTAAAAGCGCACATTAAGTTAGGTGTCACCTAGACAGTGTTAGTTAGGGGTTACAGTTGTCATAAGTTGATGAATCACAGAGCTGTCGCATCACGACACCACACCCCCGCATCCCGCACCGCGTAGCTACATCAGTAACGGACGCAGTTAAGCGGTCGGCCTATAGTTACACTCTACAGGTGTTTAAATAGAATTAATTAATTTATATTATTGATTGTCAAACCCTTTAGATTTCAAAGTAGGCAAGTCTACAGTAAACTCGTGTTTGTTTTTGGCACCCAGAGTCGTTCGACAACTTTTGGACAAGCAGTCGACACTTCGCGACGCTTACAAAGTAAATCTTTTACAAGTTTTCTCCAGTTGTTTATAATACTTACGTCGTTGTATAGCAGTCCGATTTAATATTTGACTAACTTACTAGGAGTACAGCATATACCTATAAGACCTATATTAATTAATTAAACAATTTATGCGACCACAACTGTTGAGATAATTGTATAAATCTGAGAGTCAGCAAATATAGCGCAGTAGGTACCATAGAATGTGGTAGTACCTCCAGCTGAATGAACCGGGGTTCTGACTATCGTATGAACTTCGATGAAATGTTCATATTCATATTCATATTATTATGATTATGTTGATCGAAGCGTATCAATATCATAGATTGACTCAGCTGCATCCGAAACCGGTTCGACTGGAAGCCCATCCTAACATATTTGGGAAATGGCTACGCAGATGATGATGGTCATAGATTGACTTAGCTGCATTATTCAGATCGCAGAGCGTGAATTTCAGAAACCGAAAAACTGCATTGGCTTAGCGCAAATTGCATAGGCAAGAGGGTAAAGATGACCTCTAGTAAGTTGTGTCAAGCTAAGTTAACTCGGTAGAAATACTCCCTAATCCTTCCTTACTTAAGTTCCCGAACCCTTGTACAAGTCTTGTACCGAGGCACTTTCCATCAAGAGAATCGTTTTTAATTACAAACGATATCAGCGCGATAAAGCCCGCACGTCCTTAGCTGAGTTAAACAATGGCATCTGACGGGCTTATCACACAGCACATCAGCAGCGCAGACCGCGCGTGAGTGCACAGCTCACGGTTATCGCTGAATGACGTCCCTCCCCCTCCCACTGCTACCCTCACTCGCCACCCCCCGCGCCCTGCACGCTTGATTCATGCGTGTAATTAAATCTTTTGTCCGTCTCGCTGTACCTCGACCATAAACCCTCACCGCTGATCGCATTGTAAGACGAGCTTTCGATCGTCTTTCTAATTTAACCGACTAAAGATAACTTTCATGGTTTTCAGAAGAAAAGCTTTATCTCATCAATAAGGATTCGCGAGATTGATTTATATTCTTAACTTTGTACGCGTTCCCGCTGAAACTGCCCCCGAGCCCTTAAAGATATTGTTTAATTTGGGATGTTCTGATTCCTCGGTAGTTGCAGTTCAGACAAAGTTTGATGAACTATATCTATTACTCACAATGTAATTTAATACTTTGAAGCTTATGGAGGAGGAAACTGGAAAAACTAATTATCGATCATCATTTCCATCATGTACATCATGATTTCGAACCGAAATACAAATAGGTATCCCTACTTACAGAACAGACTCTTATATCAATGGTACAACTTAATTCATCATTATATTTAATTTTATGATGATGAAAGAACTTCAAAACAAATCTCCTTTAGGCGTGTGTCCATAATTTACATCAACTTATACAAAACAAAGTTAACTGATGTATGTAGGTACCAAAGGTTTATTATACCTTCCTAGTTATCGAGATGTAGATTCTGTCGTCATAACTTTATGCCTTTGCGAGCTGCAATTCAAGACGATAAAATCGCCCGAGTTGAGGTTTTATTGGATGTTCCGCTCTAGATGGCATTGATAATATAGCGAATAAATGAATGCACTAGAATATAAAGAAGACGGATTTATTTGAGGAGCTCGTGGCTATGTAATAACAGCCGCTCGGGTGGATCCATCAGGTTAAGCTACGCTTGCCGGGGTTGGTCCGTGGATGGGTGACCATTTTCACATATCGAGACTCCTCCGTGCCTCGGAAAGCACTTTAAGCCGTTGGTCCCGGCTGTCATTTGTGGATCTTTGACAGTCGTTACGAGTCGTCAGAAGCGCGAAAGTCTGACAACCAGTCTAACCAAGGGGTATCGTATTACCCAGTTACTGGGTTGTGGAGGTCAGATAGGCAGTCGCTCCATGTAAAATACTGGTATTCAGCTGCATCCGGTTAGACTGGAAGCCGACCCCAACATAGTTGGGAAAAGGCTCGGCAGATGATGATTTATTTGATAGTAATTTTAAGCTTTTCTACAAAGCTAATGACAACCTGAAAGTGCCTGATTTGTTGAGCTTAGTAAAGGCACATAAAGCACCTGTAACTTGTTAACTCTCATTCCTGTGTGACAGGACCCAGGATATGCCAAGAACCGTACTTCCAAACTTTAATCTCTTACATCTTTCTAAAGTTATGGCAGTGTAGAACTGCCCACAATATATGTACATCAACGCATTGAATTGAAACGCGACTTCGGTATATTTTTCGCATGTAAAAGGAAAACATCACGGAAACCAGCTCATAACAAAATCAAATATTTGCGATGCCGTGATACCGGCGATAGGCACTAGCTGTCACGTCGAGCATGGATGACGGATGACGTGGTTACATCCAGTGCCAGGAGCTTCAACAATGATTGTCATTTGTTATGTAAACGTTTCAGTTTACCTGTAGCAGTGTATCACTATTCCCTGAAAGTGAACCGTTGGGTATTTTAACTTGTAACTTACTGATCCGAAATATAACTATATTTTGCCAAATCAGTGTCATAAAGATGGAAAGATGAGAAAATTAAACAGTTATTATTCATGCGCCTTAGAATCTTATGCGAGGCGACCTTATGCAAAATTAGACAGACACCTGTCTAAGTAGACACCTCGGATCTTAACGAAAAGTTATTCTTTGTTCATTGCCACAGCGGCCGCAAAACTTTTAATTAAAATGTATCAAGCCGGGAGCTCTCCGAAGATTCCTAACGGTAACATAGCCGACAACGTTCCGTGTCAATTAATTTCCTAAAGTGGGCAGACGGACGCCGAAATGGTGACCAAAAACAATGCTCGGTATTTCGCAGTAGTCGACCGTCGGCATCCGGCCCGCACTCGTTGCCAACTACACAATGTCGCCGACCATGCTAAAACTAGAAAAACTTCTCCATTGTTTGTCTTCTTTTCTATTCCTAACTTTTAGATAGTTGTTTTTTTAACGTCTCTCTTGGAACACTGATTGTAGAGAGCGACGCAAAAAGAGATTGGATAGCGTTAACATCAACGGAAAAACTTGTTCCTCTACGAACTTTTATGAAAGGTTCGGCGACGAAAATCATTGCCTGACAGAAATACCTATATGTCTGTTTATCTCTTTTTCATTTATTAGATCAATATTTACCTACTTACTATGCAGTCGTGTCACGCTATGAGAGCCAACGTGTTGTACCTGCGGCCTACGCTAGCGCTCGTTCATCGAGTTTCGTGCTGGCATAGAGTTATGAAGACATCGCGTGACGTCTTCTGTTATTTAATAAGGTTCCTGCGCCGGCCGTACGATCGGCATCGGAACGATTGCTCTTTACTGTCTACTCGCTCAGCTCTATTAGGGGGTAATTAACAATAGAGCATTCAAATTTAATTGAAACAATGGTGTAATCTGAAAATTAATTACCCGAGAAGTGATAAAATGTTCATGTGTCATGTAAATAAAAAGAATGGTCGGAGCGGAACGGTACCCGCGCACCGTTGCTGAAAGAAAGGGCGCTGTCGTCACGCCGGTCGCGCTCGCACAATGCATCCACGGTGATTTAAAAGACTCGGCAAACTTGTCTCCCTTATCTTACATTAGTGAAGGAAGTTGCAGCTTTTTCTAATATGGACTAAAATGGGTTCTCCCAAGGCGTGGAAACAAAGAGCACTGAAAATGTAGGTACACTGTAAATCACGATCCCATAGTATCGTGATTTACAGTGTACTCGTAGACATTCGTAGTTTAAATTAAAATGCATAGGTAAAAGGTACGCACCCGTGAGCAGGTCAGGGGTGAATCTGGGTGCAAGTTCAATGGAGGAACAGTTCCAGCGCTCGCCGTGGTGCGCAGCCAGGCAAGCGGCGCGGGCCAGCCGCGCGGCGCCCGCCACGTGCGGCATGGCGGAGGGCTGGCGCCGGCACGCGCGCGCCTGCCCGCCCCACAGCCAGCCCGCGCGCCTCGCCTCCAAGCATTCGTTCTCCGTCCAGTTGCCTTCGCTCTCATGCAACGCTCTGTATCGAAATAATATTATCGTAACGGGTGTAATTTATTGTAATTAATTTCATTCTTTAAAAAATATAGGGCGAGGCAACCCTTTTAATTAAAACAATGATTTATTCTATAAATAAAACATCCCAATTTTTCATTTAAAGTGTTTATTTGAAAAACATTTTACCTTTCATGACCTAATTAAATTATTCGATGGCAGTGAGTGTTACGTATAAATATTGGTGCATTTTTTTAACACTATTTATTTAGTTTCTTTTCGTGTTCTAAATTGTAAGAGGATGATGATCCGTCACCACGCCTTGCTGATTCGGGTCTTTGACCACGTTGAAACGCTTCACACATTTCATATAAATAATTTGGTAGGAAATCGGAACCTTCGCCCTCTCTACGCCGTAGCACGTGGTACGCTTCGCGTAGCGTTGGTTTTGGTGCAAGACGTAACTCAAGCTCTACGGCAGTAGGAAAATGAGCTGCGAGGGAATAAACAATTTCCAGGTCCGATGGTGGTGGCGTTAAATGTCGATAGTTCGATACTTTGTGCAAAAAATATTCTGACATACTGACTCTTGGGTTGCCGTCATCGTATTTTCCTAGTTTCATGTCGTATAATACTGCCTTTTGTCTGTCGGGGCCCCAGAACTCTTGTTCGAAAGCCATGTAGAATGTTTCTACATCTTTGAACTCGCTCCTGAAGCAGCGCGCCCACATGAGCGGTACTCCTTCCAAACATGATATTATGAATGGTAGCTGTTTCTCCTCAGCCATTTTTAATTCGGATATGTAATACTGAATACTTTCTAAGAAATCCATCGGGTGCGTGTCTCCAACGTCGTCAAAGTGCGGTCTCTTATTAATGGACGCAATAATCCAATCGCTGAGATTTTCTGATGATAAATGTATGCTCGTTTTATTTCTATCCTGTCTATCTTCGTCGAGTTCAACAATTTTAGGCCTGTCGTCCTGTCGTGACGCGGATGGTTTATCGAACACATTTTCAGCTTTCCCCAAATTAGGGAGTGACATGTGACTGCGGAGTCTAGACGAGGGCATGGGCAGGCTTTGGTAAACATCTTCTTGGCTGGAAAAACGAACACCGAAGCCCAATGTTGTTGGTTTGTGGATGGAGCTGCTGTACATGGAACTACTGTACATAATGTCATCTTTCTTCGAACGTTCTTCTGCTTTCTTTTCTTTTGAAACAGAGGAAGATATCTTGTCAACCATCTCGGATAGGTTTGTTACTGAAGATTTAATTTGACGTAAATCAACGAACAAACTCATCGTAAAGTTCTTAAATTTTTAGCTTGCTTAAATCATTTTCAGTTAGGTATTGAAAAGTGAATTCATGGGCTGAAACAAAAAAACAGGTGTTATTATCTGTATAAGAAATTAAAAAAAAAAAAACAAAAGTAAAGTGTGCATGTAAGTGTATTTCAATAAAATACTCTTAACTAATCTAACTAAAAAGAAATGTATTTCACTCATTCTAAAATCTAAAAATAAAACTATTTTACTCACTCATTTCGTGTAATTCTACAGAGCACTAATTCCTGTGCACAAATAACGATGTCAGTCACATTTCACCGTTCATTGATGGATTTTTAACTCTATTTGATATTTGATTGATGATTCTTTTACACGAATGGAGCGATGGTAGAAGTGTGTCCAACATGGGCTATTGTGTACAGACAGCGTAAGAGTTAACCATGTGTAACGTTGTAGAGCTCGTGAGTGGTCCACAATGGAGGCGATTCGTCACTGTTTGTGCACCATTGCGCCGGCTAATTCAACACGTTGTTGTATGTGCAGAAGGCAGGGAAGTCTATGGGTACAAAGATCTAAGTGAATCATTTCTAAATGGTGCAAACAACCATATTCAGGGTTCGTCAGACTTTTAAAAGGTTCGTTCACTCTATAAGTCTCGTACAGAGTCATACTCCCTTTTTAAATAAAAGTACATTTATTAACCGTATCAGAATGATTACGATAATTAATGTGCCTGTTTATTACGTGCATAATTTATTAACCAATAGTCAAGCATATTTGCCTTTCAGCGGTGCGCTGGGCGGAAAAGCGTGCGTAGCAAAGTTCGTAGCAAAAGGAGCTTACGTGCGACGGCGGCGGGCGGGCACTCCGTACTACCCGGCTACCGCTCACTACCGAGGGATGCGACAGGCGTACTTGCCGCTTTTTATATACAGCTTACGATACAATAACTGGGTTATCGTAGACGGTATATTAAATTTCATTGACGTTTCGTCGTGCCTGCCAAGGACACGCGTTGCCGATGGTACCGATTCCAATATTATGAGGGGTACACGCTTTGTTCAAATATCTAGGTTGAATTTATGCCATAGTTGTGAAACTAACTAAATTTGTTACGCTCGTAAAGTCAGCGGCATTATTCGTACCTAACTTGAATGCTAATCAAGGTAATGATAAAAAGAAAGTTTGTTCGTTAGGGTGTATTTTATGAAAAACGACTTAATCGATATGGGCAAGTAACTTTTTGCAAAAATATCAAATCAAGATTGAATGCACTGTAATAGCGTATGTGACGACTGTAACAGGTCGGAATAGGGTTGGGGACCGAGGTAATTATGGCTTTAAGGTAAGGTTAGCCGTAAGTTATTACCAAGTATACTGCAAGTTCATTATTGATGCATTAGTTCCGCGACCGGCTGCCGCTCGGTTGCGCATATCTTTGCGACCGAGCGAACAATAAACAACCGGCCGTCCTTCCTTCCATCCTTTTTAGCTTCACACTGGTCCTACGTCCGTGATAATAAGTATGGAGAATGAGTCTTTCGTTTCACACAGTGTGAAACTTTTCACATATTCGGATTCTTGCTTTTTCTATCTAATCTTTTAGCGGATTTGCCTTTTCAAGTAGATTTTTTAAGAATACCTACCTAACCTACCTATACTTAATTTTTTTGTTTTGTACTAGCCTAACCAACCTGCCTGCCTACCTATGTGGGTATTTCATCACCATCCTCTGCTCGTATGTCAATTTATTTGAGGTCAGCACATCAGCATGTCTTCTTCCATACATCTGAATTAGGCGTAATCTCTGCATTGACGCGCTTTCTAATCATATCTTTCACACAAACCATTAATCTTTTTTTGTTTCTTTGGGTTTACGGGGTCTTCCCCTACTCTTTTTGCTAACACTTATGTAATTAGTTACCCAATGAACTTATAGTTAGCTAATTCAAACCAAACTTTTACACAGTATAAAAAATACTTAAAAATACTTAATAAGCTTTTGTGTAGCTTATTAAGTATTTTTAAAAGCTCAATCATAGCGGTAGAGTTTTGTATTGTTGATAACAAGATCCTAACTTCAAAAGCATATGCAAAAACTTTGCAAAGATTTGGTCGAATTTAAATCTAGAACCGCGAAAAGATCTTATGTAAGTAACTATAGAATTTCTCTTCAGAGTTTCATGAGGTTCTTTTTCATTCAACTATGATTTATGTGAAACGTAGACACATTTATGAGCTTTCTTTTTTGGTGAAATAAATTATCTTCGTGAGACTTATGCATAGATAGTTACAGCTCGGTATTTATTATTCCAGAATGATTATAGGCAATCTTTACATCAGAGCATCATTGCTACGTTGCTATTAATAGCTACAAAATTGATAACTTATATGTACCTACTTATGTAAATATATGTGATGTGAAAAATAGGTATAGCACAGCTTTTATACAAATATTTCGTCATAATTAAAAGCCTTTTACGTAACTGAACGTTTTCCTGAAGACAACAGCAAAGTTCAATCAATGCGAAAATTGCATGCCGCGAAAAAATTACACGATGTAACTTACAACGGTATTAACTAAAAAGTTGTTAAAGAAGGCATTTTAATATTTGCTTTGTAACCCATAGAAAGCCGATATCCGTGTAATGTTGTGGGGGACAGCGCACGCGACGTCACCACTCACGGCAGCTATCATGCCGAGCGGGCCACGTCACTCGCCCCGCATGCAACTAACAGTAATAGCTACCAGCCTGCAAACTTGGAAACAGCTACGCAGCACGCATCCGCAGAATAGCGCAACACCAATTGACTCCGGACATCGAGTCACGGTGCTACGAGCCCAAAGCTTCCGTAATCCTACTATTATGGTTAATTCATGTGGAATGTAATTGTTCCGTTGTTGGACTCCGGCCGGGAACATTATCGCATTCGTCACGCCGCGCACGTGTACGTTTGATCTAATAAAATAATTCCCGTATCAAATTTTACGCGCCTATCTCGATCTGGTAGACAAAGAACCGTGCAGAGGGGTACAGGGTTTCGCTTTGTCATAACTGGTCGTCGGCACAAAAGACCACCCAGCATTTTTCGGGTAGATCTCTTTGTGTTGTGCATGTAGATAAAATAGGCCGTCAAGTTACAATGTAATTTTTCCAATACCGAAAAGGGTCACATGTCTACGCAATAACAGGACTATAGTGTTATTTAAAATGGCTAATATTACAATAAGCATATCTTTGAATTAAATAAAAGGGTAGATAAATCGTACATCAGCATATAACATTTTCTAATTTCCTGCTTACATACAATGTTTATGATTTGTTTTCCCTAGGCTAGGTAGGCAAACTTCAAAAGACAGCCACTTACCTACTTATACAATTTTTATAAACCCTCGTATGCCCTCGTTGTATCAAGCTGAAAAACAAAGGTGCCCAAGCCCAAACAAACAACGTCAATTCATTTAATGAAACGTAAAAACACCATTGAATTTTTGCACTGTTTGCGCAGTCTGGTACTTTTATTTTTGATAAAAAATAACATTTTAAAACATCGTCTAAACCCACGATGAAGCAAAAACCCGTTTGGGGCGCAATACAGCTGACGCGGCTGCAGCGGCGCGTCGCTGATTCCGCTTTAATGATGATTAAATGCTGTATGATTGTCGTGGCGTGTGTAGCCGCCCCTGCGGCCACGGGCCTGCATCGTAGCGCAAGGGAAGTTTGAAGGAAACTTTAAGTAGGTATCGAACTTCTAAATGTGAATTTAACTAGCGCTACATAATTATTGCAGGACCGACGAAAACTCGAAATATTACAGTTGTAGGAAGCCATAATATTCCGAAATGTACCTATTAACTACATTAGGTATATTTTGAAAACACATACCAGCAGTTTACATTATTACTAAGCTCATATAAGATCCAATCATTCTGAAAATGGTTACGGTAGATTTCATTTATTCCTGGGTTCCCCCTTACGAACTTAAATGGCATTTGCTACGGCAATACACGCAACAAATTGTGGAATTGTCAAATCATTTCCCAGCCCACATCCACAACGGATACCTACATGAATCAGCAATTCATTCAATCAACTATTACTATTATAGGTAATGCAAAATGTAAGCGAAAGATCACAATTTGTTATAATCACTTACAAGGGCCGGCTTTCCTCCTAGTCTCTGTTAACTGCTTCGCTCCATTACACACGGGACAATGATACCCTAATTATGAACCATTTGACACACGCACTCACATAGAAAGTGCCTAATAACTATCCGTAATCAAGATGTACAATTTCCATTTGGTGAATGTGCGCATATAAATGAAAATGTGCAAAATTTATATTCATATGAAATTCGCGTTCGAGAATAGTAATAGCACATTAATATGAGGGATATCACAAACGTTATAAAATGGATACTGTACGGGAATATCATTGTAATTAAGTATGTAGTATTCAATGAGTTTATATGCCAAGCACGTGTCTGAGAAAGCCATTAGATTTAAATGTAGGTAAGTGGCCATCAAGGAGGAAGCCGGAATAATTGAAACAAATGCAGGGATTACTCAACAAATTGTCCAATACAAGGGCTATTTATCTAAGTCACCGAGCTGAAACGAGCAATTGTTTCATTTTATTGGTATGACATTGTGGTGCACTTACAAAAAAAATAATGTAATGACAAAGGGCTTACGCGACTTCTTAATCATTTTAATATGTACTTAGGTAATCTTGTTCAATGCTGCAAAATCTTTAATTTGATATAGAAAGGTGGACTAAGTGATAAAATTATACCCGTTCAAACTTTCGGCGCAATGGAAATGTTATGCACAATTTTGTTTAAAAGGTGGGTATTGGAATAAATAATTATAAGTAATACTCGTATGATAAATTAATAATTAAACTTGATTGATAACAAAACAGTTGATTATTGTGTACAACACTGCTAGTTATTTCTCGAAATATTTTCTTATTTTAATGACTTAATTATAATATATCTCGGTAAATAGATATAAATTAAGGGTTGTGCCTCAACTGTCGTTTAATAGCCAAACATGTGATATTTCGAGACGTGTTTCGACACTCATTCAGAAGCTGCAGCTGCGTTATTTTAGATGTTAACACGAGGATGTGGCTGTGTGGGAGTAAAAAAGTAAAAAAACATCAGTCAATAAATCTTGTCGACTAATCCTGCAAGAGAAATGAAGCAGATTATAACAAGTGTTTTTTGCAAGTTATGAGAGGGAATGGAGTGCCGAGACGTGCCTTATCTATATAGAGAAAAAGCTTGTGGCACGCTGGACAAAACGACATATTAAAATGTGATAGTCCCGTACTTATGCGAGTTTTCAACAGAATTATTTTGTTGCCAGATTGTATCGTTTTATTTGTCAGTTTTGTTTATGCTGGCTCGGTAACTTTAATGTGCTGAAAGCGTTTTGTTCTTAGTGTACATGCTACATACGTACAAGTTTAGCTAAATAAGCATACAATTTGAATTAACTAAGTACTTATAAGTAGGTATAATAAAGGACAATGCTACAGAATGTATAGACCAAAAACCCAGAGTCGATTAAAATAATTCATACACGGTGAGGTAGGGCAATCATAGTTCGTCACCTAGATGCTTTTTTTTCCGCTAAAACCATCCCCAAGTGACATATCTCGGGGTTTCAGAATCACATTCACATCTACTTAACGCAATCTTTTTCATCAACTTCTAACTGTCGTATCGAAATAAAACTATGCATTTATATGTAGTTTGGATAACAATACTAAAACTATCCCCAAGAGATAGATCTCGGGGTTCTAGACGGAATCATTCAACGTACCTAATTCATTACTGTCGTATCGAAATGAAACTTTGAACTGCATGTAAATGTAGTTTGGGTAACAATACTATAATTTGGAATCTTGGAGCTGATCTGATCATGGAGCCAGGAGGTGGATAGTGGAACTCTTCAGTGGCTACTAGTAAACCCCTCGCGTTTGGTCTCAAATGATTCGTTTCAATGAGTCCAATAGATTGGGCTTATAACAAGGGGCTGGTGATGGAGCCAGGAGTTGGATAGTGGAACTCTTCAGTGGTTACTAGTAAACCCCTCGAGTTTAGGCTCATATGATAGATTACACTTGGTGTCGAGGGTCAGATGATGAAGCCAGGAGGTGAATAGTAGAACTCTTCAGTGGCTACTAGTAAATCAGTATGAAAGTACGTTGGTGTGTTTTCCAAGAGAGCGTTGTTGATAACATAAAGCAAGCATCGCCCTCAAAGATTTAAATCGTTAGATTTGCCCTCACCGTACTACGTCACAAGAAAAAGTGTCTATACTGAGAAGAGTGAGCTCACACATGAAGAGTGAGCTTTCCATGCCAAACAAGTGTAGTCACTGTGCGTCATGTGTATCAGAGGTACACGGCAACACGAAACAGTAACGCGACTACTCAGACTTAATAAAAAACCAAGACAGAGCGCTGCGAAAAATACAGTGAAGCATGCCAAAACTACACCTCTCACATTTACAATCGAACTACACCTCACTAAGTGTACCGGCATCACGTCATTGTTGACAGCGCTTTTTCTTAGTGTTTTATTGACGTGGTAGGATTACAATCTTAAAACTACGCATTTTTATGATAGCCGTCAAGTGCGTCCACCGCTTTTCTGAAAACTGCAGCTTCAGGAAGCTTTTCTTCTGCTCGGTTGGAACTTAATATAAGTGATAACCATCTGTGTGATTTGTGACCGTTCTGTGGCACGTAGATAGCAGCATGTATTGTCAATGGACTTCCTCAGTATAGATACTTTTTCTAGTGACTGAGTACGGTGAGGGCAAATCTAACGATTTAAATCTTTGGGGGCCGGGGCTTGCTTTACGTTGTCAACAACGCTCCCTTAGAAAACACACCAACTTACTTTCATACTGATTTACTAGCAGCCACTGAAGAGTTTTACTATCCAACTCCTGCATCCATCATATTATAAGTATAATAATAATAATTATATTATATTGGACTCATTAAAACGAATTATAATATGAGCCCGAACTCGAGCGGTTTTCTTGTAGCCATTTAAAAATTCCACTATCCACATCCTGGCACCATTATCAGACCCTTGACACCAAGTGCAAATTTAATTGGACTCGTCAAAACGAATCATATGAGCCCAAACTCGACGGGTTTCCTAGTAGCCATTGAAGAGTTCTACTATCCACCTCCTGGCACCACTATCAGACCCTCGACACCAAGTGCAATATATTGGACTCGTCAAAACGAATCATATGAGCCCAAACTCGAGGGGTTTATTAGTAGCCACTGAAAACTTCTACTATCCACTTCCTGGCTCCATCATCAGACCCTCGACCCCAAGTGCAGTTCAAAGTTTCATTTCGATACGACAGTAATGAATTAGGTACGTTGAATGATTCCGTTACGTAGATGTTAATGTGATTCTAGAACCCCGAGATCTATCTCTTGGGGATAGTTTTAGGGAAAACAAATAGCATATCTGTGGCATACTTCGATTGCCCTACCTCACCGTGCATGAATTATTTTATCGACTCTTGGGTGTTTTTGTAGCATCCTCCTTTGTGTTTTTACTAAAAATAATTAAACACGCTTTATCGTGCATAAGAGTTCGTTGATTACAGGCAGCACGTGGCCACATCGACAAGTAAAGGCGGATAATCGCATAGAGAGAGCTTTTGGCGGCGCGCGTTGGGCGGGCGGACCGCACCGCGCGGGAAGTACGCGCGTGAGTCAACGCCAGCCAGACAGCGTGCCGCCCCCTCCCCTCGCCCCCCATCGCCCTGCTGCTGCCGGGCTCCTCGCTCAGCTATGAGCGCTAATTACTGGCATTGCCACCTCTTACCTAAAACTGACTTACATTTTCTTTGTCGGTAAGTATGTACTTGCTACGTTTATAATTAGTAAGTAAGTAATTGGTAAGCGGTGTGTAGTTTTATCGATTTTTATATTTCAGCATTTTCTTTCATCTTTTCGTTAACAAAATTGTGTGGTGCGCAGTCTAACTTCTCGGTTTAAGATGTGACATGCATTTAATTTCTAAGGAATATAACCCCGAATACCGAGTCAGCTTAAACCTACGTTGAAAATATTATACCGTATCGGATACAATTGATTAATGAAGCATACATCAAAAAGGTTGCCGTCGATACGGCCGAACAAGAAATGTGTGACAAAAATAAAAGGCGAACAAATACGGCGGTGAGGATGTCGGTAATTTATGAATTTGTCAGGACAAACTGAACATCGTCGTCGGCGTAAATAAAGAGCACCGCGGCGTGGATAAATTTGTGTCAGATCAAATGAATCGTGCACACAACGATTTGTTGCACTTATTGCCTTGTTGGTCGCTCGAGGGTGGAGCGACCAACAAAAACAATCCTTCGAGATGTTGAAGAATTAAGTCGTTTGTTCTCCGCTAAGATAAATTGGAGAGCTTCCATGTACTACTCAATAGTACACATGAATAAAATCTATTTCTAAACGATCAAAGTCTGCGAGCCCTCCGGTGTCTGAAGTTGCGTTTACTTAATAATAATGTACGTATTTACCAACCCGATAATATGATGAAGCAACATTATTGCTACAGTATAAGCACTAGCTAATTTTGTAGTGCTACCCATTCACGTACAAGTTGTGAACTTGAGTAGCAGCACAAAGTTGGCCCCTGCGAAGCCCTTCACATTTTGCCGGTATTGTGTAAGTACCTCAGTGTACAAACTTCGTGCTCCCACCCTTTCTAGGCTTTCGAGGAAGTTGACAGGGCGTTAGTAATACATATAAGTCCCTAATTAGGTCGGAAATATTTATTTTAATATAATATTATCATGTCCTCATAACTAAAACTTTACACCCCACAAACGCTCTATCTTGAAAAACTTAATTTAATCAGTAAACTTCGTTTCGATCAATTAGTTAAATTGTTAGAAATGTCACAGATTTATTGCTTTTCAATCAAGGTAGCAGTCGATGACATAAATCCTTCTTTTATGTGGAAAATAAAATAGGTAGAAACGTGTGTCCAGCACAGTGCAATAAAATAAATCTTGTACTAAGTGGCTCATATTTTACCTTCGTCCGCACTCGGCAGGCATACGTCGGCCACCTACGTTACGCTGAAGGGGGGAATTCAATAAAAATCACAATCGTAAAAACTAAGACGGCAGCCATATAAAAATACCTAAGAAAGCATTAAGAGCCGTCCCCTAATAATAGGTCCCGCCAGATGCACGGGACGGCCGCCTGGAAAAGTCACAGTGGGAACTCGAGCGAAGGAAATTATTTTTTTCGGTCTGCCACACACGGCCCTTGCTAACTCAGCGAAAACTGAGACCGTTCCTCTCACCGGAATCACTTACACGAGGACATTTTACTGTAAAACTTTGGATATGAAAGTAATGTGTAATATAAAAGTATATTACGTGAACGTTGGAAATGTCCCCGGAAATATTCAATATTCCTACGTGACTTCGAATGAACAAATTAGGAGATGTCTTTTGCTGGGATTGCGGATTTTGAAATTACTAAAGAATTTTAAACTCGGTATTATGTCAACACGATCTGGATAATTATGAGTTCTTTTTTATATAAAAATGTGTTTGCCTCGCTATCGAACCAATATTTTCTTAAAACAACAACCTATCAGTTCTTATATCTTTAAGAAAAAAGACTCTTCTTACTGGCCTATCTCAATGATTCATGCTTACTAAGTAAGTACTTTTGTTTATTTATAAATTAACTTACTAACTCTGAAAGTGAGTGGTTACCAGAAAGTTATTCTAACAAATGATTATAAATAATAAATTGATGAATAAAAATTAATTAATAAATAGCAAGAAGTGGTATTTTAGCAGTAATAAGCTTTTGCTAAGTGAATTATTATTGCAAGGTTCAGCACCCAAAGCAGTTGTTAACAACCTCAGATTTTCTGCAAAATAATAATTAATGAGGCAGTCATTATATGTATCAAAGTCATTGTAACTTTATATCAAAACAAACAAAGGGCCCAGAACTAGGGCCTGTGGTACTTCACAGTCTAAAAAGTTTCACCATTTGGAAGAGACCATTTTGCTTGCGTCTACACTGCATACGAGGTTATAATTTATTTATCATGATGCGGCTATGCCTATCTATATTCAACTTGACAATTTGTCTGTCAAGTCGAATTTATACGAGCCAAAAATATTTAAAGTATGTACGACTACCTAAATTAATAAAATTAATCTTCATTTCATACGTATCAAGTTTTACGAGGCGCCAGAGGACATTAACTTAGCAATTAACATAAACACGAGCAACCGTAATATTGAAATAATTAGGTACTTAGAGCTTTGCCGAAAATCGTGTTCGTACCAAAGCTCACATTTCCCGGGATATTACCGGGTGTAATCTCGGGGGCGAATAATTGCGGGTTGCAACTGAACAACGGTGCTCATTAGTGCAATGTTCAATTAGGGAGCGTCGATGGACGGGGAGCCGACCCGTTACAACCGCTTTAAATCCTGTGGATGTTTCAAATGGTACAATAACAATGTTATTTCGTACCGTTTTGTGCTGTATTGATTAATTCGCTTTAAGCATTCGTTAATTATGTGGAACTCGTAATGGTTTGGCCTTTGTTGTTTGACAAACGTAAATAATGATGTTAATCTGTATTGTCTTTTATATTTGAACGTTAATCCGTTACAATAACTTTTAATCTGCGGGGCTTATGCTCGTTTTTCAGTGTATCGCAACATTAATTAATAAATTCATTAAAATTACTGGCATATAAACTTCAAATATTTGTACAGTCACGGACTTTAATTGATGAGCCACCTTCAAACTTTTCAATTTTGCAGTTTCATACATTCACGAGATTACACGATTAAACACGAACTCAAAGCGCAAGCTCGGAAACAAGATGACAAATAAATTACTTTTAATCGGGAATATCCATAGAGGTTGACTTTATTAGTTAACCTCTATTGGATATTTCCGATTAAAAGTAATTTATTTGTCATCTTGTTTACTTTCATACATTCACGAGATTACACGATTAAACACGAACTCAAATCGCAAGCTCGTAAACAAGATGACAAAAAAATTACTTTTAATCGGAAATATCCATAGAGGTTGACTAATAAGTTCTCAATGATAAAAATAAATACAATGTTGCATTAAGTTTATCCAATCTATTTGATACCGACCTCCTTTGAATCATAGCTCATTAACTGGATAATTATGAAAACCTAACTGAAGACAGTGACAGTTGAAATATCAAGATGACAAATAAATTACTTTTAATCGGAAATAGTCTTATCCATAGAGGTTGACTAATAAGTTCTTAATGATAAAAATTAATACAATGTTGCATTAAGTTTATCCAATCTATTTGATACTGACCTCCTTTGAATCATAGCTCATTAACTCAATAATTCTGAAAACTTAACTGAAGACAGTGACAGTTGAAATATCGATGTCAGAGAATTTCTCCGTACGCTAACGTTACTATCGCAACAGTAACCTAGCAACAATTGTTTATCGTTGCTAGGTTACTGTTGCTAGACATGCAATTGGTTGACTTTGAGTAGTCACTCTGCTGTCAAGCTTGTAGTTCTGGCTCTCAGGTTAGCCAACCGGTAAAGATATGAAATATAATTTTCTTCTTCTAATACGAAGACATATGACTTTGCGTGTCGGGAACCGAATAAACCCGATTTGCATTACACGGCTAAAATACGAACAGTGCCAGGTGGCTCATCAATTAAAGTCCGTGACTGTACATGGTAATTCATAATAAAGTACGTTTTTGTTTGCCCAAATTCGGCCGTAACGCTATTATTTACCGATGCCTACCTACAGAAGCTTTTGCTTCTGTTAAGCACAGTTATACGGCTAAATCAGATCTCTTAGCTAGATTTTTTTCTTAGACTGTCAAAGAATTATTTAATTTGCCGTTATTGACGAAATTAAACCTGCTTCCCATAAAGTAAATTTCAACAACTGCCTATTAACGATATTACTTCGGATAACGCGGTTAAGGATTAGGTAATTTACTAAATTGGCTCTGCTAATGCAAGTGCATTTTTCTTGAAAATTACCTGGAATTCATTTTAAACTCACATTATCGTAGTCTAAAATCTATGTGTTATGTACCTATAGCTGTCCTTTTTTTCAGCACTGAATAGAACAAAGGGCAGAAGTCGCCGGGAGACCCAGTATAGTACCTCGACAAGTTCCAAGAGAAGTCCCATTTGCAGTGGAAATAAACAAACAGGAATCTGACAATAGGCAGCGTCCAACTCCCAAAGCAAAGATTAAAAAGCCAGCACCATTCTTCAAAGAAGCTCTCACAGAATGCCTGGTGGCAAGAGATACTTCCTTCCTTCACCCGCCTACTATCCACCACCAAATGAGCATCTTAACTCCCGCCAGGTTCACTTAGAAATCACTCTAACGACTCCTAGTCCAAGTGTGAAGATGCAATACTATTCTTATAAGTGGGACTTTGTCGACAAATCGGTTAAAGAGTGCGGTTGTGGCGAAGCATTCACTCAAAATAAACCAATTACCTACAAACACTTTTGAATTGCCAAGGCCAACTCAGTCAAAAAGATGAAGCTAGTTGTCCATTTCATTGCGTAGTAGGTTCCTATGGGGAAGAACGGGCAAGAAACTCCATGGCTCATGAACACTCTTATAAATAAAAATATTGATAACATTCATGTTGAAATTATACTTGTGAGAACGATAGAGAAAGACGTGCACATTGAAAGCGTCCATAGTAAGAGATGACCAGTCTCTACTGACAGCGCCTGTTCACGAACATGACAACAAACGTATGGCTCACCTGTTATGCAGTCTCTTGTAGTTGTGCCCTTACATTGAATTGAATTGAACATAACCTTACCACTACCACCAAAATCTAAGCGATATCTGCTGCTACTGACAACGCGGTAGTAGTTGAAAGTTTTGGCCCAAAACAATTTAAAAATATCGACACGAAGAAAACAAGAATAAAAGTCAAAGTTAAGTTCAAGACTAATGAAGGAAGCTATTGCAGGTCTGCTAGAAAAACTAGAAAACAAACATGTCGCAGAAATCGTACACGAGTCTGGCGACATGTGGGATGTAGACTAGGAAACCCATAGTGGTGATCATTCTGTGGTCAGGGTTGACAGAAGTCTTGGTTTGGCTACCTGAAAGGCGAAAATTAGGGAGTTGGATGAAGAGAACTTGGTACGTACGAACTCTAGAACACTATCATGTTGTCACTGTCATGATTGAGGGTTTCGTGACGACACACAGGAGGAAGCGCTGATCGCGACCGAATAAGAACCGGTGCGGCAAAGCTCCTAAGGAGCCCGAAGTTAGCTTGCGAGCCGCAAACCACCGATGCACACCTTCAGTACACCACTAAGGCGGAGAACATCGTGGATTACGTGCGCCAGAGGACTCCTATAACTGCACCCTCGGCGTGTAAGGTACACGCCGAGGGTGCAGTAAGTGGAGTCGCACCGCAATGTCAACTTCAAGACGTTCGTTGTGCGAGTTACCGAATTTTTATGTGCTTGTAGTCATGGAAGAAGACTTTTAGCCGCAGGTCTTGATGTTCCGTCGCTTTCGCGGACAAGTACCACAGGTCCGTATAAGGACAAGCTAGTGCAAAGTGATGCTACTAACATAGCTATTTCCATTAACACAAGTTTAGTTTTATATAGTTCTCGTTTTTTTATTTTTTTTTTATTTTTATTTTTATATTGGCGTGTGCTAGCTGACATATGGCTAATAATTAGATTTATATTTTATGTTGCGTAATGTAAATGATTTTGCAAACTTTTATATAGAATCAAATTTTTGTAACTGAACAGACAGCTGTGCTGCTGGGGAGTTTGTTGCGCCACTTCTTCTTCCCAGCTAAAGCACTAGGAAGTGGTGGGCGTTTTGGGGGACTGTCTTATGTAATTTTGATGCTCGAAAAGTGCTGATTCTCAGCCTAGTTTGAATAAATGACTTGATTTTGATTATACTTTACTAGCTACCCGCCCCAACTTCGCACGGTTTTTACGACTCACCAAAACATCGAGACTTCCTTATTAGTGGAAATTTAACATTAATTTATACACACTAACCTTCCGGAATACAATTTCTAAACGATCGTGAAAACCTCATGAAAATCCGTTGTGCAGTTTAAAAGAATAACGCAGTCACACAGACAGATCTACACTTATCCTAACTAATCCATACTAATATTATAAATTCGAAAGTAACTCTGTCTGTCTGTCTGTCTGTATGTTACCTTTTCACGCCTAAACCACTGAACGGATTTCGATAGAATTTGGCAAGGAGATAGATGACATCCCGGGGAAGGACATAGGCTACTTTTTATCGACATACCACGCGGGCGAAGCCGCGGGCGAAAGCTAGTATTATAAATGCGAAAGTGAGTTTGTTTATTTGTTACGCTTTCACGCTAAAACGGCTGAACGGATTTGGACAAAATTTGGCACAAGGGTAGACCACGACCTGAAGAAGGACATAGTCTACTTTCATCCTGGATCGAGTCGCGGGCAACAACTAGTAATATTATAATGAGAAAATATTAGTATTTTTGTTTGTAATATATAAACTCAAAACCTACTGGAGCGATTTTAAAAATTCTTTCACCAGTAGATTGCTATATTATCACCGAGTAACATAGGCTATATTTTAGTTAGATATCACGCGGGTGAAACCGCTGGCGGAAGCTAGTAATAAGTTGAAATATAATAATATGTTAGTTTGTAAGGTATATGTCTATAGGCCATTTACTTCAGGCTACAATCCCGAAATAAATGCATTTTATTATTATTTAACGAGGTTTCCCTATCCCTAGACGGGTTTCCTCCGGACTCCCGATTGTTCCCGGTGGGCCATATTTTACGCATAGGTGTTCGGGGTACAAGCATAGTTTTAAACAGCTTATTTCTAACGGCGAAATTTCTCCGTAGTAAGCAAGTTTAAGACGTAAAGTAAGTAAGTACTTCGCTACTTAGATAGATCTCAACGTCATAAAGTGCTAATCCAGGCAGCAATGTTGAGATGATTTGATGATTATTATTTGTGAAGGGTCTCGAAACCTGTACCTATGACTTAGTTCTAAATGATTAACTATCTACTTGCAAACATCTTTCAAGTTCTTGTTTTCAGGAAAAGATTCTTTCAGAAATTATTGTGTCGTCATTCTTTTATAGAGTCGGCTTTTTCTTTTTTTACAGAGCGTGGAATTTTGTTTCGATGGAACTCATAACTTATAATAAGTATAAAACCGATACCCGTTAATAAATTCATGCGAACGCAAAACGCAAAGTGAATCATTTAGGCGCGGAATTTTTTCTTTTCTAAGTTTCATCTTGTTTAGCCCGAATAGTTTTCTAATGCGCGAAAAACAAAACAAAAAGAAAGTAAAACCAAAATACTTACAGCCATCGTATCGCCTTCGTCGACTTCGGCAAAAACACAAAGAACAAAATGAACGCAATGTAAGAACGCATCACAAAATAATATCGATCACTGCATTACATGAACATGTCAGTATCTCTTTTAATTAAAACAAAAGTAACAAAAGTGCGCGAAATATTTTGGCGGGAAAACGTCGTGTGTCGCGGTTCCCGGCGGGCAGCGAGTGCGGGATGAGCGCTCTCTAGCTGCGACTGCGACAGAATGCACGACTGCGACCACCTCTGCCACTCTCGGCCAGTGGTCAGGCAGACAAAACGCGCCGCCGCCGCAACTGGCAAGTATCGCCAAAGATTAAACTACTATTTCCAGATAGGACATTAATTGCACAGTTGAGTATTTTAAATTTCAGTGGGAGAGGAGAATACAAACGTGAAATCCAAGAAAGATGCCCAAAAACAAGAGCAAATTAAAATCTTCTATTTCTCTTGCAAAGTGTGCATTTTGCAGTTTCAATACTTTTTCTTAAAATTTGTTTTCCTAGGAAAGCGGTGACCGGTCAGATAATAACGGCTGCCATACAGGGCCCCTATGTGTATTGTCAAGATAACAAATTTTTATGACGGCCGTTATAAAGTTATAAAAGTACTGAAACTGCAAAATACAAACATAGCAAGAGGAATAGAAGATTTGTTTTGGTATTTTTTTTGTTTTCAGGCATCTTGTCTTTCACATTTGTATACTTCTCTCCCTCCGAACTTTTATACATTCAACTGTGCAATGAATGCCTTATCTTTCGTCTTTGTTGGCGAGCTCTAAGCAGTAGGTACTTAGAGATCGCCAACACTGTTTATAACTGTTTATTATCACAATTTGGAAAATCATGTCCTTCAGAACCTAGATGGACGCTCCTCGTCACTCCACATACCGAAGTATTCTAATTAATCTATTCCACCTTTGAATCATCTTCATAGCTTACACATCAGTACTCTATGAGAGCCGGTTCTCATAGGCACAAATAAGCGACCGGTTCACATTCCCCTGACAGTGGCGCGCGGCGAATCGGGCGGGCGGGCGAACACGCGCTCCCCACGCAAGCGGTACAACCCACTTATCAATTCAGTCGAGTGGGCATTCATTCATTGTGAAGCATTGTGCCTATTATGCGCGGATTCGGTGCTTATTTACCCGTTCACATGCCACTAGAGTAGTCGTCACAGTAACTATCTCTTGAACCCCTTATATTTCTTTTTATTAAATAACTCTCATCTGCTAGGACGGACTGGCTTCGCTTACGTTTCTGGCCTTTAGCTATGGATGAAACCCTAATAAAACATACCTTTTGGTACATTAACCACACCGTTTAAGCGAAACCATGTGTTTTTAAGTATTCTACTTCTATCCCAGAAAAATCGTAAATGCTTTTGTCGGCTAATCCCATATCCTAACTAATATTAAAATACGAAATTGAGTTTGTTTGTTACGCTTTCACGTTAAAACGGCTGAACGGATTTAGATCACATGGGTAGACCATAATCTGGTATAGCACATAATAATACTTTTTATCCCGATGTTCCCACGAGATGAGACTTACGCGGGTGAAACCGCGGGGCGCAGCAAGTAATATTATAAATTCGAAAGTGAGTTTGTTAAGCTTTTTTCGGGAAACCGCGGGGCGCAGCTAGTTTTCCGTAAAGCTAAGCAATCTGAACCATCCTGGGTAAAGATGTACCTCAAGAATCAATCCTATGTGCCATGTTGTACACTAACATTACCATCCCAAAAACACCTCAACATATCCTAAGATTATACTCGAAAGAGAGCTTCAACCAGTATTTTTTAAATACTTACACTATACGTCGGCTTCAAACTACGGGGGAAAGAATTATGTTTTTCCTTGGATTTAAAATGTTGCAACAATCGATACGCTATGTGTTTTTGTCTAGGGACGCACCTTACGGCTACTTTTTACCCGACATAAGGGTATACTTATTACTCTTTTTGTATTCGAACAGCACTCTGCTATATGGGAATCAACTCGTAATCAATTGAAAGTACTGTTGCTTTTAATTCATATCATATATTTTGTATCGGCTATTTTTACATACATAGAATAAAATTGAAATAATATACTAAAACACTATGCACTATTTTAAATTATGATACATTGGGCACCCAAAATAAGTCTTAGGTATACGCACTAAAGTAAATAACATCAATTGACAATCCATATTATGTTATTGTAATTGTAAATATACCATTTACTCCTAAAATTATTTAACCAAAGTATTCATAGTAAGGCTACAATGTACGAATTAAATTCAAATTCAAAAATGTCACCAAATATAATTACAAACTTAATCACTAGGGGACCAAACGTGTGGACTTAGAGGTATTAAACACACACATTAATATTCAATATAAGTTCATACGGGTTTCTGTCAAGTAACGATTATACAATTATTGAAAGCCTAGCTACTAAAACAGAAAATTGTTCATCTTACTTCTAAATCCATTTAGTCCCCACTCTGATATTGTCACGGAAACTGTTAGCAAAACATAGCTCACTGATTCTTCTTGCCAGCGTATTGCTTGATGATGGCCACGCTGTAGGTGCGCGGGAGTGTGGGTCAGGCGAGATGGGACAGGTCGTCCAGCTCCGGGGGAGGGGGGGCCGCGCCACCGCGCGCGAACACTGGCTTCGCCACCACCGACACGGGAGCCTACGTGTAAGAACACACAGTCAGAACATACCAACAAATTGTGTAACTTCTAAACATCTAGGCAGTTTTATAGTGTCTTCTAAGTTTACTAAACAGTGTTTTTTTTCTGGTACTCTTTTTAACGAAACGTTAGGACGTCACAAAAATATGTCTTTATGTAAAACAATAATTGCTCATTTTAATATCAGCCAGTGAACACAAACTAAGACATTAAACTAATAATCTGTCTGCATTAGGACATACGACAGAGGCGCCATTACTATCACAGTTGTCAACTATAACACTTTCTTTTCGGGAGTCTAAGATGTTTCACTACTTTCAGAATTGTCGCTGCAAGATGTAGGACGTGCACGAAAAGTTTTTCATCGGCATTAATTCACTTTAGTATAGTGATTCTAATACAACTACTGTTGTTGTTGATGTCTATAATAAACAAAGCCGCGTGTATGTATCCATTTATATTGTTATTAGTTATATTTGTGACCAATTTATACACGGCTGATCTTAAGTTTAGCATCAACAACAATGTTAGCCGTAACATATACACAGTGTTTTGCATGCCCCTAAAAGGGGACACCGTTCTGTCTATCCTTCACACAAATGAATATTCCACGAATCTCAAATTTAATCATGATCGAAATTGTATTCAAGTATTGTTCTTGAAAATAATTAAATAAATTATATTAAGACTCGACGCCATTTTAATCTATGTCAAATCGGAAGGTAAAAATGAACTGTTTGTTGTTACTGGAATAATAAAATGCTACAAAAGGCACTGATTGACTCAAAGTTTCAGAAATATTATTTTGTATGAAGCAAAGAACCGCGTCACCCAAAGATATCGTAATTACAGACTTTACCAGTTGTCTCCACGACTAGGACGTTGATGGCAAAAAAAAAAGAAAAGAAAATTTTATTAGCACTAACTATCCACAAAAATATATTTCAGGGGCATCTGTTTCCACTTGGTCAAAACTCTGTAATATATTTTTGTCGTTTAGCATTTACACTCAAGGTTGTTAAAAACATCGTATCGTCCGCGTCCTCAAATTCTGTCACCCAAAATTCATGCGTTTCAAAATTGGACATGAGGCATGAGATATTTAACGATTTTACAGTTGCTTGAAGAGGTAACTTTCAATATACCAGGAAAAACGCCAGGACGATTGCATAATCCTCCACAACAGTTTAGGAATTTCACAAAAATATATATATATATATATAGCTACGGTTGACAACGTATTTTAGTAATAAATGAAGCCAGCCACAGTAATAACACAGTTGTTAGTTAGCATAGCACCAGCAAAAGAATATTGGACCTTCTAACTTGCTTGTAATTTTGTGGTGTGGCAAGTAAATCAGTTCCCAAATGTGTGATTAAAAAATAATAATCTTCAAAAAAAAAACTGCTTGTCCTATAAACCTTATCGCTTAAAGCATTAGGTTCAGTTATATTAACTTCAAAGCTTTTAACTTCAAATGTCCTTTCTAAATTAATCGTGGACACCACTAATATTCTGGCTCTAATGGGCGAAAATCGCCAAATTACAGGGGCGACCTTTTGAAAGTGCTTATTCTGCAGTAGGACAATATAAAATATTTAAACTTTTTGTCATTGATACGCTAAGAAGAAGTAGTACAATATCAGGTTGGTATCGTTATAAGATAACATTATAATATACGACACTTGACGAAATACAAGGACAAGTTTTATTTTGAGGGAGCAAAGTAATGTTTAGGCGGACAACAGCCCATCTGTTCTGTACAAATCTCACCATCAAAACTAACGTGAAGTGAACATGAAGCGAGCTGTCAATAGAGTCAATCCCTAGCATCAGGTGGAAACACCTCCCGTCACCTAAGTTTTCACGGTGAAATTTCTGCAGAACAGACCGGCTGACGGACAACAGATCAGGATAGCGCTAGAACAAAACGTGTACCGACCTGGCTGACGTGTGCGGCTGCGAGGCCTACGCTGGCCACGGGCGAGGCAGAGGCCGCGGTTGGCGGGGCGAGGTGGTGTTGAGGTTGCACGCCAACCACCACAACCTTCTGCGGGGGCGCCGCGCCGCCCGCCGGCCCGCTCGTCACCACCACCGACTACGCAGACACATGCATCTACGTCACTACTCCCACACAACGCTACGCTACCACAGTACCACCTACCCTACCTACCGATAAATACAGGGTGTAAAAAGAACCTCGAAACCGGATTCCACGCATAGTGGGCGTATGTCACATTTTCAATCATTTACATGAAAAATTTCGTCATTGCGTAGTACGAAAAATTGATGTCTTATGCATGATGCAAGTAAAAGTTTAAGATGCTTAGCCTTTGCATTCTTTCACTGTAAATCTAACGAAAATGGATAGAATATGAGGAAGTCTGAAAGTGACGCCGGTGACTGAAAAGTTGTACGGAAATCGGTTGTCGTGGTATGGGCATGTGATGCGGAGGAATAACGAAAATGTCGTGAGGAAAGTTTTGAATATGATGGCTATAAGAGTAGGAGAAGAGCAAAGAAACGATGGATGGACTGTGTGAAAGATGATATGACTAGAAAAGGGGTGCCTACCGAGATAACGAAGACTAATGGAGAAGTATGGAAGAAGGGGACATGTTGCGCCGACCCAAAATAAATTGGGATATGGGCAGGAGTATCAATGAGGACTGTAAATCTAACTAAGTAACAATAAACAAAAATAATTGATGGGAAACCACTTTAATTATTTAAAAGTGAGACATCTACAATGTCTTCATAAACAAGTTGGTTCCCAGGTAGGGCCCAGTAGGTTTACAAAAGAAAAATAAAGCCGGGAAGATTCGGGTCTCTTGGTTTCGTCTAGGGTCTTTTTACATCCGATAGATCACTACGTTCTACTTTCGTCTTAGCGCTTATACTGACCTATGTCATTAGAACCACGTTATTATTGAGCTCGGCCTTCATCAAAATCTCGAGCACGCGTCATTTTGCAGCACGTGTATTTTTAAATGTCGAATCGGCATGCTGAGATAGGAGCCTTTTGGCCTTCGTAAAAATTTTGTTTCTATTATTTTACTTTTAGTTTAATTTGTGATCTTCCTGGGCGAGTCCTAATAAATACTTTCTCTTTCTTTATGTAGTTTTTATGACATAGACTTAAGGTTTAAATTGCAATGAATGACGCGCGCTCGTATAATGCAACAACTTTACCAACATACTTTACTATTTATACTCGTACAATCTTAACGCCTACACTACTTACGCAGTTAGAAACGTGTTTTTGTCGGAGTTTGAGTCTTCGACTTCGGACATCATATGGACCCCTAATAGCGTAACACTCTTTCTATCACAATCCGAGGGTTTTGAAGGCTATGGCTAAACCATTGCTATAAAGGTTTGAAAAAAATCGTCTGCTCAACGACGTAAATAACGCAAATAACGAGGCTGAATTGTCAAAATGCGATCAATTGTAATTTTATGTGTGTTACGCATACCTCTAGTCGGACAAAATTTGAGTACACGTCAATCGGCACGAAAAGAAGATCTAATTAATGTTATGGCTTCTCCTTCTCTTCTGACATGCGACCTAATCCATCTACTAAAGCTTTGGACCAGCAGTGCCAACGCATCTGGGATACCGATAATGTTATAAGTTTACAGCCCTTTAGATTTGCGTTTTTGTTTTATTGGCTTAAAACGGCAATCCTCAACCGTTTTATACAACTACAACTATATTATATAAACATACTACTAATTATATTGTTCTATTTGCGACCGGGTGTTCAAAACTAAATTCGGTCTAACAAGCCGTCTAAGGCCACACGCAAGGAATTTCTTTCTACGCGGGCATACAAGGGCTGCTCGAGCAGTTAGCCAGTGATCAAAATACACGGACCGCTCGTATAGTCATAGTCAACAGCTTAAAGCTGCCATTGATAACTGCTGCAGCAGTCGGTTTCAACTGCTAGATCAGTCACATCACAATTCAATCAGTAGCGGGCGGAGGAGGCGCGCGCGACGCGGAGGTGGGATGAAGAACGCGGTAGGAGGGGATAACTGCGCGAGAGTTGTCGACAGCTCAAGAAGTCAGTATGCCTGGCAACTGCTTGATAGCACGATGAAACTTCACTGTGCTGCTAACCGCCCGGAGCAGTCGCAACTGCTCAAGCGGTTCCTATGCAGTCGCAGCTTGAAGCAGTCGGTCCTGACTGGTTCAACCTTTAGAGCGGCCATACAAGGGTTGTATGGCCGCTCTAAGGGCCTCCGTTATCGAATTCGATAAAGAAGACTAGTATGTATTATGCAGAGCTAGCAATACACTTCTTGACCATCTTGAAATCTATGCATTACATGCGAGAATATCTTATTTATTATGTTCTATTCAATCACCTACGTAATAGCCTTAACTATATCACATAACGTTAACCGTTATTGGCCGCCTTCCGGATACAAACACAATTACCTTATTCGTGCTCAGACGTGACATTTCAAACATGCAATTTCCTCCATGCAAACATACGCAAAGGCCTCACTCTTCACAAAGTCACAAACATACAACTGAACTACCTATATAACTGTATATGCATGTATATGATAGTATGTGATTTATATTATACCTGAACGTTTTGACTTCGGACGATGGTCGGCTGCGAGCTGTGGACGACTATGTGGCCGGGGCCGCTGGCCGGCTGCGTCTGATGTAGTGGAAACGAGTATTATTTATGGTAAGACCATAGTAATACCGGGTGAGTTTAAGAGGTGGGACTTCAAAGTTCATTACTGGATCTATGCAGAAATATAGAAAACTGGTTCAAGGGGCCATGACTCGAATTAGGAGACAGCTAAAAGCATCTGCTTATTAGCTATTCACAACCATTCGACAGGCTTTCGGGTCGAAAATGGCACATTTTAAGTTACCTAGTCCACGACAGAAAATAGCCGTCGGAAAAATAGTGGTCGTCTATCTGGTTTAAACTGTAAAAAAAAATCTGGTTTCGGATTTGTGAACAGCGTTTAACTGACTCCTTCGATAACATTGATTGATGTTCGATTAGGCACGGAAGCGTACCGAATTAGTTGTGAATAGCTATGCAGGTCTAGCAGCAAAAATAAACCAAAGTATTTTTCAAAAAAATAGCATCTGTATTATTCCACTGAGCGATCGACAAATCTTGCAAATGAATATTATGTGACATCCAATGGCTTCGGGAAGCACACATCCAATGTCGTCAACTGTGTTGCAGTAGGACGGCAAATTCTTACTCCTATGTCCCCTCCCCGTTTTATTTTTCCTCCGTATCTCAGTTACCATTTGTGCAAGATTATGCTCATCTACCATCATCTCTTCTTCCAATATTTCCTTTATACCATCACTTGAGCGTATACCTGAGATCACGAACTAATTAATAACTCCAAATACTTACATTAACCTGCGGTGGTTTCTGCTGCGACACTATGACGAACTTCTGCGGCGGCGGCGTGGAGGGCGCGGGCGACTGCGGCGCAGGAGATGCGCTGATCATCACGTTACGAGTCGCCATTGTTTCTGCCAAACGAGGTAATACTTGCAATCATTTATAGTATACTAGCTGTTGCACATATTGCAGGAAACCGAGACATGAAAAATGGAACAGAAAATATATGCGAGATTATTTAACGAACACCTATGAAGATGTTTCTATCTCTCTCTCTCTATGTCAGTAATCTATCTAAGTCGGTATAATATGATTAACCGTTTTTTTAAACGGTTCTAAGTAAATTTCAGTTGCAATGGAAGTTGAAGTTTGTTTCGTAAGAAATAGAGTTTATATTTCCAAAACTTCACGACTATCTGAAATTCTGAAATAAAATACTCAAAAAAGGTACTAAATAAATTTCGATTCCTACGGAATTTGGACTTTGTCTTTTATTATGATATTATTATTATTTTATTTATTTATATATACTTTATTGTATCAGAAAATACATTGCGAAAATACATAAATTTAACACTATAAAACATACAATGGGCGGCCTTATCGCTTTCTGCGATATTATTTTGATACCAAAACTTGATGAACATCTGAAATTCTAAATTGAAATACTTACCCACAGTCTTGGCGGCGTGCGACAGGTGCGAGGTGTGCGCGTGGTGCGAGGGCGACGGCGCGGCGGGCACGAGCGGCGGCGTGCACGTGACCACGGCCACCGCGCCGCCCCCCCCGCCGCCCGCCGGCGACGCGCGCACCTTGCCCACCGCCTGCTGCAGGCTGGGGCCCAGGTAGCCGTAGTCGCGCCTGGGGAATACGTGTGTTATTAAGGGTCGATTTTTGAGACTTTTTGATCGTAATTCACAGATTTTGAAAAAAAAAAACTACAGTCAGCAAGAAACTGGTCCATTTTCACAAAAACTTTTTATAACTGAACAAAAAGTTGTAAGAAAAACTACCGTACCAGCTGAGGTTTGATAACTAGAAATGTTAGAAATCTCAAAAATGATGAAGAAAATGGTTGTGTGGCGGAGGACAACCATTTTCTTCTTTCTCCATAAAAAGAGGAACATTGCCGTTCCACGAGCGGAGCTGCATGTCACTAAAAACGCCCAAATAAATAATCTTTATTACATAAGAGTAATATTCCGTGCAGTTATTACAGCTCCTGTAAAGACATAATAGCTACAAATATACTAACTTGTACTCATCGGCAAGGTCGGGTGGCTGTCGCAGTTGTCGTACGACGGGTGCCAGTACTTTCAGCAGCTGATGCTTCAGGTTGCTGGCAGCTAGTCGGTCGGCGCCGCCCAGTCCGCTGAGCGCGCCCTCCACGCGTTCACCCAGCCATCGTACGCGGGGCAAAATGAATACCTAGATAGGGAATGTCGTTAATGCTTCACTATCACAATAACATCCGCTTGCATCACTAATCGTTAAACGTAAAACATCGTCCTGTTTCATGTCTTCTTGAAATGATTGACAGAAACATAACGATTTTTTTAATACCTACATTTAGAGCTGTACGTATTTAGTGATTTATGGTGCGAGCCTTAGATTCTTGCTTCCAATTGATTTTATTTCCACTTAAACAAATATCAACTTTACACTAGTGAACATTACGTCCATTTTAAGTGTTTTTTTTATGAAAAGCGTACTAACCTTGACTACCTCAGGACCCAGCTCTGCCAAGCCTTGAACAGCGCCATATAGAGACGCCAATGGCGTTTTCTCAGATTCTTTCATAGTTGTGACCATGGATGGTCCAACACCTGTCTCATTGTTAGTCTGTGAAGGACACTGCAGGGCTCTGGCGAATAACCTATGGATAATAATGCATTTGAGTACAATTACTGGGTATATTTTATGTGGAGTTCTACTCATTGCCAGTCTGGATGGACTTTGCAATGGGGATCAAGAAAAGGAAAATCAAGAGATTTCTAATGAAGACTTTCCATGTTCCTTCAGCTGGAAGTGTTAACCGGCCTAAACGATACATCAGAAGTCACCAAATGGTGGATCGCGATCCAGATGCGGACTGCCGACATATTTTGTGCAGACTTTAAGTAAACAATAAGGTTTTTTAATTAAAACTTAATCTATATATCTATGCATAAATAATATTGAAGAGTGTTTTACTAATGTCAAAATAACAGCTTTTTACTAAATACATATGAAAGGTATATACGGTACTAATAACAAAAACAATAACTTTAAAAAATTGTCTGTCTGTTTGTTCCAGCTAATCTCCGAAAAGGCTGGACCGATTTTGACGGAACTTTCACTGGCAGTTAGCTGATATTATAAGGAGTAACGTATGCGACTTTTATTTTAGAAAAAGAAAAACGACTTAGGGTCCACGGGGGCGAAGCCGCGAGCAGAAGCTAGTACCAAATAAATTGATTCAGTTGATCATAATACCCCATAGATAACTCTTAGATGTAGCGTTCTTGTCTTTTCTATTAATCACAGCCAGTCTCAATCAGGACATATTAATCTTTTGCTTACCTAGTGACTCTCGTCTGCAAGTTATTGGTAGAGGTGTTAAACGTCTTGCAGATCTGTGCCATGAGTCGGGCGGCGAAATCACGCAGTGCCCAGTGGTTGTCCATCTCTGGACGGAGGCACAGCTGCCGCGACACGATGCATGTCGACACTGACGGTATCAGCTCGTGTAACTGCGCAGGTTATTGAAGAAAGATAAAGGGCCAATACCATGATAAGATTTGCAGACTTTTTCAATGTTAAGTTAGTAAGTTATGGACTAGATCCTACTTCATCTGCCTAGCCTTTTCCCAACTATGTTGGGGTCGGCTTCCAGTCTAACAGGATGCAGCTGAATACCAGTATTTTACATGGAGCGACTGCCTATCGGACCTCCACAACCGAGTAACTGGGTAATACGATACCCCTTGGTAAGACTGGTTGTCAGACTTTCGGGCTTCTGACGACCCGTAACGACTGTCAAAGATCCATAAATGACAGCCGGGACCAACGGCTTAACGTGCTGTCCGAGGCACGGAGGAGTCTCGATATGTAAAGATGGTCACCCATCCATGGACCAAAATGCGTAGCTTAACCTTGCGAATTGATCTGTGCGGCTGTTATCACTTAGCCACGAGCTCCTCTCACCTCGCGAGGACTAGATCCTACTTAGGAATAACTTAAATAAACAAATTGAGGACTGAGTGAGACCTATCAGCTTGGATTCGCATTTTCCCATAGCTATATCACTTTCTGTCTTTCAAAAACATCCTTCACTAGAGCAAGTGACGAAGATTGCACGCATACATCTGACTCAACCCTATAACGGAAAATACCTTTATGTAATGAGGAATGATACTCACATACTTCTCTAGATACAGTGACTGGTTGTCAAGCAAAGCTTTGACCATTCGCATGAGGTAAATGAGCAGTGCGAGATTGTTCTGCACTACATTAACTTTGACCCCTTCTGATATAAATGTGCACATTCTTGGCAACATCTCATGCAAACCAGGATCGCAGGCCAGCGACTGTAGTGCTTCCTGCAAGAAAATATCAAAACATCAAAACAAGTTCATGTTATATTTTATTAACTGATATGTTATATTTTAGAAATACATTCTTTATGTTAACATAGACACAGCTAGACACAGCAACAACATTTGAACACTAACTTGAACACTTGTGAGGCACGGTGCCATAATTACGGCCAGTGTTACAATTCCAATTTTGAATTATTTAAAAACGAAACCGACAACAAAGCTGTCAACAAACATGATCTTGACAAAGGATTAATTTACAGAGAAACAAAATTTGCAGAAATCTAAAACATCACATAAAGAGAAACATAAACAACTCATGCATACCGCACGGCGTCCTTCATCGCTGCCAACACAAGCCTCTGTGATCTCCTTGTAGTACAACTGTTGTTCCACACTCAGCTCGTGTGTGGCCAGCTGCTTCACATGAACCGACTCTGACGCCTTCAGGCGGGCTGCTTTACCACACATAGGTTTACCTGAAATATTCAACATTTTCATTATAAAAGGAGCTCCATACATAATTGATTTATTCAATAGGCAATCACACAAATATTAGTATAATATGTCAATATTTTAGTATTCAAACAAAAGTACAGAAAAAATTGATTTTAAACAATATCAACATGCACTGCCCGTCCTAAGGCGTTATATAACTAGCCCAATGTGAACTGCAGGCTAGTAAAGACAAAGATGGACCATGCTTATCAAAACACTGACTAAATAAAGTCAAAGAGTAGAAGTTGAAGAGTATTTTGTTTACTTTTGCCTTGAAATCATCTAAGCATAGACACATACCAGTAGACTTCAGAAACAATCATACCAGGTTAATCCATATAAAATATATACTTAACAAAAAAATAATAAAATATTTCATACAGCAATAGCCACAACAATGAACACAAACAAGTGAAGCTTCAATTTCACAGTCAATAACAAAATACTTTAGAAATAATCATAACATTTTATGAATTTTCATTTTGTCTTTCAGTGGGCACAAAGTTACAAGAAAAAAGTGTCTTAATTTTAGCTTGATTTGGTATGACCATTGCCCATTCAGACAATAAATGAGCATTTCCACTGGCTGAGATGAGCAGAGACAAGGGATCTTGTTACTGATACTGATTGAAGTACTAAAAATAACCCCCTGCTTATAAAAAATAATAATATGGTTTTCGTTATGACCATGGTATATAATCCTCAAATCTGAACTTCAACATCTACCTTGCATGTCAATCTTTTTAGAGTCATCTCATTCGTTTTGTGTTTCCTGCACATGCCATCCAGTGGTCATGCGCTATTAAACAAAAAACTTACATTATTTGTATGCATCATGTATAGACATGTGAAATAGAGTTCAAAATGTCAAAATACATTATATGCTGTAATTCAATGGGCATTACATAAATGCTTTATTACAATAGTATAAAAATGAATGTAACTGAATACCTGCAGCATCCTTATTAGTAGGTTTGCTCAATTTACTGATAGGATCAACTGATTCAGATTTCTGAGCTTCCTTAGATAGAGGTGGAGGATTTTCTGGCACAGTTGGCTGAACACCATCCACACTCAACCAATGTGCACGAACAGACACATCAAGAGGGATTTTTGGTGGAGGAGCCGAAAGAATGTCAGATAGATCCACTTCTTTCTCTTCTACAAAATGCAGTTCTCGGCCTCCACCAGATGCAAATCTAAATGGCAATGAATCCGGTTGAATGAATCCATATTGACACTGAAATAAAATATATCAAATACTTTATTTCATTCATTTAAATTCATTGTGGTGACATTTTATATCAAGACAGCATAAGGGTGTGCAATATAAACAGAAGGAAGGATAAAAATTAGGCAGTTTAAAAAAAAAAAGTCTACTATGAGATGCAGGTGACAGGTGTTTTCAAAAATTTCAATTACTGGCAGTACAGTAATGTTTTTTATGGTATTATTGTAACATGTAATCTAAGATAAAGGAATAATGAAGTTTGTGTGAGCTGGTAAGAACATACCTCAATATTCTTGATTTTTAGAGCATTATCTATATCAGTTATTGACAATTTTTGTCTCTTGGAGTGATGCATGAATTTCATACTGTCCTGTACTATAACTTTCAATCGGAAAGTAACGTCGTCTGCCAGCTCTTTAGCAGCATCATCTCCCAAACTCGCTATTCCTATACTTTCTGCGATGGTTTTCATAGAATCCACTGACACGGAAGATCCGTATGCAAACTCCGAATCACCCATCGTGAAGCCTTGTAAAGTAATACTGCACACAGAATCACAATAAACTACTAGTTTTGCTGTTATTTAGCAGAAAATACAAGAGGAGTAATCCATTATAAGAATACAAAACATTCTATCATTATTCGAAGGAAAGACTAAACATAGCAAATTCTTTAGTTCCGATGCATGTTTAAAGGCAAAAGAACGGGTCCTTCTAAATATATAAGTTAATTAGGTCACAAAATCCAGGCACAACGATAAAAATACTGTTTTATTAGAAATAAAATGTACTCTGTGCTAGAAATTGCGAACACAGTAAACACAAGACCACACACAAGCATAGACAGCGCAGCCACAGATTAAGTAGAGCCCACAGACTAAGTAGTAGTACTAACTAACTAGTAGAGCGCAGCACAGCACAGACAAGACATGACAGCATCATATCTTGAAGCTACTAGAACATACTATTTATTTAATTGACTTTAGCAGGTATAAGCCGCACCAATTTAAAGACCACGTACTTTAAGTACGCACGTCTATCACCCACTTAAATGTTGTAGGTCGTAGGTTCGAAGTTCGAACCCAGACAGACGCTTTACTTTGTATAAATGATTATCACCACTGCTCTCAAAACGGTGATGGAAAACATCGCGAGTAAACAGGCATGTCCTAGAACCAAAATATTGGGAGACATATGACATCTATCACTGGGCCCGCGTGGTGGATTACGGCCCACTCCTTCTCACCGAGAGGAGGCCTGTGTACCAGCAGGGGGCAGTGGGAACATTATAGGCTGATTGTGATGATGCTATGCTGAGCCGTACCTAGTACATACAACGCGTAAAATACGAACTACATCGAGTGTTTTCTATCAAAGCGAGAATTTTACCAATACTGACTATTATTAATGTTCCATGTATGATGCAGTCTACAATGTCATGTCATGATGACAACCTCCAAGCATCACACAATTTTCGAACCCGACGTTACATAAAACTTATCCTGACTTCAGATTTCTCCGATACGGGACGCGATCCGTTGTTGGATCAGTATTGAAGTGTTTGGTGAAGTACGTTCATAGCGTTCGGCTATCGAGTACAATTCGCCTTTTCCCAGTCTATTCATAATACGCAAATGTAAAATTAATTAGTTTACGAATGGTATTTTTTCTGTGTGGGTGACTTCATCTATCGGCACCGATCGGAACAGAGTGAACCGTAAACGTAATAATTAATTAATTCGGTTTTTCATTTATCGAAGTTTGGTCGTATTGCAGCTGTGTGTGGTCAAGGCACAACAATAAATGGACGTTTGTTTTTAAATTTCTGATGGCACTGTCAATGTAGCCAACACCACATATTATGGAATCATTCTTGCCAGTGGTTCACTTCCCAAATGAATAGGATATCGGGAAATTTTGTCGTATGTGCCATTTTGTTTATTCGGTGCTTTATAAGTGAAAATTAATGTTAATTTAGCCGTTTCCGTATCTAAATAATCTAGATAATATTGTTGCAACAGTTATTCATACGTTCTGTGGGAAATAGTTGTATTTTTAATAAATTTTGGGAAAAATCATATTTGCTACTGCCAACCCTAAAACTTTAAAATGACGAACACCGAATGCCGCACCATTTGCCCCACGCGATTTTTTCTTGTCTAAGGTGATTTGAGGTCTAAAAGACTAATAATTTGGTCAATAGTTCGTAAAAATGTATAGAAATAAAAAAGACGTTGATAAACACGTGGAGAATTTATTAAGTAAATTGTCTGCGAAAGAGGTGAGTAAAACAAGACCATGACCACAATTTCAAGGATTACTATTTGTGCGGCTTATTTTGTAACATAATTTTATTATTTGCAGTTTAAATCCAGAGCTTATTCTGTTGCTCGACTATATTTTGAAGTGGGGGATTATTCGAATTGCCAGAAATATGTCGAGCAATATCTCACGCAAAAAGACAACAACGCTGCGGCGTACAAACTGCTTGGACAAGCTTTGCAGAAAATGGGGCAGAAAGAAAAAGCTCTTGATCAATACAAAGCATCTTTAGACATCGACCCGGCACAAACTAGTACTATACTGGACAGTAAGTATACATTATTGTTGATTTTCTATGTGCATGACACTTCACATTTTAAGTATTTGGTTATAATATCTGGTTATCAAGATTGACTAGCAATAGTTGAGTTTGATTCAGAAATAGCCTGCCTTTAGGATTTTTCTGCTTCCAATCTGGAATTGACATTTTAATCATCAATCATTTATGTAACACTGCTTTTTTGATGCATTTTTATTGATATTATATCACTCATTCATGGAAATAGAAGTCCTATACCAACAAAGTAACCTTGTCAATGATTCAAATTGTTTATTAAAAGCCCCACCCTTTATTAAAAGTCGTTATTTTAGTTTCCTGAGGCTTTATTTTCTATGTGGATGTCAATTTGTGTAGATTTGACTATACAAATCTAGAAAAAGTGACACATTAACATAAAATGTTGTAAAGTATGAAGATACTTTGCAGTAAATTGAAAAGCATGTAATCATATTAAGGTATGGAATTCAAAACATACACCATTCCTGCCTACCCCCATTAAATCAAAAGTGACCATTACTTCCCATGCCATCTTACCTCAAAATGATTTTACCACATTTATACAAACACTAGTTTAGTAGATGTGGTGTCTTTCAAATCAAACTCTAGTTTATTTACACCATGTCCCACTCTGTTTTAAATCTATTTTATTACTAAGTGAACACACCTCATAAGATCATATTTTTTTTCTGCTTCAGTTTGTGAACTTCTTGCTGATGCTGATGTCATCATAGAACCAGGTCGTGCAAAATACTGGTGTGAAAAAGCAGAAGCCACATTCCCTAGACACCCAGTTACATTTAGATTACGGGAGAGACTTATAGCTGTATCTAACCCAGACCCTGAAGCACTTGTTCATTTACTCCGTTCTGAATTGGCAATAAGGCCAAAGGATGCAGTACTTCATGCTCGCCTGTTGAAACACTACCTTAACATGAACAAAGTCAAAGAAGCTTTTGAACATGCATGTCATGTGGAGTTTGGAGGCAAAACATTCATTAACAACTATGGTTGGTATGAAATTCTCAATGATCTCCTAAATCATAACACACATAACACCAGCGATTGGCTTTATCATTTACTTCTCCTTACGGTCAAGGAGCGTATTTGTTTGTTGAGTTTAACTGAAACACCGAGTGGTTCATCCAAAAGTTTAATTGAGTCCAATGAACTCCTTCATGCTTATGATCAAGCTATTGAGAGTATTGCCAAGGTGGGAGCTTCTCCCGGCTTTGGAGAGTTCCACAATGCACTATTACAACATCATAGAGGACAAGTTGCTTTTCATGCTGCAACATTTTTACTGAAAAAGGCTAAAAAAGACCAAATGAGCTGGCGTGATGCTAGTAAGCTTGCTGCACCACTGATGTTAGTTGCTTGGCAAACAGTTCCCCTAGATTCAAAAGTGAATTTTCTGAGAAATGCTCCTGAAAGGCATACAATTGCAGTAAATCGTTGGTACTCAGAAGGAACATACAGATGCTCCCAGGCTGGCCATTACTTACTTTCAAATATTCAAGAGAAAAACCACTCATTCTTAGATCAGGTTTCCCAATGTTATTCTGGTACTCATTGGAGAGACAAATTATATAAAAATATATTTTCCAGTAAAGGTCATTTGGATAAAATTAAATCATCTTATTTTGCATCAAATGCATTTACTGCTCCAGTTCTGAGACTTCCAAGAAAGGTAGAAGTTCAATCTTACGATGGGGATGCTCAAAGGGAATATGGTAGTTCCCTCCACCACTTTGTTTGGACATTGCTAAATTACAAAAATTATGCATATTTCAATTGTACACTTTTTGATATGCTTACTTATAATGCAACAACTTGTGGACCTGAAACATTGAATAGGTCAGATATTCATGCGTTTCTTTACTGTGCGACAGTGACAGCCAATCAGCAAATATCTAAGAAAGATTCTTATGTGACCAATGATAAGCCACCTACACTTCCAGCCAACATTACTGACCTGCTGTGTTCCCTAACCCAGATGAAATGGTGGGACTGTGCTTACAAATTCAGCCAAAATGAACTAGGTACTGAACTGACAGACATACGCGCAACATTGAGTCGCGGCATTGAAGTGGTGCGATGCGTTGACAATCACGGTCTTGACCCAGAACTCCTCTGTACTCTTGGGCGGATATTCAGTGAAAGAGCTAAGATGTCAACAAATGTAGATGAAAAAGCTCAACTGGAAACAAGGGCTGGTTTGTATTACTCTTCAGCTGTACCATTACTAGAAAAGTTGAGGAGCAAAATTGTAGTTAAATTCCTTGACAAAAGAATGTTTGATTACACACACAAAGACCTTGGCACCAAAGAACTCAATGCATTACTTGAAGAATGTAAGTTATATGTAGCAGCCAATCATTTCAGTGAGGGTGAATATGATAAAGTAATTGAAATTCTTTCCAATTTAAAGTCACCACAAGCATTATACCACCTTAGCAAAACTTATAAAAAAATTGCTTCAGAAGAAAATAATTTGTCCAGAGATCCTGAAACAAGATCAAAATATGCAGCATTGTTGTCTAAAGCTAAAATGTTTGCATACAAAGCTTTAGATAGGCTCAGGGATAGTGAATCAAACAAAAACCATCCTTTATACTCTGAAACTCAAGAACTGATTGAGGATATAGAAACCCATATAAATAGAATAGATTCCGATTTTTCCGCCGTTACAAATGATGGCGAAGGCAGATACTCATCAGATGAAAATGTGTCGGGAGAAAGTGAGCTGCCTATCAGAGGAAACTCTCACATCTTCCGTAATATAAGTTCTACACCAAAAGCTGTTCACAATGCCAATGCTACAAACTATCGAACTGCTATGGACTCCCAAATACTTGAAAATTCGAGGGTTGACCAACAATTTTTGGGAAGAATAGAAAATGAAATTAAAAATTTACAGAAAAGGGATACTACTATTGGTGATTTTATGGAACAAACAAGAAATTGGTTTGATGAAAATCGTAAATTGGGCAATCAGATAATAAGTACTATTCAATCCAATATGCAAAATACTACAGATCAATTTAAATTGCTGAAAATATCAGTAGATCAAGTTAAAGACCAGATAGACGAATGTAGAAATGAATGTAAAGATGTTAGTGAATTGAAAAAACAAGTTGCAGAGCTCAAAAAGGAAGTGGGCAAGTTGAAAAAAGCTTCTTCTGAACAGACCATAGATGACAGTGACTTATATAACTTGGATGAAGAATACAGAACAAATGATAGTACATCATCATTTGCAACTCAATTACCATTCGCGCCATCGCAAGTGATTCCTTCATTTAATCAACGACTTGTACCACCATTCCCTGTGCCTCCTAACCCATATCAGCTTTATAATCAAAGCTTATACAACCTCTACAACCAGTATTCGCAATTTGCTCAGCCCTCGTCAGTACCAGCGACGCAGCCAATGTTTGATCCAACAAGAACTCAAGTAAATTATCCTGGTGTTTATCCAACACCAGATCAGATGTATTTGGATGTAGCTCACCTTGTCCCCCCCAATTTGTCTAGTGCCCCTACGGTGCCTTCAGTGCCGGTAGCGCCTACGTTATCTTCTGTACCAACCATGCCAGGTGTGTTGTCTGTAGCTGTGCCACCACCAGTTACGTCAGTTACCATGTCTAAAACAACTTCTTCTACGGAATCCAAGGATACTTCGAGATCTTTGCCCGTAAATGTAGTAATAACATCTTCAGATCCTTTGCCTACATGTACTACAACTCCAGCACCTATCCTAAGTGTGACAATTCCACCAAAACATATTAAAGGCACTCCACATAACTATCAAATCCAACTGCCTTCTACAACTGACACTAAGGCAATGTCACCTCCAGTGTTTGTGTTCCCAGCACAAAATAAGACTGTTACTACAAATCCAATGACTAATTGGAATCAATCTTCTGTGTTCAAAACAACACCTGTTTGTTCAACATCTACTTTTAGTTCTTTACTTAATCCAACAATAGCTGCACCTAAAATTGGCGGCGATACATATGATACTTCAAGGTCTGTTGTTGATGGACCTTTATTTGGTGGTTATTCTCCTAACACCAGTCTCAATAAGTCAAGGACTGTATCAGACAGAAGCAATACATCTGTGGAAAATTATGATCCATGTCCAGATTTTAAGCCTATTGTACCCCTGCCTGCTGAAGTGAAAGTAACTACAGGCGAAGAAGATGAATATGTGATATTTAACGCTAGAGCGAAACTGTTCCGTTTTGTCGAAAAGCAATGGAAAGAGAGAGGTCTTGGTGAAATGAAGTTACTGAAACACAAGATCACAGGAAAAGTTCGAGTGCTTATGAGACGAGAGCAAGTACATAAGATTTGTGCTAATCATATCATTACCGCGGAAATGGAAATAAAACAAATGATGAATGAAACCAAAGCCTACTTTTGGGTTGCAAATGATTTTGCAGATGAGACTGTGGTCTTAGAAAAGTTTTGTATCCGTTTTAAAACGGCTGATATAGCTCAAGATTTCTATAATGCCTTCGAAAAAGCGAGACAGGAATCTTTGTTGAATAAAACTTTAAGCCCAGTTGCACCTAAAGGTCAAGATTCTAAATTAGCAGCTCCTAAAATAATTTCCAGCCAGCTGACTACACCTAACAATACCGCTCAGTCGACACCAGGGAAGGCTGTTGTTGGTGGATTCACATTTAGCAGCACACCAACATTTAAATCTGTGTCTGATGATGCAAAGCCTGACACTAACTCACAAGAAGTGGCTTCTAGTAAGGCTAATGTATTTAGTGGATTATCCTTTAAAACTTCCACGAGTTCTCCATTCACTAATTTGTTTGGTAACACTCCTTCTGCCGACACAAACAGCTCTAATAATACCACACAAGCTTCAGCAGCTTCAGCCACTAAATTAAATACTTCGGACCAGGTAGAAGAATATGAACCAAATGTTGAGTTCAAGCCTGTAGTACCTTTGCCAGCTTTAGTTGATCAGAAGACAGGCGAAGAAGATGAAGCTATACTGTTTGAACATCGCGCTAAACTTTTAAGGTTTGATGCAGCTGCCAAAGAATGGAAAGAACGCGGCCTTGGTAATATTAAATTACTTGTTCATAAAGATAACATCCAAAAAGTAAGACTGCTAATGCGGCGTGAACAAATTATGAAGGTGTGTTGTAATCATGCAATTACTAATGAAATGGTGTTCCAAAAAATGCCCAATGTAGATAAAGCTGTAACTTGGTGTGCTAAAGATTATTCGGAAGGTGAACTGGTTGCTGAGACTTTCTGCTTACGATTTAAAACTATTCAATTGTGTGATGAATTTATTGAAGCTGTTAAATCTGCACAATCTAAAATAAAAGACGAATCAAAAGCTGCAAAGGAAGAAAAGAATGCCGCAAAACAAAACAATCAAACTGGATTTGGAGAAATGTTTAAACCCAAAGCTGGATCATGGCACTGTGATGCATGTTACACAAATAATTTGGAAAGTTTCGCTAAGTGCGCGTGTTGTGAAACACCAAAACCGAACAGCTCCACTTCTAGCTCTGCTCCTCCTACTGTCACCAACACAAATACCGAGAAGAAACCTGTTGCTACTATAAGCTGGGGAGACAAATTCAAACCCAAGCCAGGTAGTTGGGAATGCAAAGACTGCTTGGTTAGAAACGAACCTGCTCTAGAAAATTGCAGTGCTTGTAACAGTCCCAGAGATCCAACGAAAGCTAAGACAAGTATTAAACTGACTTCTGATAATGCACCTAAATTTAACTTTGGCATACCTTCTAAAACTACAAGTAATGAAGAAAAGCCCGCTTCGGCATTCCCTGTTACGACACAGGGGCAGTCAGTTGGTACTGGGGCAGACTTTTTTCAATCCAGTGCACCAACTTCGGAAGTTAATAATAAAACATCTATTTTTGGTACTGGCTCACTTGGGCCACAATTCCGTTTTGGTATTCCACCAGCAGCAAATGACCAAAACCCAAATGCAGGGCCTACTTCTATTTTTGATGGCACTGGAGCACACAAATTTAGTTTTGGTGTCCCATCAAATAACCTTGAAGCATCAGCAAGCCCTATTGCCTTTGGGAATCAGAAACCTCCAGCCAATAATATTGTGTTTGATGCAACAAAGACTACCACAGATGGTCAGGCTGTTGACTTTAGCTTCAAAAAGAACGAGGAACTAATAGCTCCTGTTAAACCAGCACTTCTTCCCACACCACAGACAGAAAGTTCATCTAATTTATCCTTTGGGTTTAAAGAGAGTGGCACATTTGATTTTGTATTTAAACCTAAAACACCAACCAAGAGTAAAAGCCCGGCGAAGTCACCACATAGCCAAGGAGATGGTGATGAAAGTGATGGCAATGAGTATGCTGCAGAAGATGAATGCTACCATCCCTTCACGCCTGTGATCCCCCTGCCTGATAAGGTGAGATTTTTTTTTTGTGTCTTAATTTTTCATTATTTTTAAATGTGTGTAGATTAGTTGGGGCAATTCCTTCAATGAGACCATAAATCATTGTTATCTGGACCATGAGGCGGTGCGTGACTTTTAATTTCTACTGTGTAGTATCCTAACCTTTCAATTGTAATGTTTTAAGGTTGAAGTCGTAACTGGCGAAGAAAATGAAACTGAACTTTATGGCCAACTAGCAAAGTTATACAGATTCTCATCAGGCGAATGGAAAGAACGCGGGAAAGGTATCGTCAAAATACTAAAACACAAGGATACTGGGAAATTGAGGTAATCTAAAGGCGATATTTTAGATATTTATAGTAATATAAGTAGTTTCTTGTCAATTTACATGAAATGTTTTATTTTGCAGGGCGGTTATGCGAAGGGAACAGGTCCTTAAAATATGTTTAAATTATGCTTTGACTCCTGAGATAATTTACAATGTAAAAGATGAAAAGTCTTGGCAATTTATTGTCAATGACTTCAGTGAAGGTGAATTAAATTTGGAACATTTCTGTCTACGGTTTAAAAGTAAAGAGATAGCTTTAGAATTTAAAAATGCTATTGATAATGCGCTACAAGGAAAACCAGTCAGTAAGAAAGAAGTGATCAATAAGAACGAAAAAGACGAAAGTGATGATGTTGTCTTTGTAAGTGAAATACAAGCCACGACAGAAGAAAAACAAAAAGCCAAGGAGCTCATGCTGCCTGAAAACTTCTTTACTTATAAAAATAAGGAACCGTGTCAAGGATGCCGTGGATGCCACGACAGCGAGGACTCTAGTGTATGTGGAACTGATCCACAAGCTTCATCAGTAGCAAATGACACATTAACTACCGAAACAAACGTTACGAATGTAGACCAAAAGCCTATCACAGTAGCGGCAACTTTAAAAGCATCATTGGCTAATGCCAGCACACCTGTGAAAACAACGACACCTCTTTTCCTAAGTCCATCCAATTCCATATATGGCACTCCATCTAACTTTGAAAAAACGGTAGATACATCTATTTTTCGCACTCCACTGGGGTCACTTGCGTCCAATGCAAAAACACCGACATCAACTTCTTCCCAGAGCAGTTTTGGTAGTAATACAACCAACAAGGAAAATACTTTCATTCAGAAACCTAGTATGTTCTCAGGATTTGGAGAACAGACCATGTTATTCGGAACTCCACAAAATAAAGCAGCTTCCATATTTGGCAGTGCTGACTCTCAAGGGGCATCAGGCGCTAAGAATTCTCTACTAGCCCCGCCAAAGCTGAGCAACATTAATACTTCGAATGAGAATCAACTCCAATCTAATTCAAACTTTGGAACAGCACCTACAAAATTCGTTTTTAGTGATACAAAACAGACACCACCGACTACGAATAGCATGTCTTTTAATAGATCTGTATTAGAATTTTCGGCTGCTAATACTAAGATAGACAATCAAAATAGCGGTGTAAAATCTATATTTGGAGACGATAATAAATCCGAAAACTTATTTACTAGTGTTAATCAAGGAAGTATTTTCGGACCTGGTGCCTTAGCAAACAGTCAAGCCGAAACCGGTAGTGGCATCTTTGGGTCTGCTGGCATGTCTGCATTTGGATCCCTTTCATCTCAAAATTCGCTATTCGGAGGTGGGAAATCAATATTTGGGACATCAAACCATGCTCCTACATTGAATACTGCCGCAAATATAGAACAGCAAAAAGAAGAGTCAGTTTCGTTAGTTGCTGGTGGTGATCACAAGCCTAAAGAAACGGTTGCTGAGCAACAACCTGAGAAGGAAGAGGCACCATTCAGTGTCGACAACAGTCTGTCATTTGCTGCTTTGTCATCTGGCACTGGGACTGGCTTCGGTATTAAAACTGTCCAAAGTAAGTTAACATTATTTTACTGCAATTTCATAGATATTATTAAATTTTTTAACAATTCATAATATGTTACACTGTTTCTTTTAATATCTAGCCTGTGATTCAAGTGTGTTAGGACTATTGGTAGACTTTGGGTAGACTTTTTTCTTTGGACAACTTTGACGGACGCCACTGTCGGCACCATAACATTTATTGAGCTGCTGTGTGTTGTATGTAATGATTTTAATAAAAACATTTTTTTCTAGAACAACCTGATTTCAAATGGGAGGGAGCAGGGCAACAACTATTTGTTGCTAAACCTGGAAATCATTCTGGAGACAAGTCACAGAATGAGAGCGCTGACGGTGATGCCGCCGGCACAGGTGCTGATGAGGAGTACGACCCTCACTACGAGCCCATTGTACCGCTACCCGACAAGATTGTGGTCACCACAGGAGAGGAGGATGAGGTATCACTATTATAAAATACCATTCATAGCAACGAACGATTGTGACGGAATATTCTCACATTTACTTTAGCCAGAGTTACAATACACGGTTTGAAATTTCACCGGGAAACTTACAATTCCGTATTATTCTAAATATTATTGTGGAAATAGTCGCGGCACAATTGAGTAATTCCAATTTTATAAATTGTCTGTTATTTTAAGGAAAAAATATATGGCGAGCGATGCAAATTATACCGTTACGACGAGAAGTCCCGGGAGTGGAAAGAACGAGGGGTCGGTGAAATGAAAGTGTTGTACTACCCGGAGAGGAAGACTTACAGGCTACTACTGCGTCGTGAACAGGTACGTACTTTCAAACCTTTTAAATATAGGGAAACATAATCATATCAATAGCATCATGCCTTATCTTCATATCGTAACCTCTGCTTTCTATATAAGCCCCTTCAATTCTGTTGTCAAATCTCAGTACAGTAATTTAGTCGTTTATTCATTCAATCACACCAGCTATCATAACCCTCCTTTTAAAAATAAATTTCGACAGTAGAAAACTTACAAAAATTGTTTTTTAAATAAATTTTATAAGTTTTAAAATGAATCTCAATTTTCAAATGAAAAACATCCACAAATTCCGGGATAAATATTCAAATAAATCTAAGCACTTATTTTGTAAGCGGCACTTCAAATTTTCATTCGCAGGCACGTCTTCTGATTTGTTTACTAGATACTTTTGAACCAGACTATAGAAATCGAAGCGTAGTCAGGCATGAATATTATTATGTCGGTCCATCTTTAGGTACACAAAGCGGTGCTCAACATGCTGTTATATATGGACCTGCAACTACTACCGATGAAGAACTCTGACCGCGCGTGGACGTGGGCGGGAAGAAATTTTGCGGAGAACTCCGCCGGCGAGCAGGAAACACTAGCGGTCAGATTCAAGAACGTGGACCAGGCAACTGCGTTCCATGATAAGATTGTTGAATGTGTTAGGGTAAGGATTTTATTTATTTATTTGCGCTTATTATTGTTAAGTTTAATCGAAGTTAATGATCCTGAACTGTTTTGTGACTAAATACGAAGGCTCGTATGTCTGCATTCGAATGTAATTTGTACGCAAGAGTTACCACAGGTGCTCCCAACGTGCGGAAACGTCAAGTTTAGAGCAGACATGGATTACTACTGAGCAAAATATTAAAAGAAGTATAGCATATGTACTTCACACGTTATTTTTAATTTTTTAAACATCGATTAATTTAGCTCCATTTCTACAGAAATTACAAGCATCTGCTGCACAAGCCGTAAGAGAAGAGAAAGAAGCAGAACCCTCAGTCGAAAACACCGTGTCAAAGTTGAGGTTACCAAAACACTTGCAAGAGAGTGCGCGCGCAGACAGCGCGATGACCGCAGAAGTTTTCCAAAGAACGTCGGTGATCGCGTCGGGACAGGAAGCGGCCGGTAACACGGGCGACGACACAGGCTCGTCGGTGAACGAAGTGTTCAAACAAGTACACTTCCAAGAGTCCGAGGAAGACCACGACGATGAAGAGGAGGATTACGATTATGATAGTTATTATAATGAGGTTAGTATTGAATTTAACAGGTTTCGTCATAAAACCTTCAATGAATTACAGAACGCGGCCGTAACATCATTTTAGAAAGAGTAGATACCTGTGTGACAGCTTGTTTCTAAAACTCAATGTGATATTTTAACGCCCGGGTACTTAATTACACGAAAAAATAAGATTATACTTGTTATATAATGTAGGATGAAGAAGAATCAGCAGCATACTACACGTGTGACGGCGAGGCGATAGTGCGCCAGGGCAACAACGAGACCACCTGTTCGAATGCACACATACAAGTTCTGTTCGACCAGGAGATCTACTCGCCAAAGATACTCGTCACAGACGCCAGCACTGGAGAAATACTTGCAGATATGCTTATATACACTGATACTGAATTCCAGGTATGATTCCATCAGATTTTATGACTACAAAATGACCTACAATACTTTCAGACACGTAGTTCACATGATGAGTAAAACCATATGAATTACGCATACGTTTAGGAGCGCGTGGCTATGTAATAACAGCCACACGGGTCGATCCATCAGGTTAAGCTACGCTTGCCGGGGTTGTCTGTGGATGGGTGACCATCTTTACATACCGAGACTCCTCCGTGCTTCGGAAAGCACGTTAAGCCATTGGTCCCGGCTGTTATTTGTGGATCTTTGACTGTCGTTACGGGTCGTGAGAAGCCCGAAAGTCTGACAACCAGTCTTGCCAAGGGGTATCGTATTACCCAGTTACTGGGTTGTGGAGGTCAGATAGGCAGTCGCTCCATGTAAAATACTCGTATTCAGCTGCATCCGGTTAGACTGGAAGCCGACCCCAAAATAGTTGGGAAAAGGCTAGGCAGATGATGTTTAGGAGCGCTCTTCATGCACTCACTCGATTTCAACTTCTCTCTAACTTCTCTCTCTTCTTCTAAAACGGAGTACATCATTAAGATCACAATATCAGAATTTACTTCACACAGGCACATTTAAAACGAGTTTATTAAAAAAAAATGTATGGCTCCTGTTGTCTTTAATAAAATTCCCGATCATATGAAAACCTTGCCCTTGATGAAATTTAAAAAATGTTTTACTGAATTACTAGTAGATAAATGTTATTATTCTGTTCAGGATTTCCTAAGTGATACATCTTAATAACCTATTTTGATAACTTGTATAATAATTATTGTGTTTGCATGCCAACAAGGCAGAATGTACACGGTTCTTTATTATGTTATTTACGATCCTATTTTCCCATTCAAAGCAAATAAAGTATATTCTATTCTATTCTATTCCCATATATTGTGTAAAGCTCAATACAGCTAAAAGAAAGGTGTAATGGAAATTTTTCAACATGGAACTTATGGCATAAACGTTACACATGGAGATTAATATCCACGAGAGCTATACCCATGAGAGTCGACCCCTAAACTCTTCCTAGTTGCACTACTATAGTCTTCTAGGTACAATTAAAAGGGGTAAATTAACTAGTTCCCTTAGGAAACATTACTAGTAACAGTACTGGTAATGTGTCGACTCGTGGAATACATTTCTTTACTGCATCATCATTATCTGGCCGCATGAACCTGCGTCCTAAACGAAAGCTACTGTTGCGCGAATACGCGATTACACGATCATTTACCTGAATAATGACTTATATGCACGACTTGATTGATTACGTGACTATATCATATTCATATAAACGATCGCGTACTCGCGCGATAATCGCTTTCGAATAAGACGCGGCATTAGAGCCACACCTCCCATACAAAGACAAGTTAATCTAAATAATAATGTTAACATTATCATACATGCCAGCTATGCCTGCCAACCGAAACCAGTGAGTCAAAGTTTCTTTTTGTATCAGATGAGCGGCGACTCGTGCATATGGTCGGGGACTGACTACACCAGCAACGACCCCGTGGACAAGACGGTCACCGTCAACTTCTACGACAGCGAGACCGCCATGCAGTTCTATGACAGTTGTGAGGTAAGAATTTACTTTTATACCAATGAACACAAGTCTTTTCGACCTTTACAACTTCGATATATAATGGAAACTGTTATGGCCATTGCCATTTTACCATATTTCGTTACATTCCGTTTTATATGCTTATCATAGTTTTATAACGTCGGTGATCATATGCTATAGTTGTTGTAATATCGTCTTCAGGCTGCTACACACTATGCCGGCGGCCCGGCCGCCGGGTGTGCCACTGTCCCAGAAGACGGGTATTAACAGGCCGCCGGCACAATATGCAGAGGCCACGGAGCATCTTTTGTATTGTGATAATAAACAATGACGCGACTTTCAAATTCAATATCGATCGTCGCCTAATTCTTTTTTCTCGGTCGATACGTAACTCGGTATGTGTTGTTTCAGACGAGTAAAGCCGCCACATACGCTTCCACGGATCCAGAGTCGTAGGAATATAATATTCAAACGCCTAAATAAGTATTTTAACATCAAATGTAGATTAAACTCCATATTTGGTTTAGTTAGTTAGTGTGTAGACCGGTTTTTACGATATCTTTATTACGAAGTTATTTTTAAAGTCTAGGCGACTATAAATTGACCCTTTTTGTTTGTTGAGAGTCCAATTTTGTTACCTGTTTTTTTTTTTATTATTGCTATTTAGATCTCATGAAACCTAAAAGCGTTTTTATCATTTTGTTATCATAGGAACGGTTATTCAGTGAAAGCAATTATGGTATTAACATTATAATCAATGCCTGAAATCATATAGAACTTTTGGCACACTCAAATCATACAAATCTTTTGAATTACATAAGTGCAGTGCATGCGTAGTTTAATAAAATATTGAGACATAAGCCAACTACTGTAAGTGCTTATAAAATAATTAAATGCTACATTTTTGAAAATAATTATGGAAGTGTATTGTAATATATCGACAACAAAAGAGATCTAACCAACACTTGTTGACATTTTTACTGTAAATGATCACTTTGTTTGACGACGTATATTTATTATATAATGATATTGATGCAAATGTTCCTAATTGGTTAGGTCTTTTTAGACGTCAGTATGGAGCTACGACTGATTGCGACTGGTTGTTTAATTGTATATTATCACTCGTGGCTTCATGTTTGTTAACAGTTAACTGGGCATACTTGATTCATGTAGTTCTCACATCGTATAATATTATAATTTATTCGAAAATTATGAAAAATGTGTAACTTACTTTTTGTAAAACAAATAAATTTATATGTAATCCAGCCATTGTGAAGATATTATAGATGTTTGTGAATTTCTTGAATTAAGATTACTGATTTTTAAATATAGTTTTTAAATGAGCAAAGGATCATTTTGCTGTGGTAATTTTGTCATTTAAACTTAATGATACTTATAGAAAGTTATGGATACCTTTGAAAGGGTAATAATAATTTCCTTTTCTCATTTAAACTGTGATCTTATTATTAAACTTATTATCTGATGAATCAAGTGTAATAAATGAAAAGTGATCTAAAATTCAAGTGTTTCCATTTATAAACCTAAAGCAGATGTATTTGAAAAATAGTTATTTATGCAACTGTTATATAATAAGGGGTATTAAAACCCGAATGTGGGTTCGAATAGTATCACATGAGTGTTTTAATACCTAATTATTTACAGTTGCATACAAGACTTTATCTACACCCATGATATGAATCTTCTAAAAAAGTTTCTTTGCAATACCAATATCGAACAAAAATGGCGCGGTACGACGTGAATTCAAAGTTTTCGAATTCGAATGTGTTTTGTTTTTAAATTACGGTGCTTTGTTAGTGAAACGCTCGTGAATGACAATATTCTCTTTTTGAAATGAGTTGCATGATGAAATTCAGTACAACATTATAACACCCGTTTGGATGATATAAGTACTATGACACTGGCTGTTTTAATGTTGGCAATAAGCTGTTTCAGAAACTTTTATAGAGGATTTATAGCATGGGTGTAGATAAAACATAATATAAATCCCGGAAATTCAAAACCTTATTCATATTTGTTATTCTTTATAATAATTTTATTGTCTCTCTGAGCTACTAGTTTTTTAAACAACCTTTTTCACTTACAAAGAGAAACTTCGCTGCGTCATTTCTGTTTTATTCTTTTTGAAAATGGCATCTTTCTGTCATCAATTGACAAGTATTAACAATGATTTCTGATTGTTTGATTTTAAAGTTTACTTGATTTATTCGAAGACAAAATAACAATGGAGAGCAATAAATGGTACAAACATCACACTGCACAACATTCATGATCAATAATTAGAGCTTCAAACTGAATCATAGTTTCTGTCCGCAGGATAGGATTCCTTTACTTCATAATTTTAAGGCTAGCGAACACATCTACTGCATTCGATGAGGGACCTGAAGAGACTCCACTTGTGGAAGTAAGGTCTGTGTTCATCAATTGTGAAACTGTAAGTGCTTTTCACAGTAATAGTTTAGTTGTGTCGCGGTTTAGCATGGCAATAGCGGATTGGACCCACCTTTTTTTGATAAAAAAACTGGAATAAAGTCGATAACGTCCTGGACCAATATCTATCGTGATCTTCAACATGTTCCAATTACGAAAAACCATACATAGTTTATCAAGCTAAAACTCGAAGCATTTACAGGCACTTTTGATTTGTTTAGGTTCTTACGGAGATATATTAGGGATAGGGCAATACCCGCCATTGCCATGTCCCTAAAACGCGACAACTATAGTGCGTTGAAATCAAAGCGCAATATTTTCGATGTATCACGTTTGTCGCGGGCCAACATTATTTCTTGTATGTTATATGTTTAAGTTAAATATTTCAGAAAGGAAGCGCACCGGAAGAAAGCGTTGCGCCTGAGAGTGACTTGTTACGTTTCGAACGAGAGGAACTCTTCAAGCACAGTGTACTACGTGACTGCACCAAAAAACTGGCTGTTACTATAAAAATATCCTGTGAGCCCGATGTGAGTAGTTTCTCCGTTCAGTCAGCGACGATGGACTGCTAAAGCTTTGCCAAAATGAGTTACTTTGGAGCAATCCTAACTTCCTAACTAATATTATAAATGCGAAAGTTAGTTTCTTTGTTTGTTACGCTATCACGCTAAAACGGTTGAACGGATTTGGATGAAATTTGGCACAGGGGTAGACCATGACCTTACGGAGCGAGAGGGGATGGGAAGCAGTCACCTCCTTCTGCGGAGCAGTAATGCTCGCGAAGGAGGAGGCGGAACGCGTGAGGGAGAGGCAAAGTTTGCGCCCTCACGCCCCTACCCCCGCCGCCGTTGGAGACGCCCTGGGCGTCGGGAATCCCAGGCGGATTCCCGGCCACCATAGGCGCGGGCTTGCGGACGGCGAGCAATAGGTAGCTCGCCGTCCGATTAGGACCAGGCCCGGGTCGATGGCGCGTCGTGTTCCACGCGCGCCTCAAAGAGATGTCAGCACAATTGGCGGGGTCCGCTAGGACCGATGCCTGTCAGGGTTGCGGGTTAGTCCGAAAGGAATACCGGGACCTTGGCAACTGAAGGAACACGGGTGGGTTTTAGTCAGTAAAAGTCTGACACGCCCTTCCGCTCTGCCCAGAGCGGGAGAAGTCATTGGATGATACCCACCCACAAAAAAAAAAAAGGGTTAGACCATGACCTGGAATTGAACATAGGATAATTTTTATCCCGATATTCCCACGGGATCGAGACTTACGCGGGTAAAACCACGGGGCGCAGCTAGTATTATAATAAGTACCAGGTACTTGATAATCACCATGAATCGCCTTATCAGATGGTGTTGTGATAACAGGTTGGTTTAACACGCTTCGCTTCATTATCATCAATTTACAACATTGGTCCACCCACAGCTCTTTTTGCGCGCTGCTTGATTTCTTGTGTACCTAAGCGACGATTCCAGCTGTAGAGTATAAATGCGTGACTGAGACGCTCCTAATGAATCAATGCATTCTTAAGTACTGACATAGACAATGCATTGGGGGAGCATCTTTTGCTGTAATAACTAAGCCACTATAACATCTTCTTAACATACCATTTTTCCATACATAGGTACTTATAATACGGTTCGTCTTCGTTCATTTATTAATGGACATCACCTATTCCTTGCTAATTGACTTTGACATTGACTAATAATAGGCATGGAATTTTCTTAACAGAGTACAGGTGATGAATACCTACCCATTGAGCACGTATTTGAGGGCCCCGAGAAGAAGCGCGTGCGTCTCCTCGACCCGTATATATTGCGTCTGCGCAGAGAAACACCACTCCAGGCTTACAAGCTGCGCAGAGTTGATGTATGGGATCTTCAATTGATTAATTAAGTACTAAGGCCCGCTTGGACCACCAATCACTAAATAAATTTAGAGCTTAACGTATTTAAAACATCATTCTGTCTGTCTCTGTCTGTTCTATCTTCAAAAGATTTACAGAAACAGAACGATGTTTTAAATTCATTTAGTGCTTAACGTCTTTAGTGATTGTGCTGCAAGTGGGCCTAAGAGCATATCTAGGGGCACTGTTAGGTGTGATGTAGACAAATTCTTGGCAGGCCGGCTATTGGCAGCCCTAAATAAATTACGGTCCTGGCGGGGTCCGCACAGTATGCTGGAAATACCTACAATCAGGGCTTTTGGCCTATTTTAACAAGAGTGGATGTAGGGTAGAATTCGTGTCCGCAGTCCGCACAAGACATCGCCATATACTAATGAAACTGCTGCCTGATTGCTCTAACATCTCCTATACTCTTAATGTCGCTTGTAATCGCGTTGAAGGAAGGTAAGTTATAATAATGAACTAGCAGCAAATCGTTTTTAACCCTTCATATTACCTACGTATAGAAAATAAAAATAAAATAATAATTCCTGTAGGTAGGTACACATAAAATAATATTTAACTTTAATTCAAATGTTTTCGTAATTTCAGACTATAAGTGGTATATTGCTAGACACTTCAGCTTCAGATAAATCTTATTCCATCGGTTTTAAACAACAAAATGTGAGTATCTGCCAACTTTATTAAATTATAGTATGACAGCAGTCTTGAAATACACGTTTATCACTTGTGAATTATATAGTTTTATTTATTGATTCATTTATGTAATACTTTAAGCGTATTGAGCGGGACATACGACGTTCGGAGGCTTGGACCCCTGAAAATGAGGTTTACCCTCTACAAACTAACCAAATGAGTCAACAAGCAATACATCCACCCCAACTTGCAACACCTTCCGTTATAAAAGCTGCTTCACATCCATCCAAATTTTACGGTAAGTCTGAATGTCTTTAAATATTAACACTGAAATAATATTATGAGTAGGTATATTTAGACAGCATAGGGTTTTAAATTTCGATAGGTAAATCTAAACAGACAAATTAAATTATTTAATTCAATTTGGCTTACACAGTCTTAACTCACTCATTATCACTTTGTGTACTGAACATCATTCCTATATTTTATACCTTTATACTTCTACACAAGCCACGAGAATATTTTGAAAACACTTATATATGAAGTCTAGGTGTTTTCAAAATATTCTGTCTTGATTTTATTTTCAATTACAAAATTATTTCCGTACTCTTCAGCTGGTGCATTTTGCGCTTGAGATTGAGACGACAAGCTCTCTTCCGCATCGATAATAACTGCAAATATTTTTTTCTTTACTTGAGTTTGCATCCATTGTGGCATATCTCTGGTGCTTTTTAAGATGCAATTGAAGAAAGATTCGAGTGCATCCACCTCTTTTTCATGACGTAGCATAGCGGCTGTGTCTTCGGCGTGCTCGACGCAGCGTCGTTTAAGCGATAGAACATCTGATTTTGCAGACTCAACAGCGTTTGTCGTAGAAACGTCATGCTCGGAATTCTTCGAACGTATAATTGGCGGATCCATTTCTATATTTTCTGTTATGCGATATTTCATATGCGGTTCCAGAAATTGCATAGCTTTTGCATATTTCCAAGTTGTGACTTGAGCTGGCAACAATTTGTTCTGTCCTAATTTGGCTCTCTTTAAAGCTTCCCGATGATTGTCGCGAAGTTTCCTCCACTCAGTGCGTGCAATTTTGACTGAAAAATAAAAACATGATCCGTTACAGGCAGACAAATACAAACGATGTTTTGGAATGTATGATTGGGACTGTCTGGTACAGTCAGCGACATAATTCGGTGATGTGTAGGTCACCGACTTATGTAAAGTTTCAGAAGAAAGATGAATGAAAATTGGCCAGTGTAAATTGAAGAGTAAAGAATACCCTAAAAACAAAAAATAATATGTATATTCCTCTACTAATGCTGAAGAGTTTGTTTGTTTGAACGCGCTACGACCCTTACTTACACTGTTTGTCCACTGCACTGTGAACCGCGTTTGGAGCCGAGTAAAAACAAAAACGCTAAGCGAAAACAAAGTAATAACGCGGGCGGGCGATGCGACGCGACGCGGTGGGTCGGGGGCCGAGGGCTACTGAGACCAAAACTACAAACATAGTATACAGGAAAGTTTTATAAAAATGTGGCTACAACGTGTTCCTTTTGATATCCCATAACTCTAGGGTATTAATGAGACCATGTCAATGGATCAACTGGCATAAAAAGTTTGTTTCAATACTTAATTTTTTACCCGACTACGGCGAAGAAAAAAGGAGGGTTATGATTTTGACCGGTATGTATGTATGTATGTATATCTGTTCCCTCCTATCTTCCAAACCACTTATCACAATTTGACAAATGAGGTATCGTTAGCCGTTTGGCAGCTACGATGGCGCAGACAGGCACACAGATATACACGTTAACCGGTAAACAACTTTGTTCAATAACTAATTAGTTAATTGAATGCGCGCGCGCTCCGGCCATTTGTTCAGAGGAGGTAAATCAATTAACGATCCATTAATAATTTTTAAAATAGGGTGAGTTTTTCGTAAAGTTAAGTACTTATTTGTATTAATTTTTTTTACAAACGAATTGGCCCATACAAAATATTGTTAATTTTAACAACTGAAAAATGTGTTATACCCCTCTTTTTCCGTCGGGGGTTAAAAAATATCAAACTTACTTTAAAAAAAACCGGCCAAGTGCTTGTCGAACCACGCACAATGAAGGGTTCCGTAGTTGGGATGAATTTATTCCAAGAAAAAACTTAACATTGTAGTTGAAAAACTTGTTCTTACTTGTTTTTGCAACTGCAAATGTATGTTGGTCAATTATTAGTAAGTATTACTCGGTAACCTGTAGAGCCTACTTAGCTGTGATTTTTCCTTTTAATTTCGTTATATAGACTATTGCCGTGATTTTTTTTTAATTTCCAACACCAACCATTTCGCTGGCAGGGACACACACTTGACTCTAACAAAAATTAGCAGTTTAAGCTTAATATTTCGCAAACGGATCCCTGAATCCAAAAATGGTAAACGACCTTTCGAACGACACCACATTGCATGGGAATGACGAGAAAAAAAAAACAACAATGTTACGTGAAGGAGAGGACCCTAAAAATTTTTTTTTCCTGATTTTATTTTACCCCTTTGTCGGCGTGATTTGTATGTATACCCATACCAAATTACAACTTTCTAGTACTAAAAGTCTCTGAGCTAAGTCGCGGACAGACAGACGGACGTGGCGAAACTATATAGGTAAGGATTCCATGTTGACTACGGAACCTTAAAAAATGACAACGTCCCATTTTTTAAGCTTTCAAATAAAACTGACTGGTTTGAATGAATATGATTTACTCGTAACTTAGATACACAATGGTGCCGATTCTGTTGTTCACAAACTAAACTAGATTTAAGTTCAGTGCATCTTTTTCTTTCTATTTCATTAAGAAAAGGACAGAAGATAAATTTTAGTTTAGTCCTTTCAAATTAATCAGCGCCCATACAAGTTAAGCCGTGATTTAAAAACTTGCCTACTAAAATTACGTCAATTTACGTCAGGGGCTGATTAATTTGACAGGACTAAACTAAAATTTATCTTCTGTCCTTTTCTTAATGAAACAGAAAGAAAAAGATGCACTGAACTTAAATTTAGTTTAGTTTGTGAAAAACAGAATGGGCACCAATATCGAGGGAGAGTCTCACAAATCTACGTACAAGTAAAAGACATCAACGACCAAAAAAAGGAAAAAAAAAACTGGTTTTTTTTTCTCAGTAAAATCAGTTTATATATCTACCATTATTCCCTGACAAAAGATTTCCAAATATCCATAATGTTACAAAAAATGATAGCAGTGAGACTGTTAGTTGACCAGCCCACAGATTACTATTATGTAGCAAGCTAGGCCGGCCGCCATACAAGAACGGGTTTTTGTCAGGTTCAGGTACTTATCTCATAAAAATCGTCTTCAACGCACTCGGTCCACGTGATAGGCATGTCGCTATAGTGATATTTACGGGCACAGAAGATACAGTTTATTTATTAACGTATTTTTTACCTCTTACAACTATTCGACAGGTGAGGACACGCATCAACTTATAAAAATAGGAAGGTAAATAGGTACGTACTGTTTGGTATAGAACTGTCGTCAACTTCCTTGATGACACTCTGCCAGGCTTGACCTCTTGTATGCACTTCGGGATAGTCAGGATGCTGCGGGTTCCACAGGCAGGGATGTGCTCGTACGGCTTCTATAAACTTCTCCATTATTTTTATTCGCCCGGAGTCTTATCACTGTATATTACGGAGCGCTGCCGGGCAAGCGACGTGCCTGCGTGCGGACTGGCTCTGCATGTCGTGCGTAGCCCTCCCTTTACAATCAAACCGGTTTTTGTGTTGAACGCCGGCCAACAGTATTATAAAACCAGTTAGAACGCTTTCACACCGACGACGCGACATTACATTACCAGCCCAGCTTTACCTACCATCTGTTTGTAAGTACCTGTTTTGTTAATGTAGGTACACAAATCTTATTCAAACTAACCAAGGACGCAGCCATTCATTTGAGCAAAAAGAAAATCCGTTAAACGTATACAAAAGTAACAGAATTCTGACACTTTATTGTACTGTGTCCTGTTAAGAGGAAATAGGGTCGGTCTTTTCTCCATACAAAAAGTAATAATTTGAGGTTCGGCTCTCGTCGAATATTTGAACAATTTGAAAGATATTTTTTAATTGAATAAGAAGGATATTTACTGTGCCCTATGTTTTTCTTTTTTCATGAATAGTTGTCAAATTTGTACAATAGGCTTCTGATGACAGCGGTCTAAACAGGCAATTTTGAGCATTTTCTGAGGGTTCTAGTGTTCGAGTGTGTGTTCATTTTCTTCTACAGATAATGTATCATCAAAACGGAAATACTAGAACTAGTTGATATTTATTTTACTGTAAAAAATCATTGGTCTAAAATAAACCAGAGAGAAAACAGGCGAGAGCGTTTGTATGGAGAGGGCACCGACCCTATTTCCTCTTAAGTGTTCGTATATCTACTATTAATAAAGGTAAACACGGCTACATACGTTGACCTACGTGTTTCTTTACACACTTATTATTAGGTGAAAAAAACCGAATGATCGTTATTTCAGTCAAGTACCGAATTGGGTTTATGCCTACCTCCGAAACGGCTTGACCGATTTTTATGAAATTTTATATGTATATTCTGTAGGTCTGAGAATCGACCGTAATCTATTTTTCATACCCTTAAGTGATAGGTAGGGTTAGTAGGGAGGGTAGGTACTTAGTGCTACCCGTGCGAAGCCGGGACGGGCAGCTAGTATTCCTATATTATCACTCAGTAACGACTAAGTACTTATTTTACGGCGCACCTACCTACCTACCCTACCCTACTTACCTACCTACCCTAAACCCTACGTACCGACCTACCTACATACTCTACCCACATACCTAGTACTTACCTATCCTGTAACCCTTGTCCTGAGAATAACGAACACTAAAAAAAAAATTACCCAATTTGGCGCAGCCGTTTTCAAGTTATGGCGTGACCAAGAGAAATAGGGATTCATTTTTATTTATATACATAGATCGTGAGTACGAAGCCGCTGGCGGGAGCTAGTTATTAGTAAGTAACATAAATATATTAAAATAAATATGAAACAATATTTATGTTCTAGTTGAAAATGAGAATATGTGCACGAACTCAACATTAAGCAAACGCAAAAAGCGCAGTGAACATAACATTGTGGTCGAAGAAGCTGGCGATGACGGCAAGCAATGGGATTCAAAAGAACAGTACTACCGAATATCGGAACCAGTAAAAGAATCTGGTATGAATCCTGATATTTTTGACCAAACAGAGATGAATGTTAATAGTTATCATACTCACCATAGAGCAGCGAACGTAAATCATAAAAAAGAAACTACGGAATTGTCTGACACTAAACCACTGACTGATGAAATAACTAAGCTCGATGAAAGAAGTCATCTGAAAAAACTACGTCATTTTAGAATTGCTCATGCCAAAGAAAAAGAGTTTAGAGCAGGGAGAAAAAAGAATACGGATAAAAATAAAACAAGCTCTTCATATTTGAAAACGAAAGAACATAGAAGTCATAGCTCTGCGAATAACAAGCACTTTGATGACAATGGGGACAACGGTAATGATAATGAAGATTCGAATAATATTGACATTGAAGAATCGACTCAACATGCAGATGACTTTCAAGATTCGACACTAAATATGGAAGACTTTCATGAACCGCCCGAGAAAGATTATGCCGTTTACGAAATTGGCCATCCGGAGTTGTGGTACACTGTCCACATCCAATTGTTTGAAAAATTAAGCACCCCTGATGGGAAAACTGTATGGAATGACCTTACCAAAGGCGAACAAGCCAGGTATGTTTTATGATATTAACTTTAGTATATTTTTTGACAAATTAAGCACTGGTGAATTCATGATATTAACATGTTAACGAAGCTCAGATTCTGATACAGCGATACTTAAAGTAACATTAATATTCCAGTGTAAGTTCAAAGCAACCCGAATGGATGGGCCAAGACATGACCGTTCGATATCGACCCGCCGAGTGGGTTCCCAGAGAAGAGTTCTCCTTACCTACGAGTAGTCTGTGCCTTCTGGCGCCGATACGTGGTGCAGACAGCACCTGCAGTTACATCGAGAACAACACAAACTTAGATGGTAAGGCAAAAGAAAGACATGAGTGTATCTCACTACAGGTAAAAAGTCCAATTACGATCGAGTATGCGTAGGTAAAAAACCCGACTGAGTAAACTAAAATGTGAAATTGAAAAAAGATGGAATCAAGATTTATTGATTGAGATTTATTTGTTTCTCCAATCCCACTTCATAGGTGGTGGGTACTACCACAGACTACAGATACTACGGTAAGTAGGTACTGTATACACGTTACACACACACACAGGTCAAACATAAGCCGTAACTATATTAATTTGATTCGGTGACAGGCATGTGCAACACAAACACATACATTATGCGATCTCTTCCAATATAAAAATGTGATAAAATTCAAAAAATATTGAATTGTTAAAAGGTTTATCTGAAGATGGAGGTTACATCGTTCTACCTGAAAAGGATGTAATGGGCGTAAAATATGAAGAGGGTATCATAAACAAACGGAACAATAATATTACCGACTCTGAACTTAATCCAAAGTCTGAAGAACGTAATGAGCAGGTGCATATAATATAAAGTTTATATGGCTTCGGTTTAGCAATTCATTAGCAGCCACTTGTTTTCAATGGTTTTTTCGGTAACATTTTGCAGGGACGTCGAAGAGTGGTTGTCCGTACATCAAGAGCTCTACTGGGCGGGACAATGGATAAAGCTAATATTGCCTTCTACGGGAACGATAAATATCTAACCTTGCCACATCGACGACCTCACCACGCACAGATTGATTTAGAAGCCCGAGCCGATGAGAACGAGCTCGTTCGTGTTGGGTACCTGCATACAATTACTTACAACTCAATTGTTACAATTATAGGATAATTTTAAAACGGGTTGATATTGCTTATATCTGTCCATCTATTCGCAGTGCATCTGGACGTATCGCGATCGCTGTAGCGGATAGCACGCGAAGAACGCGTACCATTTTAACGCTACAGGTCGGGAATACGGGATTAGCTGCTGCACGATTCAGGTTCTTAAAACAAAAATATTTTTATGTTTTACATATGGAGAGCCCGGATCTCATGTTCCAGTTCTGCCGACAACAGACTTAAAGGACTTCCTATACCCTGGCCTAGCTTGGGAAGTAAAAGATGATCAATTTGATTCCCTAAACCAACTTTAAACTAAAACAACTAAAACCTTCACCGAATAACTAGCTCTGTAGTCGGATAATCCCAATCCTAACTAATATTATAAATGCGAAAGTGAGTTTGTTTGTTTGTTACGCTTTCACGCTAAAACGGCTGAATGGATTGGATGAAATTTGACACATGGGTAGACTATGACACGGAGAAGGACAGGGATACTTTTCATCCTGAATCACAGACGAAGTCGCAGGAAACAGCTAGTATTTTTAATAAATATAATTGTCCAGAGTCGTCACGCGGGACTGTGGACCAGCTTTGTCGCAACTGGTGAACATGAAGAACGAAAAATTGACGATGGCCGGGCCTGTGCTGATCCCGCCGCGACATACAAAGACCCTTCGGATAGATTTGCCACTCGAGATACCTGTTGATACGGCTCATTGTTCCGGTATGATACGACTTTATTTTACTAAATAGCTTGTGAGTCATCATCTGCCTAGCCTTCTCTCCAACTATGTTGTGGACGGCAGACTGCTTCCAGTCTAACCCGATGCAGCTAAATACCCGTGTTTTTTCATGGAGCGACTGCCTATCTGACCTAACGGCGTCAACTCTGTAAATCAGATTTTTGTTTGATCAGATAATATAAACAAAAAAACCGCGCAAGTGCGTGTCAGATCACGTACAATGAAGGGTTCCGTAGTTGGGATTAATTCTTCCCAAGATAACATTGTATTTGAAAAACATGTTCATCCTATACATTCCAACTGCAAATGTAAGTTGGTTAACTTGTAAAGCCTACATAGCTGTGATAGTTTTCCTTGTAACTTCGTTATATACAGGATGGTCTAAATAGAGACGTCGTTAAACAAATGAGATTCCTCATACCCAGGGGTATACCAAAATACCCCATGTATGTTCCGCAATTCTTGATAGTTTTCGAGTTATAATTATGTTTAAAAATTTCGTACATCCATGTAGGTAGGTACAGTCACGAGCAATAATATGTATACACTTAGCAAAATTCAATAACCATTTTTTCGTGGAGCGACGATTGCAACTTTGAGATGATACCTATATCGTAATAATATGGGTTCCAACATACTATGTTCGATATAACATTTAATTACAATCAATACGGTAGGAGAAAATTTCTATTAAAAGTTGCTTAGTGTATACATATTGGTGCTCTTGACTGTACGGGATGGGAACCGCTTTAAAAAAATCTATGTATTTTTACACGGCTTTTTCACATCCTTTTTTAATTGGCGGAGTAAACAAACAAATACTGACGAATTGAGAACCTCCTCCTTTTTGAAGTCGGTTAAAAAGGAGGAATTTACGGTCGAGCGATACAGATTTGAAATTTTTGAGTCAACTTTTTTGTGATCTTGTGCAAGCCTACATTCCGCCTGGACTTTTTAAATGATTTAGGAACGAGCAGTATTTTTTTATTTGAAGTAATTAGTTTCGACTCTGTATCATTCGAACGTAAATTCTTCTTTCGCCACACCCAAACTCACAAAATTTCTCAGTTGCGCCTTCGGCTTCGAAATGTCATCAAAATGTGTTGGTCTCTTTAGCGATTAATTTCCACTAAGTATACCTAATACCTATAGACTAGGTACTCCATGCAACCCATCGTCGCAAAAAATAGCTGTGTCAATAAAGTCGACATGTTTCTAAAATAACCCTAACTTGTGACACAGTATCGTTGGTGAATGACGACGAGAAGTCGATAGCAGTTAGAGAAGTGTCTATAAAGAAAGGAGACCGCTGCTTCTGCGTCTGGCATTGTGACTGTGTTTGTCTATGTAAGTTCTCTTTGCTTCTTAATTTTAATGGTAGGAAAACCCACCCAGATGGGTTTTGAGCAAGCATATGCTGGACGAAAATGTTACTAGGTAACTAGGTAATAGCCTAGGTGCGGCATGGTGAGAGAACACCGAGAATATATTGAAAAGTTTCAGATAGGAGCCCCGTGGTCAGGAGTCCACTTTCAAATTTCCAAAATGGACAAAAAGTAGGGCTAGTATCTTCAGAGCCATCCGCCCTTTTCTATGGAAGATGAAAACCTTCACAACCGTGTTCCTCATACCTCTATAAAGTAACGTAATGTTGATATTTGTTTGCCAGTGAAAACTGTGTTACTGTGCACTTCGCCTGGACTGCGCCGGCCCTTACTTCGTACCCAATTCCACTTGAATTCTTTGCATCAACCGAATCCTTTTGGATTGGATTTCATGTGACTGGCGGAAGTAGCTCTAGAGGTGTATTTTTAAACTGAAAGGCTTATTAAGATTCAATTCAGAAACAGTAGGGACCTGAAGTTCAACTACTGAAATACCTACACGCGTTACAAGATATTTTCTCAATGTAGGTATGAAAATGTTGCGATTGCCAAGGCCAAGCCATCACTGATTTGGACGCAGCTGGGAATCTGATAACTCAGTCGAAACTCGAAAGCCACCACTGTGTATCTCTTTGGTTGTAGCTGACGATCCCCGGCTGCTGTGCCGCGAGATGGCGGCGTCCCGTCAGTCCGCAGCAGGGCTCTCGAACCGCGACCGCACGCGCCACGCTCGCTCCGCTTGCTACAAAGATGTCGTCTACCTCAATCTATGCATCATTGTTACAGGCGTTATTTTCGCGCTGTTGGTGCTCGGTTAGTAAAATTTAAATTATGTTTGCTATTATAAACGTTATTCCGTTCTATTCTTTCTCTTCCTTGCTACATGTGTGAACCCAGTGGCGGATTAAATGTCGAGAGCGCCCTAGGCAAGAATCTCATGTTCTCTGTCTATCTACCTACATACCAAGTTTCATCACAATCGGTTTTTACCTGTAGTGAGATACACTCATGTCTTTCTTTTGCCTTACCATCTAAGTTTGTGTTGTTCTCGATGTAACTGCAGGTGCTGTCTGCACCACGTATCGGCGCCAGAAGGCACAGACTACTCGTAGGTAAGGAGAACTCTTCTCTGGGAACCCACTCGGCGGGTCGATATCGAACGGTCATGTCTTGGCCCATCCATTCGGGTTGCTTTGAACTTACACTGGAATATTAATGTTACTTTAAGTACCGCTGTATCAGAATTTGAGCTTCGTTAACATGTTAATATCATGAATTCACCAGTGCTTAATTTGTCAAAAAATATACTAAAGTTAATATCATAAAACATACCTGGCTTGTTCGCCTTTGGTAAGGTCATTCCATACAGTTTTCCCATCAGGGGTGCTTAATTTTTCAAACAATTGGATGTGGATAGTGTACCACAACTCCGGATGGCCAATTTCGTAAACGGCATAATCTTTCTCGGGCGGTTCATGAAAGTCTTCCATATTTAGTGTCGAATCTTGAAAGTCATCTGCATGTTGAGTCGATTCTTCAATGTCAATATTATTCGAATCTTCATTATCATTACCGTTGTCCCCATTGTCATCAAAGTGCTTGTTATTCGCAGAGCTATGACTTCTATGTTCTTTCGTTTTCAAATATGAAGAGCTTGTTTTATTTTTATCCGTATTCTTTTTTCTTCCTGCTCTAAACTCTTTTTCTTTGGCATGAGCAATTCTAAAATGACGTAGTTTTTTCAGACGACTTCTTTCATCGAGCTTAGTTATTTCATCAGTCAGTGGTTTAGTGTCAGACAATTCCGTAGTTTCTTTTTTATGATTTACGTTCGCTGCTCTATGGTGAGTATGATAACTATTAACATTCATCTCTGTTTGGTCAAAAATATCAGGATTCATACCAGATTCTTTTACTGGTTCCGATATTCGGTAGTACTGTTCTTTTGAATCCCATTGCTTGCCGTCATCGCCAGCTTCTTCGACCACAATGTTATGTTCACTGCGCTTTTTGCGTTTGCTTAATGTTGAGTTCGTGCACATATTCTCATTTTCAACTAGAACATAAATATTGTTTCATATTTATTTTAATATATTTATGTTACTTACTAATAACTAGCTCCCGCCAGCGGCTTCGTACTCACGATCTATGTATATAAATAAAAATGAATCCCTATTTCTCTTGGTCACGCCATAACTTGAAAACGGCTGCGCCAAATTGGGTAATTTTTTTTTTAGTGTTCGTTATTCTCAGGACAAGGGTTACAGGATAGGTAAGTACTAGGTATGTGGGTAGAGTATGTAGGTAGGTCGGTACGTAGGGTTTAGGGTAGGTAGGTAAGTAGGGTAGGGACTGCCTAGTTTGCCGTAGGGTTAATACGCCACTGTGTGAACCCACCCACCGTTTGGCCTATGGGGGAGCAAAATAAGAAATTCCTCACACGTGCCATAGTGGTAACTACGTAATTTACCAGCTAAATGTATACCTTCTTAAGAGAACGAACTAACCTTATGGATCGACCCGAGCGGCTGTTATTACTTAGCCACGACGTCCTACAGTACAGTACAGTAGTTAGTTTTACATTAATAAAAATGTAATATTATTATTACACACATAGTACATCAGATCGATAAAAAAACATTTAAAAATATAAAAAATAGAAGTCCGCCGATGTCGGGAGCAGGCTCCAAGCTACCGGTGGGTGGTAAGGGCTGCAAAGACAGGAACCTCCTCACAATGCGAGCCGTATGAAGGAGTACTGCCTTCTGAATCAGGCCTTAGATCCAACCGCCTAACGAGAGCTTCGAGAGATGTTGGTCGACGCTTTCGGCTATCCTTTAGGCCATTGGCCGTTACGACAATCGGCACAATGATAGCCGAGTTTACATTCCACATGTCGACAACCTCGCGTGCTAAGTCGAGATATTTTATTTGTTTCTCTTTCTCAGCTTTCACGAGGTTCTCGTCATGTGGGATGGTAACATCGACTATTATTGCGCGGCGCGGTAATCGTTCTATCACTACTATATCGGGCTTATTGGCAACATTAGTCCTGTCAGTAATGAATTAATGATAGACCGATCCCAGTACAACGTGACATGGTCATTTTCGAGAACTGGGTCGGGCACATACTTTGTAATACGGTACCTCAGAGTCCACAAGTTTATATTTCAAGGCAAGTAGCTAGTGAATTATCCTGGCCCCTTGGTTATGCCTGTGGAAGTACTCGCCGTTAGCTAGACGAGAACAACCAGACATTATAACGTCTGATGGACTCACCCGGACGGTGGTATGCCCGACACACGTCAACCGTCCCGTCATTCATAATATTATTATTATTGAATTGAAGTCGGTTGTTTATTTTTTTTGTAAAAAGTTTTTATTTTTCACTTTTTAGTTGTGGTACCTACCCCACACAAATTCGAATACCACTACCTGCTATGTAAATAACAGTGACGGAGTCAAATAAGATATCGTCTACAATTCTACATGCACTAAGTGGAAAAAAAAACCGGCCAAGACGGTACGAAGGGTTCCGTACCATTATCTATAAAAACGGCAAAAAAAAATCAAGTTTGTTGTATGGGAGCCCCCCTTAAATATTTGTTTTATTTTAATTTAACTTAATCCTAAAAAACTGAATATTCTGTGAATATTTCAAGCGTCTATCTGTTATCAATATCGAGCAAAAAAATTAAATAATTTAAATATTAATTTTATTGTTTTTGAGTATTTGTTGTTATAGCGGCAACAGAAATACATCATCTGTGAAAATTTCAACTTTGTAACTGTCACAGTTCATGAGATACAGACGGACAGACAGACAGACAGACAGCAGCGGAGCCTTAGTTTAGTAATAGGGTCCCGTTTTACCCTTGGTCGGAACCCTAAAAAACATAATTATTGAAGCAAACTCAAAAGCTACGCGAGCAATGTAAAAAAAAAATTATATGGGACCACACGGGAAGCACCAGCTTTTAAATAAAAAAGATTCATTAAAAATCGGTTCACCCAGTCGAAAGTTCTTAGGTACCTAACAAACATTAAAAAAATACAAACGAATTGATAACCTCCTCTTTTTTTTTAAATCGGTTAATAAATGAATAAGTACCTACTAAGATATCACAGAATAATGGTTGATGGCGGCAGCCGCATCTGTAGGAGTCAATGACCTTTTCCTCGGCAATCCTTACTAATATTCTTACTATATCCATATACATATAATATTATAAATTGGAAAGTAATTCTGTCTGTCTGTATGTTACCTGTTCACACCTAAACCACTGAACGGATTTCGACAAAATTTGGCAAGGAGATATATGGCATCCTGGGGAAGGACATAGGCTACTTTTTATCGACATACCACGCGGGCGAAGCCGCGGGCATAAGAAATAAAGAAAAATAGGTTTATTTGTCACAGAAATACGTGCAGAAGCTAGTTAGTTATGTATCCGACATCGACGCGGGCGAAGCCGCGGGTATGTAGGTAGTTATTATAATAACTAGAAAAGGTTCAAAAGGTTAATATGTTAAGATGTCTACAGTAGGTACCTAAATACAGGGTGTTAGGGTAAACACCATTATCATTGAAACCAGTGGTTGGTTTCATTTAGGTATACCTACTTAGAACGTAAAATCAATGAAAAATTACAACTTTTTTTTAAAAGAAAATCTACCTTTTACCACAAGAGTATTTTACCATACGCGCTAGGGCAACGAACTTAAGTCTCAACACGGGCGGGACGAGCGCAACCCCTATTGTGTTGATTCATGTGTTGTGTAGGTAGGTTAGGAGGGGCGGCGACCTCCGGCGCATATACATGAATTTGCAGACGGTGTCGGATAGAAACTTTAAAAAAATCTTTTAATGAAAATGATTTTGTTTTTGTTGTGACTGTCATTTATTTTTCCCATGGTTTGAGTGATAACGGTGTTTACCCTTACACCCTGTATTGCTTTCTTGTCTAGGTTTCATAAAGGCGATTGTGGGGCAACTATGGTTTTTTATTGGCACCTGGGGCTTAGACCAGTTGGTTCAGGTACCGCGTCAAATGGATCAATACTTGGAGGCAGATCTCAAGGATCGCCAGATAGAGTACGACAGCGACGGCTGGCCTGTCCACCCGGACACCAGGGAGAGAACTGTTCGTATGTATAGCAGGTAATATTTATGAGCATGTGTCACCTGTAAATAATACGCTTGAATGGTATGGAACCTCGCATAAAAATCTTATAGCTTATACAGGGTGTTAGGGTAAACACCGTTATCCTTGCAACCAGTGGTTTGGTTTCATTTATAGAACGTAAAATCAATGGATTTTTTTTTAACTTAGCTTTTTTTTAAATTTTTTTAGACCTAAATTTTGCCACAAGAGACGCAAGTTCGTTGCCCTATGCGCTAGGGCAACGAACTTACGTCTCAACACGGGCGGGATGTGCAGGATGTGACCTGACCGGCAGCGAGCGCGACCTTAGTCAGTCAGCTGTTTCGCTAGCAAGCACGGTGTCAGATAGAAACTTTTTAAAATCTTTTAATGAAAATAACGTTTTTTTTTTGTTGTGTTCGGTCATTTATTTTTGTCAACTACCCATGGTTTGTATGACAAGACTGTTTACCCTTACATCCTGTATGGAAAATAAAAAACTTGTTACAAAAAAAAGTTTGAAGCCGGTTGTTTTTTTTTGTAAAAAGTTTTTATTTTTCACTCTTTAGTTGTACGTAGCCCACATTTTTAGTGCGAAAATTACCCCAAATTCATTTAAAAATTTGAAATGTTTCAACAGGGCATGGGTTATAATCATAAATTCATAAGGGACTTGTAGACACCCGCCACCCGCTAAACGACGGCCGCCCGCGCCCCATGTAATAACCCGGAAAAAAACCCTATTAAAAAAAAGTGGCAGTTTTTTTTTTTTTCTTGAAAATTAAGTACCTACCAAATAAATAGACTCAGTAGGTACGATACATAACAACACCCTCACGGATCGGACAGGTTTTTTTTTACATGTTGTATAGTAGGAGGCTTACTTAGGCTACTTATACAATGAAAGGCAAAATCACTGAAAAAGTATGTACCTACTTACTTACCTACCTATTTGAAAGTTGACAATCACAGCAGCAGCAGTTAGGTGAGTAGGTATAAGCTGGCACACATTTCACAGTACCTAAATCATTTTTTTTTTCAGATCCATGGAATTCGCCCTCAATGTAATATTCTTTGTGAGCGTCCCTTGCATGATAGCATATGATGTGGCCAAACACTTTTATTCGCGCTTTCGAAAATCGGAAAGGGAATATCAGAATGGAACGAACGGAGAGTCTTCCAAGAAAAAAACTGAGAAGTGTTTTAGCACACAGGACATGCAGGTACAAAGTGTTTGACTTGTACTTTTTCTTTCTTGTAAACAGTAAGGAATTGCACTTGTAAGTACCTATGCGTAGTATCTACTTTTGTGTAAAATTCGAATGATCTATTGTTATTGTAGATTCCTCTCTCTTCTTGTGGTTCTTCCTACACTTTTTGAGCAATAGTAAAGTGCAATTCCTGACTGTTTGTAGGCGATGGCGACGCGGTGGCGACGGCGCCACGGAGGGCTCCGTAGGTGGATGACACCTCAGGCACAGGAACTCTCCAAAGAGCTTTGGAGCAAGGGCCTCTTACCGGCGGCCAATTGCGAATATGTGAGATCTGATCTTTATGATATGCATGTAAATATGGGATAATGCGAAGTAATGTTTGTATTTCAATTACAGGTTAAGTAGGCACAGATTGGTGACGATTCTGTTGTTCACAAACTAAACTAAATTTAAGTTCAGTGCATCATTTTCTTTTTAATTCACTAACTCGATCAGATCAGACCAATAAAAAAAATATTAATCAGCGCCTGTCACTTATACAAGTTTAGACGTGACTTTACTCTTGCTACGTCAATTTACGTCAGGCGCTGATTAATTTGATTTATCTTCTGTCGTTTATTAATGAAATAGAAAGAAAAAGATGCACTGAACTTAATTAGTTTCGTTTTTGATTGTGAATAGCAAAATCGGCACCACTGTCTAATTTAAAATAACGCTCTGCTTAATTTCAAATTCAAATGCAATTACAATTCGTAGGGGTGAATTTTGGTTAAGTAAGGTAGGTACTCCGATAGTGTCATCCGTCATCGACACTCCAGCAGTCAGTGACTGATTATCCAATGACAGTGACGAATTCGATTTTCATTAAATTTGAAAATGCTAGTGTTAGGGCGCATAGACAGACCCAGCAAATATGTTTTCATTTCTCATAATTGGAAAGAACGCTTGAAGTTACCTGATCAGAGGGATAAAAACAGTAGGTAGGTAATTTTCGTACACAAAAAGAAAATAACCGACTCCCAGAAAAACACTACAAAGTGAAAAAACTTACGGAAGGGTGGTACCTTTAGTTTTGTATTATAAGTTAATTTCCACGTTGTAGTGTTTTCTGGAAGTAGGTGGTTTTATTTTATGTAAAAAACTTTTTGTTCTTGCTTTTTATTGAGTCAGTTTGTAATTTCTCTAAGTTAATAGCCTAATGTCAACTGCTCATCACCTTTTTACAAAATATTTACCTACTTATTACTTTTCCCGATGCAGGGACGTTAATCGTTGACGAGTTCTCCTGAATATTCCTGATACTTCACCATTACCTCCATTAGTAAAGTAATCGAATCGCAAACCGATCGAAATACTTATTAGGTATTCAGTAGTTACGCCCGGGTGTCATCACTGTGTGGATCGCCCGGAGGACACGGTGGAGCATACGGTGGAGGTCTACTGCCCTGCTTGGGCGGAGCCCCGCCGTGTCCTCTTGGAGGCGATTGGCGGCGGTGACCTCTCGCGTCCGGCTCTGGTCCAGGCCATGGTACGGAGCGAGAGGGCATGGGAAGCAGTCACCTCCTTCTGCGAAGCAGTAATACTCGCGAAGGAGGAGGCGGAACGCGTGAGGAGAGGCAAAGTTTGCGCCCTCACGCCCCTAACTGCCGCCGTTGGAGACGCCCTGGGCGTCGGGAATCCCAGGCGGATTTCCGGCCACCATATGCGCGGGCTTGCGGACGGCGAGCAATGGGTAGCTCGCCGTCCGATTAGGACCAGGCCCGGTTCGATGGCGCGTCGTGTTCCACGCGCGCCTCAAAGAGATGTCAGCACAATTGGCGGGGTCCGCTAGGACCGATGCCTGCCAGGGTTGCGGGTTAGTCCGAAAGGGATACCGGGACCTTGGCAACAGGCAACTGAAGGAACACGGGTGGGTTTTAGTCAGTTAAAGTCTGACACGCCCTTCCGCTCCGCCCAGAGCGAGAAGGCATTGGATGATTTCCAACCCTCAAAAAAAAAAAAAGTTATTGAGTAGTTCCGGTAGCCATCTCTGGCCTTCATCATCAGTTCCACTTCACCATATGGTGCTTGAGTGTTCCACTTCACCATATGGTGCATATTTGCTATGGTGCGAGAGCAACTGCACGAGACCACGAGTTACTATAAAAAATACCCCAATTTTTGTAGCTCTATTTGATGAAGCTGTCAATTACAGATGCAGCCGCTGCTCCGCGAAGTTCGAAAGCCAGAGCCTCGTGCTCTTGATCCGGTCGCCCCGGACGCTCACGAGTCGTGCCCGGACTCGGAGCAAGACGATACCGAATATGTCCTCACTCAGATGCAGAAGAGTCGAGAATCACTCTCGGTATGATTTTTTCACCAGTCCATGTGAGATTAGGGTTAACAACCTATCGGAATTGTCCCTGGTCGTGTCCGGCTTTTGGCAAACTCTTCACTTCACTTGGTGTTATTTAATAAAATATCCACCCCAATTAGGTAGGGACCTATTCTAACATTTACGCTCCAAAACGTTAACTTCTTTTGTAGGTTTTGAAGCAAAAGTCGAAGCCCTGACGGTGCGAAAATGTTCACAAAGTCGTTTTATAAGAAGTCCCTACTTATGAAGATTTTACTAGCACTACCTACGTATAGTTTAATATTTATTTATTATTACCTATTATATTTTACTTAAAGCGTACTTATAATTTGGCATGTTTAAAAATCCTTTATATACCTACCTAATAGCTTAGTGGTAAGTATTTTGTAGCAGAAAGCAATTTTAAGCGATTTCCATGTAAGTATGAATGTACCGATTTATTACCGATACTGATTATCTTTTTTTTTGAATAAAAGCAGACTACATTTCCGTGTTTTGTTATGTTCATAATAGGTAAACAAAGCAAAAAAAAGCTCCTTTTTACCCGACTGCGCGACAGCAAAGATAGGGATTTTTTTTTGTTTTTCATACGCATCTTAGTACGCGAGATTTAAAAAATAATTGTGCGTCTGCTATATGTACGGGGATCAAAATAACGGGCTGGATGAGACTATTCCAAAAATAAAACATAGTAAGGTTGAAAGTAAAAACTTAAAACTATGAAAGAATTAGAGAAACCAGAAATGAAAAAGTAAAAGTGTTTTTTTTTTTTGGAAATTAATTAAATGTCATACTTTTGACAATTTAAAATTAAGTAGGACCTATATGATTACTATTTTTTATAGTCTGGTTTTCACATTATCGGCCCTCCGAGCAACAATAAGACACCAAGCGCAACACGTCTTATTCATAGCTGCACTAGGGGTGGGTAACATTAGTATGCCAGGGACGCGAACCCATAAGATTTTTCTCTACCAAAAGTCGCTCAATGCGCATAAAAAAGTTCCCTTAAAAAAAAGGTGTGTGAAAAAAATACTGGAAATGTATAGCCAGATGTGTTTAGCCGTGTGTACGACAACTCGCCACTGAAAACTCGACCCCGATAACTTAACCCCGGTCCCCAACTACTACTTGACCCCGAAAACTCGTCCCGACCGATGGTTCTGACATGGGAATGGGAACACCCGCAAACATAAATTGAAAAAAAAAAAAAAACTTTTTTGGTTGCACTCGAATTTAGATTTTTCAATTTATTTGTTTGTTTTCGGTCAAATGTAAAGTTGTCATCGTCAAAAATTACGTCAAGCGTCAAGCGTCAACGTAAGAAATGTCAAAGTCATATAGCAGCTGGAGCAGTCGTGTGTGGCATCGATCCGGCGCTATCTTATCATTACAATATTATTATTAGAAATCCATATCTTCCAATTACGCAACGCATTAGGCTATGTAAGTAATGCGTTTATTACTGAGGCCGATAGTCATAGCTAGGAAGGCGCTGCTGGCGAACAGGAGCGTCGGCGTGCAGTTGAAGCATCCATTCACAACAGGTACGACAGTCGTAGCGCGCGTGTGCGTGTGTATACTAGCGATATATAAATACGGAAGGACCTCGTTCACGGTCTATTTTGGAAACGTGCCAGTTAGATACGAAGAGTTAAACTAAACATACAAATTTGATTCGTGTTTTTAGCGTTAGTGTGGCGAGCCATGGAGGATAAAGAGACTTTGAAGAAGAGATTGACGCAGCTGCAATATCATGTTACTCAAGAAGCTGGAACAGAAAGACCGTATACAGGTTAGACTATCAGTAGACATTTATTTCAATGGTTGTACTTGGCAGAAATCTTCATATTTGAAGTGTTTACATAGCAATAGCAGTCTTGTTCATTAATATTCTATTATATACATTACATCTCATTTACTAATTTCCAATTTTAATTAAAGTTTCGAAGTGCTTACAAAAGTATTTCTTTGATTTTCAGGATGTTACAACAAATTTTATGAGGAAGGCATGTATTGTTGTATAGTCTGTAGACAAGATCTATTTACCTCTAAGACAAAGTATGACTCGGGATGTGGTTGGCCTGCATTCAATGATGTTCTCGCCAAAGAAAAAGTTACCTTGCACAAGGACACAAGCGCAGGTATGTGACAACATGCTACTCAATGTCTAGTCAATGTAAATATGTCACTAAAAGCATGGAAAATAATTATTTTAAGTTACATCCTAGCTGATTTGGCACAATTGTTTGTCTTGAATATAAAATCATTTAAAAATGGATTAAAAATAAGTGATTTATATAGGTTGATACTTACTAACTTACTACATTTAAAATAAGTTAAATACAGAAATCACTTAAATTTTTGTCCATGCTTGTATAACCTTAGCATTCATTGAAATGAATAATATGGAACTAATTTTCAATGCCATTCGGTAGCACACAGAGCATTCAATATAAAAGACTGTCAACAATAGTTTTCCAAAGCAGGCCTCCATTGAAGGTTGCTGTCTAATTCCTTCCACTGATGCCCTTCAGTCCAATTTTAGAAGTAAATGACAGAATAAGTTTAACATCTTGTATTATCAAAATAAAACTATTAATGCTGAAATAAAAACTAAAACTGTTTTTTAATGAAATATAATAAATTAAAATATCACTTTAATATTTTTTGCCAGTCATAAGTACACTGTCATTTATGAATAGAATTGGAGACTTACCCATTTCTATGACAAATCATCGCTTTTGCAGCATTATCACAGGTGCAATTTATGTATAATTATTTTTGACTATCTTTGGATGCATTATTTCTCAAATTGGCATTTAAAAAAGTATTAAAAACCTAGATTTGAAAAACTGCAAAACATTTTATTTCATGTTCTATATTTTTTGGCATAACAGTAGTACTTAAATAATTTAAAAAATATGCTTGTAAAGTTTACCAGTTTTTTACTCAGTCATTCAAACTTTGTAATCAAACTACAAGTCATTGTCAATAATATGTATTTTTATATCCTTATCAAATACCTGATAACTAATTACACAAACAATTTCGTCACATGGTATGCTGCAGACTGTATTGTGAGATTGTGACATCTACCCTTATGCTATCAAGTTACCTTGAGCAACATACTTATATAGATATACAATGCTACTTCCATATCTTGATACATTGCCTTATACGCAGTTTGTGTTGTGATCATGACCATGGCCTTCAACTTGAACAATATAATATTGTGTTTATAACATCACAATAGTTTACAATGTTTCACACAAAATAAAAAAACGAGCAGACTAGTTTTTATTATTGGTCGTCTTTTTATAATTCAGTTTTTTTGGAAAGGCAAAAAATCTGTAGATACTAAAGTAAAGATAATTCACTATGAGTCAGCCAATTAGGTAGCAAGTAGACGCTATGATTACGTGAGAAGTGCACTAAATATAGAAATGTACCTAATTATTATTTTTATATTAGCCGAAACTCGTCTGCTATATTGCCTCTGAACAACCGGCCGGAGCTCCGGCCAGAGCTCCGGCCAGGAGCGCGCGCGCATCCAATTAACTAAATAGTTATTGCATAAATTTTATCGGTATAAATAAGCCCGCAAGGCAGGCAGAGTCCTATTATTACTAACTTTTTGATTTAATTAACAATTAGTGTATGTGTATATAAATAAGTAATAATTCGTATGTGTACTAATAATAAGCACTGCACTACACTTCTTTGTAGCAATGCGTGTAGGTGTGTCATAAAGTAGGTAAATACGTAATGATTATGATGCCCACAAGTGTTAAACATAGACACCACGTATGTGCATCTATTATTAGTATTATATCAAAATATATTATTAGAAAGCGAAAGTTTGATATTCTGTCAATTCCTGTCGTCGTTTATGTAAATATTATTAAGTATGAAAATTGCTTTCTGAAACAATAGTGCTTGTAATGCATTGATATTTTATGTTTCGAATACCGTATGTATGTTATCATAATATGAAACAACTATCATAAGTATCTAAACGTACGTACTCGTAAGTATCTAAACCAGAGAGGTTGACTCTCGACTCGAGTCGATTTCAGGGTTAAGCAGGCCTGTTTTAACAGACTTGAATTATTTACGTCGCACAGTGTTTTATGAAGCCCATTTTTCGGACATCACATTTTTATTAAGAAATCTGATAGAAATAATCATTTAAATGCAAGATTTCTTATCCCCATTCAGCTGACATGTCTAGTTTTCGAGTTTTTTTTTTTGAAAATGGACTAATTTTCATCTTGATATTTAGAAAAAAAATAATTACACTTAAACTAAGAATGATACGAAAAAATGATGTTAGGTACATAGAGCGTTTCTTATACTGAGTATTTTAGAGCACAAATGAACCTCATAACTTAATTAAATTCAGATATATATACGAATTTTTTGGTTTAGAGTTCTTCTTTTTTCCTCGAAAATTCCGCCAAATTGGGAAAAGTTATTTATACTGAAATAACTCTTTAACTTCCGTTAACTTCCCCAACCCACCACATAATTATGACCGCCCAAATCCATGGAACTTAGAAGCTGTTCCAATTTAACTATTTTTGTTAAGAGTTGTCACATTTTTATCTGGATTTTGTCGGTTTTGAACACTGTGCGTCGTACAAAGTAGTTGAAGATAACAATCAGTTAACAGGTGCCATGGCCGTGTTCAAGGCATTCGTGCACGTTAAGTACCCCTGTAGTACCGTTTCAACAATACGTGTTTCCCCTTATTCCCCATGAAGTTTTCACTTGCTATTATCGGTATTACAGTTCATCATTACCGTGAGATGACGGACTAGGTACCTACATCTTACTTCACTTACTTAATTTGAGACCTTAACGCATGCGAATAGATTAACATACAAATAACAGCATGTGCTTTGGTTTTTACTGTTTGAATGGCATGAACTACAAATTATAATACTTACTTGTTTTATTTAAAACTTGTACGTCTGTTTGACGATACCTACTTGAATTTTATTTAATAAACATGACATGCCCAAAAAAATCTTATAAAAAACTAAAAATAACTTTAAATATTACTTGCATTTATCTTCTTGATATTTAAGAGAATAATATACCTAGACAGTAGAACCTACGTATGTAAATTGTAAATATTATGTACTTTTCGTATTTTATATGCCCGCCATAAAACCTGGTGATGGGAAAATGGATTCTGGTGCTAATACATTTTTATCTTTTTTCTGTCTTCCCTGTATCCTTGACCATCCTCCGACACAATCCTGACTCCACAACAAACGTAAGTCGGCCCTGATTGGTAATCACTGGTTAACTACAATTGATGCTCTCTACGTTTAATAATTTGGAAATGCACTGTGTGTCGAATCGTTACTCATCACACAAATACGCCTAACTCGCAAATAATATCGCAATGTATTCATGCTATTTTACATAATTTTAATCTCGTTCACCGCTCTGGTTGGGCGATCACAAACAATACACAAATGATCACACAATTCAATTTGGATGCGGCCGTAACATTGGGTTACTGCATCATTCACTACATAACTGTTACACGCCTTTTTGTGACATCACCTTAACCGTTCTGGAATGCGCATGATAAATAATATGCATTTGTCCACGCAACCTGAACTGCCCCGTCTTGTCCCGTCCCGCCTGTGCTCCTCCTGGATGGCTGCCGACTGGACTGCGCCGCGCCCGCTGTGACGACGCGCGCCTCCAACACATCCTCACGACACGAACTCTGTGAACCTCATACTCGGATATTCATGTCATTCATTGTTCAATGTGAAATGTACATAAACGGCTTTTTGGTGAATGGACCTGGTGTGTGAAATAAAGTTGGAGCAAATATATTACTGGTTTTAACACGGCCAGGTTTGGTGCGAACTGAGGTGCGATGCTCCAAGTGCTCCGCTCACCTGGGACACGTGTTCGATGACGGGCCCACGCCCACACGAAAACGTTTTTGCATTAATTCTGCCTCCTTGGACTTCATACCTGCTGAAGAGAGGAAAGACTAACGTGTCACCATGTGAATAGTCATTACTAATAAACATTTGCCTTGTTTGTAGTTGGTAAGAAAATGCTTTGATCAAATAATTCGGCACAATTCCATACTTATTCAAATATCAGTTGGATATCAAAAGATTTAATTTGCTTGTAATCAGATTTTGAAAATTTGATTGTAAAATAGAATCTGAAGATTGTATTTTTGTACGAAGTGCCACTAGAGAAACCATGTGCCTAACCACGTGTAACAGACGGTTTGTCTTTTATTTTTGTAAAGTCGTATCTACCGGATATATGTATATCGCTACTACGAGGCAGCTTTTTATCTAAGAACTCTGTAATATGTTAGTTACCATATCGAGTCATTGTTATTATTTTTATTTTACGTCCCCACCATCAAGAAATCTCCTTTGACAGGAAATAATCTATTTGAGTTACAAAGAAATATTACGACGGGCTTGTGTAGTTAAAATGATAAGGTAGTTTGGGAGATTATTTTTGGCGAGGACCTTGATTTGTTATTAATTTATTCTCTACCATTAAACATAGAGGTACTTTTGAACTCCGAGTACAAATCTTTGTTCATAGTAACTGCTGATTATTTATTAGTCACATAGGTATTATTAACTACAGTAAATATATTTTGTAATTCTCAAACTTGAGTTTAATTATTTTTCTCAAATATGTATTCAAGTACAGTAAAGCCCTTCCCCCTGTTTCAGTAATCAATTTTACTAATCGGTAGGACCCTTATATAGCAACAATACCGTTAGCTTCCAGTGTGTCGAAGTGTCCAATAAAACGATTAAGTAATCATGGTGAGTCTTTTATTATAATATGGTAGTAGGTAATTTATATGCACAAGTTGCTCATACATGGCACTGATGTTTTACAACTGTCAAAAAACATGAAAAATGTTGTAACCACATTAAATGTCTTGTTCAGTTACCTATTACAATAATTAATACATTTTTAACTTATACTACATACATAATTACAGTTACTTTCTCAACATAACATTCTATGCATACTCAAATTCATCTTCATGATCACATTATGTAGTTAATACACTTCTTACAATATTTTAGTAATATAGATACTGAATAACTTTGTTCAAGCTCTCTTGAAGTTTTGGCTATAATTTTTACATTTCTACATTATTGCACAATTTGGTATGGGTTGGTGCAGTCGGTATTGATTGTTATGAACTTGTTAAAATATAATCACGAATAAAACATAAAACTACATGTTTTACTTAGGCCGTATTTTAGTGATTGATAAACCTTATCATGCGAATTCGAATACTACCTACAACATTTAACGAGTCTATTGTGCGAATTACATAAAATTGCTTATGTGGACGACATAGTTTAGCCCTTTGAATCTAAATAAATAACAACTAAAATGTATTAAAAATGTTCTTTTACAATAATTAAAAGGACTTACTCGACGATAAACCCGAGTTTTATTATCCAATAATAATTAAAAATATACAGTCGGATCAAATACCAATAGACTCTTTGACATTGTTTAATTTACGCACTAAACTGATGTATTTTGATATATAATCCCAGTAATTGTGTAAAATATATAAAAATAATATAAAATTGAAATAGCAAGTCATACATAATGCACCAACCTGGACTGCACAGATTCTACATAGCGTAAATTGGTCACGTTCATATTGTCAATGAGTCGTTCTACTCGTCTCTAACTTGTCTGTACAATTTACATGAGGCTTGCCTGTGCCGCAGCCTCCGTCACGTCATATATTCGTATCATACACGTCTCCATACATTCACGCTACTCTCACACACTTAAAATAGTGAATACATATCAAAATAAAACAAAAATTAACAGCGTCTGTCGGCACAACCTAAACAGTAAAAGCAGAGAGACATCTTGCAAGTCTTACAAATAAATGTAAATAAAATACTTCAATGATTTAATACAAATAAATGGATATTACGGAATCCTATATTTCCTACTATTGTCGTAACAATAATGCGTAATGAACTAATGACGTAACTCTATCCATAAATGAGTTATCTAAGTCTATTATTTATTAAAAATCTATTTTTCTGCACACATATAATTATTTATTCCTTGCTCTATAAATACTTACTGTTTGTGCCATAAAGGAGACGATCACCGATAAATTTTCTCTTTCTCTTTGCTAATATCAATCAGCTGAATAGACTTTATAAACTTAATACTATGTAAATGCTTCACCTCATGACTAACAATAAAATGCTCTTCAAAATGACAATGTAAAATAATGATTAGGTCACGCGTCAAATGTCTAATGAGAATATTTTTGGCGTATTTCATTAACGATATACCAAGTAAAATAATCAATTTAGGTGAATATCGAATTAACTGCTTTACCAATAATAATAATATAATCTCAAAAACGTAAATTAGAAGCCATAAGCGATTTTAAATAAATTAACAATTATCATACATAAAACTATTACTAACTAGTAACTATCGAAAGCAAATAAGCAGCAGAAGCCATTCGTGTCTCGTTCGATTTAATACGTGATACAAATCATACGAACTGCACTGAATTCACGATCAAATGCTTAGTATGTACCAATCAATGCTCTAACAAACATTAAAATTATAAAACTATTTCGAAATAGGAATACACATAAAATATAATGAAATGAAATTTCCATTCAGTCGTCACCAGTCACTCTGCGCGCGACGTCGCCGGCGAGCCGCCGCGCGTCGCCGCCGCGTGCTCCACTCTGTATTGAAGTGTTTCCGACTACTGCCTCAACAACTATCATCACAGTGAACAAGCTGAACCGATACTAACGTAACGTCTCTACTGTACTCTACTATTTATACTTTACAAGGTCGCCTAAACATCTGCCAGTCTTCGTTTGCAGCTATATTTCGTATTATTTCAAAAATTCGTATCTAAACTTCTAATATCTATCTACACTATCCGATCTTACCGTACAACAGTCAAAAGAAACACGTCAATAAGAGATCACCTCGCTAAAAGAAAAATTAATATCGCTACTACACAACACTACGATGATTTATAGTTAGTGGACTGCACTTTATTATCGATCTCTTTCTTGTAAAAATATTACCTCTATTATATTCAACGGGCAGCAGTTTTACATTTAAAATAGGTATTGCTCTAATAAGGTTTTCGTCACAGATGTCCACTCGGTTCACACTCGAGTGGGTCCGTGCGTGTAGTCCACAGAGAGGCACTGAGGGCGCTAGTGTGTCGCGGGCGCGTGGGGCGGCGCCGCCGGCCTGCGCTAATGTCCCTTGGCCGCCTCCTTCGCCGCCATGATGAGCGGCGTCAGCGACGCTAGCGGCCGCGCCATTTTTAGGAAGGGGTGCTGGAACAACATTGTTTCAAGTTATTATCATGTTCTAAACACCTGCTTGTTAAATGATCCCTAAAATGAAAATGGTTTTTACTTTTTTTACGCTTTGGGAAATCCTCATGGATATCCTCAATCTGGGGAAAGTGAATAGTTATGTCGGACTCCTACCAACTAAAACCCCCACAGTTCCTTCAAGTTGGGAGCCTTTTTTTGGGTGGGAAATCATCATATGACTTCTCCCGCTCTAGGCGGAGCGGAAGGGCGTGTCAGACTCTTACTGACTAAAACCCACCCGTGTTCCTTCAGTTGCCTGTTGCCAGGGTACCGGTATCCCTTTCGGACTATTCCGCAACCCTGGCAGTAGTAAGTTGGGAGCCTGGGACATACTTGTACATTTGCTGCACCCAGGGATAATTACCTACCAAGTCGCAGTAACATTTGTGAAAACATATTTTAAACCGAAACGACTGAAGAAAAACGATCGTACCTTTAGTAAGTCGAGAGCGGTAGCGCGCCTCTCGACGTCCACTTCGAGGCACTGGTCGAGGAAGTCTTGGAACACTGTGCTGAGCTTCTCCTTGTCCTTGATGTCTGGCTTGCCATTCGTCGCTATTAGGTACAGCGCGCGCAACGGGTTCTCGTTCAGGTATGGCGGTTCACCCTCTATCATTTCGATTGCCATTATACCCAATGACCATACGTCCACCTGAAAAGAGATTTGTTTGTAAAAGGTAATCTCCTTTTAAATTACTTCTTGCTTCGGATTTTCCGAAGCAAGAAAGCTACACTCTTATCGAGTGACATCCTAACTAATATTATAAATGCGAAAGTGAAGTTTGTTTGTTACGCTTTCATACTAAAATTAAGCAAGTGCGGTTGCAAGTGTATGGAGTGGAATGTTCAAGTATTAATTAAGGCACATTTACCGCATTGGTTAGCTGTAAGGGTAGATGTATGATGATAAATAAATAAATAATACTAAAACGGCTGAACAGATTTGGATGAAATTTACAACATGTGTAGACCATGACCTGGAGCAGGAAATACGCTACTTTTCATCCTGGATCGCAGACGAAGTCGCGGGCAACAGCTAGTAGGATAATATTTTGTTATTTATGCTGGTTTTCCGACAATTACGGGGACGAAGTCTTGAGTAAAAGCTAATAACTTTATGTGGTAATAAATAAAATATTACACTATAAAGTAGTGACTAAGTGTTGATGGAATACACGTGGCTTGAGATGCTAATTAAGACATACTTTACTACAAATTAAAACCTCTGTAATGACACTTAAAGGCTACTTATCATTCATAAACACAATGTATAGAATATGTTCTGCAAGCCTATGTGACTGTAGATCAAGGAGAATTTCATTATAATTAATTTAATGACACTTGTTTGCAAAGACTGATTGGAATGATTTGATTTGTTTTTTTGATATGATTAAAACAGAAGCCCTCGTATTTTCGAAAATAAATCTGTAATCTATCACTTTCGATAGCTCAGAAACATCTGTCACTAGAGCGAGCAGGCGTGCTTGCACAAGCTCCCGTACTCTTCGGTATCATTGGGCCGAATCTAGACACGCGGCAGCGTGTCAAGCCAAGTTCGAGACGAACTGGCGACGGAGCAGCCGTGTGTTATATCTCTTTCTCCAGGCGGATAGGTTTGGTTCAGCATTAAGTATAGATTAAATATTTTCAACAAAAAAAATAATTTAAAGAATGCACGGTTATTAGTAATGTGACGAACCTTAGGCCCATACTGCTTCCGCGTGACGACCTCGGGCGCCATCCAATAAGGCGTGCCGACCATCGTCGTCCGTTTGTTTTGTTCAGGGGATATTTGAGCGCAGAAACCGAAGTCAGCTGTAACATGAATATTATGGTGGTTATTTATTTTGATATCACAGGGGCGAAGACTGCTTTACAGTGTGTGAAGTGGTCGCAAGCAGGAATGCTGAGCATTGGCTTCTGGTTTCGATACCCACCTTGTTATCTTTTTTCGTTATTCCATCCGGAATTTTGCAGTAGCAGCCCAGAGCCTTAAAGATAACTAGTGGGAGAAGGTAACATTTCCGCCACACCCTCGGGAAATAACGCGTAATACAGTATGTTAACTAACAAAGGGCGTTCCCGTTAACATGCAATAGTATAGCGTCTATACATGCTAAACAAAATATTACCGTTCAAAAAAAAAAAGTTTTTTTTATTTTTGTATAGAAAAATATTCACAAAAAATATTAAATTGTTACGGAAAATAAACTCTCTGTACACGCCCACTTGTCACACTTGTTTTTCTACGTTCAAATACAAGTGTACAGAGTGTTTCTTTTACGTTTAAATTTAGTCTTTTTGTGAAAATTTCAATACATAAATTATTTTTTTTTTTTTTTTGAATCGTTATATTTTTTTTAGCATGTATACACGCTATACTATTGCAGGTTAACGGGAACGCCCTTTGTTAGTTAACATACTGTATTATTTTCGAGTAGGTCCTGTAAAGCTTAATATCCAACTAAAGGCTGACCAACGCAGATTTGGGCGGGTCATCACATTGCAAAAATCCATCATTGTTTTCGTACATTTCGTATGAACTATTGCGCACAACGCGCGGGCCGCTATGCGCGGCAGTCTGATGCGGGGGAGGGTGTAATGTAGCTACTACGTATGTTAGCTTAATAGACCTGTAAGACCTAATAGGCAAATTAATTTGAGGTTTCAAAATTGTGGTCCTGAATGATAGTATATTACTCACATTAGGCACATGCCAGGAAATATGAAGTTAAAAGGGTCGCCGTTATCAAAATCGATTAGGAGGACCATATATAAAATGATACTCACTCAGTTTCACTTGTCCATCCAACCCGAGCAGTATGTTATCTGACTTGATGTCTCTATGTATGACGTGGTTGGTGTGCAGGAAGTGTAGCGCTTGCAGCACCTCGCGGCAGACGGCGGCGATCTGACCCTCGTCCATACACGTCTCCGTAACTACGTCTGTTAGGGAACCGCCCGCTAAATATTCCATTACCACCCATAATTCCTATAAAAGTGAAATGGAAATATCTTAAATTAATTCTCAGACAGAGCATGCACAGTTTAAACCAAGGTTTAGTTTGATACATGAAATTTTGCACAAGGGTTCCTGGGTTCCTTATTTAACGAAAATGAGCGAAAGTGAGTTATTTTTAAAAGTGGGTTAAATAAGGGATGAGAGTTTATATGGAAGTTATTTTTGAAGTAAGGAATGTGGGAGTTGGTACTGGCTTCTGGCTTGGCAAGGCAAGGCAAGGTTTCTGTTTATTCATAAGTAAAAGTTTGTTGTATTATCTTATGATGATACAACAAACTTTTATAGAGTAGGTCCTGTAAAGCTTAACATCCAACTAAAGGCTGACCGACGCAGATTTGGGCGGGTCATCATATTGCAAAAATCCATAATTGTTTTCGTACATTTCGTATGAACCATTGCGCACTACGCGATCGATCGATTAATATCGGTTTTATAACCGATAATAATCGATCCTCGATCGATATAATTATGTTGAAAACTCATCCCCCAAAGGCCGGACAAGTTGTCGATGTGTATGATCCCATACACGGCTTCTATCCAAATAAGGCCAGATGATAATTTTTGTGGTGGTATGTCGTGAGTCGTGATGCGATACTGCGTCATACTGATGCGTATCAATTTAATGCATTGGCTGTTAGTAGATTCTCACTATTCTCGTGTTGTGTGACGTCAGCGTCGAATCATGTGTTAAATTTCACGCTTGACTATCATGCAATATCTTACATCAAATCATATGGTAAAGTGCATTATAGTCGTGAGTTCGTGACTTCAATAATGATAGACACTACTCCATATGCTGCAACATGATCGATTCACATATCAATAGTTTTGCAGATCTACTTTGGACCACAAACAAATAGATACGAAAAGTAACAATAACAGAGACTACAAGGATCTTTTGATCCCTGAATAACATTGAAAGGGGGTGTTGTTGGCAAACATTTGTGAAATTATCAGAAATTGTATTGGAAAAAAGAAGGTGGCGGCGTTCGTTTCTAATTTTCTGATTTTGGCCACGCGCTAAAATATCTTTATATCGTCGTACTTGTCATACTCACTTCATTAACTAGATAACTGTCAAGATAGTTGACTACATTGTTATGTTTGTTCTCCCGCATGACGAGGATCTCATTGATGATCAGTTCCTTCTTCGGCTGCTGACTAAGGTTCATTTGTTTGATCGCTACCTCCATACCCGTCGACGTTTCTATCGCCGTATACACTGTACCTGACGCACTGGAAAGGGAGTAAAGTAAATTGTGATTTATATCAAAGTGGTAGAGTCTATTTTCAAAAACATGATTGTTGTATAGGCTAAATAATAACAGCCTCACGGTTCGATCAAAGGTTAAGATACTCTTGCCGCGGTCGGTTCGTGAATGGGTGACCATCCATTACATATCGAGAGACTCCTCCGTGGCTCGGATAGCACGTTAAGCCGGTGATCCTGGCTATCATTCTTAGATCTTCGACAGTCGTCATGTGTAGTCAGAAGCCTAAAAGTTTGACAACCAGTCTTACAAAGCGGTATTGTGTTACCCAGTAACTGGATTGTGGACGTCAGATAGGCAGTCGTTCCATGTAAAATACAGGTATTTAGCTGCATCCGGACTGGAAGCCGACCCCAACGTAGTTAGAAAAAGGCTAGATTGATTTTGTTTGTGATATTTTTAGCAGTCTTGCAAGGGGGAGAAATGAGAAATGTTTGAAATTTATCTTGGCTCTAAAAACTTACCCCTGGCCAATTTTTTCCATTTTGGTGTATTTTCTATTGGGGTCACCAACACTAACAATAGTTCTTAATTTCTCTAATATTTCTTCATCAGTCATTTTCTTTTTCCTTTGTTGCTGGGCCGTGGCTCTTCTGGAAAATGGAACATGTTTCATTCAATTGAAGTTTTTAGTAAATTTGAGGATAAAGGTTCTCGTGTAATAATAATAATAAACATCAATCAGACTACAATGAGGTCCACAGTGGTAGTAACAGTTATTTGTTAGCACTTAATAAATAAAACAGATCGGGTCTTGTTTAAAAGCGCACACAATAGTAAGCTGTCTGCCCGGGCGGCTATTGATTGCAGGATGTCGGGACTGTCCCGCAAATTTCTTACGCCACAAAGTCGTGAGTGCGTGGTTCGCCAAACATCGCTGAGGCACTACAAAAGCGCGGCAGTCGTAACAAAACCGTGAATGCGTTATTGAATTGGTGTAGAGCTTGTACCGAATCGAGAAAAGATGGAAGTATTAACTGGTAAATTCCATACCCAGTGTCGGTATTGGTCTGCGCGCCGTTAGGCGGCGGGGGCGCATGCGGGACGTGCGGCGCATGCGGGGCGTGCGGCGGCGGCGTGTGCGGCGGCGCGCCGGCCGGGTTCTTGTTGCGGTCCAGCACCGCGCCTGAACCCACCTCCGCTCGACTGCAGATCTGTAGCGAAAACACTGTATTAATATATATAGCTCTAGAGATCTTCTAAACATGGACTTGAATCGTATTCAGTAACTTGACAGTTGGAGGGACACTAGTTTCTGACAAAAAAAGGTAGTGAGGTGAAAAAAAGGAAAAGTTCATAGATTAGATATTATAGATTAGAGTTTATAGAATAGATAGATCCATAGTTTAAATTGAATTCCATTTGATTATATTTATAATATAATATACCGATTCCCGATTTCATGTATTTGAAGAGTTAAAGACTAGCGACATTATTATTTGCAATATTCCAATAATACAAATGCATTATTTTAGATTTATTGACGATTTTTTGCGTTGAACTGTCAAGTTACTGAATACGACGAAAGTCCAAGTATAGTCTGAACTCGCCGATTCAAATTGAGTAAGCTCAGTGATCAATCCTCATTATTTCTCATACTTTCTCTGTTGAGAAAAGGCATTTATCTTGCAGCGATACTGTCCAAGCCGCTGCTTTGCTACAAGCTGCCCCACGTTGGGCGCCAAACTGCAACGTAAAGGTGTGTCCAAACATTGAGCGGCAAGAGCGCGGCAGCAACACGCGGAGTTTGCAGGACACATTTCTGCCGCGCTCTAGTTAGGACTAAGCGGACGAATGTTTGCGCGGCTGTACTGCGCAGCATATCCGAGATTCCGAGACACGCCGCGAACTTCAGTTGGCATGAACTAAAATGAAAGCGGTTGCATGTGTCGCAGCTCTACTTATAATTCGTCCAAACACAATTACTGACGAATGTTTGCTCGCGGCAGTCGTCCAAACAGCGCGGCAGCAGCGCACGATTGCCGCTCAATGTTTGGTTGGACACACCTTTACGTTTATCGGATTTGGCTAAACGTAGGTCTGTTTTCGAATTATACAGAACCGAAATACGATAGGACAAAAATTACAATGCCTAAATATTAAAAAAAAATACACATTAATCGGAACATACCACTGTTGCATCGAAACCAATCTGATAACAACTGAAACTCGACTACTTTACATAGGGTTGCAATTGGTGTAACAAATTCAACAATCCAGTATTGTTTGTGACTTACCGAATGCGTAGTGAGAGCAGGATGCGGTACATGCGGGGGAGACGCGGGCGCAGGGGCAGGCCGTGGGGGCGGGACCTCTTCCTCCTCGATCGGTTTTGTATACTAAAATCACACTCATACTTGAATATATTGCTAAATGAAACGTCTTGTTAAGCCGATATCTGACGCTACACTTTTTACCATTTTTATCTTTCACTCGAAGTGAAACGTCTGAACACAAAATTAATCAAAAAGAAAAATTTATTCATTAGTGAACTGATCCAACGATGTTGGATTTCGGCACTTGGCATCTTTCAATCGCCTACAGAATGACCGAAATGTAATGAAGGGTGCAGACTATTCCTATAATATAATTATGTCGGTTTCGTGTGAAAGGGGAAAGAATCAAAAATGGACCAAACCAAATTTTTGTTGACAAGCGTCGGATATCGGCTCTATACAACTCATGCGCTCGCAAGTAATACGTACGATACTCTTGGTGCGGTCGGGTCGAGAGGGAGGTGGCGGCGGAGGCTCGGGGTGTTCCGTGTCTGTCGGGGTTGACGACGACGGACTGCTGGAGGAAACTCGGGACACTGACGATCCTGGAGACAAGATTATCGTTAGTAAATAGTTGCAATCGGAGCTGAGATGATAATATATTAAAGAATAAAAGGCTAAAACAATATTGTGTTTGAAATGTGTATAAATCAAAAGTTAATTAAACCTGTTTTTATACTAGACAGTATTTTATCTATTTTTATTCTGAAAATGGAAGTTATTTGCTTAACAACATGTACCTGAGTGTGTAGTATGCATTTGCGCTGATGTCATATATTTGGAAGGCGGCGGCTGCGTGGCGGACGCATCGTACCACTTGAGCACGTCTAGCACCGCCTGAGGGTTGTTCTTCTGCTCTTGTTTGCTGATGTTCGCGGCCATGAGCAGCCGCGCCCACGCCTCCGGCATGCCCTTAGAACAACCACCACACAGTCAAAACGGGGCATAGTCAAGTTAAAACAAACATGCAGAGTTGAATCAAAACTTCTATGGTTTGTAGCCATTTATAAAGCGTAAGTGCGCTTGTACACAGAGCTAGTTTGAACCTCGATTCTTGTGTAGTTTCTACACATGGCCATTGGCCCCACCAATCGACAATAAGTGAACAAGTAAAACAACCCTGTGATTTGAAAAAAAATTATGCTCATGTTCGTACAAGCGCAAAACAATTTACACATTTGTTGAACTGTAAATGGTAGTAAGAATAAATGAATCAACAAGTTTTATTTGAAATAATAGATAAGTCATGCCAAATGCTTGTCTCGAAACTGTTAAATGTGATAGTATTAGATCCACTACTGTCTGCAATATTAAATGATCAAGTAAATAGGTATACAGTTTTTATGTACACAACATACATTACTAAACAGCTAGGAATATTTAATGGTCTCCAAGCAATTCATCTGTGAAATATTCTACACTAAAGAAATTACTATTCCTTAATATACTATTACTTAATAATAATACTGTACCTACATAATTATACTGACATACATTTTATTTTATGGAAGTATGAGACTAAGGGAGTGTATCCACTTAGGCGGAGACGAGCGGAGCTGAGTGGAGAGGTGCAGGAATCGCCCAATTTACAGACAACACGAGAGACGCGATGAGGATTTCAACCTTTGTGATTGGTCGATTCCTGCAGGTCTCCGCTCAGCTCCGGTCGTCTCCACTTCAGTGGAAATGCACCCTAAAGCATGAACTAGACAATATGAATGTTATTAGTATTACATCCTACAAATAAAGGTATTATACAGAGAGTAGACTTTGCATGCTACACATAGATTTTGCATTTTACACAAAAATAGAGTCAACATGGAAAATAAAAATAAATAACATAAGGAGTGGGTAAACAAAATATAAATAAAAGATGTACATTATCACATTATGTATTTCAACAGAGTATAATGTGACAATGTACTGAACATATAATAATATAAGCTATTACTTACTGTCATAGGCAGCTTGAAACAAAAGCGGTAATACATGGAACTCAATTACATGATATCATTACTTGTTCCTTAAGGACTGTTTTAGTTTTAAATACATTTTATTACAAACGGACAGCTAAGGTACCATCATTTGGTTTAAACAATGATGGTCTATAAACATTCCATGGTGTTAACCCATAAGTCATTAATTCTAAATATAGGTACATTCTCTAATATAAACATGCTTGCATTATACTTTTTAACTAATTATCAATAGAATATTTTACTATCAGGAAGTTAATTTAATTAAACATTACAATAATCATTAGTTTTGAATGCAGCTAAAATTACTTTTTTAAGAAGGAGTTTGATCTCAAGTTACAATACTCCAGGTTTGCTATGAATGACTTGTTAACAACTAAGAATAATTAAAATGAAATGTCAAATAAAAATACTTGATACACCACTTTTATAAGAAAGCAAAGCATCAAAGCTGTGAGGCATTGTGTTTAGGCAGGAAGCTCACTCTTTTTTTAGTAAAGGTCATAATTATAATGTGGGGTCTGGGTACATAAATTTATGTTTCATTTCAAAGAGATTTCAGTACAGTACAGTACAAGTCACAATTTAGTGAAAAACTACAATATGACAATCACAATGTTGCATTGAAGGTGCATTAGTGCAGTCTGGCTTTATATCATTATGGATAACCATTTTTTTATTGTATGGGTTTATATGAAAATCTTTATGATCTATACATTCTCATTTCAAATTATATTAAGATAGTCATAGTACCAAAGTTATTGGACTGTAATTCACAAATTAGTGTCTTATTGACATTCAGTCATTGCCTAAAAATTTCCACATCAAAATATTAGTGCAACGAATATTTGTTTAAGTCAGGCTATGGATAGGTACACTGATGTGTCATGGGTTTTCCCCAGAGACTCAATATGGCTGGAAGTAACTATATTTTTTTTATAGTGACTATTATGAAAACATACTACAAAGACAAATACTTTAATGTTACTTACAGTAAACTCTCCTGTGACTGCATCAAAGCCCACATGAACCGTATGTTCGAAATTAGTTGGGTAGCTAATGTTTGGTTTGTTGTCATTGTGAGCCGTACTTTTAGAGCCTTTGATTTTAGCTTTTAATGTTTTCTTCTTCCTATCACCAGCATCATCAGGTTCTGAAACAATCAACAATAACTGAAAAACCACACAATAAATGCATACATTTCACTTTGAAATCATGTAATAAAGACTTGTAGTAGTGAATGGATCAGTACAAGCAAGAGAACCAGTAGGTCAGTCCTTAAAGACGCTGTGATTCAAATTGTTGTTCATTCATTTTTTGGTCTGTCTATTGTTTACAAAATCATTAATACAATACATATTTAAATTACACTTGAATTAACTGGATAGATGCCAAGATTTGTTACCTTTTGGAAGAGGCCTCATGTCTACTGAGGCTACAGAGTCGCCACGGTCCGTGGCGCGGTTGCTAGTGAGCCGGACCGGCGGCGCAGGTGGTTTATCCTCATCACTCGACATTTCGTCTTCTTTTGTCCGTTCTACATGAGCAAAAAAAGATTCGACTACTACAACAAAAACTTAACAAGACGCTGTTATATACGTTCATACAGAAGGTAACAACATTATAGAATATTTCAATAAACGTAACAATATCCTGCGATCGTACATCGTACCAAGAATGTATCATCAAAGTATCACGCTACACTTTTCATCCAAAGCTAGGTACATTTTCATTAAAATTTATGGACACAACAAGCGGGACTTTGACAAGACTTGACATTGTGATAAAATAAAAGTAAAGTAAGCCACAATATTACTCATGGACGCGCCCTGCAAAGGTTTGCGAATGCGACAAAAAGATATTGCTTGAATAGCAAACACACATTATTCGCTTACCTGGAAAATTATAGAATTATAAGGGACGATGAAATAATAGTATACGAGCTTTTATCACATTTCAATTAATCACAACACTTAAAAACACATATTTTCTACAAAACTTATTAATTTAATCATTCACACACATGAAACGATAGCAGTGATGACTAGAGCCGCCATTACACTATAAATTAGAGGAGTACCACGTAATGGAATTTTATGACATTAGAGACACAATCGACTAACCACATGCAGCCGAGTCTACTGCGACGGATAAATTACTGAAGTGCAAAATTTGGCAAAATGGTCTAAAAGCGGTGATGAGGGTGACGTGCGAGCAAGTACGCGTACATATGGCTCGGCGGGATTCCTCGCTCGTCTGTCATCGCTGCGAGCCGCGAGCCAATTTGACAGTGTTTTGAGCAAGCTTCACGTGTCAACTTAAAGACCGCGTACTTTTAGTACGCACTTCTATCACCCACTTAAGAGTGCAAATCACAATGCAATCACGACACTTATCATGATATTACTATGACACAATAAGACGATTTTCTGTTTGCATTGTATGTCATTAGCATTTTCTGTACTTTGGTTTTTTGTCATTGCAGTGTAAGTCATTTACATAGTGGTTCATGCTTTTACTTTGAAAAGCCACTTCTATGGCGTTGATGCAAAGGCGATGTGAGGGCTTTTACCGTGCGTTTGCACGAAGATGAAATCTCTAGTTCCTGTTAAAAATTGTATGGAGAAAAGATGCTGAAATCTCTATTTCCTGTCAAAAATTGTATGGAACAACCGTTCCAACCGTTCGATAAGCTTCTGAATCTAAATAAAGGCTGTTCACAGATTCAAAACTCAAAAATTTTGTCAGTTTCAATCAAATTGACGACCACCATTCTTCCGAAACCTATTTATTGTCGCGGGGGAAAGCTAATTTAAAATAAGTGTATCATTTTAGATTCGACATCTTGTGGAATTGTCGAATGTGGTCGAATGGTTGTGAATCTGAACAGGTAAGGCTTTGGGGTTTATCTAAAAAGGTTGCATAAAGTTAACTGATGTTCAAACGACAAAAATGTATGGTTAAAAGTCGCTTATCATAACTTAACTTTAAGCAACTATAAACCCCAAAATTACTAGAAAGATTGTCTAAGGTCCCCCTTAGAAACACTAATGTCATTATAATTTAGGATATTTAGACGATTCGAGTAATAACTACCCTAAAAGTTTTGTTTTTGGCAAATTGGCAGTGACGTTTATCATGACAATCGTGAATGACATTGACATTTTTGACTTATCGTAAGTGCTTGTTGGAGTGGGTTGTGATTGTAAAGTGTAGTGACTGGATAACTATTTAAAAAAATACAGCAAGCCATATTATTTCATTGAATGTACCAGTGTATTACTATTAAGCCCTTCATTTTAATTTCAAGAATGAGATACAACTTTTAACCATTCCGCCATGGATCATCCAGAGTCATCGGTTTGTTAACAAGCATATATTACTTATTATTATAAAGTAAAAATAATTATAGAGCATCGCGCACCGAAACTCGTGTTTCAAGTACAGTACTACATTACGGATATAATGCAGCAGTGGAATTCTTTTCCTGCGATAAACAATTTTGTGTACACACAAGTTCCATTACTGCTTACGTGTAAGACGCTAACATCCTGTCCTTGACAAATAAACATTTATTTACTAACGGCTATGTACACAGGTACACGATATTTTTTAACTGGGTCTGATACCTTCCTAACAAACAAAGCAACCAAACATTCAAACTTATATTCATGCCCTTGGGACTTGTGGTTGGGTTGATAAAGTTTATTTACTTTTCCAGCCCCAAGATAGTGGTCTTAATAAAAAGACTCCATTTGATGATTTGGGCAGGGATGAACTAATAAACAAGTGTAAAGGCTTATTGGTGATAGCTCAAAAAGCTAAACTAGCCAAATCAGGTATTTATATTATTACTATTCTAATTATTTGCTTTCGAATATGCTTAAAGTAAGGCAAAGGTACACAAATCATTTATTACCTTTAGATCATAAATTAAGTACGTACATCTGTTATAGAGTTACAAACCGAACTTGAAAAATGTGTCAAGGAAAAAAATGCAAGTACAGAAAACTTAAAAACTCTGCAAGAACTCGTTGATTCATTGACAGAACAAAAACTGAACTTTATAACTGAAGTGGATTTTGCTCAAAGCAAGATAAAGGCACTTAACACTAAGTGTGTAAACTATGAGGAAAACATTAATACTTACAAATCTGATTTGATTATCAAAGATAACAAAATAGCAGATATAAATCAGAAGTTATCTGATCTTGATATAGAAGTAACTTCACTTAGAAGACAAAACAATCGCCTGTTAGAAGAAAATGAACAGTTGTTGACTCAACTCACTGAGTTTGAGGCTAGTGCAGCTGAGTTTAATAATATTGGAATGCAACAGAGAGAACAGCTTAAAAAATTAGAAGAAAGTGTCAATACAGGTATTTCTTTTTAATATTATTTTTTTTTTGTGCAAAAATTCAGTGGATTAGATGTATCCATCTGATTTCACAAAAGAAAGCTAAGCTGTATTTAATACCTTTTTTTTTCAGAAGATCATTATAAAATACAAATTGATGAATTAAAGACCCAAATCCAACAGTTAGAAAGTAAAGTTCAAAGCAATGTGGAGTATGAAGCTAAATTTAATGAGGTAAATGAATTATTTGAGTCTGAAAAAGCTAAAAAAGAAAAAGCAAATGTGAAATTGAGGAGCTACAAAGACAAAATTTTGAAATGTGCTGCTTGTATAACTCAGTTGAAGAATTCTAGATTTATTCTAGCCAAAACAGTCAAAGAATATTCAGAAAATATTCCTAAATGGCAAAATGATATAATCAAGGCATCAAAAGTACTTGATAATCAAATAAATGAACTAAACAGTGAGAACCTCACATTGAAAGCAAAATTCTCAGAATTAGAAAAACAACTATATGAAGTAACACTGTCTAAAATGGATAATAGTATCACTGATTCTCAAATAACTGTCTTAAATGATGAGAACTTGGTATTAAAAGACCAAGTGTCTAATTTAGAACAACAACTAAGAAACAGTGAAAATGAAAATACCAAACTCACTGCTGATTTGGATGAAATCAGAGACCAACTAGACAAAAATAAGTTACTAAAAGCACAGCTAAGTGAATGCACTCAAAAGTTAAATGATGTTACTCATCAATTCAATGAAGTTGACAAATCCATGCAAATTTTGAAAAAAGAAAATAAAAATTTAAATGACTTGCTTCATAATACACAAAATAATGATGAGCTTGATAAGTTGAATTTGCAAGTTAGAGCTTTAGAGAGTGAAAAATCAATTTTAGTGAAAGAAAAACTAAATGCAAGAGATAATGTTGTTGAGCTTGAGAGTCAGAATAAGATTTTATCCGACAAATTATCTAAAACAAAAACAGAATTACAATCTTTAAAATCTCAATTGGATTTGGTAACACAAGAAAAATCTGCATTTGAGATCAATGTCAAAGCAGAAAAAGAGAGCGAGATTAACATGTTGAAGTGTAATTTGAAGGCTCAGCAGGAACAGTTTAACTTGCTGAAAAAAGAGCATGAAGGGTTACAAGATTTGAATGGACTGTTGAAAGAGGAAGTGGAGACTCTAAAGCTTTCACTGGAGCAGCCGAAAGACGATAATTTATCCGACTTGAATGTGTCTTTACAAACAGACATTGTGAAGTTAGAGACCAAGCTGGCTGCCTATAAACAGGAAAATGCTTCACTTTTGTCAGAAATAAAAGATGCACGAAACAAATCTAAGGAATTCGATAGCCTTATTGCTGAATATGAAGATGCTAAATCCAAATTGGCGAGCTATAAGTCGGAAAATACAGAATTGTTGAGTGAAATGAAGGAAATCAATCAAGTATTAAAAGAGCGTGGTGAGGCCATATCTAAATTGCAGAAGGCTGTTTCTGAAATGGAGAAGCTGGTAGAGACTTTGGAGAAAGATAGAGAAAATATGAACCAAGAGAAAATAGAACTACTCAAAAAGAATGAAGGTCTTGAAAGTGATTTAAAGAATGCTGAACAGAAGACTAACGAAAAGACTGAAACTGCCAATCAATTGAATGTTGACATGGACAATGCCATGAAAAACTTGTCACAAAAAGATGAGATTATAGCCACCTTGAAAGAAGAAATTGAAAAGCTTAAACAACAACAGATTACTTCAGGTATATGCCACAAAAGAAGTACAAAAAAGATCCACACTTGTTTCTTTTTCTTTCGTAACTAAACAGTTTTGAAGCGTAAATTTTATTATTTCTGTTCCAGCAGAATTACCAAATGAAGACATGTCCACATCTACCATATCTAAAGCAGAAGAACATTCTCGAATGAAAGACCTAGATGAAACATTTGAGGAAAAGTATGAAACAAGCATTCAATGGTATGATTGATTTAGCCTGTATTTTGTTAATCTTAATAACTTTATTTGCTTGTTACAGGTACACAAAGTTGAGGATTTTTGCGCTAAAGCTGAAGAAGAAATTAAATGAGACCATAACTCAGATGCAACAAGCAGAGAAAGATAAAGCTAAGCTGGAGAAGTTATTGAGTGAGAGCAAATCTGGTAATTCTACAGATGAAGTTGATAGCTCTAAAACAGAAATAACAGTTGTAAATGTTACTGAAAATAGTGAACTTGAAGAAAAAGTCAAATCTTTAACTGTTGCTCTTGAAGCTACGAAAAATGTTACGACTGAACTAGACAAATTGAAAGGTAATGGTGTTCATTTGATTATATCTGATTTGAAACATGAATGAGTAAATATAAATAATTAAACTTATAAACCTTGTTATTTTAATAATTCAGGGGAATTAGCTTTGAAAACACAACAGTTAGCAACTGAAATGGAAGCGCATAAAGTAACAAAAGACAATCTGGAGAAAGCTCGACGTGACGTCAAGAAGAAAAATGTATTGAGTCTTGAAATGGAGGACTATGAAAGGTCTATGAAAGAACTGTCGACAAAGATGGAGGAAAGTAAGAAGAAAATGATGCAGGTAAGTTTAACAGTTTATGTATCGTAAGATAAGATACTTTATTCTGGGCACGGAAAATAAATAACCAGGAACTTATAAAAACTATTTCATAATGAATTACAGATGGAATCAACAATCGACACACAAGAGGGAACAATCACAGCAATGAGAACACAAATAAAACTTCTGGAGGAACAAATAAAGACTGAGGAGAGACAAAACAGGCTTGTCAAGGAAGAGCTACAGCACGCCATCGAAGATGGGAGAGAAAAGGACAACCTGATACAAATGAAGAACACAATCGTATCCAAACTAGAACAAGACCTTGAAGATGAAAAGAGAAAGAACGAGGAGTCAGACTTAGAAATGACGTCACTGCTAACCGACAAAGAAAAAGTTATAATGGCATTAGGTGAAGATAAGACTGAGCTCAACAATAAAGTTAAAAAACTGGAGTTCAAATGCTCGGAATTGAATGAAAAATTGAGAATTACTAACATAGAATTGGCGGATTTGAAAACTGAGTATACTAGCTACAAGGTACGTTTACGATTACCATTAACGTCATTGTAAATTTTAAAAAATGTAGTTAAACAAGGACCTCATTCCTCTGCTGATTTACATGACCAAGAAAAACAATAAAAAACATAAAAAATACTTGATTTGTTTTTAGGTACGAGCTCAGGCCGTGTTACGTCAAAATCAAACTGTGGACCATAGTCAAGAAGAGCAACTGAAAGAGGAAGCTGCGGCTCTTAGAGCACAGATTGAAATATTTACAGCGAAACTAGCAACGGCACAGTATGTACATTAATTTATGTTATTTCAAAAGATAGACTATATTTTGTTTGTATACGCGATAGTTCATGTATAGAACAATATTTTAAATATTATACAATAGGTAAGAGACGGGCTCGTGGCGTAGTAATGGCCCAATGGTTTGATTTATCAGGTTTTATAAAGCTACTTGATGCACATTAAGCCGTTGCTTGGTCCCGGCTGTCATTCGTGGTCTCGTGGATATTTGACAGTAGTTACGTGTTGTCAGAAGCCCTTGTTTCCAATTGTCATTTCCACTTTAAACCAATACTAACTTTATGTTTGTGTAAATTAAGTTATTCCAGAATAGTCATTCTGAGATACAATTGAGAAGTTCAAATTAAGTTTTATCACAAACTGTATTTTACTTGTAGGTTTTATTGTTATACTTCCAAAACACATGTTTGTTTACATGTTTGGAAACTAAATTGCGAACAAGGATAGGAAATTAGGAAATACGTTGCTTTATATCCTTTTTTTTAATCAGTGTAAGCACGTTGATGTATAAATTGTAGTAGGAAGTAAAGAGCGATAAAATTTTAATATAAATAGGGATTGATAGTAAGTTAAGTGTATTTTTTTTGTATTTCTTTAGAGCAATTCTGTTCTCATGGCAATGGAATCGCCTTTTTATTCTATCATTATATTCTCTGAAGTTATTTGGATTAAGTTTTTGTAATTTTAGCAAGTCATACATTTATCTGATCTTTTTTTATTTTCGGTATTCGTTATTGGATTCATAAAACTCAGTATGACTACTTTTATTTGTTGTTAATACCTACAGAGACTTCGGACATTTGTATAAAATATGAAATAATATTTGATTCCATGAATCTGTTTTTCTGCCGCAAACAAAGATTGTAAAAATGTTATCGGTAGAACAGAAGAACATGTGTTTCACTTGTATTATTAGTTGTTTTGATACAATTTGTATAACCAACGCCTTTATGTTGTGCTTTTATAGAATAAATAGTGCGTGGGCTATTATATCAATAACTTACAACATACACAAATATTTGTTTTCTGTACTTGTTTAATGTGTTTTATTGATAACGAAATGGCCGCAATGAGATGTCAGGTTCGGACACTTGTCAAAAGTGTCGAAGCGCCTATAATTACTTAAAATATTCAGTCAGGCACTACGCCAAATAAATATTTTATAAGTCAGTGATGTATTGTTTATCGAAATGTAAGACCTCTTGTCACAGGGGCGCCAACTGGAGACGTGAATTTTCATGAAAACTCTCATTCAATAATAAGCGTTGAATAAGTAGACAAATATGTTTGTATGTGGACAGACAGCGTCGATCTTGGTGGTGATATACCAGGTCAGATTAAATTATCTGGCGCAACTTATTTTTGACTAGCTTTAGTGACTAAATTATTAGATATATTTATTTGAATTGTTGTTTGCAGACTGGGAACGTCCTTAGATATAAGAAATTTTATTTATTGTCGTCTTTACCTTGTTTATCTATGACAGAAAATGGTTTCTCTATAAGCCTTTGATCATAAGTTGGGAAAAGGTCACAGGCTTACATCATTAATACTTTTTAGGGAGCAGATTGCAGAAAAAACATCGGAAGCAGAGAGTATTCGAAGGCGGATGACTGAGGCCACGAGCGATGCTGCCCGGGCGCAACAGAGAACTACTCGCCTGCATGCCGATCTCACCCGACTGTCGCAGCAAATCGAGTCGGAGAGGACACAGAATAAGTTGCAGGTGAGGTGGCACGCATGAAAGGCCAATTAACAACTTGTCCTTGAATTAATTTTCTTACGCAAACGAATATCAATTTTACGTGTGTGTTAATAAAGTTGATAACAGAATAACTAGGTACTAATTGAAAATAAGCTTTATGTGTTAAACATTCAAGTTATTTTTCCTAAATCATGCAATTGTATGCCCTTGTCACCTTTACGAAAGGAGTATTCTATTCCGTAGGTATCCTTTTCTTGTAAAAATAGGTATCAAAAACTTTGTACTCTTACGACTGTATTTACAGTTCATATAAATGAATACTCTTAGGGCCGATTTTATCAAAATCAGATATCTTTTACCCGTGGAATAAAATTCTCGTCTGACAGTTTTTGTATGGAAAAACTGTCAAAAATTCAAAATTTATTCGCAGGATAAGACATATACTTGGTTTATAAGTTTGGTGAAATTCGCCCTTAAAGTATGCTTTCGAATTATACAGGTCTCAACTCTGACACAATGTTACAAAACTCAAATCAGTGAAATGGAGGCGAAGCTTCAGAAGGAGACGGAAGTATTGAAGAAGCAGCTAGCCGCTGCTCAAGAAATGAGGAAGTCTGGCACCGTCGCAGTTTCCTCACTCGATGACACTAACAGAAACCAGTATATGTTACCAGTTATACCGAAAGATGAGAACAGTGATGGCGAGATGGATATCAACGTTTCTATGATTCCGAGGGAGGAGGGGGAGGTACAAATTATAATAATATTCGAAACTTATTTCTGTTTTCATCTGGTAAAATTCATTTACTGAATTTACATTTATTTGGCCATCACCAGCAATGCTAGTAATGACTTGTAGAAAAATGTGCCTTATAGTATGACTCGCAAGATTGCTAATGCATAAAACACTAAAGAACCAGCTTTGTATTTTCTCTTTGTTGTTGCCCAGATAGATATACTAAGAAGGGTGGGACGGCCGATATACTTCTAGACATTTCATGAACTAATTTTGCATTGTCACGTCACTAGCGCTCGGAGCTGAAATATACTATTTACCATGACAAATAACAGTCGCGGTCAAAACTTGTACATGATAAAAGAAACATAAATTCTATTTGCATGTTACGTACGTACCATTACGCAAGTACGTTATCTGAACATGCGCAATAAAATTTATGAGAGGTGCTTGAATAATAATTGTGCTGTATAGTCGTGTATAATGAATGTAATTAAATGCTGTGACGAATCTATTCGTTTGATACAGTTGTTATTATTATGGTGCGGAGTAGTTGTCGTGTACTTGAATATAACGTAAGACGTCTTTCGGTAAGCTCCCGGAGTACTTTTTACGTAAGGACTTAACTATCAAATTATCATCACACTACCCATTCGCATTTCGGTAGGTATATCAAATAATAAGAATATCCTGCAACCAAAAACTCGAAGACATACATGATACACTGCTTTAGGGAAGGATCTTTTGGCGCTCGAATGACGTTGATTGTTTTGTGAAATGTATTGAAAAAACAAGATGGCAGCGTTAGTTCCGATTTCGACCACGCGCCAAAATAACCTTACGCCCTTATAATTATTGTCCGTGACATGCACAAACCCGAATGGGCCCGCGTGGTGGATTACGTTCCGCTCCCTCCTGAAGAGATTACGCCTGACTCTCATCTATAGGAAATTTACAAGCTGCTTATTAACATCAAATAACGTACAAAATCCGTGTTCCAGGGATCTGAATCTGCTCCGTCGCCGCCCCCTTCGAAGCAGTTCCTCGCGGGCGGTGGTAGCAGACGGTCGCCTGTACCGTTGGAGCGACTGCTGGAGGAAGGAGTGCCTGATGACGAGGCCATGGACACCTCCTCCTTTGCGCTCACGCCAGACCAAGAGATCGGCGAACTTAAGCGGAGGCTTCAAGCGCAACAACAGAGGTAAGTGATGATAAATGATATTCATTTCCGGAAATTGGTTAAAAAAAACAATTTATCACATCAAAAATATTATGTTTTAAAACTAGATGAGGTCGGTGTTTTCTATCCAACTGCTCTGGTGACCGAAACAAACTTAGAGGCCACGATCTCTGCTAGGTCCAGACATTATCTTGGTCAGGCTAAATAGTCGTTTTGAAAATTGTCCAAACTAGGCGTTATTTAGGCCCAGTTCCCATGCCTGACCAGCGTGCGTTCCGACACCGCTATACCGCACCTTACGTACGTGCGCGGCGAAACGGGGGGGCAGTGCAGGCCGCTCATTGGTTAACGTTCACGGCGCCCCGCCCTCGCCTCGTCGCGCATTCCTAAGGCGCGGTACAGCAGTCTAGTCTAGGAGCACCTACGTATTTTCTTTTTCTTCTACAATTTTGATATTTTTCTATGCTATAGGGTGAAACACGTTACGGTGCTGTTGTCAGAATCAGAGCGCGAGTGCGCGCGCATGGCTCAGCTTAGCGAACTGTTGAAGGCGGAACTAAGGCGAGTCCGAGGAGCCACGCAGAACGCACACAACACAGAGTACATGAAGAACGTCACGCTTAAGGTAAATACGGTGAAAGAAAAAAAAAAGGAAAGGGGGGGAGAGCAGCGACGAACATCTTTCCTCGTTCCTCGAGGTCTAGAGGGAAGGATTCTTGTTGGCCCAGGGCTCTCAGCCACGGCTGCTGAGTATACAGGTGGATTTTTGAGATGGGGCACTAAGGACAGGTACCTTAGGAGATAGTCCCTAACTTTTTGAGACATTTTGATCGGCATATAATTATACAGATTTTTTTTTAAATGATCGCAAAAAATTGCCAAATTTCACAAAAACTTTTTTTGATGCCAATCAATCATCTAAAGTGGTCCAAAATCTCTATTGGACCAACTGAGATTTGATTACTAGAAAAGCCAGAAAATTCAAAAACACATTATGAACATTACATAAGAAATGAGACTCCTACTTATTTTTTATGACAGACAGACTGGCCGCTATTATCGTCGCATAGAGTCGAGGGTTCGATTCCCGGCTCAGTCTCGATTTGCGCCCGCGGTTAATGGACTCGACTCTGATAACATAGGACTTTCCGACGAAATGTGCGTGTACTATACATATTACCTTTTCTATTCATTCGGAGCTTACAGACATGACGTTATCTTATGGATACATCTGGTAAGGCTTCCTGTACATAACACTGGAGTTTCACACCGGGTGCCCGACCGCAAGTTTGTGTATACGAATGAATATCGCACATGCGCCGCACCGCAACCGCGTGACCACTGGCATTGATGCCGAGTTAAATAGTAAAGCAACAATCACAGTTCAGTAAAGCATGATTTACGGCCTTCCTCCCCCAAGCAAGTCTTCTTTTGTTTAATTACAAAAAACCAATGAGGCACGGACGAGAGAAGAGGAGATGTGTTTCAAACAACTAATACAATTTCGTTATTTGTACATCTCGTCTCCACTCAGCTTCAGTGGATACCACTAGTCGGAGATGTATCATATTTATATGGTGCGATCGCTAGTTCCTCCCGCGTCGCACAAACCGCCAGCCGCGCCCATCTCCGCTTTAGTCAGCACAAATCTCCGCTCCCGTCTAGCCAGTAAGCATCTCCGCACAGCTTCGGTAGATATACCCTTGCTGAAAAACACTTCTTCTCATCTCCACTTCGGACATCTCCGCTTTGGAGGAGTCCGGGCTTAACCGCTCAAGGGTTCTTTTGTCCACGATGCAAAAGATGCTTTATATCTATACTAATATTATAGATTCAATAAAATATACAAAGGCAAGGAGATAAATGGCATCCTGGGGAAGGACATAGCGTACTTTTTATCGGCATACCACGCGGGGGAAGCCGCGGTCGGAAGCTAGTGGAGATATAAATAAAGACGTTATTTCTAGTTCCTGACACTGCCGCCCGGTGACGAGCGCAGCCGGCTGGTTCCAGTGCTGCAGAAGATACTCACACTCACACACGAAGAGACGCAGAAAATTAACGCCGTTGCCAAGGGTAAGGCTAACATCCCTACGAATATTATAAATGCGAAATAAAGTCCGTGTGTTACCTTTTCACACCTTAACGGCTGAGCGGTTTTCGATGAAATTTCGCGTAGTACGTTTTCGTGGGATAATTTCCAACCTACACCCGGGCGAAGCTGCGGGCAATATTTTCAGAAAAAAAGCTCAATACATGGTCAGCTAGGCAGCTCTACCTTCAGATCCGACTGTTCTGACCAATATCCGTACCGTAAACGCCTACAAGACGGCCGGATCGATTACTATTAGAAGGACGACACACGATCTCCGCATAAATTCACCTGAACTTATCAGTAGACGATAAGATATTCCATAAGGCCTTTCAGGAAAAAAACATCTTTTTGCCCATGGATTATGCGCAGGTGGATCTTTGACAGTCTTTACGGGTCGTCAGAAGCCCGAAAGTCTGACTGACTCGATAACTGGGTTGTGGAGGTCAGATAGGCAGTCGCTCCAAGTATAATTCAGGTTTTCAGCTGCATCCGGATAGACTGAAAGCCGACTTCAACATAGTTGGGAAAACGGTAGGCAGATTAGGTGGATTATAAAGCGCACGTAAAATCTTTACGAAGTTTTTCGAGTCAAAAATCGTATGAACATTTTTTAGGGCGATGAATTTTAAAAAACTTGTGCGGTATTGATGCACTAGTTTTGATAACTGGTGTTTGTTAAATAAAAAAAAGTTTGCCAGTCTTACGTAAGTTTATTTTTACGATTCTTATGAGTCGAAATCTGACGGATGACTCAAAGTCAAAGTCATTTTGTTAACTGTCTTATCTTTCTAACAGTATAAGCGGTCGAGCTTAGCCGCCCGCAAGAGATGTTATATGAGGTCCCCATTGTAATTTCTCGTCTAGCGTGATTCCCAGGAAAACTCAGTTTTCCTGGGAATGCGAAATACTGGAATTTATTAATAAATTCCAGTATTTCTCCATTCAATATGATGTCACATTATATTTAAATTACCTAATGTTAGGAGTAGCGCTTCTAACATTATGTAATTTAAATATAATGAATTTGTTTTTTTTTTTTCATTTTAGTACCAAATTATTTACCGTAAACCAATCTTGGACCTGAATAATAAAGCTATTCACGTCGTCAAGATTTTTTTACCGTCGGTTTATTTAAAAAATCAATGATGTGTCATCTGAAAATAACACCAACTTCGGTTGATTTAGAAGTTATTGGGGTAAATCATTAATTTAAACTAAAAAGAGGAATGGACCTAATATCGAACCTTGAGGAACGCCCATTGCCATTTCATTTCTGAGACTGTAATCGGAACAGAATGTTACATTACCCTGTTTTGTGTTACAGGTTGGGATCCAAACCCAAGCAAAGGATGGGGCAGCTACCTGCCCTGGCCAGGAGGAAAATAAACATAACATATACATACTATTAATAAACCTATGAGAGTAAAAATGCGATAACCGTAATATAAGCAATAGTGAAATGTAAATTATCTGTGATTCCATTATTGACGGATGCCTTTTCAATGATTTCAGAACTTTTATTGCATTTTAGCCTAATGTTTTTATTACAATTTTTGTTCGGACATTTTTTTTATGATTATTTACAATTATTTATTTTTGAGTTTTAATTAAGTACCTATGAGTAATTAGGTTAGACAGAGAAAAATATAGGAGATTATTAAATGCATACTACTGTTACTATTATAATATTAGTCGGGATGGGAACGCCCGGGTATCGTTATTGTATTCATAATTATATCATGTTATGAATTATAGTAAAACTCGCTATAGCAGACTGTGACAGACGCGTCACATCTTTTACTAATATTGGTGTTTTGTAAGACAAAACATTTCTTTTTTTTTGTCGAATTTGTAATTATTTCCGTTTCATCTTTCACATATTTTATTTATCATAAATAACAACGCCACCTAAAAGAATTTTCCAGAAACTACATTAAGTGATTAATGGTTACACCGGTAATACCTAATTAATTAATTGTTAATTACATTTTTGTGTGCTGATTACAGTAATATACACAGAACAAACGATTTTTATAACCTGTTTATTAATTATATAAGTACGATTATTAAACTATACTTTGTTTTGAAATAAATATCTCATTGAAAACACGAATAATTAGTTTGAATTGTAATTACAGCACATTATCTACTTAATTTTTATCATGACTACATTCCGTAATAATTTAATTAATTCTACTTAAAATGCTTAATTCTTCTAGACATGAGATGGAATTTCCAATTTTTGTCAGTGAAATTGTATCTGATCTGTTTCTATTATTATACCTATCCTTTATGGCTAATTTAGTGTAAATGAGGTATCTATGTTACAATTTAATTAATCATTATTTATCCATACAATACAATATTTACATTCACGATTTCAATATTTTCAACTATATAATTTAACTAAGTATTTTTGGATTTAATAATTATAAGAACTGTTTAAAAGGTATGTTTAAACAATTAAAAATAATAAAATTATTTATTGTGTTTTAATATCCACTCATCTTTGAATTTAAATGATTCACGCCAGACGCGATTCCCGTAGCTACTGGGATATAAAGACAAATACCTATACTCTGGGTTTCTTTTTAATTTTATGATTACTTTCAGCCTCTGAAAGATTGCCTAATAAGTATGATTGAAAGCAAGCCTGAATTTACCCTCTATAAGAATTTTATCTCTTTATTTTTTTTTAGGTTTTAAGCCTATGCGGCTACGCTGCACTTCGCTGTCTGTCTATCACAGGGCGGTAACCAAAGACATTATGTAAATATACTGAAGGTACAAACACAAATCATTTCTTATTGATAGGAAGAAATTTATCGGTAATTTCTAACATTTCCTCAAAAATAAAATTATCCCTATAGAAAGTCCTTTTTTACGCTCGTAAAGTAATTTGACAGGGGCAAATGTCAAACTCCAAATTGAAAAAACAAACAACAAAAATAATTAGTGTTGAGTTTTTTAAATCTCGTAGACTACGAGATTTAAAAAAGACTTTTTCAGACTAGGTGGGGTAATTTTAATATTTCATTGTAAAAAAGGTATATTAAACTTAGATAAAGGAACATCATTTAATTTAAAAAGAATTGGTTCAACAGTAAAATACCATAATCAAAAAACTTCTAGGTATATCTATTAAAAAAAGGTTCAATACCAGCGAAGATAGATGCTTGGGTCGAAGAAAAAGAAAGTTCCGCGCTTCCGGTTTTTCCGACGGATTAAAAAAAAACTAATTAGCTAATAGGTAAATATTGCTATTAGTTTAAATATCCCAATAATTATAAGATGAATTAAGTTAACATATTACATTAGAACATTTATATTTCGCGCAAGTAAAATTAATAGGTACGGTTTTGATTTTATTGATTGCATTTCCCGGGCGAATTGTCTACGGCGCATGCTCGAAAATTGCTCGGAAAATTCGTGACTGCGGCTGCAAAGGTGAGCTTTTCTTGTGTTTTATTGTAAAATATATACAATTACAGTTATTTTATGACATTTGTGCGATTCTGTTACATGTTTACAACTAAAATCTAAAACATAGTGGTTTTCCTGAAAATATTTTTCGACTTCACCTGGACACAGGTATTCTGCCGGTATAAGATTTTAAAATTACGCAATTTTTTAATGTTTTTGTAAGAAAAACCTTTCAGTTAACAACATTATAATAAAAAAATGTGTTCTGGCTTCTAATCATCATGCTCATAAACGTTTGTAATGTTTTGCGATTAATTTATCAACTCTTGTAATAGCAACTTTAGACTTTATTTCTCAGAGATACAAGGTTTTCATTAATGTTTTATTTCAGGAACTTTTTTGTTTCAATAATTTCTGGGTCATTTGTGCATGAAGCGAAAAATGTGATTTTTCCAATTTCAAAGCTATGTCATGTTAATGTCACTGTGATTAATTTTCTGAAAAATAACGGGCACATGGCGTTTGGTCGTAATTTATCTGATGCAGACAAACATGCTCAAGATGGACGCATTGCGAAGCCCATGTGCGTCGCCGGTACACATGCATGCTACGTAGTGCGACATGCGATTATTCTAATTTTGAATCATACTGTTGCAATACATCTCTTTAGTACTTGTATAGATCACGCCTACTAAAATTAGATTGAATGCACTCTCTCCTTGTGATAGATAATAAATATGCCGTCACTGCGTCGAAATCTTTGTGCAATTTCTGTCAAGTCACCGGTACCTATCTATACAATTTGGATAAAGAAAGTTGGTGGTCTAATTGTACCTTGGATAGAACCTATATTTTGACACTAGGTATCTACATGAACACACCCATACAGCGATGTAGCTAGCATTCACTAAAATGGACCAGCGCTTTTTAACATCAGTAACATCGAAAGGTCGAAGATGGAAAATTCACGGGACATCTCATTTTCTTTGGTGCAGGTGTTTGGTTAATCGGTGAAATGTTTTGATTTTGAATTGAATAAGGAGTAAATTTTCTTTTTTTACTTGGTTGGCGTCAAGTTAGTGAAGTACAATTAATTTGCGTGGGTAGGTTTAGACTATATTTGGCAGAATATCTCTGCTGTATCGATGTCCCGGATGTCCTATGCGCACGCTCGGAGGAGAGACTCCCTCTGGAATGTTGCGATGCGATGCGACTACCTAATTCAATCGCGCACTTATTGTCAGTGCGCTTTAAGTGCAGCTACGTAGTAACTACCTGCTTGATACGAAATGAAATTAACAGTGAGTTACTGCCATACGTAACTAGAAATTCCATAAGTGTTAAAATCAGCAGTCGTTTAATTAAGGATAAGGAAGGCTTTGCAGTAATTGATTACCTATGAAATGTTAATAATTCCTCATCCTATCCTAACTTCCTGACTAATATTATAAATACGAAAGTGTGTTTGTTTGTTATGCTTTAACGCTAAATCGGCTGAACGGATTTGGATGAAATTTGGCACATGGGTAGACCATGATCTGGAGAAGGACATCGGCTACTTTTTATCCTTGATCGCGGGCGACAGCTAGCAAAAAATAAACGCAACATTCGGAAGGCGACAGTTATTTGTATTTCGGGATAAATATATTTCAAATTAAACATTTTGTTTAGGGTCGTTGTATAAATGTTAATTTAGGTGAGGGTAAACTTTCAGTCGGTGTTACCTAATGCGTAAAAAGGTTCTTCGTTGACCTTTACAAAATTGATTGATTACAAATATATATAAACAGCTTGAATTAAGTGAATCCATTGTCTGCCGATCCGTGAAAGCTGAGGAAGTGATTTCATTGTCTATTCAGTTGTCCAATTTATGAGATAGGATATCTGAATTTTATGCAGCACTGTCGATCATCTCTTATGATAATGACCTACCTACCACCTTCAAAGAGTTTCTTTAGAGTCTCAGTTAAGGCCATATCTTGTACTCTACAGGATCCATTGACTTTTTATGACAGTTAACCTTATGTTGTCCAGGTTACAAGTTGATTCTCTGACGTTTTGCCTAACGCCACAAGGATGGGTAAGGAGAAGACTCACATCAACATCGTGGTTATCGGCCACGTAGACTCGGGCAAGTCCACCACCACTGGCCATCTTATCTACAAATGCGGCGGCATCGACAAGAGGACTATCGAGAAGTTCGAAAAGGAGGCTCAGGAGATGGGCAAGGGATCCTTCAAGTATGCTTGGGTACGTATCTATTTAGCTGAATGCTATTTGGTGTTTCTTTAGTTTTACCGAGATTTCTTGCGCATCCGTCCCTGTGTCATATGTGTACCTTCTAATGGTATTTTTTTTTCAATGGGGTTATCTGATCCTCTTCGAGGTTGTGTTCATTCAGAGTGGTAAAATTGGAAGATATTTCTGTATGGTTTGGTGACAGTTTTAATTTAAAAATTCTTTATCTACACTTCAGGATATTTCCTTGAGATAACAAAGCAATGTTTTTAATGGAATATTACGTGCTCGATTTTGGGGAAAACTTTTTTACGTAACAAATCTATCTATCTATATAAAACAATGAAATGCTGTACGTTGGTAAGCGCATTACTTGAGAACGGCTGGACCGAGTTGGCTATTTTTTGTTTAAAAATTTTCGTCATAGTCCGAATTAGGTTTTTATGGAGCAACCAATTGGAAAAGTATCCCGGAATATTTTCATAATCGGGAAAAACTACGAGTGCTTTTTAGTATGGGATTTTCGTACGAATGATTAGGACAACGTCTGTCCGGTCAGCGAGTTATCAATAAGAAGTCGTACTTATCTTTTGTTTCCAATCTCAGCTGTACAGACTGCTGCTTTACCGCATTTGCCACCTTTGATGTAGGTTGATAATATTGTTTGTAATTCGTAGGTGTTGGACAAGTTAAAAGCAGAGCGTGAGCGCGGTATCACGATCGACATCGCGCTGTGGAAGTTCGAGACGGGCAAGTATTACGTGACCATCATCGACGCGCCCGGACACAGGGACTTCATCAAGAACATGATCACCGGTACCTCCCAGGTAAGTTGTTGTGATCATATCGCTTTTCTCCCATTTCCTAGTCTGATGTTGCTGTTGAATCCTACAACTCATCTGTCTATTTTGATAGCATTTCCAACCTACCTTTCATATGTTTAGATATTATTTTGGAAAGATCACCGTCATAATAAAATTATGTGCTGCAGAGTGTCATAAAATTTTCAGTTAGCTTCTTAGATCCGTATGGCCAGTAATCAACTACGCGGAGCTAATCTTCGTCATTCAACTGTAAAGTGTCCACTGCTGAACAATATTGTCTACTTGGTAGTGACAAATTTCGGTTGAATGGTCCCCCAAACATCGCCTCATCGACTGGTTCTGTGCTTCTCCCATCCAGCGGTATCCCGCGACCCTCACCAGATCATCTGTCCAAATCTATTGACGCACCGGGTATATTTCAGTCATGCTGATAATATTGTATATCAGGCTGACTGCGCGGTACTGATCGTGGCTGCGGGCACAGGCGAGTTTGAGGCGGGCATCAGCAAGAACGGACAGACGCGCGAGCACGCCCTGCTTGCCTTCACGCTGGGCGTCAAGCAGCTGATCGTCGGCGTCAACAAGATGGACTCCACCGAGCCTCCGTACCACGAGGCACGTTATGAGGAGATTAAGAAGGAGGTGTCTTCCTATATCAAGAAGATTGGTAAGTTTAACTTTGATCAGATCACAAAGTGACGGCGGTTAATAGATATTTCTCTTTTTTTCACAATAACTGCGTTGATGACTATACTTTTCTGAAAGCATTAATTTCATTGCCAATTTAGACTTTCTTCCGCAAAGCCAATTAAATTGAGAACAGCTTTTCAATAGAAGCAAAGCAGAAATCGATAAATTACAAAAAATCTGCCAAAAAAAACTGGTCTTCCAAGGTCAAAGGTTAACAGTACCTACCTAAGTTAATATTAAAAAAAAGTATTTTTTTTTTAACAAAAACCATTGTAAATGTGACTTCTACTTCTACTTCGTTCTTTCATAAGTAAAAACAAGGTGACATTGAGGTCGAATACTTACGTAATCTCGATGCGGCAGGGTACAACCCCGCCACGGTGGCGTTCGTGCCCATCTCGGGCTGGCACGGGGACAACATGCTGGAGCCCTCCGACAAAATGCCCTGGTTCAAGGGCTGGACCGTCGACCGCAAGGAGGGAAAGGTCGAGGGCAAATGCCTTATTGAGGTACGCATTACAAACACAACAGTAGTCCGCAATTGCAAATGTCCAACTGCATATTTTGCGCACAAGCCCGTTATACTAGATACTACAGTAACTATTGAATTGATCGTAGGACGGAAATAAGTAGGTAGGTATGACACAAAATCATGTAAATACATTTTGGAAGTCCAATTCCCAGTCAAAGAATGAGCTCATGATCGCATTCGTTTTGCTAAAAAGGGCTTTGGTATATTTTGTATTTTTTTTTTTGCGTCAGCTAAACGATTGGCCATGTTAGTTCCACAACGGATGCAGGAGAGCCCATAAACTTATCCTTTTGCGCATGAACGTATTACCTCATTTGGTCAACACCCATTGTTTACGCCATTCGCATTTCGTAATACATAATCAAAAATAAACTTTGACCTAAACAGAGCCAACGACGCGTAAAGATTTTCGAATGGTTACTTTCATGTCATTCCTTTCGATTAAGTCCTTAACCTTTTGGTCTAGTCTTTACGATCGCGAAGCCTCTCTCTTTGAAAGGGCAGACGAGCTGAAGCAACATCACGATTTCCATCGGAAATATTTAGGGAAAAAACAAGCTGACTCTTGCAATGTTAGATCAATGGTCCTTGTACAATGTACTATATATCTATAAAGGTATCTCTGTACAGAGATACCTTTCAAATCATTCATTATTTCCTACTAGTAGAAAAGGAATCTTATTTAAAATCATTATCGTTTCCTCATTTCTATTATTATATCAACCCGGAACCAAGAAAACAGTTCAGAAGATTCACTCCGAAAAATCATTTAAATAAAAAGCGACACATGCTACGACTCAATAAAGTGCAATTCAGGTCGCACAGCGCTAATTACCTGTTTTTTTTCCTGGAAGTTGCCTTTCTTTCTATCGCGTAACTTTTATATCTTCCACACTGAATTGGCCCGACAAGACGACCCCGCCGCGTACTTGTAGCTTCATACTAAAATGTGGAGTGCAACTTCTGAACTATTCTGTGCCGCAACTCATAACTTCATATCTGTCGAAGACTTGGTCGAGGTCGAAAGGAAAGTTCTAGAGATTTCGTTGCAGCAGACCTTAGTTACCCTCACTGCCGACGTCTGTAGCATAATCGCCTAGCACCAGCTCAGCCATGTGGGTGTGTTATATGAATGTCTGTTGGAATAGGCTCTGGACGCGATCCAACCCCCTTCCCGGCCCACGGAGAAGCCGCTGCGCTTGCCTCTGCAGGACGTGTACAAGATAGGAGGCATAGGCACCGTGCCTGTGGGACGAGTTGAGACCGGCATCCTCAAACCTGGTCAGAAAATCTTACGTTTATAATTTCAGCAGAATTGCTTCAACTTTCAGATGCTTGCATGCAGTACTTTTATCTTTATAAATTATCATAACATCACGGCTGTAGTTATTCCAGGAGGGATGGGCAGACATTTGTGATGTACCTATTGTATACCCACGTTTGGCCAGGTATTGTTTACCGAAGTGCCAGAGTATGTAAATATTTAGGTATAAAGAGTTCTCCTGAAACTAGTTGTAAAAGGGGTGTCTGACTAGTTTTGCCTCTTACATTAGATACCCAGAAATTCCGATTAAGACAGCAAAATGAGGTTTGTAACGTGTGCATTTAAATAAGAAGCATTATTAAATTTGAGGATGATAATTTGTGAAGGTATGGTGGTGGTGTTCGCGCCGGCCGCCATCACCACTGAGGTGAAGTCTGTGGAGATGCACCACGAGGCCCTGCAGGAGGCCATGCCCGGAGACAACGTCGGATTCAATGTTAAGGTACGAAACACACAGTAGGGTAATGAATGATGAATTATGGATTTCATGGCATTTTACCGACCAGTGAACGGTAGCGTTTCAAACAATTTTTCTGAGGAAGGCAGTTACATTGTCATAAATTAAGAAAATAATACAAAGGGGTTGGCTGGCAGCTTACACTACCGGAACGAATAAAAGTAATTTTTACTAGAATTGAATTTCCTACTTATTTTATATTTAGACATGCGCTGCCAGCTTTCGGAGCTAACTCTATTGGTTTTAGTATAATTCTAAATATGAAGTAATAATGTGAAATTATACCTCCATCCAATGTGGATGTTGCATGGGAAAGCCATTTAGGCTAAAATCTCTACAGTACCTACCCAGATTAAATAAATTATAGCCACTTGTGGAGGCTGTGTCAGTGTGCCCTGCCAGCTTACACACACTTTTTCCAGATTGCAGAGAAATTTACACGGATATTTATCGGTGTTGTTTGCAGAACGTGTCCGTTAAGGAACTGCGTCGTGGCTACGTAGCCGGCGACTCCAAGAACGCCCCGCCCAAAGGTGCTGCCGACTTCACGGCCCAGGTAAAGTGATACTGTTTATTTCGTAACATCATCTTCAGCCTTTATGGGCCATCTCTTCAGATGACTCTAAAATCGGATAAGTAGTAAAGTACTTATATTTCCTAATGCTTGTTCAGCGAACAGCAAAAGCAGTATCTCAATTCACCGGTGAGTTATCATCTATTTTCTTATTCAATATCGTCAAAACGTTACTTGGAATTCCAACAAAATACTAATACGTTCGATCTTCACCAGAGCCGTATTTCATATCGGCCTCGAAACTTGTAATGAAGTTGAATGTCCTTAGAGTCAGCCAATGGAAACTACTGAAATCATTTCAGGTGTTCTTTAATCAATTAATTCTGTCTACATGATATTGTTATAGCTCACGCTCACTATTACAACAAGTTAGATATTGCCTAAAATGCCGACACACATTCTGCAACGTTGCGAAAACTTAACACCCCAGTTAGGTGCATTGCTAAATGTGATCATTAGTAAGTAGTTGTAATATTATCGTGTCCCCTAATTTCCTGCCGCCTATCAAGTTTTGTAATGAATGTTATCGGTTGACCTTGTGCCTACTATACCACACAGTTCCCTGTTATGACTATTGCATGTCTACACAATGCTGCGAAATAAGCCACTGGCTATTATAGAACAATACATTGTTGAGTATTTACCGGTAGGTTTTATCGAATATCGGCTATGAGCTCATGACGAAATAACTGACCGACAGGGGGTTCCTATGGAGGAGCATGGAGTGGCCGTGGTCACATTACCATAAGAGGTTCATTTCGTACGTTGAAGATACTTACCGCGGTAGTCGTTGTTTTTCATGCTACCTATTCATATTTTCTTCGTCTTTCTGTCCGGGGAAACTCTCCGATTTCCAACAATTATATTAACTAACCCCGAGATGTGCCTACATCTTTAAGATTTCTCTGAGTTCCGGAAGTCGGGTCAGATAGAATAAAAAAAAGTATTATCAGGGGGGGCCCCCTGATAATATTTTAGTATTATCAGGGGGCCCCCTGGTACAGCGTGATGCGAAGTTGACATTGACTCAGCTCAGACTTCCCTAAGAAAAAAAAACACAGTTCCAAGCCAGTAATAGTTTTAGTAGGTAGGTACTTAGATGAGACATAGACGACAGTAGAGTAATAAAGATTTTTCAAGTGCTTTGGAAAGTCGATATCTAGGTATACTGGACATAAGTGACTCTTATGTAAAACATTCCAATAGGACGTACGTAATAATGCTAACGCTACCAGCTCCGCAAAACAATGCAATAGATCACTTGGCGTAGCGCACACAGTCGGGTTTCTCAAGAAATATAAACACAAGCACTGGCCTCGTGAGAGCTACATTTTGATGTTCAAGCGTTTCCACGACAGCTACAATTCATATTGAAAAGGATGATGTGGGCCTATGGATATGGCGTTATTTTACGTGCATTACATCACGGTTTAGTATAGGCTCTCTTCGATATCACTGTGAGAATAATTCCTTGGTATGTGTTGTATCCTACTAATATTATAAACGCGAAAGTTTGTGAGTATGGATGGATGGATGGATGTTTGTTACTCTTTCACGCAAAAACTAGAGAACGAATTTGGATGAAATTTGGCACACAGATAGTTTATAACCTGGATTAACATATAGGATACTTTTTATCCCGATATTCTCACGGGATCAGGACTTATGCGGGTGAAACCGCGGGGCGCTGCTAGTCTTAGATAGTCAACTCCTGGTTCGGCCGGTCACCAGGCGCTGTCTCATAATTAGGTCCGCCGATATTCCGTCGACTCATAGGCTAGTGCAAATTAGTGGGGGCCGCACCCCGACTCAACGCATTGTAAAAATCCTCCTTCATCCCTTTCATACATTTTCTATGAACCAACGCACACTACAGGCGGGCCGCACTGCAGTTTTTTGTATGAAAATGCGATGCGCTGCGTCCCGTTGCGCCTGTAACGTGCGATTGGCTTCATAGGTCATTCGACCCCCAGGTGATCGTGCTGAACCACCCGGGACAGATCAGCAACGGCTACACGCCCGTACTCGACTGCCACACCGCGCACATCGCCTGCAAGTTCGCCGAGATCAAGGAGAAGTGCGACCGCCGTACTGGTGCGTATCACGCTTCTGTTCTGAAAATCTGGTGATCTGGAGGCCTGTAATAAAAAAAAACGTTTAAAATCTAGTCGCAATCCTATATCTGCGAAAATCAATGTCAAAAACTTGTATAAAATGTATGGAAACTACTGGTATGTTTGACAGATTGAGACAGATTAGAATGCAGATGTTCTTGAAAATACGAGAATTGCCCCCCTTTGTCCTCATGGCGTTATTGCCAAGTTATAAACTATGTTATTTTTATGGTTATTTTTATTCTTATCGTATTATTATTACCCCTTAAATCGCTGTAAAATGACCGTGTGCCATTTATTATATTATTAATGAATGTTTTTAATCCCCGATAAGATTTTCCGTTCGACATTTCATCCTGCAAGTTTCTCTGAAGGTACTAAGCAAAGAGACCTGGTACAAAGCTTTTGTGGACTTGCAGATATGAGAGGTGTTAGTTTCGTGATTAAATGATAAGCATCACCAGTGATCGGATTAGAATGTTATAAAATTGAGCTATTTAATCGATATTACAACTGTGTAGGTATAACCAGAACCTACATGGCAAATGCGCTATTCCCGGGACACCGGATTATATGGCGTATCCATATGCTGATAGCGTCCCAGTAACACGCCACAATCCAATCACTGGTGAACACCATGAAGTAGTTTCATTTACTAGTGTACAAATAAAAAACATAAACTAAAATCTCCGGAATTGGTACAGGCAAGACAACGGAAGTGGATCCGAAGTCGATAAAGTCAGGTGACGCGGCCATCGTAACGTTGGTGCCGACCAAGGCGCTGTGCGTGGAGTCGTTCCAAGAGTTCCCGCCGCTCGGACGCTTTGCTGTGCGTGACATGCGCCAGACCGTCGCCGTTGGCGTCATCAAGGTATCACCATCACCCACAGCCCACTGCTAGGCATAGACTTCTCTTTTCTTGTGCCAATCCCCACGCTCCTATGCCAGCCTCATCCAGGTTTTGCTCGCAATGGCAACATCAAGGCATACCGACCTATTAAACCATAGACTCCTGAATCCCAAAAAGGAACTCGTGGCTAAGTAATAGCAGCCGCTCGGGTCGATCCATCAGGTTAAGCTACGCTTGCCGGGGTTGGTCCGTGGATGGGTGACCATTTTCACATATCGAGACTCCTCCGTGCCTCGGAAAGCACGTTAAGCCGTTGGTCCCGGCTGCCATTTGTGGATCTTTGCCAGTCGTTACGAGTCGTCAGAAGCACGAAAGTCTGACAACCAGTCTAACCAAGGGGTATCGTATTACCCAGTTACTGGGTTGTGGAGGTCAGATAGGCAGTCGCTCCTTGTAAAATACTGGTATTCAGCTGCATCCGGTTAGACTGGAAGCCGACCCCAACATAGTTGGGAAAAAGCTAGGCAGATGATGACTCCTGAATCCCGAAAAGACGTCTGGTTGTCAAATATGAGACATCACTTATTTATTATATTTTGGATTTTCCATTATATACCTCTTGTCAAAGCGTCGTCAACAAATAGCAGACTGTACGGCTGCCTTCAGACGGACTGCATTCTTGCAGTTGAAATGCAGTTCGTCTGATGGCAACCTTAAAGTGCTCCTGCTCACTTTACGGAACCAAATCTAGTTGGGCCTCTCAATATGGAATAAGAGAAGATGTAACCGCAGGCAGACCCAAGAACAAAGAGAACCAACTCATGCTGCTCATATGAGCTTGCCGAGGTCATGTTCTTCTTTTGTTTGATGGTTAATGGTTTCTTTAGTTCAGTAATATTTTTTGTTTCAGAGCGTAACCTTCAAGGAAGTCACAACGGGTAAAATTACCAAGGCTGCCGAGAAGGCCCAGAAGAAAAAATAACTATGGGGCATCCTAAACAATGTAGTGCAACCGACGAGCATCGTGCGCGTGACGTCAGAGCCGCGGTGCGCGTGCGCGCCCGATGCTCGCGGCGCTGTCCGCTACTCGTCGAGTCCTAGCCGCGTAACTAGCCCCCTAGTGTCTCCCCGCAATCGGAGCTTCTTCACTGGTGACATCACGCTCGCCCCCTACGTATGCATTTATCATAGCACGATATTTTTAAAGTTAGTTCGTTTTAGTTACGCTTACGTGTTAAGTTTATATCTTTGTGATTATTTTAGTCGTAAGTTACTCGCCAAGTTTGAGTTTCCGTATCTGAAAGCTCGTTACGTTTTATTTTTCCATCGCAAAGAGTTTAGGAGGAAAAGCAATGGAGTGGTCGTTGAATTTTTAAACCATTTCCGTGCACAGAAAACACTGACGGCTTTGTGAGTGTCAACTGGCTAATCCTGGTACTCTCGTTGATTTGTACTTGTTGATCATTTCTATGTTATTTTTATTTAATATTTTAACATAATTCTGTTCATTTTTCAATAATATTTTTTAAATTGGCTTTTAAAAATACACTTTTTCATATTATTCTGGTTTATTGATGAATAAAATTCATTGTATCTCTATTTTTATTATGCCTAGATACGTAGGTGTAAGTATTATCGTATCTACTTGTTTCACATAATATGGTCGAAGATTATTGTAAAGTTAACATCAGCGTAGTTTTTGAGGGAATTTGATTGTAAATCATTCCTCTGTAGTTAGCAGTATGACTAAAGCGTTATAAACGTAATGATAGAAATTTTTGAAAACTTTGTAAGGCGTAGGTAACGAATTTTGGTTCCTAGTATTTAAATAAAAATGAATTAATTTGTACTTCTGTGTGAGGGTTTAAATATTCAATATTAATCAACCCATTATTACTGTTTCCATAATCTTACTGTTAGATATTCTTATGTACGGAAAACAAACACGAGACTCATTTTAAGCTAAATGTAACTTTGTAATTTTTTCAATAATTTTGTAAAGACCTTGATCCTGATAAAACCAATAAAGAAGCTACTGGTATTATACGAGTTTTATTTCTACCCGACTACGGCGAAGCCAAAAAAGGAGGGTTATGTGTTTGACCTGCATGTATATAAGGCTCAATACACACTTAATTAAAAAACCAGTATCGCTTGAAAAGATCGAAAACGTCACGCGGTGAGCGGCCTGGGGCCCCGCGTGTCTTGTCACCGATGCTGCCCGCGGCGCATCGCTACCGGCTTCAGCAGTTCCGGTGTGCATCGGCCCTTAGGCTAAATTCACACCGGGAAAGCAGCGGCGCGGCGAGCAATTTCAATGTGAATTTAAACATTTCAGCTCGAAAAGGTCGCGAGGCTGTTCGTGGCGCCGCGGTCGCCGGGTGTATGTAGAAGTAGAAACTAAACTGGTCAAGACTAGGCGCTTGTTGACGGCGTATTAGGCGATTTTGATGAATGATAACGTCGTTGGATTCCGCTTTTTAGTGCGAGTGTCACTGGGAATTATGAAATTATAAAAAACAAAATGGCGGATTTTTGGCGTCAAAACCGACGTGTTCAAAAACAAAAATCTCCCGGACCTATCGAGTGGGGTATCTAAATGAGGGGTTTCATAGGATGATTATCCTTTATCATAACCAGCAAGCAATCCTTTACAGCAACACTTACAGAAATTAAAATCAACGCTTACACATATTATGTTATAAGCGCGCAATCGTGAAGACTCGAAAACATTCCAATTGTAACGTTTTTACTTGTAGTGAAATGTAAAATGAATGAAACGTGGGTATGTGTGCCGCTGCTGCGCGGAACACTTTTTTCGGTTGTTTTGTGAGTGTATAACATATCTGTTATTCATTCATCATTGTTACACATGGAATTAGTAAGTACTAGAAATACAGACACATAGGTATACATACGTTATTTCATCTATTTATTTGTTTTACTAAAATTACAGTATATATATATATTTTTTTTTCATTTATCTATGTATTTATTTATTTATATATATAACAGAACAGGTTGGTCTGAAGAGATCGCAGAAAGCGATAAGGCCGCATGTGGCTGTGCGACGCTTGACTGAAATAGCGCAGCGAATAATTTCTGACATAAGGGCTAGTTTTAAGTTTGTGCAGTTTCACTAGGTAGTTTTTTTTATAAAAAAATCATTACTTTATGGAGGTTGGTGCTACAAAAACTACAACCGACCTTTTTTGTGGGTAGATGTCATAAATTTGACAGCAGTGGCGCCATGCGCTCTGACGCTTGAGAGGTATCTTCGGCCAAGTGTTTCATTTATTTTTTGTTATATATTTTTGTGGAGTGTACATTAAAGTATACTTAAGTATATAAATAAATAAACAAACAGGGTATATTCGTAAGACTATAGAACAGCCCAAACTGCTAAAGATATATACTTGAATTATGGACTGTAGTTAAGAACGAACGATCTGAATAACAATCTTATATTCTATAATTTTCGAAAACAACCTTGAATAAGAGTGAAAGGGGTGTTGAAATTTGTAATTTCGATGTCGCGGGCGAAGAGTTAGTGTAAACAAACTTATTTAATTTTCTACGTGGTCGATGAGAAGACCATAATAATAGTTAGCGAAACATTTTCCAAAACTACCCTTTGTGCGGGTATTGAAGTTCGTAGGGAAAAATACCAAATCCGCTTAGACGAAGTCGCAATGTCGCAAGAGAAGTGCTAGTTATAGACTATTGTTATTTTTCCGTTTTATATAAAAAGCGTTGCCATATTTATCTCATCCTAAAATAGTGCAACACATGTATTTTGTCTACAGATATAGATTTGACAGCAACAATTGACGTAACTGACATTGACAGTGACTTATCTTGTACGCCAGATTTGACAGTTCGTGCTATCAAGTTTCTGTGAGGTGAGGTGGATGAGTTTTCGCCGCTTATATTTACTTACGATACCAGTGAGTTGTTGATAACGAAACACGATGACGTGTGCTTTGCCGTAAGTGAAAGTAACTTATTAGTGGTAGGAGCAATACGCGTAGGCCTTCAATATCTGTTGTGTGTTGTAGCAACTGCAGTCTGCCGCGAACCGTGGTTTTGTACGCTTGGATCCATTAAATCGTTCTGCTTCGTTTACGATGTGTGGAATTTTTGCATATATTAATCACCTAACGCCTAAAACTCGGCGAGAAATATTGGAATTGTTAGTTACTGGATTAAAACGCTTGGAATACCGTGGCTATGATTCGGCAGGCGTTGCTGTGGACGCCGCTGATCAGAAAGACATAGCTGTTCTTAAACGACGCGGCAAAGTAGCCGCTCTCGAAGAACTGCTTCAGGAGAGCAGTGTTGAACTGTCAGTGGAAGATAGTGTGGACTCGCACTGCGGTATCGCTCACACGAGATGGGCCACCCACGGAGAGCCCAGCGCTGTCAACTCTCATCCGCAGCGATCTGGCGAGGACAACGCTTTCGTGGTCATCCACAATGGAATCATTACCAACTACAAAGAAGTTAAAACTTTCCTTGAAAACAAAGGCTACATCTTTGAATCCCAAACTGACACAGAAGCAATTGCCAAGCTGATTCACCATATATACAACCAGCACAAGGATTTCAGCTTCCAAGAGCTAGCAGAACAGGTAATTCAACAGTTAGAAGGTGCTTTTGCTTTGTGCTTCAAGTCCCGTTATTTCCCAAATGAGTGTGTGGCAACCCGCCGTGGTAGCCCACTGCTTGTGGGTATCAAGACGCGGCGTCGCCTCTCCAGTGATCATGTACCCATTATGTACACTAACAACAAAGCCACCCGTGGTGTTGTGCCTTCTGTCCCACGAGTGAACAGCCATGCTCACTTCCAGCCTGAAGAGGAAAGGGAAGTTGAATATTTCTTTGCCTCCGACGCTTCTGCAGTTATTGAACATACCAACAGAGTGCTTTATTTTGAAGATGATGATGTTGCTCATATCAAAGATGGTGTCCTTAGCATTCACCGTCTGTCTGGCAGTAGTACTGACCCTCACCAGAGAGAAATTTTCACTCTGAAACTGGAACTGCAACAAATAATGAAAGGCAATTATGACTACTTCATGCAAAAGGAAATTTTTGAACAGCCAGAGTCCATTGTAAACACAATGAGGGGCCGTCTTAACTTTGCTGACAGCACTGTTACCTTAGGAGGCATTAAAGATTATATCCCAGAGATCAAACGATGCAGAAGGTTGATGTTAATAGGCTGTGGTACCAGCTACCATAGCGCTGTAGCTACTCGTCAGCTTCTGGAAGAGTTAACAGAGCTGCCAGTCATGGTGGAGCTGGCGTCTGATTTTCTGGACAGGAACACACCTGTGTTCCGTGACGATGTGTGCTTCTTCATCTCTCAGTCTGGTGAAACTGCAGACACTCTAATGGCACTCCGCTACTGCAAACGCCATGGCGCTCTGATCGTCGGTATAACCAATACAGTAGGCAGTTCTATCTGTCGCGAGTCTCACTGCGGCGTGCACATCAACGCTGGCCCTGAAATTGGTGTAGCATCAACAAAAGCCTACACTTCGCAGTTTGTGTCGTTAGTGATGTTTGCTCTCGTAATCAGCGAGGATCGTATCTCTCTACAAAAAAGGCGCGCTGACATAATTGAAGGACTTCATGAATTGGACACCAAGATCCGTCAAGTACTAGCTCTTGACAATGAAGTAAAAACTTTAGCTGAAGACCTGTTCCGTCAACGATCTCTACTTATTATGGGCCGCGGATACAACTTTGCCACTTGCCTTGAAGGCGCCTTGAAAGTAAAAGAATTGACGTACATGCACAGCGAGGGCATTATGGCCGGTGAACTGAAGCATGGCCCGCTGGCGCTAATCGACGACTCGATGCCGGTTGTGATGATCGTAATGCGCGACCCTGTTTACACAAAATGCATGAATGCACTACAGCAAGTTACTGCCCGTCAAGGTCGCCCCATCCTCATTTGTGAAGAAGGTGACAAAGAAACAATGGCGTTTGCGTCGCGATGCCTTCAAATACCTAAAACTGTGGACTGTCTCCAGGGAGTTCTCACGGTTATCCCCATGCAGCTCCTCGCTTACCACATCGCCGTTTTGCGCGACTGCAACGTCGACTGCCCACGCAATCTCGCTAAATCAGTTACCGTTGAGTAGGTAACTTCGTACTATTGTAAGTCTTCGCACAGCTATAGTTGATAGCACTGTAACGTTAAGTCATCGATAATTAACTAATATTAATTATTGACCGAAAAAAGATTATTGTTATTCAGTAATGGACCAAAAAGTTGTGGTTTGTTCTTGTGAAATTAATTCGACAATATACCTACTTTGGTTATGCTGTAAGCGATTTGATTATACGCCTGTTATAAGCATTGATGTAGGTACCTATAAAATTACCGCTGGAAATATTCGGGAACTAGTTTTGTACTCAAGTGTGTGAACATTTGATATTACATAAATAAAATGTTGACACACTTGAGTACAAACACACTTTGTTTTCTGTTACTTACTTTACATACATTCCGTAACTTTTCTATTTTAAACTTATCACTTTGAGGGACACAAACGCCCGGCGTTCTAACAATAAAACTTCGTATCTCATTCAGTGTCCTTGAATGCGTTCCATTGACATTCCATTACTTTGGTAAATGTTTTGGGTATAGCATTTATGAGGTTACAAGACTTGAGTTGTCGTATCAAGGCCATGCCTCTCGCTTGCATAGCGCCTACTGAGACAGGCAGTCATTAAGTTGTAAATAAATTCAACTCATCCAATTTTCTTGATTTATAATTGCAGTATTGTGAGTCGGTGCAATTTTATAAGAGGACACGTTGATGGCATCTCTTGCCTGCTGACTTGTGCTTATTGTCACGTTGATTGCAATTTTATTTAGCAATTAATTAAATTATAGATAGTTTATCATCCTTCTGTAATATAATTTAGCAGTAATATTATCGAAGCTAAATATGTATATACTGTGTTATTTTTGCCATTGAAGAAGATTGTCGGGTTGGTAATTTTTAACCGACTTCAAAATAGGGAAGAGGTTATGCATTCAACGAGTTTTTTTGTTATTTACATTTATCCATTAATAAGAATGCTTGGTGACGTGCTTGAGGTATGTTCTAGTTATTATGCGAAACAAGGATTTACCTACCACGGATGTGCAATTTAACGTTAGCTTGGCAAAAATAGTACATAGATAGGTAGGTATGGTACTTGATGCAAATATTAACGTGAATCTAATTTTGTAACGAAGTTACGATGAAATTGTTGTAAGTATTGGAATAATGTGCTACGATAAACTGTTTGTTATCTTTACTTACGTACATCAACAAAATTTATTTTTCATGTTCTAAAATTTATTTTTACAGATGTTATGATTTGATAAATGTTTTAATTATCAACATCAGATTGTCGAAAGTCTAAACGTTTTATTGCGATCAGATTGTTATTATTCTTTGAATTTTATAATATTTTTTTTAATGTATTGGTACTCAACCTGCGCCCTGCTAGGCTGCTATGTGTATATGGCCGCAAGGTTTTCCTGAGTAAGCACATACGAGAGCGAATATGATTCGTCTAACAAGCCTGCACACACATGTATATGAATACAGGGTGGGAAGTTGAAGCGAGCCCTGGAGGGAAAGAACCATAATATGGATGCTAAGTACACACGGCTACACATCAAGCTATAGGTACATTTCTAGTACAAGCTGACCTCGCATTGTACGCAAATCCTATACAGTGCGAGATCAGCATAAACTGGAAATGTATAGCTTGATGTGTAGTCGTGTGTACCAAATTAACTAAAATCAAACATATTTTTTTTCTCCATTATCGAAATATCTGTAATACCTATCGGGAATTTATCCAAATTAAATGCGAAAAGTATGCATGATTTTTCGCAGTAGTAATAACTTACTAAAACATGGAATATTTCCTTTAAGTAAAAATTGGAAGCATCAATATTTAAGGTTCTTTTCTTTCCCTCCAGGGCTCGTTCAACTCTCCACCCTGATACCGGGTATAAAGGTTGATTATCGTTATTAAATGCATCACATTCGATTGAGATTCTTAGTATGTACTTATATGTAGGATTTGTTTGTATATACATAATTAGTGTTGATATTATGTCCTAGATGTAGAATATGCTACACAATATTTTTCTTAAATTTCATGTAGGTATAACATGAATCTATCTGATTAGAATCGTTTGTAAATCATTTTAACTTAAGTATCAAATTATGTCTTCTAAGCCTTTGATTCGACGATGGCAGATAATTTTCCTTTTTTTGTATAATAAAGCTCAATAGTCATTCTTTAAATACCTACCTACCTACTAATAATTGGATTTAATTTAACTGTGTATAACTTCGTCATTTTAAATCTGGTTGTCGATAAGGTTTGAAAACGAGGAAATGTGAGATAAGTGCGCACTTAATGAATTTGATAACAAGCGATTACTCTAATTGACTTTTCATCGTCGTAAATATTCCCCGAAGTACATAAATGTAAATGTGAAATAATGTTTTAATCTTTACACAAGATAAAGTTTTCGTATTGTAAAATATATTATTATTTTGATTAGTTAATAAAATTACCTAAATCTTTTTAATTTAATGCTTACTTGAAATGTAGGTAGGTACTAAAGTGCTCTCATTATAAAACAAACCTAAGTACGAAAAAAAAAACGATGAGTAAAAAATTTGTAAATATCGTTCATTAATTTACTGTTGTTTATTTTTATATTCTAAATTAATCGCTAGTCAAAATCTTTAGCTTAGATATTTTTGATATTAAATATCTGATTTAAAAAAAACATTTGTATATTTATTTATTTACCAAGTCGTCAATACAATATATTTCTTATATTAAAAACATCTGATTAGAATAATATTTTAGTTAATCTATTGTTATTTTTTATGAACCTTAAATACGTATTTGGCACTGCGGTGACCATCTACCCCTGAGTATTTTTTCAGCACAGTAGTACCTACTTCCATTTTAATTCTATTGAAATGCGTACTCACAACAGGAGAATTTGATACTTAACCTATTGACCACCCCAGACGGATTAACACGACAAATGTTTTCGTGCTCGTGCCGCTTAAGTTGTATTTATACGACTGAGACATTTTTTGTTTTTTTAAACCTTCCACGACCTTATTTGTCGTATTTATTTTTCGATTTATGAGCTGGGCGCTGCGCTGGGGGCATGGCAATTGATATAAAACCAAGCGGTCAATAGGTTAAGCCATTAGGCATACTGCATCCGATCCGAATCAAAATTCAAGATCAGTATTCGATTCGAATTGAAAATGATACCTAATTCGGACGGACAGAATTCGGATCTTGTGCGCACCCTTCATACAAATATGTATAGTACTTACCTACCTACCTAATGCGACTGCTTCGGACCGATATTTTTTGGATTCGGATCGGATGTAATGCGAAAACGCTCCTTAGTAAGTACCTAATTGATTTTTACAATTTGGCACCGCTATTATCTGAAATGCAGCTGTTCAGAGCATGGACGCGTTAAGTTTACTATTGATTTCGTTTTAACGTCATCCATGAATTAATTAAAATAAATATGAATAGTTAATTTGTTTCTTATTCCATCAAACCTATTCAGATTTTTTAACCCTTTCTCCGTTTGGTGTAGGTAGGTACCTATCACACAATGCTTGTTCACTGTGTGTATGCTTCCTTCAGTATAAGAAATAGCGTTAAATTAACACATTTACCCCGCGGTTTCACCCACGTAATTCTCGATCCCGTGGGAATATCGGGATAAAAAGTATCCTTTGTGTTAATCCAGGTTATAAACTATCTGTAAAAATACAAATTGTAAAGTAATAGTGTACTCATTGTTGAAGAGCCTAATATTAAATAAATAAATAAATAAATCTTCTTGCCAAATTTCATCCAAATCTATTCAGTAGTTTTTATGTGAAAGAGTAACAAACATCCATCCATCCATCCATACTTACAAACTTTCGCATTTATAATATTAGTTAGATTAGACCAACTCATTAAGACAGCTGACGTCGATCACGCAAGCTTACCTACACTCACGCCTGGCGTGAACAGCCACACCTCGCCTGATTTCGCATTTGCATGGATATTAACTAATAATGAACCTACGCTAAGTGAGCTGAATGGTTTGATTAAATACTTAATGAGAAACGATTGATATTGTTGATGGTTCCTACCGGAAAAACCAGCGTTTCCTAAACTGATAATAAAAGTTGTGAGTAAGTATCAATGGATAATTATGGGGTCCTACGATATTATTTTTTATTTTCCGTGATTGCCCTAATTTAACTTCCAACTTATCACCTTAAAATTTATTCGATAGTTAGATGGATAGTAGGTAAGTTTACTTAAGAAAACACTTGTTAGTACCTACTTTCATATTCCTAAAACAAATTGCTGACTCGAAATTATCTCACTGTGACTTTGATGACTTATTAAAACACATATTTACAGCGTGGGAGGAGGCCCAAGATGCAATAGGAATCTTTTGTGACCTCTCCAAGGCATTTGACTGCGTAAATCACAAAACCTTACTCTTGAAACATCAGCATTACGGACTACGTACACTTGCGCTCAGTTTAGTTAAATCTTATTTAAATGATAGACAACAGAAAGTTCAAATAAATGGTGTCAATTCACTCGGTTTAAAAGTAAAAATGGGTGTTCCACAAGGCTCGATTTTGGATCCTTTCCTCTTTTTAGTATATATTAATGATCTACCCCATTTATTAAAAAACCAACCACAAATGGTGTTATTTGCTGACGATACTTCTTTAATTTTTAAGATAAATAGACGTGCATCAAATCTTGACGACGTAAATAACGCCCTACTGCAGGTCCAAAATTGGTTCACTGCTAATAATTTAGTATTAAATGGGAAAAAAAACTAAATGCATAAGATTTGCTTTACCGAATGTTAAAAGTAGTGACTGTGACATAGTATTGAATAAGGAGAAACTAGAATTCGTCGATAAAACTGTTTTCCTGGGTATCACGCTCGACTCAAGGCTGCAATGGGGTCCTCATGTAAGATCTCTTGCAGGACGGCTGAGTTCAGCAGCTTATGCTGTGAGAAAAATCCGTCAATTCACTGATGTAGATACCGCGAGGCTAGTCTATTTCAGTTACTTTCATAGTATCATGTCTTACGGTATTTTACTATGGGGACGGGCTGCAGATATCGAGTCAATTTTTATTCTGCAGAAAAGAGCGATCAGAGCAATATATGGCCTCCGCCGGCGCGATTCTCTAAAGGAACTGTTTAAGAAAAGATATTAACATCATGACGGTACCTTGTCAATATATCTATGAAAACATCATGTATGTAAGGAAAAGTCTTTTCAGTAAAAGAGGTAGAAGACACAATTATAGGACTATAAATAGGGACCAATTAGTTCAACCGGGTTTCAGACTGGCTAAAGTAGACTCCTCCTTCATGGGGTATTGTTTAAAATGTTACAATAAAATACCTTGTATAAAACGCACACTATGCCGCCAAGCATACTATGAATTGGGGGATTACATCGCTGACAAAAATGCTTGGCTCAGCGCTGGTCCAGCTTCACAGGGCGTATAACCTAATTGATTAGCATTCAAAAATATTGTTGGAGCTGCTGAAGATTGTAAAAAACACTATCTTTACATTGTATAAATTCCTCGTATTGTATAACTGCATAGCACACGTGTGAGGACTATGTACTTACCTACTTTAAAGCTACCATTTGCTAGGTACGTCTTTTATTGACTTGAATGTGCCCTGGCGGCTGAGAGTGTCATGCTCGCTCAAATGTCTCTCTGGTGGCGTGTGTGTTGGATCATTAAGTTCCCTTCAAAATGGTTGAGCTAAATGGTGCTGATCCATGCGTCATGTTCGTGAACGGGCGCCATTAGTAGGGACTGGTCATCTCTTAGGTACCACGGCTTATTTTAATTTTTGAATTGTTTTGTTTTACTTGTAAGTACGGACGCTTTTAACGTGCACCTTTTTCTGCATTGTACTCACATGTCAACATGAATGATGTAACCAATGTATTAATAACAATATTTTGATCTAAAAAGAGTGTCCGTGGAGTTTCTTGCCCGTTCTTCTCCATAGGAACCTACTACGCTTTGGAATGGTCAACTAGCTTCATCTTTCTGACTGACCGACCCCTTGACAATTCAAAAGTGCCTGTAATTGGTTTATTTGAAATAAATGCTTTGAGTTTGAGTTTGAGTTTGAATGACCTAAAACTAGAACTGTACTAAGTACCTACCTTATTAAGATTTTGTACCTAAAATACCTACTAAGTAGGTGTACCTGTATTTTAATAAAAAAAATAATTACGAATACTACCTAACACAAAATTACATTCTATTGATCACCGGATTTGGCCTTCAGACTGATAAACTTGCTAGAGCGGCTAAAATCTAAATCAATTCGAATATTTTATACAAGTATGTAGATTTTCTATTCTAATATGTGAATAATAAAGTAGTATCTAAGACAAAAATAAAAATACCAGTCTTGAATACCTACCTACTTCGAGATAAAGGTTCTACAGCTTGGTCACAAACAGACAAGGCTTGCTGTGTCTCATCGGGGTCGTGTCGCGAGTTCGATTCCAGACAAATTAACGCAACACTGCATTTTGATACTAGCGTAAGTACCAAAAATCAAAAAGTTTTTCGATTCAATGTGATTACGAACTGGCGATGGCGTAGGTACACTTGCAATTTTTTTCGAAATAGCGTGGTTCGAAACAACGACATTCGAATCTTCATATCTCTTCGTTCTCCCTCTCCCTAATTTTGGAGATAGTGTGAAATATTTCGCAAACTCAGTTACAAAACCTGTTGGTCCAAATGGTTCAGCTAGATAACAACAAGTTATGTATACCTATTGATAAAAATCTTACCAAACTTAACATAAGTTCTACTTACCTGGTCGTTTTTCAATGATAGGGTAGGTAACACCAAAATTATCATGATCAGACAGACCCATGAGGACTGCTCAATAATTTTATTATAGTATCGAGTAGGCCAGAACGTGAATAATATTTCTTAGAATGAAGTCAATCATCATCATCTGCCTAGCCTTGTCCCAACTATGTTGAGGTCGGCTTCCAGTCTAACCGGATGCAGCTGAATACCTACCAGCAAGTTTTTGCGACTGCCTATCTGATAATCTAACTTCTACAACCCAGTTACTGGGTAATACGATACCCCTTACCCCTTGGTAACACTGGCTGTTAGACTTTTGGGCTTCAGTCTGACTACCCGTAACCTGCCCGTAACGTATCCACTGTCAAAGATCTACAAATGGCAGCCGGAGCCGGTCTATGTTGACCAATGTGACATAATAAATTCTTACCTCTACCGGATGAAGACGCCGCGCCGCTGTGTCGTAACTGTCACTGTTGATGAACTTCGATTCTGCTTTGTACACGTACCTTTAGTGAAACAAAGCAACGATATTCGCACGGCACGATTTCTCAGAAGTGCTCAATAGACTTTTGTTGTGCCACGATGTTCATACATTTTAATTGATTCAATAACTATAAATTTAGTTACCTACCATCGAGATAGTAAGTTTTATCGATATACTTAAAATGCGAAATGTAGGTCCAAAACCCACCAAAAATGCTTAGGCAAAGCTAACCATAAAGTGCGAGATAAAGTTTTCGTTTTTATGGCGAAGTTCTAAGGTGTCCAATGATTCTGAACTGATACTGCCGATCTGCTCAGCACAGTCAGCACGTCTTTTGTTTCAATCTAATCATCTCAGAATTCACTTCACTTCCTCCACATCTCTCTTATAATATAACATAATCCAACCCATCCATTTTTTCTTTGGTCTTCCCTCTTTTCGCCTCTTTTCCCATCTGATCCACATTTTGTCACGGGAGCACTGCGTGGCAACTGGCTAGATAAGAAGTCTGTGGAACTCTGTTATTGAATCAACTTCAGGCAATGATTACCTAAGTAGGTACGTAATAATTTTTCATCTCTATAATATTATCTATCTTAATAGGTCTCATCCCTCGGGAAAAGGTGTTCAATCACACCTTAGGATAGGCAGGCACACACAGACCGCCTAGGTAACCAGAACGCCACGAGTCCTAGTCCTAGCCTAGGTAGTAAGTACAAAATCATTCCTGCTTTTGCTTGCTCTGTAAACTATAAAATAGAAAACATAGCTAATAGACGTTTTATTACAAATTTATCAGTTAATTAGACTTTTACGGCTTATCGTAGCATTCTTTGTTAGGTACTTTATAATAAGTTATTTGTTATGTTACTAAAGGTAGATTATTCAGCTGTTACATTATGTAGATGTACGTTTACCTTTTGTTGGAAATGAAAAGTTAGGCTTGTCTGTGTTGTTTCAGCATGCTTGGTGTATTTCATGACGACGTGGTGGGACTTACGTATTTTAGCTTACTGCCCAAGGTACAAGGTTACTCGCATTTTCGCCAACTTTGTCTGTTCAGATCAAGTCTGTGCGTACATAAGTACCTTTCTCATCATTTACCTGGCCTTTTCCCAACTATGTTGGATTGTTTGGGTCGGCTTCCAGTCTAACCGGAACATACGTAAATACCTATCTTTGCATACGGTATTCCGACAAAGAGGTGCACTTTTTATTTGCCATTTACCACCCCGTAAAAGTTGGCGGGTGCTTGGTTGCTATGTCGAGTAGGTAAAGGCGATGTAGGAGCTTTCAGTAGATCTTAGTAGTTATAGGGTAGGTATATATAAAAATATCTAAATATAATATCTACTTAGATATTATATATTCCTACAGGCATCATGTTAGGTAAGTACCTACTCCTAGTACGTTCTCCGAACTGGTAGGAAGCTTATTCAGGTACCTAGTAAACAGATTTCGGCTTAACTATTATAGGTTTCTATACGTAGATACCTATAGAAGCAGTTTTCGGCACCCACATTTCGCCATTTACATCTGCTAAGTATATAATTGCGTAACACATTTTCGTAAATGATTTCCGTTTCATTTTGACAGTTCAAAAACATTAATTCCGGTATTTATTTACGTTGTTGAGTAATAACATGTTGACCAAGGGCTTAACGAGCTTCCGAGGCACGGAGGAGTCTCGGTATGTAGGATATGGTCACCCACCCAAGGATCAACCCGTGCGGCTGTTATTACTTAGCCACGAGCTCCTCCTGCTCGTGCTTTTCCTACCTACCTACGTAAAAATACTAAGTAATACAAAAATACATAAGTTGGTAGTTTCGAAGATAACATCAATCATATTCATAAATAACAAAAGTTTCATTGATAAGTAGGTATAGTATCTACATGCGAGTAGATTATTTTCATATTTTTCATCCAAACCAATCATTCGTTTTAAAGCTATTAAAATGCGTTGACGTTGATTCTTTGACATTTATGCCCCAGTATCATATTATAGTGCTCTGTGTTTATGCCCCTTCCACAGTCCGGTAAGCTGGTATGATGAGTCGGCGCTCTTCTGGTAGGTAAATCCCCACTATCGTCTGTGCTCTTATGACGATTTACTAGAGTCTAATAAATCAAGATAAAAACGTATATCTACTAGCACCTTTATCACTTCGATAATTTCTGCAGATCAAAGCTGTTCCTCGTTCTAGCGCCCATCAGGACGTCATCGTCATGTTATGATACTTTACGATTTATATTCATTTGATAAGATTATTAACTACTTACTGTTATTATTTAAGGTAAGACAGGAAAGTAATCATAATATCGTATTATCTGCGGAAGTTACATACCTATCTAGATGAGACAAAAATACTAGGTTATTTCGTAGATAAAAATTAGATAAGTAATTCTTATTAGATAGACCGGTACCTATAGGTACCTATACCTACCCAATATCAAGGGCCGAACCATTATGCAAGTAAATATAGGACTTTGGACTGAAAATGAAACTGCCATAACCATAGAAATATAAAAAACAGTCCATAACTGTATCGAATTAAATATAATTAAATAGATGACTAATTAAAAATTCGTTCTATATTCTTATAAATTTATAATCTTGGGAATTTCAATTATTTGGGTTGACTTTGCGTGTGTGAGAGAAAAGCGCGGGCGGCGAGCGTGAGAAGGGGCGCGCGCGCCGCTGCGGCTGTTGCGCAGACATCGTCACCAACTACCTCTCTCTGTTTCACAACACGACCCACTTGTCAGCCAGGCCGCCACACATAGCTGCAACCCCGCCACCGACACCTAACACACGCCAGACAAGTGAGACAAGCGCATACCAGTTGAACACATTGAAACTTTGGCATTAAGCAACGCTAACAACAATCCTCCAATATGATAGACGCCGTCCTTGCGACATAATGACTTTCAAAATTAATACCTACCAACTGTTCTACGTAGGTATTGCAAAACAGTATCATTGAATATTTAGAACTGCTAAAACACTTAAACTTTTCAACTGCGGTAGGTACGACGACTTATCGCCCATTCGTTTTCGAGATTCATAACTCTAGTATGTCATTTGGACCTACACTCTACAGGGCAGGGCGACTAAAGGTATGATTCCGAAACCGCTACACGCAGCAGTGCTACCCCGGCAACAACGCCGCGGCCGCTGGCCGCTGATTACAAGCACCTGGAGCACCCGCTGTTCGTGGTGTCATGTTCGTATTTGTCAACACAATTTTTTTTATCGCTGTGATGAACGCCGCACTCCTATTTGCAGTGGGGTTCGGAAACATACCTTTACTTTATAACTCGGCTGCTCCAGCAGCAGTAGGTAGGTGCTTACTCATCAGAAAGCCCCCAATATAACACTATCCTGAGTAGGTAGGTAGGTAGATCCAACAGCCCCGATCAAAGTTAAGAAGAATGCCTCTGTCATCCCGTTGGTTTTCTTACTTCTCTTTTGGTCATCATTTAATATATAGGTACCTACCTACTTAGCCAAACCTACCATAGTCTAGTCTACAGTAGTCTCCAACTCAAACCATAAGCATAATAGGTACCATAGAAACCAAAATTGTCACAGAAGAGGAAAGAAAATAATCGTTCCTCCTCTGTGACAATTTTGGCTCCGCTTCTAAAGCGTGCCGCTTTAATGGTGACATTAATTTAACACACGTACACGTAAGTATACAATTTCGCGTATTCGTTTTATGAAAGTATTTTAATTTCATTAAACGTTATTATTTATTGATACAATTACAATTTTCTAAATTAGCATGTTGGAGCAACCTGTACTTAAAGAACTGTAGCGCATAGGTCATTTGCCGGGGTCACGAATCATAATAGGCAAATTGAAGGAATGCCGCGCAATTTCTTAGAAAATTTTCCGTCAAAGGATCGGACCGATAGAGCCAGCTGGTAGGTAGCTTTATGAATAAATCTTTTACGCAAAGTGATCTCAATATTGGTTAGGTATGTTTTTATTAATTAGTTGGTTTGAAAAATTTTTTTTTTTCAATTTATGTTTTTTTTTTAAATTTTATGTTTACTAGCCACTATAGTCCTACCCTTGTGTTAAATTAATGTCGCCATTGTAGAGCGGCACGTTGTATAAGCGGAGCAACAATAGATGGCCACAATAATGGCAATGGCATATTTATGTTCTACGGCATTCCTGCCTAACATAAGTTTACCTATATCCATCCAATGACCCTAATCGTTGGATATGTTACGGTGGGGTAGGTAAGGTGGACCCAGCTGCATAAGAAGCTATTATATGTATAGCTATAGCTACTTGCACCATTTGTAAGTAAGTAAACTTACTAAAGAAGCAAAGAGAGTAGAACTCAGCAGTAGAGCACTGTAATAAGATGGATAATAAGATAAAAATGTATAGGTAGGTACCAAGTTAGAGTTTTAGTAAGAGTTTCCCAAAAATGATACGTAATGAGTTCTCAGAATAATAAGAAAATAATACCATTCCATAAACAGTAATATCTTGCGATAATAGGTACCATTTTCCTTTTGAAACGGATATTGTTTAGCATTATCCGCCTCTAAAGATAACACGCTTCTTACAGCTAAAATTAGAGGATAACGACTAGCAGAAAAAAGCGTAGGCACACATAACATAATTATGTACAATGGTTTCGGGGTAATGATGTAATTTGGTAAACATTGGGTCAAGCTCACGGCGCGGCGCGCGGCGCGGCGCGGCGACGGCGCTTGCTGGCTGCTGGGAAGGCCAGGGAGTGCGCGCGGGCGCTGCTCCGGTCACACGCGGTCACTGGCCCTCACATTCGTACATTTGCACCTAATACTCACAGGTACTTCTCGTTAGGTTTTTTAGGGGCCTCTCCTTTTTGTTTTGTTTCTGCAGTGTGCATTGACAAAACACTATCTTTCTATAGATTTATCTATACCTAATACTTGTCGGGTTGTTTTATTGATAGCATTTCGGACAGCTCCAATAACGCAACAAAACTATTTATATAAAGGATCCATGATTAGATTTAAGATTCGATAATTGATTAGGTTCTTAGAACCACTTCCCACTTTTTTGTATATGTACCTACACCTAATTGTAGACACCTAATTGAAATTCTAAACGTGAAAGTACCTATGTAGATAATAATTAAAAATGTAGATAACTATCTATTCAAAAACCTTACAAAACAGCCGCATTCTAGACGATCGCTTCCTGATTTGCACACCCAATATTATGAAACTTTAAATTGTGCACTTAGTGTAGGCACAATAATGAGAAATTAAAGACCTAACCTGACCGCTGAATCTCATTTGCGCATACCCTGTGCAAGCTGTTGGGATTGCAACACCCACTCAAATGTTAAATTGCGCATTCCTTGCGTCAGCAGAGCGATAGGTTCGACTCGTTCGACTCGCCTGAAGGTGTTTTGTTTTCATTCTCCATGCGTTTACATAGTTGTTTGTTGTTGCTGCATGTATTGAGCTAGCCTACAACAATACATACAATTTTCTATGGAGCGCTGAATTGTTTTATCACATAAAGTAGGTACCTACTACTTATTACGTGCATGTTGTGCGGTTATGTGCCTCTAATCTATAAGGGTACTTAAGTATTTGAGTACCTAATTCTTCAGAGTACAAAATTCATGGTCTTCCTTTTATTTGTGACACTATGTTATTTAGCAAAAAATAATCCTTATGATGAAGCCTTTCGATCGGTACGATAAAGCTACAGTTATTTTAGCTATTATTTTTCTCATGCAACGGGTTCGATTCCCGGTTCAACCATGTAATTATTTAAATATCTATGAATGCAGTTTAAATTGTTTTTTAAATTCAAATAATGTGTTCTTTCAGTAAAACGTTCCATCTACAATATTCAAGGTACTTTCCCTCCATGTGGCATATCCGTGTGACGCCCTGTATAGGAAACGGAAAATGCGAACTTCAAAATAAACTCACAAAAAATTACACACACGCATAACATCCAATGTTCACGACTGCGCCTGCACATCGGTCTGAATCGATCAATGAATCTGTGTCTAATTGATAAACAAGTGAGCAGCTGTGTTGAAAGCTATAAAACAGGAAAATATAGAAAACCATGAACCATGCCACGTAGAGGTTGAGTTTATACTCTAATCTAATTTATTTTCCTTGATGTGCAGTCTACCTGTGATAACTTTTTATCTGCAAATACATTGCTGCCAATAACAAGATAAGAAACTAAAATCTGACCTGTGTCTGCAATTCTAAAATCAGGTTTTGTTTTATTTTTATTCTTTATTTAGCCTTTAGAACAAGGACTGGCTTATGCGGCGTAAAGGCTAACAAGATAAATACATATAAGTATTAGGACTTTAAACTAGGAAATAAAATCACTAAACATAGGTAGTTTACCTTTCAGCTCTGCTGTAGATAGTTAGATACCTATACTTATTATTACTTTTTTAGAAAGCATAGGAATAATAATTAAACTGACGGCAGGTTACTTAACTAAGTACTTAAATACGCGTCAGATTGGATTCAGCCACTATGGTTACACGCATTAATTACTTATTTAGATCTAAGTACTTAAGAAAGATAACAATATTCCCCTTTTCATCTGGCTTCCTGTATAACTAAATTGCCATAATCGCTGTCTCATTTCGAAGCGGTTCAAAAATCTCCAAGTACGGGTGTTTTGTGAAAAAAAAGCAATGCAGCCGTGGTGTCAGTGGCCCCAAGCCGACCGCAGTAGCGGCGAAATTCCACGCTCCATCTGACGCACACCGCATAGTAAGCAGTTGGATGTGACCTCGAAAAAAGGATTCTATCGCCCAATTCCGATAACATATAGTTAGGTACTTATTTGTTCTGAGTTGGGTTCCTACTACTACTATAATTTCACAATTGTGAAAACTTGGTTTTACTTGAATACTTGCGTACCTTTATAATTATACCTGCAAACTGTCGTAGCTAACGACTTATTTTGTAGTGAGTTATATAAACCGCAGGAACTCAAGATTAAACGGTTCAATTTGTCGTTCATAAGTTTGTCGATAACGACTCAGCAGTCAGCACCTCGTGTGTTACTGCATGATGAATGAATTAACTCGTGGATTTAACTCATAGTCATGCATAACACTCATACTATTTCTATTCCATACAAACTAAATAAGTACGGATCACGTCTAAAAAGAAGAAAGCAAATTGCGTCCTCCAGCAAGCAATCTTACTTGTTGGAACTGTTGGAAGACGATATTTTCTAACAGCCGTGTTAAGGCCTAAAACCAGACTGGAGTTGAGTGGGCAACTCAAATCAAATATTCCTGAGTACGTAGACACTGAAACTTGTGAAGTTGACACGAAATAAGACATGTAAGTAGTACCTACATAACTACCTTACATGCTCTACGAGTCCATCTAATCAAAATCGAGTCTACCAAAAGAAAGGAAAACTAAAGCAAGGTCTGATCGCCACTATCAAGGTAACGAATTCGGAAGTGCTTAGAGGCTGTTGACAATAACTAAGTAATATAGGAAGATATTGTTTTTTTAATGATTATTTATGCGTTATGAATAGGGGAATGCTGATCGAGCGTTCGCCTTGAACGACAGGCTTCCTGCAGATCGGTGCGCCTGCGCCACACCCGCAGTGAAGGGGCTTGCTTGCAACTCTTTGTTCCTAACCGAGAAATGTTGCAAAACTGGTCTTTGACCTTTTATTTATTATGGCACTTAGATTTTAAGAATAAGGGGTTTGTGGAATATTGTTTCGTAATTTTCTTTTATTCTGTCTGTTTGTTTAGAATAATTAGATATTTTAATTATTATATTCATGAGGTACCTACTTACCTAGGCACAGTAAAAAGACGAAGGAATTTAAGGGTATAGGTATAAAATACTTAGGTATACATTGGCTTTGTAAAAATATGTACAATACCTAAGTTTACTTTGCGGGTAACGTACAGCCGATAAATTATGTAAAAATCACACATTATGTAAAGTGAAATGTCATGCTGTCATTCCACAGGGTTCCATGGATTGACGGCTCACTTCACTTAGGGGAGTACCCTACCTCAAATTGCTTAGCATGATCCTCCGTTATGCCGAAAATACTGCAGCATTAATTTTGAAATAAATACATATAATGTTAAAGTTGAGGATTGATGCTAGGTCTTATGTTTGGCGAAAAAAGTTTTCTCGATAGAAAATAATTCTAAAGTTACCTCTAAACAGAACTATAAACCGCTGGTATTCAAAAAATACTTCAAATTAGATCATGAAACTTTGCGTAATAACTGAACTATCTATAAAGCAGGTCTTATGTATTTTTTTTTTATTGCTATTATTTTCACAGTAAAAATTACCTAAACTTTTCGTGGCTTGAGAGCCGCTAACGCTCCACTCCGTCTCGCTCTCACTCAGAGCGAGATAAAATCTGAGGTAGAGTACAGCCTTAAGTTTTCACGGTAACATTTTTACAGATTAAAGGACGACACACATGTGAAAAATCTTTACCTATCCTCCAAGTTTTTTTAAACCTTTCCCAAATCAACCTCTAGCTAGACGAGGTTAGTTCCAGACAATGTAGTGCAACATTGTTTGGAATTTTCGTTTTGATTTGTGTTACAACAAAGCGGCCAACGATGAACTACCTAATCAATAATTACGTAAAATTAAGTAATATACCTACTAGTGTCTGTGTGGTAAATTTTAAGTTGTTTGATGATCCAGTCCAACCGGTTTCGGTGTTGTCGACGAGATCGAAAGTTTATTCCATGACATTTTGGAATCAAGCAGATTTGTAGTCTTTACGGAAATTATAAAATGGCAATGATATTTGGTGGATCCTTAATACATCCATAATAAGTTTATTAATATCTTACTCAATGTCAGTTGAAAGCCGTTTAATTAAAGAGGGTGTAAAAAGACCCAACACATAGCCAACAACTACGCATTCTGTACATCAAATTAACTAACATTGTACAAAAATAATTGCTGGGAAACGACTTTTATTTTTGGTGTGAAAAATTGCTGTTTACGGTAGTGCGCAACGTAACGCACGCAAAACATTGTGTTTGTATACAACGGTTCAGGGCTTGTTGGGGTATTTAATTAAAATTAAGTTACGTAGATATAAGTATTTAATATTTAACTTGGTTTCTTTAAAAAAACGTCTGAAAAAGTTGTAACTTTGACCTTCAATATCTCCTTAACCAGAAAGTTACCAAGGTATGGCCCAAAACAAAAAAAGAATAACAATGACGGGAATAATAAGTGACTTTCGGCTTCGACAAGCGTCTTTTTACACCCGCTATACGGCTTGTCCAATCCATAAGGATTACCTACCCATCACCAAAAATTACGAACTTCCAAACAAACTTTCATCTTCAAAGGCAGGGTTAAATTTTCAAAAATATTTCCTGCGATTTTCTATGAGTTAATGAATTTTACTTATTCGATAATCAGTGTTAGTACCTAGTCCGTTCTGTATAAAAAGTGGGGACAATGGGGCGGGGATACTTAATACTGGGGCGAACGTTCAATGGTACCTACATTTTGATACAAGGGGGAAAAGTTTGTCATGGCGTCCACGGCGACATGATGGAGGCCACTTGCTCACTTCAGATGTCGCGTTTATCACTAGACCAAGAATTTGATAGCTAACTGTCACTATGCATGTTTTTTTAAACTAGCGGCTCGTTTTATGTTTATTTAAATGTGCCCCATTGCGCAGCTGTTGACTGAAAAAGAGCGCTTTCGTCTTAACATCTTTGGGAAATACATGGGTCATGTATTTCCCAAAGATGTTAAGACGAAAGCGCTCTTTTTCTCACACTAGAGCGGTAAATACACTGCATTTAAACTTAAAAATGGTTCAATAAGGGCCAGTTTCCGAGTAAAAATATTCGATGCCGTTTCCGGATACGAGTAGAGAAAAATACATAATAATAATATTATTACTTACTAGCTGATGCCCGCGGCTTCACCCGCGTGAATGTCGGTTTTTATATACTAAAACCTTCCTCGAGAACCACTCTATCCATTGGCGAAAACAGCATGAAAATCGGTTGCATTCGTAGACGTGGATCGTCGCAGAATCCGACGATCCACGTCTACGAATGCGATGCCGATGCCGTCAGTTCCAGTACTTACCTACCTTTACCTTTTGTAGGATAGTATAAACATAACTATGATCATAGATCTAGATTTATGACAATGCAAATATAGAAAACGTATGAATCATTTGTGAGCTGCGGTTTATTAAACGTATGTATATTTCATATCCATAATTCCAATTATTACTATACATAATTGATCCTAGATCCTGAATGACAATGTTATAATTAACATTGTAGGTTGAATTGTTTTTTCTCCCATACAGATCTATAATTCAATCACAGTGGTAAGGTAACTGAAGCCATTTCTTGATACTAATTCCTTACTAATAAGTAGCATGAGTTGCTTATGTATGGCACTAGATAAATAGTGGAATGCCATACTTAGGTAGGAATGTACAATCACGTCAATCTATTCTAGATTAATAATAGGAGTTTATTTTAGGTAGGTACGTGTGACCTACGTTATAAAAATACTTTCCTAGGCAGATATTGAACACGGATATAAGTAACGTACCAAATCAAATAATATAGGAATTCAACTTTTAAAATTAGCAAATGTAAAAGTCAAGATTCAAGGTGAACAGGTAGTGACGGGACCATTCCAGTTGACTTTACGGCTTTATCGCCATTTTATGTATATTTAGATTGAATAGTGGACACTAGGTACCTGCGGTGTGATTATGTAAAATTTGGCATATCAATAACAAGTCTTAGAAAAAAGTCATAGTTCAAGAACAAAAAGCTATAGAACTTGCGATTATTTTCGTACCGTTGTGTACCTACGGTTGTCCTTTTTCATGAGTGAAGGTGATCTATTCCAAGCTAGGCCACACAAAATAAGCCAAATGATTTACCCACGTGTTGTGAATAGAATGGCTTTAGGTAGGTACTTAACTAAGTACTTCAAAACTTTTTTTAGGTTTTTTCAATTTCTTTCAATATGCTGAGTAGGTATCTCTTTCAATAGTTAGACGAACTAAGTCACATTCATCAGAACCGTTAGTAGCTAAAGCTACTCCTGCTACGTTTGTGTAAAACTGCTACCCACCCATCTCCCCCCATATTATAACAAAATAGCTCAAGCTTGTGCCTTGCACTGTGCTTATTTGCTCTAGCACACTTTCATAATACGCAGTTTATCAGTCGTGATTTAATACCTAGGTACCCTTTATACCTAGTAAATATTTTCGTGCCATTAGTCATCCCAGTTCATAACTACCGCGTTTTTATTCGCCACCAGCCAAGTGGCCGCATCCACGTCAACTATTTAATTATTTCAACAGCGACATCTGTAATTCAAACCCGAAGAATACTATTGCTTGATTATTTTATTTCTACTAAAAGGGCTAATAGTTAACGAAACAAAACCAACGCGGCGACGCGCAACGAGTAAAAATATTTTAGTCTTTGGTTTTTTTTTTTTTAATACTGTCATTATTCTAGTATTGTCTTTGCAGTAGAGATGGGTTGTAACAGGTGAAACACGATATCTGTGATTACTGTGACTGTGACAAAAAAATAACAGATCCAAATATCTGTTATTAAATCACAGCCTGTGATTTTTGTACGGACGATTAATACGTATCTCAATCGAATATCAACTTTATTTCTTTTGTTTTAAAGTCGAAAATCGTATCTATCTGTTATAAAATCACAGCCTGTGATTTTTGTACAGATGATAAATACGTATTAACTCAATTGAATAACTTCTTTATTTCTTTTCCTTAAAGTCGAAAATCGTATCCGAAGTTTTAACAGTAACAGTCTTGAGGATCTGTGATTTTAAGTAACAGATATTTTTTATCGTTAGGAGCAATTGCTATCTGCTATTTTTTAATATCTGTGATTTCTATCTGTGACGATAAATACGCCTCACTCCTACTTTGCAGTTTGCGATTTTTCCGTCGTCAATAGAATCATTATATTGAGTATTGTGAAATAATTCTTCAGGTCATATACCACCATGTGTTCCAAGGGTGGTAATTATAACGGTGACTTATTCGAATATATAAAAGTGAGTGAAGACGAAGATGACTCTAATGCGGTCGAAATTCCGTGTGAATTAGATGGTACGCTGTTGCTATCAACCCTCGTGGCTCAATTTCCCGGAGCTTGTGGACTGAAATACCGGCACCCGGACAGCAAGTCAATCCGAGGTATTCGCCTAAGTGATGGCAAATTGCATCCACCAAGTGAAGTAGGATGGGGTAAACACCTGTATATTTGTGTGTTTCCAAAAGAGAACAAACGTAAGATGGAAGATGTCTCCCCTGAAAATTCGGCCGCTAAAACTAAACGCCTAGAGAAGAAACTGACATGCTCAGATTTAATTTGTCTTGGGTTGCCCTGGAAGTCGACCGAAGAGTCCATAAAGCAGTACTTTGAGCAGTTTGGCGAAGTGGTAATGGTACAATTAAAGAGAGATAAGAATGGATCTTTCAAGGGTTTCGGGTTTATTCGTTTTGCTACTTATGCATCTCAGATGAGAGCTTTGGCTCAAAGACACAACATTGATGGGCGTTGGGTAGATGTCCGAATTCCTAATTCAAAGGAAGGTGTAGTTCCTCAGATGCCCTGCAAAGTATTTGTTGGAAGGTGCACTGAAGATATGACTGCTGATGATCTTCGTGAATATTTCTCTAAGTTTGGTGAAGTAACAGATGTTTTTGTTCCTCGTCCATTTAGGGCATTTGGATTTGTTACTTTCTTAGACCCAGAAGTGGCACAAAGTCTTTGTGGGGAAGATCATGTCATCAAAGGAGCATCTGTTTCAGTATCAAGTGCTGCACCAAAAATCAAAACCAAGTCTCAAAACTGGAAAGATGATTCATATGGCCCAAATAATTGGGAAGGCAACCGCTCTGGTGGACCATCTGGAGGGTCAAGTAACAATGGAGGAAATAGCAACATAGATACCCTCAATATGCAAAACTTGGGAATCAATCCTAACGGAGGACCACCTGCCAACTTTAACCTGCCTATAAGTCTAGTGGCAGCAGCACTCAATCAAGCAGGTTGGGGTGGATTTTTAGGAGGACCTGGTAATTCTGGCCCAAATAATTGGCAGGGTGGCCCACCACAGGGAGGTAACTCAGGTAAAAACTGGAATGGCAACCAAAACTGGGGTCAAAATGGCCCGCCGCAATCATGGAATCAAGGCGGCGGTGGCAGCAATCAAGGTTGGAATGGTGGTGGCAAAGGTGGCAATGGAAGTGGTAACTGGAATCAAGGAAGTTGGCCAAATGGCCAGGGCAACTGGAATGGTAATGGCAGTGGTGGTGGTGGTTCCAGTTCCGGTTCTGGTTCTGGTGGGTGGAATAACAACAAGCCCCAGACATGAGGTGAGCACTACGGCAAATGCTTGTATCAGAGATGTCTGTATGGTAACATTAAATTCTAGTCTCTAAGTAAATTTATATTTCTATGTAAAGATGTGTAACTGAAGTAAAACTTTGATGTGATAGGATTATCACAGGATGCTTTATGGATGCATTAAGATCCAGAGGATGATGTATTAGATGTAAGGTGACATAGAGTATTGTGTGTAATAATGTGATGTGTGAGATGAGGACTTTTGTTCAATAAAGGTGTATGTCATTCTGAGATGGATGTTTAATTTCGATAAGTCTAGGTGGGGCTTACATTGGCATGAAGCCTAGATATAATGTATAATAAAATAAAATGAATGAAATGCAAATAAAAAAAATAAAAATTGGGTGTGAGTGAACATCTGACTGCATGGGTCATATTATATAATAAGGTAGAAATGTTTAGGATGCCAAGTTGTCATTAGGTGTGCACAATTGTGTGTGTATCATGCGAGATGTGTCTGCTGCTTTCAATCACCTTGGAATGAAGTGAACTGGTTCTACATCCCGTGGAGCTGCGGTAAGTGGATGGTGTGCAATCAATGGTATGGTCTGATCTTCAACTATGTATGACATTATGTATTTGTTCTTTCTGTGCAGTAGCTATGGATAAATGGCTTATCAAGAGTGCTAATTACCAGTGTGAGTTTGACTGATAAGTCTGTGGTAACTATTATTTTATTTTATAATGAAGCTGCATTTGTGAAATAATTTGTTTGTACTTTTCTTTCATCAAATGTGAATTAGTAATGATGTTATTATTATTACAGGTGTTAAACAAAAATTTGTTTGGAAAATACCTGGCTAAGAAATTCTCTTATGTTGGCTACATAATATGAAATAAACTTACTAAGTTTGTTCTTTTGTAATGAGGAGGTATGTATGAAACCATGAACATACTGTAATACACAAAGCATTGCAGCAACTCTAACAAATTGAACCAAACTATGCCTAAGCCATCATTATTCCAATTATTAATGGCGTTATCAGGGGAAGAAACGGGGGAATCAACTATTGATGTCCCAACGATAATATCATAGAGGCTACGCATGTTATGCTTGAACTTCGACCGCATTTAAGCATGACTACTTAATAACTGCTTTTGAGTCCATTAACATTTTCTAAATGTAACTGACCATTCTGCCAGATTTGCACAGTAACAGTTAAGGCATTTGAAAAAGTAGATCCCTTTCTGAATTGTACTGATGTTAAAATTTGTTCTTCCAGTCACTGATCAAACTGATTAATAGTCATTTCTAGGTAGGTGAACTACTTAATAGGAATGGTAGTTAAGCTAGCTCTGGGATTCCACAAGGGTTGATTCTTGGACTACCTTTTTTACTAAAGTGTTGAGGTGCAATCAAATGCTCTCCATAGGTTAAATAGTTTATTCCGACACCTTTATTATTTTTGTTTTCAACAGGTGAATTCTGCGAGTTTTGGAAAGCGATGAAGAAAATAAGATCGGAATATCGTAGGGGCTTCTATGATAAATATCGCTGAAGATTATCAAGTTAACATGAACTTTGGAATAGTCGCCATCTAGCGGTTAATAGTCAAATTCACGGCGAATGTTATTTCGTGCAAATATTATCTACAACGATCCAATTAACCTACCCTAAAAATGAATATTTATCCACTTACTGTTTATTCCCCGCGACCTCGCCACCTTCAGACTTACTCTGCTATACTTTGATCGAAACCGCTGCACTGCGCCTTAGGTATGAGCGCGGCGAAACGCGGGGGCAGTGCAGTCCGCTGATTCGTCAACGATCACGGCGTCTCGCCGCTCATTCGTCATTGCTCCCTAGATGCGCTTCTATAGCCTATACGGCACGAGCACGACGACGCAAGGATGTGCGAATCAATAAGTTTATACCCCTACCAAAAATCAACCAACGCGCCTAAAGAAGTTTTCACTTCCAAAATCTGTACACAGCTCGAACAAGCTCCGGCCGTGTGTTGGCATCGCATAATTTTGTCGCCATATTTTAATTAACGCTATTGTTGACATTGAAGTACCTTTGAAAAAAAAAATCCAATCCTAAATGTCAATTTACTTTTCATAGAAAGGCGCTGCAAGATGCGAAAAGTCCCTTACGACATGACGTACTGCACCTACATGCTTAAATATAAACCCACGGCGTTAAGGCTCTTACATACTGAGGCGATTCGTCGCGCGACGGGACGCCGCTGCATTGTTTACCGTGAAGTTTTCTCAGAAATTGTTTTACGTAGCTAAGTAGGTACCTATGTTAAAGGAATATTAAATCTGTAAAAGATATATTTTATACATTAAAATGAAGTTCTTTTAAAATCGAACTCTTTTTATTATATCATTACAAACCCTACATAGTATGTAGTGCAGATATGTACCTACATAGTTATGGGACTCCACGCAAACGATAGTGATAATTTGGAGGTGCCTGAGTTAGCACTTCACTTACTAGATTCGTTGATTCACCGATCGATGAGGTTAACGCAGACCTGCACCCAAATTGCGTAATACCTACCTACGCGATCAATCACAATCTGAATCGTTTTGAACGATATTGCTAATCGAAAAATTTGTCTGCTTCAAAAAAGTAAATAACGCAAAGTCAAACAGATTGTGAGTGATCGTGTGTTACGCAATTAGGATGCTGGCGAAGCGTAGCGTTGCGTGGTTTTCACTGACAAACAAATATCTACATTGCATTACTTTATATAAAGTAAATGTTAAAATGACAGTCATATTTCCGAAGTTTATTTTCAGGGCTAGTGAACATACAAGGGGAGGAGAAACCAGGCAAGTTATTAATAATAAAGGTTAAGTCATGGATAGACCTTTGCCCAGCAATGGGACAGGTGCAGGTCGAGTGAACTTTGGTAACCTATATTTTTCCATAAAACGAAACTGTTTGGGAATTACAAGGGTCCATAATACCTCAGCTCAAATTCACTTATCTCGCTCGCACGATACTGCTCGCGGAATGAGTTGAGAGGAGAAGGCTCCAAGGCGCTAATAGTTTAGGGAATTTATTTTTACGGCGGAAATAATGGTAATTTAAAAAAACAAAACATAGTTCAGTTATTATGCAAAGTTTCATGATTTAATTTGAAGTATTTTTTTAATACCAGCGCGTAAAGTGTAGGTAACTATTTCTGTCGAGAAAATTTTATGGAATCGATTTTTCGTCAAACATAGTACTTAAAATTAATTCTCAACTTTACCATAATTATTATCATAATCAACCAATAACGTTCCCACTGCTGGGACACAGGCCTGCTCTCTGAGAGAGGGTGTGGGCCGTAATCCACCAATCGGGCCTAGTGCGGGTTGGTCATGTCTTCAAATTTGTTGGTTCTAGGCTCCCATATTATTATTAGTGTGCGTTACGATTGCTCGGCCAAGTTACCCAAACAAAAAAAAACTTCGGCCAAAAAATTGACGAAATTTGTCAAAATCGAAGGGAGCAAACCAAAAATTTGTCAAAGTAGAAATAAAAAAATTATAAGGGTTTTAAGTTGGCCGCGCGAACGTAACGTGGAGGATTGCGCGGCCATGGAGATCTCAGCAACTACTTGGGTTAGAGATGTAATTCTTTTTGTCAATTGAAGACCGAATTTGTCCCTTTTTGTAATGGAGCATCGTCACTTCATAACTAAAAACTGTCTCAATAGCTTTTCGAAGATACCTGAACTCAGCCATGTCATCCATAACAGATGGGTTCCTTTAGATAAAATAACCGGCTTTTTAAGTATAATTTATATTTACTAAAAAACTTGTCAAGATCTAAAGTTAAGAGATTTCTTAAAAATCTGTTTATTCTGCATTATCAAATTATGTAGACTAACATACGTACCATGTAACATACATTTAGTTGGCACATTCAAAAGTATTACGTATTTTATATAGTAAGTATTGGGTCCCCCCAATACTTACTATATGTAGGTTTGATTACAATATCGAATATTATTATTATTAAAATATTGTGTATTTTAGTCAACTATTCGTGAGAATAAAGTACTTATTCAGTTTATTATTCGTTAATTAAAGTTTCATAAAAACGGCGAGTATTTTGTCCGCTGATTTAGTGTAAAGCGATCTTATAATAGTGATGAACATACAAATAAATCGACCATTTACTTTCCATAGTATATTGTTTGCAAAGTGTGGAAGCTTTCTATTACGATAATTGGATTCAAGAGCACCACATTATAAATACGTACACCTATACATTTTAAACTTAAAATTCTTACATCACAAGTTAATCACAAGTCATGAGATCCATGGAAAGTCGTTTACGAACGAACCATGAGGATTATATCAAATATGACACCTACGCAATGTTTTCGATGGACTGCAGTAACTAGTAGAAGCTGTATCTATATACAGTTCGATTCAAACTTAATGGCGGCTCGAAGTTAGCTTCTCGCTGCGCAGTACCATACCCCTCACCCCCGCTGACCCATGAAATTGTTACTGCGCAGCGACTCGCCTCATGTTCCGAGACGCCATTAAGTTTGAATCGAACAGTACCATTTCCTTGTCGCTCTAACTGACTATCTGACTATGAAAGTTTATAACAGTAGGTACCTAACACTTACTGACATTTAAGTGAAAAAGAAAAATGTTTTCTTTCATATTGATGCTGCAGCACAAGATTAATAAGGTACACTTTAGTATACAAAAGAATTTTATATTTTAAAGCGTATTTCTTACAAAACATACATGTTTTACAGTCAATGAACAGAATACTTACAATGCGAGTTTGACTCGCACTTGACCCGTTTTATGGACCAATAAGATTAAAACAAAGCTTACAAATGTGTTCACCTTTTGTCTATAGTTGCCAAGCGATAATGGATCTACTTGCGTTACAAATAGCCGAACAGCCGGTTGTCGACGAATAATCACATACTAATTACATATTATTTCGAATTTGAGAGCAAAGCTTAGATTAATATTTCAAAATTCAGATAACATTTCAGGATCAAGTCAAAATTTACATTTCGTATCTTGTAAAGGTGTTTGGGTCGGGTACGCTTACGAATGCGCTCGTTTCAGGAATCGTGTGGTAACCGACGTAATATCTTTTATACAATGTAATCTCAGAATGTAATAGGTTACAATGAACGACTCACGACTCAGAAAGGTACTGGTGCTGCATGTCGCGACTTTTTTATTAAAGACATTGCGCATTCGTACATTTTCACACTTGTCCAGTGTCCTAGCATAGAGTACAACATAATTATTTTATACGTATCTCGATGAAACTCATCAGTTCATCACACATTATCTACACGAAGTACGTACAAAATAATAGTATGTATTACTTATAATGAGAAATTTATGACTTTCACTAATTTTCTATTGACTGGGATCTTTCTTTAGAATTAATGTAACACGTATTTTATCGATTGCTTAAAATTTCTCAATACATTAAATTTCAATATTGCGTTTTTATTATTTTGTTATGAATACAAGATATATTTTTACACACAATTGGAGATTAGACATTTTGATACACTACATGCTTCACCCATTAATATAGTTTAACAAGAGAAAACTAAATAGTTTCATGGCAGATTTGTTCAATTATCTGATTGCTTTATTCAAGAATGTTTAATTTTTGACTGTCTGTAAAAAAACCGTCTTACGTCAATTTTCCCTCCGATAAAAATATATAGGATTATGGACAAAAATCAGTCCTTACTGTCACATCCAGGGGGCACGGCAGTGCCGTGCGACTTGGCGGGGGCCAAGTCGAGCAAAAACAAACAAACAAAGGCACAGCCATACCATCCTTTTCTCGAATACTAACTTGGGCTAACTTTTAAACTATGCCTAATAAATAAATGTAGGTAAGCTCGTCAATATTTCACACCAGTCCATCCACCATTGAAGTTATTAAGCGCCGGACACAGTCGAGGTCAAGGTCAACAAATGGCTTCTGCAATAATTAATTTGGCAAATGTGCGTTCCAACCAAATGGTTGATCAAAATGCTCTTACAATGAAGTACTTTATTCATTGTTCTGCACTGGATATTTTTTAACCGAGCCGAAGAGTATTTATCTATGAAGGTGCTTGACTGTCTACAATCAGCATTATGCATGGTTAATCGTATTGTAGTACATTAATGAAATTAATACAATATCAGTAACTGCTAGTGAATTCAACATAAATGTCTAATCTCTTTGCATCATACCAATTCTAAATTTTGATATCAAGTTCTACTAGTATGTAAGTGATTCATTGAGTGCTATATTGAAATCATATTTTTTTTTTGTTTTTCTTTTTAATACAATTACAATATTAGTAGGTAGTTTAACATCTATCTACTTAAAAAATTACATACAATTTACTTACATTATAAAATAATCGGTGAGAAATACAAGCTGCGAAGTTTCGAACATTTCAAATAAAAAACGCGTAACGAAAAAGCTTCAAGGTAAATATTGAGTATAACGTCTTGGTTTTCCTCGAAATATACGTCTTACTTCTCCAGTGCCTAAAAAAATTCAATTGACTATGCAACATCTGAATCTGAGAGATTAATTACCCATAATTTTATTATAATAGCTAATCAATCTTCCAGATATCTGGCGTGAATAAAATAACTAACAGAATTAAATTAACAACCACAGACATTTTCTAAACTAAAAATGCTTTCATAAGACTAAGGAGTTACTTTAGACCTTTAGTTTCTTGGCTGGCCTGAGAGCATAGTTGAGAGTCACTTGTCGCTTAATGGTTGCCCGTCGGGGATTCCTCCGTCCATTCCACTCCGCTTCCATCTTTCGAGCCAATTCAAAATCATTCTTTTCCTGTTCAATCAACTTTTCAATTCTTAGCTGCTCTTGCAGTATTTTCTTAACATCACAATTCTTTAATGGACTAGACAAATTTTTTACAGCTAAATTGACCTTATTGTTATTTATTGTTTCTGAACTTAATGGTAGACTGTTTAATTCCTTTTTGGTACTTGACTTTTTGGAATCACTCCGTAAGTATGGCTTTCTCTCGGATGACACTTTCCGCTGTTTCATTTTGCCCTTTCTAGGTGTTGTTTCATTTTCATCTTTTGAAATACTTCCCATGGATCTTGTGCGTCTAAGATTTGTTTCATTATTTAATTTAGTAATACCATCAATATGTATAGTTTGTTTATTTCTATTGGCATTTCTCTTGTTTGGTAGAGGTGCAACACAAGGGCTAGTAGAGGCAGTTTTCTTTACTTTCGACCTGCTTCTTTCACATTTCCCAGGGGTTTCCTGTAATAAAGAGGAATATTGCTAAATTAATTAATTCTTTATTAAGAGTAACAATGAGACTCATAGTGTTAGTAACAATAAAATAAACTTACAACTATGTTAGTGAACAGTAACAACAATTACACAAAACATACACAACATAACAATCACTGCTTCAGTAATCCAGCTGAAATACCGGAGCACCGACTCACAACACAGCAGTCCAGCCTGTCAGCAATCATTCCCAGGATGCTGTTGGAACTGGCTCGCACCCTGCGCACCAAGGACGCACATCTTTTATGCATTAATGCATAAAAGCAGTCAACACGCAATTCCGCAAACATCCGTGATGCGCTATAGAAGCGAGGCAGCCCCATCAACACCCTGAAAGCATTATTGTACTGAACGCGGAGGGCGCTGTACGACCTCTGCGTAAAATGTATGCACAGGCCACAGGTATAAAATGAGGAACAGAACGCCCTAAAAAGTGTAAATATAATACAATAAGTGAGCAAGGTGACGAGTAGGAGTCTTACCTTTTTAACTTGAAGTATATTTAGTGCAATAACAAAGGCAGATGGTAAGTTTTTAGCTAAGGACAAGTTTCTGAGGCGACAAAGACCCTCTAAATACTGCGCACGGGTTGGCGTAGGCTCATCGCGGGTTGATGCAGACTCCTTGTCAACACGAAGCCCTGGAACGCGGAGCGGAAGAGTCTTGCCTGTACTGAAACTGAAAAATGTAAATAGATTTAAATATTTCTGAATAGTTGAAACAATAAATGTTCATTGTTTTGATTAACCAGTTACCACTGCATCTCATTATTTGATTCCTGCTACAATTCCAATTGCTAGTATTTTACAAACTTTCAACTTAGCTAAGTTTGCATATACAAAACTACTTGTGGAGTGTGTATTACCTTGTTGGAGTAGTTGACTCAATAGGTTTAAAGTAACACAGCTCCTGACGCATGGAGTCAACACTTCCAGTCTCAATGTTTCTATTTTCAGCTAAATTGATTTTGTGTTGGAGTATTCCTGTGTATGGCAGTGGCAATGAGACAAGCAGGGAAGGAACGGAGCTTTTTACTTTGACCTTATCTTCTGAAGTACCTACTTCTTTATCACCAGGACCATCTTTCTGTAAAAGTTTCATAAATTAAATTAGAAAAAGAATCAGTCAAAGGGAGAACATAATTTCTGACCACGTCAAAACTAGATTATTTCATACTATGTTACTTAATGTTTGATAAAACTGAAATCTGATTGTAATCAGACCTGCAACCTAATTACACCATACATACCATACAATCAATCATAATCGCAATCATTTTGAAGGATATAACCTTTGCTTCATGTACGAAAAATGTATCTACTTAAAAACGTAAATAACACAATAACTGTTGTTGAACTGTCAAATGAAACAGATGATTGATCGTGATTTACGCAATTAGGCTTTTGACACTCAGGTTTTATAGCTTGATTGCAGTACCACAACACCAATTTAAAATGTTTAAAGTATAATAAACAAACTGGTTATAAAATAAAAACTTACCTTTTCTTTAACACTCTCCCCATTTTCTTTATTCCATAAGCAAGGAGCCAATTTGTTTTTTTTATCTATAAAGCTTTTCATTAATTTTCCATAACTTGGCACCATTTCTGGTGAGGTTCCATTCATGGGCTTGATTATTGGAGCTTTAGGAGTTGACCCATCAGTGCTTGTAATATCATTAGTTTCATTATTAACTTGAGGACTACTGGAAGAATATAGTGTTGCTGGTTAAGATCTCGTTTTCACCAACATGTAGAAATGTTTCAAATGAACAATAGGTAGGAATTTTAAAATTCTCTGAATATGCACCAAAAGCTATATAGTATATCTTCAATTTCATATTTTAACCTTCCATAATAGTACTATTCTGTGAGATGGGGACTACAAAACATTGTGGTGAAAGGTACATAATCAGATTAAACTATATTGGTTGGTATTCACATACCTTCTCATCTACAAGTAAACATTAAATGATTTCAAACAAAGTCTTGCTGACTAAGTTTCAATATCCATTGATAGAATACCTACTAACTACTATTTATTTACCAGTACAGTTATAATGGTCTACAATAGTTGTTCAATGTAGATTTTCATGGTTCAGACACACTCATAATAATATAGATCATGCATTATCACAGACTCATTTGGAAATTTGGCTAATATTGAGAGGTAGAAGTAACTAACATTATAATTTGTAACAAAAATAACACATGGACATGCAAAATACTGGCATTGGCTGAAAATTTGGTTTTGAAAAGTAACTTACTCATTAGTGGTGGGAACTTGTAATTTTGACAGATAATTATCAATTTTTGTAGCTTTAAGTCTAGGTTTTGCAGCTGGTGCTTTACATTTTACATTGAGTTTCCTAGGAGTGTTAGGTGGTGGTACATCTCTAATATGATCTTGCTGCATTTGTTGTGCTAGAATTTCATCTTGTTTTAAGTTATCTAAATACTTCTTGTGCGCTTCTTCTTCCTCACATTGGATTTTCCTAAAACAAACACTCATTTGTTTTAAATTTTATTGTATAAAATATTACCATTTATTTCAGGTAACACGGGCCCATAGAAAAATACCTTATGATATAGAGGGGAATATTTGTTAGGTACCATTGGCACTTAGGGTAATAACAAATACAAACATTACTTACTTGATTAATAGCTCAGTCTCCTGTATGTGCTTTTGCTCTAATCTTACTCTCTCAGCTCTTAATCGCCTTAGTTCAGCCTCATATTCTGATCTAATTTCCCCAGGCTCACTTAGCCGGAGTAAGGGTGCCTCTGAAAAAATTTAAGGTCACAGATGAGTGTGAGCAATTTCCTTGATACTATGTCAGGAAGGTAAGCATAATAATATGTTGTAGGTTCTCAATAAAATGTATGGGTTAATGAATGAATGACATTGGATTATGAATATAAATATTGTACTGGTGTCACTCTTTACAAAATCTAAAGAAAAGGTTGATCAGAGGCTCATCTTATAACCGTACAGATGTACATCACATAAAAAAATTACAGATGGTTGGAATTTACCAAAAACATATTTTACTTTACAAACAGTAAATAAATATTGATTACTATCGTTATTTTCTATATTATTTCGGGTGTTTACCTTCTGGTAAATGGATGTCCTCTCCTCTAGTTTTAATTTCAATTTCTTGTGGAAATTTCGATTGAATAAAATTCCAAAGTTCAACATTCACCAAATTCTTTTGTTTTGTTGCTGTTCTTAGCCAGGATCCAATTCGCAATCGACACAGAGGACAACACAAAGCATTATTTTCTATGCTGCCATTAAAACAGCGTTTACAGAAATCATGAAAACACGGCAAGGTTACAGGTTCGATTAAAATAGATTGACAAATTGAACAAAATACGTCCTTTAATTCTAATTTTTCTAATTTTAATAACTTATTTTCAATTTTAGACAGCCGCTTCTTTGACTTGGCCGCCATTTTTCATTATTGTTTTTTTTTTCCTTTTTGCTTTGAGTTTGTGTTTCGTTCTTCAATATTCAAATATTTAGCATCACTCGCCATCTAGGGAGACCTCACACGATCAATCAAGCTCATTTCAGTTCAGACTACGCTACATATCTCTAAGTAGTCTGTGCTACGCTATAATATACAGGGCGTCCCACGGATATGCCACATGGAGGGAAAGTACCTTGAATATTGTAGATGTAGATGTAGATGGAACATTTTACTGAAAGAAGACATTATTTGAAAAAAGCGAAAAAAAATCAGCTGTTCCATACATTTGTGTTCACTTAAATCGACAAAATGTAGGGAACAGCAGTTTTTTTTCGTGATTTCAATGTTGGCCCCATAGAAAAAGTTGTTCAAAATGATGAGTACAATGACCCCTTTTCGGGTTTAGCATAAACAAAAAATAATGGTGTATAACATAAGCAAAGTGTCAACGTGTAATAACGTGTTCTAAATACTTAAATGTGTAGGTAGCGAGCGATATTGCTGTGCTATGAACTATAATGCTATATGCTATTCTATTATAGCGTAGTCTAAAATGAGCTTTATTCTGAGGATTTTTCCACTTTGCCCTTCCACCTACCAATCTGTCCCACCCATGGGACAAAGTGGAAGTGGAATTTTCACAATTTTGACGTCCACAACTAAACTTAGCACGCTCTCTCTCGCACACCGCTCGTCATCTCACTGTGCAATAGAGAGTACGCAAAGTAAAGTTCGCGATAACGCAACAATGTAGCCCCAGCATTCTATAAGTCTAGAAGCCGACCCCAACATAGTTGGGAAGTGGCTAGGTAGATTGAATGTGATGGAAATAAATAAAACGTACAAACATATTGCATCAATTCAGACAAATAATTAAAATGTAACTGACAAGAAGCATTGTTATATTCCCTGATATCTGAATCAAGCTGAGCCATATATTAATTCAGCTCTAATAGTTATTTTAACAGTCTACTAGGTTAGTGCATTAAACGCGTTCTAAATGGCGGTAGAACTAGAACTGCATACAACATACAACGCAAACAAGTCTTTCCTTCAAAGTCACTTCGTGTGTGTGTACCTGGCATTCGTTTTTCACTAAATGACTATGATCTAGGGATCTAATAATTTTGGAAAGTTTTGAAAGAACTGAAAGAACACATTAATTTTAGATTTTTTTAAAGTTCAAAAGCATTGAAAACCTTTGTAAAACGGATAATATTTTTTTTATTTCCACAAAATAGTTGACTATATCAGGGGTACCAACATTCTGGGCGGAGAAGCCATGTTGATATTTTCTTTCTTTTTTCGTCATGTACCGACTCACATGTATTTGAGAACGAGAAACGAACACGAAAGAAACCACGAGAAATATGGTGGTTGGAAGAGGATTTTAGATGTTGTTCTTTTGTTCTTGCAGTATTGTGGTGGATTTTTAACAAATGTTTAAGTGTGCTCTTTGAAATCTTTGTTAAAACACAGGATAAGACCTTGGAAAATGTCTTCAATGCATTTTGTGGTTCATCCTTTGCCTGGCACAGAGGATCAATTGATAGACAGGTAAACATATTTTATCGTTTTAGTTGACTCCATTTCGTTCGTGTTGTGAAATCCGACATTCCATGATCATACAACGGTATTTAGTCACTTATTGATGATATAGCATCAAGGGCCACGTTTCCCGTATCATTTTACGCTCATGGGAGAATTTACATTGCATGACATTTCTTTGTAGAATTTAGTTAGAGCTGTTTGCAATCCATACCGTTGTTCATTTGGATCCATCGTTTGGATCGGATGGCGTAATCTTGTTTGGTTAAAAACGGCGATGCTTTTTGCAAACCTGCTTTTCGCATTGACAATGCCGATATTGGAGTTGTAAGTCTCGAACTGTGACATAATTGTTCAATACCTATTCCTTATTTGTATGAGAGCATATTAGAATTTGTTAATAATGAGGAACCGAAGCAGATTCTAAAAATACAAATTGCAGGTGAAAATAATAGAATTCGCAAAATATGTAATGTAGGTATGAAAAAAAAAGTGATTCTTTAGGTATAACAACACCCAATATACAGTTTTGTATAGAGTCCTCATAAGAGTTTATTTACTTCTAGCAATAATGATATGCAAACTATAGGTATCTATGTTTCAAACAATATAAAATTTGTAGGATTCTTTTAGGACCAATAAGATAAAAAATAGCGAACATGTTTACATCTAATCTAGGCTAAGTAGGTACCAATTCTGTATGATTTCGATTAGCAAAATATTTAAAAATCTGTATTTTTTTTTAAATATATTGCCAAAAATTCAATGAAACTTTGAAAGTTAAGTATCTACATAACGATTTTCTTTCTAGTAAAACACAACTTCCAATAAAAAAAGAAAAGGATAATAAACTTATTATTGAAATCCTTAAAACGGTCTTTACTTTGGTGTCCAACCATTAACCCTAACAGGTATATCTTGTCTAGTTTTGTGTTCACAGATTAAAAAAAAAAAAAAAAAAAATTCACGCCAACAAATAATTATTTGTGTAAATGTTTACTTTGACAGGCTTATGTGTTGTTCCTTTCAAAACTATTATTTTGACCAATGGCTTTATTTTTATGCAATTATTTCTCAAAAATATTAATATATATATCTAAAATTATTAACAAAATTAAGAGTTTTGATCATTTTAGCTTAACCATTCTACAAAACAAAATTTATTAGGAATTTTTTTCCTGTTAACTAGCTTATAGTGCGTTTAAAACTGTGGATGCATATGCACATTGTGTCTATAGTATTGAAACAAAGTGTGTGTATCAGAAACACACAGTTAAGGCCAACCTGGGGGGCTTAATAGATGAAACATCTAAAAAAAAAATTGGTTTTGTATTTCTGGCTTTTATCACCAACTTCCGAAATTTAAGTAAGTTATTTTTTACTTGGTAGTGTTCTTTTGGAAGCCTGTTGTTTTTTTTTTTTTTTTTAAAGTTTTAATTCTCTTAGTGGGTCAGTTTGTAATTTATCTAAGTTACAATAGCCTAATGTCAACTGGTCAACACCTTTTTACAAAATATTGCATTTCCCGATGCAGGGACGTTAATCATTGAGTTCTCCTGGTTCTTCACCATCAGCTCCACTTCACCATAATTATGCATTGTGACAAGCATAAATTGCTTGGCAACCATATTAAAGTAATTGAATCGCAATCAGTGAAGTAATTATTATAGAGTGGTTCCAGTAGCCATCTGTGGTCAGTGGTCTATGGTCTTCCTTCACAACCGCAGAACACTACTGTTGACTTCATCAAACAGTGCTTTCCAAGATCAACTGTACGAGTTACTATAAAAAATACCCAAATTGCTATAAGTCTGCCTATAATATTTGAAGAGTTCCCTCAATTTCTCCAGGATCCCATCATCAGATCCAGACCCAATGACATTGCGGAAGAATACCCTTTCAAACAAAAAAAAAAATTTTGCAAATCTATCTAAAAGGAGTATGCCTGAAAATACTTAAAAAAAAAACAGAATTGATAACCTCCTCCTTTTAGAAATCAGTTAAAAATTACAATAATTCTTAAAATAATAATAAATAAATTGCGACAACTTTAAAGATAACAAAATAACTAAACTTAAGTTCGTAAAGTCTACTTAGCTGTGATAAAAAAAACATCCCAACCTTACGTGTTTTTTTTTTTTTCTCATCTGTCTCATGGTGTGGGGTGTGGGGTGTCGTTGGAAAGGTTGTTCAAAAATAATGTGAGTGTGTGAAAACCATTTTTGGATTCAGGAATCCCTCTGCGAAATATTAAGCTTTGAAGTGAAAATTTTTGTTGAGTCAAGTGTCCCCGCCACTGCCAGCTAAAGGTTGGTTTTGGATATGTGAAAAAATTCATGGCAGTAGTATATATAACGAAATTGAAATAACTTGGTTACTGACATTATAACAAAAATAGGAGGAGGAGGAGGAGCAATGACTTGCACATAAATTGGTCTGATGTTATGAAAAACTATTCAAAGCTTCTTTTCAAAGGTACTCCTCTACCAAACTAAGGTTATTTCACATTATTCTTTATATAAAGGCTCTAATTTCACACATCTAATTTGGACTTTTTTGTGCTAATTATAGCAAGTAAAACATACTGTTGTAATATACAACATGGACTTGTAAATCATTTTTCATTGTTTTAGGCTAAAGGAAGTAGCTGACCGTTGGAATAGATATGGGACAGGTGCCGGTTCTTCGGCACTTAGCTCTTTGCGAGGCGTGCGAGCAGTGGCCGCCGGCCCCGCTCACATTGCCTGTCTGCTCGAAGATGGCACTATCTGCCGTGCTGCCTTCTCCATCATTCCTGATAGATTGGACTTGAGTAAAACTGACGCTAGTAAGAATGGGGGCAATGGCGGAGGGGGAAGTGGCGGCGGAGGGACGAGCGGGGGCAAGCAAGGTGGCAGCGGCGGGGGCTGCGGCTCGCGGCAACAGCCGCGCACCAGGGCCCGGATTATGAGGAACTCGATTCGTGCTACACCTAGCTCGCAAGGTAGTTTGTTGCAATATCTCTTTATTTTTTTAATCTCTCTGTTATGAGCTTCAGTTGAACGATTCTAACATGACCTAGTTTATAATAATAGAAATGGAAATAGGAGGAAAGAGATAATGATGGTATGGTTTTACTATTTAAGGGCTTAATCCATTTGATTTGTACAGGATCAACGAGCCGTGCGACTGGTGTTATTATCGGAGCGTCTGGTTCAGGGCGAGTAGTATCAGTTCCAGCGCCTTTTGTGCCGGAAGATCTGGTCACACAGGCTCAAGTGGTCCTGCAGGGAAAGAGCAGGAGTCTCATTATTAGGGAGTTACAGGTAAGACTAATGCCAATATTTTGATTCAAGGTGGTGGTCTACTTCAGAAGCAATTCAATATTTACAAGAATTTATTAAGTATCAACTTTGATGAATTTATTAATGTTAAGGTAATATAACAAATTAATAAAGGCGTTCGAATATGTGTTTGTGTACTAATATAGCGAACAAACTTGGACGTGAATCTGGCGGTGAACAACCTGCTTTCGCGCGACGATGAGGAGGGAGAGGAGCCGGAAGGCGGCGAGGGCGGCGACGGCTACGTGCCCGAGGACCTCATCTCGCTGCTGGACGGCGGCTTCCACGCCGCGCAGCAGGACCACTCCGTCATCATCGACGCGGACACCATGTTTTCTGAGGACATCTTCGGGTACGCGGCTATCAGAAGGTATACCTGTCAAGCTACGCTCCTCTGCCTCTACACACACTCCTGCCTGTAGTAAATATAGCCCTCGACCCAATCTCTGGCACGCTGTCAAGCTTACGCAGTTTCCGTTTGTGTTGTGATTGGGTGTTTATTTGATGTTAGTTCTGTACATAGACTACATACTCTAGAACAGTGCATGTTATTGTTTGGTCCCTGAACTGATCACGTTCCCGAATGTATTATGTACCGTATGTGTCTGTGTACAGTGTAGTAGTAGTGGTAGGATCACAGATATAAAGAAAGGTGGACAGTTTATGCAAGTTTGTGAAATTGTACACACACCAAGAGTGTTGACGAGAACTTTGAGACTGAACAAACCGAACAAGGAACTTCGACATCAGTCTTTCAATGCTGAAGAAAACATCTTTCTTTATATCTGTGGGTACTCTTATCGTCAAGGCGGTATTAAAGTATTGTGTTGTAATAGTCGCAGTGGGGGCGGCGGCGGCAGTAGCGGCGGGCGCGGCGGCGCCAGTCGCGAGAGCAGCAGCTCGACACAGGAGCGGCCGTCCGAGTTCAGTCGGTGGCGCGAACGTCAGTACTTCGGGCCGCGCAGGTGGCTCGAGTCTGCACTGCGCGATACTTCTTGGGACAAGGACGGAGGTAACAATGATGGAGGTAAATATTCAATGGTCTTTTTATTATTTTTGATGTAGAGTATTTTAGTCTAGAAATTCCTAATTTAAAATGATGACTAAAATTGTTTCTATAACATCCACAGTGACCATGATTGGTAAGCAGCTGAAGATTAGTGATTATGCTTGTTATTAGTATAAAGTTTTGTTCCCATAAATGAGCTGGTTCTGAATGTTGCTATTCTCATTGCGAGAAATGAACTTTGAAAAGTTATTAAAGTTGTCCATGATTATTAGGAATCATGTAATGTTCTGTTTACAATATATTTTAACCCCAACGTTATTGAACATTATTTAGCTGAGAGTAAGAAAAAGGATTCTTCGATTGCGGCGTCTCCACTCTGGGTGTCTGAAGAGTTGGAGTACTGGGACAGTAACATACGTTTCACCCATATCGCGGCCACCTACAGTGAGCTTATCGCGATTTCTACTCATGGCCAGCTGCACCAGTGGCGCTGGGCTGATGCACATCCTTATCAGCGCAATGACGTAAGTGCTAAGTGCCAAAATATGTCTTGTCGTATCTGTTTTGTCAAATCAACTTGTCTGCACCCGTTAAAATAATGAATCCCAGTTTGTGATACTTTCGCAAAACTGACAAATCGACTTTTAGATAATGTTCGGCTAAATAAAGCGTTTTTATCGCTCATACCTAGCTAATGCAATCTCGCTGGCTATGAAAAATGGTTCGAGATCAAGGTCAATCGCAAGGTGCCGGATTTTGAGCCATTTTTCGAATATCTCGTGGCAAGACAATCTACTTATTGCAATCTCGCTCGATATTTCGACCGTATTGGTAACGATTACGAACGAGATTTCGAGACTGACCGCATGCACTAATATTACTTTTATAATCGTAGATTTTTTTGTTTCGAATTCAATAAAAACCTTAAGTAGTTTAAGTAAGCATTTTTATTTAAAAAAAACGCATTATTTTAAAATCGGCGAAATCTCTAATTGTCTCTATATCGGCAGTTTGCTGAGCGAGATTTCGAATGGTCAATCTCGACACCAAACTTAGTACGTGAGATCTCGAATGGCCAATCCCGACTCGGGATTGCATTCCTTACTCATACCTATATGTTAGTTTCTATCTAAAGTTGATGTGTCATATAATCGCCTGGGTCTGCAGTTGCAGAAAAATACATGCCTATGGTGTCTTGCAAGAGTAACTCATAATAATAATAACTTTACTACACTATGATGATGATGTAAGTGTAAATTGGCATTCGCAGATACGTTTTCTGACACATTTGATCAGAAATCGTATTTGTGATTTATAGTGTCACTTACATTTTTTTAAGGTGGATCCGCAGTTGTTTACCGTGAAATTCAATTTTTTATCTGAACAGGGTTTGTTTACACTTATCAGATACATAAGGAACAGACTATACAACTTATAGACATGTTTTTTCATACTAATGTTACCGATAGGCGTCTGGATCGGTGAGCGCGTACCACCCGCGCTCCACCTGGCTGGGCATGACTCCCGGCGAGCGAGTCATCAACATCAGCGCCGCCGGCATACGTATATCGGTGCTCACTGACTCTGGCAGGATTGCTACCTTCCTCGATGAATCTATTGGTAAGCTGTTTATTTGTACATTTAAGTCGTTTTTCGAGTCCGTGCGAAGCAGGGGCTGGTTGGTAATTATTACTACAAAATTACCTTAAATATTATGTTCTTTGAAAAATTGGGTATCAGAAACATAATTACAATCACAATTTCTTTGGAAAAGACTTTTTGATCGTTACTTGTTATTAGCAGTTACATTTATTGCCTCAAATTAAATTCTAAACGTTCTGAGAATATTCTTCGTCGAAAAGAATAATGCAGAATATTCTCGGTCGGACAACATTCTCTGTAAGAGAATATTTTGTCGACCCATCACCAGTGTTGACTGGATGAAAGTATCATAATGGGACTTTATTTTATCTTGTTATGGTTGCTTTCAAACTGGTCTAGATTTAAGAGGGCATACTTTTCATCCGTATAATATTATTATTTTTTGTGTGTAGCTCACGCTCCTGGGGCTTCGCGTCTGGAGCATCCACTGCAGACGTTTGTGGAGTTTGGATCTGACAAGGCAATCTCTCTACATGTATGCTCTCTGTATACCGTCGCGAGATTGGACTCTGGTGCACTTTATTGGTGGTAAGTTTATTCTTATCAAATAGAGGTCTAATAACTGAACTGAGCTTGATCCTCGACCTCTTTCATCCATCCATTATCGCCCTGCGAAGATTATCGCTCCAGCCTGATAACCTGAAGTCAATTCCTTCATCAATAACCTTTTCCCAATCCTGTGAGCCATAGAATGCCTAACGGATGGTGAAAGTATATAAGTTATCCGATATCAGTTGACATCATAGCAAATCATTACAATTCGACTGCTTTTTACTCTAGGGGAGTCCTCCCGTTGGGCCAGCGCGCTCGCCTGTGGGAGAAACACCGCGCGCGCTCGCGCAAGCAGCAGCGCGGACACTCGTCCACGGCGCCGCAAGACTTGCAGGCCGGACAGAGCGTTACTATGAAAAACGCGCCTATGTATCAACCTGGCGCCGTCGGTAAGAAAGTATTACCTTTTAATTTATAGATTTTGAAAATAATAAAATGAGAATAATAATGCCGACTTGTTTGTTTTATAGACCATAAAACAAGACTTGTTTGTTGGTTCATTATGCCCAAAAAGTCGGCCATAATGAACTAACAAGCAAGTCTAAAGTGGTGGTCGTCGAAGGTAGTCAATCAATAATTGGAATTGAGAAAAAAACAATTCAACGTAGACTGCATATTTTTTTGTAGATTGGTTGTCTTTCCGTAATATTTTTTAAACTAATTGGTTATTTATCATTCTTAATGTTACCAAACAGGATTTAACATGTCCACGGGAGTGCCAAAAGTGGGGGTTCTGCAGAATGCTGCCTGGAACCTTTCCGACATGTGCCGGTTCAAACTGCTGCCGCCACCGCAACCTGACCGCTCTGTCTCCGATAAAGACAAGAGGGATTTACAGGTAAACTTGATCATTCTGTCTTTGAGAACCTAATTACTCACAACTTGTGAGTAATTATGTAGATTCTCGATCATACAAATATTTGCATCCGTAGTAAGACCATACAAATTTCAAAGAAGACCGACCGTGTTTCGATATAATAATAATAATATTTTTATTGTTCTCTCATAATCACAAACACAGTACAAAGTCAAGGTAACACTTAATAGAGACTGGTGTCTGTTGTAGGTAAAACCTGTATTACAGATCATCAGGCTTAGGATATATTATACAAGTCAATGTTTTTGTTCTGAAAATCTTGTCAACAAAGAGCTAAAAACTTTTTTACTTTTGTGTCATCTAGAACCAGTCGCCACTGACAGTGTCGTCTGTGAAGGCTTCCTCATCAAGCGGTAACAGTAAGGACGGCGCTAAAGACAGCAACAAGGATATGGCTGACAGGCTCGACATGCCACCGCCGCCCAGCCCGGCTTCTTCCACTTGCAGTGACACCAGCACATCACACAGTGAGTTTATCTTTAATTGATTTATAAGTTACGTTAAATGACCGACGTTCGTCATTATACAAGCTTTTCCATATTTTTTTTCTCCACACGAATTAAAAGGCTAAGTTAAAAGATAAGATTTTTTCCCAGAACGTGCCAAGCGCGTGACCGTACGCGGTGAAGAAGGTTCATCGAACGACGGTTCCAAGCGCGATGAGGAAGAATGGCCTCTAAAGGAAGTCGTATTCCTAGAAGACGTAAAGAGCGTGCCATTAGGACGAGTGCTCAAAGTTGATGGAGCGTACGCCGCCGTACGATTCCCTACCATCGGTAAAGACGGCAAGGAGGTTGTACCATCGACTCCTGATGATCTGTCGACGCTGCTGCAAGATTGCCGGCTTGTTCGTAAAGATGACTTGGTGGCTGTGAAGTGGGGTGTGGGTGGGGCCGCGGGGCCTCGCGGACCGGATTGCCTGCAGCGCTCACCCAGGAAGATTGCATTACCACCTGATGTACAAGTTATTACTATTGCTGTAAGTACATAAAAATTGCCGTCATTTTTCAAAGATCTTAGGCATTTTAAAAGTTAAGAAATGTGTTCCAAAACAAATACCCATAATGATAGTGTTAAAATAAAATCAAAACTAAAAGTCATTTATTCAAATTAGCCTGAGAATCACTTGAGGACGGCTGAACTGATTTGGCTATTTTTTGTCTTAAAATGTTCGCAATAATTAGGTTTTTATGGAAAGAAAAATTTGAAAAGTTTCCCAAATAACTTTCAAATTCGGGAAAAACAAAGTTCTTTTGTCTATGGAATTTTTGTATAAATTATTGAAATTTAGACAGGACAACGTCTGTCGGATCACCTAGTAAGCTTCTTACATGCATAATAGTGTCATAACTAAACTCCTTTCCTCTCCCAGGTTGACAGTCGCGGCGTGCACGCAGTGGTGCGCAGGCCGGGCGGCGCTTTGGCGTACGCCGTATACGCCGTGGGTACCACCCGGGCACTCACGGACAGCGCGTTCCCAACGGACAACAGTGCGCTTCTCGGCTATTCTAACGGACAGGCCATACAACTGGCTACGGCTGCTGAGGTTAGTACAATGACTTTGTGTTTTTTTACGTATGTAATAATCATTTACACTTAAACGCATACATAACGCAACAAATCAGCACTCGCATCATGCACACTATAAATCCATTAATTATTATATTGAAAATGGCTTTTCAAGAAGCATAGTCTGCTAGGTCGTGCGCTCTCTGTCTCGAAATCGATCGAGGTCTTTCCACTTGATTAAATTTCAAAGAAAGGCTTTAGATTTTCGATATAGCATTCCCTAGTCAGTGCTCTATGGGACAGTAGTTTGAACAGTATAATATGTGCGTACAGGGCAGCGAACCGGTAGTGATGATGGTGGACGGCAACGGCGCGCTGTACCCGGTGTCGCGCGACTGCGTGGGCATGGTGCGCGAGCCGCCCGCGCTCAACCTGCCGCCCGCGCGCGCGCTCGCCGCGCACGCGCTGCCGCTGCACCCGCATGCGGCCGCCGCAGCAGCTGCGCACCCGCACCACACCGCGCTCAAATCGCAGGTATGGACCCGACCTCACCCAAGATCACTTCTATCTTCTAACGAGTGTAGAGACGCCTAATTCTATGTTATGATGGATCTTTTTACACACCACACCTTGTGTGTATATGTATAACCTCGCGACAGACTCATGCTGTGAACGACAGACTAAAATTTATCGATTGCCTATAAAAAAAATTGTATGCAGGTTGCGCTCATTATACTGGTGCCGGAGCCTCAGCTCATGATGCCGCGTGTGTTACGCTGCGACCTTGATGGCGTGCGTCAAATACTGCACCAACTAGAATCTGACACCAGCAGTAAGTTATTTTGCCATCTAATATTGTTGAATGATAGTTCTAAAATATACCATGTGGCGTGTACTACATTTCATGTTTGTAACAATTATCCACAGAGCAACAGATGTTGTCCATCTTACAAGAGCGGTGCGACGGCAACAGGAACATACTGCACGTATGCGTACACATGTGCGCGCCGACATCGAACAAGGAACCCGATATCGGTACGTAAAACACTGTGCCAAAAGTAGTATCCTGTGTAGTGTAGGTGTAATTCTAACTTAACATTATTTACTGATTAGTGGAAAACGCTTCGATGCCCAATTTAGCGGGTGGCACGGGAGGTGGCGGCGCGAGTGCTGAGGAGTCGGTGCCGGCCATCTCGTGGCCACCGGAGACCTTTGAGGCGTCCGGAGACGAAGACAGCTTGATGGGGCTCACTAACAACGGGTAAGAGCTGCACTCCTGTTACAGGGGAATTATTCAGTGATGAAACTCTGAAGTATTGCGTTCGATGCAGCAGAAAGCAGTCGACTGTTCATGAGTGCTATTTTCTGTCTGTACTGTATAACTGTGTCTTTATATTTTCCTTTATTGTGTTTTCTGTATTTGTTTCTTATCATCATCACCTTATTTTTCAAGAGAGTTAGTCAGTTTCTGGTCTAGTATTTCCTCTTTTATTGTTGCCTAATAATTTTAAACGGTTTCAACCTTTTTTTACTACACACCATGGGTCTCCACTCAATGAAAAATCAATTTGGTGACCTCATAGTGATACAAATTCATGGATTTCGCTGCCCTTGACATTAAGCCTTACTAGGAGTCATTAATGGGCAGTGAGAATCCTGGATTACGTAGCAAAGAGCACTAGACTAGTTCTGAAGAGTGTTGTGATGGACGTGATGATTTGAAACACTTACAGTAAACTGTCTGGCGCTGGTAACAGTGGCGGCGCGGTGAGTGCGGACCCGGCGGAGCGTCGCGGCAACGCGCTGGCCAGCCTGCGCGCGCTGTGCGAGAGCTCCGTGCTGCAGCCCTTCCTCATGCAGCTGCTTACTGCCAAGTAAGTCCACCATCCCATAAATAAATGATGATTTTAATACGGAATTCGTGCCCAGATCGGCAAGTTTTGCGGTTCAGCATCGTAAAGGAAGTGTGAGTTCGGTTTGGCCATGACTAACGTGCCCCAGGCTGATGTTGACACCCTAATTTAGTTCCCAAGTTACCTATATAACCCCGTACGCAAAATACGCGCTTTGTCGTGGAGTTGCGGATACCAGCCCGTATTACCTATATAACCAACCAAACTTGTGACTGTCTCTCCGGTCTGCTCGATCTGCACCCAAATTGCGTAAAACAATCACAATCTGAATGATTTTGAATCCATTGCTCCATTGCTTCATATGTTAGAAAACTTTGTCTGCTCAACAACGTAAGTAACGCCATCAAAGTTGATGAAGTGTCATAAGCAAAGCCATTGTTACTGTAAGTGTTTTACGCAATTACCCCACTGTGGATCTGGACACGACTATCGCATTTATAACGCTTTTGACAGTAAATGACTTCACCTTTACCAACAAATTCTAAACAACATTGAGTACCACAGGGACGGAATGGGCCAGACGCCGCTGATGGGCGCGGTGGCGGAGCGCGCCTACCGCGCGGCGCTCGTGCTGCTGGACGCGATCCGCGCCTGTCCCGACGCGGACGAGGCACAACGCTCGGCCGCCATCTTCCCGCCCAACGCGAGCCCCGACCATTCCCCACTGCTGGTACTCTGCTGCAACGATACTTGCAGCTTCACCTGGACTGGACAAGAGCATATCAATCAGGTTCATAATCACTAAATAATAAATATAGGAACAGTTCCCTCCCTTGTATACAATATTACATTACCTATGAAAAGTCCCTGTTTTGTTGATTGATCTCACTACTAATCAGACATTTCCTCATCTATTAATTTGCTGGTAATTTTATGACGATGTTCTGATAACATTATTTATTTGCAGGATATATTCGAATGCAAGACATGCGGCCTGACAGGATCTCTTTGCTGCTGCACAGAATGTGCTAAGGTAATATTCTCAAAAAATCTCTTGTTTTTTGATTATGGTCGATTCTTTTTCTGTTTGCCGTTAATCACGGTTAATTCGCTAAAACGTGATAACCAAGATGTTCTTCTAAAAATAGTTTATCGTTTCCTAGGTGTGCCACAAAGGCCACGACTGCAAGCTAAAGCGCACGTCTCCGACGGCATACTGCGACTGTTGGGAGAAGTGCCGCTGCAAGGCATTGGTCGGCGGAAACTGGACCGCGCGCTGCGATCTACTTGCTAGACTAGCTCGGGACACTTCACTTGCCACCCATTTCAACTCGAGGTACGAAAACATTTATTTGAACAGAATATCAGCAGTAATATTCTTCTACATAAGTAAAACATATGATTTCTAATGCTAACTACGTTTGTTGTACATAAGTGGGAAGGAAATATGCATAATCGACACAGTACTCGAGTTAATGTTGCTAACTATTTCCTATAGGTTGTAAACTTGAGATATAGCTTGTGGTTTTGTAGGTATTTAAGTGTCATGAATGTGAGAACTTTAGTCTTTTCCGCTCTGTGTATTTATAGGTTTTCAACTTTACAATTTTTTTGTTCATAGGGGTGAATCGATCCTCCTATTCCTAGTCCAGACAGTTGGTCGCCAGGCGGTGGAGCAGCGTCAGTTCCGTGCGGGCGGCGGGCGCGGGCGCGGGCCCCGCAAGCAGCCGGGCTCCGACGCCGAGGTGGACGCTCCCGACCATGACCTTGAACCGCCCAAGTTTGCCAGAAGGGCGTTGCTGCATTTATTGGGTGCGTTACAAATATGAATAGATCGTATAGCTGTTGTTACATCGATCATTGCAATTATAAAACAACCTGGCTTTTTCTTCCGTCAGAAAATTGACATCTCTTTTTTTTAGTTCTTCATTATGTACACCATATACAGTTTTAATAAAAACGTAGAAAAGGGTTATATGTAATAAAATGAAATATAAAAGATGATAATAAATATTCTGCCACTAAGCTACTGAGCTTAAGAGCGCCCTTCCCGGTCCGTCTATCGTCAACGCTAGCATGTTCGTAAAGCTTGTTGTTTTATCCAGCGCAATGTTTTAAAAAGAGGCAAAGCGAAAAGAGAGAGATAGCGCCTGAACGGTCGGTTGGCATTCGGTAACTTCCGCCGCTCAATCGCGGGCGGCCTGGCCGACGGCGCGGCGGTGAACCATTCATTCATGATACGCGCCTCGCGCGCGCAATATACCTACATTTAGTATTGTATTATTATATTACTCTGTTTAGTACGGACGTAGCGCTTGGCCCCGAAGATGTGTTTGTATTTTTTATTATTTATATAGCGCTATTTTTGACTACATGGAAATCTTAGGTTTATGTAAAACACAAAAAATATTTTTTTCTACCCATGTCCGTTATAGACTTTGAATCCTTCCAACCGATGTGCCCCAAACCGGTTTTATTTGCAAGGCAATAATGCGACATTTTTTGTTCGTCCATGATATACCTACATAGAGCACGAAAAAGTAAAGGTAAATAATTTATTCTGCCTATGGAGTAGCAGTAGGTACAAGCAGAATACATTATTTATCTATCCAGTCTGTCTGTATTTCTGAAATTAGGTAACAGACTTGTAAACAATGTATGTACCATATGTAAATGTAATGGTACTAATATACCGTAGCAAATAAAGTAGTCTGAATACAGTTGGGTATGTACTTATATTTTTTATTTTATAGAACTGTGTTACACTTTATAAACAATGCATAAAACCGAGAAGCGGTAGTCGAGAAGATTCCGATTTCCGAACACAAACATACTTACCTACAAACAATTTTCAGTACTGCATCCTAATTGCGGAATGCACGTCACAATAGGTCACAATCTGGATCGGTTTGAAACAAATTGCTAATCCATTCCTACATAAGTTCGAAAAAAAAATCTGCTCAACAAAGTAAATAACGCAATGAATGTTGTTGAACTGTCAAAATTAAACAGATTAGTCGGAATCGTTTACGAAAACGTTTTACGCAATTAGATAGCTGGTAAAGAAGTAACTTTAGAATTTATCTCTCAGTGGCAGTTTGCGTGGGAAACGTGAGTCAATAATTTCTGGCAGAACACATTTGAAGTAAAACTGCGTCAGCTTCAATATTTTATCATCTGACCAAAAGGTTGGTTTTTTATCTATCTTTTCATACAACAATCTCTTTGGCGTCCCGAGAACAAAGTAACAAAAAATCTTCTTCGCTATTTTCACTAAACCTTTCGAAAGAATAATCAGTGTCCGGTATGAAAAAGCAAGATCGTTGTAGTAGGTAAAACAGAATTCACTAAATAAAATGCAATTGTAGTAGTACGATACACACTTACGTCCGCGTAGTCAACAAATTCAATACCTACTAACAATTCCGAGAGCCGAGCGAGCGGGCGCGCAACCGGCGATCGTCCGTCATTCAACTCCCCCGTCTCACCCGCCCTGACCCCGCACGACTCGTCCCCCGCGCACCTCATACCGCCTTCTTGACTACCAAGCAAGTGAGAACGCGATATCATTGAAAAGGAAATACGTGTTTTTCAGCAAGCCTTACAAGTTCGTGAAATATATGTGTGTTATTTAGAATCTCCATTACATTTGTAAGGTTTCTATGCAAATGTTTTCTTTATTTTTACAATTTATGAGTACATTATGAACGGCCAAAGTTCAGGTAAATTTTTTGCAAAAAAAGCGATTTTTGGAGGCTTATTTGTTTCTCCCAATTTTGATTTTTTGTTTTCATAGAAACCTAGATATGGTGCACAAGATACCTATTAGTTCAAAAGATTCAAAGAAAGATGTGTTACAACGCCATAATCACGTACAAGCGTTTGTTACAACGCCTTAATCACGTACGAGCGTTTGTATGACAAGAAAGACGGGTTGGCCGCTCTTAACCTGTGATTATGATTTCGCTTAGAGTATACCTTTTCTAATGCACCGTTAGAGTTCATTGACGAGATAAGCAAGAGTTAACCACATGCACCGCATTGATTTTATACTAAGCAAATGTGTTCTTAGGAGATTGGCCGGCCGTTGAAGCGGCCGTGATGTGCGGCGCCAGTGGCACTCCGGGCGAGACCGAGAGTCGGCCCAGCAGCCCCGCGCCTTCGCAATCAGGCACTACTTTACTGGACAAGTTTACGCATGCGCTTATCGTTAAGTGCACTAATGAGGTTAGTATGAAAGATAGTTGTGGCAAACAAAACATGCCAAATAAAAATATACAATGTATTTAATGTAAGAATTAGGTATATGACAATGGTATGGTGTAGATTAACTATCAAAAATCTATCATTCCTTGATGTTGTTTTTCTTTTCGTTATGTTTACAGCCGGATTAGGTAATGTCTGAGATGTAGGTCCTGTGATATAACACAACAACTACTGAATAATGCTCTCTTATGTCACAGATGCTTGACACTCTGCTACATACATTGATTCGTGAGCAACAAAACGACACAATACCGGGACGCGCCGAGCGTGCCCGTGAAGTGGCGCGACGCTTCGTGCGCTCCGTCGCCAGGATATTCGTAATTTTCAGCGTTGAGATGGCTCCAGGCGCAGCTAAAAAGAAAGGGTAAGTAATGGAACTGCTTTAAGTTGTAGGGGGTTGTTTTTAACGACTAATTTACTATGTATACAAAATATCCCGGAATTAACGTTGTAATCATACACTGAATTTTTACTATTTTTTTTAGAATATAAATAAAAAAATGATTAAATTTATAAGGTATACTGATTGTGTCGAAAAACTGTGGTCACATTACAAATATACGCATGCACACAGTCACACACATATAAGGGTCTAGCGTAGTAGGTATACTTCGTCTATTTTGGTTTGTTTTAACTGTACAGCGGAAGTGAAACTGTAATGTACGTAGTATTCATTATACAGGGTGTTAGGGTAAACACCGTTATCCTTGCAACCAGTGGTCTGGTTTCATTTATAGAACGTAAAATCAATAGAAAATTACAACTTTTTTTTTCTTTTTTTTTAAATCTACATTTTACCACAAGAGACGCAAGTTCGTTGCCCTATGCGCTAGGGTAATGAACTTGCGTCTCAACACGGGCGGGGGTGCGGGATGTGACCTGACCGGCCGCGAGCGCGACCCCTCCCTCAGTCAGTCAGCTGTTTCGCTAGAGAGCACGGTGTCGGATAGAAACTTTTTAAAGTCTAGTCTTTTAATGAAAATTACGTTTTTTTTTTGTTGTGTTCGGTCATTTATTTTTATATTTAGGTCAACTACCCATGGTTGGAATGACAAGAGTGTTTACCCTTACAGCCTGTATTATATTAAAAATGACAGAAATCGATTCAATAAACGATTCTGAACGAGCTCCTTTAATAATGTGCTTTAATTCAGTTACATATTGTAATAAAATAATATGACAAGCACTAAAATTCACAGCAACAAAAAAAAAACACTAGGTAGGGCAAACAAGTACCACATTGAGTAGCGATTGTCAAATTCGGTTTAAGTTAAGTCAAAATAATTTTTCAATTTAGAGATTTTTTTTTGCAAAATAGCTTTTAAATTCTCATCAACAGGTGACATGTAGACAAAAATTACTAAAAAAGCCTTGCGATTGTTCACAGACCTCTTTCAATAACATCATCACTAGTTCGTTGTCGCCGCGTGTTCGCGGCTCTAGTCGCCCTTGCCGTAGAAGAACTCGTAGAAGCAGCCGACGCGTTACTAGCCCCGGTTCGACTTGGCGTCGTTCGGCCCACGGCTCCGTTCCCGCTAGCGACCACGTACGTGGACCTCGTGAACGGCAGCGAAGATTTGTTCGGTGTAGAACCTCTTTCTACTGGACATTCAAGACTTGCACATGCGCGCAGGTGTGTATTGTATTATCTTAACGCAATATTAGTCATGCTGCAGCCTGTGAGATTATTACAGAATAGAGCCGACGTATTCTATGTTTTGGTCGGTGCAGCTCGTCGGGCGCGGGCGGCGGGCGCGGCGCGGCGGCGGGCGGCGCGCTGCTGGGCAGCTCCGCGCTGGCGCCGGACCGCTCGTCCACGCCCGTGGCCACCGAGTACGCCGACGACGGCGCGGGCGAGGCGCTGGGCAACGACGACGACGCGTCCGAGACCGACGAGCCCGCGCCGCCCGCGCACAGCGCGCAGCCGCAGGACAACCAGCACCATGACGACGCTATGGCCGAAAGGTGCGCCGCGCGTGTTTTGGATTTTCCTTTGTTCACTTCTGGAACCAATATTGGACACTCAATTTTTTGTTGATTTTCGCCTTTCATTCGGCATCTTTCATTCCAGCTGAAAAATGAATGAATTAATTAACGATGTTGGATATCTGCACTCGTCATCTTTCAGTCGCCTAGCGAATGATCGAAGAATGAAGACTAATACCTTCATCCTTTTCAATAGGGGCCAAGAACAGCACGTTGTCGTAGAGAACGGCACAGAGCGTGCTGAGGGCGGCGAGAGTGAGAGCGAACTCGACTTGTTGGCGGAAGTGGAGACAGAAAGCGACTCTGACGATCAAGACAATGCGGAATCCGCGCAGCGAAGCGTACAGACTGGGGCCACGCAGGGCTCTGATGCAGGTAAGCAGGCTATATAGATTCAGTGCTAAACGAATAAATAGAAATTATAAGATGACTTTTAGCTTTTATAATTTTGTTGTTGCCAATTGCTACATTGCCAACAATAAAATTGCCGAATTCATTGAACATTTATAAAACATCTCATATTGAACTCATCAATGTTCATTCCTATGTTTGTACGTAGTAAAGATCACTGCCATCCAACCATAAAGCGAAAGCTTTTTACTTTGCGCGTTTCCTATGTAATAAACGATCACGTAAATCGCAACAGGCATAGCATCGCTACTTCTATATCCAGAGGACGAAAGCGGTGACTCGACGCAGCCCGAGGACGAGGATTCTGAAGCCGGCGAGACGGACGAACAGGATGGAGAGGCCGAGCCGCCGCTCCACGACGGCGAGACGCTCGAGCGACGCGCCGCGCCGCCCGCCCGCCCGAATCTCGCGCCGCACTCCATGCAGTGGGCTATACGGTAGGTGCTGTTGTTACGTAGCTTATTCAATCACGAAATACGTTGATTTTTTAATCACCAAAAAAAAAAAACTATTCGAAGACTCGAGTTTTGAAAAAAAAAAAATATATGTTCTGTTTTTACTTATTTTTATTTATTTTTAAAAGCAGGAGTAATAACAAATAAAATAATCCTTTTAAAAATACAACTTGTGCTTCGCACGATAATAAATCTTATTTCTAAACGCATTCGTAATTTTTACGTTCCTAGAAATGTCCATAATTTTTCTAAAGTAAAAATCGATTTTTATTTAAACATGTATTAAATCCTAGGCTATGACAATCTTAAAAGCTCATGTCAATAAAATTAAAATAACCCACAAGTAGAATTCTACTACAGCCAATTTATTAATTACTAAAAAAACCATGATTTGACTTTTAAAAACCACGTAGCCTCCCTATTTTTAACAAGTAAAAGTAAACAAAAGATTGCCATTCGGGCGGTCTTATTTTATTTCGCACTCTTTATCCATTTGTGTTTATCCGTACTCTACATAATTTAAAGTGAAAAACATGTTACATCAAAATGAGATTTAAAAAAAATACCACTTAACAAAACCCCAAAAAACATTTTGCGTATACGCTTTATTCTCCAAATAATAATTGAATCCCTGTCTAAGTTATAATTATTTAAATAGGCAAATGCACCGACATTATGTATTATTAGTCCAAGTATGTTAGGAAATTGGCCATTGTACTATGTAAAAAGCCAACGCCAATTGGATGCCAAATTAAATCGAATTTTTAATAGTCTGCTAAGCAGTATTATGGTCATGCATGCGGGATTCTTTATAACCTCATTCCAACAGTTGTAGTATCAGTAATAATCATCGGTTTCCTTGAACACTCATACATGAAGCAGGTCGCGCGAGTCGACGCGCGGCGCGGGCGGCGGCGCGGGCGGCGTGCGGCTCACGGGCAGCTCGTCGCTGGTGTTCATCGACCCCGCCTCGCTCAGGCGATCCGCTGCAGCCGCCGCGGGAGCACATGACCCGCATTCTACGTCTACTACGGCTTCTTGCCTGGCTAGGGCTTTTGGTAAGGAGTTTTTATTGTTATTTATAATGAACTAGCGAGCTAGCCCGTGCAGCCCGCACAAAAACCGTGTGAAGGTTTTTACGACTTGGAAAAACATCGAGATTTCTCTATTATATTCTATTGTATTATACAAATAAACCTTCCGTAATAAAAACTAAATTAGTTTTATAATGTCTCTGGAGCAGAAAAAAAGAAAGTTATTTTATTGATGTGTTGAAACTACTTTCGTATATAGTCCTTTTTTAGCCAATCTAACGAAATGTGTTTACAGGCATTGTCATCCGCCAAATTGCGGACTTGCTGTGGGAGTACGAGCGCGTCACACTACCGCTGCCCCGCATGGTGCCGCTGGCGTACCGCGAGGCGCTGCGCCTGCAGTGCTACCTTGAACGACAACTCAAACCCACCTGGGACTGGCTAGTCACCGTCATGGATGCTACGGAAGCACAACTGAGGTAAAATAAATTGAACATTAGTAATGGTAATCCTTCAATTTTGCTATCATACATAAACATAGAAGTTGCAACATCGTCAAATCGTTTCACATTTTAACCGACTTCAAAAAAAGGAGGAGGTTCTCATTTCAACTTGTGAGTGTTATTTTTGTGTCGACCATTTTGACGGACCATTGTGACATTCGAGATTGATAATTTCATATTACTTTCTGAGTTTATCTTGGACATCACTCACATCGGTGAAGGAAAAACATCGTGATTAAAACTGGACTTATTGTTAATATAAGTCTGAAATCGCCAACCCGTCTTGAGCAAGCGTGGTGATCAATGCTCGTGCCTTCTCTGTATTAAATAGGCTGGTATTATTATTGTGCCGCTGTTTGTCTGTCGTCTACTTAAGACCAATAGTTTCCAGATGTACTGTGCTAGTTAACGCCCTATATTTTAATATTGTTAACAGATTCGGCGCATCATTGACTTCCAACAACGCGAGCACTTCGACCGGCGACAGTGGAAGATCTACTGCGCCGGCAACTCGACGCACTACATCTCTGACGTCACCAGCTACGCGCATCATTGGCTTCTCTGAAGGACCTAGGGCAAGAGATCGTGAACAAGGTCAGACAAGGATTATCTTTCTACCGGTGTTTATTTAACCGTTGACCATTTGAGAAATGTGGATGTGTTCGCTGTAGTTTTGAATGTCTTAACTGCTCAGCTTTTTTATTCTCACTGAATTTTTCAGACTTAATTTAAGGTCGTTTGTCCCCTTTACGAGTTTGCAAAGAAACATAAAAAGACACAATTCTAATATTGATGTAGGTGTAGAAGCCGGCAGTGCTCGTCGGGAGTTCCTAGCATACTGCCTGTCACTCTTGCGCGCGCACAGCGCCGAGCACGCGGAGCAGCTGCCCGTGCTGGATGTGGCCGCGCTGAAGCACGTGGCCTACGTACTGGACGCGCTCGTGTACTACATGCGCGCTGCACAGCCGCAGCCGCACCACCACCAACATCTCTGGACACCGGTAATAACTCGTCTAGTAGATCAACATCATTGATTTATCTTGCGTTCTATTTCAGATAACTAAGAGACAATAATTTTATTATGATCAATGTCATAGTAATGTGTGTTGCTTCTTTCTTGTTTGCAGGTCTCACGTCTCATAATCGTGTTTTTTATTAGATCATCTTTGGATGTACTTTACAGTAAATTGAATCTGTTTGTACCACACATTCCAACCAGAATGAATTCTGAAACGTTGTTGTGTGATACAGGACGAGAATGAGAACGAGGAAGGCGACGAAGAGATGGTAGTCGGTGGAGGCGCGGCTGCCGAGTCTGACGGCGAGGGCGAGGGCGCGCGCGGCCGCGCGCACGCCTTCTTCCAGCGCTCCGACTCCACGCTGTGCCTCGGCTGCCCGCCGCCCGACCCCTTCAACAGTCAGTACTTTCATTCTAGCGTTACCACACTACTTTAATGGAACATGAAGCAGTTTGCCTCCCGACAGGTTTTATTCTATTGTTAAATGTCACGTATTTAATTATTTATTCTAATATTTTTAGGTGGTTTTAGTTTACGTATGCATCTATTCTAAGGCCCATAAAGTAGGGATTTCTATACCTAGAGTTAAAAAAACTGAGTAATTCATTAAATTTCAATGTGCCGCGAAATATTGATTTTGTAGGTATAGGTAGGGTTTGGTCGGTTAGAAAACATTTCTTTTCCAAAGGGTCGAAGTAGGTCCTTAACGATTTTTTGCTACTTAATTTTTGTATAAAACAGTGACTATGCAAGACGCACTACCGCTAGCGGATCAGCCACAACTACTTCAACCGAACGCTCGCCGCGAAGAATTGTTCGGAATGCCTCGCCAGCCCGTTACTGTGCCGGCCTCCGGTGACGCACCGCCCGGTGTGAACAACCCGCTAGAAGGTAACATTGCACGTAAATATTCACTTTTTATGTATTTACTAGATTAAGTAAATAGTGCTTTATAATAATAACGAAACTAAATTCAAGAACTCAATGGCAAAGTTATATTTTATTTTTGAAAAATTTATTGAAAATTGCCTTGCTTCTGCAAAACCCTTTTGAATATTAAGAAAGTAATTAAAACTTACTTATCAACCTAATCAGCAGATCCAGTCTTATAAAATCATGAATAGAAAAGCACTTTCGAAATATTCTTGTTTATCATGGCAACGAGTGCATTGTATGTTTTATTCGGCAGTGGTCCCGCGCCGGCTGGGCCTGTCCACGCGCGGCACGGACCGCGGCTGGTCGCCGCCCGCGAGGCCAGCTTCTGCGCCGCCCGCGCATACTCACACTATGACTAGAGATGAACCACAGGTACGTTATAATATGTTATCTTTATTGTATTGAAATATCTTAATTATTTAATAAACGTCTAGGTAATCTGCTTCTGTTAGTTTACTGTCCTCATCTAGAGAGATCTCGATCCAATGGGAATAAAATCTTGTTCACGCTAATCTACCCAAAGCACCGGCAGACTTCACTAATTCGATCATTAGTTGAACGATTGTGAGTTTACGGTACCGCATTCAGATAAATGTGTAAACTTGTCCAATTGTTTCTTTCCAGGACTTATCTTGCGCTAAAGATGCATCTACAAAAATGGACATTGACACAGATGGTGAATACTTATCGGACTCTGATTCTAATGAAGCTCGACAAATACCAAGGAAAAAACATCACAGGTATGTAAATTAATATACATGGATTTTGATGCGGTTTCCGCCATCATTTAGAGCATATGTTCCGGACATTGTATGTGACAATAAATATAAAACTTACTAACTATAACTATATTTAACTTAGACTATATTAAACTATACAGACTATACACTTAGATATATCACAGAAATCTCGATGATTAGCCATGTCGCCACATGCGAAGCATGGGTACTTGCAAGTCTGTTGTATAATAAGGCCCATGTGTTTTTATGACTTTTTGTATTTCAGACATCCACATTCAGTAAATATGTCGGCTGGTACCAGTTCCATGCACGACTCTATGGCGCAGCCGTCTGAGTTTCATACACTAGTTGATACAGCATGCTCCATCATCGATGCGCCTCATCAACAGAATATCTCTGCGTCGCCGTCACCAGGTACGTCTTGATTGCTTACACTATTATTTATGTTATAAAACAATTCGCTTTTCTTTGTAACCGTGACTCTCCGCAGAAGGTAAGTTGTGCATAGGTCTTAATATGTTTTAACACAATAATCATGTATTCCAATGTTTGTATTTGTTCTAGGACCAAGCGGCTCAAACACAGTGGTAGCGGAAGCCCGCGCCTCATCGTCTCGAAGCCCCGGCAAGACTGTTATTGTACGTGCTGTAAGTCACTCCACTTATTTGGGGGACTTTTTCTTATCAAAATTATACCCTACTCTTCAATTGGATGTAACTTTCTAAAAAATGTTTAAATATATCTAAATTTTGAGAACCAAATTACGAAAGAGACTAGATCTCCATCCAATTGTACCTTGGATCCTGTATCCTGATCTACATTGCCAGACTCCTTGGTAATAAGTGAATGTGTCCAAGGTATCTGGTTGAAGATCATATTAACAATTATCTAATATTTCTTTGTAACATCAGGGTGAGCTGTTAAGCGCGGCAGATCCTCTCGAGTCTCAGGAGATTTCGGCGCATGTGACGGTGGAGACCACAGGTTTACCACCTCCACCTCTCTTGCCAACTCTCAACACGCCAGTGCAGCCGTAAGTACTATACAAAATGAAAATGTTGCTCATCTTCATATTTAAATACAGATGGAATGAAAAAAGTTTTATTCAGATTTAATATTTTGAAAGTATAAGAAACACCGCTACTATCTATAAACCTCGCATAAGGCATTTTTGTTTACCTTCCATACAGTGCACATCGCGTCAGCAGATTTTTGACGACACGATTTTTTTTCCAGCCGCGCTTGTCCGTCTTTAGGCGCCTCAGTGTCGCACGATCTCCTTCTGGGAAGATGGCGCCTGTCTCTAGATCTCTTCGGTCGAGTGTTCACGGAGGACGTAGGCTTAGAGCCTGGCTCCGTGGTCGCCGAGCTCGGCGGATTCCCTCTCAAAGAGGTCAAGTTCCGCAGGGATATGGAGAAGCTAAGGAATTCACAACAGAGGGATTTGACGTTACATAAGGTGGGTACTTCACAAATCTTAGAGACTTATGTTTTGACTTCCATTGTTAGCTAGTGTACTGCTATAAACTGTCATGTTAAGTGGTGTAAAGGTCTGTTATTTAAAAACACCCATGTATGTTTTTATCGCGGAAACTAAACTTCTCGTAACTTAATTCGGAAGCTGGTATAATTTCGTAAATCGTCTAGGATTAACTAGAAAATAAAGCGATTATTATCATTCCACAGATGGAACGCGACCGTGCCAAGTTGCTACAGCAGACGTTTGCGGAGTTGAACAGCGCGTTCGCTGGACAGAACAGGCGCGCGCACAGTGCGCAGCCGCCGCTCGCAGTCAACAGAGTCAAGGTGACGTTCCGCGATGAGCCGGGAGAGGGCAGCGGCGTAGCGCGCTCCTTCTACACTAGTGTCGCTGAGGTAAGAAAACTCAACAAAATAAATGAATACAGACATGTCGTATAGTCTCATCAACCGTACATACATTTTGCAAATGCAGCAACCCTGTTGTTAAACAATACATATTGAGTGCGACAACTACTGTGTAACTAAACCCTTGTCAATTAGAGACTCAGTATTATTCTTACTTTTTATCTTGTGTTTCTTTCCAAAAAGTGCTAGTGTAAGGTGCCTATAATCATTGGCCTGCTGTACACAAGTAAACAAATTCAAAACATTCAAAATTATTTAGTGAGTTTTTTTTGAGTTTAATATTTACAGATTTTCAATAATTGTTATATTTTGTGTGTAGGCTTTACTAGCAAATGAGAAACTCCCGCCGTTGGAGCCTACGACCGGCAGCGGTACAACGGCTAGCAGTACCAACGGAACATCCGGTTCTGCCAACGCGAACGCCGGCGGAGCGAGCAGTAACAGCGGAGCTCGGTACTTAATAATAATACATTCATTAGCTAACGCAACTCTTGCCCTGACTAATATAAGCCAGAATCCTAACATATACTGATAGACTCATTATGATTCCCTCAAAATAAAATATATGTCGAGCGAGCTAATCCATAAGCTTTCGCGTTTATCTTCTAACAGAATATTTTGTGTAATGTTGTCCTAGAAGTGGGGCAGGTCGCGCACGGTCTAAAGACGCGGCGCGGCGCACGCCTGGCCGGCCCGCGCCTCGCCCGCCTGCCTCGCGAGAGCCGCGCAGGGTGCTCAGCGTAGACGCCAGACCATATTCGCCACAGGTATGGACTAACAACGAGAAACAAATAATATTTGTATGAGCGAGTGATGGAGCGGCAGCGGCCGGCGCTATATCCAAATTGGTAGTTGGTTGGGCAGTTACTTGAATTTTTAGAACATTAAAACGGGTTTTTTTTGAGGTTCGATTCATGCCTTTATCATTTAACTAGGGATTACCTAACGTATTAATTTGTGGGTGCAGGCTGCTCCCGGGACAGAAGGCGCTGGTTACAGCGGTGACAGGCCCGGCGGACACAATGAGCATCTCACGCTCCATCAGGCACAACTGGGCGAGCGACTCTATCCAAGGGTAAGAGACTTTTTTTTAACCTACTTTGATTAAGGTATATTTACTGATGAGAAAACCCAGTTACTATTAGTTAGTTTCTTTGTGAGCCTGATAAGATTTCCCATCGGCAAAAATTACGAACTTCCATACAAACTTTTATCCAATCACGGGATAAATTTTCAAAAATCCTTCCTAGCCCTTACCTTCGATATATAAGGAACTCTTGTGCTAAATTTCTAGACCCATCTGTTTAGGTTTAGGCTGTGCCTTGTCAGTCAGTGAATTATTTTATTTTATTGAGTAAATGATAATATGGAGCAGTACAGTTACTAAAGAAATCTTGTTTTTGTAGGTTCACTCGCTACACCCGACATTCGCGGGCAAGATCACCGGCATGCTGCTGGAACTGACGCCGGCGCAGCTGCTGGTGCTGCTAGCGAGCGAGGACGCGCTGCGGCAGAAAGTGCGCGAGGCCATGGATCTCATAGTCATGCATCCCTCCGAGGCGATACTAGGTACGTGCGCAAAGCTAACAAGAGAATTTCCGACAAATAACTCCCACAACCAGCTGATTAACTGAGAATTTTATGTAGGCCTCTTCTGACTGTTAACAGACTGGTTTTACCACTAATACAGTAAATCTACTCTGGAGAAGACCACAAGGGTGTCAGTCAGAGTCTGGATTTGAACCCTGTTGATGGTAATAGGCTCGGCCCCCATTTCATGGCACTCGAAATGTTGGTGTATTATTAATTACACACCTCCGCCTTACCCTTCGAATACGGTGGGGGAATACGGTGTGATGTTATGTTATGCATCTAATTAATAATTTCTCCATTAGATTTAGACGTGTTCTCTCTGTCGGAGCGCGGCGGCGGCAGCGCGGGCGCGGGCGCGGGCGGCGCGGCCGGCACGTCGGGCGGCGCGCCCGCACCCGCAGACGACGCCGCGCCGCTGTTCTACTCGCCCGGCAAGCGCGGGTACTACTCGCCGCGCCAGGGACGAGCCACGCCCGAGCGGATCAACGCCTTTAGAAACGTCGGCAGGTAAGATATATATTATGCCACTACTCGCGCGAATATAATAATGCGCAATTTACAAATCAGTTTCAGACTTAGACTAATCTCTTGTTTCTTTTATTTGCAGAATAATCGGTTTATGCCTACTGCAGAACGAACTTTGCCCGATGTTCCTAAATAGACACGTTCTTAAATATATTCTTGGTCGGCCGGTGAGGTTCCACGACCTCGCGTTCTTCGACCCCGTCGTGTACGAGAGTCTTCGGCAACTAGTCGTAGATGCTGAAACCGGAGACTCCCATTCTCTGTTTGCTGCTTTAGATCTCAACTTTAGGTAAGGATTCATTGGTTCCAATGTTCTCATTCATTTAGTTTTCCCCGGCTGAATATTTAGGACATACATAATAGTAACAATGGAATTTTGAACATTATTTTACCTTCGGCAGTTTGGAAATGTGCGAGGAGGAAGGTGGTGGTTGCGTTGAACTGGTGCCGGGCGGACGTGACATCGAAGTGACGGCGCTCAACGTGTATGACTACGTGCGCAAGTACGCACAGCATCGAATGCTGCTCTCACAGGAGAAGGCGCTTGAGGTAACAATTTGATGCATTTTCATTTTCGTTTTTGAGGTAAACACTATTTATGTTTTTGATGTGAAAAATTGAAAGACATGCTGAAGTAAAGTGCTTACTAGTGTATTATTAGGGGCGACATTACAATCAAATTCTAAATATCCTTCAGGCCATGCGAGTCGGTGTGCTCGACGTGCTTCCCGAGTCGGCACTGGAAGGTTTGACCGCGGAAGACTTGCGACTCCTGCTGAACGGCGTGGGCGACATCAACGTGGCCGCGCTGGTCTCCTACACCAGCTTCAACGACGAGAGCGGAGAGCCCTCCGAGCGACTCGCCCGCTTCAAGCGCTGGCTGTGGGCCATCGTTGATAAGATGACGCATTTGGAACGACAGGACTTGGTAAGTCGAGAAATATTTGTACGGACTTATGAATCTGTTGCTTTAGTGGACATTTGGCTTGTATCGAGTTTCATAGTTAAATTTGCATTAAATATAACATGCGTTGCGTGTGTTGCAGGTGTACTTCTGGACCGGATCGCCCGCGCTGCCCGCGTCTGAGGAAGGCTTCCAGCCGATGCCGTCGGTGACGATCCGGCCGGCAGACGACGCGCATCTGCCCACCGCGAACACGTGCATATCGCGCCTGTACATCCCGCTCTACTCCTCGCGACACGTGCTCAAGCATAAATTACTGCTTGCCATCAAAACCAAGAACTTCGGCTTCGTCTAGACACTCGCCACTATTTGTTATGTATATCCTTAAGTTTAAGCCCAGTCATGTAAGACTGCCGCTGTATTCTTTCACTTTGTAAAAATTTAGAGAAATTACGTGTCTTTATAAAGTACCATCATAGAGCTTACTTTATTTAAACCATAACTAGTATTATCTACTTCTAGTACGGACATACTGGTGTATATTTATTTATTTGACCTTTTTTACTTGAAGAATCTAACTCTATATGACTGGGTGTATTTGACTGAATAGTAATATTCAATATGCAGTAATTTTTGTTAGAAAAAGGCCCAAGAACGGTCCGCACAAGTACATAGTAATTTTTAAACTTTTAAGCTCATAGACCATAAGTATTTAACTGTTATTTAAAAGAACCTATAGAAATCGCAATTCTATATACATACATACCAATATTAGTTGGAAGTTGATTCAAATCAAAGATCAACCATTTTATACTGATTTTCTAAATTATTTTATTTATCTTTTTTTCGGGACTTATTTTGATAAAGGCCTAACTGCATTTGGTTGCTCTCCTCATCTACACTATTGATTATACTTCTATCGCTCGATGGCAAGCAAAGGCAGCGTGAGAAAATATTCAAGAATATTTCAATTGTTTATATAGCTTTGTTATATAGTAAAAATTATATAAGATAATACAGTATGATGGGTATACTGCTATAATACTTTGGGTAAGCTTGGGAAGAGAGGCGTCGGATCCGAGCAATGGTGGTATTGTGATATCAGAGGAAGTATTTTGCGCCTCAATCTCTAAATTTAAGATTATAATATTAGATTTCCTTTGATTAGTTGTATTAATACGGTTCATAATAAACAATCTCAAAACGCTTATATTGTTGTTATTATTTTTAAGGCCACATACACCAAAATAGTTACGATGTTTTCTGATTAGGGTACATAATCAAGTAAATCCTATAAAATCACATATCCACATAGGTACTCTGTGACTGACTATTACAATAATAATTATCCAAATCAAATGTCTACAAATGTATACATTGAGAACACAGTATACTACAAATTCGCAGGAATTTTTAACATCTGCATCTGTGTCATTGACTCTGGCAGGGCCACCATCAGGGATTTTAATTTAAATTACACAAAAAATTAGTCGCCAAATATCAGATGAAAATTAAGTCAGTCACTGGCTCAAAAGATATAAGGGTTTATAAGTGGCCGATCAGGAGTCTCCCCAGCAGGGCCACATATCTCAAAAACTAGGGCACCCAGCGAAGATCTGTGTTTTCTCCCAAATTTAGTCGGAATTAGTCGCCAAGTCGTGTACGTTACCCCAGCAAGAAAGTGTCTCCTAGAGTTATATGAGTAGAACGTATAATTTGTGCCTTATTTGCTGTAAATGTGCCCCCACATAAAAAATGTGTGCCCCCTGTCGTTTTGGAAAAAAACGGAAAAAACGATTCTTGCTGGGGTAACGTTTTTCTAGCAGGAAAATTCTAAACGAATGATCGGAGAGAGAAAAATTATGCATGGCCATAGAGCTTATTTGTGTGCCAAAATGTGCCCCCAAAAATAAAATCTGTGCCCCTTCAGGTTTTCGAGATATTGCATTTCCTGCTGGAGTAACGTTTTGATGAATCGTATATCTCTAAAACCATTGCATGTGCCCCTGTAGAATAAACATACAGGAGTAGCTCTTAATGTGTGCCCCTTAGTGCCCCAATTAGATTTAAGAAAATATTTATAGTTTTCAAGTTATCGCGGTTTTATGAAAACCCAAAAAAACATCGCAGCGCTTAAATGAGACAAGGTATAAGTTCGCTGAAAACTGTATTCGGTCCTTCTTAACGCTAATAATAACCATACAAAGTTTCAAAACTTCACATGCATGCGTTTTTGAATAATCTTGCTAAAAGTCAAAACGATGGTGCCATAACTTTGACGGCAAAATACAAGGAACCGGCTCAATCCCAGATGTGTAGGTGTAAACCAAAATCTTGTGCCTTTAGTCAAAAATATATGGTGAAAATATTCAGCTTGGAATGTTTCGCATTAAGTAAATATTAACAAAAAACCAAAATATGTAAGCGACGGCTGGCTATCCGACCAAATATGAATGACTACTAAAAAGCGACGGATTCATACATATCGATGACCATGCATAATTTTTCTCTCTCCGATCATTCGTTTAGAATTTTCCTGCTAGAAAAACGTTACCCCAGCAAGAATCGTTTTTTCCGTTTTTTTCCAAAACGTCAGGGGGCACACATTTTTTATGTGGGGGCACATTTACAGCAAATAAGGCACAAATTATACGTTCTACTCATATAACTCTAGGAGACACTTTCTTGCTGGGGTAACGTACACCGCCAAGTCACAGATTTATTTTGGTTCAATTTTTAGGTATAGTCCGAAAGTTCAAGTAGCTCGTGGCTAACTAATAACAGCCGCACGCGTTGATCTATCAGGCTTGCCGGGGTTGGTCCGTGGATGGGTGACCATCTTCACATACCGAGACTCCTCCGTGCCTCGGAAAGCACGTTAAGCTGTTGGTCCCGGCTGTCATTTGTGGATCTTTGACAGTCGTTAGGGGTCGTCAGAAGCTCAAAAGTCTGACAACCAGTCATACCAAGGGGTATCGTATTACCCAGTTACTGGGTTGTGGAGGTCAGATAGGCAGTCGCTCCATGTAAAATACTGGTATTCAGCTGCATCCGGTTAGACTGCAAGCCGACCCCAACATAGTTGGGAAAAGGCTAGGCAGATGATGAGTCCGAAAGTTCAGTTCAATTTTTAAGGTATAGTCCAAGAGCTAGATCGAAGAGTTTACGCGTAAACTCTGCGATCTAGCTCTTGGACTATGATATCGTATTGAATTCATTATATCTTCTAGACTAAGACCCGAATAAATCTGTGACTTGGCGACTGTAGAAATATTGTGTTATCGTACGTATACTTTAATGTTTGTAAATATGTGAGCACCAAGTACCTATCACATACTTAATTTATTTATTTGTCATTGCTCCATTTTTAATTCTTTTTACCTATTGTAATTGTATTCTCGGTGCATCGTCTTCACATGTAATTATATAATTGATGTACCTATACCAAATATTGTATAACATTTTTTTTAAAAGAGTAACGGTGGAGTTTCTTGCCCATTCTTCTCCATACGAAAACTACCTTTTGGAAGGGGCAACTAGAATCAGTTCTATTTCTATGTATTTGACGTTCAAAAGTGCCTTTAATGTGCCTACTTGAAATAAATTATTTGACTTTGATTCCGACTAATTAGCGACTTTTGGGAGAAAACAGATCTTCGCTAGGTGCCCTAGTTTTTGAGATATAAATGTGGCCCTGCTGGGGAGACTCTTTCCAGATCGGCCACCTATAAACCGTTATATCTTTTGAGCCAGTGACCGACTAATTCTGATATTTGGCGACTAATTTCGAAAAATTTTTTGTGTAATTAAAATCCCTGTTAGTGGCCTTGGCAGAGTCAAGATATTAGTTTGAAAACAATCTCTGCCAACCCCCTTAAAGTTTGTTCTAAGGTTGAAGGTTGAAGTTACGGGCGGAGTGAAGCAAATCTTGTACAGACTTGTACTACACTTTTGGGTCGCCACTGACTGCAGTCTTTCAGGCAATGGAGTCTCAAAGTAGCAGCAAAATTAAAATAAAACAAAACTTCCGAGTAAAAAACTTTTATTAAAAATACTCAAAAAATATTTACAGTCATAAAATCGTAATTGTACAAAATGAACACACTCGTTTACGAAGTAATTCATGTAAGGCATAAAAAGCTGAGTGGGATTGGTGCTTTAGACAATAATCATGAATGATGCTATGATGCAATTGAAGAGTTACGATGGGGTTTCGTTTCAGTTAATACCCTTAATTAGGTTAGTTAAATAAACACATCATAATTATGTTCAATAAAAAACTCAACCTGTTTTTCATCTTTTTATGCCTTACAATCTCTTAAGCACGTGGGGAAATCATAAACTATTTTAATTATTCTAATTTAGAAACCATTCTCAATTCAGCTGATATTTTTCTGTAAACTCCATAGAGTACAGTGACATGGCATACATGTAATAAAGCACTTGTTAAGTATGTGCTAGGGTAGGTATTCCAACACATTTCAATAAGAGCTAGAAGCAGGAATCTGACTATGACAGAGTAATTGTTGGTCCATAGCAAGTATGGCAGACTGTGGAAGTACCATGAATAAAACTGATAGTGAAGGCTCCTTGCACACATTACACCAATGAAGTTTACAATGAACATTGGGAGAATAAACAATTGAGATAAAATATCAAAATTGATATTATAGTGAGGATCTTGGTCAAGTTCAACAGGTTTCCTAACTGCTTTTTTTCCACCTTTTTGAGAAGACTTCTGCATCATTGTTTCAAATGAATTAATGAAATCCTCCTGTTCTTTTGTCAAGTTTTCTGTTTCATCATTCTTTTTGACTAACTTTTTCTTCATTTCCTTCTTCAATTTGCTTTTCCTCTTATTTTCTACATTTTTAGCATCTATTTGAGGTTGCACCTGCTTCTGCACATACTTTAGACGACAATAACTCTTAAAATATTTGACACACATTGGAATGAATACAAACAGCAAGAGAACATGTATTGCTAATAGGGACAAATGAAAACATTTATTTTCAAATACATCTATTTCTAGAAACCTATAGTTTACAGTCCAAGTATGATTGAAAACACGGCCCATGTCAAAACTTCCTTTTAAATATGCTACTGGACTGCTTAACAGAAATGGTAAGCCTAATACTACTTGAATTACACCACAAATAAACAGTTGTATTATGGTTCCCTTAAAACCTAAATTAGTCAAATAAAAGAAGAATAAGGCGGGAGCATAAAGTAGTATGTTCATTTTTACAGATACTCCTAAACTGTAGAATATGCTACCTAGGTACCATTTAGAGTCCATAAAGAAATTTAAAGCGGCATACAAGAAAAGTACGGCAATAGGGTCATTGAATAATCTCAATACATAGATTGAATGTATTCTATAAGAGGTTAATATAGTTATAACTAGAACATAAGGTGGAACTTTCTTCGTTTTGATGTAAATTCTAAGTACAAGACATAACTGTAGTAAATAGATACCAATAAATATGTACTGCGCAAGTTTGATGTTTTCACCCTGGCCTGTAAGGAAATAGAACAAAGAATATATGTATACAAATCCTGCAGGGTACACGAGGGGTCCGGTATCTCCACGGAGCTGGCTGTAGTCGAGGGTTCCATTCAGGAATCCTTCACATTCTTGCATGTACGCCTTCCAGTCAATTTCGGTATAAGGCACACGCTCCACTACCAGCACGTTAATAATTAATTCCGCAACGATTAGGAGTAAGGCAGTGAATGATAATTGAGCAGGGTTTACAACTAACCCCTTTATGAAAGACCACGTAAACATCTTCTTAATCTCTTGGTAAAAATCTTGAAATTTACTCCTACCGCCCATGATGAAGGCAGTTTCTTTAACCGTACCACTTAATAAATTAGTATAGATGTCTCGTAGATGTAGTAAGAGCTTGACAGACTCAGTTTATTATTTCTATTTTAGGATTAGGTCACCGCACCGGTCCCCGGCGGCACCAGACATTCTGCGAGAGTTGACATTGACAATCACAAATTAATGTCAACGATGACATGAACTGTTCATGTCATCGTTGACAGTCACTGACAATCTGTGGTAACAATTTGGTTTTAACGCAATGATTGTTTCATGAAACTCCTACGATCATCAGAAAAGGTGGAAAAGGGACGTAGCTACTGCTGTATCAGTCAGTTGTACTTGTATCCACGTTATCAATGATACGGGGCCCTCGACATATAGGGGCACCCCAAGCGCCGAGTGTAAATAAAAATTTGTAAAATATTATCCACAAGATCCAAAACCTCAAATTCTTATGGAACAGTATGTGTGTATGGTTTCAAAGGAGCTATAGTTTCGGACATAATAAATCTGCCTAAGTATAAGTTCTAAATTTTCTCTTTTCAATTCCCATAGTTCTAGGTTGTAATAAATGGAGCATCCATACTAATATTATAAATTCGAAAGTAACTCTGTCTGTCTGTATGTTACCTTTTCACGCCTAAACACAAATGTTTTTTTTTTCTTTTTTTCTTCTTGCTCCTCCAGAGGGCCTCGCGGAGTGTATCTCGGCCACACTAAATTAAGATCTTGCGCCGCCACTGTATATGATATAATTCCGATCCGAATGCTTCAGGGTAGCCCGCGAAATTCAAATTTTCATACAACCTGACACTGACCTGCAAATTGCAAAAACGTAAGAAAATTTGAATTTCGCGGGCTAGCTTAGCGCATCCCACTATTTCACAATCACGGTCACAAACAAAAGATGAAAAGAATAAAAATATTTCTGAATCTGGTTTTGGGCATTATACATAAGTAGGTATTGCATGGGCCTTTTTGCGTGTATTTGCCGTTTGATTTGCTTGTATTCCCCCGTTGGCTCGCCCAACGTGTACTTGGGTGTTTTATTCTGCCGTGGGACACCTTGCACCCACGGCTACACATTAATTAGCTATATATTTCCGGTATAAGCTGACTTCGCATTGTACGGAAGTCCTATATAATGCGAGATACGTTTGTTTCTGCAAGTATGTTTTTGTTTATTTTGTAAAAACAAATAGAAAACCAAAAACCAGTCACAACCCTCTTTTTGGGCTTCACTGCAGTAGGGTAAGGCCCCTCAACAAATTTTGATATCTACAGGTAACAGGGCCCATTTAGGACTATAGTTAAGCCACTGGTAGGCGACGTCATCTCTTTTTTTTTAAATTTGCTTTTCGCTATTCAAAGTCATACATTTTTGCTAAGTCCTAGACGCTTTGGTCACCCTTGCTATTCTCTAACCCCTCTCTAACATTACAGGCGAATGCGCCCGGTGAGCACCTTTAGAGACAGTCTCACAACCGTAATTATTACTGTCTTAGGAATAGACTTGATAGTAGAAGATAATCGTAGGAAGTATTTAAAACTTGTACCTACCTTCATAACCAAACCGTTTAGGAGTCCCCTTGGCTTACTTTTATCTGCGCACGTTTTGGTCTTGACATTAATCCATTAGCTATAAGTAGGTAGGTGGTTATTAGGTACCACACGAGTACATGAACTTGGGTAAAAATTGGAGTAGGTATAGTTAACAGCACATGTAGCAGTAGGGCAAGCTTATCTTTTAGTCACAAGTAGGGCGAGTTGAACGATGATATCTAATACTTGATTCACTATTTGGATAGTCTAAGTAATTATGAGGTGTTCTTCACGCAATCCTTTTATTTTATTGCCACGTTATCAGCGGTACCTACCTTTAAGATGGGCAAGGCCAGTCATTAGTAAACGAAGATCAAAATGTTAACCACACTATAAATGTTGCGCATATTTTGCCGGTCGCATAGTCCTAGAGTATTTTTAGAAGTTTAATAATTATGCAGTGTGTGACTAGCTTTGTAGTAATATTTGGACTAGCAGGGTTAGGAACATTCGGGGCAGAAGTCCTTCGTAAGTAGTGGACAGTTTTTATTACCGTGTATCTAACTTTTATTGTTAACCCCTTAATAGGTAGGGTACTATAATTTTGTGGTGCATTTCTTGACAGCCTTAAGGCTTATTAAGGTCTACTTTTAATTTTTACAAAAAACGTGCGGAGGACGCACCTCAAATTTGCAGCGGGAGGCCCAATGTGATTAATTAACCGCATGCGTTTTTTCATCGCAATGCGTGCATGTCTATGACATTCCATAGTTCACAGACTATGCGGTAAAAACCGCACGGCAGTGCGCGCTAGGCTTATTAGCACAGAGAACTATATAATACTGCTTATTAGCCAAAATGTTAATGTACTTACATGTAAGTAGGTACCTACAATATAATAGAGTTCTGTCTACCCGTTCGAGACAGTCAGACATTATTTTGGTAATGCGTGTTATTATTATATAAGAGTTTGTGTTTGAGCACTTTTGTGTCAAAACTTATTAATTTTAATTAACAGCCAAGAACTGTATCGAAACCCAAATTCTGGACTTATTAACGACATGGCGGAATGGAGGTGTTTCTTCACAATTTCCATCGTTAGAAGCGATAAGGATACCATCTGTGGAAAGCGTATATGACGGCTTTGGCATACAGTAAGTACCTAACTAATAAACCCACATTAAAACAGAACTATAACTTTCTGAAAGAAAAAATACCAAATGGGTAATCTCTATTCTTAAAACATTGATTTTCAAATTTTTATGAGAACCTTAAACTCATCGTTAACAAGTAGGTACCTACGGAGTGACTTTGCCTTTATCGCTGTTTGACTGTTTCCTTTGTTTTAGAATATCGTACACGACTGGTGAGATGCAACTGGCTGGTGTAAATAACTTCACGGTTGAAGACCTGACTGTGTCGGCAAAAGACTTGGCAGCATCTACGACTCTCCACTTCCCACTGTTGACATTAACTGCAAGTAAGTAGTTGATGTAGTTTATGTTAACTTTTTGGTATAGTTTTATATTTGGTATTGATCACAAAACTCTGGCCCTCCTGGCTAAGGGCGTTATTACATTACCGATTTGCGGTTGAGTTATCAGCGAGGCGATTGTTCAACGCGATCGATGCGAGTGCGTAGCGAGCACTCCACGTGAGCGCAACGTATTCATCGCGTTTGCGTAACGAGAGCGATTGACGCATGAGTATACACGAGAGAGCGAGACTAGCGATTGTACATCTTGTGGAAACGCGGAGAACACGTCGCGTAGTCGAGGTCGCTTCGCACCCGCGGAGAAAACGGTCACAGATCGCCTCTCTAGAAACACGCCGGCAAATCTTCAGTGTGATAACGCTCTAATCTAGCCCAGACGACCACAGACGTACCTACTTAAAAAAAGTTTTGTGTCGCTATACGGCTATAATTAACGCTGCGCTGTGTTGATCGGCAATCTACGGAAGCGTTTACCGTTTCTTATAGTTATATGTATAAAAACCAGTAAAGACGTAGCGACTGGCGATTGAAATGTTACATTTTGTTTGATTGCCTCGTTGGTTTAGTGGTTGCAAAAGCTATATATTAAGGTTGTGGGTTCGATTCCCAGGTCGGCATTAGTGTTATTGAGTTTTTCCATGAGGAATTCCTCAGTAACAGCCCGGAGTCTAAGTTGTGCCCGGTAGATCGCCTCTTTTTACATAAGACTTAAACATAAATGGGTACCTATATGTGGGGTAGGTACACCTCTGCCTAATCCTTCGGGGAAAACCTGTGGTGATGTTATGAACTTTGATTCAAAAATTCGCCTTGAGACTTTTTCGACTTGGGTGCTTAGTGCCAAGGGTATCCTGAAGATGTTATCACATAACATTGCTTGGTCCTACCCACCTCAACTTCTTCTTCTAACGATATCTATGACGGTTTTTATCATATCGTGTTTCAATAAACTCCTTCTTTTTCCAGAGGATTATAGTTTAAAGGGACGTGCGTACGTGATGTATTCTCTAAAAGGGTCAGGATTGATGAAGTAAGTAACGCAAAAGTTATAATTACGCTAATAAATGGATCAATTTGGTACTCGAATGACGTTGACAGGTTGGCGCTGGTGGTAAACATTTCTGCAAAATTGTGTATTGAAAAACAAGATGGCATGGCGGCATTATTACAGATTTTGATCACGCGCCAAAACAACCTTGTAGCGCCATTCGTGGACTGAGAAGTCTGTGTATAGAAATTCAAACATCTATCTAAACATCTATGACGTTTTTAATGTTTCAGAGCTACTTTCCAAAACGTTAAAGTAACGGTTGGAACAAAATTAGTTCCGAATGGCATTGCTATACGAGTTGATGACGTTGACCTGAATTTTAGTGTTGCTAGTATCAAGGTAAGAATTTCGCACTGGTGGTGGTTCTTCATTTAGATAAGAGTCACAACGTGTGTTAGCGGAGTGACAGGAATTGCCTGCCTTTCAGACATCTTTTTTCGACTGGCCCGCAGTGACCGCAATTCACGCACAGTTGCAACACAATTCTTGTTCAGATATTGATGCGGGCAGTACCGGTAGTAAGACGTATAGGAAGTAAAACAAAGCAAAATAAAATGTATTGCATGTCCTGCGTGCGTTTGGCTTGCTGCGGGCCTGTCGACGCGGTTGTAACACGCATGAATTTTGAACAAACACGAGCTAAGCTAAGTAGGTACGTATGGCCGATTCCTATAATTTACGGACCGTTATTGGTTAAAATTAAGACTCTTGTATCTTTACCAATGATGAAGGAAATACCTCATAGCTTTGCATAGCTGTAGACCCTCCCATATGGAAGTAGCTATCACAGGTAAAATTACCTTACGAATTTATTTATATGCCGTTTAGCAATAAAAAAAGTTACCATTGGTAAGCAAAACGATTCGTTTTTGTTTATAGGAACATTAGGAACCAAGCGTTAATCAAGTATTCAATCAAAACATTTCATGTCATGCTACGGTAAGAAACGTCACACCAACACCAACCAATAGGTTCAATACCAACAAATTCTAAAGAGACTGAACTGATCGATACACATAAAGAAGTCCTGAATTTCGTGGCTCATCCTAATCAAACGGTTTCGTGTGGCCCGATCACAATAATATGTTAACCCCACTGGTGGGCATTTATCGGTGGGGATTTCCGTAATAAACCAACTAAAGCATAAATTATAAGTAGGTACCACAAACAATGGGGCGTTTAATATTATCGTGTCCAGCGTGTCCTGTTGCCTGCACGATGCAGGAGCTGATGGACGCTACTGAAGGTGCCGAACTCGTAGCCAAATTCTGTGCTGACTCTATTTATACCTATAAATTGCCATCGACATTCGACATGCTACGAAGAAGAATTAGACATACCTACTGAATATGATCCCGAAAATAGTGCGGTCCATTCTGTTTACTGAGAATCATATGCAAAAAGGATGACGCCTATTTTGGTATCCTCCTCCAATAGCCATGTGTAATACATAGTTGGATAACTCTTTTTAAACTGAATAGAAGTTACTATGAAGCTCGTACCAACTTCCATACATTTCGTATTTTCGTGTCATCATCGTTTAACCAATATTTTTTTTCAGGTTGACTTAGCCGGCAGTTCGTGGCCAATCAACAAAGTGTTAAACAGTGGCGCTATGAAGATTGTAGAGCACCATCGACGCGAGTTAGTGACGGCTGCTATAGACTCGTTGAAGCAAGTTATCAATAACTATCTTGCTACGACGACGTCCTCGCAGGTGTTGGACATCGTCGGCAAAGATTATTGTACCTCCTCATTACCACCCATTCCTGCCTTTTCGTAATTAAGAATTATTTTTGGTTTGTAACGGAGGAGGGATTCTTAAGGGCAGTTTCAGATTCAGAGGTACAGACAACTGAAGGTCAAATTACCCAAAAACTTAAAGGTCATTCAACAAATTTGCGACTTTAACTCAAACATAGAAGGTTCAATATCAAAAGACAATATTTGAGGGTTTGTGGTAGGTTGAGCTGTTCACTGTACCTAATAAATAAATAGGTAATAAGAATTAACAATTTATTTAATTTAACCTTATCATTGTGTTGTGTGATAATAAACTCATACCCGGTTAATGACTATCAATTCTTTCAGCACCTGGGAATTCTTTGGCACCTTAGAGTTCAGCGTAATTTTTGTCGGGTCAAGCTTAATCAACTCTTTATTAATTTCGTTGACCACCACTTTGAGAACAGCATCCGTAATGTCTTCTAAGGGGTTATTCAATAGCTCCGACAGTACGTATCGTACTTCCTCCAAACCTTGAACCACTTTTAAGTCGAACTAAAAAACACGATACTTATACAAAGAACATACATATATATATGAATTTATGTTCTTTGTATAAAGAACAAACATGAGACTATTTGTACATGTAAAATCAATCTGCCTAGCCTTTTCCCAACTATGTTGGGGTCGGCTTCCAGTCTAACCGGATGCAGCTGAATACCTACCAGTATTTTACATGGAGCGACTGCCTATCTGACCTCCACAACCCAGTAACTGGGTAATACGATACCCCTTGGTAAAACTGATTGTCAGACTTTCGAGCTTCTGACGACCCGTAACGACTGTCAAAGATCCACAAATGACAGCCGGCACCAACGGCTTAACGTGCTTTCGGAGGCACGGAGGCGTCTCGGTATGTAAAGATGGTCACCCATCCACGGACCAACCCCGGCAAGCGTAGCTTAACCTGATGGATCGACCCGTGCGGCTGTTATTACTTAGCCACGAGCTCCTCATATATACAACCAAGCGATATGTAGTCAAATGTACAACCAAGTTATAGTAGTCTAGCGGCATACCTAAACGGCGTGTAGGAATTAATTCAAAGTAAAGTATTCTGCCAGGGATCGAACCCGTGACTCGTAATCATGGCTGTTATCATTGCACTGGTCCAATGAATCACATTTACGTGGTCCAATATGGAAATCGCGATTTTTTTAAGTCTTAAGAACCGCGGGATGCAGGGGCGGGTCGTTATGTAAAAAATATAAAATGTTAGTTACCACTGCTTGCTTGGCGTTGATGTCTACTTCAGCCTTGTCTATGTACAAAACTGTGTCGTTGAGTCCTTTAATGTTATAGCGGGCAGAGGCAAGAATTTCCAGATCCAATAAGTGGACACTAAGTATAAAAGTTAACAAGATTAAGATTAATTGAATGACTATTTCATGAAATCATGACATTTGGCACTTCCATGAACTTAGAGAGTTGTTTTGCTGATTCTAATGTTTATAATTCTGTAAATCCATATTTGTTACGAGCGCTAATAATATGTAGACCAACATACAACCTGATAGTGCCTGCAAATTGCAAAAAACGAAAGAAAATTTGAATTTCGCGGGCCACCCTAGCGCATCCCAGCACAGCTAAAGAATTTTCAAAACCAAATAATCCACAAAACGTATAAGTACATATACTTACCTATAATTTTACAAAACGTATACGTTCATTGTGGAAAGTTGGAAACAGCCGAGAATTGGAACTCCCTGCAGTTTTTATTTCCCGATATACAAGAGTATCAAAGTCTCGAATGAATGAACTTCTTGGAAAGTTAGCAGAGTAAGCACCTTTGTCAACCACAGCTTACCATCACGTGAGACAGGTGTGCAGATAATAAAAAGGACCAAAACAATAATTACGTCATACCCACCTCAAACGAATGTCGGTATGGAATTCTTTATCACCAAAATTTTCGGGCAGTTCTATTTGCACGTTGTCCAAAGTTACTGAAATATGGGAATGTTTTTATAAAACTACTAGCTTATGCCCGCGGCTTCGCCCGCGTGGAGGTCGGAAATTATCCCACGGGAACGTATATACCTACTACCGGGTTAAAAAGTATCCTATGTCCTATTCCAGGGGGCCTATCAGCACCACTTACAGCAGTATTATTTTAATATTACTTCAGTGTAGGAAAGAGATGAAACTCTACAGGACGTATAGCTGCATCTCTTTCCCCCACTAAGTAAGATTAAAATAATACTGCTGTAAGCGGTGGTGGTAGACCCCCTGGTCATGGTTTACCCATGTGCCAAATATCATCCAAATCAATTCAGCCGTTTTAGCGTGAAAGCGTAACAAACAAACTGACTTCCGCGCACTTTTCTTTAGGATTAGGATTTCGGAAAGCCTTATCATGTTAAATGTAGGTATGCTATTAAATCCTACGCGTCTTACCGTCTACTAGAAGAAATGGTATGGAGGCGTTACACGTCATTCTATTTGAAGCCATGCGCCATTGTAGACCATTCAATTGTAATCCGGTCAGTCCAGTCGTGCGGATGTTCGTTAAGTTTATTGGACGGCTGAAATACATAATGACACACTGAAAATTGTACATGTTTTTTTTTTAATATTTTCAAGACAGAACTTTGATACCCTGCGAGAGACTGGATGGTAAAAATACCCCTTATAAATTCTTCAAATACATTCACTTAAGTGTTATGGGAGCAGATTGAACTTTAGGAAACCAACGATAAGTTAAGAGTAACTTACGGTAACTTAACTCCAGGTAAAACAACGTTTTCGATTGGTCCATACATCTTTTTGGACAGAAAAGTGCGTTTCGGCATTTGATTCTTCAACATCCTCTGAGCTACGAGTGACACATGTTGGTCAGCTAGGTCCAAGGGCTCCGTTAGTAGAACAGACTCTGGAAGGCCTTCTCCAAGCTTTGCGTGTAGATGCAGATCGTTCATTGTGTGGCTTACTGTAGGTAATTATGTAATCGTTTATCTCTGTATCCTAATCTATGTAATTCACTATCATAATATCTAATAGATACAATTGTATTTTTTACGGAACCTTTAAGCCATTACAGAGAAGTGTGTTAAGTATTTCGGTTATTTGAGGATTGCTTTCGATGGGAAATTATTGTTGCAACTATTACCTAAGTATACATATACATAGGTATTTCATTCTCCACGATTGGTTTGGTGGTTGTACCTACCTGCCGGTCTATTCTGTAAACACCTCACTGTGAAGACTTAGGTGAAGTGAGCTGTGGCAGTGACAGTTCACTCCACGCTCACTTCACCTAAGTTTTCACGTTGCGATGGTTACAGAATAGCAATGCTGTACGCGCAAAAAGCGGCTTGCACACACTGGCGTAGCTAGTCCTAAAGGAACAACAATTCCTGTATCAAAATTTGTTGGGGGCCTTTACCCCTTTACCTAACTACGGCTAAGTCTAAGTATTGTTTTTACAAAATAAATAAAATAATAGAACGCAAGAGCGAGCGAAGTGAGCTCGAAAATTGGAGCATTCTGGACCGAGATAGGTGAAGTTTTCATTGTGGTTTTCCTAAGAGAATGTAAGACCTAGTGACGTAGTGAGCTAGAAAATTGGAGCATCCTGATTCGGATACAAGCTGCCTCAAGCTGCCGTTGTGACTTTAGTAACCATGCAAGAGTAACGGTAACATATTATAGGGGTATTATATTGTGGGAGACTGGTGCCTAAACTAGGCTCAAGGCCTGTATTTCAGGTCACCAGGACTCCTTCATTTAAGTTTAACAAATTATGTTATGTACTCGTACAAATGGTATGCAATTAGGGAAACGTTAACATTTTTTTAAAAGCTTACTAATTATAATAGAGTGAGCGTGGCGAGCGCAAAATGGGACCCGTATGATTGATATTCTACTGCTGATGCGGAGGTAACTACGCCCCTGTCATGACAGAACCATTCCAGTGTTTTAGAACGGCCCTTTTAGAGCAATATTCCTTGTATGCATATATACAACTATACGCGAGTTTCAATTCAAGTCATGGCTTGTGGTCAAGGAATAGGGCATGTACCTACTAAGTAGTTGGTAATCAAAGCTGTACTAAATAAAACCAAGTTCTAAACAATTCAGGGGTTGTACATTTCTGGAAGTGGAACTGAGCTTCTGAAATGGTCCTCGATGATGATATTAACTTACGGCCTGTGACCTGTGTTGAGCACAAAGCGCTGATCCCCACAATAAGGAAAGAAAACATCTTGGCACCAACAACACTATAGAACTGCTTAGGGTACCCATTTCGAACAATGAAAAATAATATCAGTCGTGTAAAATTGATTTTAACCTAACACGAATTTAATATTACTTGATGTAGGTAAAGTTATCCATTATGCATAGGTACATATTAATTGTAAAGCAAGAAATAAGCTAGCTGACTATGGTAAATTGCTATTTATTTTTATTGCCGCTTACAATCACATATACATCAGGTACCTAAATGGATTCTTTAAGGGAGCCTTCATCCATAGCGACTGTACCTTATACAGTCGAACAAGCTATTTCGTGTATAATACAGACAGAGAACTTACTTTTAAACAATGTTGTGAGTGTGCTCAGTACTCCATTCTTTAACATGTCCAACAACAAAAAAACAATCGCGAAATATCTTCACTCTCTAAGTAAAAACTGAAGATATTTCGTAGTTTTTAATTCCACAGGCTAAATAAATACTTACTTGTTATGAATACTCTTATTTGTCCATCTTAACGAATGAACCATAAAGCTTATTTGCTTATAGCCGAAAGGCTGATAGGAAAAACAAAAAAATGTTAACGCATGCATCACAAAAGCAATCGTAAAAACATTCCTCCTAAAAATTTGGTCAATGGTCGGTTGGACGCGCGCTTGACGACGCAGCTTGTGTTAGGAGTGATTGGTAGTAGAAATCGTCACATCTGTCAGCCCGCTGACAGACGTGACGAAATAATCTAATAATAATCTCATGAATCGTAATAGGTAGACAGTTGATCACAGATCATGTATTTCTATTGCCGCTATAATAACAAATAATAGTTATTTGTTATGCAAGGCTGCAAAGTTGGTTTTGGCGCGATTAGGTACTTGTATTGAAACCTGAACAAGCGATCGCTCATGGTTCAAATATAGAAGCCTGAGCAATGCGAAGGTTTCAAAGGTACGAGACGCAGAATAACTTTGCTACCGAGCGAAACACACAACTTTTCACCTCACTACAGCGAGGCGAGGAAAATGGTGTCTCCATGCATTGAACAAATATTGTAGGTAGGTACGCTTTGAAGCACCTTTTGCGCAATTTTCCGGAAGAAAGCTCAATTCCGCATTATTTATGTACCGCATGCACTAACTCTGCCACTGCTAAACAAACCAAAATGATGGAAAGCGAATTGAATATACAGAAGAAAATTCTATAAAGTTTTTTGAAGTGAAAACTTCTTTAGGCGCTTTGAGCTATTTTTTTCGTGCTGGCCAGTGCGATTATTCTAAAAATGAGGTTGGCACACTGACTGACATGAAATAAGTAGGTATTCATGCATTACCAGTGGACCCGGCGCGGTACCTATAGAAAATTATTGAATTCAAAAGTTCGAATTTTAAAAACTCTTTCCACCCTAGCGGATAAAATGCACTTTTGCACTCAGATTTCGAATGATAAACAGACTCTTTCCGGTCCGTAAAAGTTGTCAGTGTTAGACCATTTTTGTACAAACTCTATCGTAACAACTAAACAAGTTAGGAATTTGAAATTTTTGTATATTATGTACCATTATTGTACTGTATTTTAACAACAAATATTAAAAACGCCGATTTATAAGGTGTTTCTGAAACTGCAAAAAATAACTTTGTAATCACAGTATCAGTAGGTATGAGAAATAAAAATTCAGCTTTGCGATTTTTGAAAAATATTTATCGTTTAGTGTTTTTATTTATCTAATCTAATGAAATCTAATCTAATCTAACTAATATTATAAACGCGAAAGTTTGTAAGTATGGATGGATGGATGGATGTTTGTTACTCTTTCACGTAAAAACGGCTGAATGGATTTGGATGAAATTTGGCAAACAGTTTATAACCTGGATTAACATATAGGATACTTTTTATCCCGATATTTCCACGGGATCGAGACTTATGCGGGTGAAACCGCGGGGCGCAGCTTGTCCGAACTAAGAAAAAGTCCGACCCGCACTAGGCCATTATTTTTTTAAATTCTAATTTTTGTTTGTCTTTGTTAACACCTTGGAAACAATCTAGAAACCTTTATTACTCTCCTGATTTCTTGTTCATATTGTAACAACTAATCCAAACAAATGATGAAGGAGGTATTAAAAAACACAACCATCAGTAAAATAGATTTAATTTGTATATTGATAAGTATTTTTTGTTAGTTATAACCGTATCGATAATTAGGATAATGTGACGCCCTAGGATTCGACGAGCGGCGCTGGACCGAAGGGACTGCAGCCGCCTTCGATGGTACAAGGAAATTAATGATGGTATCTGCTGGTATCTTCGCAAGCTGTTCGTTAACCAGTCTCACTGCTGCTCTGGATACAGACTTAACGATGTCGTCCACAGGTTTGTTCATAAATTCGATCAATGTCAATTTGAATGCCACTAGTTCTTCAACTAGTTTAAAGTCAATCTGAAACATGGAAAAATAAGAGTTAACTACAAAGAATCATCAAAATGCTTACCGTACCTAATAGCCAGGCCCAGAGACTCAGGGCCCCTAGGCATTTGGACATTTTAGGCACCCCGATTCCGGAGTCATTTTGGACATTTAGTAGTGGTAATTTTAAACAATTTTTTGTTTAAAAGTTCGGCCCTAGGCTGGCAGGGCCTCTAGACCAGTGTCTTGTGTGCCTAGGCATAAATACGGGGCTGCCTATTGCTATGCTAACCCTTTGGTCAGTCTTTAGGTTTTCAACTAATAACTCGTGCTGCTGTTGAAGTACAGGACAAAGAGAAAAAATACTGGACAAGGATCAGTACAGGATGAATTTTTGAGATGGGGCAGTAGGGGCAGGTACCATTACCGTTGTAGCTACAGGAAAACGGTCTTAGGAAACTTTTCTTATTTTTTGAGAAATTGAGACCCACATGATACACGGATTTTGAAAAAATAAAATACAGTCAGCAAGAAAATGGGCCATTTTCATAAAAACTTTTTTTGATGCCGATCGAGGTTCGATGACATTAGATCATTAGTAAACCACCACCACTTAGTACATAATAAAATTGTTAAAAAACGATTTACCAGAATGTTGCTTAAGTCGATTTTGATATCAGCGTCCGTGATTTGTAACACATACAGTTGTGAAGGCAATTGCAGCTTTTGGATATCGAGTACACCTGTCATTTTGACGTCTTCTGAAAATGTGCTGTGGGAAAATGTGTGTCGGTAAAATTAAATAGTTTGAAAGCGAAGAGATTCGACCAAAATATTAAAAAACTCTCGGTTAGCTGGTTAGGTCCGATACCTACAGGCAGTAATTTTAAGGCAGATCCTCACTCTTTATCCCTAACCACCTCACCGAGTTCTTGCCACTTCGCTGTGGGTCCGATTTATCTATAGAGTCTTATACTTGTCGAATATGCTCACCTTAAGTTACCAACAATGGCAAAGTTGGTATCATCTATCATTCCATTCACGAAGACGGTAGCTAAAATAATAACACAATATAAGTTAAATGCTAACGTTTTGTATTATCCTACTGAAAAATACCAGTATTTCACGACCTGTTGAGAACGTAGATAGAAAATCAAGAAGAGGGGAGTGTATTAAAAATATATTATATATCTAAGTTATAAAGCTTTGCTTAGTTAATACTTATAAAGTTGTAAGATTTAGTAGAAAAAATTTGATACTTTTAGCATCGGCGAGCAGCAATTTACATAAAAAAGGTCTATAATACAAACAATGACTGACAAGAACGCAGAGAGTCGCCAAAACGTGATGCAGAAATCATGCAAATATCCGATCGCCAATGCTAGAGATGGTCCGCAATGGCCCTAAGGTATTACTTACCCCCGGCAGACAAGAAAGGAATGCTGGCGTTAAAGTCAACCCTTGAGTTAGTCATGCGAACAACTAGATTATCCAGAGTAGCGTGCCGAAAACCCTTCAACACGAAATCGTACAAAGCTAGGGTGAATCTGAAATTATTAACCATAATCCAGATAACTTTGAAAAGGGGGACATATAACAATATTTTTACCTAACTAAACTTAAAAACCATTAGCTAATGAAGTTACTTTTCTATCTAAGCTAAGAACAGCTTGAGAAGACCGGTCAGTTATTTTGGATTGCCAAACTCATGATGAATTTAAGGGTTTGTTAGCTAGCAGGTAGGTATCACAGGGTTTTGCATGGTACAGCTCTTCCTTTACATAAACATATTAGGTATACATTGTACTTACACGGCATTGAGCTCATGTAGAATGATACTGTTTACACTTTTTACAATTCTGGTGTCCAATGTTGGCAGTAAGTTTTTAAGAAAATCCCCCGCAATTTTGGTAGCTTCAACATCTTCCGGTTGCAGCGGGGTCTCCTCATGAAGGGGAGCATTAGGCTTCTTGTGGATGTAGATGGAGCCAGTGTCCTGATGTACTACAGTTCAAAATTGATTACAAAAAAATGCAAGGCTTGTAAGCGTTGCACACAACCACGTGTAGGTACAGACGTAGGTATGTTAAAATACTTATCGTTTGCAAAAATGGCCCATGGATACCACACCGTAGTGTCAGAGTGATCGTTATCGAATGATGATGGGCCGTCATAGGAATGACCGTCTTCATTGACAAAGGATTTCTTGCTGGCTCTCTTGACCAAATCCACGACATAACAAATTGTTGTTTTTTGTTTATTATCCACCACATTTCAATTTCTCAACAAAATTTAGTTTATTTAAATTATGTTAATTTCCATAAAAGAAAACAACAAACTTACAAATGATGGTTAGTGCCGGATACACAGCGCAGAACACCAACGTTAGGATGGTCCACATGTTTGCTGTACATTACCTACTCTACACTGCGCGTACTATACATGCATTTTCAAATAAACGTAGACGACATAATTATTTAACTTTTACTATTGTTCACATCAGTCACAAGAAATTACTTTACACTCCTACTTAGCATTACATGTCACGATATCCCCATAGCGAATATTCACTTGTTTTCAGTAATCGACACACGATTTAAGGCTCCCGCAGACACGCGTGACGCGACACCTGTTGAATAATTTGGTGAAGTTTTCATAGAAATTGTTCCACCGGTGTGGCGTCGCGCCGTCGTGACGCGCCTGTCTACGGGATCCTTTACGTTGATGTGATCCTAGGGCTATAGGTTTTTAAAAACAGGTATCGAGGTGATTTCACGCTTCTCGCTTGTTATGCCACCCATAGAATAGAAAAGTCAATATAATTGCATTAGATAGTAACTCCAAATCTTGCAAAATCAACCAACATTTATCTATATACATAGTTTTTTTTAATTGTAAGTTAAGTGGTTCCTAAGAGCCAATTTCTCTGCCTCTAATTGTTCCAGAATTTTCATTGTGGTAGCTGAAAACCGGCTATTAAGCAGCAAATAGTGCCAGCAACTAAAAAGGTCTGCGAGGAACGAGGCGAGCAGTGAGAACTCTTGATAGCTCTTGTCGCTGCGAAAAACGAATAATCGCCGGCGGTGTGTAGCAATCAGCGATCAACTATATACATAAATATGTATCCTTTTACCTATTTACACGGGATCTACAATCTTCAAGGACCAAAAATAGCTAGTTAATTCCTTTTCGGCGGCGCGGCGGTGGTAGGACAGGACCATAGACTAATTGAATACACTTTTAAAATCCATTGAATTACAAAACCATTTACAGAAAACATAATTTAATTTCATTTGCCGTATTTTTGACCAGACCTTCTCTTACTATTTTCTGGGAAAAACTGCGTCAGACTTGGCTCCGTAGCACCTAACAAGTAATTTACTATCTTCTTCGCCGGGATTTTCGCAAGTTCTTGGTTGATTGCTTTGAGTATTATGTTCAGGACATCATTGTCAACAATTAGATCTTCAAAATGTTTGTAAAACTCGTCTAATATTAGCTTAACTTCTTCAGCATAAATCGTATCCATCTGGAGCTAGAAATATGGAAATACATTTTTAGTGCAAGTACTTATATCAAAGACGTCACGGCTCTATTATGAATACCTAAACCTATAATTGAGAGCTTGCTTTTGTTTTGATTAGAGGAGATCGTGGCTAAGTAATAACAGCCGCACGGGTCGATCCATGAGGTTACGCTACGTTTGCCTGGCCTGAGTTGGTCCGTGGATGGGCCATCTTTACATACTGAAACTCCTCCGTGTAACGCACGTTAAGCCGTTGGTCTAAGCTGACATTCGAGAATCTTTAACAGTAGTTCTTTAGTTACGTGTCATCAGAAGCCTCTAACAAAGACAAACCAGTCTCACTTTTTTACCAAGGGGTATCGTATTTACCCAGTTACTGGGTTGTGGAGGTCAGATAGGCAGTCGCTCCATGTAAAATTTAGATACACCCTGCCAGTCTAACCTGGAAGCTAGTTGGGATAAGGCTAGGCAGATTGATTGCTTTTGTTTTTATTATCTCATTGTGATTTACCTGAATATCCTTTAGGTCTATGGTGATAACAGCTGTTTCCACTTGGTATGCATTGCCGGTCTGCAATTCCGCAGATTTAGGACCGATCACTGCAGTAACAACCAAGTCCAGCAATGTAGCCCTGTGGTAGGAAAATAAGAATTAATCTTTCTCCCAAAAGAACACCATCCCACGAATAGGAACTTACTTACTTAAAGTGACCACTGTCACGTATAGGTAAATAATTACCGACAATAGTGTCCAGGTCATAGTCAGCTGAAATTATTGGAAAAGTTTATTGTAGGTGCTTAGTTCGTAAATATTTCAAGTTCGGCATTTATGTATGTTAAAGTACCTTATACATATGCTCAGGTTCGGTTCCAGCTATTAATTGATAATTATAGCTGGCAAAATGTAGCTTATAAAGGCCAACGCAAACCAGGACGGCATGGCAAGGGATTTAAATTTTTACCAATGGAAATTCAAACGTATCGATATAGAAATACGACATAAATTGCTATGCTTTAAAATGATGCCATGGCATCGAAAGGACTTTCATTGCACGGCATTGAAAGACGCGCCACGGGCTCCCGCGCCGGGATGCGGTGGCGTACTGCGGTAGGCAACGGCATACCGAGGACGCCGGCGCTGGTTGTGACATACAACGGGGCGCGCGCGCCGTGGCAAGGCGCTGGAATGCCGCGGTATCTAAGCGGCTAGTGTGCGCTGACTGACGGCAAAATCCTTTGCCATCACGTCCCGGTCTGCGTTGGCCTTTACCTACTATTATACAGGGTGAAATTGAATACATGGGCATCCTCTTAAGGGGTCATTGTCATGACCATTATTCAGAACAACTTTCATTATGGGACCAACCCTAAAATCGCGAAAAAAAATACTAGCCGTTCCCGACATTTTGACGAGCTATGCGAACATAGAACAGCATTTTTTTTGCGATTTTTTTTGCAATTTCTGTCTTTGTCCCGTAGTGAATTTTCGTAATTACGGGCAATTTCACCCGTGCGTACCTAATACCTACCCACGCTTCGTGCTTTACCTTTAGGAAATAGTTAAATAACAAAACTTACCTTCTATAGTGATGTTAGGAATGCTGGCGTTTAAGTCAATTCTGGTGGGTGCTAATTGCATGTTGACGTTTTGTGAACGTAATTCCTTGATTCCAGTTACAATAACATTTTCGAAAGTAAGATTTCCCCTGAAAATATCAACATTTATTATTATTATTTCATGTTATTGAAAGTACCTGCACCTACACGTGGCAGAAAAGCAAGCTCCAAATTGAAACTTACGTAACAAGCTGAAAGTCTGGTATACTAGCATCATAGGGTCCGAACAACTTTCTATTGAACGGGTTCAGTTCAGGCAGAGCTTTGATAAAGTTCAGGAGGACAGTCGCTTTCAGCGTAGCATGCCTGTCATCCCACCTCACGGCATGAGCTTCTGGTGGAAGTTTTGTAGTATTCACGTGGATATGGAGAGGGCCGAGGTCTTTATTAACTGTAAATTATAGGGATAGCTTTATTACTTAGAATGATCAGTTATAAACGTCAATGCTTGGTGAAAGTAAATATTCTTTCAAGTAAGATATTTTATAGACAAAACTGCACTTGCAAAGTGGGCTATGATATTACTTATACTTGTTATAAGGCGTAGTGTGGCAGGGGAAGAGTGTGGGACGCTCCTTAATTATATTATTAGAAATATTTGTCTTCAACGATAGCACTAAAATAATTTGTACTTACAATGTTCCTTAGTACGATTAGTTTCCTTCAATTTAGCTAAAACGTCAGCAACAATTGACTGAACTAAAAACACAGTGTAAAATGTTATAATAAGAGGAGTGCGCATGTTGGCCTCAATAGTTCTAAAAAACTGCGGAACAAATGCCTTATTCTAAAACATAATACGTAATGTGCATCCATTTGTGTCGTTTGTTGAAAGAAATTGGTACACTAGTAAAAATATTTGATGTTGTGTAAACTTAGGTAGGTACATAGGTTACCTCGTATTTCCACGTATTATCAAATCAACTGAAACTTGCTTTTATTTCTTTATTATGTATTTTAAGAAGTAAGTACCATAGTACGCACGGCTACACATCAAGCTATACATTTCCAGTATAAGCTGAACTCGCATTGTAAGGAAATCTTATACAATGCGAGAAGAATCGTATAAGATTTTCTTCGAATCGAATCGAAGAAAATCGAAGAGAAGAAGATTTTCTTCTAAAATTTTCAATTAATTCGTATAAAAGAGAATCGGGCCCTAATCGTGCTAAATATAAACTTAGTGCTAAAATTTTCGAGTTACAAGTTGCAACCTACATTCATTTTTTTTCTCAGACTGCTCTGCGAGAGTCGACAAAGTATTAATTACACCTATTTTGTTCGAATAGTCAAAAGAAAACCTTACCTATCCTATCCGGGGTGGGGTGATAAAATTATCGGGCTCGCTTCGCTCACTCTTGCATCCTACATTTTCAATATAGGTATAGGTTGACAAAGTAATTCCTATTTCTGTATTCAAAAGAAAATTTAAATTATGCGGGGTGCAAAAAATATCCACCACCATCGGCTAATGCTATTATTATTATAGCTATTATATTATTAGCTCTAGTTTTCTGTTGTCGATAAAGTATCGACTTCTGTATCAATAGTCAAACCCTGACCTTTTCGAGAGACCCCATTTAGTTTTGCATTACACGTAAAGTAAAAACTGTGTACAGCACGGTGGGTGGTGAGACAGTGCCAAGGCATCATGCTCGGTAGCTCGGCTAGCTATAGGTACTTGCCGAACCCTCTGTCGAGTGACACTGGTGCCGATTCTCTTGTCACAAAATTCTCTAAACTAAACTAAAAATCACTAAGTCCTGTCAAACGACCAATCTTATTCTAAAATAGACTCTATGTGGCACAACATAACTATAATTTAGTTTGACAGCACTAAGATAAAATAGATAATAGTTTAGTGAAAATGCTATTTTGAATTTGACCTAATTTTGTCTTATATATAAAATCCTCTAACTACATCTGACTATTTTTAATCGCGATTAAAAATGTGTGGAATATAATTAGATGTCATGAACTAAAATTCAAACCAACACCTCGACTTCAGTTGCAAAACAGTACTGAATCTTTTTTTATTTTCTTTGCATATATCTCTAAAATGGTGTGTCCTATCGCAAAAATAATGAAAATTTCGACCCCTGTAGGAAACTCATAAACCCCTGAGCCACAACATGTTAGTAATTTTTTTTTTGCATATTTTCCATACAAAATGTGAAAAATTCCATAAAAAATCACGTTAAGGTACTGTCTATGCGCGCGGGCGCGCCTACGGCTCTAAAAAAAATTCACGGGGTAGGGAAAACAATAGTACCAAGTGGAGGCGCGATTGTCAAATTCGATTTTAGGTGTCAAAAATGTTTAAATTTAGATTTTTTTTTGTCTGAATAGCGTTAAGATTCTCATAGCCAAAAGTAAGGAATTTTAGTGATAGTTTAATTCGCTGTACAACAGAATCGGCACCACTGTCTCACTACTCTATAGTACGCACGGCTACACGTTTATGCTGATCTCGCATTGTATAGGATTGCCGTTCAATGCGAGGTCAGCTTATACTGGAAATGTATAGCTTGTTGTATAGCCAGCCATGTGTACGTGTCCTTACTTCATTGTATTTCGAAGTAGTTTAATGTCTACTCAGTGTAAACTTTCAACGATCTGAGTTTCGCAATTAATAGAATTAGTTATCTAGACGTTAAGATAACGTTATAGCTATGTGTAGCAATTAACTAATCTTGTCCGTCTCCCATCTACTAATTAACGAGGGGAGGGGAAATGTTTTGTCCTACCGTTTCCGTATAGGTCGAAGTGACTAATGTGAGGTGCTTCGCTTCGCTTGCTGCTTAGAGCTATACGAGTATACTGCGTGGAAGGTGTCATGCTTTAGCAAAACAACGGAGTTTTTTTAAGACGCTGCTCCACTGTGTCTAAGCTATGCATGCACGTGTATTTATGCTTCGCTTTGTATTAAAATGTAGGCGGGTTCGTCCACTGTGACCCAGGGTCACGCTACACTACGCACGAATGTGTGGCTGGCAAATAAATGAACCACGCAGATACGTGGCAAACTTCTCCGTGGTCATTGTCAGTGCAGTCAGCAGTTGACGGTCGACTTTACTATTGCAATTGTCACTCTGGCGATTGGTACCAAACTGCAGTCATGCAGCGTAGTTCAAAAGAACCGTGCAATGTGGTTGTGTGGGTTGCTTTGCTACATATCAGGTGCTGGTGCCTGATATGTAGCAAACTGCAAATACTAAGGCATCGCCCTAAGGTTGACTGGTAGAAAATGCCTCAGGCATTAAGTCCGCCTTTGTACAGTATTTTTTACTTGTGCATAAAGTTTTTATAATATTAACTACTAAGGGTATTTAATTTAATGCGTCATGCGACTAGGAGCCACTGTTTGGTTTGATCGTTAGTCTATGGTCGCTATAGCGCTACTGCTGAGCAATAGGTCCTAGGTCCTGGGTTCGATTACTGGGCCGCGCATACTGTTATTGGGGTTTTCCATCTAGAAGTTCTCAGCAGCCGGAGCCTGGATTTGTGCTCGGTTGATGGCAATAGGCTCGCCCCCTATTACGGGGACTTAAACATACCTAACTGGCGAACTACGGTCTAAGTTCGTAGAACTAGCCGTTTCGCTAATAGGTGTACCCACAGAACAGATAAAAGAGTTTATCTGTTCTGTGGGTGTACCCACCTCATTCATTTCGCGACATCTTGCTTTTTGAAGTGCCTGCCGCGTACTGTGGCGTGCCACCAGGCGTAGTTTTGCAAGATGCCTCGGTGTGAAGTGTGTTAGACACAGCGGGAACTGCGTGATTTTTATTACAAATTCAAATTCAAACTCAAAGCATTTATGTAATTAAACCATTTAGAGGCATTACTTTTATTGTCAAGGAAGCGGGCAGTCAGAAAAATGACGCCGAAGTTGCCCATTCCAAAGCATAGTTGGTACCTATGAAGAAGAAGAAGAAACGTCAAGAAACTCCATGGACACTCTTTTAAATTATATTGTTACAGAAATATTAGTTACATTAATGTAAAATGCTAAAAAAAAGATGGTAAACAAACACGTACACGTTAAAAGCGTACAACAAATAGAAAAAAAAAATTAAAGTAATAAAAACTAAAACCCAACTACGACTAAAAAACCGTACCGTACCGACCAACACGTAATCTGTTCGATTTATGCCCTAACACGTGTGACTCCGGATTTTTAATTTGTCTGTCTGCGGTGTCTTGTTAATACCTTTTTAGTCGTAGTTGGGTTTTAGTTTTTATTACTACATTTTTTTTTTAATTCTTTTAGGGTTATAATATATATTTTTTTTAAGTGTACTCATTAAACCCTTTCATTTGATACCCAACATGGTACGATTAAACTATTTTTTTTTTATTAGTTCCTGTTTTTATGACCTATAAATGGCGCCATTTTAATGTGACGTCCCCATTGCCTATAACTAGCGGACGATCAAAACGCTTCCAACGATACCTTAATTGTCAAATTGTTATGAGTGGTTTACAAGATAGGAGGGACCAGATGAACATACATATATACCGGTCAAAATCATAACCCTCCTTTTTTCTTCGCCATAGTCGGGTAAAAAACAAAAAGAAAACAATTCAGAAATAAATAACCCACTCAATAGACAAAAAAATATTACCTACTGTAGTCACGCGTTGCCAGTGTGTCTGAACGAACGCTAAAGCTATACCTACAGTAGCGTAGTAAACTAAGCTAAATTTCAGCTCTCAAGTTGTGTTTATAGAATTCAGTTGCACTAAACCGACTAGAACTAATCATTCAAATCATAGATAACTTTTTGCTAAGCTACTTTTAAAAATCCAGGAAAATAAAAACAACACTAATAACAATTTACCTTCATCTACCGTTAACGTGTTTAAAGGTAAAGATTCGTAGATGATTTTATTACAGTTACAGTCTAGCCCGATAGTGACGGTCTCGCCGACCCTAGCAGATACTGAAGGATCTCTTTCGCGGTGACTAGCGTGAGCTCTTTGTTGACAGCCTTCAGAACAGCTCGCAGTAAGTCATCCACGATGCCGGAGTACTGGTCGGTATTTTGCAGGAACTGTACTGCAATAGCTCTGAAGTCCTCGGCATATTGGTTCATGTCCATCGAGAGCTGTAACATAGAAACGATTCGAAAAAATGTAATCGACATTATACAACCTGTAACGGAATAAACGCAAGAGCTCATACACCCCAATTAGAATATTAAATTATAAGACTAAAATAATATCTGTAATTTAATTTAATTAAACGACACCTAGTTTTTTTTTACAAAATAGACTTCCTGACTAAACATGAAACATAGGATAGCTATGAGCGTATTACAAATTTGTTTATGCATTTGAATAGGCTTTATTCCTTTGAGATAAGGCTTAAATTTCCTTAAATAAAATATCTTATTACCTTGGTAAGACGCGGTGGTTCTAATTTCAGTTAAAGAAAAGATTTTTTTCATGAAAAATTAACACATATAAATAACGATGGAAATCGATTCAGAAGGCGATTCTGAGCAAACTACTTTCAGGTCTTGCGCTCATTCTGTTACATGTTGTATACATGGGTATGAATGACTGTTCTTCATACAGTACCCTCACATTGAGTTCGACAAAGAGGCTGTCACACAAGTACAACATAATTGAGTGACAGAGACGGCGTACTACAAAACTGGACTAATTCTTAATCCATTATTCACATCTCATATTACGACCCCCCAAATGTACATATACGTACACGGAATATAAGATTAAAAAAAAACTAAGTACAACGGTACAAGGATCTTTTGGCGCGTGGCCTAAATCAGAACCAATGCCGGAATCTTGTTGTTTTTACCCGACTACGGCGAAGAAAAAGGAGGGTTATGATTTTGACCGGTATGTATGTATGTATGTATGTATGTATGTATGTATGTATGTATGTATGTATGTATGTTCATCTGTTCCCTCCTATCTTCCAAACCACTTATCACAATTTGACAAATGAGGTATCGTTAGAAGCGTCGTGATTGTCCGCTGGTTATAGGCTATGTGAAGTCACATTAAATTAAAAATGGCGCCCTCTAGAGGACATAAAGGGAGGAACTTAAAAAAAAATATGGTTTAATCGTACCATGTTGGGTATCAAATGAAAGGGCTTAATGAGCACATTTCAAAAATATATATATTATAACCCCAAAAGTATTTTAAAAAAAATCAAGTAACAAAAACTAAAACCCAACTACGACTTAAAAGATATAAACAAGGCACCACAGACAGACAAATTAAAAATCCGGAGTCACACGTAATCTGTTCGATTTATGCCCTAACACGTGTGACTCCGGATTTTTTATTTGTCTGTCTGTGGTGCCTTGTTTATATCTTTTAAGTCGTAGTTGGGTTTTAGTTTTTGTTACTTGATTTTTTTAATACAATGATGTGAAAATTTCAAAAATCTTTACAAACAACGACCCGATGCCCGATGCATGAGAAGATTTTTGTAGCTTGTGAGTAATTTGATTATCTGTTTAGATTAAAACCCTTTCTGAATAATTATAGAAAAATAAGTATTTTGAATATTTACCTGAATTTCACCCAGGTCTATGTCGATGTCAGCGGTGTCCACCTGGTACACCTGGTTTTGTCCCAATTGTGCTACTTTGGTACCAATTGCAGCCGAAAGGGCCAGGTTATTGAGCACTGCACTGTGCACAGAGAACAATACATTTTAGAAACTGTAGTTTTACAAAGTTTTCATAAATGGTATATATTGGTATTTTTCTTTTATATAGACTGTGTAAACTGCTCACACATGGGCGTACCCAGGGGGGGGGCAGGGGAGGGCAGCTGCCCCCCCCTGGAAATCTTGCGGAACATGTATGAACTCGCCCAATTGCCGAATCAAAGTGTAAACGGGGCCCTATGATCTAACTTTTAAACGGGTAATAGACGTGCGAGCAAGTACGCGTACTTATGGCTCGGCGAGCTTACTCGAGCTGAGATTGCGAGCGCCTAGCATTTATTTTATTTGACATGTTATTGTTTTGAAGTAGATAAACATAAAAAAAAAACATGGTAGCTGAACACTACACTACATATACAATACCTAATGTTTCATGTAGGTGTGTTTGTGTAGTGTGTATGACAAAATAGCCGCGGACGATCCGATCTAAAAAAATCTGACTTGCCCACCCCTAGGCCAGAAGCTGGGTACACCCATCTCACAGGTACCTACTTAATTAATAAACTAAATAAATGAAATAGAAAATAAGATTTTACCTCAGTTGACCATTGACGCTCAGAGGTTGATTGGATAACACTGCTTGCAGCTCGAAATTAACTATAAGAAGCGAATAAACTACTCTTAAGAACTGTTATATACATTTGGAATAGGGAATACCAAGCTTTATATCTGCTGCTTTATAAAATCCAGCAATGGTAGTTACTTATTTATATGAATTATAATTATCGTAATCAAGAAAATGCGCGAATAATTGCCAAACGTCTAGACAAATCAATTTTGCTTTTTTTATCAGCAGTTTAATCTTGGACTAACCGAAAATATATACGTAGGTATTACAATTTACCCTAGGTAGGTATTATTAAAGTTAGGTCAATTCATGCTTACCATCAGCACTAACTTGTGGAATACTGACGTTAAAGTCGAGTCTAGCAGGATTAATTCGCAATTCGAGACCAGACAAAGACAAGCTCTTGATTCCGTGAACTAAAACGTTGTTCAACTTGATGTCTCCCCTAAAAACAAACAAAGACAATAGACATTTAAAGGAACAAGAAAAAACTATAAATTTTGAGTAGATTTGAATTTGACGCTATCTACCGCCACCGTTTGTTCAGTTATAAAAACTCATTTGTTACAACTGCAGCAAATACTTAGTGTGTTTACATGAACGGTAAAATTGCGCAATTTCTACAGATGGTGCCATCATCCACGAAGACGCGCCGCACTCCGCGATTACTGTACTGTAAGCTGTACTTGATAGTGGGCGCGTTTTCGTGGATGGCACTATCTTGGTATTGCGCAATTTATTGCCGTTTTAAGCACATTTTTAATTTCTTCTTTTTTCAAAACTTACTGGAAGTTGACATCGGGCAGAACGATATTGTACGGTCCCAGGGAAGGCAACTGAAGTGGGTTGACTTGAGGCACCATTTTGATGAAGCTTACAAAAGTACCAGCTTTGCGAGTGGCATGCTTGTCATCTGCGGTCATCGGATAGTACTTCTGTGGCACAGTTCCGGTGCCTGTTTCGATGTGAAGAGGGCCGAGGTTTTCGTTCCCTTAAAAAAAAAGGCTCGTTCGTTTAAATGTCAAATAATGTAATTACTTAAGTCAATTGGACCATTAACAAAGCGTAACTTCCTTATAAACTCCATACAAAAAACGAAGCCAAAAACACTGTACTAGGCACGGATACTAGGGATACAGTATTTTGAGCTTTGTTTTTTTGACAAACCCTTAAAAATCATCTCGAAAACATGAATATTTAAAACAGCTCACTTAAATATTTAAACCAATAATTTTACGCTATGGTGCTACGAAAATCTGCTACGTCGTAGCTGACGTAACCGTGCGTAGGCTCAACAGCCCTACGTCGTAGCAACTAGCAATCCATTTTTTTACATTTCTATAGTATTAGGGGTTATTTATAATATGTTTTTATTTTTTATTGTAGCCGACTAGATCTTTGGCAGTCGTTACGGGTAGTCTGATGCCAAAAAGTCTGGAGTCTGGAGGCTGAGGGGTATTACGTTACCCGGTTACTGGGACGTGGAGGCCAAAAAATCTGTTGCTCCATGTAAAATACTAGTATTCAGCTGCATACGGTTACACTGGAAGCCAACCCCAACATAGTTAGCTAGGGACCTTATTAATTAGAATAATTTTAGGTACTCACATGCTTGTACTGAGTACACGGCGCAGAGTGCAGCAATCAGAAGTCCCCTCATGTTTGCTGGCTGCCAATAATTCCAAACAACTGCGTGACAAAAGAAATAAAATGGAAATATATAACAATATATTCAATCACTTCCTTAATTATAATTATGTCCTTGTTGTCAGCATTAGTCACAAGAAATTGATTTTACGGCAGTAAGGAATTACAAAACATTATTGAGCCCATGTCTAATATTTGCTTGTACTCTGGTTATTAGTACAGGGATCCTGACGTAACGTTCAAGCGTTTTTTTTTAAGTTGTTTTTTTTTTAACTGTGATGTTTTTCGTGACCCTGCACCCTAATTGAGTAATCGGTCAGAATTGAAATCGGTTTGAAACAAACTTCTAATCCATTCCTCCACAATTTCGAAAAAAAATCTTTTTCGAACTTTTGAAGCAATTGATTAAACATTTGTTTCAAAACGATTCCATTTCTGATTGATCGTGTATTACGCTATTAATACTCGTCTGGAGTCTGTCTCAACAAAAATAAAACCAGCTTGAAGCCTCCCGCAAACAGACGCGATATCGCGGGCGCGACAAGGGTAGCGCTGCCTGTCGCACCCGTGATATCGCGGCTGTTTGCACGAGTTTTGAAACAGGTTCCGTTTTGCAAGGGAAAACAACTTGTTCGCATTGTATTTTTGAGGGACGGGTGACAAGGCTTGAAAGGTTTGAAAGTACCTGCTCGCTAAGTGAAAAAGCGGAATGAATAATCAGACGTAAGCCCCAGTGATTCAGACGCAAGCGTCTGACCCACCGTTAGGTCAAAGAATTGACCGCTCAAATATATTTCATAGTTTTTATACGTTTGGGTAATCTAAAATTTTAATAAACCGTGAAAATACCGTTATGTGTACCTAATATATTAACTAACGCACATAGGTACATATATTGGATGGAAAATAATTGAGTAAAGAATTAAAGAAGTTAAACAATTGACGTAAAAGTTTTTTTTTTAAATTAGGTAGTAAAATATAGTACCTAACATTAATGGCATCTTTTGCATGATCAACTAGTGCAGTTATTAGGTACGTGGTCACGACCAATTTACATAAAACAATAGTCAAATCAGCCAACCTACCTGTTATATAATCAACCAGAACAACTTCTCACAGTGAATAGAATGCTGAATGCTGCCATGTCTGAAACAAGAAAATTAATGAAAACCGAGGTATACCTACACCTACCAGTGTTTAATTAAAGTTTGTTAATTTCGTAGAGAATTATTCACTAAAACATGACGCGTGTATTCCCCGAAGGGTTAGGCAGAGGTTTACCTTTATCAAACCCATAGTTCGCCAGGCCCTCACTACCTCAAATTATATATCGCTCGCACCATACTACTCTCGGCCTGAGTGAGAGCGAGACGGAGTGCTGGCGGCTCTGAAGCCATGATCTAATTTGAAGTATTTTTTTTAATACCAGCGGTTTATAGTTCGCCCACAGTCCCACATCACAACCACTGATAAGCGGCGAGCAGCCGTCCAAAAACACATATAACACCAGGATATTTACGACGGGGAAGGCCCAACCACGTCCTCGCCGATCTGTCATACGCGCAACCGGTGCAGCTGATACCGATTTAAAAACCCTGGAGCCTGTGAAATATATTCACGCTTGGAATTTTCATCCAGACGTTTCTATGGAGAACATTCAATCCTACCTTCACAAAAAACACCCAAACAATACCTTCTCGATAAAAAAGCCTGATCCAAAGCACTCCAGACATAACTGCTTCATACTGGGAGTACCTTTGCACCTGTTTGAGTATTACTTGTCGCCCAACAACTGGCCTAATAATACATCACTTCAAGAATGGTTCACCTACAGGAATGCGATGAAGAAGACTGAATCTGATGATACAAGTAAAACATTTTTTCGTGACAAAAACTAAAAAGCTAGATTCGATTTTTTACCAAAACGTCCGAGGACTGAAGTCAAGACGTTCGGAAATTAAAAACATATTGCACACCTTCCCATGCAATCTACTAGCCTTAACAGAGACTAGGCTCGATGACAGCGTTTTTGACTCCGAGGTCTTCCCGCAAGAATACGCCGTGCTGCGGCGTGACCGGGTGGGGCGAGGCGGCGGCGGAGTGCTGCTGGCCGCGCGCTCGCCTTACTCATTCACACGCCTGGACTGCAAGCCAGAACAGTGCGACGAAATAGTGTGTGCAATAGTTACCAGAGATCGTTTACGCTTCGCGTTTTGTGTTGTCTATTTAGCTCCTAATGTACCTGATTCTAGATATTATTCCATTTTTAATTGTATAAGAAGAATTATATGTAATGTTAATAAACTGCCTCTAATTGTATTAGGAGATTTTAACCTTCACTCCGCTAGTGTAACCATACGTGATGATTTTGAATTGTTTCTTTCTGAATGTAATTTATTGCAGGAAAACATAGTTCTGAATGATCTCGGCAGAATGTTGGACTTGATATTGGTTAACTCTTGCGTGGCGGGAGTCTCAGTTTCAGTATGTTCCGGCATTGTATCACCTGAAGTTCATCACAAACCATTAGATATCACCGTTAATATTAACACGCCTTTTACTATATCGAACAATAACAATGCCTACTGTTGTAATAGCTCAGCTACTAGTACAACTACAGAGCGCAACTTTCGTAAGGCTGACTTTTTAGAATTATACTCTGGTCTTGATGCTATAGACTGGGAGCCAGTATACTCTTGTGATGATGTCGAAGCTGCTGTTGACACCTTTTATGGTTTAATTAATAATATTATCTGCCAAACCGTCCCCCTGAAAAATAGTAAGGCAAAGCGACAGCATTACCCCAAATGGTTTACACCTACCTCTATTAAACTTAATAACATGAAAAATCATTACCACAGACTCTATAAACAGAATGATCAAAATCAATTAAATTACGCATTTTTTTCATACTACAGGCGCTTATTACGGAAAAGTACTGAGGCGGATTTTGCTTCGTATACTAACCGCATACAATCTAATATAAAACGAGATCCAAAGACTTTTTGGAACTTTGTGTGGTGGTTCGTAGATGAACAGCACGGATTCCTGTCAAATCGCTCAACTACGTCTAATTTGCTTAATATAACAACATTACTAGCTGGAAATATCAATTACAAAAAGCAAGTCGATGTGGCTTATTTCGACTTCCAAAAAGCTTTTGACCGCGTCGATAACGACATACTTTTAAGCAAATTAGCCATGGCGGGTTTCTCTCCAGCGTTGCTTAAAGTCTTCGCAAATTATCTACACGAACGCAAGCAATATGTCACATATAAATTTGCCAATTCTGAGTGCTACGCGGTCACTTCTGGCATTGGGCAAGGCACTAACCTCGGGCCCCTCTTTTTTTTAATAGTCATTAACGATTTGCCTGCACGAGTTAAACACTCCACAGTCTTGATGTATGCTGACGATGTTAAAGTAGCTCTACCCATTGTCAACTCCAGCGATACAGCTGCATTACAACTCGATATCGATAGCATACACACTTGGAGTGCCGCTAATAACCTCAACCTCAATGTTGGTAAATGTGCGATTATGACCTTTTCAAAAGCTGCACAGCCCATAAACAACACCTACACTTTGAACAACGAGCCCTTGAAGCGAGTTTCCACCATGCGGGATTTGGGTACAAATTTTGATTCTCACCTCACGTTTAATCAACACATAATTGAAACTAAATAAACTAAATTAATAAAATTAAATAAATAAATAAATAAATAAACCTGCAACAAGTCCCGCAAAAACTTAGGTTTTGTTTTGCGTCAGGCTAAAATTTTTAATAATCGACAGACCATCATCTTATTATACAACTCATACATCCGCAGTTTGCTAGAAACCAACAGTGTAATCTGGAACCCTCACGAAAAAAAATATACTTTGATCCTTGAAAGGATACAAAAGTCGTTTGTCCGCTACCTTTACTTTAAAATGTATGGCTATTACCCGTATATGTACCCAACACCATTCATACTGGGTATGGTGAATTACCAGAGCTTAGAAGTAAGGAGAAATATTGCAACCATCAAATATTTCTACCGTCTAGTCCGAGGTTCCCACTTCAATTCTTCTCTATTGCAATTAATTTCCTTTAACGTCCCATTACCCATTCGACATACACTTCGCACACGACAACGTCCCCTTTTTTCAATACCCCAAAGTTCCGTGACACTTAAAACAAGTTCGTTGTATGTAGCCCTCACGCATATAAACAACATTTTACTATATGACGAGTCCTTAGATCTTTTCGCTAGTACTGAGCTGAGATTCCTGACCACTGCTGCACGATATCTGGAATCCATAGCTGCACCTAGTACCATCTCATTGCATTAGTTAGATTAACCAAAACTACTATATTTATATTTGTACACTAATTTCAATTGAACACTATTTCATTCCATCCTAATTCTATTGTATTTAATTTTGTAGAATTCTATTTTATTTGTTGTTTAATTTTTAATTATTCTATTTAATTTTGTATAATTGCGAGTAAATTTAGTTTTGTTTTGTTTTAATTTTATGATTGTCTCTTATTGTTATTAGCCTATAACTTGTGTGTTTGGTGTCTTACAAGCATATTACAAATTAGAGGATTATATCCAAGATAAGAATGCTTGGAAACATGCTGGTCTTGCTCCATAGGACAAATTCGAGGCTGGACAAAATCAAACTGGTTGCTAATCTAGTTGTAAAATTTATTATTTTTATATCATCGATTTTTTTTACATTTTATGATAATTAATCTCACACACTGTCCTATTAGTATTACTTGCAAGTTTGTAGAAATATTGTGTTATCGTACGTATACTTTAATGTTTGTAAATATGTGAGCACCATGTACCTATCACATACTTAATTTATTTATTTGTCATTGCTCCATTTTTAATTTTTAATTCTTTTTACCTATTGTAATTGTGTTCTCGGTGCATGGTCTTCACATATAATTATATAATTGATGTACCCATACCAAATATTGTATAACATTTTTTTTAAAGAGTAACGGTGGAGTTTCTTGCCCATTCTTCTCCATACGAAAACTACCTTTTGGAAGGGGCAACTAGAATCAGTTCTATTTCTATGTATTTGACGTTCAAAAGTGCCTTTAATGTGCCTACTTGAAATAAATTATTTGACTTTGACTTTGACTTTACTACTGTTAGTGCAAGTTGGTGATTAATAAATAAATAAATAAATAAGTTCGGTTTAGAGGTCACTTTGGATTTTTTTTCTATACCGAAAATTTTATGTAATCGGGTTTTCGCCAACAGGACCTAGCATCAATCTTAACTCACTCAACTTTAACATATATTTATATTTTATATCAAAATAAATGCTGCAGAATTTTCGGCATAACTGAAGACCATGCTTAACAGTTTCAGGTAGGGTAAGACTTTAAGTCCCATGTAATAGGTATCCCTTAATTATTCACAAGTAACTTTTACCCGCGGCTTCGTCCGCGTGAAGGTCGGAAATATCCCACGGGAACGTACAACGTGGGATAAAAGTATCTTATATGTTAATCCAGGTTATAAACTATCGGTGTGCCATTCAAATCCGTTCAGCCGTTTTTTGTGTGATTGAGTAACAATCATCCAAACTTTATAATATTGTTAGTATTAAATTAGTATTTTATTATACTTTTATAGGACAAGTAAGTACAAGTTTGATATTTCCATACGTAGGTACTTTATGAATTTCGTCATCTTGATAAGGAGTACTTCTTGTACTCCATAACAAGATGAAGAAAATATTAATAGTCTTCACAGAATGGTTAGAGAGCGAAAAATAAAGTTTAGGATTAGCCCTTTTCCCGCGACCTCGTCTGCTTTTACTGTGCGTTTGCCCTGGCGAAACAATAATTCACTTCAAAACATGTTGAAATCTCTATTTTCTGTCAATGTTCCTTACAATTTTTGATAGGAACAAGATATTTCAACATGTTTTGTTTTGAATGTTTCGCCAGTGCAAACGCACAGTAATATGTCGAACTTTCTCATCCATTACAAACTCCAACACCAGCACGTTCAGGTCATCACGTGAGACACGTGTATGTAGGTACTTGGCTATAAACTTCGGAGATAATAGTCCTCAGAACGAATTTCGGTCATGGCGGCCAATCTCAGCGGAGACCATGCAGCCCGCGGCGCGGGAGATATTATAGTGAACAAAGTGTGTGCGCAGACACAGGGGCAATCTCTCTTCCCTCACTCTCATAGTCCGATGGGACGGCAATCTGATACGATCGGAGAGAGATCAGGCGCAGGGCCAACGAGCCACGGGGTTATCACACCGCCTTCCAGACTCCGGGTTGTCGGAGATAACGTATCTAGGAGAGGGGGTAGGTATAGGTAAAGCTACGGTTTCAACCTTAACATGGTTTTGCGGGTTTGTCACCTTCTAGGCGATTTCTTAGTGGTTCTTAATTAAACCGGCTACATTAACAGTTGCTGACTTGGTACTGAACCTGGCGGTGGCGAAGCTGTGACAATAAGCATAGCATAATCAGCCTATAATGTTCCCATGCTGCTGGGACACAGGCCTCCTCTCGGTGAGAGGGAGTGGGCCGTAATCCACCACGCGGGCCCAGTGCAGGTTGGTAGATGTTACAAGTCTTCGAATTTTTGGTTCTAGGACATGCCGAACATTCTTCATCACCACTGCTCTCAAAACGGTGAAGGAAAACATCGTGAGGCTGTGACAATAAGTGAGCCACCAAAATCTTAAAACTTTGAGTTATTACCCCACCACAAAGGGTCTTCGCTTAGTTAGCGACCATTTTCTTCATTAGACTTCCGATACAACTTCGTTAAAAATTTGCGAAGACGGATGCGGATGCGGAAGTACGATTTCTTGCCGAAATTCTATATTTGCGGAAGCGGAGGCGATGTTCCGTTAAACAATATAGTTATTTTACATCATTAGGTGTGTTTTGAAAAAAATAGGACAATATAGATACATAGATCTCCGTGCGGGCTGCCTCTACCACTTAAATATACTTATTGAATGGGTCGTAAGGTTAAATAATAAAACAGGTGTGTGAGTAATAGGCATACGTATTTATATATTTACAACTAAAATGATAACGTTTTAATGACAAGTTAGTACTACCTACCTATTTATTTGCAGGTTTAAAACATTCGGTCCAGTTTTTTGCAATAAGGCAGATTTTTGTTAGGAAGGAGCTCTATGTTAGGGTTCCGTAGTCGACTAGGCACCCTTATAGTTTTTAAATTAGCTTTAGATAATTCCAATATAATAAGTATCTTCTATCGTTTTGACATTATATTCGTGTAATTGTGTTCGTTCATCGTTTTTTATTTGATATTTTTTTTTTTGACATGCCTAATTTAATTAATTTGTATTCAATATTCATGTTCAATAATATTACTTGCATGATCATTATAATATATTATGAGATAAAACCAACAATTTTTGCATGCCTATTTTAAGGTAAATTGTACAAGGATCACAACTTATTTTAATATCTTATGTCATGTACCTACAATTTATGCAAATAAAGCTTTCTTTCTTTCTATTATTATTTTCACTGCAAATATTATAATCTACATGAGTTCTCTCTGACTTGCAACGAAACTTGGGCAAATGTTTTGGTTTTACCAAGTAGGTATGGCTTACGCCACCGATCACGATAAAATGGCTAATGACGTATTTATCCTTGATTAATTTATTTGTTCTATGATTTCTATCTGATTAATAAGTATCAGACAACAGATACTCCTTAAAAAAATCGATGGAAACCTTAAAAAGTTCTTTGTTGGCGAAATCAAGCGCTGTTTGGAGAAGGTCATTAAACAAATTGCCATCCGATGCACTACCGCTACTTCTATTACTAAACAACTGAGTGGCAGGGCTATCTTCGTCTTCATATTCTTCTATTAGTTCCTCGCCCATAACCATATTAGTCAAATTGAACTGAAACAAAAGAGCACCATGAAGAAACTGTGGTGAGACTCACTTGGCTAATTTGTAAACCCCAGGACACGTCAAAGAAGATCCTTAAAGCTCCTTCAAATATGCTTAGGGCCGGTCACCACGTGGTTAAATTTTTTAAGCCTCGCCAACTGCCAGAACTGTTTTATGATTCTAATGCTACATCTACAACCATAGGCATCCCATAAGACCGTCCAAGTATGGTTTAAAAATGACAACTTTGCAAGATTTAGCGCGGACTGCAGCACGCGCAGTATGACCGCCATAGAAACGGGTTGTGTCGACGGAAGAATAGACAAAATGACAAATTGTAAATGTTTATCTGTCATTTTGTCTAATCTTCTGTCGAAAAAATCCGTTTCAACGATGGCCATGCTGCGCGGACAAATTTTGAACCCAATCACAGTGAGGGGAGACTCCTCGCAACCCGATTCCGTGCAACGTTAAATATATTTACCACAATATCCCTTATGTCGACTTTGACTGCTGCACTGTCGACTTGCAGTACCTCGCCTACTGTCGGAGCTTGTGTCTTGAAACCACCCGACGTCACCGCGACGCCCACGTCGAACAAGTTTACACTGATAACAGAAAGTTACTCGATAATTATTTATCAAATTAAGGTTTGTGGTACAATGGACAAAAAGACAGCACCCCGCCAGTTATCCGCCAAAGGACATTATAACGTGAGACATTATTACATTTATCAGGTACCCCTCCAAATGGAGTTCAAACCAATAATTATTTTTAGTATTAGTAGGTACCTTAGGTGACACTTGAACATAACAGGCATGAAGCTGAGAGAAGCCCGCAGGTGAATATCACCTGAAACGTAAAATATATAAAGTTAAATTTTAACTTCGGCTGCTGTCATGTCGTTTCTACTACTACTAATCATTACGAACAATTTTCACTATGGGACCAACCCTGAAATAGCGGAAATAAAATAAGCTGTTCCCTACGTTTCCTACTTCGTCAAAATGTAGGGAACAGCTACTACAGCAGTTTTTCATAATGACCCCTTAAAATGATTCAAACGACTAAAATCTAACCCTCTATGTACTTATTTACACACAATAATATGAAAACAAGAAAATGGATTAGTAGGGCGTGCTAAGGGTCTTAAAAGAAGGTTTTAAATATTTCTCGTCCCATCCTGTCGATGTGTGCCTTAGCTCCTTCTACTCATCTGTAGTAAGTAAGTTCGTCTGTCCCCCGTACGATATTTTATTTACACACGAAGATTTATTATGTATTATATAGGCTACCAATAAACATGATGATAATAAATGAAATACCTATACACTTGCATTATGGAATCTGATCGGTTTTACCTTCAAAATATAACTGAGGTATGGTGATATTCAAGTCCGACCGAAGATTAATCAGACGCAACTCGAGACCATGCAGCTCAAACTGCTTGACTCCAGCCAGGACCAAGTTCTCCAATGAAACTTTACCGCTACAATAAATGATAGAGAAGCATGGTTAGTTTAATCAACAACTGCCTACTTTAAGTATTAATGTTATTTCTACGCTTGTGTAAATTTTAAACGCAACCTCTCATAATGTGATTATGTGACATTGCTTTACTTTTTTTCGAAACAGACTAGTTTTTTTTTTCTTACTTTGCCATTCTTTCTTTCTTTAACTTTTCCTACCGTGCTTCGGAGAGCACGTCTGACAATTATTTTTACCAAGGGTTATCGTGTTACTCAGTAACTAGGTTGTGGAGCTAAGATAGGCAGTCACTCCATGCAAGTTATGTATTCAGCTGCATCCGGTTAGACGGAAGCCAACCCCACAGTAGTTGGGAAAAGGCTAGGCATCTGCAACTTTTCCAAATCACCTAGAGTTTTTAGTACTCCATAGCATACCTTAGCCAGAGCAAAGGCACATCAATGCCCAGCGGTTGAACCACTGGTATGTTCAGGGGATCGATCTTAGGCACGAGTGCTATGAAGTCCATGACATCTGCGGCTTTGTCACTGGCTTTCTGATCTTGTTCAGACAGCGGCATGTACTTCAATGGAAGGTTCCCCACCGCGGCGTGGAAGTGGAAGTCGCCTAGGTCTTCATTTACTGTAATTAGGTAGGTACACAGTTCGAATTTCAGGGGAATTAAGTGGAGGTGATTACTGAATCTATTATACCTACTTAATGTCAGATTTTTATCGAACAGGTGTTTGTTTATCTTTAGTGAGAATTGCGTTATTTTTAAACAACTACTTTGAAAAAGGAGGAGGGTCCTGGTTCTGTATTCTTCTGTGTTTTGTTTTTTTAATGTATCTCCATCTCTCTTTTTGATCATCTCGATTTTTGCGGCTAAGTTTCAGAAAAAGCATTTTGATCACGAACTTGGAACAGAATCCAGACGACAGACAACAAAGTAGTTGGTAAATGGATGTCTTGTTATCTACACAGGGTTCAATGAATTATAAGAACAAGTCCAATAAAAACAAACACAACGGAGGCTAATCAAAGTGTTAATGAAAACGTGTAAAATATTGTGAGATATGGCTTGTACGTTGGAGTCGATTGATTTGATATTTGCGCAGTGCAGACTATTAGCGCCACTTCTGTCTTATCAACGTGACGGGATAATATAAACACCCATAGAAAGGAATTCATTGGTGTTATTTGCGTTATGATGTCACGGAAACTCGAGATCTCAGAGACTCAATAATCTTCGGGGGTTTCAGAGCTCAAGCCACGAGGGCGAAAAGGAAAATGTATGAAATAGGACGGACTTAAATTACATGCACCTTTCCACGCTTGTAAAATTAAATACGCACATTTTTTTTGTTTTTTTCTTTGTTGACGAGACGAGACGAGACGAGTTATCATTGATTCAAAATACGTATTCTCTCACTGCATGCAAGACGTTCAGAAGATTACCTACCATCATGAGTGACTTTTAAACCGTGGCTAATTCGTTTAGTTGGCGTGGCTATACGCACTAGCTTAGCAATAATAACGTAAAACTTTCTAATGAAACAAAATTACCACGATTACTATGTAAATATGTCATTACTTACTCACTTATATCAAATTGTGCTAGTATTACATTCAATATGTTGTACAATGTCACTATTAAAAGTACCCGCATTTTTGCACCAAATCCTTTGTCCAACTGCGTAACAAATACACCAGTTTCAAATATATAACACGGATATTTATCTTCTTAAATAATTCCTGTTGTTGTATTAGGGCTTAATGTGCTTGTGCACATTAGTCACAAAAAATTGATTTTCCACCCGCACATTGCATTACATGCCATACAATTTCCACAACCATTACCTTGTGATTTGAACAAATTCACTGAAAAAAATTGTCAATATTACACGACTAGGCAATCATTTTCTTTTAAAATACACATACAGTCAGGTAATTAGATAAAAGAAAACACTAACGTTGAAGATTGGATTAATTTAATCATATTTTACATACTTACTGTTACCTCTTATTGTATAATGAGTAAATTTTTCAACTATGTCAAGCGCTGGGTCAGATTACGTTTTCTGCAAAAGTTTTCTAACTCAAGAATGCTAGAAATTATTTGACAATATAAAAGGTTAAAAAAATCTACTGTTTTCCGATATTTACGACAACAACCGTAACAATGAGGGCTTTAGCGTTTTCCATTAAAGGTTAAATAATAATTTCATAATGTTTATTTCTATCCGTAAAATCAAAATTCACGCAAACAATTGTTCTCTAAATTGAAAACTTTGAATTTTATGTTATTTGAAAACTTGTAGCGCTGGTGTTACGTAGGGTCTTAATCATGGAAGTAATATGTTCTTCTTCCGTCGTCATAAATTAAAAAAAACAACAAGGTTTTATTCAAGGTTTTATTTAAAAAATAACAAATCACATAAATATTTAATAAGAAAAAGTAAAATATGCATGTCATGAGCATTGAGCAAGGCTTTTGATCTGATAAATCATGAAAGGTACTTGTTTTAAATGATGTCGGTTAGGTTCAGGATATCTCACAAAGACTCAGCTAAGCAACACGAGTGTAGAAGTGATTCGTATTAATATAAAAAGTGTCGACAGCTAACCTCTATTTGTAACATACTATAGCAACAGGACTGCCGCAAGGTTGTGTCTAGGACGTCTTCTGTTTGTATTGTATTTTTAAAATAACCGCACTTTTCTGACAAATGTCATATCCCTCAATTGTCTGATATTCGCTGAAGTCATTGGTTGACATTACAAACCAAGACAAAATAAACAAGAAGAATTAGACATAAAACAGTTTGGTAAAAAAAAAAGTTTTTCATGGCTTTTGGAGCTCAAGGGAGTGAGAAAAAATAGTTCTATCAACTGTTTCTTGAAAACTTGCACCGTCTTATCATCGAGATGGGGCTAGCAATGATGACCCTTGGTTTGCCATAAACCATAATAGGACAATAAGTTTTAAGCAGGCAATAAAGTTTTGCATCAACAAACTACTTGCATACTTCAATTAAATTCAAATATTGCATAACTCAAGTGTGTACAAAGTTCGATTCCAGGCTTTTTTTGTATTATATCACTTATTGTTTCATAATAATATTCCGTGAACAGTTTGCTATTTTCATGATGATTACATAAAGAATTAAAGTTTTTTTTCCCTATATTTAAAACTAATTCACTAAATATTCCTAATCTATGAAAAAACGCAAATTGAATCAAGAGATTGCTACTGACCTATACCCAATGATCCATTAAGATGGGTCGGATTCGACAAATCTGTAATAAATATTCGAGGTAGAGCTGAATTTCAACGAAAATTATAAATAATAATTAATATATATAATTAATTAATTAATTAATTGTATTAGTACCTAATCATGGGTATAATTGGATTTTCGATTGTAATACGATGTAAGTAAGTACCTACCTACTACCGCAACATTTATTTTTGTTCCTCGCAGATAGTTAGGTGGATACAATCAACAATCAATATCAAGTAGATTTTTTAACGATTGCGTCAACAACATTATTAATGTTGTTAGCCCATTTGATTAAATACCATTCATTAAGTATTTAATTAAGTAGGTACCATATGAGACCATATGCTATGTATGCCAAAAAGGGCAACACACTATTGTGTCTACTTGGATTGCAAGGAGATTTGTATCAACGTAGTGTTTTAACATAACATCATGCTTGTTTTCCCGATAAGTTGGACAGAGGGATACATTTCACCAGTTATGTTTAAGTCTTATATAAAAGTGGGGGGAGGGGGCAGCCATCAATCATCATCTGCCTAGCCTTTTCCCAACTATGTTGGGGTCGGCTTCCAGTCTAACCGGATGCAGCTGAGTACCAGAATTTTACATGGAGCGACTGCCTATCTGACCTCCACAACCCAGTAACTGGGTAATACGATACCCCTTGGTTAGACTGGTTGTCAGACTTTCGTGCTTCTGACGACTCGTAACGACTGTCAAAGATCCACAAATGACAGCCAGGACCAACGGCTTAACGTGCTTTCTGAGGCACGGAGGAGTCTCGATATGTGAAAATGGTCACCCATCCACGGACCAACCCCGGCAAGCGTAGCTTAACCTGATGTATCGACCCGAGCGGCTGTTATTACTTAGCCACGAGCTCCTCCAGCCATCAATATGGAGCAAATACAGACTCCGAGCTTCTACTGAGAAATTCCAAATGGAAAACCCAATAACATTGCCCAACCTGGAAGTGAACTCACCTCCTACTCAGCAGTAGCACTACCGACCAATAGATTAATGACCACCATTAGTGTTTATAATGAAGTCATAAACTAGGTCATATCTGCCATGTTGTTAAGTATGAAAAATCTTAAATTAATAACTACTTGAAGTCTTAATAGAACCACAACAAATTGTTTACTGGATATACAGAAAGTATAATATATTCACCTCCATTCTACCTAATTATACCACACGTCATATAGTACAGGTATTTTAAACATAATTAGTATAATCTTATAACAAAGAGATAAAGAGCAGCTGCCAAAAAAATCACAGATGGATAATTATGATTGTTCCATTTTTATCTACAAATACTATGTAGATTAGTAGTTAATTATGATTGATGAAGATAGTCGTAGATATTAAATAGAAGTGCGAACACCTCAGAACGGTCAAATTGCAAGAAGGTCAGCGGTAGTACCTATTAACTTGTATAAATGAAACTTATATTTTGTTAATGTATACTTATTTTTTTAATTTTGTGTATTTATTATTTTATTACAGAAAATGAAACTATTGTGTCTTGTGACGTTACTTGTGTGCGCGTTTGCACAAGGCGCTAATGTAGACTATGAAGACCTTCCCCTTGGTAAGTTCTATAATAAGTACAGGTTTAACAAAATAAAATTCACTTTTAGAGCCATAGATAAAAACATTGGTTAATATGGGAGTGCCACAAAGCTCTAATCAAATAAGACAGAACCTACAATGACACACCTAGACAGACCTAGAATTAAACCTTGTGGAACTCTGCAACCACGTTACCAAATTTTGTAAAAATAAGACGGGTTTAAATGTTAAAATATAGTAATAGTTTGTTACTACTGAATTGAAATTAATGATACGAGTACGGACATTGCAAGCTAGAAGTCAGAACCACTTATTAGTAAATTATATCATTAAGTAATAAGAATTGTTTTCTTTTTAGTGGAAGACGCGGAAAATCGTTTCGAAGACCTTCACTTGGGACTCGACCTTTTATCAGCTGACCATGCTGTAAGTGAAGATGACAAGCTGCTTATATCAGAGCTCCAGACTTTAGACGCACAAGGCCGCAGTGTAGTCGCTGACGCCATCGCAGAGATGATCGAAGACCTCAGGGATGTCGTTATTAATGGAAACGATGACGTGCCACCACTGGACCCACTCGACATACCTCTCATCGGACCTTTCGAATATCAAGCTCCTGCGTATGTTCATATTTATTGCTTAGGTTATTGATTTGTTCCGGGTAGGTACCTTATACAGAACTACAGTAATTTTAGTATTATTTAACGATACTTTTGTATGTGCAGTACGACAGCCACAGTATCGATCAATGACTTCAAAATGGAAGGTCTCCGTTGGTACGTGCTGGACAGGATCACCTTCAACGCGCTCCGACTTTCTTTCGGAGCCCACGTTACTATCCCCTGGATTACTGTTACTGGTAAATAACAAGAAGTTTTCAAGTTAGAAACAGAGCTCCTGTACATAAACGCAATCCAAATATATGCAGGTCCTTCACAGAATGTGACCGATACGAGTATACATAATTAAAAGTCATGGAATACGACGTTAAATCGTTTGCAATCGTAATCAATAAAACGATCACTATAGTTTGACCGGGACCGCTGTTCCGAGCCTGAGGTATTTACGCGGCGAGACGGTGGGGGGGGGGGGGGGGGGGGGGCAGTGTACGCCGCTCATTCGTCAACGATAACGGCGCGCGGCGTCCCGCCATCTGCCCCCCGCTTCACCACGCATTGCTAAGGCGCGGAACAGCGGTCCCGGTAAAACTATCCATTATTCGTCGGCCAAAAAAAAAATATTTCTATGACCACCCGCAGCTACCTTATAGTGGATGATTACAGCAACTGTACCTACTATTTATCCCCCATGACGATAACGTCACGCCCCACCAAACGCACAATAGAATGAAATTAAGAGTTTGATAAGGTTTACATAATCTACGATAGTAATTGATCCTAAGTACATAAGCCTATTAGCACTATAATCCGCAATAGGGTATTAAAAGATGGAACTAAATGATTGTAATTTATCAGGTTCCTACGACGCCCGCGCAAGGCTAGGTTTTCTAACCCACAGAGCTGGCGGTGGATTCAGGTATGTACCGAATTATTTTTATTACGACATTTCGATTTAGCGATAAGTTAGCACTGTCAGGTATACGAGGACTATGCCTATATTAATTTTACATGATTTTTCAGGATCTTTGCCCACCGCATCGAGGTCGGCTTGGACATGAGGCTGGGCACCAACATCTTCGGAGGACACCTGTTTCTTCGTGAACTGGACATCAAAATCGACATCCATGACACTCATGTAAGCCGGAATGTTAAATTATCCTTTTTTTTGTATCTCCCGTTCTGGATATCAAATTGTGTCCTATTACTAGCTACCTACTAGCCAACCAAGATTAGTACCGTTCAAATCTGACATTGTGTTTCACGACTGTTCGTTGCTTATACATATATTGGCGATTAGTATGATTGACACTAATGTTGTTTCTGTTATTCTCTAGATCCAATTCCACGGCATGACTGGCTCCAACATTATCAACGCGTTTATCAACAGCTATGTCCAGAATCTCACACAGGAGTTGATCCAGGCTGAGATGGAGAATGTCAGCCAGATTCTCAGTGAAGAACTCTTCGAAGTTATCAATGACGTCCTCAAGGAATACACCATTAACGACATCTTAGGATTTTAAGCAGAACAACAAACATAGGGCACAAGGACGGAATTTCAATACTCAACATTTTTATTTTGTTGGAAGGAATAAAATAATCAAGAAATAATGAACTCCTTTATTAAAACGAACGTGTTTCATATTCTGTACAACTGGAAGTTTCTCTTTACAAGGCTGTGATCTTCATGTAAAAGACGACTTACTTGGTACGATGATATTTGGTTTAAGGGAAGTACCAAACCAATATCGTAGCAACAAAATACAAAGGGTTAAAAAAAAATACAACATTTCTGAGCCGCTTTATCCGAGTGAGTGCCCGATCTGAAATGGTTAGTGCTGTCACTAACCGTTTCACATCGGGCGAATGCCCAATGTGAAACTCGTAATACTATTCGTGCACTCAAAGTAAAAAGGTATAGTAGACTTTGAGCAAGCTAGATGGGAATGGGACTTATAAAATATGGCTATAGCTACAAGCTGTACGTAATATATCGGTGATTGCGACGGAATCTTATCTATAGTAGTAGTTACGAGTACATATAGGTACACAGACACACGGCTACATATCAAGCTCTAATTCCCAGTTTATGCTGACCTCGCCTTGTCTAGGATTTCCGTACAATATGAGGTCAGGTTATACTGGAAATGTATAGCTTGATGTCTTGTGCAGCCGTGTGTACATTGATCTCGCAAAAATAATGTGTAAAAGGGTTCACCTAAAGACGTGGCTATCTTAAATCCTAACTAATATTATAAATGCGAAAATGAGTTTTTTTGTTTGTTTATTCCTTTGTTACGCTTCCACGCTAGAACGGCTCAACGGATTTGGATGAAATTTGGCTCATGGGTAGACCATGACCAAGAATAGGACATAGGATACTTTTTATCCTGATATTCCCACGGGATCGAGACTTACGTGGGAGAAACCGTGTGTTACATAAGTAGGTATTCTTATTAGGTTTTTCTTTTTGACTCATTGGCCTGGAGGTCACAAGCCCGACTGTCCAGTGTGAGGTTCTGGGTTCGATCTCCGGGACGGGAACAGTCGGTTAGTTTCCTTTTAATGAACATAGGAGAACTTACTTAGTCGACTTAGTTATGGTATATAGAAGGCTCATTATACAGCACCTGAGTATTATGAAACGTTTTAGTTTTATCTAGCCCTTCGAATTCGTTGCTTGTGTAATTACAATTAACAGGCCTAAAAATGAAGAAAGATATTATTATGAATCCAGTTATGGCTCATGTATACTGGGTGAACTTGGGGGTCATTGTACTCAATATTATGAACAACTTTCACTATAGGACCAACCCTGAAAGCGCGAAATAAAAATCAGCTATAACCTACATTTTGACGAGCTAGTTCAATTTCACCCTGTATACTCTTATTCAGTTTGAAGGTTCAAATCGATTACTAAAACCAAGATATCATACAGGCTCTAGACAGCTTGAATGATTTCGGGGGTTGACCGTGAGTCGTGACCCCCCCGAGAACGCATCTGTATATAGATCAAAATGCTATTTTGTGCATGCAAATAAAAGCTCCGAGTATGCCACATTTCAGCGTAATTGGATGCTATTTCGGGAAGCCCTTGGAGACAAACCTGTTTAAATACCTAATATAATACGTACCTCTAGGAAGGTTACCTCAAACTTAATTTGTCACTGTTGGCAACACAAAAAATAAAATAGCTCAAAAGGCATGATCACCAACCGCAGAAAAAAAAACATTGAGAAATGTCATTGTCTATGACGTAAGTTTGACGTTTTGGGTTTGTCAAATTTTGACAGTCGGTTACAGAAATATTTATTTAGATTTTTTAAACTTGATTTTCTAATTATTATAATGGCAGGTAATTTCTGGCAAAGTTCTCATCACCAACAGTGGATATTAGATAAACAGGATCTTATAAGAGATCGTCAACATGATTTGGGAATATTGTCTGAGGAAGAGTACCAAAAAATATTCAACTTCTTCGCAAGCATAATTCAGGTTTTAGGAGAACAGCTAAAGCTTCGTCAGCAAGTTATAGCCACAGCCACTGTATACTTTAAGAGGTTTTACGCAAGGAACTCGTTAAAATGTATTGACCCGTTGCTTTTAGCACCCACATGCGTGTTCCTTGCTTCTAAGGTTGAAGAGTTTGGTGTGATCTCCAACTCTCGACTAATAACCACTTGCCAGACTGTGATCAAGAATAAGTTTAGCTATGCGTACGGACAGCAAGAGTTTCCGTACAGAACTAACCATATACTAGAGTGTGAGTTCTACTTGTTGGAGAATTTAGATTGTTGTTTGATTGTGTACCAGCCATACAGACCATTACTGTTATTTGTACAAGATATTGGGCAGGATGATCAGTTATTAACTTATGCATGGAGGATAGTTAATGATTCTTTGAGGACTGATGTCAGTTTGCTGTACCCTCCATATCAGGTAATCATTATAATTAATTATTTACTTGCTGCGAAATACATTAAAGATTATGCCTGTAAAATATTCTCTCAGTTGTTAGATTTTGACCTAAAGTTGTGATGATTATATTTCAGATAGCAATAGCTGCTCTTCACATAGCATGTGTGATGCTTGGGAAGGAAAACCACAAGCCTTGGTTTGCAGAACTCAATGTTGACATGGACAAGGTGAGCATATGATTAAAAACAAATATTCCCTATCCCCCTTATTAATAAATGTGAAGTTATGTCAAACTTAATCCTTGAATAATGTATGGTATATTTTTTGAAGGTTATACTGGTTGTACGTACACGCACATCAAGCTATACATTTCCAGTTTAAGCTGACCTCGAATTGTACGGAAATCCTATACAATGTGGGATCAGCATAAACTGGAAATGTATAGCTTGATGTGTAGCCGTGTGACATAACTATACTCCGAATTTCTTAATATTTATTAAAGAATAAAACAATAGAATATCTTGTAGGTCAACCTGCAATGACCTTTACAATTAAATTGTAACTTTAATAACTTTCCTTTTCATTTCAGATCCAAGAAATTGTGAGATCCATAATAAACTTATATGAAATGTGGAAAAGTTATGATGAGAAGAAGGAAATACAGCCTTTGTTAGTGAAAATGCCTAAACCAAAGCCTGCACCCCAAAGATAATAGTTAATAATAACACTTTTATTATCATATTGTAGGTGGTTATACCATGAGGGACAGTTTACTTTATATGGGACAGGAACCAAGTTAGGACAGGCAGAGACAATGTTTATGTTAATGATATTGACTGGATTAAGCTAGAAAGAAAACAAAATAGGAAGATATACACCTGTTTTCTGAAAGCTTCAATCAAATCAAGTAACTGCCAATAAATCATTTGAGATGTTAAATTGAACAGGCTTGCAGAAACCAGGAGCTAGTCAGAAAATAATAGAAGGAACAGAATTTTTCTATTAAACTGGAGCTTCCAATTTTTTCATCAAATCAATCAGTTTTCTGAAATAAATCATACTTACTAGTATTGTATTGTAAATTTTTTTAGAAAAAATATTTTTATTAAGTACAATAAGTGTATGATGTATAGAAAGTATGCCTTTGTATTACATAATAAAATTACAAAAATATGTTCCTAATTGTTTCTTACCAGTATTGCTAAAATTTGTAACTGAGTACATTATTAAATCTTAACAATCAATTGATAATAATAACATAATTGTAAGCAGAGAGTTTGTTTAATTTAATTGTTTAAGTTTGACACATGGAGGAAATGCTGTATTACAAATAATGCTCATATGTGGTACAGTAGACTGCACGTCTGTGGTCACACATCCTGTTATTCTATTGAATCTCCAGTACTATGCTAGGCCATCTCAAGGGTGATACCGCCAAAGTGTGGCCTACTGTACATTTAAGATTTAAACCTAAGTACAGTAATTGAACTGAAATACGTGCAAGAGCACAGACTTATTTTGCGATCGTATTTCTCGCTGGTAGAGTAAGCAATACAAATAATACGACTTATTACATTGACGATTTGTAAAAATACGTGGACTGCGGCCTTCTTACTATTTCACGAACACGTTTATGATTTTACAGAAATAAATATTTTTCAATCTTTGAACAGATTTTTTTTTCTTTATATGGATTTGTACACAGCTATCCATACACCTCCCCCAATGCCCTCGAAAGCTCTGGTCGAAACTTACAAAGCTTGCTAATAACTTTATTTATAGGTTTTAGAAAGTTAGGACAACTATACTCCATTTCAAATAAGATTAGACACTTAAAATAAGCCTTTTTTACAGTCCGTTCAACCGATTTTGTCTTCTATTGCGTTGGTGGCGTGACAAATGGCAGCTGCAGTAGACAGTTGGTATTGTGTAAAGTTTTTTGCTTTTATGCCATCCTTATAGCTACGGTATAGAAGTTAAAATCGGTTGAACGGACTGTAAAAAGGTTTGTTAATCTTATTTCAAATGGAGTATAATTATGTGTTTGAATCTATATAGATTTTGCTCTTATTTAATCAGTTTATACTCAGTTATTATATAACATCACGGCTGGTATCTCCAAAGGGTTAGGCAGAAGCGTATCGTACACCCACATTTGAAAAAAATAATAATACGAAAACATTTTTTTTTAATGATATCTGACCCATTTTTTTTTTTTTGACGTTGGGAAATCATCCAATGACTTCTCCCACTCTGGGCGGAGCGGAAGGGCGTGTCAGACTTTTACTGACTAAAACCCACCCGTGTTCCTTCAGTTGCCTGTTGCCAAGGTCCCGGTATCCCTTTCGGACTAACCCGCAACCCTGGCAGGAATGATATCTGACCCAGGGGCATCGATTTGAGTATATTGATCGATAGATTCTACCGAGCATAGCCGGTACATTTGTCACTGAATAATAATAAATGTATTCGTATTACGGAATTTGGCGAACGAACCCTTGGTGTATCTAGTAGTATCTACCTACCCTATTCTTTCAAAGATAGGAGGATATATTTTAAACTTGTGTACTTTCTTCACAAGAATTAATGAATTAGTCCCTCTACGTCGATTAACAGAAACGCTTGCAGCGCGCGACGTTGCTGGTTCGAGCCCCGCGTCACCGCGTTTTCTGTAACCCATATTGAATTACTATGAGATAGAAGTGGATGACCGCTATATTAGGTTACACCCCTTTTCTAAGGTATTTTTATGAGTGGATGTACCCTGGTACCGAATCAATAGTACCTACTGTTTGTAAGTATTCAGACGGTACAAAAAATCCATTTTCAGAAACCGGAAAACATCATTCCCCAGTAATTAAGCTACAATCATGTAAGTGTCGTTTATGTCACTATGCCGTTATTTCAATAATATTATGGATGCACTGTTAAGCTATGCTAAGTTAGTAAAACAACGTTTTACATAAAGTGGCGAACAAAGGGATACCCTTCAACACATCAGAAAATACCTACAACTATAGTACTTAGATGACAACAGTCACAATTTTCGAGATTTCATGTAAGTATGTAGGTGTGAATGTGATGTCTACAAAACGCAAACTAATGGTTTCCGTTAGAACTTCTGGTGTCAAATGATGATACCTGTATGGATAATTACAAAACCGTGCAACCAAGTAACGGCTTATTGTATATGAGTGCAATCATAACAAATTCGATCTTCACATATCAAAACAAGTTGGTCATGTTACTGCAGTGTCCACGCTGCGCGAATTTAATGGGACAGGATCTAAAAAAAATACTTAAGTGTAGGTAACAATTGAAACGTAGGTACCTACGATACGGCCGATAAACCTAACTTGCCAGTACCGAATATCGCGCAGAGGGAGAGAACGCGCGAAAGTTCGTAGTGCCTATGATCAGACCTGCCAAGTTATATCGGCCATGTTGTACGCGAATTATATAATCGGCAGGTTAGTTCAAAAGCTTTAGGAAGGTCATTTCAAAAGCTTTAAAAGGAATCATAATTTTAAAATCAAACCCAAGTTGTTTCACTCTCAATATTCAAAGCTAGTATGGCTTTTTCTAAAGCAAGACTTATCACTGCTACAGAAGCATCCTCTCAGGTACCATGCCAATAAATCCCAAATTGGACAACATAATTAATATTTTAGATTTAATCATGCAAAAAAAAACCGCTGTCCCGAAATTTTAACCAGAAAGTGTGCGCAATGGATAATTCGGCGCATACTTGAAAAGTCCTGACTATATAAATGTTACGGAATTCACAACGTTCGTCAGTAAGTCGCCTCCGCTGCAGTCGATATGTCTTCCAGAGTGCTACTGTGTGACCTCTGCATCATCCTGCTATGTGGACTGGGCTTCATACTGGCCGAGGAGAAAAGTATCATGTACGTCACAGATTTTGATCACCTAAGTTCACCCATCCTACCATTAATAATTAATTACGTCGATTTTAAATTTTGCTTCCAGACAATTTTTTTTTTTTCATTGTGTACAGTTCCTTTTCAGTTTGTGCAAAACAAATGTATTTTCTTTCTTGTTTCCACAGCACACCAGCAGCAGACGATGGACCAAAAGGCAACTGCACGTGTGGCGGGTACCCGTCGAACACGATAGAGCTTGGCAGCCTGCCCCTCCTCTCACAGAACCCGGGCCTGATCGTCAAGTGCGACGCCGAGGGCGCTGGCACTTGCAAGAGCCTTTGCAACGCCTTGGCCACTGCAACTAAGGCAAAAGGACCAGAAGTATTATGCAATAGACTTAAGAACGCAAATGAATTGAAGGTAAATCGCTTAGAAATTGTGTAAAGTGTAAACTGTAAATTCATGTTGATCTCCGTGGTATGTTACTGGCAAAACTCTTCAACATTACGCCATAAAACGCTTCTGTAAACTTGTTTGTCCTGCACGCGTAGCATGACCACCGTAGAAACGGGTTTTGTCGACAGACGGATAGAAAAAATGAAAGATTGTTTATCAGTCGTTTTGTCTATTCTTCCGTCTACAAAACCCGTTTTTATGGTGGTCATGCTGTAATCAAGATAATAATTATGAAAAATGCGTAGGCACCCACTATTAGCATCTGATTCCCTGACGGAAGTGCAGCAGTCTTGACAAAAGAGAATCCGCGGTGATAATGATAACTTACAAACACGTTTTGTTGCAGTTGTCAGCATTCTACCAAGTTTGCGATAAGCCGTGGACGTACGCCGACATCACGGCAGACGAGGCGCTTTGCTGCGAGGAGTCCAAGGTGAAGATCTGTCCCTCCGCGGAGAAGAAGAATGCCACAGGCACAATCGACGCTAAGATACCCATGTAATGCACTCATTTGTGTTAGTTTAGTCTTGCATTTATTATAGTAAATGAATTATATTTATAAGAAGACTTTGTTGTTTCACTTATATAATATAGGTACACACGGCTACACATCAAGCTATACATTACCAGTTTATACTGATCTCGCATTGTATAGGATTTCCGTTCAATGCGAGGTCAGCTTATACTGGAAATGTATAGCTTGATGTGTAGCCGTGTGTACCTTTGCTAGATAGGAAATACACAAGTAAATTACTTTTTTTTATAAGAAAGTAAGACTTAGCGCAGACGGCGAAGGAGTGGTGGCGAAGTGACAATTTCTTTAGCAATGTACTTACGGTTGAAAGGTCTGCTTTGTGTGATTGTATTATGTAAGTAATACAAAATTCAGCCGTACGTTAGAGTAAATAAAATCGACTTACATTTGTTATAACAATTAGTCGCTTCACCGCCACTCTGGCGGTCTGCGCTGACCCTTATAATATTTAAAAGCTCCGTTTTCTCGCTAATTTGTCTCTTGAAAGTCAATAAAGTTTTACTCGGTCCTCCAGCATGATTTTAGCATTATTAATTGCTATTTATATTTAAAAGCTCCGTTTTCTCGCTAATTTGTCTCTTGAAAGTCAATAAAGTTTTACTCGGTCCTCCAGCATGATTTTAGCATTATTAATTGTTTATTAATTACACGGTATAAATTAAAAACGCTAAAATCTTGAGACGATTGGTTAGGTAATAAGGTACTTAGATAAAAATATGAACAACCATTTATAGGGTAAAACCGTATATTTACAACTAGTTTCTGCTGTATAGTTTTGTACATTGTTCTAATAGAACCTGTAAAGCAGGCCAAATTACAAGAATAGCATAATAATATCAGACCGTACTAATAATAATAATCGTGATTTCGATGTAAACCTGGCTGACTTGCGCGGCCAAAGTGACAAATTGGGCTGACCGAGGGAGCCAATTACCAAAGCGGTTTTATTTGCTACTAAAAAATAAACTTGACAGAGGAACGTTTGTCGAGTCGAATTTCGCATGACACTAGTTAACCAGCATCGGCAGCATCGGGAGTAAACAGACATTTTAGCACAGAAGTATCATTTGGGCCTATATCGCCTTGATAACTTTATTCTGTACTAGCTGTAGCCTGCGACTGCGTGCGATCCAGGATGAAAAGTAGCCTATGTCATTCTCCAGGTCGTCTAACCCTATGCCAAATTTCATCCAAATCCAACAAACAAACTCACTATCACATTTATAAATTATAGTTAGGATTCTAGAAAGAGCGACTTACAAAACACGTCACCTGTAAATGGATGTAAGGAAGGATCGTAGCAGGTAGTGTTCTGTAGTTTCTAGCTACCCCCATGGGAAAAGGCGCGAGTTTATATGTATGTCTAGAAAGATAATTCGTTCCGTTCCACCAACACCTACTCTTATGAAATCGGCAGTATCTACCAAGCGGATGTTTTCGCAAACATTCACTCTGGCCGCGCAGGTGAGGTTAAAGTGTAAATACATAACATACGAACTGATACAGGGTCAAATTATATTGTCTGGCGAAACGTCACACAAGTGATGGGTATTGATAACAAATCATGGTTGGTTCTCTAAACTTCTAATTTCATTCAAGTAACTAGAGATTACGAGATCAACTGGCGCGGGTTTTGAAGTGAAAACTTCCTTAGGTGATCTGCGATCTTTCTGAAGCATAGATGTATTATTTAAAACTAGTTCTGAATGAACAGTGACGAAACTGAACCATCAAGCTCGAGTCGGTGACGCTGAATCGGGTATACTCGGCTCCAGTCAGTCGGTGACGCTGAATCGGGTATACTCGGCTCCAGTCAGTCGGTGACGCTGAATCGCGCCTGGACTCCAAAGTTTTCACTTCTATCGTGTACCCCCTTTTTTAGGGTTCCGTAGTCAACAAGGAACCCTTATAGTTTCGCCATGTCCGTCTGTCCACGTAGAGTGGGGATTTTTTCTCGTCTATCCCATAGCGTGGATTGTCGTTGGAAAGGTCGTTTAAAAATTATGTGAGTTTGTGGAAAACATTTTTGGATTCAGGGATCCGTTTGCGAAATATTAAGCTTTAAAGTGCTAATTTTTGTTAGAGTCAAGTGTCGGGCCCCCTGCCAGGTAAATGGTTGGTTATATACATAACGAAATTAAAAGGAAAACTATCACAGCTAAGTAGGCTCTACAAGTTACCAAATAATATCTTCTTTCGAGCAACTTATTTGCAGTTACAAAAACATGTTCTCCCATACAAACCCAATGCCAACAAGTCTGTGAAGTTTCGCCAGTTAATTTAATTTGATCCTATATTTTGTGATTACCATCATTTATAACCAATATATTGGTTCATATCATGACGTAGAGGTAGACTATTCTATATTCTGAGAACAATCGTGCATAGGTATTAAATCTACCTGTTTCGAACACACATCATAAAAATATTAACGGCTACCATCAATAACATTGCGAACCGAATATTAAACTAAAAGTTCATACTTCCGTAAAATCATTGGATTAACTAAAATACGTATAGCTTATTATTATTCTTTACTTACTTCATTCTTTGCGTTTTTTTCTTTTCTGGATACTATTCCGTTACTACCACAACAGTGATTCATACATAATTATTATAATAATTAAAACAAATTATTAATGTGTCTAAATTTTATAGTCAAAAATGTTAATTAATTCAAGTGGTTGTGGAGTTGAATACATAATAAATATTACACCGCTTAATTTATGTGGCTAGGAAAACTGTTCAGGGGAAATATTATCCTGATTCTACGACTTTCTATACCATGTAACGTTTTTTAACACAGATGGATATTTCATTAATCATGTTGTAATTTAATTTGTATACTTAGCTATTGCCCGGAACTTCGTCTGCGATCCAGAATATAAAGTAGCTTATGTCATTCTCCAGGTCATTGGTCTACCCATGTGCCAAATTTCATCCGAATCCGTTCAGCTGTTTTAGCGTGAAAGCGTTACAAAACAAACGAAAAAACTCACTTTCACATTTAAGATTTTCGAGTCTTACAAAAAAGTAAGTGTGTAAGTTTTACTTGCACAAGTAGCACATTGTCCCTGAATGTTGCCATAGACACTCAAAATATACGGTGTGTATGTATATAAATATAATTTACTAAAACAGGGAAGTGAACTAGCTAGAAGCAATTTTGCTTGAGTAATACAGGGCACTATTGCACAAACACAACTAATAAATAATTATTGTTTAAAAACCATAAAACAATTCACCGACAGCATAATGATTATTGTTGTTCTAGCAGATATTCCATGAAAAAGTCATTTCCTTATTTTTGTGAATAACGTTTAGATGGCGGGACCATGTTGAGAGAACATTTTTACCAATCGTTCTCCTTACGGTCAGTTCACACCGAGACGCGACGCGCACTTTTTTATGATCCAATACAATATCGAATTTATTTACTAAACAATAAGGTACACGCGCTGCGCAGCACCGCGCATCTCAGCGTACTTTGACATGAGTCGGTTGACTCATGTCAAAGTACGCTCGCACTGAAATTATACCTTTTCGTGAAGAAAATAAGTTCGATAATTGTTAAAAAATTGCGCGCAGAGTCGCGTCGCTTCACGTCGCGGTCTGAACTGACCCTTGCAATAAGCGTGTCTAGTATTCCTTAACAATTCAAGCCAAATCCATTAAACCAAATAATATTATGCTTGTGAAGTGGATTCACGTCGAATTGTGCATCAGGAAGGGTTCAAACTCCCGACCTCTCGTTCGCCAGTCTGACGCCCTAAACGCTGGGACGCTCTTTTCCGCCTACTAGTCAAAATATTAGCAGAAACAAGTGAAGAGACTCCGTTCAAAGAATATTTTGACGTCATACATGTATGATGTATAATAGTACCATGATAAAATAAGTGCATCTCTAATTCTTTTACCCTTACGGTCTAAAATCCCGTGATCGTATTATTTTGCTACACTGCCGCTGAATACCTTTATAAAAATTTAGCTTCTCCTCGTGAAAATCTAGAGTCTAATTCTTGGGCTTTCTTGATGATGGATTTCTTCTGCGCTTCGTCAAAACGGTTCACTTGAAGATCCACGTCTCGACTGAACGGGCGCCGGTCCTTTTTGCCACCGTCTTCTTTTTCATCTTTCTGTAGATAGAAAATACAGAAAGTTTAATGAGTGACTCGATGGTCTTGTATACGCCACTGTTGGGCGTGGGGTTCTGGAATTGATTTCCTCGTCAGTCAGTTTTATTGGGCTTTTTCAATAGGAAATTCTCAGTTCAGACTTGTGATGTGTGTCCGGTTGACGGCAAAAGATTAACTTATTTTTTTCCAATAAATAATCCAACTTATTACCTTTTTCTTCTTTTTCAACTTCTTTTGATGCAGATCTAGGAGGCTTTCTTCTCTCTTGTGTTTCTTTTTGTGTTTCCTGTCACGAAGAAATGATACATTAAGCTCTAGGAATAAGGCAGCGTTTCAATAGGACTTCATTGAGAGTAGAAACAAGCTAAATTGGCGACAACCGCGCAAAAATTCTTGGCATATCGAAGTATGGTGCACCAGGAACAATTAAGTGTACGTTCAGTCGGTGACGCGAGATAAGCATAAACCTCACCAGGGAAACTGCTAGATATGGGTGTACGTGACCGCACTTATGTATTTACGTGCAGCATTACCATAGGTACTCACTTGACTGCCGACTCTTGTTCGTCGTCCCTGTTAGCGATGTGGCGCATTCTTGCTTCTTGCTTTAAGGACAGCTCCACATCTTCCTCTTTCGCGACTCCAGCTGCTTTCCTTGCTTTGTCCTCTGGAGTATCTGTCCAACTCGTTCTGCAAGTACAGGCATTTACTTAACTACTATACATTGTAACAGCAAATCAATTTTCATGTCTCCCCCTTAAATATTTATTGATGTTCAGATAGCTCATGAATGACCTAAGGAGCTGCTATAAAGAATATGAATAAAAAATCTCGACTAATTAAACATTTATGCAACAACGCAAAATTTCGCGGGCGATCCCTTCGATCCTACGATACCTTCATACAATATAAGTACTGGGAATGCTGTCCATTGAAAGTCTCCCAGTTTGCCAGATAAATAATATATCCATTGGCTGCATTGCTACTATTATTGTTTACATTTAAACATCATTTGTGTATGCGTCACATACAGATGTGCCTTCCATGAGGATAATATAATAATATTATTAAGTATTACTTGAGTTTCGAATGATAACAAACAACTAGTAAAGCTTACCTATCTGACATGTCCGGGCCCGCCTTAGCTCTAAAGCTCCTTGCTTCTAAGCCAATGATTTTCGCTTTACCTTCTGGGAGCTCCAACATCCACTGTTCCCTGGATTTAATCTTGCTAGTGTCTGAATGTCCATCTAAATTCTTTATTTTTATGTGTAGAGCTCTTTCCTCGAGCCTCCGGTGCGCATCAGACCATTTTTCTTCAGAGCCAGCGGGCAAAGGTCCTATGCCCAAGTCTTCATCTGAACTTTCGTATTTGATAACTTCTCTTTCCTTCTCAGCTAATACTTTGCGCATGTCATCGGGAATAGATGGTCCTGAAGTAAAAAATATGAGAAAAATGATTATGGTGTATTTCTACAGTTATGTAATTTTTTTTTTTTTTTTTTTTTTTGATTAATAAGAACAAATCTTCAAACGTTCTTAGTAATGGATTACAATCTAGCCTAATAGGCTAATAAGCAATTTAACTCTAACTTAATATTTTACGAGATAGATTATGTTATAACTAAGAATAGTGTCAATTTGCACTTTTACACAATTTCGTAGCACTTTCTTAGAGTCTGATAATTGATGAAAACACTTTGTTCATGTGTTACATGTATAGCACAGCATTGTTACTATTTTTTATACACTACACTAACTCAAATGGTTTAGTTCTTTTTAGCCTACGCACTATGTCCGTGTTATCTAGCAGCTGGATTGCCTCGACATTCACATGTCGGTGAAGTCTGTGTTCGTGGGCCTCAGCAAATTTTTGGATGATTGTGGGGACAAGTTCCATTTTAAGATCTCGATGGAGGTTGTCATTTCTAATATACCATGGTGCATTTACAGCATCCCTGAGTACTTTATTCTGGAAGTTTTGTATTATTTTAGCGTTGCTTAGTTTAGTACAGCCCCAAAGTTGGATACCGTACGTCCAAATTGGCATAAGAATATGCTTGTATAATATCATTTTATTATGTATTGATAAACAGGATTTCCTTCCGAGTAACCAATACATACTTTTGTAACGTATGTCTAGTTCCTGTCTTTTCTTTTTGACGTGACATTTCCATCGCAGCTTGGCATCAAGAGTTATGCCAAGGTACTTGGCTGTATTAGCATATGGCACTTGCATACCGTTTATATAGATTGGGTGGTAATCGCAGTGTTTGTTAGTAAAGTCAATGTGTATTGATTTTGACTCATTCAGCTTGATTTTCCACTTTTGTGTCCAGTCATAAACTTTGTTCACAGCTATTTGAACTTTTTCTACTGCTTCTTTGTGGCTTGATCCAGTAGCCATAATAGCAGTGTCATCTGCAAAGGTCGCAATGGTGTTGTTCTCCAGCTCTGGGATATCACATGTGTATAGCAAGTACAGGATTGGGCCTAACACACTTCCTTGAGGTACCCCAGCTTTTATAGTTTTTAGCTCGGAATATGCATCCTCTTGCCTTATTCTAAACATTCTGTTACTAATATATGACTCTAGAATATCTGCAAATTCTGAAGGTAGCATGCGTCTGAGTTTAGATATCAGACCCTCATGCCATACTTTATCAAAAGCTTGCGCGACATCTAGGAATACGGTGGCGCAGACTTCCTTGTTTTCTAGTGTTTTTTCAATAATGTTAGTTATTCTGTGTACCTGGTCTATTGTAGAGTGTTGTTCCCTGAAGCCAAATTGATGGTTTGGTATTAGTTCTTTTTCTTCTATTATTGGTTTTAACCGTTTTAATAACAGTTTTTCAAATAGTTTTGATAATACGGGCAACAGGGAAATGGGTCTATATGAAGATGCTTCATGGGGTGGTTTCCCAGGCTTCGCAATCATAATGACTTCAGCAACCTTCCATGGCTCAGGTACATGTTTTAGCATAAATGCAGTATTGATAAGTCTGGTCAGCTTTACTATGGCTTTGCGTGGGAGGTGTTTTAGAATTTCTCCCGTAATGAGATCGTAACCCGGGGATTTCTTTGAGCTAATGTTATTTTGAATTTCTCTCAGAACTTCTTTAGGAGTCACAAGCCGGATTCTTTGATTTTGTGATAACTTTTCACTCTCAGATATTTCTATGGAGCTTTCATTTGGTTGAAAAGTACCTTCTAAGTGTTGGGCAAACCTAAACGCTTTTTGTTCGTTGCTTATGGCCCATTTTCCGTCACTGCTTCTGATGGGCGGTATATGCATAATCGGCTGTTTCAATTTTTTTGTCGCTTTCCAAAGAGAGTAATCAGTTGATTTGTCGTTGGTTAGATGCACAAGGTTGGTATTCAGACATTCATCCTCAAATTGTAGAATCTTCCTCTTTAATCGTTTAGTTAGATTATTTAATAATGTTTTATCCCGCGGGCACCTTGTTTGTTGCCACCGCTTTCTTTGATTTCTTTTCTCAGATAGCAAATTCACAATTTCCTTGGAATAGATATGTCCCTTATATTTCCGTTTTAATTGTGGCGTGTTGTTCCACGCACATTGTTGGATATTAACAACATATTTGTTTACTTCTGAGTCCAGCTGATCCTGATTTTGTAATGGAGTTTTTAGGTCGATAATATTATCTAGATCAAGGGCAAAGCTGTCCCAATCTGTAGACTTATTAACCAAGGTTAAATGGCTTTCTCTTAGTAGAATTTTTTGACTAAGTCTTAAGATAATCGGGGAGTGGTCCGAATTCATATGAAAACTTTCCTCCAAACTGACGTAAGTGGTGGATATATTTTTGCATATGAAAAAGTCTATAAGATCTGGTATTTTCTGGTGGTCAGTGGGCCAGTATGTTGGTTTGCCTGTGCTCATAATTTCACAATGTGTGTCTTTAACTGCATTTAATAGATGCCTTCCCTTTGTTGTGGTAAGTCTTGATCCCCAGTGCGTGTGCTTGGCATTGAAATCACCACCTAGGATAAATCTCTGGCCTAAAAGTTCAAAGAATTGCAAAAAACGCTCTTTTCTTATCATGTGCCTTGGAGGACAGTATACGGCCGCTATTGAAACGTGACAAAATTTGGTTTTAACAGATACTGCCACGGCTTGAATGTCTGGTTCTTCAAACTTACTCTGCTCGTAATGATTGATGGTTTCTTTGATTATAACTGCGCTACCTCCTCTGGCGGAGTTGTCAGGGTGGAGCGAGTTATATACTTTGTATCCTCTAAGTTTGATAAAAGATTGGCTAGTGAAGTGCGTTTCGGAGATCAAACACACGTCTATATTTTCTGTCTCTAGGACTGCCTGTAACTCATTCTGATGTTTGAGGAGCCCGTTGGAGTTCCACGCCATTATTTTTAGTGAGTTACTCATTTTTGGTTATTAATGACAGCTGTTTTGGTGCTGGATTCTAGCTTCTCTAATCTTTTGTCAAATGTAGTAATACACTTTAAGATTTGATTTATCTTATCTTCCAAATTCGAAGTTTGCGTGCCTGATTTTGCAACTTGCGCATATGAACTACTTGCTTGAACAGGTTTTGCAGTTGTCTGAGAACTCTCATTACGTGCCTGTTTTGCAGGATTTCTTATGGAAGAGTGTTGGGCAGTTGGCACAACAAGTTTCTTTTTGATGTTTTTATTTTTCATAATTTGCATCTCCTTGGCTACTTCACACCCTCTGTAGTTGGCGGGGTGGGGTAAGCCGCAGTGGACGCATTTTGGTTTTTCTTGCGGAGATTTAGTACAGTTGGCTGTAAGATGCTTGCCAGTGCATTTTACACACCTTGGCTCTTTTTTACAGTATTTATGAGTATGTCCATATGCCTGGCATCTCTTACATTGAGGAATGAGTTTCGGATTTTTCAGAGGGTGTATTTCAATTTTACACCCTAAAATGTGCTTGATGCCATAAATTTTGTTGACATCTTCGTCATTGTTAAATGATAAGACGAACATATTGAGTGGTTCTTTAGTCTTCCAACTCAACTTGTGGTCCACTTTTTCTATTTTTAGACCTTGCGACATTAAATCATTTTTTATTCGATCTGGCTGGCAAGATGAATGTATTTTTTTCACTACAACTCTTATTGGTCGAGCCTGTTTGTTCTCGTATGAATGCCAGAGGTATTCTTTTTCTGACAAAAGCCGAGCAATTGCTCTATAAGAGTCCTCTGTTTTGGCGTTGATCTTCACACAATCTCCATTCATCATTTTTGCGGTGAATGATCCTTTTGGTTGGGTTTCAGTTAGTACGTCGTAGAACATTTGGTAGTTCTTGACTCCGTCTATTATGATTGGCGGTGGTAAAGGCACTTTTTTGACTATTGTTTGTTCTTTCATACATTCTTGCTGTTGTTGGGCACTTGTTCCGGGTTGTTGTTGTGGAGAGAGGGAGTTATGTAATGACACATGAGGTTGGAAGGCAATGCATACTGACAGACAGTTGCTGCAGCTCTCCTACTACACTTAGTGCTGTTACAACTAACAAAGAAGAATTGATCAAGAATAATAAATGAGAAAGCAGGTATTGACATTGATTATAAATATTTTATACTTTACCTATATTATTCGGATTTCTTTTAAGATGTGCTGGTAGTGCAGGACCCTCAATATCTGGAGATGCACTTCGGTCGTAACGCTTCTCGAGATGGGGCGGTAGCGCCGGTCCGCACACGTCGGGACCTGACTTGTCATCACCCCTCGGAGCCGTACGCCTCAGCTTGTGTCTCAAGTCTGTTGGATCTATTTCAATCTCGCTCTGAGAATCATCACTTGATATCTCGCCTTCTTCACAACTTTCTTTTTGAGCATTCTTTTGTGTGGAAGAAACCTCTTCCACAACCTCACCCTCGTTTTTTGAAACATCAGCTTTTACATCAATGTCAGTTGTGCTACTTACTTCTACTGATACTGTTGCATCTCTGTCCCTATCTTTGCTAGACTTTGAACTTTTTCTTTTGTGTTTCTTTTTATGCTTTTTCTTTTTCGTCTTTTGGAGTTCTTTCTCCAAATTCAACAGTTTTGCCCTCAGCCTCTCGTCATCAGAAGAATCAATCTCACTGGATTCATCAGTTTTTTCTTTCACAACAGCTGGTATCATGTTATAGTAAGAGCCAGGTAGTACTTCCTCAGATGCATCACTGTTGACATGTTCTTCAACAATGATTGGACTTTCACTTTTTCTTTTTGGAGCTACCATAGGAGGGGGTATGTATACTTCAGATCTCTTAGATTTATGATCAGGGGATGGTGATTTCTCTTTTGCTTTCTTTATGGGCTTCTCAGGACTCCTAACGCGTTCTGTTTTACGCCGTGTGTCTTCCTTATCTTTAACTTCTTTTTCCTTACGGAAATCATGAGCTACATAGGATCTAGAAGTAGATCCAGAATGCTTATGTCTATCTCTACTACTACTCCTCTGTTCTTTAACTTTCGATTTATCACTCGAGTCTCGGTGCCTATTCCTCTCATGTGATTTCCTGCTGGGACTTCTATCCCTTGAGTGTCTCCTCCTACTTACAGGTGAAGGTCTAGAATACCTGTGTCTATCTCTTTCTCTAGAATGTCTATCCGAGCGAGGTCTTTCGTCTCTTTTTCTGTCAAAATTTCTATTAAATCTGTCAGGTCCAGATGGTCTACTTCTTCCTGAATCTCTGATATTGTCAGCCCTTTGATTAGAAGATTTATCTTCTTGAGTTTTTGCTCGACCCTTGAATCTACCTGTTTCTGAATCACTGCTTGACTCATCTGAAATCATTATTGTACCTAAAAACAAAAAAAGGTTTTTTAAATCGGGAATAATACAAATCTAATTTACTTACTACCTTTATTATATACATATATAAACAAAATCTACAATTACAATTAAAACATTTTTGCTATTTTCTTAGCACTGTAACGAACAGACTTCAGCAGACCAGCAGTAAGAATGCCCTTTAGAGATTGCCTCACACTGGACTGCCAAACTATATCCTTCAGTATTTGTGTCAATATGACAGCACAGTCAATGTCATAAGCAACTGCTCGCAGAACATCTTCCATATCTTGTTGAAGGCCACCATGGTTCCAAAATTTCACAATTTTTTGTTGAGGCACCATAGGCAGCTGCATCAAGTGATGCAGTTTAGTCTCTGGACTTATATCCTGATGGCACTGAGCATCTCCAGTTGGAATGTCAACATAGGCATGGAATTGTTGCAAGATGGGTCGGTATAGTTCTCGAAAGTTTAGTAGCTGTGGCTGTACAATGTTCCGCACTTTGTTTTTATTTTCTCCAAATGTCATTCTAAAGTCACCAGCGTAACTTAAGTTAGATATAGCACAGTAGAAATCATATTCAGAAAATGTTTCTGGCAAAGTGAGGAGAGCTGTGTGGACTGCGGAGCGTAGATTGGACTGAAGAGCGCCCTGTAACTGTGAACTATTGGTCTGTTTTATAATCTCTACTGGTTTGTGAAGTCTGCCAGCCACATATAGATCATTCCAATCTAGTAGATCAGCAATTAAATCTTTCTGTGACACAACCCCATACTTTATGAGAATGTTTTCTTCTTTCATTTCAACAAGAGTGTTAAAGTACACCTTTGCACCCCAGTTCTCCTGAAACCTTGCAACAAACCCTTTGCCCAGGAATCGGAGCGCGGAGTAGTGTGATGGGTTCACTCCGATGTTAGCCGCGTGCCATCGATACGAGTTGTCCACGCAGTATATTAGATCGATCATGTTTTGCTTTTTATTGTTCCCCATCTGTGGTTTCACAGCAGACCCATAGGCGAAACAAAAAGTAAAATTCTGTGGAAATTTCGATAATATCCTGTAGTATAACGGCGATATGTCTTTGGCCACGCCTGTCATAACTTTAAACGCTGCTGCTGATGCCATTTTTATATTAGTGAAGAGAAAGAGATATCTGCTGACCTGAGAACAACAGCACTCCGCGCTGAAGACACGATGACAGGTGGATGAAAAGTTGAATGATATTTTAGTGTTTCGGATGGTGAAATAGATACAGCTTTTATTTGCAACTAGCAGTTCATTACAAGCAATTACTACTGTTGGCTGGAAATGTTGTCCAGTAGCAGTAGTCGTTCATTTCACAAATATAACCAAATAATCACAAACATAACTAATCCAATCATTTGTAGCCTTCGTATCGTAGCCAGGATACCATAGACTATAGAGTAGTATAGAGTTTAGTTAGATAGCTACAGACAAATATGCAATAGACAAATATGCTATGGGAGCTCAGACTGAATCACAGTATACATACATACAGTACAGGGTTATTGGTAAAACACCAGCAACCTCTTAGTTAGGAGTCATTACAGACATTGGGAATGGGAATGCTGCCAACTTGCCAAGCACAGAGTACATTATTAGGTAGAGGTAAACAGTCTTGTTTTTTTTAATTTAGCGCGTATTTTCAGGTTCAACTTTCGTTTGCCAGACTCTAACAACGTGAAGCTTGCTCAAAATTTCATTGTTAAATTGTCAAATTGGCTCGCGGCTCGCGACGGTGAGAGATGGGCGAGTAAGCTCGCCGAGCCATAAGTACAGTACTTGCTCGCACGTCTATCACCCGTTTAAGAGCAGTTTTTATTCGTCCCTAATAGTAATAAAATGATTAATAGAATAATAGTTTTTTTTAATGTATAATTTCTTGCACCCAAAGTTGTGTAGTTTGCGTTGTACAGGTGCCTTATTATGAAGTAATAATGCCACCATTTTTCCAGTGTCCGAGAGAGACGGAGCTAGACAAGGCCGACAGCACCATCGTGTTTTCGCAGTGGAATAATGATGACATTAACTCTGTCTGTCTGTATGTTACCTTTTCACGCTTAAACCACTGAACGGATTTCGATAGCATGGAGATAGTTGGTTAATTGGCATCCCGGAGAAGGAATTATGCTACTTTTTATCGACTTCACACGCGGGCGAAGCCGCGGGCGGAAGCTAGTAGTTCATAATACTACCCCTGGTAGCCCTGTTTAGAACAGACCAATAAATGATTTTTAAGACCAACAAAAGAAACAGTGTAACTATGCGTTTGCACCAGAAAACATTTAACATGTAGATGTTTCGAAACATGTCACATGAAACAAATCTCATTACTTGTATTGTTGAACTTGCGTTCGCACTGTACGAAACACAGATCTCAAGATTTGTTGTAAACTGCGTTCGCACTGTCTAGAAACATACACAATAGACATGTTTTGTATAAAGATTTGTCACGTTTGCGTTCGCACTGTTGTTTGTTTATGTCAAATTATGTCTCGTAACTTGTCTATTGCTTGATGTTTAGTGTTATCCGAGTATGGTGGTAAACATCCCGTGTTTATATCGAAACATAGAGTGGTCCAAAGTAGACACGATGAAGTTTATTGAGCTTTGGCAAGGTTTTCCATGTTTGTGGAATACAAAATGTGTGGACTATAAATAACTGACCAAAATTTCAAAACAAATCTAACAACATGTTACTAGATTCATACAGATACATTTGGATACGAAATTGGTTTGTAAAGACATGTGGCAAAACATGTCGAGTGATATGAAACGTCAAACATGTTTCGCTTCAACAAGTTGCGTGACAATGCGAACGCGAGTCGATACACTGACAGAAAACAGAGATTTCAACATGTTTTTATGTGAATGTTTCGCCAGTGCAAACGCACGGTTAGTTGTTAACTCCTGTTGATATTTTTTTTGTCATAATTTCTGATGATAAATGTTTAAGCCCGCAGCTGTTTATCAGTTCAGCTACACTCGCAAGCATGTGTATTATCAGCTTTATTCTTCTGTCTATGGAAATCATGCGTGAGAAAAAGAATGTCAAATTGACGTCAAAAGCAGAACTAACGTCAAAACCAAAACGGAGCAGATTGTTTTTCATCTTCTATTTATTTATTTGTTGCTGACGCTGTGTGCATTGTTGACTACAGCTATTGTAGCCCAATTCAAGTTCTTCAAATAGTGAATTATATTCAATAATGTCAAGTGCCGATAGAATTGACTTTGAAATGGAAGTTGAGGTGGAGAGTGCCTCATCAGGGCCGGCTGTGGATCCTCCTAACCCCACATCACCAGCACCTCCAGCGCCAGGAGGCGCGAAGAGCGTGGTGGTCACAACAGCCACCTCCGGTTCCGTAACAGTATCTTTACATCCTCTTGTAATAATGAATGTATCTGAACATTGGACAAGATTGCGAGCACAGGAAGGATCCCCTCAGATTGGTAAATAATTACTTATCTTTCCGTTAAATTTTAATACGGAGAAATTCATGCCTATTATTTATCATACATTTTTCTACCTTTCAGTTATTGGAGCCCTGATTGGCAAGCAAAAAGGTCGAAACATAGAAGTTATGAATTCATTTGAATTAATGTTTAGTGTTATTGAAGGAGACATAATAATTGATAGAGATTATTATAATTTAAAGGAAGAACAATGTAAGTAGTCTCTAACATTATTTATTACTCCTTGGTCATCATTTTGTGATCACTTGTCAGGACAAGTGCCACTGTTAAGCAAGACTCATGCTAAATACTGATTTCATACTGGTACCTTTTATACTCAGCATGTGGTAATTCCAAACCTGTGGCTATTCACATATTGGAAATAATAATAATTTAGTTTTTATAATTTCACAGTCAAACAAGTATTCTCTGACATGGACTTCCTTGGCTGGTACACAACTGGAGACACTCCCACAGACAAAGACATTGCCATTCACAGACAGATCTGTGATATTAATGAGTGCCCAGTCATGCTGATGCTAAACCCTGCGGGAAGGAACGGAGATGTGAGTGGACTGACAGTATTGTATTCTTTGTCTTTTAAATAATTTCCTGTAGATATGTTAGTCGAAATTATATCCAGAAAAATGCCCTTCACTCTTTAATTGTTTATCTTCTAATTTGTTAAATGTCGGTAAAAATGAATCTGGAACACAGTGAAATTTCTTATTCTAAACATCTTTTCATTTGTTTTCAAATATTTCAGCAACTACCAGTGGTGTTGTACGAGTCTGTGATAGATGTAGTAAACGGTAGAGCCACAATGTTGCTGGCACCACTTACATACACACTGGCTGCTGAGGAGGCTGAGAGGATTGGTGTGGACCATGTGGCCAGGGTATCATCTGGTGAAGCTGCACTTAACAGTTTAGGTAAGGAATTTATTAATTTGTCTGTGGATTGCTCTCTTTTGGTAATTCTCTATTTTTTTGGAGTTTCAGAGAAAACTTAAACTGTTATTATTACTTATAATCTTTATTTCATTTTTCACACATATAATGGTATTTTTAAATATTAGAATAAAAAAATATATAAAACATTTAAAAATATAAAAAATAGTAGCCCACCGGTATTGGGAACAGGGTCCAAGCTACCGGCGGTCAGGGCTCCAGAGATAGGAACCTCCTAACAATGCGAGCCGTGTCCAGGAGCACAGTTACATAAAGTTATTAAACTTACAACATTAGGTGTAAAAAAAAAAATAATTTTATTTATCGGTAAAACGATTTTGTCACATTGTGTGGTAAAATCTTTGTCCCAATAAATTACCAGCGCCCCGCCCAGTTGATACTTTGACAGCAGATGATATGAAGTCACTCTCTAGTCTAGTACTAGAGAGTGATTGAATCAGATGAAGAGTTGTTCTAGTTTTCTATGGTATCCTGGGGATAGTAAGGGATACAGCTGATATCAAAATATCTGTTTATTTACAGTGGCGGAACACCTAACAGCTCAGCGCTCAGCTATAAAGATGTTAGTGTCCCGAGTACGCGCGGTGCTAGCGACGGTGCGTGCGATCCGCGACGGTTCCCTGCCGCCGCGGCCGGCGTTGCTGCGGGAGGCGCGCGCGCTCTCTAACAGGCTACCGCTGCTCACCTCGCAACAGTTCCGCACACATTTCTATAATGTACGTATCAAAATCAAATCAAAAGTCATTTATTCAAACTAGGCTGAGAGAGATCAGCACTTTTCGAACGTCAAAATTACATAAGACAGTCCCCCAAAACGCCCACCCTTCACCACTTCCTAGTGCTTTAGCTGGGAAGAAGAAGTGGCGCAACAAACTCCCCAGCAGCACAGCTGTCTGTTATTGTATAGTACAGTCCCTTCAATTTACCAGTCTTCTTCTTTTCGTAACGCCAGTACATTTATGTTATTTATACTGTTCGGGCAATGAGTAGCCAGGTGGCCACGTTTATTGCGGCGTCAAAACTTTAATTTACCCGTAGTTTTAGTCCAGTGTATTCAAGAATGACAAAACCCGATGTTCAGACAAAATAGATTTATATATTCAGATTGCACAACGATAATTATGTACCTACAGTATTCACCTAGAAGTTGCCTCTCTTTCTATCACGTAACTCTTAAATCTTCTGACTATGTTACGCTCACTGAATTGGCTCCACAAGATAAAGCCGCCGCGTACTTGTAACGCATACCTATAAGCTAAGTGGGAGCTTGTAAATGGCTATTGTAAGCGCTATTGTGGACTGTAAGCTTTCTGAAGAATAAATAATTAAAATAAATAATGCGGAGTGCACCTTCTGTACTATTCTGTGCTATAGTATCATTTCAGCAATTGTTTTTTTTCAATTTACATCAATTACCGGACTTTATTTGATAAAAAAATTGATCCTTTTGTTTTTTTCTTTCCAGCAATGCAACGACGTGGCGCTGATGACGTACCTGGGCACAATCACGAAGGGCTGCAACGCCATCAACCAGCTAGTCAACAGATTCAATGTCCTCTACGACAGGCAGGGCATGGGCCGCCGCATGCGTGGCCTTTTCTTTTAGGGCGGTCGTTAATATGACCTCTTTTGTACAGCACCTAGGATCATAGAGTGAGTGGAAAAAATGCATTTTTTTTGCTTTTCTGTAACCATAGTGGGAGTTTTGTTTTTCCATGAATTCTATACTCAGTACAATTTAAGGAAATTTTGTTTAATAAGTCGCAGTCGCCTGTATTTCGAAAATATTACTACCGCGTCCTAAAAAAATGTGTAAATGATGTCGGTGGGAATAATAGAAAATGTTGAAAAACTCAAAATAGTTAAATAAAATTATGTTTCAAGAATTTAAAAAGGATCTCATTGAATACACTCATTAATTTAATGTTGATTAAGGTCTACACACAACATCTTATTTCGCCTTTGTAAATGAATTAACAGTACTTTGAACCATATTGACATTTAGTAGAATAACAAATGCAATAGCTATGTACAGTATGAGCTTACTGATAGCAAAATTTAATGTGTGTTGGGTCCTTAATTAGCTGTGTTATTTTTCTCAGTGCATGATATTGATTCATATTTATTCACAAATATGTAACGTTGACTGTGAATGTCACGTCCTACAATTGACACAGTGACTGATTTTAAATGTAGCTACTTAAAATAAATATGTACCATAAAAACTAAAATCGTTTCAATAAAAACTGGTAAAACCGGCCAAGTGCAAGTCGGACTCGTACACGTAGGGTTCCGTACCACTGTACAATATTTAACACTATATATTTTCTTTAAATACTTTAGAAACAAACACGGTGCTTGTACTTATGGGGACGTCCCCTTTTAATTTTTAACTTTATTTTATTTTTATTGGCAATAGTACACAATTTGTGCAAATTTCAACTGTCTACCTATTACGGTTCATGAGATAAAGCCCGCAGACAGACAGACGGACGGACGGACGGCGCAGCGGAGGCTTAGTAATAGGGTTCCGTTTATCATCCTTCGGGTACGGTCCGGGAACCTTAAATCCTAAAATTAACCAAAATAAAACACAAATATGTGACGCATTATTTTATTTTCGCATCCCGTTTGAAAATTCTATAGTTTCACTTCAAAATTAACAAGTTTGGACACATTGAGATTCATGCTATGGAAGACTTTGTCAGATCAAGTCTTTACACTGTAAGACACCATATTGTGGGAACCGGAAGTGACGTCAATTATATGACTAACAGGATAAATATATTGTCAAGCTACATAAATGTATGTGATGGTTTTAGAAGGAAGTCGTTATCCAATATTTACAAATATATGGTAGCTAACTTCGTTAGGATGATTACGTATCGCGATAGTAAAAAACTTGAAGTCGGTAAACTTTGGAAACCTTTTATAAACAGTACAGTCTTAATATTAGCACTGCCCTATAAATTATGTAAATTTATTAAAATTTGTAATAATTAAAAATCACCTTTACATAATTTTTTTATTCAAGTTTATTAACAATGACTTGATAAAACTAACATTAGGTAAACTTTATAATTGTACTTTAATCGATAGTTTTGTATAAAAATACTTCTTTTAAAGTTGTTATTTTAAATCGAATCAAACGCTAATATTGCTTTTATGTAACTATTTCGTAAAAAATATCTAAAATTCCACAAACATTATTTAAAATAAGACACAGTTGAACCACCTTACTATTGAGTATGATGACGGAATAACATAAATGCATTAATGAGTTAGTGGAGTGACTGAACGAAGCTAACATATTGTGTCACGGAGTAGTGAGCTAAAGGAGTGCTAACATAACGTCCCTGCTGGAAGATCACGAGTGGTGCGTCACACGTCAAACGGCTTGATATCGATTGGTTATCACTCGATTGGTTCACTACTCCATGTTATGATGCTGTTACATTACAATCAAAAGTCTTTTGATAAACAAACTATACGCCGACCGCTTAACTGAGTCCGTTCCTGAGGTAGCTGCGCGGTGCGGGAGGGGTGTCGTGATGCGAGAGCTTAGTGATTCGTCAACTTGTTACAACTGTCACCCCTCCCGCACCGCGCAGCTATGAGCTACCTCAGGAATGGACTCAGTTAAGCGGCCGGCCTATAGTGGCAAGCACCGGGTGTCGCCGGCTATCTGCGAGCCTTTTTTCGGGCGAGTGTTAGCTATGTGTCGTCAGGTATCTTGTCGATGCCTATGAGTTCGTCGAACAGTGAGTGGTGGTCCGGGATGACGTGCGGTTCGTTGAGCGTCTGACGCGCGAACTTGAGCACGGCGCGCGCTAGTTGACCCACCGTCCATTTTCTGTCTACTAGTACTCGGACGAGCGTGTCCAACTGTGGAGGAAAATTATCATTTTAAATAACTTTAGAATTGAAACCATTTTATTACTAGTGAACGTGAGTAGTATTCCTTTAAAAAATGGTAGGCACCTGGTGGACTTCGGAGATGGAAGGCATACTATTTGTAACTTTAATGACAGTTTTGAGACAAGTTTGTTCAAATAATCGATTAAAAACATTAATTATTTCTACACAGAATGTGTCTCTTCCTAAAAGTGAATACGTACTGAATCCTTTTATGCTTACATTATCTATACGTACCTTAAACAGTTTCTCGTTCCCGAACGTATAATAAATGAGCGCGGGTACTCCGGCCACGCTAGACGCAAGCCACTGCAGCAGCAGCTTCAGTTGCGGGTGTCCCCGCAGCCTCTTGCCGCAGCCCCAGTTGCCGGTCGCCACCGGCCGACACGTCCCGCCCGACACGATCTTGTGCGCCAACTGCGACAGCTGCGGACCGTGTAGCGATCAACTTCATTCAATTTTCTTATTGTTATAAGGCAGAGCAGAAGATTACTTGTGGCATTGAATGTTGAACCTTATTATTAATGTAATAAAGTATAAAAGAGAGCGAGCTTGAGGACGCCCGACGAAACGTTTGATTTTTTTTCAACTTTTAACTTTATGCCACTCAAAATACAGCGTATTATACAATGTTATAAAAAATCTTCTGCTCTGTTCTTTGATCAAGTTTCTCAAGTCATATTAATCTGTGGTCAAATCTCATGTTTGATGATTTAATTGGCTCCAGTTATGTCGGACAACCACAACACTGTTACAGTCCTTTAAGAGTTATTTACCTCTAACAGCAGCAACCCAACATCAACCTTATTTAAACGAAAATAAAGATCACTGTGATTTTGACAGATTTCTTGTCAATGGCAGCAAGCAACCCAACAGCTACCTTATTGTGTCAATAATAAAGATCATTATGATTTTAACAGAGGTAAAATGATGAAAACTTGAGATTTGACTGCAGGTCTGCAGATACAGAGTCAGTGCATGTCTGAAGGATCAATTCAATATTATTATAGTTATTATTACGTCTCAGCGCCGCAGAACAACGAAAGAATGTCAATCACACTGAAAAATACACACCTACCAAAGTAATTTCAAGCAATTAGCAGTACCCTAGTCAAAAGTAGGAGAGTATTATCTACCAAAACGTTATGCATGAGTATTTTTAGCTTGCTTTATCTAGCTGGTCAGTTTGGACGGACATCGAACACAATGGAAATAATTGAACAACAAAAAATAGCGTTTACTGATATTGAAAGGTTTATTCAACGCAAAGATGGACAGGAGAGTGCGTTCTAAAACAAAGTGCAACGAGCATCTAGGTTACGTCCATGCGTCTTACGTCCACCTTTTTGATTGGCTGAGCGCTGGCCAATCAAAACGTTACATGGACGCACAAATTAATCCCCACTCCTTTTAGCATCGATTATTACATGCAACACCACAGAAGTATATGTTTCGACAGAAAGCAAAGACGATTATAATCAGTGATGTTATGTTAGTATACTGAGTTTACAAGTTAGCGACAGCCGGCACGCCGGTGCACGCCTGCGCTCTGACCTTCGGTTTCTTTAGTTTTACTGTGACCGGTTCGCATTCCACGGTCTCCTCGATAGTGTCTACGATCATGTTTATCATCCAGTTCAACTTTTTCTTCCGTAGCCCGGGGTTGGATTGGTTGGACGCTACTGTGTCGGTCTCGGTCGACGTGTCCATACTTTTGCTTTCGTCGCCGTGTGTCGTTTCGGCGGCGGTTGCTCGCGTGCCTTCTATAAACTCCTCCGGTATAGATTCTTTTACTTTACGTTTCTGTCAAAACATATATCAGTTTAGGTCACCGGTTTTATTAGCGTTTTGTTTCTTGTTTAATTCGATTAGTTTTATTTGATAATTATTTATGTTAGTTGATCGACAGTTGCTTCGCAGCCTTGCTGTGCGGGCTATGATCAGTATTCGATATAATAATAAGTAGCTAGATATTTTTATAGCGAGAGTAAGTTAAATTCTATCGCTTCATGTCATCTGCATCTGGATTTATTATTGAGTTAATGGTATGGTAGTCATGTTCCTAAGGACTGCATTGAAAGTTAGAAGACTAGAAAACGTGTTAGAAAACTTGTTGCTACCGATCTTCATTTAGTCCTAAATTAGAAATCAAAGTTTATAGTTATTAATGTTATTATACACACGACTCAATCTAGGAAATAGGCTTAGGTATGCACAGAAAAACAGAATATTTCATAAATAATTTTATTGCCGCTCCGCGCTTTAGGCAGTGGGCGATGCCTTCGCATCGCCCACTGCCTTTACCGTCAAAGACAGAATGACATTTCAAAAAACAAGATGGCGGCTTTATTTCCAATTTTGTTCACCCGCCAAAATAATCTTCTAGTGCTTTTTATGTGTGGGTGATTGTGCAATACGTACGAGATGCGCGGCCAGCCGGTGCTTGTGTCGTGCGAGCTCGAGGGAGAGCGAGCGGGCCGCGAGCGCGAGCGGGCGCGGCGGCAGCGCGCGCGGCTCGCGGCCGTACAGCTCCGCCGCGTCCGAGCCCGAGCCCGCGCCCACCGCCAGCGACTCCGACAGAGTACGCTTGAGTAAGGAGCCCGCGAACCTGGACAAGTTAATGTGTCATGCTAAGGGCCGAGATCGACGATAAGAATCAAAATTCAATTTTTTTAATTCAAATTAGACTTAGAAGCAGCACGTTTTGAATGTCAAAACGTACAAAAGACCCCTCAAAACGTCTGCCCATCACCTGCTGAAGAAACGGCGCATGAGTCACCAGGAAAAAAAACACGATGTAAGAATGGCACCCAGACCCTGAGTTCAAAGTTAAAGTCATATCCTATATAGTGCTCTGTGGTTAAAATTTTCGGTATCAAAGGCGGACATTCGGACACTGCGCCGTATTTTGTCCAAGACCGATAAGGACGCCATTTCCCAGGCACAAAGAGAAATCACAAAAGTTGAGGTGATCGAAACAAAACATAAGCATTAATTACAAAAAAATTGACAAGTAGTTTGTGACGTGGAGTAAGAATGGATAAGCAGTCCGAAAATTTTCAAATCTCGCAAAATAGTAGGTCATTTTAAAAATGTGGGGTCTTTCTACCTGGAGAAGTACCGTTCGTCAAGGGCCTGCTGGGGCAAGACTGAAGTATCTGCCAAATTAGGTCCTGCCGCAGTGGATACTTCTCCTTCACCAAGCGGCAGCGCAGGACCGTCTGCACTATACGCAAGAGGATTCTTCTATAAACCCTAACTCACCTTATAACTACTGCAGTTGTAAATAATTGCCAAGAATGGAAAACAAGAGTAACAGCGAGTCAATTTTCACGCCTCCCCCTTAAGACCTAGGCCAAATATTTTTTGATATTCGAATATGATTTAAATCCAAAAAAAAAATAAGAATCAATCCGCGAAACGCGGATGTTCTGGTATTGAATATAAGTGGCAAAGTCTACTTCAGAACCGTTTAGGATTCAAATACCTACACAAAAGGATGAACATTGGGGGTGGCTGTATGGACATAAAAATTAAGTCAATTGAGCCACTAAGCTGTTAGCTCCTCGAACAAAAAAGAATCGTTCAAATCGGACTACTCACTAAAAAGTTACACGTCATATTACATAAAAAAAATTAATAAAAATATACGGGTCGACTTAAGAACCTCCTCCTTTTTTTTCGTTGGTTAAAAAAGAGAAAGGTTGCCCTATAGATAGTTATTGCTGGCTTCTGTTGCTAGATTACTTTGGTATATAAAGAAGATAGTTTACCTTATCACAGCCAAGTCTCGTGAGTCTAATTCTCGATTTTTGTGTTCGCCTGATTCTGAGTCGACGATGGGGTCGTTGAGCCACTGGTTGAACTGCTCGTACACCTCTTCCAACTCCGAACTAAAATGTAGAAAAAAATACTGTTTAAATTATAGGTATAATTGTTAGATTATATTATAATGATTAAATAGATAAGATTACTGAAGGTTGGTATAATAATGGCCTATTTTAAAACCAGTTAGTCAAGCAAGAGCTAGTTTCTTTACACACAAATAGTCTTGGATGGATTTTTTTTGGAAATTATTAAAATTATCTTCAAATTGATGCCGTTCAAAGACAGTGAAATGTCAACACACCAGGGGGCCTATCACCACCGCTTACAGCAGTATTATTTTAATCTTACTTCGTGGGGGAAAGAGATGGAGCTATACGTCCTGTAGAGCTTCATCTCTTTCCTACACTGAAGTAATATTAAAATAATACTGCTCTAAGCGGTGGTGGTAGGCCCCCTGTATTCCCAGAACGGTTAGACAGAAGTGGCGGTGAGTGTGTGTGAGTGAAGTGAGTGAGTGTGGTGGGTGATAAACTCACGTATATTCAGTGCTGAAGCTGTACTTGGAGCTGTTGCCGGTCTCCTTCCTGCCGAGTGGTCGGTGTCTCGGGGAAGGCTCGCCGTTGCTTACAGTCTCCTTTTCCGTTAGCACGAAGCCTACTGAACCGCCGCGTTTTACCCTGCCAAGTTCAAGATATGAAGATTTAAGTGAGCGTCTGTAGGTATTCTGAAGACATGTTTAAGTATCAGAGCATTGTTTTTGACTTCAGATGTCCAGAGAAGTAATTTTTGTAAGACTTGACCTCATGAATACTTCGCAGATGTTGATAGACACGCAATAGGTCATTTTAACAATACCTCGCATTCAAAGATGAGAAAATGCTAGGTATAAACATCACGGAAAATATACATCTGGTTATTTCAGACCCAGAGTCTGGTATACAATGTTAAGAATAATTACTGTACCTGATATCGTTATCCTGCACCTCCGCCCCGGTTATGCTGATGCCCACAGCGTAGCTGGAGCTGTCCGTAGACCAGTCCCCGGTGCTGGTGGTGGTAGAATGCTCGGCCTCTCTCCTCAACGCCTCCCGCAGTCGGTCCGCGAAGCTGTGCCGTCTCTCTTCCGTTGATAACTCCTTGAGGTATTGGAATGAATTGGGACGAGCGCTCTCGCCGCGACCTTCGTCTTCGCTACCTGGAAATGTTACATGAATGATTGGTGGATGACTGCTAAGTAAGTGGTGCTTGCCTTTTTCATCACCGAAACATTATATCACGCCGGTATTTCCAAAAGGAGATAACAAAGGGGAATATCCACATAGACAGATCCACATTCAAAATTCCTATTAACTGGTCACAAATACAGACTGAGATTTAAGGTGCCCCCCTCCGTGCCTCGGAAAGCACGATGAGCCATTAGTCCCGGCTGTCATTCGACCTGGAACTTTGACAGTCGTTACGGGTCGTCTGAAGCCCGAAAGTCTGACAACTAGTCTTACCAAAAGGGTATAGTATTACCTGGTAACTGGGTTGTGGAGGATAGGCAGTCGCTCCATGTAAAATTGTGGTATTCAGCTGTATCCGGTTAAATTGGAACCTCAACATAGTTGGGAAAAGGCAAGATAGATAGTACTGATGAAATACAAACTGAGAATGAAGATTTCCTATTAGGAAAAGCTCAATAAAACCTACCCCGAACTGCGAAGGAAAAATTTGTATACGCTCAAAAAAAAAAAAAAAACTATAATCTGATTGGATTATAGTTTTTTAATTTTTGAGCGAGTTACCATAATCAAAGCTATCGTTGGCACTGTGGTACTCGTCATCACTGGAATTACAGCTGGAGTACAGACTGTCCTCCTGGCCGTCCTGCAACCCGCCCGTAGCCCGCGTCACCGGCAAGCATTCCCCGGAGGACCCCAGCACTATGAACCTTCCTCGACGGTTGTTCAACATTCCTCCGTCCGGAGACAGCCAGCATTTCTTCTTTGTGAACTCTGCACCTGGAAACAAATGAAGAGTGGATAAGATCGAGGATTTTTATGAAATGACTTGTTTGGAGGGTACTGTCGTCATACCTATTTCTGCCGGTAAGCATTGTTGTGCTTCAGTTTGGAAGTTATAGCTGCTGATGGGGTTACAGGCACTGCGACATTTGAACTTGGCCCTCTAAAGTGGGTGATAAACGTGCGTACTTAAAGAACGCGGTCTTTAAGTTCGCGACCTTACTCGGCCCGCCGTCGGTGACACACGTGAAGTTTTCTCAGAAATTCGACTCGCGGCTCGCGGCGGTGACAGACGAGGAGCCAAGGCGGGCTACGAGCAAAATTTCAAACCTGTTGGATCGCCGACGAACTAACTCGGCGTACTTTTTAGTCGCGTACTTAGCATGACACACGGGCGAGTAAGCTCGCCGACCTATAAGTACGCGGATTTCCTCGCACGTCTATAACCCGTTTAGTCAAGTTGGCATCAGGAAATGCCGGGCCGTTTAGACATTAAGTGGCAGTGGCAACTTTTGTATGCGCTGTTGGCCTGTTTGCTTACCTACTAAATAACTCAAAGTGTCTCAAAGTCTTTATAAAAAACCAAGACAGAGCTGTCAACAGTGACGTGAGGCCGGTTACGTAAAGATGTGTGCACTTAGTGAGGTGTAGTTTGATTGTAAATGCTTGTAAATGTGTGCGTGTGTGTATGCACAGAGCTGAGGTGTAGTTTTGGCATGTTTCATTGTAATGTTCTGTCTCAGCGCTCTGTCTTGGTGTATGGTTCACTTTTAAAAGGTGGAAGGTACTAACTAGGATCGTTCAGGTTGAGCGTGGCAGCGCAGTAGTTCTGTGGTGACGGACTGCGACTGTTGTAGCTGTTCAGTGTACTGCATGACGAGGCTTGCTTTATTACCACCGTTGCTTCCACTTCAGGCGGCGTGTGGCTGAAGGACTCTCCTGAAAATAATCGTGGAGGGAGAACTATTAACAGAATTTCGGGTTTGAATAGGCAGCCACATTTCAGCCAAATGTCAGTATCTTAGCTACGAATAAAATAATGTCAAGGCATCTTTTTCAAGTGTTTCAGGTAATCTAGCAACTCTACACTCATAATACCTTGTCATGTAGGTCAAGTTATCGGTGGAGAATGGCGACGCCTTCACGTATCGAATCATTTCAAAATAATAAGGTCACATTATCAAGTTATATTCGTCTTTAACGATGTTCCTCTTGGGCGAAATATAGCTCATCTCTTTAGTGATTTGAGACATCCCCGAAATAACACAATCCAATTTTAAAAAATCGTGTGCGTTCAGGTGCCCCCGTCAAGAACGAAGTTCCTTACGCGATACTCGCACGCACACGCATTCGTATATAATAGAAAGAGACAGAGAAACTCGCATGAAGGCATAACGCTTTTTACCCGACTACGGCGAAGAAAAAAGGAGGGTTATGATTTTGACCGGTATGTATGTATGTATGTATGTATGTATGTATGTATGTTCATCTGTTCCCTCCTATCTTCCAAACCACTTATCACAATTTGACAAATGAGGTATCGTTAGAAGCGTCGTGATTGTCCGCTGGTTATAGGCTATGTGAAGTCACATTAAATTAAAAATGGCGCCCTCTAGAGGACATAAAGTGAGGAACTTAAAAAAAAAGATGGTTTAATCGTACCATGTTGGGTATCACATGAAAGGGCTTAATTAGCACATTTCAAAAATATATATATTATAAACCCAAAAGATATTAAAAAAAAATCAAGTAATAAAAACTAAAACCCAACTACGACTTAAAAGGTATAAACAAGACACCACAGACAGACAAATTAAAAATCCGGAGTCACACGTAATCTGTTCGATTTATGCCCTAACACGTGTGACTCCGGATTTTTAATTTGTCTGTCTGTGGTGTCTTGTTTATACCTTTTAAGTCGTAGTTGGGTTTTAGTTTTTATTACTTGATTTTTTCCTTACGTGACGATTTCTACCAGTAACTACTACCGCAGAGGCTACGATGCTTTTGTAATAGAATGTCATTCTTTTTTTGTAATGTGCGTTTAGTTTGTGTAGAATAAACAATTTTTCTTAATTTCAGAACTTTGTTTAAAAAAATGGTAATGTTTTTATCCGACTGCCCCAGAAGGAGGGTAATGTTTTTTTACTTTCTGTTTCTGGAAAATATATTATAAAAAACCTCGTCGCGTCGGGCAATCACTGTAATCTTTCATGGACAATAAATATTGGACTAGTGTGGGTTACATGTTTGTTTACCACCCCTAATTTCATAACACCTATGTTAATAATGTAACTGTTTTTTAACCCCCGATGGAAAAAAGGGGTGTTAATACCGTGCGTGTGTCTGTCTGCGCCATCGTAGCTGCCAAACGGCTGAACGGATTTTGATATTTTTGGTTTTGTTTGAAAGGTGATTTGATCGAGAGTGTTCTTAGCTATAAAAAATCGGTTATTTGATGCTATGTTTTTGTGGGTTTTTTTTTTTTAATTTTTGATTTAATTTAACTTGTGGTTCCAAACAAATGTTATAAATACTTGACTCACTAACGCTAATAACTATGTAGATACAAACTTCCATCATCAAGTATTCCGTAAACCCCTTACCTATTGGCGAGAGTCTCCTCTCATGCCTCGTGCCTTCTCTACTCTTCATGGGCGTCTGCTGGAAGGCCAGCAAGCACTTGTTCAGCTCTCGCAGCACGTTGTCTTCCTCCCACTGGCTTAGAGGAAGCTTGCTGTAGTCTTCCGCGTCCATTAGGCAGACAGTTACCTGCACGATATATTATTGTTATATTAGGAGGAGCTCGTCGCTAAGTAATAACAGCCGCGCGGGTCGGTCCAAAAGGTAAAGCTGTGCTTGCCGGGGTTGGTCCGTGGATGGGTGACCATCTTTACATTTCTTTACCGAGACTCCTCCCTACTCGGAAAGGCCCAGCTGTCATTCGTGGATCTTCGACAGTCGTTACGGGTCGTCAGAAGCCCGAAAATCTGACAACCAGTCTTACCAAGGGGTATTGTATTGCCCAGTTACTGGGTTGTGGAGGTCAGATAAAATGGTCCATGTAAAATATTGGTATTCAGCTGCATCCGGTAAGACTGGAAGCCGACCCTAACATAGTTGGGAAAAGGCTAGACAGATTGATATTTTAAGTAGGAGTAGATACCTACCCTCAAAAGCAGTTTTGAAGGACTTCGGACGAATTAGGGTTTTTTTTGTCCGATGAGATGCTCTATTTTTGCAAGAAGTAGGTATAATTTCGCGTACCTACATATTTAACTGCACTGACAGTACCATTCTGTCTGTCCATGCTTTTCCCAACTTCAGTAATAACATCTCTAGTATATTTCACATTAAGCGCTAATCGCTCAAAATCCTACCGTTTTAGGCTCATCAAGCAGTTCCACTTTGGTCTTCTGTCTCTTGTCACAGATCCTGCTGAACAGCCTGACGCCTTCCACCTTGAGCACCTCGTTATCTTCTAGCGCTTCTACAGACAACATCACTGGCAGAAGTTCTGGCATCATGAACATTGACAGGGACTCCTGGGAAATGATGGACGTCAAAGTTTGTTAGAGAAAAGTAGTAACAGTTTCCGAGACACAATTTTTTCAATAAGGAATATTATGCGACTTTCTTGTACCCGAAACAGGTTCTTAGAAATGATAGCGTATTATTGTATTAGAAGCCATACTCCACCATACATAAAAGCTAGACTCGCCCATGACCCGGATTCAAATGTCAACTACAAGATTTGTCCAAAGTGTTTTCGGCCCTTGCGACCAATCTCTGCGGAGACCAGCCTTCGGCGCGGAAGATATTATAGTGCACAAGTGTGTGCGCAGACACAAGTGCACTCTCTCTTCCCTCACTCTTATAGTCGGATGGGACGGCAATCCGACACCACCGGAGAGATCAGGTAAACTCGAAAAACACGTAAGTCAAGACACCATTGGGACTCCAAAGGAATATGTTGACTAGTCTTTCAATAGCATTCTTTAGCATTTCTTTCGTTTTGGGTTTTGTGTCGTTCCATGTCTAAATAAACTATTTATTTGTTCTCAACAATATACCTGTGACTCTCCATCGATGAGGGTATCCCCGCCGACCCGACTGGAAGCGAAGCACACTCGGATGGCCTCGTCATTTTCGCACCTCTCCGGGCGACCCTCGTGCCGCACTAGCAGCTTACACAAAGGAAGTGTGCATTCTAACCAGTCCTCTATCGTCAACCACTGTTTTGAGGTCATCACCTAAAACGGAAAACGGAATTAGGGAAAGCCTTGGATGTGCAGTGCAGATTGCCTTATATTTCCTAAGGTGCCGTATTTCAGCGCGAGCGCGATCGTCAGAATTGTTGCCCCGTGTTTGGAACTATCGACTGCCATCATTCGGCTCTATGAAGTCTACCTTCTTGATCTAAAACAGCTTAACCCTTATACCGTAATATTACACGATTAATTCCGAATTGGAATCGGTTCGAAACAAATGTCTAATCCATTGCTTCATAAGTTCGTAAGTTACGATTATTTTTTCGAACTTATGAAGCAATGGAATAGACATGTTTTTCAAACCGATTCCAATTCTGACCGATCGTTCGTGCATTACGCAATTAGGGTGCTGTTCAAGATCAGTCTCATGGAAATCGCTAGCAGTTGTGGAAAAGCTCACTATTACCTATGAGTATGTAAATTATACAGTGTGTAACAAAAAACCCTGTCCGATCCGTGAGGGTGTTGATAAGAATCATACTGAGAGTCTACTCGTATTTATGTGGCTTTTTCGTGAAAAAAGAAACAAAAAATTCGCCACAATTTTTTTCAATCGGGAATTTCACCGTGTTAATTAATGCATGGGGCGCGCTATTACCTATGAGTATGTAAATTATACAGTGTGTAACAAAAATCCCTGTCTGATCCGTGCGGGTGTTGATAAGAATCATACTGAGAGTCTATTTATGTGGCTTTGTCGTGGAAAAAAGAAAAAAAAAAAATTCGCCACAATTTTTTTCAATCAGGAATTTTGCCGGTTTATTGCATGGGGCGCGGGCGGCCGTCATTTAGCGGGTGTCTACAAGTCATAGCATGAATGACCTCTGCAGAAAATTAGCTAATTTACCGATAATGAAATTGGGGTAATTTTGGTACTAAAATGTGAATTTCAAATTGCAATAGCTTTTTTATTTTCAATAAAAAAAAATATTTCTTATATTTTCCTGGTAATGTTATTGCAGTACCTGTGTGCCTTTAGGATCGGACAGGGTTTTTGTTACATGTTGTATAATTATGTGTTATGGTTAAGACGCAAAACCTTTTCACAGGTGTCGTGTAACCGTTTTATGAATGGACCTATTTAGTATGCATCTAGGCATTCGAGTGTAATCGTGCGTGTTGATCGGTCATAAAGCCGACTAGTCGTACTTATAGTCGGTGGAGTTTACCTGCCTGAGTAATTTAATGCCTGCCAGGGTTGGCGGTTAGTCCGAAAGGGATACCGGGACCTTGGCAACAGGCAACTGAAGGAACACGGGTGGGTTTTAGTCAGTAAAAGTCTGACACCGCTCCACCCAGAGCGGGAGAAGTCATTGAACGATTTCCCAAGATCAAAAAAAAAAAAAAAGGCTTTCGATTGTAATCGTGCGTTGTTCGTTCGTTGTTCATATAGTCGGTGGAGTTTACCTGTCTGCTTAATTTAATGGATCCCTCGTTGCTACTCTTATCTAACCATTCGAAGTAGTGGAGCAAGCTTTTTAATTTGTTTCTTTGCGATTTTCTGGAACAAATGAGAATCGATTAATCAAAACTCCGTTCGGCCGTGATTGGAGCAATTCCACAAATCAATTTGAACTACTTCTCTTGATTGACCAACAGTCACTGCAATAACATTGCAGTGACTGTTGGTATGCAAAATACTGCATGCGGATAGCATATTCTGCTGATATACAGTATGTTATCTAACGAAGGGCGTTCCCGTTAACCTGCAATAGTATAGCGTCTATAGATGCAAAAAAAAATATTACCATAAAAAAAAAGTTAGTTTTGTGAATATTTTATAACTTAAATTAAAAAAAAAAAAATTTTTTTTTTGAGTAGTAATATTTTTTTTGCATGTATGGAAGCTTTTATTCGATACTATTGCGGGTTAACGGGAACGCCCTTTGTTCGATAACATACTGTATTATAAAATTAGCCATGGTATAGGCATCTGTTCATTCATTTTGTCCATTTTGGATTCATGACTCGATGATTAAATACTTCGTGAAAAATAATCTCGATATATTTATTCGATAAGTATGTGCCTCGCTCTCCGGCCCTCGGTATTGTACTCTACTATCATCATTCATCATTATTTTCAGTCAAAAGACGTCCACTGCTCGACATAGGCCTCCTCAAAGCACCGCCAGTTCAACCGGTTCTGTGCTGCTCGCATCCAGCAGATTTCTGCGGCTTTCACCAGGTCTTCGGTCCACCTTGTCGGGGGCCTTCCAACGTCCTTCCTTCTTATGTAATTTATAATCATATTTTTTGACTAGTTGACGCCCGCGGCTTCGCCCGCGTGGATGTCGGTTGTTATATACTAAAACCTTCTTCGAGAACCACTCTATCCATTGGTGAAAGCATGAAAATCTGTAGTTTTTGAGTTTATCGCGAACAGGCAGACAGACAGACGCGGCGGCGGACTCTGTTTTATAATATACTAGCTTTTGCCCGCGACTTCGTTCGCGTGGAATAGTGACTTCCGTCAGATTTTTGGTTTTACCCACATAGTTCCCGATCTCGCGGTATCTCTTCAAAAACGAAATGTGGAAGATATTCTAGGGAACTCTTCAAAAATCAACATAATGAGCTCTGCGTTTGAATTGAAGATATGTATACTCACTTAGGGCATTAAAGCCGTTATTGCCGATCGAAAAAGGCGAAAATGTTATTTTTCCCTTATTTTCAAAATATTATTTTGATTTGCCATTTCAGAAAAAAAGACTGTTTCTCCCTTGACAAATTTTCTATTATTTTAGGCTTTAAAGATTATTAAAGTTTCTTACACCAAGACATTTCTGTATACCACGTTTTTAGTTTTGCCATCCTTTGCAAAAATATATAGGTCTTGTGGTTTTGACACTCTTGAGCACGCAACGTAGAGTTGTCCATGGGAGAAACAGTCTTTTTCAAGATGTACCCCCGCAACTTTAAGGGTTTGCCCTTGGGCTTTATTTATGGTCATTGCAAACGCAGTTTTCAACGGAAACTGAACTCTTTTGAATTGGAATGGCAAATCAGTTGGAATGATGGGAATGCGGGGAATAATTACAGTTTCGCCTTTTGCCATTCCAGTCATAATAACGGCTTTAATGACATTCCGTCCTAAATAGGTTACTTGTAACCGTGTGCCGTTACATAGCCTTGGTGGATCTAGGTTTCTCATAAGCATCACAGGAACTCCAACTTTCAGCCTCAACTTGTGAGAAGGCACTCCTGATAACTCTAAGGAGTTGAGAAACTCTGTTGGGTAAGATGTCACTTGCTCGGTATCCACGACGTTATCTACTGATAGATACTCGATGACATCTCCCTCTACGTCAGACATAATTTGGTCATTTATCCGGCCTACTATTTCATTTGTTGGCGCCAATATCGCCCTTTCGCATAACCATTCCCGATTTTCGATATTAGCGCGTAAATCCGGATAGACACTATTTTTTAAATTGTATGTGCTATCCACAATTTGGCATAATTCGCTGCTCAACGTGATCATACTCTCGGAGTCGGTAGGCATACGATCCTCGCCGATCTTCAGAAGAGCAGCAGCATACTGCCCGGCTTGACAATCATTATGGAGTAATACTCGCATATTCGTCGACAGTGAAACCTTTTTCACATGTGTCCATAGCACAGATGCTTTTAAACAGGCATTGATTTCATCTGCCGGTGTGCCCCTTGCTATAACCGGCAGGGTCTGCCGGAAGTCACCGGCCAATAGAACCACCATTCCTCCCATAATACCTTGATTGTTTTTAATGTCTTTCATCGTGCGATGAAGTGCTTCGATTGCTCTTTTATGGGACATCGTACATTCATCCCAAACCAGCAGTTTACATTGTTGCAACATTCTTCCACGCTCACTACTTTTACTTATGTTACAAACTGGCATTTCCTCATGAGCTAAATTTAGTGGCAATTTCAGAACTGAGTGGGCCGTTCGTCCTCCACTAAGCAGCGTAGCAGCTATTCCGGATGAAGCTACTGCCACAGCGACTCCTTTATCTTTCCGGATTTCAGCTAATAATAAGTTTAGAAGAAAGGTTTTGCCGGTACCTCCTGGAGCATCCAAAAAGAACAAACCATCTTCACCACTGGCAACTTTGTTGATGATTGCCTCAAAGACTAATCTTTGTTCTGGATTTAAAAGAGGAAGGGCCTCTGTTATTTGTTGCTGTAACAAAACTGGATCATAATTTAGCTCTCGCATTAAATCATTACTGACTTCCCCAATTCTTTGTGGTCTGCTCATACCAAAATCGGACAAATATTTACCAGTGATAGTTATTACTTGGTCCTCAACCTTGGTCAGAGCGTCATTGTAAATTACATCATTATACGAAATATTTGGGTCCTCTTCTTGAAATCTGCGTAAAATATCGTCCGCCATATCATTTTTATATTTGCCCCACAGATATTCAGGGTTTGAGAGTCCACACGTTGCTATTAATATAGCAAAAAGCTCTCTCACCTGTGGCGCAGATTTGCATTGTGCGGCCTCTTCTAGAGTTAGATCCCAATGATTATCGTTCTCTAATAGTCCTCTTGCCTCACATGCCTCTCTAAATGTCGAGAATTCTTGATCATTTAGCTTTTTGAGATCTGCAAAAGAAGTTGGCCCCCGCACGTGGTGTAACAGTATTCTCAGACAAAAACACTCCATATTAGTAACGTGGAGCGTGTAAACTCGGCCTAAGGCATCTCCAGATTTGACACCAGGCCAATTCTGAACCGGTACTCCTTGGATTCGTCGTTTCCATTCCCTCCTTGTTGCGTTCCAAGTGTAATATCTTGGTAAATCAACATAGAGGAGCGTCCTTGCAAATTCATCTCTTGTGCAGAGCTCAAAAAAAGCGGTGAGTGTTGTTTTTGGAGCAGAGGTTAATCTCTCTTGGAAATTGTTTGCAGTAAAATAGACACGTTCACCATTTTCCAAGTGTACAGTCAGGTGTGTGACTGTCGGGTGCCTTTCGTGTAATGGGAAGGCTAAAAGCCGCCACACGGCTTCGTTGCTGCTAACATAACGACCAGACTGATACGTTTGGACTTCATTTATGGGATTAGCAGCATCGGTGTTTTGAAAATTAAAAATAGCTTGGTCGCTACCTTTGTTTATGTATTTACATATATATTTGATAGCGCGCACTGAGCTGCAAGCCTCTACGTTAATATGGGCGTTAAACATTTTTGACAATACGGGCGAAAAAGGAACTACCCAACTATTATCAATAGTAACATAAACATTTCGAACTTTTACAGACGCCGTTTGTCCCCCATCTCCTGGTGCTCTTCTTCGATACAGCGGATATCCATTGTCATTATCGACAGTTTCTTTAATAAGCGTGCGAGGATATTTTTTAGAGCATTTTCCATTTTTCATGCAGGGGCTTTGAGGATTGTCAGAACCGCAAGGACCATGAATCATATTTTTAATAATAATTTCATGAAGTGCCTGGTCACTACTTGGATCCGGTATTTCCGCTCTAATAACATTATCTATTCGATCGGGTCTCAGCTTGTCCTTCAGCCAGATTAAAATATGCACGTGAGGAAGCCCGCGTTTTTGCCACTCTATCGAGTACATAAAGCATAGTACTTCACCGAACACATTTCCTTTATTGACAACCTCCATAAGCTTTTTTACTTTTAATCGAAAAACCCTTGCAACAATATCATGTCTATCGATTGCCCTCTGTCCCGGCAGCAACTCTTCAACTATTTCAGGCCAGCTTGGGTTGCATGTAAAAGTCACGAACAAATCGGGGCGACCATATGTACGTACGTAAGCGAATGCGTCCTGTGTATAAGCGTGTAAATATCGGGGGCTATTTACAAAAGATGATGGCAAAATTACCAATTTACCTAAATCGTTAGGGTTAACATTACCATCATTTGCCACAGCATCTTGAAGATGGACATAGTTCTCCGCTCTCAATTTGTTTTGGTTTAATGATATGTATCGTAATCGTTCGCTTTCAACTTTTACATACATATCAACATAAAACTGATTGGCCAGTTGTCTACATCGTGATATTATATTAAAATCATTTTCTCGAACCATGATATGGTAGGCATAAAAATCCATGCATGAGACTTTTTTGTTGTTTACAGGCAAACCTGTTACAGGACTAACTTGGGGTATTTGAAAGTGGTACCCCTCTTGCCCCTTGCTGAATATCAACGGATATTGCAATGCGTCGTAAAAATTTGTGTGTATCTGGTACCCTACTTAAAATGTCATTACGGGCATGCAAAATAATGTCACGGGAAGCAAACTGTTCGCCTGTGACTACAGCTGCTACTTCATTAATAAGCGGTGCATTGTACCGTCTTTCATGTTCCCCAGTTGGTGTACGGTCAGGGTGCATAATCAACTTGTATTCTTCTCCCGGCATTCTTTCTAATGCTGTTTTGAAAGTATTAATGAGGTTGTTATGCTCGTGCAACATTCTCTGGATTTTTAAGACAGTATCCCTTACAACTCCATTAATATTCTGGCATCTACGGTTAACTTCACTATTTTCGTCTCCCATAAAATAAATTTGCAAAAATTTAGGCTGATCGTTTGTAGGCAGTAAAGACCCAACCCTATGGTAAACTTGACCTTGTATTTTAAATGTACTGGAAAATCCAGGCATAACAACCTCATGATCTACCCCAAATGACGTCATTTGGAAACAGCTATTATATTTCCTTATACTGTTCAAAAAGAGTCGTGACTCATTACTATCGCATAAAAGGAATGTTTTCAGGGGTTCTTCTGGAATACCAAGTAATGGAAGTGAAACTTTACCTCCAGAACAGCACATACCCGGAGTTTCCTCTTTCCATTTTAGTGCCATACAATATGTGCACTTTTTAGCCATCCGTCCTAAGAGCACTAATCGATGGTTCATGTAATCGATTAAAGGGTCGTAATCAAAAGCAGCATCATGAAATACCTCCCACGTATTACGTGTAAATATATTTCGTCTTTGTGCTTGCCGTGCAGCTAATAAAACACGTCGTCTTTGAGATTCTTCATGTGACTCTGCAGAAATCAGAGACGCATGACGTTCAGCATCCAAAAGCCGACGTACTCGAGTTTGATCTACAGTTTCGGAAACTCTTTGAGTTGCATGACGCCTGGAGTCTAAGAGCCGTCGCTCCTGCCTCACCTCCTCAGTCTCAGCAGCTCTTTGAGCAGCGTGACGTTCGGTGTCTAAGAGCCGGCGCTCCCGAGCCATCTCTTCTGTCTCAGCAGCTCTTTGAGTTGCATGACGCCCAGCATCTAAGAGCCGGCGCTCCCGAGCCATCTCTTCTGTCTCGGCAGCTCTTTGAGTTGCATGACGCCCAGCATCTAAGAGCCGTCGCTCCCGAGCCATCTCTTCTGTCTCAGCAGCTCTTTGAGTTGCATGACGCCCAGCATCTAAGAGCCGTCGCTCCTGCCTCACCTCCTCAGTCTCAGCAGCTCTTTGAGCAGCATGACGTTCGGTGTCTAACAGCCGGCGCTCCCGAGTCATGTCAGCGGTCTCAGCAGCTCTTTGAGTTGCATGACGGCCGGCATCTAAGAGCCGTCGCTCCTGCCTCGTCTCTTCTGTCTCAGCAGCTCTTTGAGCAGCGTGACGTTCGGTGTCTAAGAGCCGGCGCTCCCGAGCCATCTCTTCAGTCTCAGCAGCTCTTTGAGCAGCGTGACGCTCGGCGTCTAAAGTTAAACGGGCTTGAGTCTGTTCTTGAGACTCGTGACTTCTTGCAACTCTTTTAGCTCGAGCTCCGCTGGAACTACGTCCTAAATTGGACTTGCGTTTTCTCGTCATTGAAAAAAGTAGTTTAAAAAAGAACTTAAACTAAAGAAATATTACAGTCTTTCCGAACTTTTGAAAACTAACTGAAAACAAAAGAATTTAAAAAAAATACGAATTACGAACTTGATAACAATTTAAAAGAAATTATATTACAACCTATGCTTAAAACTAAATAATTTAAAAGGAACGATCTAATTAATTTAAAAATTAAAACGAATTTAGACGTACAATTGTAGTATCTACTAATAATCGAGATCAAACTAAACTTACATTATACAACAACCAGACAACCCAACAAATAAACCTTTTAATCGACAAATACAACGGAACCTATTTTGAAAACGACCACCAGACAACCCAACAAATAAACCTTTTATTTACCAATTTTAAATTTACGAAACGATCAATCCACAATTCCACGACAGTACCGAAGCGCGCTCGGCCGATACCCAACCAAATGCGTGTAACGAAACCATAGCGCGATCTATTTCGATCCCAACGCCATCTATCGAGCATAGTGACAACTCGGATTATTTATCTATACTCCGTTCGGGCATTTTCTTTGTACTAAAAGTTTTATTATATTGATATTATTTTTTTCATACCTTTTTACTATTTATTTACTTTTTTCAGTGAATTAAAACAATAACATGAACCGAACTCGTGTAACGATCGACACCATTGCGCGATCACCAACTCGACATATAGTACTAATAGAATTATCTATACTCCGTTAGAGCATTTTCTATGTACTAAAAGTTGTATTATATTATATTTTTCATACCTTTTTACTATTTATTTACATTTTTCCGATGAATTTTCAGTACTGAATTGATGCCGACTCTTGACCAATAGATGGCGCTGTATGTCCGGAATAAATTTTATTTTTTATTTTATATTTTGTAATAAAAACTATCCTATGTCCTTTCTCAAGTTCCAAACTATGTCTGTACCAAATTTCACACAAATCGGTTCAGTAGTTTAGGCGTGAAGCAAAGACAGACAGACAGACAGACAGAAAGACAGACAGACAGACAGAGTTACTTTCGCATTTATAATATTAGTTTGGATGTAGTGATTTATTGATTTGATAAAGTAGGTAACATACCTGTGTAAATTCTTAAAAAAATGTGTAAAGTTGAAGTCTTGCAAGGTGGGGTGTGTCTTGAGCGTGCGCTTGGGGTTGGTGGAGAAGAAGGCGTGCGCGACCAGCGCCGACACGAAGTTGTACTCTAGCTCTGTGACGTCACCTATGAAGAAGAATTACATATAATACAATACGCCTGTTTTTCCCGAAGGGTTAGCCGGAGTTATACATAAACCCACTTTTCACTAGTTATGTTTAAGTCCCATTGTAATAGAGAGGATGAGCCTTTTGCCATCAACCGGACACTTTAGACTCCGGGTTGCTACTAAGAAATTCCTGATGGAATAAACCAATAACACTTTGCCCGACCTGGGAATTGAACCCCAAGACCTCATGCTCAGCAGTAGGTAGCGCTTGCGATAATTAATCACCGAGGCAGAAAAAAAGAAAAATTGTAAATTGGCTTACTAATCATTCGTCCTCATAACTTGAGCCCATATTTTATATGTGGTTGGCGCACTCAGTGTTATACGTCTTTTTTGTTCCATACATCCCCTTTGAGTTCATAGCATACGTATAGGTATAAGCTGAAAAAGTTTTGCCGATACCTACGAGTTACCAACAAGCTAGACGTATTACTTAAATAACAACTGTACATTCAAAACTCTATTATTAAAATCCAATTACAGAGTCTTGAAACAAAAGAAAGAACTTTTAATTTGAATTCTAATCAAACCTACGCGGCCCTGAGTTCGGATATCCGATACTTACTCCACTGCGGCATTACTTAGTTTGGGATTAGGTAGGAGGTACTAAGTTAATGTAGTAGACTACCCAATAGGTACCTAGCTATTAGGTACCTATTACTTAAGTAACTAAAAAAATATAAAGTTTACCGAAAGCGTGGACATAAAGAATCAAATTATGCTCTTTACTTGATTCTAAGTAGATTGAAACAAAACTATCAACCTTGATACAGTATAGAATAATTTTTAGTCCACTACCTTTTGTCCGCGGCTTCGCCCGCATCGATATCAGTAGATATCCCACAGGAACGTAGATACCTATTATCGGGATTAAAAGTACCTCCAGGATATAAACTAAGTATCCTTTGATCCAAATCCGTTCAGCCATTTTTGCGCCAATCCGGAACATACATCCAGACAAACGGACAAAAATTCCAAAAACATTTTTTTCGCCATCAGACTTCTCGTACCTACAATCGTACCTACTTATTACTTTTTTTCAAGTATATTCAATGCACAGTTTTGACTTCGTTAGGTACAATTTTATGGTAGGCCAGTATGATAGTAAGTTAACATCGTAATACCTAGTTTCATTTATTTATCCCTGCCTGTCCGGTCTAAGTAGGTATCTTCCGTTGTTCTAACGTAATGCGTACAAGTTTCCCCGGAGCCTGATAATAATGCAGTGTATTATGTAACTGAGAAATCTAGGCAGCTTTCATGTAAGAACAAAATTAAGTTAAGGCTTAGAACGATAGGGTTATAGGTAAGTACCTACTGGTTGGATAAACAGACTGGTTGTAGTGAAAGATTTTTGAATAAGTAGGTACCACACAGTTCGCTAAAGTGGCATTGAAATGGCTTGATGGAAGAGTCCCTGTCGATTATCATTCACGAGTTCAAGATACAGCTGCTATGAGCTGCCTGTGCCTTTCAGAAAAGCATATAAGACCAAAAAAACCTTCCAAACCGCGGAATCGAAAGTTGGTAATACGCTTGAAAACCACCCTTGCGATGTTACGAGACTAAGTAAATACGTAGGCACAGGTGCGACCGATAAACAAACCTTCTACGTAGCAATAGCAATAAATCATGCTAGAATCAGAAAATGTCATCGATCGGAACCCGATATTTACCTATAATTTTGTCGCTAATGCTTGTAAATCCATCATCCATAATCATTCAAGCACGTCATTCAATCATCGTTAACTAATGACAATGTTCAGGACGATCACGTAGGAGGAACTTAGGCTACTTAGGTTTCCTAAGATTGCGGTTGCCGCCACAGGTAGCGTCCGCAATTTACCGTCGAATGGCGTCAGTGACACGTTATCTATGAAAGTAATAAGGTAAATTGGTGTTTTCCATGGAATTAGTTTGAGTGTTTCCCTAGAGAGCGTTTAAGACACCGTAAAGTCAAACCAGCTGCCATAATTTTCATGATATTCGTCACTGCGGCCGTTATGTGGCAGCAATCGCTGTTCTATGAAACCGTAGCTTTAGAAAAACCTACTACATAAGCGCTATTTTTTTTTTAAACATCGAGTGTTGTCTATGATGACTGCGCGAGTCTATGGTAAGACCTTCAAAATCTAGCCCAGAAGGAAGAAGCGTTACGTTACGTACTTTGCTGCTGTAAGCTGAACATGAGTCCCTTCGGTGGCCGCCAGCGCTTGAGGTGCAGCGCCTTATTCACCATGATCCTTATAGTGTTGTCCAGGAAATGTCTACGTTCGTCTTCCGTCATCTCCTCTTCGAGAAACGCCTCCAGCCCTTTCATCAGCTCTGGGTCTTTGATATCGTCGTCCGGATCTATACCTATGCTGTTAGGATAAAAGAAAACCGCTATAGAGTGTTTGCAAGGGATATTTGGCAATTAGGTACCTACTTTTTAAAAGCAGGCCGTTGATGTTAGTACTTTGCGTAATAAGATTTAAGATTAAGATTTTAAAAAAAAAACTTAAAATCAATACTAGAGTGCGTTTCATCAAATAAATCCTTTGCAGTAATGTTGGTTCCACAGTAAAATTTAAAACCGGACCTATTATTTAACGACGTAGCGGCGTAGCGTATTCGTATTGGTCCTACAACACGTGTAGTCAACATTAGCATGAACTTTATGATGAAACGCACTCTAATAATCCCGTTTTTAAAATCATGTCAACTAAAATAAAATAGTGTTGTGATTAAAAAACTCACTTGCACATGTCATGTATTTTCAACATGCTGGCTGTAAGTTTTGCCGGCGAAGACGCCAGCAGCAGGTGCTTCAAGTGACGCTGCACGGACGTCCACCAGGGAAGATCACAAGGTAACATTACAAGCGCCATGCTGGAATATTATATTCTTATTAATTATTATAGTAAAAAGAAAAATAATTTCGATGATGTGTGTAATCATATTTCACAGATTTAAAGTTCGCGGTCTTCGTATTCGATAAAGTTCGGTCTTCGTTATGAATGCGTTCATGCTAAAGTGAATTCTTGTTACAGTTTTTTTTGCTCAATTAAGTAAATTGCTTCATGGACATTGTCATTTATATTAGTACTAGTTATTAAGTAACAGTAAAATGAAACCAGTTGGCAACTAAATCGATAACGTAACGTAGACACATTTATGTCTCACGATAGCAGCAGCTGTGGTAACACGAACGCTCCCGTTACTGTTTGACGTTTGACATTTGAAATTTCGATTGCGCGATTGCGCGCAGTGGGACTGGTTTAGTGCGGTGTGTTCTAATACGATTTATCCGTATTTTTTTATTTTATTTTACGATTATTAAATAAGTGAAACAATGCACAACGTTATTTAAGCTACAATTAATATATACAAACTGTTATTTAGTCTAGTTTCATACATGAAACTAATGAAAATATATTACGAAACAAATACTAATGTTGCGTGTTTAGCTGTAACTAGTTTTTATCAACTAACCAATGCAAATATACTCAGTTATTGTATTAATCAATAAATTCCGCATAAACAAACGAGGTCAGCAGCTCGTATAGTTATACGATAAAATCGTAGAGATACGGAGCGCACGATATTAGCAGTCAATATCAAAGTACAAAGGTCAGTATGAGTGCGAAGAAATTATTAAAAACTTTAATCCTTGGCGCTCCTGCGTCAGGAAAGGGCACTATATCTTCTCGAATAGTCAAGAAGTACAATGTAGCTCATGTTTCTAGTGGGGACAAGTTAAGGGACCACATTGAAAAACAAACGGACCTAGGAAAAGAAGTCAAAACGTATTTAAATGAAGGAAAACTAGTACCAGACGATGTGATGATTAAATTTATGATCACAGAACTGAAAAAAGTTGACGGCCAGCCCTGGTTGCTGGATGGATTCCCTAGAACAGTGGGTCAAGCTAATGCTTTGTGGAAGGTACAGCCCGTTGATGTTGTAGTGAACCTAGTAGTGCCATTTGAGGTGATCATTGATAGAGTGAAGAACCGCTGGCTGCACTTGGCGTCAGGAAGGGTATACAATATTGGTTTTAACACACCTAAAGTGGAAGGTAAAGATGATGTGACTGGTGAGGATTTGGTTCAAAGGCCTGATGATAAACCTGAAGCTGTTCGCAAGCGTTTAGAGATCTATGACAGCATAACAAGACCTGTCATAGAGTTCTACAAACAAAAAGGTATACTCAAAGAGTTTGAGGGACGCACTTCTGATGAGATTTGGCCAAAAGTAACTGCTTATTTAGACCCGATTTTTAAAAAGTAAGCATTGATAAGTTATCAATGGAATGTTGACTCCGGTGTGGAAGCTTTAGTTTTAATCACTTTGATAAGAATTCTATTGGTGCTCGGAACAATAGAATTAAGAATTACATACATATATTAATAATTTTATAGAATTTTTATGATTGTTAATTATTTGCAAAGCAGAGCCATTTTATTCATGTTTACCTGTTGGTATGTTGTTTTGAACAATTTTATTAATGTGCTTTATTTATTATCTCTTTATTTCATTTTTAATACTTATAAATTATATTTTTAAATATTAGACTAAAATTATTATCTTATCATCATCAATCATGTATCACTCATTTACTCTAAGCTTTGTAAAAATTTTTGTCAATTGTATAAAACAGACCATATCTACTGGCTAGACTTTACGGCCTTAGATATAACCTTATACTAAGAGTAACTACCTTATATCTTTAAACTTATGCCAAAATTTTTGTTGTGTGTGCAATATACAAATAGTGATAGAAAAAGACAAGTGTAGTGAAAATGATGTAGAGTGTATGTATTTAGTATTTTTGTGTAGCACATTGGTTATTTTCCTAGTCTTCCCTGTTGATATGTACTTATGTATTAGTAGTGTAGTACTTATGGAGTAGTTGATAAATATTATGTATCATAGAAAAATGTGCCTTAAAAATTTGGCCTAGGTCTTAATGTTATGTAGTGACCCCACTACATAAAATTAAGACCAAGGCCAAATATTTTTTGATATTCCGATAGCAGCTCATGTCATGACCTAAAGAGGTGCCATAAAGAATATGAATAACAAAAAATATAAAAAAAATCGCCAAGTTTCGCGGATTTTAGCTAGTATTATACATATTAATATTATGGAATGTAAACTAAAATCAAGTTCCTGACTTATATCACAAAATGCCACAATGAGCTCAAATTATATAAATCACAAAGTTTTTGTTATTATTTTAAATTAAATATAACATTTTGTTGAAAATATTTTACACTTTTTGGTGAGTTTCTTTGTTTAATGGAATAATAAACGTTATTATAATTTTTACATATATTGTTTAATTTAAAACTTCCGTTAAGGAAGGCAAATCCGTCGAGCTCGAAACGATTTTCGTATCTTACCTAGGTAGGTACACACGGCTACACATCAAGCTATATATTTTCAGTATAAGCTGACCTCTCATTGTACCTACGGAAATCCTACACAATGCGAGATCAGCATAAACTGGAAATGTACATGCAGTAGGTAGGCAGAAGGTTAGGTAGGAAGGCTAAAGCCTTCCTAGCCTGTTTAACATACCAACTTGTGTTTTGGTCGTTTCAGTGACGCTGACGACAGAACAATAAATAATGCAAAACTTAAAATAATCGTAAACAGTTTTAGTCAGCAACTTTATACTCATAACAAGTCGATTTCCAGCTGTTGGAAGTAGGTACCTACACCACGTAACCATATTATTGTCTACTTTGGTTGTTTGGTAGTAGGCAATTGTTTGTTTACGATAATCTACGTCAATGTGATTAGATCCGTCTGTTTTGGCCTGGACAAGGATTGATAATATCACGGTTTAATAACTACCAGCAGCGAAGACACTAGGATCATCAATTTCTGTGTTTATCGCTGTAGCTACGTCGAAAGCAAATATTTAATACATAGAGGCTCATCAATTTACATACAAGGACAAAAAAGCTAAGTAGACATGTAAATATCTCCAGCAATAAAGTTGAACAAACAGATAGGTACGGCATAGCATGACGGAGGCAATAAATTCGATGTATCTGAAATGCTTTCGGAAAATTATAAATGCTTTGCACGTAACTACACATTTGGGAATTAGAATACACATATTATCTCTAGTAATAGGATGTATTTAGTTACCTTTTAGCGAATGCGTTGCAATTGAGGCACAATAATTAGGTATTTCGTAAACACTATAATAACACCATCAGTCACTGTCGCCTCGCGACAACCGGCTTCTTTTTACGCACTTTTCTCATTATCTACAAGGGAACCGTCCACTGGTATTCTTTAGCATGTAGAATATCTTATTGCTTTTCTATAAGACAGAAATAGTGTAGGGAGAAACGCGGGCCGGCTGCGGGCAGACACGAGCGCGCAAACCCCGACTATTTTTAGCTGCTTTCGTGCATCGGCGCTGAAATTAGATTGTAAATAAAAAGTTTGGGTTAACAGGAGTCGAAGGCCTCATTATTCGTTCTTGTAGGTCATCAGTTAAACTAGCACCTGAAGGGTTTCGGCTTAATTGGTAATTAAAGTTTCCACGGCTGTTGTATTGTTTCGTGTCGTGGCTTGAGAAAAGTTAGTTTGCCACAATATTCCGCTTCATGGCCACTATAAGTAGGTTATACCAACGCTTATTTATAGTATTTTGCGATTTTACATTGTCACGAAATACGCTTATTGTTACTTCTACACAGGAAACAAAGCGTTTTAACAAAATCTGGGAAAACATACCTAACAACGTCCACTATTTCAGCTGCTTGCTGGTCACTTATTTAATTACCTATACGTACTAGAACGAAATGCTAGTGCCGAATCCGTTTTCAGATATTGTCAAAATAATCTAGCGCGAAACCGCTACACTCGAAACTTTAACAACTTTTCACTCACTGTACGGAATTAGAACATTGATGTCTCATTGACTGTAGTTACTAAATTAATATTTCTGGCGATTATATTAATATCAGATCCCGAGCTTGAGCTTATAGGTTAATAAGCGATCGGTGTAAATAGAGGAGCGAGGAGCAAAGTGTACGAGCCCATCGACGAGTCAGGCTGTACTGACGCCGTCGGGCCGACTTTCACTGGGGGGTGACTACCCTTGCCCTGCCGGCTGTCGCACCCTCCACCCTCGCCAGTGACGTCACTCGGGCGCGTCACGACCTACGACGCCGTACGACGCCGCCACCCGATGCTCGATACCCCGCTCCCTAATAGCAAGCCTCGTGAAATGTCGCTGCTGCTCCCGAAATGTTACGTAAAATGAAATATGAAGTACCTACCCACAGCCTGCGTCAGCAAACTACATCATTTTCATACGGTTAAGGTCGCTCAGTCCGAAAATTAAAGGCCTTACGAACAAGTAAGACGAGTTCATTTATCTTTCTCAGACAAACATTTTGATGTACGTATGGTGCCTATATCTATGTAGGTACGAGTAGGTAATAGACATGTTTCTCAAGATAAATATTGATATCAAGTCTCGTCTGTAGGTAAAAGCTGATAGTTTCAATAACATGAACCAATGCATGCTGCCTAATTGCGGACCTAATTAGATGCATTAATTGGTTTCCATGGAGATATCTACTGTAGATTATGCAATATTATCAATATAGAACTTTTTCTTTTGTTTTGTAATTTTTCAGAGAGAAATAAAACAAAAGCCGGTACTTAGATTTTGTACAATAACTGAATTATATTAGGTTCATTAGGTAGTAGGTGTTAAGTTTATCGAAACGTTTACTTTAAGAATTTTGATAATTTATTCGTAGCAGATCAATGCCAACCTAAATCTAGGAATTCAGTCTTTTCGGAGAATGAGGTAGAAAGACAATCAGGACATGGGTAGAATTAAAATTATATCAGTCACAAAAGACCAAGATTTTCCATACTTTTAAAAACAATAATACCCAGGTATTTCCGTTAAATAGTGAAATTTTGTAGTAAGTAGGTACCTACTAGTATTATGAAAAGCATTTAAAAAGTGTTTTAGGTAATGAAGTTGTGAGAAATATCGAGCAAGTAACGCATCACAAAAGACGTCGCCTTGCCTTATCCGTAAGCTGATCGAAGTCCGTAGCCGACTACGATCTCGGACGATATGAAAAGCACCTGTCCATTTAGACTACTGCGCCTGCGTGAATTCTCTATATCCTATCTCTTTTGGATTTCTCAAACAGATGTCTTGTCTAAGCGTAAGCTCTTCTGTCCTCTGTCAGCCTGGTATAGTAGCCGCCCGTGGAAAATTGTCGCCGCCCTACGCTGGCCACATTGGGCGGGCTAGGGCGGAGCGGCTATATCCGCCTTCATAGTTTGCCTTGCCTACATACGTTAGTTACCTACTTAACATTTATAAATGAGTGAAAAGTAAAGTTATACTTTTATAGGAGTTTTTATTAGTAACAATATTTGATTTACTACTTGTTTAGTTATGAGTACCTATTGCGTTCCGCGTTCCGTCGATCAGACAGCTAGAAGCAAATAGTTTTCTTGGCACGATGCACATTATTAAAAGCATAACATCTAAATTATCTGAACATGTATTAAAAGCATTAGGAGTATCATTAAAATATTGGTTAAAGGTCGTCTATTTTAAGAACATCTTAATTAAAAGATTCTCATCAAAGTCCCTCGACGTGATTGTGATAGAAGCCTTGTTAATGCTATAAAGTCCTCCAAATAGCCCGGTATACCTTTTCGTGCTATGAAGCCCTAGTAATGTAGCCCGGTGTCATCGACTCAGCACCGCCCTCCGGAACAGCTGGTGGGCGGAGAGATCTTCCAGGAATTCCCACCGATTTTCTTACGTGGAAAACATTCTTGGAATACAGGAATAAATTACGACCTTTTAGATTAAGAAGCGCCTGACTGTTACGTAGCTGGGAAAGGATTCATACACTTTTGAGAAAGTTTCTTCGAACTTACTTTAACTTAAAAGTTAACCTTATAAATAGACCATTCATCCATTAGCCGGGTTGGTTACTTTTTACTCTTCATTTTTTTACGCCTTCAGTTTATTATACACAATACAATAAGCCAGACTTTCTTAAACGTATGAACGTAGGCATTGCCTTTGTGGTATTCAACAACTGCTAAACTCGTGTTATCAAAGGGTTAAAAATAATGAAAGAACCTACCTATCTACATTACTGCATGAAAAACATCAGAGGCGAATCGTTAAAAATGTGTAATAAGGTGTAGTGTTTTGTTTGCAGTACTATAATTATTATAAGTATGTAAGGACGTCACTATTTGGTATCGGTTTTAACTGAATCTGGCAACCATTTTCGTATAATTAAGAGTACCTAGTTAGTAGGTACCTACGAACAGTCGGACAAGCTATTTGGTATTCAGGCAAAAGTTTAAATTTTTCAATTGCACTGCAAATATTTTTTTAGTGGTTGCGTAATAACTTTTTAAGCTTATGCTTATTTAGCCCGAAACAATTGCGATTGATCAATTGCCGAAAATTCTTTTGCAGTAATATTGTCAATCGTTTCAATTGCATTTGGTTGACGATCAATTTGCGAAAAAATGTTTTCACTTTTTACAAAATATATAAGTTATCATTATCACATTGTCGCAGCAGTTAATATATATCGCTATAAACATCGCTATACAACTTCTTATCTAAGTAAGTTGATAAAAATAGCTATTAGGTAATGATGAATTATTAGATGGAAACTGATAAGATAACGGTTCTTTTTGCTAAAATAACAAAGTATTGCACTCGTATCGACCCTGATGCTAAGGCACTGACAGTTCACTTCAAACTCACTTCACCTAAGTTTTCACGGTGAGGTGTTTACAGAATAGACCGGCAGGTCCAGGTATATGATGTATTACAAAAATTTCGCTTAAATTCGCTTTTATGAATCGGTATATGTTAATATACCGATTCATAAAAGCGAATAAACGTGTGACATGAAATAACAAATTAATCATAATTTGCTTAGCTCTTGACAATCAATCAATCCATCATACTTGGCTCATTGACTGGCTTCTTTAAATCACGGGCCTTTTATAATTAAATAAATCAAAAGATTAGATCCAAATTGTGTGGGTAGATAATATCGCTGAAACATCTTCAAGTATTCTGTTCTCCTGGTGGAATCGACCTCTGGTGCGGACAGAGCACCCCCAACGAACGGCGTCATCCTTGGGGTAAAGGTCACGCGAAATGCCAAAGATACACAGTTTTGGCACGTACTGACAATTTGCAAGGTCCCTGGTCTGAAAGTTACGTAACGAACAGCGCTGTTCATAGAATAACGAGATATCATGCTTCGAAGTATTAAATTAATGTTTTACCAATCAGTAGGTACCAGCAATTGTTTACAAAGTATAAAGGCTTTTCTTTGGTTTTAATTTACATATTGGAATCGTAGTTTTAACTATTTTACAATCAATTAATTTACTCAGTAAAATCACGTTACGAATGCAAGGGCTTAGAGTAATTTTATTCAACCCTAGCTCTCTTCAGCTAAACATGACGTCATAATTATGTAGCCGGTTACCCGTGTCACCCCCGGAGAGTCACCCCTCGCGGTCGGCCGACGTCAGCGCTGACTTGTGACCCTTTGTACCAGGGCCATATAGAATAATGGAGATAAATCCACCCCTATAGTTGTCGCGGACGTCATTTATCGATCAGCGTATGTCTGGCTACAAATGCGGGATAGTGCAGCAGACTGGATCGGCTTTTAACTAAGTTTGTACGTTGGAATAAACTCAGGTATAAAGTATAGACAATTATGATTGTCACATTTTTATGCATTTCAAATATATAACTGAATTACAATGTAACTGAAACTTTCCGGTTCATTCTGAAGTTCAGTGCAACTACACAATAATAATGTACTTACGTTCCTCTCTCTAGAGCCTTGACCACCGGCAGCTTGGACCCTGATCCTGATACCGATGGGCTTTTACTTTTTTATATTTTTTTATAAAAATATTTAAAAATCTAAGTAATAAGTAGGTATTGAAAATAAAATATAGGTTATAATAATTTACTGAAGTATATCAATTTCATTGCTAATTCAATGAATTTTTAACTTTTAAGGGCTTTTTAACAAGTAGGTAAACCAGTAACTAATGTTGGTACTTACATAAGTAAGTATACAAGTAAACTCTCACAAACAAACTTCTAAACTAATAACTAACATATTTACTTATATTATTTGATTTACGGAGGACTATAATATAAGTATAATTTATTTCTGTCAAAAGTTCTTTGTTAAGTATAGTCACAATTTCTCCGTCTACAGGTTTCTAAAAGCAGTGTTCTTTGTGTCTTTTTTAATTAATGAGTTTCGTTACCAAAATTGTATAAACAATTACTTAATACTTAAAAAAAAAATACGTAAAGGTGTTACAGACAGACCCTAGAACAGGTTTTGTTTACTAAGTTAACTTTTTTTCGTTTTTAGGCAAATGTTATCGAGGAATAAAGAAATTCCATAGTCCTAACAAAAGTACGTTATCATTGATGTCCTATAGATAGGAAATATGGTGCCCTTTTGATAATATATTTGCATAGCCCCAATATAGTCCCATATCTAAACATTGTTATCGTTTATTATCAATCATCAGTCACTTGCCCTTCGCGGATCCCTCCCCAGTGGTTATCATGCATGACGTCATCACCCCTCGCAATCCACCCGCCACCACCCGATAGTTGGACAAAACTATTATCACCTTCTCACTATCATGTTGTCCTATTGTGTTACACTAGCAAGCGCGGGGCGCCCGCGTTAGTTGTCAACTTGTAGAGTGTACAAACTGTACAACCCTTCTCGCCGGTCATGATACTCTGGTATATTCGTAGTCAGGGGGTTACGTCACTACGGAAAATGTAAGAGGGCGAGTTTTAGCGACTACGCCAATACGCTACGAAAATGTCGACGCTACGACTTGCTGAGTTTGCAGAGCGCTACGAATACAGTTATAGTTTTACAGAATCAAAATATTTTTACAAAAAAAAAAAACGTACTGACGATTTGAAAAGCTCCTTCTTTTTGAAGTCGGTTAAAAAAAATAACCGACTTAAAAAAAAAAAAACACTAAAAAAGTGAAAAATAACTTTAAATTTCAGAGAAATTAGAATCAGAAATACAACTATTCATAATAATATAATCCTATTCCTATCCTATTTATTTTTATAAGTACTCCTGATCTCATATTCCTGCTTCCCTAATTTTGCTGACTATGTCCCGCTATCTTTTTGTATGCACGTGTTTCTGTGACAAATAAACCTATTTTTCTTTTATTGAATGACTATTTCATGAAATCATGAATCAGTACCTAACATAAAGAGTTGTAGGATTACTCTAACACGAAGGACCAAAATTCAGTCGTTGATTTCTGCTAGTATTTTTCAATTGGAAGAAATATTTTAACACTCCTCAAAGAATAACTAGAATATATCCAAGGCGTAGAACATTGGTCCTTCGAGCCATACTAACGATAGTTTAAGAAATAATTCTTAGTTAATTACCTACATTTCACTCATAGATATTTTACTGGGAACTACTACTGTTGTGTAATCTATTTACTTGCTTACTTAAGATTTTACGTCTTATTTATTCCCGTTATTATTTAATTCTGTACGTGATATGTTACACAAGTAAACACGTTATAAAGTACCTAATCAACATATTTTCAGCGTATATTATTCCAAATACTGCTTGGTTGACTATAAACACCACTATAAATTACAAAAGTATTGAGTGTACACAATCGTAATAGTTTTGTTTTGATAGCAACTATGTTGTATATAAAGTTTGATAAACGTAGCGGAACACTGCCTGAAAATGTTAGCCTCCTGTTCCTGCTCTCCTCGTGGTAATAACCTCTGAAACGCCGACGACGCGTTCGGCCCCGTATTTTCAGCTGAAAGTTTTAACGAGGTCCGACTTGCATGTTGTTAATAAATTCTTTTGCGTTTGTTTTGTATTAAGTACCTATTTGTAAACTAAGAGAAAATTATATTTTGAACAGTCAAGTTTATTTGTGTAATTAATTACTAAACACAACACAATTTATAGAAACATATTCTCCTTTTTTTTGTTAACCTAATTATTTAATCCCACATTAAAAAAACCGCGTACTTAAATTATGGAGAACTTAGAAACTTACAAAAAATATTTTCCAAATGTAGAATAAGTTTTTCTGAAGCAGAAACCTACACATAGAAAATGCTACGAGCAATTCGTAGCTATGACACACTACGGCGAAAGCGTAGCGTAGAACGCTGTAGGCGTTTTCGTAGCACTCGTAGAGGCTCTACGCTCCGCGCTCCGAGCCTGAAATATCGACCCCTTCGTGACGTAGCATTCAAGAGACTACGAGTAGCTTATGTAGCCTTAGTAGAGAAAACCACAAAGCCTTTGGGGTGGTATTACCCGAATTCAATGGGATGTTATGGGGATGATTTCATTCCTCCCATGCTTTTGGCGAAGTAATGGGAAATAAATCCGAGCAGGTTCTTAGATGTGTAGTAACCGAGTGTCATTTAAAATAAAATACGATTAACGTTAGTTATTTTAGTTTTTTGTTGTGAACATTATGGTTTTTTATGTGTATATGTGATTGATTAAATTGCTTTTATTGCTACTTTTAGAGCCGTAACCTTACTGTACTCGTTTATTATGTTCACTATAATTTCAATGAATTATTAATTAAAAACATAAATAATCACACTATTTCATGTACATATACAGGTTTAGTTTGAGCAAAGCCGAGTAGCTAATCCACCAAACTACCGCGGTTGATCTCTAATTCGCAGATTCCTCTGTACCTAAATACCGAGACATCAGAGCTGTTAGAAACATCTTTAGTCTAGATTTTGTCTGAAATTTCCTAACATACATATGTGGTCCCAGTATTTAGGTACATGAAGTACCGGTTACTAATGGCTACAAAGGATAAAATGACTCAATGAGTTGGTAAACTATACCAAACAATTTTACGGTTAAACAAGGCCTTTTCAAGTACTCTTCGAAATCCGAATTGGGATACATCCTGTGAGATAAACTTTCAAAATTGATTTCGAATCGAGAATAATCGCTGCATTCCAAATCAAAAGAATATACTTAAGTTTTTAAATAGATTTCCAAACTTTAACCTGCTTGAACTATCCGAAACTATATACTTAATCCAGCATATTTCCTTTCATAAATGTCACCTAGCATCGTAGGTAGTTAGCAAACTATTTTTATTAAGAAACTTTTTTTTATGATGACTAGCGTGCACGGTATATTCTTTGAAGTTTCCACAACCTTCGAGTCTTGAGTCCTTGGTACACACAGTCTCTTGTTTAGCCATGGCGAAGTACGTCACGCATTACGCACCAACCAGTCTTCGTCTACGTCATGAAATTTTAGGTACATAGCAAGGGTTTTCAGTACATGTGTACCTATTTATGTTTGACAAAGCAGAAGCACCATGTCTTTGCACTTTGAATAATCTTTTCTCTCCAATGTGAATAGATAAAAATTTAAGGTTACTTCATGTTTTTAATGGCTTTTTAAACATGTTATTGTTTTCGCAATATGAATTTATTATAAAAACAACGTCACATAGTCACGACGCAAATACACACAAAAGCGCGGACATAATCAATATTAACTCACACTACTACGCGTCGCATCGTGAGCGTGTGACCCGCTCGATAACCACCCTTCGTGACGTCAGAGCGCTCTATTGATTTTCTCCACCCCATATTCTAATACTTCTGCTGTCCTGGCATCTAAGTATGCCGAGGAAAGCATCAGTCTTTGGAAAACTTGAGAAGGCACTGGAAAATCTTAAGAAAATCTTCTTTTCCTCAGTGCTGTTTTCATATACTCATTAATGGCCTTGGTTTCAGTAGTTCGTTCATGTAACCGGCTACCGTTACCCATAAACAGATAGGAAAATTATTGTACATGATGATAATATATACAGATGCATACGTGCCTGACTTACATGAGAGGGGACTGTCAACGTGTTGATAAAGTTTATTAAGGAAGTATTCTCGCATAAGTAGTAAATTACTTCGACTGGTACAACGCCAGTCGAGTGCTGTTCATTTGGGAGCCCGCCCACGTGTTCTCGCCACTTCGCCTTCACTCTATCCGCCGGGCTAATCTGTAAAACATCTCTTTTCGCGTATTGTCTCCTGGTACTGCCGGTTCAGTTTATCCGAAACTTTATCCGATATTATCCGGGTTATCCAGGGCGGTTAATCCAATGGCGTGCAATAGTATCATTTTAATTTCGTTGTGTTTTGGTTTGGTGCAATGTTACAGTCAGTACAGTTTCGAAAGTCACAAATATTGTGACGACCTGTCACCTTTTTATGGAAATATCAATTTGGATCAAATATCTGGTGTTTGGTATGGTGTAGAAAAAATCCCACACGCGAGAGGTGAATATAAAATAGAACACACGCAGGAGTGTTTTTATATAGACATCAAGGAGCTTAATATCGAGGTTTGTTGGATTTATTTTAAGAATAATTTAGTGTTATTTGTTGCAATACCTATGGGTAACACTACTCTAACACTGTATCAGTCCTTCCTCAGTCGGATATTCACGATTTACCGAGCAGTAAATTTCAATATTTTTAAAGAAGCTGCTCCTGACCTTTGCCGTAACTTTTGTTGTGGTTTTTATTATGAAAATCCCATTAGCAATAAAAAGGGAAATGTGGAAAATGGGACATGTTCATTATAATGACAATGATTTTCATTTGACCGGACCAACTAAATACAAATGATTACCTATTATTTGATTTTGTTTATCTCCTGATTTAACTGTTGCAGTGTTTTAGTTAATTGCATGACCTGTGGGAGCAACTAGTTGAGATAACCAATTGTTTATTTATCCATACAGCTTATAATACAAATAACAATCGTAGCCTATGACTTATAACAGGGTAAAGCTTTAAAAGGCCTACTCATAACAGGATACAGGGTGGTCGTGTCAATTAATAGGTTAATTGTAATTACTGTCCACGTTAGTAGATACGTAACAAGAAGTAATATACCCAAGTGGGGCTAGGATGTTAATTAGGAGTCCCGGTGTCGTGAAACAGATCGCTCACAAGTACCTCGCATACATTTTAATGATGGGCTTCATTGTGTTAGTCCTATCATGTATCTTATCCACTACTTTGGCAGCCAACGTTAATTTTTGCCAAAACTTAAGTCCAACGAACGATTTTGACGAGGAGGCAGTATTAGGCATGTGGTATGTTCACGAGTACGTGTACCACAAAGACAATGCTACGAGAACTGAAGTTAACCCTTACTGTCCTATTGTACAAATTAGAAAGTTTGAAGATTACGTTCAAGGTGGCCTGTTGAACCATAACTTAGTGAGTGACTGTGCGTGTGTCTTTTAGTTAAGAACTAAGTCATATATATATTATATATTAGGTACTACTTACAATCGCGCTTCTTCGCATCGGTAAGATTGACCTCACAACACGCATTATCTCACAAAGCGCATTATTTATGAAGCAACAAAGAATACAACAACTACAGCGATTGAAAAAATATCTATAACATTTGTTTTCGCTATAAAATGTTTGTTTATATTTCAGCCAACTCCACCGACTCCGTACCCTCAGCTGACAAACTCACCGTACGTGAACCGCCAGTACAATATGCAAGAACAGTACCGCATCAGACACTTTGTGCTGGAGTGGCACGAGGGTCTGTGGCAAGACGACTACCACATCAAGGTCAACACCTCGCACAAAGGATTCTGGGCCACCGATGTGCCTAATAAATGTAAGGACCGAACATTACCAATTTTAAGATGCTTTGAATGTATTTTCGCACTGCGGAACTAAGGACCAATGTCAAAATAAGAAGTTATAGGATCGTCTTTTCTGACTAATACTATATCTTAAACTATTACATTAATGAGTAATATTTTGTAATCACGTTCTCCAAAAAAGCTCTAACGATTTCGATGAATTTAACTGAATTGCAATATAGGGGTTTACGGGAGCGAAAAATCGATATTTTCCCAGCTGTCTCATTACTAGGAAAAATTTTTTAAAATTTTGTTTGGGTCTCAGGTACCCACATATTATATGAACGGACATTAGGATGCCTCAACTCGAAACATTTTTGGTCAAAGCACATTCTAGATTGATTGTTCATTTAAATTAAAATCATTCAATTTTTTTATATTTCAGCTGTGGGCGACATGTATCGCTTTTTCGGAGGCGTGATCCAGGTCCTGAAGGTAGCTAACAACCACTTGGTGTTGAACTTCTGCATGAGGCTGCCAAACTCTCAGCTCTTCAGCGTAGTGCTGTCCAGAAACGAGAACCAGCTGACTCCTGAGGACCTGGCCAGCATCCACAACGTGTTCACAATGAAACACCTCTCCACGTCTGCGCTACAGAGAGTCTGTGAAAACTCAGCAACAAAAATGACTGTTTCGACATTATTACTCTTTATAATTTCATACACAATTTGGGGATCCCGAATTTAAATGATATCTACTTAATTTTATATAATATTGTAATTAAGTATGTAGATTTTTTTAAGAAAAACGATCGATATTTATATTTTTGTATGAGAAATGAAAATTAAATTACTTATATACCTACGCATTCTTTTTGGTACAATTTCTTTAATCCCATCCTGTCTCTATACTAGTAGTCTAGTCCTAATATCCGTCCTAATATCTCATTTCCTGCTTCAATTGTCAAACTGTTATTTATAAAAGTAAGTCAAAGGTAACATACATTTTAACGTCATAAAATTGATGGTTATGCAGACGTAAATCATTATTCATTACTTATCGTTAAACAACGTTAAAAAATAAATAGGTAACAGTTTAACTAACTAGCTAGATCTACCTGCCACGCAAACAGGCATACTGCACACATACATTACATTAAAACCTCATTCATACACAGAACACATATGGTTGTAATGTTATGCACGCTGACTCTGGATTGATCGCAGATTGATCTTTTCACGATTTATCAATGTAGCTGATTTATACCAATAAAAGTTCTACGAGTAAAGACGTAAACAGTTTTTTCAGCAAAAGATATAGATCTTAGGTGCTTTGTTGTATTGTACGTACGCTTGTCTCAAGGTATATATTCGGGCAAAAAAAGTTTTCAGGAGAGCAAAATCAAATAAGAAACATTTTAATGAGTTTTATTGGCATTATATCAAATAAGACTTCGATGTAGTTATTAATTTAGGAAAAACTTGGAACAGAAACTAAGCCCGGAGTCTGGATTTGTGCCTGGTTGATGGCATTAGGCTCGCACCCTATTACATGGGACTTAAACATAACTGGCGAAATGTGGTTGTACTGTAGGTACAGTCAGCAGCAAAAGTCGATGATCACATTCAGATTTTCAAAATCACTGTACACTATATCACCCATAAATCGCTCTACAAGATATATTGAATATTGAATGAACATCATTAAAGTTCAAAATTTACTGAACACTACGTCATCGAGCGCAAGTAATCGTGCGAGCACATGAAATGCTTAACAACGATCGTACGATGCGTTTGATCGTGCGATCTTTGCCAAATAGGACAACGCCTTACCCTTCGGGGAATACAGGCGCGATGTTATGTTATGTTTAACTAAGTAAGTATTTTGTATCAATTTAGATTGAAAAGCAAAGTTCAATAAATAAAGAGCATGCGATTGGAAATGTATCAGTAGAAATAAATGTGGATAGCTTTATTAGAAGAGGCAGACTAAAGAAAGATGGATGTGGATTGAGTGAGAAATGATACAGCTACGAATTAGAAGGAATACTGAGCTGAGATGCAAATGACGGCTCATATTTTATGGAAGCGTAAGATGTATCTACTTAGGTACGAGGGACTACGCCGATCCCCTTATAATCTACATTGCTTACGAGTATTTTGGCCGTTAGGTATAAGAAGCTGCTTGCGCGAATATGTTAGAACATGACTCGACAACTCGAACTATTCATCAGTAGCGAAGCAGTTGCTGGATTATTTTGTTTAGTCGGAAAAAAAAACCAGGTATTTAAAAGTGACTTCAATATATAATTTTTTTTACCGCTCTCTTGCGACGTACCCGTGTTAGCAGCGGCAAGGTAACTCCTATTTCGGAGGAAATGATCAAAAGAAAACCTAAAGTGCTGCAAATTCAGATTTTCCTAACTTGAACTATGGCCAAGTTATTACGCGCTGTGAAAACTTAACCTCCTCATTAACCACGCACAGGCTCTTAGTTGACAATCATAAAAGTATATCGATATTGATTGTTCATAACTTTATATGGGCTGGCTTTATATAACTAGGTTTATAAACAATCAGGGCACGTATTCCGTACAGAATCATTCCACTGAGTCACAGTGCAGTTGCGCCAGAGTATCACCTGCATCAATTCGCTAATTGGCACCGCGGGCGCCGAGACGCTTTGTCCCATATTACTTGCGTGTCTACTCCGAACATGTTCACTGTGCCTGTGAGTCTCCTCCTCAACTTGGTCTACTTATCCTTCAACGTCCATGGATTCTGTGGTGACAGCGTAAGGTGGGCCCATCACTTTAACATAGAGGATGTGTACGGGATGTGGTACGGCGTGGGGTACGCCCAGCACACCCCGGATATGACGAACAAGCCGAACACGATTGGCTGCGTCACTCTTCACATCACCGACGTCACTACTGAACCACAGGATGATTGGCTTGATTGGTCTGTAAGTACTAATTATTAAAGTTTGTTTTTCTAAGTGGTATTACTTATCTAAGTACTCTTGTTTGTTATATAAGCTTAAATGTAAAGCCTAGAAGAAAGCGTCGTGTGAAACTTTTAAAACTGTACGACAGCATCAGCTTCTTAAATTGAGGTTAAATTCTGTATCTACTTAGATACAGAATTACCTACTTAGGTACATTAAAGTAAACTAAGATAAGGGGTTACACTTAGTATTTTTGAATAACATATGTACTCATCAAGTATAGTAATCGGTTGACCAACAGTGACCTCTTGATTAGCAATCCAACTACGATGAACATTGGGTCTTTGGCAGCACCATACCTTTTCAGATACACAATAAAATAGAGCTTTACATTTATGAACCTTAATTTTATCGCAGATCCAGAAACACAATTATTCTGACGAAAAATGGCGCTCATACAAGAGCAACCCGTGGTCGGATGACGTCATGTCGGGCTCGTGGCTGGACATACGAGTGAAGAGGGACATATACAACGAGAGACGGCTGCGGGTGGTGTGGGACGAGGACGGGCAGTCCGTGGAGCAGATCTACCTGTACACCCCTGAGGCACCGGGGCTGTGGACAGCAGACCAACGGAGGCCTTTAGAGAGAGAGCTGATGGCTAGAGGAATAGGTACTTATACTTTGTTCAAATTCATGTTGGTTAGAACGCTACAAAGTTCTTTAGGCGCGTGGCCAAAATCGGAACTAACGCCGCCATCTTGTTTTATCAATACAATTTTTGTGACAATTTCACATTTTTTTACCAACAACGCCCCCCTGTTAATGTCAGTCAGGCGCCCAAAGATCGTTGTAGTAGGTACTCTAGATGATTGCTGACATACATAAGTCAAGTTATTAATCAGTCTTTAAATGCCAATTTCTGTACCTACTGCCTACCTTTCTAAGTTGCGACAGTGTGGGGCTCGCCAAAATCATTGTTGACAAAATAATTCATAGATAAAAGTATGTAATTATTGGGTTTTCTCACCGGGATTTTCTTTTAGCATCCCGAAGTCTGGATGTGTGCCCGGTTGATGACAACAGGCTGGCTCCCTTATAACATGGGACTTAAACATAACTGGGGAAATGGTGGTGTACTGTAAAGATAACTAAAGTACTACACCTGTGCATATCCCTTTAGGGATAAATAATATTATAACTGTTTCGAAATTCCTATACAAATACCTGTCTTGTACACGTGTCTCTCAACCGGCATTTCTTTAAAAACTGCAAAGCTTTGTCTAAATTAGCCTAAAGACATGCAGCGCACATGCATGTATGCACCACTTTCTTTTTTTTTCTTTTCGTTTCTAAGTTGAGTTTCATACCGAGACTTTCTTCATACAACATTTTGATTTTCAACCTTCCACAGAGGTATGGAACCCAGACGAACCTCCAAGGCATCCTCAAGTCATACGAATGCTGAAGGTTTCACCACACGTCATGATCATCAACCACTGCTCAGAGATCAGTGGGGGCGTGTTCTCGCTCATCCTCCGAAGGTCGCCCTCCAGGGTAGACCGCTGGGAGTGGTTCGACTACAAGAGACAGTTCTTCAATTTCGAATTACCTAATGTTGTTCGATATTCTGCAGTTTGTGCGGGCTGTATTGCAACTAACTCCGTATTTTTTATTTTTATGTGTATGTCTGTTTTTGTAATTTTATGAGATGTTTGATGTTGTTTTAATAATTTGCTAAAAGTCATGAAATATGGTACAAAATAAATATTATATTATTTAAAAGACTTATTTTTATTTGACAGGAATAAGTACCTCTACCCCAAATGAATTTAGAATATTCAACACACATGTTCAAACCTTGGTTCCATTCTTTTGGTCCTTCACCACCACGATCACAACCCACTATTTCTTTTTAGGGTTCCGTTAGGATTTCTCGTGTGTCGTGTCTATAGGTCTGTCACAGCCTATTTGTTACAAGTCTAATGGACAGATTAAGTTAAAAGGTTGAAGGACACACATTAATTTCTGTGACTTAAACACGGGCGTGTAACGTAGATAAAGAAATGATGAATAGGAGCGGGCAATTTTTAAATACTTAAACAGTTTTAAAGTTATTGAAAAATAAAAGTTATAAAACTAGAACCCAGTTTTACGACAAAAAGTCAACTAAGTATAAAGATATAAACAAGACATCACAGACAAACAAATAAAAAATCCGGAGTCACACGTATTAGGGCATAAATCGAACAGATTACCATAATTATTCAACATATTGTTAGGTACGTCACATAGCCTAACCAGCTGACGATCAAGACGCTTCCAACGATACCTCATTATTTTGTCAAATTATGATTTGTAGTTTAGAAGTTATGGGGGAACAGATGTACATACATACCGGTCAAAATCATAACCCTCCTTTTTGCTTCGCCGTAATCGGGTAAAAAATACTTAGCCATGTTTAATAAAAACATCGGTTGCACAATTATGGAATTATTGCGAAATATTTTTACGAGACTTTTAAGTAGGTGATTGTTTATAGGAAAACACTGTAATCAGGTATAATATAAGTCTGATAGTGTCACGTTGGGCGCTTACCGCGAGCGTTTTCAGCTTGCGCCATGTTTTTTAACCGACGGTCACACTAGCCCGTCTAGCTATGTCCTTTAAAGATACGGATTTAGAAATTGTTGTATAAAATACGGGTAAACACTGTTTTTTTAGATTATTCAAACTATCCTTCAAGTTCTGTTTAATTTTAGTACCATAACTTTAGGCAAGCATTATTTACTAGATGGACCATCTTCTAAATTGGTTGGGCAGCCTTGATGTAAATATTAGGTACACACTGTTTACCTACTTTTATAACTACTTTACACAGTTACACTTATTCAGACTATAATGTGCTCACTGCTGGGACACAGGCCTCCTCCTCTGTGAGGGACTGGGCCGGAATCCACCACAGAGCCCAGTGCTGTTTGGTAGATGTCTTTGAATTTTTGGTTCTATAAAGGACATACCAGTGTCCTCGATGACATCTTGCTTCACCGTTTTGACAGCAGTGAAAATACAGATGGTGATGAAATAATTTACACAACGTAAAGCGTCTGGGTTCGACCCACAATTCGTTAGTCGCGTCTGTTTCCACTGGGCCAACACTGCACTGCTCCCTAGTTATACAATAAAAAAATAATATGAATTCATTACTTACCGAACTATACATACCTAGTCGCTACGCATTAGAATTATTAGTTTTTGGTTTCTGCTATCATTCTATTCCTTTAGCTTAGTATTTTGTAAAAGTAAATTAATGAAAAATTTATTAAGGGATTCCGGAAGGTAAAAAAAAAACATGAAACTTACACGTGTTTCAGGATTTTTTGAAAAATCTACCCCTGACCTGAACCTGACCTGAAAATTCTACCACTTAAATCCCATTTAAAGGTCATAGGGGATTTTAGTTTGTTTGGGAAAGTGCTATCTATATACCTATGACATATAGCTGATTTATATAGGTAGGTAGGTGAAGTAGGTCTCTGTTGATTGTATAATTTGATAGTCGATGGCGAATAGTTGTCTTTTTATTTGGTTCTAATTCATTCGATTACCATTATCATTGAGTGCAAAAAGTGTTTCATAAAAAAAGGAGCATTAAAATCAATGGGTACGACCCGTAAGTCTTCGAAAACAACGTCTTTTCCCACATTGTTTTTATACCTACATTAGTCATCAGTAAAAGGCAATTGCTACATACCAGCACGTACCTACACTATTTATTAATGAGTCGTGAAACTCAACTACTGCTCCTTAAAGACAATGGAGTTGTTTGTGCGCGAGGATGTACCAGTGGCCTATGATCTGTGAACTGGCGCAGGAGACAGGGTCACGTAGCCGTCGTGGTGACAGGACATTAACGAATTATATCAATTAACCGTATGTCACACCGGATTTTATGAATCAGCTTTACATACTTAAGTAGGTACTTAGTTGAGAAATTATGCAATAGATTCAGCAGTAGGTAGATACCCATAATTAGTAGTCTAATATGTAAAAAATCTATCAATCTGCCTAGCCTTTTCCCAACTATGTTGGGGTCGGCTTCCAGTCTAACCGGATGCAGCTGAATACCAGTATTTTACATGGAGCGACTGCCTATCTGACCTCCACAACCCAGTAGCTGGGTAATACGATACCCCTTGATTAGTACGTAATTAATTAATTAATTAGTCTAATATGTAATGATTCATAATTACTAGCTTTTGCCCACCGCTTCACACGCGTGGAGGTCGGATATAATCCCACGGGAACGAACATAGTCTATCTGTGTGCCAAATTTCATCCAAATCCTTTCAGAAACAAACTCACTCTCGCATTTATGTTATTGTTGGATTATTAGGGAAAGGAAGGCCAAAGAAAAGATGGATGGATTGTATGAGGTATGATAATTATGAAAATAAAGGGGGTGAATGATGGCATGACGGTTGACAGGGGAGAATGGAAGAAGAAATCCTGGTCAAGTAACATAATGGGACAGGGGCTGGAAGATGATGATGTAGCATTATATCGAAATATGTCAGCAGGTCATCGCTGTAGATTCCTAAGCAAATAGTGCCCTCATGCGTGACAAGGAGGAGAGCATTTCCGTAGTGATTGGTGTCTGTGAAATCTGACGTTTTGCAATAACTCTAAAGGTTTAGGTAATTCAAAAAAGGTAAACAAATCGTAAATAGGGTTTTTTATTTAGCAAAATTAAATTTATTTTCGATCACAGGATATCTTCCTCTTTTATTATACTTAAGTTAAACTTTATCATTTATTCTTAAACTACTCTTCGTAGATGTAACTGCTTAAGCACAATTTTTTAGTTAGATTTATTATAATGATATAATATTTTGTAATCTGTCCATCGTAAAGAGCCCAAAAAGACAGGTTCTCCAAACCTTTTAAAAAAACTGTGACGTAGTTTGGCAACTGAAGGGGCAGGTATTACATTTAGTCGGTTAATCAGACGCCTTTGTTGACAGCGCTAAAAGAAGAACAGAAAATGTTGGTTAACTATGACAAAATAATTGATGATACCACTGAACGCTTTATTATTAATCTAACAGATAGTTCATCAGATTGAGATTCAGAATGCCTATAATATGTGACTCTATATACCTACCTAATATGATTTTAACATTTGAAATAAAAGGTTTAGTCACGTGTTTTAGTCACGTGTTTTTAGTCACGTGTTTTTTGTTTGTTTACCCTTTTTACCCGACTACGGCGAAGAAAAAAGGAGGGTTATGGTTTTTACCCGACTACGGCGAAGAAAAAAAGAGGGTTATGATTTTGACCGGTATGTATGTATGTATGTATGTTCATCTGTTCCCTCCTATCTTCCAAACCACTTATCACAATTTGACAAATGAAGTATCGGCTGAAGCGTCGTGATTGTCCGCTGGTTATTGGCTATGTGAAGTCACATTAAATTAAAAATGGCGCCCTCTAGAGGACATAAGTAAGTAAGTAAGTAAAGTGAGGAACTTAAAAAAAAATATGGTTTAATCGTGTTGGGTATATAATGAAAGGGCTTAATGAGCACATTTCAAAAATATATATATTATAACCCCAAAAGAATTTAAAAAAAAATCAAGTAATAAAAACTAAAACCCAACTACGACTTAAAAGGTATAAACAAGACACCACAGACAGACAAATTAAAAATCCGGAGTCACACGTAATCTGTTCGATTTATGCCCTAACACGTGTGACTCCGGATTTTTAATTTGTCTGTCTGTGGTGTCTTTTTTATACCTTTTAAGTCGTAGTTGGGTTTTAGTTTTTATTACTTGATTTTTTTTAACTACCTAAGGAGTTATAAGCATAAACCAGGCACTATAGAGAGAAGTAGGTATAAAGAGTGTTGGATTGGGTAAATCCCAGTCGACAGAAACCTGCATTGCAAACAGGAAGCTCTATATACCTACCTACGTTGATACGTTCAGTACGTTCATTGCAAACCTGCAGTTTGGGCACAGGCGGTTGTTAACGAACTCATTATGTTGTCGTCCTATTCCGTAGATGATCACGTTATGAGATGCCTTGTTATATCTTCAATAGCAACGAACATTTTAACTTTATATATATATATTTTTTTAACCTACGCTCATCACAGTGCTGTAGTTTGTCATGACAATAGTTAGAATTGATTGTCACATTGTAGTTAATTTTATATTGGTAGGTACTTAATTACTTGGGATCTTTTTACAAATCGCTACAGATATCACCTCTAGTGGAAAAGTCAAGAGTAGTTTGCTCACCGTAGGTATGTACTACCTACCTATGTAAAACGATTTTTGATAAATTCAGCCTTACTTTATGCTTCAAACCGATTTCTGCTTCGATGATTGGCGAGGTGCAATTTATTTAGCTTCCTTTTTGAAGCTTAGGTATCTCTTTAAAGGTCGGGTAACCTTGAAGTATGAGACAGTAATGTAATACTTACTTATGTTTACTTCCTTGCCTACGTTTTTATTTTTAAGTGGCCTGAATGAATAAGAAGGCGCGTTATGCTTAGAAAGTGCAGTAAGTCTTTTTTTTATGCAATCGCTTCAGGTTGCAAGCTGCAATCGATACAGAATCAATACAGAGATGAGTCATCCAAAGTTTTTTGCATGATAGCATGAACAGTTTATTTGTTTTACTAAAAACAACAACAACCTTAATTTAAAACAGCTTTTTGTTATTTAAAAATAAACCTATTTTTATACTACAAGTAGAACATTTTCTTATCATTGCATTTTGAAACTAATATTTTGAAAACAATAAAAAACATGAAACAAAAACAAAAAGCTTCATCTTTCTGACTGACCGACCCCTTGACAATTCAAAAGTGCCTGTAATTGGTTTATTTGAAATAAATGCTTTTAGTTTGAGTTTGAAATAATATTTTGTACATTTCATATAAAAAGAAATAAGTAGGTACCAACTGTTCACGTCTAAGATCATTTAATCTTTCACACAGAATTATCTAATTAATATTAACTGGACACAAGAAATTATAAATGTGACTTAGACGTGTTCTCATCTCCGGGACCAGTGGTCGTGAATTAGTCGTAATTAGTTTACTTCCCACTCCTATCGCGAGCCCGCACCAGTCACACGTTGTGGCCACAACCTTACTATCACGCAACGACACACATCGAATACCAAAAAACAACTAGAAATGTACCAAAACGTGGTCGTTTTAATTGTTTTGTGCGCCACAGCCGAGTGCGCGAACTACCAACGATACGCTGAACCTGGTGATGCAAGATATTCCACGTCCTCCAGTTGGAGCAGTAGCTATACGACCGCGGCTAACCCGTATAATCAAAATCAATACCCATACAAAACCGCCAGTTACGGGAGCGACATATCCAACTTTCCTGAAGTGACCAGGTACCCCAACTACAGTCCTGGGCTCTCGACGAGCAAGTACGACTCCTACACTACTCAAAGAACAAACCAGTTCTACCCCCCGGGCGGAGACAATACTCAGAGATATGGAGACACCTACAGGCAAGGGTACGGCCAAGGATATGGGCAGGCTGGACAGGTGGGGTACGGTACTGGCTACAGTTCTTACGAGATACCGTTCATGAAGAATATAAGGGACTACTGCGTGAACCGCTCACCGCAGCAGGGCATCTGGGTGGACAGCCTGATGGGCATGTGGTATGGTGTGGAGTTCGTCCAGCATTTAGCCGGTGATTCCAGGATCGACTACGCAAGAACCTGCATCGTGATTCACATTTCGGAACCTACAGATCAGGTTAGTTTTGTTTCAAATCTTTGATAACGATTGCTTCAGAAAAACAAAATCTATGCACAAGTTAACACAGTATGAATTTTCAAAACATAGATCTATCTAATCGGTAGGAAGCAACAATCACATAATGAACGTAAAATTATTAATCACCAAAACATGCGTGACATAAACAGAGAATCTCTCTCTACCAACTTTTTGTACTTCGGTATATACCTATTTCTCAAAAAAGCTCTTAAAATAATGAAAAATCTGCCTTTATCAGTAGTTGCAAATTGATTGCTGCTTATAACATTACATTACCCCGTAATTTTCAGTAAACTTTTTCACCTTTAATCAATAACTGCACTAGTAGAAGTAGGTACCTAAAAATGTTTTTTGAAGTTTTTTACACCACTACAGTCGAAACTCATTACCAGAAATAAACATCGTAATTGAAGCTTTCTATTGGGAAAGAATAAACGCTGTTCGCACTGCTGGACCAATTGACGGTCCGTCAATTAATGACGTGACCGCACATTTAAACGATTGTTGTGACAAATACCACCCAGCTCTATTACTCCTTGCCACAGACCTACAAATACTGTACACTAGCACTTTTTATTAGCTCATAAACGCTCACTGCTGGACATAAGACTCCTGATGGCCACCAATCATCATGCTTGGCAAATTGGAATGGATGATTACCTACTTATTGTTGGTATAATCCCTCATCTGCCCTTTTACCAATTTGTTTGGGGTTGCACCAGCCATCATGTCTTTTCCCTCAGCCGTCATCTCAGAATGCTGTTATTGGCGCAATAGAGAACGCTTGTGCCCATAAACCTAATGCTGATGCTATCTTTCAAGTACCAACAGCTTAGGGGTGCGTGTCTTCTGTGATTGTACATAATAATATTTAAAAGTAGGTACACATAAAATGGTAGTGTGATCATTCCGAAGCCGAGATACCCTGCTTTAGTCAAAGTTCACGGGTTTATTAAGATAGCTTTAGTCGCATTACTTACTAGAATTTCATTATCAGTACTAATATTACTGTCGGTACGCGATTCATAGTTATTACGGAAAATCCAGCAGCCCGGGTCAATGTGGATGCGTTGTACTGATAGATTTGTTTTAAAGATGACATCACTTTCTATAACGACCAATATAACGTTTTTAAATGTAATTGAAGATCCTTTGATTAAATAAGTAACAGTTTCGAAAGTCGAATGACTTATACATGCAATAAAAAATCCTAACATAGCAAACTTGGAAAAAGCCTAAAAAAGCCTTTGGAAATACATAGGTAGGTAGGTAAGGTACATGGGTGGGCTTTCATTTTTATAGGTACCTAGGTATAAATCTTTGCCTTTCTGTCGAGAATTGTCTGTAAAAGTGAATAAGTAGTTGCTGTTAAAAATAATTAAGTAGTTATTATAATATTCTGTTGTCTACTTACTTAGTTAATGTTACGCAATTTTTTTCCCAAATGTTTAAACGTTTTTACCTTATTACCCGACTGCCCCAGAAGGAGGGTAATGTTTTTCGAGAGTATGTATGTATGTATGTATGTATGTTTGTATGTATGTATGTATGTCTATTTCTTTGGCACGCTCTGTAGCCTAAAAGGCTTGATGGATTTTAACATAAGAAGTGTCGTTAGGTTCGTCTTAATTGTGGGAGTGACATAGGCTATATTTTTTTTTTAAATATCATCTGGAAACAAAAAAAGAGGGAGGGGAAGGTTTTTTTTTTTAAATAAATTACAATATTGGTATCAAATAAAAGCTATTAATGGGTTAATTCCAAATAATATAAATTAATAAAATTAAAAAGCTTGAAATAAAACAAATTATTTAAAAAACAAAAAACCCGCCTGCAAAAACGCATAACTTAAAAGAGAAAAACAAGCAACAAACCAGGGAACAAACCGGGGAACAAACCAATAACCTGAAATATGGTGTAACTTTTGTTTGTTCCCCGCCTGTAATACCAACATTCTACAGATTATAATGCTTGTTTTTCTCTTTTAAGTTATGCGTTTTTGCAGGCGGGTTTTTTGTTTTTTAAATAATTTGCCAATATGAAGCACCATTATGTCAACCTTTTCCTTTAGTCAAGTAGGTATACGAGAATACCTAATCATTAATAAATGTTGTGAAATTTTCATTCACGAGGAAAATCTCGTTGTTTTACTTCGTGGGATTACCTATCTACGGCACGGCCGGCCAACTCTATCTGTATATAAGCGTCGGCACAACTTTGATAACATCAAGCCGCGTGAGTCAGGCGCGCGCGCCTCTTCGCCTCAGTCGGCTACGATCTTTTATAAGCGCGATATTTATTCGCGAGCGCAATACCTCGAATTATAGTCTCGCTCGAGATATTCGAATTTTAAATAAATCAGACGGAAGTTTGATGTCAGAAAAGTGGAGTGAGTGTTATGTGAATACGAGAAACTGTAACTTAGGAAAATGGAGTTATTTTATCGAGTTTTACCTTTGATGCTGCTTCTGTTGACATCGCTAGCTGCTGAAGAATTCTTAATTTATGACATCGACCTTGATTCGAACCACACTAAAAACAGCTCGAGTGGAGCTTACAATGCAACTAGTGTGATATGTGTTCGTGAACACTTGTACGACAAGCTGGACATTAACAAAGTGTTGGGCAAGTGGAAGGTGCGCGAGCTGTACTTGCACCTGAGCAAGGAAGGCGTCAACGAGTACAACAGCTGTCCCGAAGTCACCATCTGGGAAGAAGACCATTTCCCCACTACCACGTTTGGGGTAGGTTTATTGATTTTCAATATGCAATTTGGCAATTTGAGACGCCGACATGGAATGTGACTAACACAATTGTGGCCGCTGAAAAAAGACTGGTACTCTGCATGAAGTATTTTTTTCTGAATAGTTGCTGACCATTTAAAGATAAGAAATTTTGAAATAATCTCGGGTACCTATTCCCTGTGCTCCACAGTGACTTAATTAATTATAAGGTTTTAGTTAAACAAGTAGATCCTACAATTAAGTGAGCAGTTAGGTCTGGAACTAAGTATTAGCTTTATTTTTGTGTGTATGTTGTTCATAGAGCACTTGATGACTGTATTGTGTAACTCCTTCAATTGAGCAAATTTTATTGTATAAGATAAGTAATGGTTGTCGGACAGTAAGAATTCCTTAATGATTTTCTAACACGGCGTGTGTCTGTTTATTCTGATCTCTATGTAGCTACAGTAATAAGACTGAAAATAGAATTTGCCTACTTATTATTAGAAGAAGGTTGAATATTTTTCTGTTAGGTATAGTATTGTGGTAGACGTTAATAAATAATGTACATAAGTACATAATGTACTCGTACATAATATGTGATTTTAGGGGATTGGACTTACCTGGTATTTTTTGTACTTACTTTATGATAATGTTACGAAAACCTTTGGTCATATTTTAAATTATTTTTAGAAGAAGAACTCTTCGCTCAAAAGTTAAATAATGGAAAGGTTTATTAAATGATGTACTTGTTGTATTTATTTTCTACCAATGCGACTTATTTATTGTCCATTTAATAAAAATAAAAGAATTTGTTTTCTACTCAAAGTTTGTATAAATGAAAAACCTCTACATCCAACTAAATCAGAAGCACCTTGAATCGATATTAGTCCATGGTGCGTACGCGTCGATTCATCATAATTTTATAGCCAGTTAAAACTGGAAACAATGACAAACCTTTTCTAAATTTGGCTGCGCCTGAGGCTCACACTCTCACACGTGTACCCACTTTACTATAGGTACGAAAGTACCTACTTTCATCTTAAACTTTCCAAATTGGAGCCTTCGCCTGGGTAGGTATAAACTGCGACTTTTACGAATTTAGACGGGAAACGGACCAGTAGATAGAAAGATTTACTAATAAACAAATAATAAAAACAATTATTAATGTGTTTAGAGTCCCGAAATCACACACTTGCACATGCTTATCTATACAGCTGCTAACACCACCTACCTACTAGGTATTATGTACTGTATCCATATGACTCAGTATTGTGTGTTGTTATGCAACATTTGCAATCGATTTCGACACGGTTCATTCCTAGATAATCCAAAGTATGTAAGTAGGTACTATTGATAATAAAACCAACAATTTGCATACTACATTGAATCCTACTTACATAGGTGCAAATAGGTATTTATATGACAAAAGTGATTTGCGTTGACGCTTATCTTTAAAAAAAATACAACTACACGTAGATCATCATCTGCCTAGCCTTTTCCCAACTATGTTGGGGTCGGCTTCCAGTCTAACCGGATGCAGCTGAATACCAGTATTTTATATGGAGCGACTGCCTATCTGACCTCCACAACCCAGTAACTGGGTAATACGATACCCCTTGGTTAGACTAGTTGTCAGACTTTCGTGCTTCTGACGACTCGTAACGACTGTCAAAGATCCACAAATGACAGCCGGGACCAACGACTTAACGTGCTTTCCGAGGCACGGAGGAGTCTCGATATGTGAAAATGGTCACCCATCCACGGACCAACCCCGGCAAGCGTAGCTTAACCTGATGGATCGGCCCGAGCGGCTGTTATTACTTAGCCACGAGCTCCTCCTAGTTACAACTACACGTAGATGACGTAGAATATTTATTCTTTAGGTACCTTTACATAAAGTAGTAAGTAAGAATAAGCTACTTGACTATAAAACACTGAAAGTCTTGTCTCCCACTTTGATGTAAACAAGACTGAATTCCTCGAAGAAGTAGATAAGAAGAAGTGTACAGACGCCAGCACATAAAGCTACTACAATCTGTCAAATTTCTTTAATAGATTTTCAACTTTATCGCTAAAGCATTAAGGTTCAAGGTTGATTGGGAAAATCTGACAGTTTCGGGTAGCTTGACCTGCTGGCGTCTGTACATGGACCATACGCATGCATGAATGTGTTTTCCTCTGCTTGTAATTAAAAACTACTACTAAACTAAGACATTCTGATTTTTTTTTCGTTAGAACACCAAATAAGGCAAAAATTACTTAACACAAATACCTACTCTCTACACTTTTAACCTATTAGATACTTTACTATACTTAGTCATGCGAATTCCATATCATACAATCACTAGTAGGTATGGGTACAATGAACCAATTCCAACTAACGCACTAACACTGACATACCATTAGGCATAGACAAAGTCAAATAATTCATTTCAAGTATACGCACATCATAAAAAGGTAAAAAGCACTTTTGAACATCAATAATATAAGTTCTGCGTAACCTTAGTAAGTAATTACTTTTGACAATAAAAAAAAATCCAAAAAAAAATAACCGGCTTCCAAAATAAACAGAAAAAGGGAAAAATAACTTTAAACTTCCGACTTTTATTTTTCACTTTTTAGTAGTGGTACCTACTCCACACAAATTCGAATACCACTACCTGCTATGTAAATAACAGTGACGGAGTAACTTAAAAACATCGTCCAGTACTACATAATATGTGGGAAAAATACGTAATATGAAGCTAACTCAAAAACTACGCAAGCAAAGTTAATAAACAGAGAATGAATAGTTTTTGATTTGGTAGTTAACTAGTTACTTATTACTTAAATGTTCCTCGATCTATGCACAGCTAACACGGGCTTCTACTTGAACGAATTCCTAAGTAATATCCTAAAAATAAGTGCATTCTAGACCCTCGGGTTCAGTGACACAGGTGTCAGTTCGCATGCTGTAGGGAGCCGGTTCCGACCTCAATGCTCCATCCGGCAGATTGAACCGAACCGCTTCCGACCCCAGTATTCATGATCACGGTTGCAAATTATATATCGCTTACAAAACATGGCTAATCCGTATCTATAAATTACGAAAAATGGTTTAACAAAGGTACGGAAGTGAGACTGTAGTTTCAGTTATCTTGTTACAAATGGTTTACTTCAAGTTCAAATAAAAACCTTTTTCTAATAAACAAACTGGGTTCTAGAACTTTTTGTCCGGGGCCGTCGGCGTTACCATGTTTTGTACGACACAACTTGATGTAGCATAGATAGCATAGCATTCATTCATTTCAATTTTACGAATGTATTTGGTTATATGACTTTACAAGTAATTGCGTTTGCGTAAAGATCATTTTCACCTAAAGCAGTAGGTACATCGGCGATTTTGAAGGCGCACTTAGGTCGGATGATGATCGGTTTTACGAATTTTGCCGATGCTACATCTAATTTGTGTCGTTTTGTAACCAGCTGTGCCTAAAAGCGGTCATAACCGGTCCATATAATTTTTAAACTACTGAGAAGTCTTTGCCACACTTCATTTATTTAATTTTTAGGGACTGAAAAGCTGGAACACATTTTGTCGAACAAAATTTTGCCCTTTGAATTAAGTTTCAAATAATAAATGATCGCTGAAAAGAGAATACATAAGGGTATTTCGGAAAGCCCTTCGCGAAAGGCTTCTAAACATACATTTTGGACGAGCCACACAGTAGGTATAATATATCAGCCATGAACTACTAAACCTTTATAGTATTGTTTCTGAGTCAAAGATTCGAATTTTAATTTGTCTTAGCTAGTTGGGTCACCTTGCTTGGGAGAAGGCCCGCGGTCCCAATTAACCTTAACCAGGGTCACTGATTATCAAAGGTCTCTTCTAACAAGAGATAGTTAACGTGCCCGGTTACGAATAATAATAAAAAAAAACATTGATAACTGCATTTTGGTATTTTTCATTATTTCATTGTCACAGTCATAGGTATGGCAGAGGTTGCAAACTGGCGCGATATCGCGGGCGCGACCGGCAGCACTACCCTAGCCGCGCCCGCAATATCGCGTCTGTTTGTCGTCGGCCTTAACGTTAATTCGTTTTAATTTTCGTATAGCCACTAGAACAAAGAAAAATGGCTTAACATTCTCTTTAGAACATTGGTATGATCTATGAGCAACTCATCAGTATTTTCCGACTATAATTTCCCGGTCGTGTCAATGTCAGCACTCTCAGGCCTCAGCCTTTACATACTTAAACATGTTGAAAATACATTATACCTCCTTACTTACCTACCTTTGTTACGTACACAGGTGTTCATGCCAACAATGTGTGCTCAAACTATTTGCACTTATTCAATTATTTTCCAAAGGAAACTGTAGAAACGAATGTGGTGCGTTTTTGCTCGAGTGCCTCTAAAAACGAGACACATATCATTTGGTCATTCTAACTGACTCATACATAAATACTTACATACGACAATGGGTCAATTAACTACTCCCACTTATACCTACCTACTTTATATCTACATCTATAATTCTAACGTACATGATCAACGGTACTAAGGTAGTCATTGTCGAATTTCGAGATGTACCTATACAACAATTAATGTGACCTGTATGCCTATGGTACGGCCACGGTGACGCATTCTGACCCAGCGCAGGGGTCAATCTGACTGACCCACTTAATCTCCAAGGATGCAGTCTCTAGAACACGATGACTAACTCCAGGTTCAATTGGATGAACGTGGAAATTGTTTACAACTTCTTGGAATCACTGGGAGAGAATGTTTACATCTTCTGTAGGTGCACGTGCACTGAGCACGTCATTGTTTGTACTTGTATGTTTTTCACTATCGAGAAAAGGACTTGGGTACTTAGAGGAGCGACCTACTTTAATTGTGTATTATGTCTATGTTCCTCTTCCATTCTACTAATAGCATAGATTACTCTAATGCCAGCCTTTACGATAAGAGTCTTATCAACGCCGTCTTATCTAGGGACTATTCTTTTTTATAAAAGTACGTAAATATGTAGGTGTAAAGCAATTTTTTTTTTCCTTTTATACAGTCAAAGGACAAAAATTGATTGCTGTATTTAGCTGCTAAATGTGCTTGTTGCCAGACTACTTATCAGTAATTGACATACTGGTGTAATTTCTGTACACACTTTTATGTATGTTCTAGATTAATTATTAATACTTAGGTTTCATTATTTTGTATTCAAAATGAGTGTCTGTGGGAGTGCCTTGAGACTCTTGATCATTGCGATCGTTAAAGAAAAAGGGATAAATGTTCCGTACCTACTAAGATCTCTTTTTAGGATGACATAAACCGAATTAATCGATTCCTTTGTTAAGTACCCCTATACCCACAAATCAACAGTCAATCTAATTGTCGGTCATCACTTTCCAGCCCTCGACGGAGAACCAGCTGTTCCACGTGCAGCATATAAACGCGAAGTTCCGCCAAGAGTACAGACATTTGCGCCTGCTGTGGGATGAGGCGGGACAGACTATCGAGTACTCGCTGTACTTTAAGAACGACTCCGCCGGCTACTGGCAGGTGTTCGACGGCCAGAACGGTAAGGGTTTTTCATCATATCAAAATATGCGAAAATTTGCCTTTCCATTCTCCATGCGTATTGAAGTTGATAAACGAAGAATGAAAGAAATATATGTTCTTTATTCCATATCTTAATGCTGTACTCACCTTTTACGAGACTCACAGTATACCTATTCTTTGGAATCACATGATCAACTTTCGTATAGATGACTATAATAAGTAGTTTCATTTTATAACATTTCAGGAACAATGCCGGCTCTATCCAAGTATCAACAGTTCAGCGGTACTATTCAAGTGCTTAAAGCGGTCAACGATCATCTTCTACTGAACTTCTGTCAAGACCAAGTGAACGGCAAATCTCCGCAACTGTACTCCGTCCTGTTCTCCCGCGAACCTGGCTTTATGGAGCGATGGGAACTGGACTCGGTACACGCTCTATTACAGAACAAGAAACTGTCCGTCGCTTCGAGAAGAATGGTCTGCGGAAACAGCGCAGACAGACCTATTTTTAGCCTAGCTTCGTCCTTCATCCTACTTACACTAGCCTATACGATAAGGTCCTATTAACATAGTCTTATCTAGGGACTATTCTATTTATAAACAAATACGAAAATACATAATATATTTAATCGGACAAGATGAGATCACCGACAGTCTGTTTTAACGCCCACACAGTAACTATACATAACTATCGAAGATGACATAACGCTAACTGAACTTGAAAGTAGATGAGATGCGCTGCGCAAAACGTGACACGGAAGTTCTGAGACATTGAGAGTTCCATGCTGTCCGTACTATCAAACAATTTCAAAGTCACCACATACTTAGGTGCATTCCGCGGCTAAATGTTAAAAGCCGTCATAAAAACTTCACAGAATGTTTTAAAACTGTATTTTGGAACACAATGTTTATGGCAAACAAAGCTGCAAAATGTCCGTGACGTGAAATGTTGCAGTAAAGATGTTAAATGTTTCATTGTGTATGTCTGAGACCCTCGACTTATTTGACTCTTCAAAATACTAAACCGGTTCCATCTCGTGTGTCCTTGTCTGCACTTGAAAGATCTGAGACTTTGAGGAGGACAATTTAGTCCTAGAACTATACCTACTTATATCCTTGTTAAATATCCGTCCTTATGTAATGTGAATATGATTGATGATCGAGCTGAAATTGTAAAAGTAAAGTTTGATCACAATGTTAGCGGTTTCATTCGACACAAGACCGTGGCTAGGCCACAAATTTTTGAGGATGAAGCTGCAAATTATAATAAGTAGATAGGTAAGTAGTCAAACAATGTTAAATTGCCGCTCTATAACTAGTAATATAAACACAATTAGATGTCTATTACAATGATGCTTCTTATTGTAATGACCATTTGTTTCAATGTTGAATTCATATAACTAATGTTTGTATGACGTCATACTAGCACAATGTTTTGAAAAATGTATGCGGATAATCTGTTTGGAAGTGAACTCGTAACTGGGGTGCAACTGTTGCCAACATTGCAAGCGCATTAGGTAGTCTTGTTGTTTTCTGATATCTTATTGTTCTCTGATATTTGAGGGTTACACAACCGACCGACGACGTTATGGTGCTTCGCTATTAGACTCTAATTTGTTGTACAAACTTCTTGGTATCTACTGTAGGTACACGCTTTTCAATAGCATCTATTGTGTATTTAACTTGTTACTATACATATACTAGATATATCTGTGAGTTATTATGTTCAGAAATGGCTATATTATAAAATATTCATTTGAATGACCATGTATAAATGTGTTGTAATCTCTTTTTCATTCAGAATCCTCACTTAATTTCTTAGTATATTACTTATTTATTTTAATACCAAAGATTTATTAATGCAATTATAATTTTAAGTAAGTACATTTACCTATTCTTTTGAAGAATAAAATCATAAAATCGATTCATCTATTTTTATTAAACCCAATCTAAATAATAGCTAATCGGAACTGATGACGTCATGAGCCCATTGAAAATTACAGGAATACTCAAGTAAAATAGTCGGATTCGACGTAAGCCCACGTGAGACACCAAATAATACATTTCCTCGGAAACCTATTTAAGCCTATGTAAGGCTTCTCTCACGTGAGTTACCAAAACATAAATCTAATTTATTTATTACTAGCTTCCGCCCGCGATTTCGCCCGCGTGGTATGTCGATAAAAAGTAGCCTATGTCCTTCCTCTGGATGCCATCTATCTCCTTGCCAAATATCGAAATCCGTTCAGTGGTTTAAGCGTGAAAAGGTAGGTAACATACAGACAAATTGAGTTACTTTCGAATTTATAATATTAGTATGGATATAGTATACTAGCTGATGCCCGCGGCTTCGCCCGCGTGGATGTCGGTTATTATATATCTACTAAAACCTTCCTCGACTCTATCCATTGGTGAAAACAGCATGAAAATCCGTGCAGTAGTTTTTAAGTTAATCGCGAACAGACAAATAGACAGAAGCGGCGGAGGACTTTGTTTTATAATAATTTAGTGATATAGTATGGATGGTTAGTAAGTTTAGCTTCGTTATTCGCCCTGCACTGCATTGAATCCATAACATGGAGCACTATCATTTTATTTTTAATTTGTTTATGGACATTATTATAGATCACTTACTTTATCTTGAGTATGATGCCCAGTGCACCTACTTACATAAAATACCGACTAATTAACGGAAAAAAAATCAGCTCTTATTATTAGTAGATGCAATAAAGGATCAATCAATGATTCTACGGTACATCAAAAGAATGACCAGAATATGGTTAACTATAATACCATCGCATACCACCGCATAAATATGCATAGCAGAGAATGAATCATACGCTCGGACTTTTATCTATTTACCTTTAGATAATAAACAAGTAGAAACCTAAATCACAGATATTATAATACTACGTTCTAAATGTTTCAGTAGCCTACTCCAAAAGTTCAAGCAGACAGATATAATGTTAAACCCACCTACAAAGGGTTACGTTAAAATATATTTAGGTAATTCTTTAAATTTTAGAGCGAACTCCAAGGTCGACTAACAAATCCAACAAATTGTTTACAGTTGTGAACGCGCGCCGTTGATCCAATTAAACCTGCCCCTCTACAAGCTGAATTTAGCACTTTCATAAATCACTTTTAACTTTATTTTGGCAGGGATAAAGTTGAATTTTCTTTAAGGGATATAGGATTACAAATTTCTGTTCAATGGTACAGCGATGACGTCACTCAGCCACGTCATGGAGCATGCCTGAGGGATGGCCCACACATAACGTTAATTTTATGGTCTAGACTTGGTTGTAGTGTAACAATCCTTCAGTATCAATCGTAATGGCCCAAATTAAAATATGCTTGGTGATAAATATTAAATACAAGCTTCCACCCGCGGCTTCGCCAGCGTGATATGTCGATAAAAAGTAGCCTATGTCCTTCCCCAGGATGCCATATATCTCCTTGCCAAATTTTGTCGAAATCCGTTCAGTGGTATATGCGTGAAAAGGTAAATACAGACACACAGACAAACAGACAGAGTTACTTTCGAATTTATAATATGGAATTCTAGTAATAAAAACGAAAAATAAAATCTATTACAATAGATAGTGACCCATTTAACTATAACAACATATGTGTAGGTTAATCGCCATATGGTTCGTTTTCAATGATAATTATCAACTATCAGGACATATAACATTTCATTGATTGCAGCTAGTATTGAATGTGTTCAGCAACGCGAGAGGCGTCTCTGTTCTTTTATTTACGGAAATCATGAAGTTAATATTCGTGTTAGTTTGTGTGATAATCAGCGTATTCGGTAAAACAACGCATAAACCACATAGTATAACCAAAATACCATGCGAAGGCGTCCACGTCCATGGGAAACTGCACAAACGACATATCATAATGAACGGAATCAATCGGCCATACCAACTAGCCATGTACAACCGTGAACATAAAATATTTTTCAGTTACAACGTCGGGGAAGATACCGAGGACACCTTTGGGATTGCCTACGTGAAAATAAACGACACAATGCCGACCCCAATAAATGGAATTAAAAACGGATTCGCCGTCGCCGTCGACGAGCACAATAAGACAGCGTTTTTCGGAGGCAACGACGGAATCTACGCAGATAATCTCGAGAAATCCGACGGCTTGAAGCACATTGTTGAGGACCGTGACATTTGGGACTTACAGATGTTCAACCATCACTTGTACTTCATACAGTACCCGTCGCAGCGGCTGCATAAATACGATGTGAAGGAAAAACATATCACACTACAGCAACATGTACAGGAAAAGATATACCAGTTCGCTATTGATGTAGATGGTGACACATTTGTAACGACTAGGGATGGTTTGTTCGAGATAAAGAAAGGGGCGAATCATCGCATCCCTTATAACGGGCCCAAAGTGTTCAGGGCCATTGAAGTAAATCACAAAGGCGTCGCACACTTCTGCGCTAAAAGTGCCATCTACGTGGCGCACAAGGAGAACCAAACGCTCATAGAAATAGCTAGCATCAAGAACATCTTTGGGCTTACTTTCGATAGTTTGGACAATATCATTTATTCAAATCCCCATGAAATTGTGAAACTTTTGCCTCATGATTGTGAGTAAAGCTTTTGTCAATCTTCTAATTGCTACTACCTATTTTACACATTTTTTTTATTTTTTGTTGATAGATTTTACTTTAATACCTAGCCTTAATTTATAACATCATGCAAATATTACTTGTACTGTCAAAAACAATTTCGTTTCAAAAATCATAGCCCATTTCAGGAATTATTGTTACCTCAGCAAAATGCATGAGGTACCAGGATAGTAACACTCTGGAGATATGACATCAAGGAAAAGGATATTCGGTATCTATCTCGCTTCCGCATTGGAGGGTCGCTCCCCGTGTGATTTTTTCCCCAACCCTCAGCGTTTCCCAACCAATCCTCACTCCGCGTATGTACATACAAAGCTCTTCAAATATTTGGGAGCGAAACTTTTATTTTAAGAAACTATTTACGCCAAAAACTAAAAATTTGTAAAATATCCATGTTTATGTAACTAAGTAAGTACCTAAAATAAAATGAAGTTTGCGGAGAAACTTTTTAAACCTTATTATAGCAAATAATAACCAGTAATTCATATCTTGTAACCTTATGCTAGCCTGGTGTTGTGGACGCCGTATCTATTGAACAGTCAACGATATTACTATCGACGTGGAGTGACGTCTTTTGCGAATATCGATGCTCGGCAAATGAAAAAAAAAGCGCGTAAGCAAAGTACGTAATACCTACTTTTTCAAAAGTCGAATCAGTCTTGAATAGTTTATATAGACAAATGATTTCCTTATTAATTTCTATGTATGTACTTAACTTCATTTCTTTACTTTTTGCTAGTTTTTCCAAACTCTTCTCGGTGAAAAAAAAACATGTACCTAAATAAGAATGTCAATGTGTGTATTCTTATAATAAATAAATTATTCAAAAAGACAAAACGATTTATATTTCACGATAAAAAGTATATCACAACAAAAGAACACAAGAGTTGGTATACGACAATTTTTCCGATGTTTTCACAAACTTCCACAAGAATTTACTAATCTCTTGTCAACTTATGTTATCCTGGTACAAGTGTATTCGGGACTGGTCGTGAAAAACCAACGTTGGCGGTTGGCGTCGTTACTGTGCGTTGCATGAAAACGAAGAATGGATTTTTCAACCAACCCTGTAAAATATTTCCCGATTTCCCAGATGGACAGTGGTCAAGTTGACTTACGAAATCTCCATGACAACGTCGCGAAATCGTCAGCAGAGGTCGTTTGTACCAGGAAAGCATAAACTATAAGCAATCGCGTTTCGATGGAAAATGCGAATACCAATAGGTACCGGAATTTGGCGGAAGGGATGCTTCACAACGTTATGCTACCCTAGTGAGGGGCGCAATTCGTAAAATATTTTTGCTATTGTCTTCCGACAGGGGAACATTGGTCGATTAAAAAACGAAAATATTTTGTTTATTTTATTTGAAGTTGCGTTCTTTATTTGGTTGAATTTGTATGAATTAAAACTAAAAAATCTTATTTGAATATACTTAGAACGCAACGAGATCTTACACTTCACAGGCGCCCGTTGAAGACACAGTCACCGTTCCTCTGACGTAGGTGACACCGTCTCTACAGGCACAGCTATCCTGTGAAACGAATTTTAAATTATTATAAATAGTCTATTAATAATTTGAGTGTGTGAATCCATCGTTATTTCCTATTCCGTCAATTGGACCTTGACATATTTAAAAATTTGTACGCATCGGATACATTTGGCACTGACAACTGTTTTTTACTAAGACACTCTAACAAAAAATTACTTCAATATATATTTATGTACTTGGGGTAAACGTAATACATTTACTTTTAATAGATACTCACAAATATATCTTGAAACGATGGACACTCATCCTGTTCATAAAACTGGACCTTCTCAAGGTTATGTCGAATGATTTCGTACGTGGTTCTTCTCTCTTCATCGCAGCGCTTCTCCGTAGAAACCAGTCCTGTGTTATACCTCTTAACCCTCAAGTGCTCAGCAGTAACATTGTTCATGATATCGGGGCTTCCGAAGATCGCGTCTTCTAAGAACGTGCAGTACTTATCGCTTTTCTTTGTCATATTTATGTAGCCATTCGAATTGACGCGTAGTTTAACTTTTGACTCGTCATTTTCCTTATCGAGGTAATTCTGGTAAAGCTGTTCGTTGAGCACTGGTGTGGGGGCTGGCGCAGCGAGGGCCTTTCTTCTGGATCTTCTGATTTTAATGTAGAAGCTGGTGACGAACTGAAACTTGAGGATGTATGCGGCGATTTCGGCGATGCTCGCGTACCCGCTTTTGTTGCCCTTACTGTGTAGCAGGCAGAAGTGCTTGGGTGGCGCTGGGCCGTATGTAAAACCTGGAAAGTTGATATTTTTATGAGTAGGAACCAACTGTAACGAAACTCAATTAGAAACTTGGACTGAGCCCTGGTTCTGAGTGAAGGATTTAACATCTTTGAATGGGCACTAGTTACGGCGATACAACTCTTTGTGGCAAAGCCAAAATATTGTTTACATCATAAAGGTGCAGCTCAACTTCACTGTGAACCTCGACAGCGCTAGTCATGGATCGTTCTACCAGTGACGAGAAGAACAGTGGAAAATATCAGAGTACCCTCGTAAATCACGTCAAAAAGGGCCAGACAAGTTGTACTTACTATGTGTATTGTAGCAAGAGCACGGTGTGATCAGCGGCGAGTGCTCTGCCAACGTCTGGGGCGCACTGCGCGTGCGACAGAAGTTGTTGCTGTTCCACGTGGAATCTGTGTAAGGGATGGAGTCGCACGCGCTGCCCGACGCCGACTGCGCGCATTTGCGGGACTCGCGCAAGGAGAAGAATGTTAGGGTTACTATAGCCTGTAAAGAAATAAAGTATGTTTGGACTGATCTACATTGTAAAGTTTGTTCTCTCTGTTTCTGATCTCACGACCTTCGTCAACTTTCGTTTGCTACACAAAGGGTAGAATTAAATGAAGCGTGGGAAATAAAAATAATCCCGTACGTTTGTAGTCCGCTATGCAAAGTTAGCGTAGCACACGGAAACCGTAGCCGCACAGAAGAATCCCGTAGCACTGACTCGCTGCCAACTTCTACGCTCGTAGTCCGCTACGCAATCTTTGCGTAGCAGAAAGACGAAAACCGTAGCGTACAGAAGAATCCCGTAGGACGACTTTCTCCTACGTTCGTAGTCCGCTACGCAAACATAGCGTAGTAGGGACACAAAGGAATACCGTAGCGCACAGAAGAAACCCGTAGCACTAAATTCACTACGTTCGTTCGTAGTCCGCTACGAAGGCCCAACACGAAGTAAACGTAACGTAAATTAGAATGATTTTTTTAAATTGAAAATACAACTATCCTACTAGCTTTTGGTTTAAATATAGGTATGCAGTAAGCACAATAATAATTAGTATAACCCATAGATATGAATAAATTCTTAAAACTAACAAATATGGTATTTTCAATCTAAAAATTGTTCGTTAATACATCACGTTTATTTCGTGCGTTCGCGATAGGCCCATAGGACGCTGAGGTTATGACAACTTACCATGGTGAAGCAGGCAGCAGCACAAAGCGTAGCGCACAGCGGGAACCCGTAGCGCTCGGTCAGTGCCCCGCCGAGTGCAGGCCCTAGGACTTCACCCAGCGAGTAGCAGCACGACCACACGCCCGCCACCGCGCTGTACGTCGCCAGGGCCTCAGGGCAGCCGCCCTCATAGCTTTAACATTATAACGAAATCTTGAAATTCTCGAATCCTGTTCACTGATTGTATTTTTTTTTCTTTGTATAGAGTTTGTATGAGTATTGCTGGATTCGTAACAAAGATAAGATCTTTGACGCCGTTTATTTTCACTTAATAAAAACTTAAATGCATTATGCACTGACAGACCACCACAGCCAAAACAGCTGGGTCAAGAAGCATGGAATTTTGCACAAGAGTTTCTTTTATAACGAAAATGATCACTATCGACGGATATAATTCGGAGATTCGGATGTATATTTTCGGAGTATAAGTAGGTACCTAGTTTTATATTACTGTTAATTTAGGTATGTTTATTAACTTACATAGAACTTGTTAGCACTCCTTGGAAGGTGGGCAGAAGTGTCAACGCGACGGACATGCCCAGGATAGACAACGCCACTAGATCCAGCCACAAGCCCCTGAAAATATAATCTATTCAAAAAACATCCTTATGACTGGTAACTATCACACTATTACAAAACGTTAAACAAGGATCTTTTGGCGCGTGGTCAAAATCGGAACTAAGGCCGCCATCTTGTTTTTTCAATGCATTTCACGAAACATTTTCAAAAATGTTTACCAACAGCGCCCCCCTGTCAACGTCATTCGAGCGCCAAAAGATCTATAGAGGTATGAGGAACAGGGAGTGAAGTTCACTAATCCTCCATAGGAAAGGGAGGATCCTCCGACCAGACGGCTGTTGTGTCGGGTGGGCAACTGCCCGACGATTGATGTCCGGACGATGATGTCCGGATAAAATCTCTTGCGGGGCGGTTAAGCTCGGCCGCTTATGCTGTTAGAAAGATAAGACAGTTAATAGATGTAGAAACCGCGCGTTTGGTCTATTTCAGTTACTTCCACAGCATTATGTCGTATGGCATTTTACTGTGGTGGGGTCGGGCTGCTGATATTGAATCCATTTTTATTTTGCAAAAAAGAGCTGTCAGAGCCGTTTATAATCAATGTCACCGCGAATCTCTCAGGGAACTATTTATAAAGATTAATACCATGACGGTACCTTGCCAATTCATTTATGAGAATATTATGTATGTAAGAAAAAACTTAAATCTTTTTAATAAAATAAGTGATAGACATAATTTTAATACTAGAAATAAAGATAAAATAGATCAACCATTTTTCAGATTAGCTAAAGTACAAACATCTTTTATGGGGTACTGCGTTAAATGCTATAACAAAATACCTTGTGATATATTGCAATTAAATGAAAGAAAATTTAAAACTTATATAAAAAGTACACTTTTAAACAAGCTTATTACAAATTAGAGGATTATATCCAAGATAAGAATGCTTGGAAACATGCCATCTTGCTCCATAGGACGATTTAGTGTCTGGACAAAATCAAACTGATAGCTATTTTAGTTTTTTATTTTATTATTTGTATGTCATAGACTTTTACACTCTGTCATTACTTAAACTCACGTACTGACTTATTAGTACTACTTGTAACAATGTTAGGACTATTGTAATATCGTATACTTTTACAATCTTTGTAAATATGTGAGCACCATGTATCTGGTAATTAATTTATTCATTATTGCTCCATTTATAATTCTTTTTACCTTTTGTGGTACAGTAATCTTATTGTAGGTGCATCGTCTCGCACATATTATTATATAATTCATGTATACAAAATATTGTAAAACATTTTTAAAAGAGTAACGGTGGAGTTTCTTGCCCATTCTTCTCCATACGAAAACTACCTTTTGGAAGGGGCAACTAGAATCAATTCTATTTCTTTGTTTGACGTTCAAAAGTGCCATATATGTGCCTATTTGAAATAAATTATTTGACTTTGACTTTGACGTTGTATATGTGCTGGTCGCACGGTACACTCTGCTTGCGTGACGTCAGTGAGATACGTAGTTCGCACGTGCCGACGTAGATGCCGCCACAGATCCTTGAACACATCCCTGTACACATAATTATCAGGCGGGGAATGAATTGTATTCTGTTTGACTTTCATGAGATGCTTACCTTGGCAGACCCGGGATAAAAGGGCACGGGCCGAGTAACAACAGTCCTGCACTGGACAGGAACAGACCCCACACCATCATGCACCAGTGGTTGTGTACCCTGCAGATAAATTAAAACCTTGCATAAGTTTAAAGGATGTAAAGGTGTCTAGCTTCTGCCCGCGGCTTCGCCCGCGTTGATTTCAAAAAATATTCCACGAGTACGTACTACCAGGATTAAAATTATTCTATGTCCTTACCCCCCACTACCCAATCTACCCATGCGCCAAATTTCATCCAAGTCCGTTCAGCCGTTTTACCGTTAAAGCTTATCAAACAAACAAACTCATTACAATATAATATTATATAGATATACCTAATATATTATTTATAATATTATATAGAGGATAGTTAGGACTAAGGATTACACTTTGATGCTATTCATCGCTCATTAACTTAGGTACAAACTTCTCGACTTCTCATAGATCTAAAATAGACGCCTGTGTTGTTGCCTTCCAATAAGGGTATATTTATACGAGGTTTGACCAACAGTGGGCAGTAGTGAATTAGCTGATATAACGATAAAATCGGATAAATCCATTTTTCAAGCACAGGAAGTGTTTGAAAATTCATCCGATTTTATAACAAACCGAGTAACCGGAAACATACGAATATTACGAACGAAGCAAGTCAATAAAACGATGGTAAAAAAAAATACTTACCGATCTGCAACCCATCCCCAAATAGGGCTAAATATTCCATAGAGGCTGGAGAACAGCAGGAATATCAGCCCGATCTGTTCCGTGGACAGCTCGAACTGGCGCAGGTGAGGCTCCAGGGTCGGGTCGAGGAAGGCCCACGTGTTGGACACGATCACTATCACCAGGCCCGTTATTATTATCGAAGGGATCTTGAATAGACCGAAAATGGAGGCTGTCTTGGATCCGGATACGTATTCTGCAAGAGAAAATATTTTTAGGATTATTATTTAATACTAGCTTCCGCCCGCGGCTTCGCTCGCGCGGTATGTCGATAAAAAATTCCTTCCCCAAGATGCCATCTATCTCCTTACGGAATTTTGTCGAAATCCGTTAAGTGGTTTAGGCGTGAAAGGGTAACATTCAGACAGACAGAAAGACAGACAGAGTTAGCAACAGCAACATAGTTTTTAAATGTCTAAAATGCAGTGACACTGAGCACATTTTTTCTCTATTTCTCATAATAAGTTTTAGAACAGTATTTGAGCCACTATACAAAATAATACATAACACCGAAAACCTGAAATCTATTATTATTACCTTCGCAATCAGTGAGCAAGAAGAAGTTGATGGGCACAGTCAACACCATGATAACGCCAAGAGTGTAAAATGGTAGCCCGAAGCCCCCGATCTACCTGAAACATTCATATAAGTAATCATACATTCACACTAAAACGTATTAAGATCGCCGAACGTTGAGTACGAACTTTTTCATCAATTTTAATAATTAAGGTACCATTCCGTAGCCGACCGCAGGCGGCAACTGCAGGCGACGGCGACGTGTCGCCGCGACACGATTGGTTTCTATGAAATACCTTCCGTAACTAACGGCTAGTCTCGCGTCGGTTTCATTTTTCAAAAATACATAAGACACCAGTCGTTTCGCCGTTGCCTACAGTTGCCGCCTGCGGTCGGTTTTTGCATTGTCATATTTGGAACATGCCACGATTTTTTTTTTTAATATTATAATTATCTTTTGTTTTTATTTTTTTCAAATTAATTTCTTCACCTAAATTAATGGAAATGTTTGTTTGTTGTTTGTTATGGGGAAGAGATTGGACCCCAGGACGCAGAGAATCCTAGTGTGGGTTCCAGAGAATTGATAAAAATCTAGCACTGAATGTTATCTGTTACTAGTTTTTTTAATATTGTACCGTGTGTTTTCTGAACTGAATAAAGTTTTTGATCATTAATAATCTTAAAATTGAAAATTTATCGTATTTTCTTTTCCTAGACCCTAATTTGGTAACTGCATGTTGGTATATCAGAGATATAAAAACAGAGTTTTCTGCATCATGTTGAAGAAATAGTAGGTAAGGATTCGTCCAATATTTTTCATTCAAAATTCACACGTGTCGATAAGTGGGTACCTATAGCGCCCTATTTTTCATATCGACATCATGCATGAAGTGAAGGTTATTTGTTTTGATGATGTATGGGAGTGTTAATTAAACCTATTTCGATAACATTACGATAGAGATTATTATGTTCGTCATCGGGTTACAGAGATTAATTAAAATCACTAACAACTAGGTACATGATTTTAATAATTACTGCAAACATTCAAACTGGAACTGGCCATTATGTATATTGATAAATATTTCAAAACTAACTTTTCTAACAGAATACTGAAGACAAGCTATACTTCGGGTTACATAAAAGTAATCGCGGCTTTATAAATAACAGCAGCAAATGAAACTACAACAAAAGAGATTAACGATGCGGTGGCATGTCTACGAGAAAAAATATATTATTTTTATGTCTTTCATAAAATAAATACAATTACCGAGTATAGGAGCCCTCCAATGGCCGGTCCCACGGACATGCCGAGACCGATGAAAGTCTCCAGAATACCGAGGACCGAGCCAATGCTGTCAGGAAACGTGTTCACGACGAACACATAGCTGGCCGTGGAGTATGCGCTCGCTCCGAGAGCCTCCATCCCTCGCACCACGAAGCAAAGCGTCGTGAACGTCGTTGTATCTTCAATTAATGCTAGTGTGCTAGAATTAATTAAAAAAGGTAAAAATGCATGGCTAATGAAAATAATAGACAAACAAAAAAAAAAACTTAATATGTTTGGGAATTGGGTACCTTTAATACTTTCGAAACAATTAGTGCATAGCATGCATTTTAAAAATCACAAATTTAGAATAATAATTATATGTAGTTTTTTGATAAAAAGTTTCTACTCGAACTTAGTTAACAAAACTACTAGCTGATTTTGATGAAAAAATTAGAAAAAACCCCATTAAAAAGAAGAAAAAAGGTTAATGGCTCTTCATTATTTTGATCAAAACTGGCCAGTTTTACCAGAATTTGCTCAAAACGTGTTATCAAAAAGGATGTTTTTTTATTAATAGACCATTTTTTTTATTTTAATCCTGCCAGTCTCTACGCAAAGGCAAATGTTTTTAACGTCTCACGCTTCATTGGAGAAGTTAATAATTCGATTAATTGGCGTAGAAAATGTGAAACGTGCACAACTGTTTGGCGGCTACAGTGAAACAAAAATGTTGGTTCCTTTTCATGATGAAAATAGAATCCTGAACGATAACGTCCTCACGAAGGAACACGCTTTTGATGAAATAGCCCGATGTTATCGGCTTTTTTACGTAATTTCTTACATATATTTACAATTTACAAGAATTATTTTCTATAGTTTTACGAGAATCCTTTATCAAAAATCGTTTAAAAAGTCACGTTACATAACCGTCATGATTTAAAATCCCAAAACTGTAACTTATTCGGTACCTATTACCTAACTTGCATAGTTACTAGACCATCTACCTTCCTACTAAAGTAGGCTATCTTTTACATTTTGAGATATATTGTTTGTAGGACGACTATGTGACTATGTGACGTCCTTCGCAAGAATCCACTTACGTCCCTAAGATGAGACTATTTGGACTAATTTGGATGCGACATCAAAGCGTCCGGTCTACCTCTTATTGCACTGGTTGCATAATGATAATCACAGGTGTCCACTTTCTGTGAGAGGGAGAGGGCCGAACACTGTTTTAATTATGCACATTCGATTCGAAGTATCGCTTCGTAGCAACACTTGCGATCACTAGACAATCTAAAGTAATTAAACCAAGCCTTTCCCGAATAGTCATAAGTTTCCTATGACCTTGTCAGAGCGCCTCGATGTTTATCTACCAACAATTAACGCGTGGGTAAACAAGAGAAGACTCCACAAAATCGAGGATCATCAAACAAATTCTTAATGTTTACATTCAAACTCACCCAAATAATACATTGCAGGCACCGGCGACAAACATGCCCGCTGTAAACAGGAACTTTGCGCCGACCATCGGCAACTGCCAAGAGTAAACATCACGCATGATCATTCTACTAGGTATCTACGTCTATGAGATAGTTCTAAGTAATCTGTACACTTACTAGTGTTTGATCAACAATATGGGTTAATATTTGCTTAATAAGCATGCACTCATTTGTTTTGATAGACTGTGGAGCCACAGTACAAAAAGCGATAAGAGTGGAAACACCCTTTCTAACCTGAGGCTTTATTAGCAATGACATCAAAATCTAACAAGTAGGAGGTACTATTTATTTACATTAGCCTGAATATCAGCACTTTTTGAGAGTCAAAAGTGCAAAGCCCCCAAAACGCCCACACTTCACCACTTCTATATCTCCAAGTGTTTGCGCTGGGAAAAGTATGGCTCAATAAACTCCGCAACACGGCTTTAAGCTTTAGTTCTAAGAACGTTTGATTCTATAACAACTACTATGGTAAGTATGAGGATGTTGTTTTACTATATGTGGAGGCTTGTTATTAGCAATTTTGTAATATTACTCGCTTCATATCATTGGTTTGTTAGTCTGTAAGCCTTCTTTAAAAAAATAAAATAAAAATAAAATATGTGAGCTAGCAGCTCACATATTTTTTTTTTATTTTTTTTTATGTGAGCTAGATCAGTAAATGACGTAAAAGGAAACTTAAAGGGATACCTACCTACATGGCTATAAATGCATGCCTTGCGTAGGTTGGTTCTCGAATAGAGGCTATAGAAAGTATTTGAAGATTGTAACCTGTTGATTTATTTACTTCGTTCTTGGATTCGAACTTTACCTACGTAACGTTTTCCCGAGTTTTCTGTCAGGAAAAAACTGGATAACGTTCAAGTGAGCAGTGGACTTATAAAAGCGGTAAGAAATAAATGCTGCGTGTCCCATCAATCTTATATGCTTATGGTAGCTGTTTATCAACTTTTTCCAGCACCAAGCCGAAAGTGGTTATTGCTGGATAAATAGGCCTTCCTCAATCATCGCCACAGGGCACTCACACTGGTGCTGCACTTCCCGCATTTAGCAGATTCCTACGAAATTCACAGTGATTTCCACCGTTTGTTTTACCTATCATCAACTTTTGATGATCCAATTGACTAGGCATTTGATTTTGAATTACATTTATCCTTACAGAATCAGCAGCAGCACCACAAAAATCCAAGAGGAAGATAGATAAATCAATGTCAATACTTACGAATTTGCCGAACCAGGGCGATGTGAGGAACATGACGACTGCATAGAAACTAAATACGATTCCACACATGGTCTCCGAGAGGCCCTTGGCAGCTGCCTCTCGGGGGAAGAACGGAGCCATCACACTCATGGAGCAGAAGCTCATGAAGTCCACAAGGGCCAGAGAAGCCAGGGTCAGCCTCTGCCGGCTGGAGAGGTGACGCACTGCCCCTGGTTGCAGGCGCGTCTGCGTTCGCACCAAGCTACGAATTATGGATAGATGTAATAGTGTCGTTTAACATAACGAATACCTACGTTCAATAGGCTCTGTTGGTTAGGTTACGGTGGGTCACTTACGTGAAGGCAGTTTAGTAGGTAAACTTAAAAATGAATGTAGTGGGAACATTACGAATGATTGTTTGTGGCAGATTTCGTTGTAGTTTGGTGTTGATGATGGCTGTTTTCGAAATCAAAATAACATTAATTTAATCAACTAACAGGTTAATATGGTAGCCATTGCAACCACCAACTGACATGAAATTCAAGGATATGTGCTCATCTTTCCTGGATATATTTTCCATAGTAGGTATTACATAATTGTTCTATTTATTTATTCTAGCATTCTGGCCAAGGGTCCCCCGGACCTTTAAAAGTCGTCTTTCTTGATTGCATCCAAGATCGAGCTAATATTGGATTACTTATGATACTTGATATACCTACCTAGTTGCTTAACATTGATGATTATTATTACCTACAGATAAATAACAACGGCTGTTATCTTACATTTACAATAGACTGATAATAGTAACAAACTGCAACACGTGTGGTTATAATAATTACCCAGCAAGGTGCACGTATTCATTAACAAATAACAGGTAGGTATGCTGCAAATTTTATCATTGATTTGAAATGGAGATGTTACATACCGTTCTCTTAATATAATGATCTCGGAGCTGATGTCGTCTGGCGGTCCTCCGGACCAGGAGTGCACGCGCCGTAGCCGGCCCGAGTCCTGCAGCGAGCGGCGCCCGCCCCACGTCGCCGCCAGGTCCTCCGTGTGCGTGGAGGTCTTCATCAGCTTGCTATCAAACACTATCGTTTCGTGAGAACCTGTTCCGCGGACGGAATCACTGCTCAGATTTGAACCACTTGTAGTCCGTTCACGATCAGTATCACTTAGCAGCAGCGTTTTATCGTCAGCATCGTCGCACTCTCGGTCCATATTGAAGGGCCACTGCTCTCGGTCCGCTGGAGCAGCTCAATACGAATATGTTAGATTGCACCGCACCGCCCGCCGCCGTCGCCGTCGCAATAATACTCGATCGTAAACAAACCGAGTTATCGGCGTGTCAACACACCGAGCGCACCGACTAGGCCGACTACTACTGTTAACAATTAAAAACCAACCTCGCATATATCAATTTATTATCGATATCTTATCGTGTTCAAATAAAAATTTCCTGGATAGAGGACGCTTTCCAGCCAGTGATGGCGCGTTGACTCGGCTGAGTCGCGTAGGGTTTCTCATTTATTTATTTGTAGGTAGGTAGGTACCTGATATGAAGGTACTCGTACGTTGTGTTTGTTTGCGATAATTCATGTCAGAAAGTAGTTTATCGCAACTTGTCAATCAAAGGAAGTTTTGGAAGGATTCCGAATTATTCCAATCCTGGCCTGGGTATCTCACGTTCATGCCAAATGTCAATTGCTTTTCAGTGGGACACTTATATTTTAAGCTGTACGTATGCGTTTTATACCTACCTGAAACGAAAGTAGGTAATCGTTATAAAAATTCTATTACGAGATTTCATTTTACTACGTACCTACCTTTTTGATTTGGCACTGTTATAACTTAGGTAAGTCAAATGTATTTTGGACAACTAAGATAATATCCTGAACTTATACCCGAGTGATGGATTGGGCAGAGGTGCTAAACTGGAGGGAAATATAATTAGTCTGTCAGCATAATCTAATACCAAGGGAACAACTCAAAACAACTGATGGCTTGTTACATATTACAAAAAGAAACCTGGCACTGGCCATGTTCATTTGAAAATCCCTAGAGCAGCAATCTAGTCCTTGAGGAAAGTAATGGAGTCGTTTTTCTTGCTATAACTAGCTATCGCCTCGGTTGGAAAAAGGATAGATGAAAGCAGTGTGGCATGCTGAACTCACCATTTCACCCCCATAAGTTTCGATCCCGTGGGAATATCGGGATGCAAAGTATCCTATGCTTAACTTAAAGCCCATATGCCAAATTTCATTCAAATCCGTTTAGCCGTTTTAGTGTGAAAGCGTAAAAAAACAAACAAACTCACTTTCACATAGGATTAAGTATTTCATGATTAGGTAATACCGCACAACACTTAATTTTAGCTTCTTCTTTAATTAAATAAAACACTGCACAGATTGACTGATCCGCTGTCTATCCATGGGGCTAGTAAAAGCGACTACTTCCCTCGATAAACTAAATGGTTTTTTATTGCCAAATCGAGAACTGCATTCCAGAACGCAAATTTTTCCTACATAACGCAAATGAAATCATTTTTTAACTACTTTTTAATCATCATTGTTTTAATTTCGTGTTTTCTTTAATATTGGTAATTGCCGTTTTTTAACATTTTAGGTACATAAGTACCTAATTAGTGCACCTTCACTTGAAGGTTAGAGATTAGTCAATGTTTATTTTTAGGGTTCCGTACCTCATAAACTCATAAGGAAAAGACGGAACCCTTTAAAAGGATCACTCTGTCTGTCTGTCAAGACCCTTTTTCTCAGGAACGCGTGGAGGTATCTAGTTGAAATTACAAATCCTTACGAAGGCCTACGGTTCCATGAAGTTCTAAAAAAATCCAGCTTCATTCAACGCCATAAAAAAATACGGCCATTTAATTTTATGCGACCTATTTTGATACTCGCAAATAAATCACTAGGGTATTTCCCCTTGACCTAGAATGATGAAATTTGGTAAGAAGCAAGCACGTTCAACAAGCAGGGAACAAGTTCTAAAATTGTTAATTTGTAATTTCATAACAATTTTTTTTTGCGACCGTGACGTATTCGATGTATGGGAGAACATATGTTTTTCAACTATAATGTTAAGTTTGTTTTTGGAATAAATTCGTCCGAAATACGAAACCCTTCTTTGTGCGTGACCCGGATCGGACTTGGCCGGTTTTTCAATGTCATTTGACTGCCTCGTAGTTCTAGTGGTGGCGACATCTGAGTGTGCGGTCCTGGGTTCGATCCCGTTTCTCAATAGCAGCTGTGATTTTGGATTGGTGTCAAATCTAAGGACCAACTAAAAGAGTTCTACAAAACATTAACTTTCATTGTGTCATTGTTAACATTATCTTTCATTGTTTCTATGTTTGCAGAAATATCTTTTTGAGATTTTTGATCTCGACTGTAGGTATACTTATTTATTAGTTTACTTTTATTTTGTTGTCTATTGTTTGACGAGAACAACTGCTGACAAACTGTCATGCAGTGGCAGAGAGGAGGCCTGAGTCCCAGCAGTGGGAACACTATAGGCTGATTATGCATGCATAATACTTACATACTTTTGTCATGACAAAAGTCCAACCAGTGAGTGAGGATCGAACTCACAACCTCATTTGTACAGTTACTACGATCATTAACACCTTTGCCCGCCATTTGGAATATGATCTTTATGATCTGAATCTGGGAACAGGGTAGTTTTATGGCGACAAACGCCATAGGACGGCCATTGTTAAAATTTCACGTGGAGTTGGTACCTAAATTGTTCTATTTAGTACCTCCAATGAAAATAATTGCACCTCTTGTGAGACCAGAAAGAGCCATGGTAGGCTCTAACAAAGACTAGCAGTTATAATGTGAATTAGAATTGAATGAGATTGTGTTGCACTTTCCAGTCAATTTTTATTTACTTGTGCGGGTTTTACCGTTTCATTTGAGTGCTAAATGAGATCAACGTGCTAGATTAGATAAGCTGATAAAACACATTAGCGGAAACGCAGATAAAGATAAGATAAATAAAACTACCACTTACAAATATAGTAACCAGATTTGTATTGATGTTTTTATAATAATCCAACAAGTTATGCATTCATTACAAAAGAAATTCAGCGATTTAGTACACTACGATATAATTATAAACAAATTAAAAATAACGTATTTAATCCTTCTCGTATTTAACAGATTTATGTGAAATAATATAGCATTTATGTTATGAATGACTGCACTCGCGAACAATCGCACCAGTAATAATTTGCCAGTCGGTTCATCGGCTCATTTCAGTCCGGTTTTCATACGTAAGTAAATAGATACACTCTCAACTCTTATATTATGCAAACGATTACGTTAGCGACAAACTCTTTGATACAAAAATAGTAAAACAAAACACATATTTCTACAGTAATGACGTTATTCATATTTAACTTTCACGTCGTATTAATAGTTTATCTCTTAAGTCTTTTCATTAAATTAACTGTTTAACGAATATTGATCCATTCCCATGGAACAGGTTTATAGAAATGTGATAAATAATGAATGCTAGGAAAAAAACAATGTTAAAATAATAACTTCACGCAAGACATGTATTTAGGCGACCTGTTCCACTGGAGTGGTTCAACAATAAAGCTGTACTTAACACTAGATTCACGCTAAGCGGTTTGTCAACGAAGCATATTTGTTGAGCTAGTACGATCATAACCTAAGCAGGTTGAGTTCTTGAAGCAGCGCCGGCTCCTGCTCAATCTTGGCGCGCTGGTTCAGCTCCAACTGCTTGCCAGATGCTTTCTGTTGCTTCAGCTTGTCAATGTCGCTCAATTTCTGTAACATACAAATATACTTGTAGAATAAACTTCTGCATCGTTAGCCTAGGGGTCACAAGAGCTAGGTACTGCGGCTAGCTAGGAGCATTCCGTCTTATTACAAACTACTACTACTTTTAGTGTTTTTTTATAGAACATTATTGAGATGCCCGCGGCTTCGCCCGCGTGGATTTCAGTTATTTATTATCTACTAAAACCTTCCTCGAGAACCACTCTATCCATTGGTGAAAACAGCATGAAAATCGGTGCAGTCGTTTCTGAGTTTATCGCGAACAGGACGACACAGACAGACGCGGCGCAGGACTTTGTTTATGTAAGAAAAGCTACTTTAAGCTTGTGAGTAAGTGTAAGTTTAAGCTTGTGTCTGTAATATTTTTTTATTTATTTATTTAAAACGAGTTCTTTATCAAGCTTAAACCTTTCAGCCAGTATTTGTTCGAACCGTATTCCCACATGGCTAAAGTTCTAAAAAAACAAAAGTAGTATGTGTAAGTAGTTACTAGTAGTGGTAAGACTCGGGTTTTTTTTAACAGTATTTGTATTTAGAACTTTAACTTTGTCGGAATAAAGTTCGAAATTCACTGAAGTCTCAAGATAGATATTGTTTTGTTATAGGGTTCTGAGCTCGGCGATCCTCAGCGGGATTCTTACGTAACAGTTACAGTAGCAATGTATTTCATTTTGACAGTTCAACAACATTCATTGCATTACGTTGCCGTTGTTGCAGACAGATAATTTTTCGAACATAATATGACGCAATGGTTAGCAATATCCTTAAAAATAATTCAGATTGTGATTGATAGTGTGTTAAGCAATTAGGGTGCAGGTTGGGTAAAATATTATTGAGTTTTGCAATTAGTGGTAATTTATTTCTTAGTGGCGAGGTTGGATTTGAGCCATCAGTCTGGCAATAGGGTCGCCCCCTATTACATGGGACTTAAACTGAACTAGCGAAATATGGATGTTGTATACATTTCTACGTAACCCTTCGGAGAATACAAGCGTGGTGTTATGTACTACGTCATATTTTTAATATTATTATGGTTCACTTCGCAAAACCATGTAAATAAAAAGTGACTCTTGCTACGATACAATAAAGTGTAATTCAGGTCGCACAGCGTTAATTAACAATCTACCTATATTCACTTAGAAGTTGCCTCTCTTTCTATCACGTAACTCTTATATCTTCTGACTACGTTAGGCTCACTGAATCGGTCCGACAAGACGAGCCCGCTGCGTACTTCATAGCTAAAAGCTTTGTAGCTTCATATCTAAAATGCGGTTCTGTATTCTGTGATTATGCAAACATCAGACGTCAGTGTAGTCGGTCAGGTCATAAAACGCAAAAAACGAATGCAATTTAATTTTTTTAATTTTTAGATTGACCTTGATTTCAGGTTTATTAGCCGTGAACTCGTGTGTATTCTTACACGCGCCTGCTACCTTGATAGTTGATTGTAAAAGATGTATGGTCAGCAAGAATACGTGCAAGATATATGGCGAGTTTAAAACATAATTCTATTTCTGTCAAATGTTTGAAGCTAAATGTGTTTAGTGATTTGCAGTGATACCGGGACCCTTGGCAACAGGCAACTGAAGGAACACGGGTGGGTTTTAGTCAGTAAAAGTCTGACACGCCCTCCCGCTCCGCCCAGAGCTGAAGAAGCCTTTTGATGATGTAACAACCTCAAAAAAAAAGTGGGCCTGAGACCCGTTGAACACAGCCGTTTTTTTGCCGAGAAAAACTACGGTTGATTCGCCGAGTGTAAGCACAGTCGACAGTGTCGTATGGATCAGTATGGAAGTTTGTTGACGGCACGGCGCCGTCGCCGTATACCATACCACGGTGGTTTGCCGTGTCATTTTAACGATCTCACACGATTATTCTGCGGTGCCGCTAGTGCGCCGTCCCGTAAAGAAACCGTGCCGAAATACTGGCCTAGGGTACCGTGAGATAAGCAGAAAAAAAAACGTTGAAAAAATGTATTTTTTCTAAGTTCCTCATATAATATGTCGCCTATCTGACGGAAAGCTTTGAAGTATGAGTTGGGATAATCTGTTTTTAATTTGACCCTGTATAACCCTAACCCTTTCGGGAAAAGCAGGCGTGACATTATGTTTATGTGTTTTATTCCGTAGCTTTTGGTTAACATGTTTTGGAAATATATATTTAATTAAACAGCGTTGCTGACTGTACACTCAACACTACGATTGATACCTTGAATGAGACCAATATCATAATGTGCGAGTAGTCGAAGATACTGACTTCAATCCAATGAGGTCATTCCCAAAGTGATCCAATGCGGAATTTGATATACTTTTTTTATACACATAACATCACGCCTGTATTCCCCGAAGGTTTAGACAGGGTGTACTTATAGTACACTCAAAAAAAAAAACTCAAAGCATTTATTTCAATTAAACCATTTACAGGCACTTTTGAATTGTCAAGGAGTCGGTCAGTCAGAAATATGAAGCTAGTTGCCCATTCCAAAGCGTAGTAGGTACCTATGGAGAAGAACGGGCAAGAAACTCCACGGACACTCTTTTAAATCAAAATATTGTTACACACATTTCGAAATCCAAAATAACATTGTCCGACCCAGGAATCGAACCCAGGACCTCATGCTTGGCAGTAGTGCTTGCGACTACTAGACCAACGAGGTAAGAAGCCCAAAAAAAAAATGTAAAATGAAAAATTTGCATGCCCTACACAGGCAAAATATAGTCTGTAATAAATCGACAACTTTTTACAACTGGTAACACATGTATCTGCTGCAAATAAATTATTCTTATTATCGGTTCCAAACATTACCTTATTAAGATTTTTGATCTTCTTGTCCTTCTCGGGGTCTCCGGTGGACACGAAAGGCACGCGGGAGGAGGTGACGGGGGGCGGGGGGGAGGTGTCGCCGCGGGCCTTCTCTTCAGCCTTGCGGGCCTTTGCCTTCTCGCGCTTTTCTTTCTGCTTGAGCGCCTGCTTCGACGGTGCGGCTAAAATACAATGTTCAGGTGAACTTACTAAGAAAATTGACAATTCATCGAACACTTATAATGGTTTTAGATAATCGTCGTTACTGAAGAAATCTTCAAAAAATCCTATAATAATATGCTAAAACTAATAAGGAACTTTACCTATCACAAAAAAATACTGTAGTTTATTTTTTGCAGTTCTTTAGGTGATATTCGGCTAAACTGGGGTGTCAGTGTCACCTTTGTGTTATTTTTAACACAAATATGGCAAAAATGCATCCATGTCTTATAAAAGTATGTCCTTCACGAATAAGGCATGAATGAATGCATTTTTACAGCAATAATAGTTATTTCTTTGACCCAACTTTTTAGAAGCAAAATAGCATGTATCTCATACCACTAGGCGTTTCCCCAGGTTTATGCGGCTTCTCCTGCTCATGTAGCGTGAAAGTCGAAGGCCTATTCTTGGCCCCAGGAGGCCTGTAAGCAGCCGCGGGCTTCGGCGTCGAGTCCTCAATGCCTTTGGGTGCAGTTCGAGACAGCTCACTCTTGGGAAAGTTGCCTGGTTGCCAGCTGATGGCAAGGAGGTTCTCCCTCTCAGCGCATACACGCTTGTGCATCAGTGCGCATGTGTAGTGCCAGATTTTGTAGCTGAAATAAATAAAGATTGAACTTCTGACCTTCACGAACCCTTTTTTTTTTTTTTTTGAGTGTGGGATATCATCCAATGACTTCTCCCGCTCTGGGTGGAGCGGAAGGGCGTGTCAGACTTTTACTGACTAAAACGCACCCGTGTTCCTTCAGTTGCCTGTTGCCAAGGTCCCGGTATCCCTTTCGGACTAACCCGCAACCCTGGCAGGCATCGGTCCTAGCGGACCCCGCCAATTGTGCTGACATCTCTTTGAGGCGCGCGTGGAACACGACGCGCCATCGACCCGGGCCTGGTCCTGATCGGACGGCGAGCTACCCATTGCTCGCCGTCCGCAAGCCCGCGCCTATGGTGGCCGGGAATCCGCCTGGGATTCCCGACGCCCAGGGCGTCTCCAGCGGCGGCGGCGGTTAGGGGCGTGAGGGCGCAAACTTTGCCTCTCCCTCACGCGTTCCGCCTCCTCCTTCGCGAGCATTACTGCTTCGCAGAAGGAGGTGACTGCTTCCACCTTCACGACCCCTGAGATACAGGCAACGCCTAGCTTGAAGGTCACTTGTCCAAACTGATCTTGTACATAGATGTACAATTTGATTAAAAAAGTAATTAAACATTTTGAACTACCAAAAACTATGTGATTTGAAAGTTGTACAATTAATTTTTTTATCGTCTGTATGTGCTGAGTGATAATTAAAACTTGAAAATGATTTACAATAATTTATTTTTAGCACTAATAAATATTCATTTATTGGTAATTTAAATCATCAAATAATAAAACATAACATAATCAGCCTTTTAATGTTCCCACTGCTGGGACACAGGCCTCCTCTCTGTGAGAGGGAGTGGGCCGTAATCCACCACGCGGGCCCAGTGCGGGTTGGTAGATGTCACATGTCTTCGAATTTTTGGTTCTAGGACATGCCGGTTTCCTCACGATGTTTCCTTCACCGTTTTGAGAGCAGTGGTGATGAAATATTTTACACAAAGTAATGCGCCTGTCAGGGTTCGAACCTACGACCTACTACTCGTAAGTCGCGGGCGTTACCACTGGGCCACCACTGCTCTCAAATAATATACTTGAATTATCAATAAATGAATATTAAGTAGTTCAAACTGCTATTAAGATTGCAGATACGACACGACTTCTATAGAACAAGCGTTCTATCCGATTGACCGATATGGGGACCTTATTTTGAGAGTTTGGGGCCGCCTAAACCTTTCTTTTTACTATCCCTAATTCAATTCCCTCAAAAAGTGTGGTAAAGCTCTGCATATTACCGGCACGTACGTAATTGCAGTAACGTACGTTACGCTCTTCCAAAGAGGACTTACAACAACAGATAATAGAGTATTTGACTGTTTCTACTCGGCTGGCAAGGAAGAGTTATGTTTATCGCGCGCAGGGTTGGAAAAAAACAGTTGTTTTCAAATCTTATAAAACAAACAGTTCAAAATGTTTTAAACGAGTTTATTTTGTTTTTTTTTCTTTTGTGCCATTTTTCAAATTTATTATCAACAGAAATCGATTAGACCTAATATAATTCACTTCTAGACTATTTTAAAAAAATCGATCAAAATTTCATGCTAGTTATAGTTTTACTCTGTTTTACTAACTATTATACTATCTGATCTGTATACTTAATTTTTTTTCTAATCAATCCAAGTACCTATGTAACAGAAACTGAACGCAACGTTCAGGGTGTATGTAATTTGTAGATACACCTTGTACCTATTTTACGAATTGATTTACGAGTCTGATGTTAGATCTTAGACGGGTAGGTAATAAACCTTATCTAAAAGTATATTTAAATAAGAAAGAACAAGTCCCCAAAACATAGCGGGGAATTACCTCCTTTCGACAAGCGACAGAACGTGACTTCCTTACCTACGACGAAGTATAGATATACCTACATACTCGGACTGTGTTCAAATAAATCCTCAAAATACTTGCAGGGAATTACTTACTTTATAAAAAATATGCCAAATCTAATAATCTAATCTACTATCTAACTCTTTTCATTTCCTAAGTGCTATTTCAAGTCTTTCATTTATAACTTTTCATTTATTTCATTCGCTATTCATATTTGATTTAAAACCATGTTTTGTTTTGTTAATTTTTAAAACATTGTTCAAAACTTGTTTTAAACTGTGATTTTAAACACTTAATAAAATACATTATTTTATTTCAAAATGTTTTAAACATTGTTTAAAATACGTGTTTTAAAACAACTTGTTTGTTTTATGCCAACCCTGATCGCGCGTATCTTGTATGTTTATTTCTTTGTATTTTTTTTTTTTTTAATTTCATTTTTATCTACCTAGAAAAGAATAAAGATACCCAAAAAGAATGTTTTAATATTTCAAAAAATTGCGAAGTTGCATGCGTGTAGACATAGACATCACTACTAGCGTCTGACGTCACAGCACACGACAACAAGGATAGAAGAATAATTTCAAAAGCTTTTAACTTCTCCATTTTTCCACCGATTTTATTTATTTTACACAAATCGTCTTTTTTAGTAACATCTTTAAAATAAGTATTAATTTATGTATATTTTTGATAGTAGTCAAATACATCCAAGGTTCACCATATTAAAAAGGTTCCCTCTAGTAATAATAATAATAATTGATACATACCCATTACCAACAGTGAGTCTGGGGTATGTAGTAGCCGTAACGAAGGTCTCAGCACGAGGGTCCCACATCAGACTGGTAGTGTCGGGGGCCGCGCAGGAGCCCACCTTCTTGTACCCGCGGAGCTCCCACACCTCGATGTGTCCCGACGCTATGTTACCGAAACCACCCAGCAGCATACGTGTGATTGAGTTAAGGTTTCATTTTGTTGAAAAGCTTGGGAGTAAATTATCACTTGATAAGAAACGTCTATGATTATTACTAGTACTTATTATTGTTATTATATTGTTAACCAGGGTGGAACGTGGAATGCGTAATGTAACGTACGGTGTAAAGGCTTCCACAAACAGGCGCGGTATCGCGGGCGCGACAATGGTAGCGCTGCCTGTCCCGCCCGCGATATCGCGCCAGTTTGCACGAGCCTTAAACGCGAATTCTGCGTGTGGACGGGACAACGAGCTTTACATGTAACGCTTGCGCTGATCCACCGGCTGTCGGTTAAAATCCCAACACAAAGGCTTTGTTTGCCGTCCATACTATTCGCATTAGATTACACATTGTCTAAACAGTGTTTAGACGATGGAAGTCATTCGTTGATGCAATTTTTTTGTATGACACAGGCAAGAAAATTGCATCGTGAAAATGGGGCTTATAACTAACTTTTTTTTGTCGTTATCTCGTATATTCGAATTATAAACTGCAAAATATCACCAGCAAAACATTGATTTTGTATTTTTTGCGCAAAACCTCGTCTAGAACTATACGAATTTGAAACATCCAGCAATTCTGTTTATCAGTGATATCATATGAAAAGGATATGGTTGCCTTCAGGTGGGAAGTATATAGAGTTCCATGCTCCAGTTCCGAATTCAAACAGCGGTTCGCACTTGACGTTGAAGAGCGTGGCCTTAGCTGGCGCGTGTCCGTACACCGCCACCCACTCGTTGGAGTTGCCTGGGTTCCACGAGATCGCGTGCACTGGGCCCTCCTTACCTATAAATGAACAGAAGGGAAAAATGCTTAAATTTGTTTATTCAAGGATGGTGTAGTTTAGAGCACATCATTTCGACGGCAAAGTGCCAATAACTCCTAATTGACATTTTTCAAGAAATTCACTTTTTAATCTTTTTGAATTTATAGGCGTTATTCGCATTGGTTTGTAGAAAGCTAGATACAGATGGGAAATATATTGGAATTCTCATAGAAAAGGTTTTTTAATTGCTAGCAGCACTACAATTTTCTGTCAAGGTCCTGTGGTCAAGCAAACTCTACTGAAGCCTATTCATTACCAAATGCTATCAAAATTGGTTTGCTTGATAAACTAACAAAGTGATACAAAGCTATCTAACAATTTATTAATACCTAAAACTTACTGAATGTCACATTTTCTGAGCTGCCTTTCACATCGCCATAAGAGAGTGATTGCTTTCCATAGTAAGAACCACCAGTTTTGTCCACCTAGAATCCAGATTTATTGACTTATTATAGTACCATGTTGTATGATTTCTTTTGATTTATAGTTACCACCTTACTAATAAACGTTGTATAGCGCCTGTATAGTTACACAACGCTTTGTCTTCTTCTTTCAAAAGTCAAATTACTTTACTTTAACGTTTATTAGTAAGGCGGTAAGTCTAGTATTGAAAGCAAAGGGGATCATAATAATATACATTACGCTTTTTCAAGACGTGGTGTTTAGAATTTGTCTTTATGAAAAAATGCTATGTAGCTACTGTGGCTTGTTACTAACATCGGTCTGCGTCATCGCGAACACATTGGTGCCGCGTCGATTCCAGTAGAAGGTTGCCTTGTCTGCCTGGAACGAGGAGCGCGCCACGATTGCCTGGGTCTGCTCGAGGTCAGGGTACTTGAAGACGCGCCAGAATGACGGCTGGCCGGCCTTACCTGTCCATTAGTCAGAAGTCATGAGAAAAAGTATTATTTTTAATACAATAATGGATAGGAGGCAAAAGCTACCTTAGCGCATGTGAGATGCACTAAGATAGCCCACAGATTCTTTTTCAACGAACTTTTTTTTTACCCCAGTGATTTATGGCCGAAGAGAAGAAACATTTTGATTAAACTGAGTAAATAGCCTGAAATGAGCTCCTGTGTCTCCTGTGGGACAAGACAACATTACAATTACAGAGTCAAATATAACAGATATGCAAACTTATTATTACTTAGCCTTTTTTAGAACATGTCTGTAACACATTAGATTTTAGACTGAAGGCAAAAATACTGTGAATAGTGGTCATGTTACTCTGTTACTCTGGTTTCTAATATTTTAAATTTATTTTCATATTTTAGAGTTTATTATCATTTCAAATATTTCTAGGTGCTCACCTAAAGTAAATGCAGCAAAATAGTATGTAGGTGCAGGGCTGGGCGAGATACTGAAAGATTTCAGTTTCTCTGCCTGCAACTGTTGCACAAATCTGTCGAAGATGCCATCCTCATAGATCAACACCCTGTTGTTCATATGTAGAGCAACCAGCTTCTCATCTGATGACCACTTTGGTTCCCTTGAAATTAAATTAACAGTTATGAATATGAAGGAAGACATTGTGAATGTTTTTTTTTAAATTATTTGTTTGTTTTGACGTAATATCTAAATGTAATGTTCAAAAAATAAGGTTTATGGAGTATAGATTTGTTAGAATCCCAATAAATGACAATCACTATGTCATAATGGCCTGAAATCCTGAAATGTGAACAAAATGTAACGCTTATTTCTAGATAACAAGCTGCATTTAACCATTATTATCATGATAAAAAATGTGAGTTACCATCCAGTTTGATTCTTTTGTATAAAACTGCCTGCAAGTTGCCCATCAGCTGATTTGTAAATGTGAAGATTAGGCTTGCCCTGAAACAGCCAATTTGTTTGTTTAATTCGTTTTGTAGCATACCCATATCCAACCTGTTGTTCAGAACCTTAAATTTTCTCTTGAATAAATAAATATCGTAAAAATAATATTGAATACCTGAGGGTTTTCTTTTGTCATAAAAAACATTTCCCAGACCGTAAAATAGTTGTCCAGGGGCGAAAAAAACATGTCTTTGATATTTCCATTTATGGTTGCTGTTACAGACCAGTCTGAACATCTCACTATCTCTGCTCTGAAAATCAGACAAAGTAAAAACACAATTAAAAAATCACCATCGTTTAAACTATTTGTACAATAATATTTTTTTTACTCAATCTGATTGGAAAAAATATGAATAGCTGCATATTAAAATACTCAATCTAAAACCTAATACATGTTACTGAAAACTTAATAAGGTCTAATTATTAAAAATAGATTTCTTGAATCATTTTATTTTGATACTTACTTCTTATCAGTCCTATAAGCTAAGTAGGTGCCTTTTGGACTAAATATAATGCTACGTATATTCGTAGTCGTTTCATCTCTGAGATTTGTCTCTCCATAAGGCTCTTTGAAGTCAATTAAAAATATATTTTTGCTGGTCAAACCTGTAAAAATATTGCTATGGTTCAGATAATTATAACCTCTGAAACATGCTCCTCTCCAGATAAGTATGTACTATAAACATTTACCAGCAATATACGGTGTACCCATGTTAGCAGCAAAATAATATAGAATAAAATGTCTAAAAACTCAACATCTTCAAGAAAATATGTCGTGTTGGGATTTTAGGACTTGCCGCACGACATTTACAACACCATAGACATTTTTTTTAACTCTCGTTTCTCGACAATCGACTATCGACATCAGTTAGTTCTTAGTTCCCGTTTCGTTTCAGTTTCGTACGTTCGCATTCGCATGAACGAGGGTGGGGTGGCGCCACTGTCGCAGATTTATGACACCGCCCACAAAAAAAGGTCGGGTGTCGTTTTTATAGCACCTACCTCCATAAAGTGTTGAATAAACAGACCATTTGCGTACTTATAAAGCATGACACATGGGCGAGTAGAGATGGGCGGTGGGAAAAAACCCGACTGGGAAAAAACCGGGTATCTATGTGGGAAAAAACCCAATAGACGGGTATTTTCTTTATCTACAGTAATACAATAAAGCTGAAGATATTTTTTGTTTGTTCAAACGCGTTAATCTGTGGAACTACCATCAGAATTATTTATTATACAATAGAAAATAATTACAAAAGTATGTTTTTAATCATTCGTCCCATCGAGATATAAGTACTAACGTTAGTACTTATATCTCGATGATTCGTCCTAAAATTTTAATCGCTATCGCTACTGTCATGATTATCATACAATCAATCTGCCTAGCCTTTTCCCAACTATATTGGGGTCGGCTTCCAGTCTAACCCGATGTAGCTGAATACCAGTATTTAACATGGAGCGATTGCCTATCTGACCTCCACAACCCAGTAACTGGGTAATACGATACCCCTTGGTAAGACTGGTTGTCAGACTTTCGAGCTTCTGACGACCCGTAACGACTGTCAAAAATCAACGAATGACAGCCGGGACCAACGGCTTAACGTGCTTTCCGAGGCACGGAGAAGTCTCGATATGTAAAGATGGTCACCCATCCACAGACTAACCCCGGCAAGCGTTGCTTAACCTGACGGATCGACCCGTGCGCCTGTGCGCCTTAACCACGAGCTCCTCATCATGATTATCATCATCATCATGATTGTCATGATTATCATACAAATCATCAATATCACAGAATTCTACTTCTTCTTGGCTTCCACGAGATGTAGAAGGTTGTTGGTCATCATAAATTGGGCTGTTCATCAGACTAGACAACTGTCTAGGGGTTGATAAGGGCTCGTTATCTTCGTCGTTGTCATCATCTATATGTTTATGCAAAAGATTTCAATTATATGATATAAAAGCTATCTTTACTGCTCTGTCTGTAGTGTATTTATGAGCATGTGTGCTAAATGACTGTTCAGTGGCCGCAGAAATGCAGGGAGCAGTCAGAAGGCGTACTACAACCCTACTCAGCAATTTGGACCTGCAAAGTTATCACTTTAAGTCAACTTACACAGTTATGTAGCTTTATTTAATCAATATTACGAATTATTTTTCATACCTTACCATCTCTACTTATTTATTACCTTACCGTACCATCTGAAATTTACTCGTAGAACAATTTTTGCTTTATCACTGTATTCACTGAGTTATAACTGTTATAGGTTCTAAGAAAAGACAATCATATTTGATACAGTATGCGATAAAGGGTAGCTAACTATTACTATAGCTTATCAGCTTTCAACATATGAAATGACGTGACCCACTACTTAATTATCCATACTTTAAATTAGCTTGTGTACGTAAACTGTGGTAGTGGAGAAGCTCGAACTGGTGGTAATAAAGTTTAAAAACTATGTACTATTTAATGTATGAGTATCTAAATATTACATAAGCTAAATTTAAAAAAAACCGAATATTTTCCCAATCGGGTATTTTCTCTCGAATTTACCGAGTTTTGGGTTTTTCCGGTCAAATTCCCATCACTACGGGCGAGTAAGCTCAGTAAGCTCGCCGAACCCATTAGTACGCGGACTTGCCCGCACGTCTATCACCCCTTTAAGGTTCTGAGGTAAAAATTACTGTTAAAAAAAAAAGTACCAACTGTAAAAGTAGTAGTAAAGTAAGTTCTATTTATGGATTTCCATAAATAGAAAGAAAGGATTTGGAAAGGATTGTTTCCGGCAAGTCGGCAGACGGCAAAGACGCGGCAACGGGCCCTATTTCATTTATATAATAAAATATTTCAGCAGTCTTGGTCACACTCCCATCATAGACTATTTTTTGTTTTAGATTTTTTTACTATAGTCCTCCAGACCGTATTTTCGGCCACGGCGGCCAATCTCAACGGAGACTAGCCATCGGCGCGGGAGATATTATAGTGCACAAGTGTTTGCGCAGACACAAGTGCACTCTCTCTTCCCTCACTCTCATAGTCCGATGGGACGGCAATCCGACACGACCGGAGAGAGATCAGGCGTAGGACCAACGGCTTAACGTGCTTTCCGAGGCACGGCGGTATCACACCGCCAACTTCCAAACTCCGGGCTGTTACTACGAAATTCCTAATGGAAAAATCCAATAACACTTGGCCCGACCCGGGAATCGAACCCAGGACCCCACGCTCTGCAGTCGCGCTTGCGACCACGAGACCAACGGGGCAGTTCGGTTAATAAGATTTTTTTACTATTCTGTAAGTGAAGTGAGAACTGACTGAAAAAGGCGAACTTTAACGCACGTCTATCACCCACTTAACCGTGCGTTTGCACTGTTGGGAAATTGGTAACTGGGAATATAAATTCCAATTTTGTTTTTTTTTGTTGCAGGCAACTTATGCCAACTGCCAAATCTGTCAAGAGTAGATTGAAAAGAAAAGAATTCAAGATGGTGGAATTTACTTTTTCAGAATGGCGCGTGAAAATTTAGCCTCTGTTTATATATTTTAGGTGTTTGTGCATTGAAAGTTATAACATAAAAGTTTACTTTTCAATGTTTAGTAACAAGGCACAACTTCAGAAACGTACTCCTGAAAATGGGACAGATCGAGAGAGCTTTTTATCGCTCCTAGTGGATGAATTTTTGCATTCTACTTCATTTGGTAAATATCTTCTATTTACTGTTACAAAATGTTAATGATTTGTTCTTATTTGCTTTTCTATTTTACTAACATTGGACGTTAGCTAGGTACTACAATTTCATTTGAAGGCACTAAATGAACGACTGACGTAACGTAACATAACATAATCAAAATTCTTTTTGCAGATGCCAAACGCCAAGTTCTAGCTAATTTGGCAAATTTTGCATACGATCCCATAAACTATCAGTTTATCAGAGATGTTGGCGTGCTAGACATTTTCCTTCATGTCATAAAGAATGAAAGCAGCCATCAACTGCTACATTTTGCTGTTGCTGGTATCTGCAATTTGAGCTGTGGTAAGAAAAGTTCAGTTACCTACTTCTGTTATTTCATTTGCTGTAGTGATGTAGTTAGATTAGGTACAGGAGGATACAAATTCAGAGAAAATCGCTGATATAAAAGTCTGAGATCACTTGAATAAAACTTGCACTCTTATATCGACGAAATCCATAGTGGTGTAGTATAAATCTTGTTGGTCTTTTAGATGTTTATGTGTGGGTTATTTTCCAGTTTCATACATTATATTCTATCCTTTTGACCATATCTTTGAGGCTACGGTGGCCTAACAATATTGTTAATGTCTGTAGATAATGCTGCTAATGTTTATTTAGTTTTATTAAAACTTGTTTCTCATTTCCAGATCCATTGAATGCTGAATATATTATAACACAGTCTGGACTGAAGCCAATCATTGATTTACTGAAGTTGAACCACAGTGAAATCTTAGCTGACACTATCACAACTTTGTTCTATCTCCATACCAATCAAACCAGATCTGAAATCTCCACAGCACAGATTATTCAGCGCATTCAAGAAATACAAAAGTCAAATGACAAAAGATTAGCTAACTTAGCTACTATTTACTTACAAGATGTATGCAGTACAAATGAGATTTTATAAATAAAAGTGAGACAAAAATGAACAAAATGCTATCAAACAGATTCCCCTACATTGTTGTGAATAACAAAAATTATCAGAAGATATGCAAAATTCATACAACTACATTCAGTAGTACAGCTTTCAAAGCAGGAGATAAGATTCGCATACAAAAAACATTGACTCAGAAAGATTTGGATGCTTTCTCAAACCTTACAAGTGATCATAACTACTTGCACCAAAATAATGGAAACAAGAGGCCCATAGTGCATGGAGCACTTCTCAATGGCTTAGTGGCTGGACTGATTGGCACACACTTGCCTGGCCCGGGTACAGTTCTTGTATCACAAACTATGAAGTTCCCAAACAAATGCTTTGTTGGAGAGAAGCTGACTATAAGTGTAGAACTAGTTGATGTGAGGAAGATTCTCAAAGTGAAGTTTTATTGCATTGTAGAGGAAGAAAAGAAGGTTGTGTTTGAGGGCGAGGCTAAACTAGTGTTAGCCAAAGACTGTTAGAGATTTAAGTTAATTTTTAATAGTAACTTATTTCTTAGATTTAAGTATAAAATCTTAAGAAAAACTTTTAGTAATGCTTTAAGGGCATTTTAAATTCATATAGTAATTTATGAAATCTCTAAAAATTTTAACTAGATTAAAGGAAAACTATTGGAAAGTCTAAAGTTTTATGATAGTCTGTCTTATGTGCCAATAAATTCATGAAATCAAATAATATAAACTGTAAAGTACAATTATTTAGTTTTAATAATAGATAACTCATTACCTACAAGGTAGCCTAGTTTAACCTTTAGTAATTTAACACCAAGCATGCTGCAGTTGTATCTCCAAATCTGTCCATTTAATGTCCATTATTATACAATTTTCATAGTCTATAATTAATTAAGACTGATATGCATATATTACTACATTTTATAACAACTGTATGTATGGTACAATTTCTTGTTCCATAATTTCGTAAATAAAGTACTTATAGTACACTCATTATATAATCAATTTACTAACTGCATAATATTCATCTGCAATGTGATAACTTCTTGCCAATGTCATATCATAATGTATTCATGAAGACAAACAGTTTATCACAGTCACTATTACTGATGGCTAATCATCTCATTTTTTTAGGCAAAAGTCATGTTTTGACCTAAAGGAACTGATGCATTTGTTGACTTAGCAATCATAAGCAAGACGCTAACTGAAGACATTACATAGAATGTCGTAAAATTGAAGGTGTAATAAAATGTCCAATTATTTGTATTTTTATGGCTCGCCGATGTGTTACATTATGTAGCTTCAGCCTTGCATTTTTAATGTTAAATGCATGCAAATGGTTATTATTACCATGATTCCGGCAATGTGCAATTAAGTGCCGCCACAAATAAATGCAGTGCGACGTCGCAACGCAAAATATTTAACATTTCGGGTGACATCACCAATTTTGCGATGCGACGTCACAACGCCTTTCTGTCCTAAGATAGCAATTTTTTTTAAACCATTTTCTGGTCATCTATTAGTTTGTGCGTTTTGCTGACTCGTACTCGATACTTGCGTAATAAAACATTTAATACTGTAATAATTAGTTGTCATTATAATTCCTATAAATACGATAGACAATGAATGAACATTAGAATTCTTGTTTGACGATGTATTGTTTCTAAAGAGATAATTTAAAACTTGTAATTACCTATTAGTGCTGGCCATGTCACTGCTCCTCTTCTAATTATTTTCAAACTTAGTATTTACCGCCTTTAAGTCGCTGGAAGAGATGCAGTCTGTGGAGATACGATTGTTTTATTTTACTTTTCTGTTGGTTATTGGTAAAATATTTGTTATTTTTTCTCCTTGTTTTCTTTTGTACCACCACATCGCATTAAATGTGATCATGAAATGCCACCTTTACTTTTTATATTGACCTTTTACGTTATGATTTCATGTAACAAACCCTTTTTTTTGTTTTACTTAACTTCTTGATCTGTTACAGACATGTTAGTTTTTTTTATTAAACTTTTGCCTGTTTATGTGGTTTTTTTTTGTTCCATTGACTTGTACAGAGTACATTCAGGTAGCTATAATAACAGTGAAACTTTCAAAAAAAATTATTTCGTAGATACTTAATCATTTTATAATGTGCTTATAGTACCTATTTATCACTTCATAGTTTTTATGTAGCGTTAGGATTTTAAAATTTTATTACGAGTATTGCTAGTTGTTAGATGAACTTGCTTCAGTATTTTGTAGACTAAAAAATCTGTTATTGGAAAGGCTGTGAAATCAATCTTTTATTAATTTTGACTAATAATGTGCATAGCGATTCAAATATCGTAATGTACTTAAAATCTTTTTTTTATAAATTATCTCGTCTGATAGTTTTTCTAACATTAATGTAGAAAATAAAACTGCATCATGTTATATGGTTTTTTAATTCAAATCCCATTCTTTAAACCCATTTTTGATAAATAGTTAAGTTAGTACACTAACACCCAGTTCGCTAATGGTTACATTAATTTCATCATAATAGAATGTTGCTTTCTGCAACAAGTTAATGGAAGATTAATTGACAACTTCAAAAGTTCGTTTCCGCTGGCTGTAACTGGCTGTAAGTACCTACCTCACTTCAGTAGTATTTTAGGAATGTCGATTTAGAGCTCTTCAGACGAGTGGCATTTTACGACGACAGAGGTAACTGCAGCCGCCGCCACCTGTCGACTGCAGTTGCCGTTCGTCTGTAAGGGCAAAAGATTTTAATAGATCGCACTTTGATTTTGCTTAGTAAAGTTTATATGGGTTTCATACGAATGTGAACCTTTTTTAGGGTTCCGTAGCCAAATGGCAAAATAGAACCCCTTATAATTTCCTCATGTCCGTTCGTCACGACGACACCCGCAAACGGACATACGATAAGATAGATCCTGCGATAGAGACACCTGCAAACAACAAACCTGGAATGGTAACACCATACTTAGTACTTAGTAGAATACACATATAGGTATTTATGCAACAACTCATAAGCCATTTTGAAGATGTTGGAGAATACCAATTACGTGGAGTGAGAGGGATTTGTTTGCAGACTTAGGTACGATTTTTCCGTGTGTTTGTGGGTCTCAATAATTTGGCATAAAGCTGCCGATGTATATCTACCTACATTACCTATCATCAAAATATACCTAGTTTTAATGGATTTCCTAATGCATTAAAAGAGGTAATAGCACACTGCACAGCGGTAACGGCGTAAGACATGCCATCAAGTGGCTGTGGGTTCAAATGCGTATGAGGTTGGGTGAGAAGGGTTTTTTTAGGAATAAGTAGGTTTCAAACTTAACGGCGGCTCGGAAGTTAGCTGCTCGTTGCGCAGAACCCCGATCCTTACCCCCGCTGACACATGAAATCGTTACTGCGCAGCGACTCCCTCATGTTCCGAGCCACCAGTTTGAATCAAACTGTAGGAAGGGTTTTCTTAGTTTCCCGAGTTATAAAAAAGTCAGTGCCGGACGGTTTTGGTTCTGATAGACGGTGAAGTTCGAACAGGCTTCGACCCAGAGACATCTTCCAGTTTAAGCGCTTTTTTAAGATTGTCGGCCAGGTTTTCGCAAGGGATGCTGAATGCAAATTATGTGGGACATCAGTATTTGGATTGCCTCATTGGTCTAGTGGTCGCAAGTGCTACTGCTGAGCATGAGTAGGAACCTTTTTTTTTTTTTTGAGGGTGGGAAATCATCCAATGACTTCTCCCGCTCTGGGCGGAGCGGAAGGGCGTGTTAGACTTTTACTGACTAAAACCCACCCGTGTTCCTTCAGTTGCCTCTTGCCAAGGTCCCGGTATCCCTTTCGGACTTTCCCGCAACCCTGGTAGCAGGAGGTCCTAGCCTCGATATCCGGGTAACGTCGGGCAAAGTGTTATTGGGTTATTCCATCTGGAATTTCTCAGTAGCAACCCGGAGTCTGGATTTGTGCCCGGTTTTTGGCAATAGGCTCGCCCCCTATTACACGGGACTTTAACTGGCGAAATGGGGTGTAGGTAGGTACTATAAACACAACTCTACCTAACCCTTCGGGGATTATACGCGTGATGCTATCTTTCCGCCATACTTTCATACGGCTTGGAATGTCGTCTACATGCCATTTAGATAAAGTGAAACTTATCTTAAAACAATTCTCAATCACGTTTCTTCCGCAGAAATATTAGTAGATATATTCACGTAAAATATGCCGACTAGTAGGTAATTTCAACACGTTTCGCTGTGCGGCAAAAATGCTGAGTTACCAATTTTTACATGGATATGAACAGGGGATAGTGCTTATATGGCCAGATAATCATGGCGGGTGACACTATACGTTCATTGTGGTCGTTAAGTGATGTGATTGTCTGAAAAGCAGTGCGGTGGGGCTACGGTAACTGGAAGCCTGAAGAATTTAGTGAAGTGAGTTAGGCTCTTTATGTGATACGATTTTTGTCTCTTGTAAACTGCTATTTACCTACCTATCTAACGAATGATTAGACTTTGGTAAATCCTGGTGCTGCTAACTACTTAAGCTTTAAGGCTCTTACATACTGGCGCGATTCGCCGCGCGACGCGACGTGGGCGCATTATTCGCCGTGAAGTTTTCTCAGGAATTGTTTTGTCACAATTCACAACGCGCGGCAAATCGCGCCAGTATGTAAGAGCCTTTATGTAACGCCTCCTGAAATCTTATCAAATCATACTACTTTACTTACATGAGGGTGAGGAACTCTGTTTAATTCATAATATCTTGTTTGAAGATTCTTCTCCGATTGGTCAAAATGCGTGGGGTCCAGTGCTGGTTGCTCCTCACCGTGTGCCTGTACCTGACGGTGTCAACTGAAGGCAAGCGGAAGGCCAAACGAGAGGACTACGAACTCAGTGCTCCGTCGGAAGAAGAGAACATCTATGATGACGATTATAATGAAGAGGTAAGGATTTTTGAACTTCGTTTTTAGAAAATTCAACCGAAAAGTTTCAATTCCTCTTTGTTCTGAATGTTGACCCATAGGTAAGGTATACCCAGGTAGATACAATAGGTACCTAAGTATATCTATCTATGTTGTTATTTTTTATTTTCGGATTGCTTTGATAAAATGCTAAACACTTTCAAAATTAATTTACTAGCTAGACTATGTTGGCGCAGTGACGAGTGACGATTGCTTTCTGCGCTGAACTGTGCGAGTTCGAATTCAACAGGCAATTTAATATATTACGGTTGGGTATAAAAGTCTCGTTGCTTCTATTCACGGATATCTAGATATGGTTCTATTATTTAAGGATTTTTGGATAAGCACATAATGGCATGACGACTTGAGATAGCTACTTATAGGTAATGTAGGTACTTACTCATGAATCATTCATCGTTGTCATCATAATATTCAACTGGTTTTTATTATAATTTTGCTTCTGTGCACCAACCCAACCTTGCTATGTGGTCAAGGTTACTTCATCATTGCGTGAGGCTGAGGATTGTCCAGTGTCTGTACCTATGTAGGTATAATTAAGGCCTACATTCAGTAATGAAGATGACACGCATGGCAATTTATAAGAGCAACATTTGTATCTTAATAGTTTTATTATATATATATTGAACCATTTCTGTACAAACAGTTATGAACAGACAAAAAGAAAGGAAAAGAAAAATATGTACAAAGGTGACGCTTATTTCAAAAGAAATCTGTGAAGTTTAATTTTAAAAGCTCCTCTGTGGCATCCAAATAACAGACATCGGTGTAGTCAATAATGGTCTAAATGAGATTTTGAGGAAGGGAGATTTTGGTGTTCAAAGTTCAAAGGCTCTGGAGGCATTTCAAATTTTCAAGGAATGGAACGTGTACTTGACTTTAGCGACATGTGCAGTCCACGATAAGTAGGACTCTATGGTCACCCCCAGTTTTAACCGTATTTGCATATTCAATCTGAACTCCATCCAGACAGAGTGGAGACATTGACGTAACATCGAGCCTATTCCGCATATACCGTCAATAATCTTGGTCTAGGATCTCCTAGGGTTGATTTGCAAGATCCTTAGGATGACCTCGACCTTTAGTTTTAACCATGGACATTTCGCTAGCAAGTAGGCACTTGTTTGCATACCTAGGCCTTCCTTAGGCCAACCCTAGTATTATGGCCTAGCCTAGGCCATAATACTAAGGTTATACTAACGAAACTGTGGTTAGTCAACTTAAGGTTTAAGGACTTGATTCCTATACAGACCTACATTGAGATTTGGACTACCTATACCATTCTGGCGTTGTACGACCCCAATATTCTATGATACATGGTGCGTCATAGCGCTGGCTTTACCTGTTTTCTAGGGTAGTAACAGAGGTGTCCAATACTGGTTTATTGCAGTTCACTGTTAGACAGCAGTCCCCTTGCATAGATAGACATAATACGAAAACGAACGTCGTTATACGCAACCATCGTCTATAATCATCATTCATGGAAATTGATGGTGGAAATGGTCGTGACTTTAGGAGTTGTGGTTCGTAGGTTCTAAGTTCTAATCGATGCGAGGGCGCGTAAATTATTTCATCGACATTGCTCTCAAAACGGTGAAGGGAAACAGCGTGAGGAAATCGGCATGTCGTTGTACCAAAAATTCGAAGACATGTGATACCCATCAACCCAAACTGGGCCCGTGTGTTGGATTACGGCCCACTCCCTCTCACAGAGAGGAGGCAGTAATGGGAATGATTATGTTAAGTTGATGGTTTAGCCAATTTTATTGTTCGTTTTCAGCTAGAGCCATGCCAGTGCGGCGTCTTCCTGTCGCAGCAGGTGGGCATCAAGGAGAACAACCGCCGCAGTCGGCCGCGCGGGCCTCCGCAGGGAGAGCCCGTGGTCACCTACGACACCGACTCGCCCAGCCTGCCCTGCGGCATGGGGGGCTTCAAGAACTGCGTCAGCAGGTGTCTTGATGTGGTCAGTATTATTTTACCAAGTAATTAAAAAAAAATAACTAACTTAGAAAAGCTTTTACTGCATCAAAGTCTGGGGCATACTGTATTCCTTAATTGCTTTAAATTAAAATGCAGCTTATGGTCCAAGGTAAGGTAAAATTTTGGGGCAATCGACTACACTGGTGCTCCATCTGTTTTTGTTGATAACCAAGCAAAGGTATTCTCTAGTTCCACGATAATTATTTAGTCCTCTAATAGTTTAGAAAAAGTTGAAAACCAACAACACACATAACATAAAACATCACGCCTGCATTCCCCAGAGGTATAGTAAACCAAATCTCCTACAAAAACATATTCGTTCAACTAAGCAAATCGAGTTCAATGATACAGCTAAGCAATGTCAAAGCCAAAATATGCATTTCTAGACAGTTTCTGAACAAGCATCTGTAAGTATAGCTAGTTGTTTATTTGTTTAGTTTGCTTATTAATTTCGCATAAGTGAACATGATTTTATGCGCGTAACCTCACGGCCCTTTATTGTAATTAGCTGCTATAACACAACAGAGGTCGCCGCGTTCTGTCGTAAGTAATCATAACAATAGCAATCAAATGGTTACATGAAGGTTGACCGTAAACACTTATACATAATGTATCAACGATATCCAACGTGTTACAGAATAAACGCAAGTCCTGTAGAAATAAAGTAGAAATTGAGAAGTAGCAGGACGTTTGAGGTTATCATTTCTGCCATCAAACCATAATTGCTGATGTTTAGCCTAAACAAGCTGCATTTTGAATATGATGACAAACTTTAAAGAATGATTTTGTTGCAATCGCGTTTCGGACAATACTTTTAAGGTTAATTTTATTGCATTTATTTTAAAGGGGTTAAATTTATGTTTAGATCCTGAAATACCTGCCACGAGCCGGCCCTGTCATCTGCGGGGCGGTGGAAAGAGATGTGCACAGGGAAAAGGCGTTCCTCTTCATAAGGAACTGCGGCGGCGAGTGGACGCCCACAAGCTTCTCGGCAGGCAAGGAGTTCTGTTGCACCGACGGAGAGCACCACAAGTGCTGATGCACTGACAACCACGCGACAAATGAGGATGGCGATATGGAAAATTGACGGACGATGGTCACTTCTGTGGTTAAGTTTGAAATTAACTTTTTGGGAGCAAATGAATTGAAGGAATTTTCTATTTTAAAGGTTACTGATGAAGGCATTCGTTACAGCATTGAGTGGTAGTGAAGTGAGCTTCGGTTTGAATGGCGCCAAAAATGTCAATAGTTATTATTTTCTCGAGGGTTATTTCACATCCTAGACTCGCTGGCTATTGCTTCTGGTTCTCAGAATAGTCGTCATGCATTCTTCACTATGACAGATAGGGAATATAAGCAATAATTGCCGAGATCGTAGTGATGATAATAATAATAATGTGACGGCGGAGTCAATCATGAAGTCAATTTGTCAAAACGTAAGCACGAGTATCATTTGTTGAGGACCAAAGTCGAACGTGTACTTCCTTGTAATGTATTGTCGAACAAGCTATTTGATATACAGGCAGATAACTTGCAACTACTGCAATCCTCTGAACAACTGGCTGGAGTGCGCGCGCAACCAATTAACTAATTAGTTATTGAACAAAAACAATTTTGTGAGTGTTTTCAGTAGTCAACAATCCTTTTACGTCACTCTCCTAAGCCATAAGCTCAAAAATTTAAATTAGGTCCACACACGGAAATCAAAACGAATTTTGGCAGTGTAGCCGAATATTGATATTATTTTGCCTGTATACAAAATAGCTTGTTCGACTGTACATTTTATATTATGTAAGCATGTATTTATTGTATGTATATGTATAGAAAAACAATAAATCACTGCTATCATCGATACATTTGCGAAGATGTCTAGATATAGGATTAGAATCCAACATTGGACATTGCAGGTGGATAATGATCGGCAGAAAAAAAAAAGCTAATGTAAACCTACAATACATACTTAACTAATGTTAGTATTGTTTTGGTGGATCAATAAGATATTTAATACCGAGAATTAAGTAAAACCTAGCATTAATCTAAACAACACGATTCTAAGTTAGACATAATCTTGATAGCGGTAAAAAAAAGCGCGCTCATCACATTAGTTAACGTCCAATTAATGATTATAATTATAATATAATTCCAATAAACTGTATAAGTTAACTTCATAGTTAGTTACTAGTTAGTGTACCTATTTATAAACTGCTTTCATTATCTACCTATACTTATCGCATCATTACGCATCTAATTACAATTCGCTGTTAATTGATTTCTAATAAATGAATTCAATGAAATGGAATTTTATGTGCATTGTTGACCTAGGTAGATTTTATAATTTACATAAATTATTTATTAAACCTATAGTTAATTGATTGTTATATATAGTATTTTATATCAATAAAGCCGTAGCTGCCTATTAATTTCTTGTTTTTTATTTTTTATTTCTTCGTAACATCATATTGACTGGACTTGAAGTGACTTCCTAATGAATTCAGTTTACCACGTTTTATTTAACGTAAGGATTGTATTTACGCGCCTCTGGCATGTGTTAGCATAATATTATCTATTTTTGCGCACGCACGCGGTTTCGCGCGTCTTGCCGGCGTGGTCCTGCGCCCGCGCCGGTGGGCGCGCCGAGGAGTGCCTTATCCGCTGACCCGGTTCTGGATTATGGTGTCAATGAAGTTCCCTTATCAAGGACTAGTACTCTCACATCAAGTGAAGTACAACGTACTGAAGCTAGACGTACGGTGCGGGCGCGGGCGGGGGCGAACGGTGCGGGGCGCGGGGTGTGCGGGGGGCGCGGCGCCTGACCCGGATCGCGTAGGGTGAACAACCCCGACACGTGCCACTTTCTAAAAGAAACGCGCGTCGCCCGCGCATCCTTGCGTGGACAGCTGGGACACTGGCTGCTTCTCTATTACATGACTAAAACGTTTTGGCACCTAACGACCGACTAAAAATAGCACACACGTCTCAATCGTAGGTAAATTATTCCTTATTTAAACAACCTGTCTCGACCGAAATAAGATGTTACGATGACTGACTCCGGCTATAATTTACTAGGTATTACTTCTTCACGGCTAGACAAAACTGTGCCTCGACGTCATGTAAGTAACCACCTAAGTACATCGCGGTAAATAATGTGGAGTAGGTACGTAGGATACTTACTTAATTATTTTATACTTTTCCATTCGTTTTAATTGAATTCTCATAATATAAGTAGAGTACTCATAACATAAACTCGTGTTCAAACCGCGACTGCAAGTAAAGCATGTTGATTTTATACACAATTATGTTTTCGTTTGTCCATTCTCTGAAATTCTCATTATTATTCTGAATGGAATACAAACCCACCTTAAAAGGATACTCTGACCCGACAGTTCTGCCAAAACCGAATGATGCAAAAAGCAAAACTGAAAAATCATACAACAGTCATACAATTTTTGATCAAAATTACGTATGAACTTAACTTTTTCTCACTCTTATACTACCTTCTACTTTAGGTACCCGCGCTATTTTATAATACATAACGTCATGTTATCATTTCATTTCATACGCAATTCTGTTAGAAACGAATAAAATTCAAAATGCGAATCCAATCCTCCATAGATAAAATAGATAAACCTAAGGTCATGCGTACACATGACTCCCGGATCCTGATTCACGCGTGCGTAATACTGATAAGGACAACTCACTGCTCAGTACCTATTGTGACGAGATTTACTCTTACTTGATGAATGCTGTTCAATCCGTGCATAATATTACATAGGGCTGCAATGACGCACGAATTAAGGACAATGTCAGTAATTACGATGTAATCATGGATTGCAGAGATTTGTTTACCTACGACTATGAGTAACATTGTCTAATGGGAAATAAAAAAAAAACAAACTTAATAGGGAGTTATGAAAGGGCTTCCAAAACTTTCAAGGGAAGGCGTGAAGCTCTTTAGATAAAGTCACGCCAATTTACAAAGTTTGAACTCTATTTCACGAATCGTAAAAGCTGCCAGATTGCAGCAATTATAATGTACAGCTATCCAGTGATCGTCCGCTAGTCTGCCACTCTCGTAGCGTGATCGCATCCATTTCGATTAGCAACCCTAGCGAGGTGTAAGTTGGAGCGCGAGCGTTCCCCGAATCGTCGTGTGACCCCGGCTGCGCGGGCGCAGCGGCACGTAGCGTCGCGTTATTGTAATGCGTTGCGCAACATCCCCTCCCCTCTCCCTCCTTTCCCTCCTGCTTCCAATGCCCAGCACTGCCCTCCGTCGCTCGGGGTATTAATTCCAATGAACTCTAACTGTGACTTATTGGTTGAAATTGTAAGTACAGGCTTTTAAAGGTATGTGAACTACTGAGCTTTATTGCACTCGCTTGGAAACTACCTAAGTATATCGGAGGAATGTTGCCAATCTTTTATGTATTATTGACTGGTTATGTAAGTTTCTTTGCAGGAATATGACTCCAGTGTGTACCAAGAGCATTCGAGAGTGGTGGGTCTGTAGAGCCCTTTTTGCTGCTAAACGTTTTCAATTAAAATATGCTACCTATCTAATAAATGACATAATGTAATTGCTTTATAATCTTGCTGCAAATATGCAAAAACACATTTTTGTCCAATAATACCTGATAATTATATTATTATAATGACAACTGCAGCAGCTGCAGCCGGTGCTACGAGACCAGCTACGAGCTTCATTAAAATACGTGACATATATTAATTTGTTTGTAACACAATAGTTCAATCGAAGACGTACATATTCATGAAGTTATCAGTGAAGTTAAAGCAGTTAGTCTTCGTAGTTAAAACGAAGTAGGTACGCGCCCAGTCACATGAATAGTTGTCGTCACCCACAGGCTGGATGTTTGTGTGAAAATGTGACTCTCCTCACCCTTGCAGGAAATACAGATGATAGGTACCTGGTACAACCTAATGAACATATTTAACTTTCATAATTATGAAGTATTACTGTAGGTTTGGGTAAGCAAATGCAACTAAGAAAATAATACCTGAAACTAAATAGAATGACCTAGTTTTCAATAAATGAATCCGTCCGACTTTGAAATTCAGGCATATTAGGTACATGTTTCGTGGAAACTGAAGCTGCTGGTTTATAAAAAGAAAATCAATAAGGCGAACGGAACCACAGGCTAACACTACATTGAATACAATGCAGCACTCAGTATGAATCTATCATGTAGAAACATAAGTACGTCTAAGTTTTTAGCTGTGTGCGAGTGTTTACGACGCCTTCCTACAGTGTGGTACCTGCGCAATAATGACGTTCACAGTTCAACGGAAAACTATAAAATGCATACATGGACGTTTTCCAGCGAGGCGCGGGTGAGGAGCGGGTTGCGGGGCCGCGGGGGGACCCGCCCCGTCGACACACTTTCTGAAGGGCTCTAAAACTCCGGCTTTTGTGGCCACCTTTATGACCATCTATTCGTAGACCTTTTGATTTATTTTAGCGTTTGAAGACAAAATAGAGAGCTTTATAAGAGCCAAATAAGAAATCTTCGTAATTGCTATCTAAAAGTATCAAATATGCAATATGTCGTTTGATGGGTATCCTTTTAGCGGTCAGCTCGAGCTCGGCGAGGTTGAACATAATAAACTGCACAATGTTGTCATAAAACTGTGCACATTGCCAAACCAGGGATTTTCCGTTTGGCCATAGTCCATCCTAATCGCTTGCGGTACTGAGAGCACCGACATGCCGAGGCTACATAAGATACATTACACGCGGGTATATTGACACGCGTTATAAACTTTATTGGAAACCGACCCTGCAGTCTGTACAGTTACCGACCACACTCACCACAAGGATAATCTACGCTCGTTTGGCAGAGACACATTACCCATTTAGATTTACCGACAAGCACATTTTATATTTTTTTTTCTAAACCATCCTATGACGAAAAGTCGGGAAAAGCTAAAGAGTCGTGTCGTTTATATTCTTTTCAGATGCAGCGTGTGTTTGGCACTAAAAGCCCTGTTAGTTGTCGCATCTAGGTCGCTTGCATGCCTAGGCTAGGAATCGACAGAATGGTACCTTCTTAGTTAATGCTTCATTAATCCTTCTCATTGCAGGGTCACATGAATAGTGGTAGGTACAGGAACTTTCTATGTTTCCTGGTATAGCTAGTCGTTTGGGTCTATGCTTAGAGCTGATATCCCTTTTGTCTGATGAGCTTAATGCTCATATTGCAGCCTAGACACAACAATATTGTGTTGAATCTAACGTGGGCCGTCGTCGGTGAAGTAAAACGATCTCAAGATATTGAAGTACCTACCAGATACTTTTGTGCAAGACATTCACGTATCGCAAATCCCAGTTACAAAAATTATCAGTGTTCGGAGCGATACCCCAATTCCTAATCTTTATCTAAAAGCAAAAACGTTATCTTCATGTACCTACTCGGTACTTGGGAGTGCCGACTTGTCGCCTGAGTTATGGATTTTTGACTGAGCCGAAATATCCTGCGAATTCTTAGTGTAGAACAATTTCTCAGCTGGTTCTATCATTTTATACTTTTTCCTACATTCGGAAGTCGGAAAATTACATGGTGTCCATATCCAGATTCCAAACATCATGGTTGGTCAAGAAGAAACATTAGTATCATGCGGTGATCTATAAGCCAACTGTGTTTTTAGGATGAAACCTAAGACGATTCTGTCTAAACTGAATAATATCAAAGAACTGAAATCGAGTGAAAACGGGGAATAGTACTACTAAACTTAAATTATCACTTGTCAGTAGTTCTCAGTTTGTTGGACTGACCGACTGAGGTAATACCGGATGTGGAGGCTTAAGGATCTTGTGTAGTTATTCTTTTCGTGCAATTCGGTATTGGTCTGCGTCGAATAGTGAACTTATGATGAGTTGAAGTAATCGGTAAACTTCTACTGCTTAAACAAGTGAGTAAATACGGAAAGTCTAGCGGAAGTCATCTTGCTATGGCAGTAAGTATCAGTACCTAATTCATTCATATAAATCCAACATATTGTATGTTGCGCATTTTAACATAAAATGTAATGCAGTTACGTTTTAACACCGCTTCTTTGACGAACTACCGTAAACCGTAGCGATAGTTACATACTGCCAATCACAATGCGTTGTACATAAAGGAGGGAGAGGAAATAGGATAACGGTGTGCGCGGGCGCAGTGCGTCGGCATAGTCAGCGCGCAAGAACTTCTCAATATCGCGAACCGTTCCCCTGTCTGCGACCAACAATGTATCATTAAAACCTCACCGCTAGCGGAGGCCTGCCCACCCCTGCGCGCGCACGCCGGGCCCGACGCGCGCGGCGCTGCGCCGGCGCCGACGCCGTGCCTGCGCGCGCTGGCTGCCCGTAATGGCACTCGATGTCGCCCCGCCCGACGACGCTCCACCGTTCACAACTTTTTGCTATTGCAAATGGAAACTACGGAGACAGTGGGGTGAATCGAGGCCGATACACCGACGTTACACTACGATCTCAGAAATGATGTCGATTGTCAGGCGCGATTAGAGAAAACATCATCAACTTGATGAACTACCAAATGTACGGTAATAACTGCTTAGCCTCCGAAAGGTCATGCAGACAAGCAGTGCTAGCTTTACGTAACGTCTCTTCATAAATACTAACAGTTAATATCTAATCTCTCTTTTAATTATTACATTCATAAAATTTTAAGCTTTAACACCAACGTAACAAAATATTGCTTTGAAGAGGATTTACCAAGTTCCTAACTGTTGAAGCAGTTGAAAGTAAATATTACGTTACAAAAGCTTAGATCATTTTATTTCTTGCAGAATTGCTGTTTTTGTACTGTCAACTAGTTCTAACAGCGCTAGCTCTCAAACTTTTTCCTTATATTATAGTAAAATTTTAGATAACTGTTACAAGGAAAAAACTACCGAGACACGTGTAGAACTTTCGGTTACTCTCCTGAATATTTCAATTGACGCCTGAATATATCAATTAAAGTAGCTCAGAAATATATAAAACCAATCACCACAGCACTGTAGTATTGATTAAGGCCCCTATACGTGCGACTGGTGTAGAGCCAAAAAAATCTAGATAATAATTAAGGTATATAGATCTTACAGGTACATTATTGGAAAGTCCACCCAACAACCTGTCTTTGGAGACTCAATTTAAAAAAGTAATGAAGAAGCTTCAAATATAATAATAGGAGATGATTATAGATCTAATGAAGTTTGTATCAAGTTAATAAATACACGTAAATTGGGGTTTGAATCTGAATAGTTCGCGATTCGATCATTCGATTCGGTTTCTCCTTGGCATACAATCAGACATGAGACAGCAAGCTCATCAGCTCGTTCGTGAACGAATCGAATCAAGAATCAGTTGCAAGTGGTTAATCAGGGACATGTTTTTGTTCAGGCAGGGTCTTGCGTAAAAAAAAAAGAAAAATCCACGTGATAGAAATCGGGAGTAGGTAGGTAAGTCGTTTCGAAAAATATACGTAGGTCTATTTACTTACTACTTAGGTAGCCACAGTTGGTCATGTGTAGCTAGGAAAGTACTAGGTAGGATGAGATAAAAGCAGATTCCTTACAAAACCCGAGTAGGACAACAGAACAATCTACCAACAGAGAATGGACCACCAGGGCGGCCGGTACATGGTTTGGAGCAGTGCTTGACATGAGTCACGTGATCTGAAGGTCGATGTAAAGGTGATGATTGCACACTTGCACAGGCTAGTGCAGCGTGCACAGGATGTTACAGATTACACTAATGGATGTATTTTTCCACAGGATGAGCTGACGATCAACGTGACTGAGATCGGGACCCAATTTTTTTCTGTAATGGGAGCTTTCCATGGCAATGCCTTTCTAAGGAACTTCCACTTACCTATTTGGGTCTCTTAATCAATGCGATCTTACCTTCGTACATGTATAAGTCCAATTTATCCTATTACTTATCCCCTTCTGGGCGTTACGTGTCCTTTTTGGCTGTTTGGGATGCATTCAGTGGTGATTTCCGAATGAAGCTTCTCGGAAGTTAGATAAATACATATAAGACAACAGAGCATTATGTTAAAAAGGCTTGCCTTCATAAAAATAGCAAATTGTGGTTTTAGTTTACTTGCAGTCGATTTTAAACTTTTTAAAACAGTGAGGGTTCTAAATTCTAATAGAATAGAATGAATCATGGCGGACACGGACAAACTGATTGGTCATATTATTATAGAACACGGAGCCTAAAGCTCACACTATTTAATAAGTTAAACATCGCCTTTCTAATTGTTTAGTACGAAAGTACACTTGTCCAGGCTTAAGGCTTTGTCAACAAACCATTAAAAGGTTGGAGAAAGGAGTCAGTGCAGGCTACGGACGAATTCAACTAAACCAGTAGGCAGTTATCTCACTAACTACCCACTACGTCAGACATAAATTATGTCGTTATCAAATGACAAGACATAAAGGCTGGCCTTGAACTAGAGTGCTAGGCAGCTAACCGTCTAATACTAGAGTATCTAGTACGTTGTTATAAAGTGTATATTGACAGGTTTTGGTGCGGTGACTAGCGTGGACACAGCCACGGAAACACGGAATGCACCGTCGCTTGCGCAACCGAGCCTGCCCACAAACGTGTTGTTGGTCGGGGAAGACATAAAAAGAAATATTTTATTAGTGAGCCACACCGGTACCACTAAAAGTCTTCGGTCTTACGTACATTAGAGCGGCGTGGGCGCAAATGAAATCCATCATTTAAATGCCGCCGCATCGTAAAGCGCAAAACGGGACGTACACAAGTTTATTAATCGATTCTTTAGGATTGTATTATTAATTAACTTCATACGGTTTCTCTGTATTTTAGAAAGGGGTAATCTGTTAATAATAATCTTATTCATCCACGGTAGGATATTTTCCCAGCTGCGTAACGGAACTCCTGTAAGTATAGAAAATATCATGCTGTTGCGGGTTCGTATAGTATGCAAGAAGGCAAACCTTCTGTGGTTAAATATCTGGAGAATCCATGGGACAAACACAATACAATAATTGCACGAAGTTTATCGTACTAGATTTCACGCTAAATGCTAAAAGGTAGAGAAACAGAAATATCTAAAAGTGTACTACGGGGATGTTGCTACAAATTTATCGTCATTTTCCACAAACGGCATCAAAATCAAATCAGAACTGTGACGGAGTAGCATGTAATCCCTGCACGTCGTATAGTCAGGGCCGGGGCCGGGCGGCCCGTTGCCGCTGTGCAGTCCTGCGCAACACGCGCGTCCCGTGTCGACACTATCTTTGGCTAGATTATTATTATGACAACAAAAATCGTTTTTTTTAATATTTCTGGTTACAACAATAAAGGTATGGTAATCATGTAATATCATGTAAATACGTAAATATAATGCACGGATATTTTCCACAATCGTCATATAATCACATCAGTACTGTGACGGAGGCGTGCCCCGTCGTCAGGGCCACGGCCCGCTGCCGCCGCGCTCCTGCGCACGCGCACCGCGTGTCACACCGTGTTTAGAACCTTCGAGGTGTACCGACTACTTCTGCATAAATTGTACTTAGATGAATATAACAAAGCTTTATATGCATTTAATCTTTTAATCAGCTTTTACGAGAATAGCGTTCTCAATCTAATTAATTGAACCATCTCAAAACACAAAAAATTGTTGTATAGGTTTATTTCTCTACCAAGTCATGAAGGCTTTCGGAAACAGCATAGGTAGGTATGTTTTCAACTCATCTGAAAAAGTCGTCACGCCTGTGAATCACGGAGGGTTAAATTATGAAGGGGTTCCGTCATTTTCACCGATGGTGTTGTACTTATGCCCCATGAACCATGTCTTGTGATGGCGGCCTGCGGTCGAAGAGTTTATATATCTCATAAGTCGAACAAAGTTAGGGGAGGTCCGTACACATCATTATTTACTGGTTTTATATTCGTAGACTATCGATAACCTCGACATGAACTTTGGTTAAATTTGATAAATGGCAAGGATAACGTCCGTCAATAAAATAAAATAATATGTTTTTGTTTAATTAGCACTACTCAAATATTTAAACGTTATTCTTTGCTATTATATGTTATTGTCACAATACCTGTTCTTCCCAAGGTTGCGAATGAGCGACTTCATCGAGGCTACAGATTCCATGCGCGGGTAGGCGCTGCAGCGATTATCGTGAGACATCAATCATCGCTAGTCGACCGACTTGTAGGTACATTCTTCTGTGTACTTAACTGTGTAGTAAAACATACCGTAAATACATACATTGATAATCAACTAGATACCTAACCTATTATCCCCTGTTCGAGGAGTCTCATCATCTGCCTAGCCTTTTCCCAACTATGTTGGGGTCGGCTTCCTGCAGTCTAATCGGATGCAGCTGAATACCAGTATTTTACATGGAGCGACTGCCTAACTGACCTCCACAACCCAGCTACTGAGGAACACGATACCTCATGGTAAGACTGGTTAACAGTCTTCCGGGCTTCTTACGACCCGTAACAACTGTCAAAGAACTAAAAAGGACAGCTGGGACCAACGGCAAATGCTTAACTAAAGAGCTAAAGAGACTAAATTAAAAAAAAAAATTGATGCATAGAATACGACTCGAATTTTTCACAAGATATTTTATCGAAAAATAAACCTGACTTCCAAGAATTCTAAAAGATTCAAATGAGACAGCACTCAAGCCTTTTATGAATGAAGTTTAGGAACATGAATAAAATAAATTATAGTGTCGATGTCGTAGGCGTAAGACTGACACGCACAAAGGAATAAAGGTTGTCTGAATCCACCTCCATCTTGAGGTACAATAAGTAAGTTTGCCGACGTATTAGCGGAGTCGTCCAAATTTTGTAGATGACTCTATATTTAGTAGGTACACGAATTGTGAAGGCATGTGTGAAACAAGAAACAGAAGTACCTATAGGTACCTACTATGCAATGTGGGTAAGCCGCCCTGTTCTACGTCATATTTGACAGATTTGAGCGGCGGTAATGTCAGAAGATCGCAGGGAAGACCTGGGAACCTACCACCAGCTCTTACAGCAGTATTGTGCACTTTTGTCATATATGATTTCTGAAGATCTGAACACGTTAAGAAAATCGACGACAGTGGAGCAATCCTAGCAGCTAAACACGCCAGAAAACCATGAAGAGAAGAGCTATTACAATGAACCATGCTTTTTTTGTAGAACCTCTACACAGAGGTACGAAATTCGTAGCAAGTATGTTTTCATAGCTATTCGTAGCTGGTTATAAAACTCCCAAGTTTTTTTTTCTAACTGTGTAGAGTTTGTCGCAGTAGGTAATATTCGCATGTTTGAACACAGTACAGATTGTGTTGACACTGGGTAGTTGGAAAACAGCAGAGTTCGCAGGATGCGTGAAGGCCAACACCGCCCACGTCGCCTCTCCGATGACTAGGCGAACGCTACCTGTGTTCACTACGAGCCATCTTTATTATACTAATTACGACTTCATCAACGCAAGGTTCACTTATTATTTCCTGAACGTAATTGTCCCTTTGCAAATGCGAAGTCATAGCGCAGTTCCGCTGTTCGAAGGGGAAGAATTTTACAGTGATTGCTGATTTTAATTGTTTTATAATGCAGCATTGATGATTTGATAGTTTCGTAAAAATACCTAGGTACCAAGTTTGTATGTTTGACTCAATTATCTGTTCGTTTATCTATAAGTAATTTGTTATTCAATTAGATTTCATACAGATGGACTAAATCACTTCACACTATCCTATGGTTTGTTTTAAAATTGTACGACATTAAAACAGAAAAACTGATATACATTTCGGTCTAAATCCTTAGAACAAGACTTCTATTTCAACCACGTAGCTTTTTATTTTTATCTGTCTTGAAGGTCAGTTTTCATATTAGGGAGATAAAGATAAACTTATTTATGTAATACGCATGCAGTCATGTAGATAGGTATATAACAGTCGTGATAAGGTTACGCTTTTTACCACCATCCAAGTTTTTTTGATAACTGTAATTTTTAATTACCGAATGGAAGAAGTAATGATGGACAGTTTTCGGTTAGGTATATTTTTATGTAAGCACATAAGACATTTAATTACTAGAAAAATTATTTATCATAAACTGTAGAAAACAATTATAGTTAGGTACTTCCATAATATCCGCCAAGCCGACCATCACGTTAATAACCACGATGATTGTTTACCGTAGAAAAAAACGACCTATAACCTCATTTTTTCCTAAAAATCTATAGATAGTCATAAATTGTTCGATGGCTGGCAGCTATTGCGAGAATATTGTTTTGGTGACCAGAGGAAAACAGGTTCATACTTATTCAAATCTTGCTTAGTATATATTTTTAATGTGAAAGTTTAATTCTGTAATAGGTTACCTGTATAGGTTACCATTTGATTAATAATATAATTAATTAGACAAACAGTGTCTCTGTGAAAATTTGACATATTGTCACAATATGGGATTATACGAAACGATACGCATATCTATCGATGTACCTATTAATAGTGTGTAGTGGTCGACCACCCGGCCATTAATACTAATTGTGTCTGTTCTCAGAGCACCTAATTGTCGCACATTAACAAGATCGTGTCCTCAATAGCGGCGCGCCACCCCTAAGGATGCCCATTTCCTTGTAGCTGATTACGGCTCACGGACTAAAAAAGTACAATCATAGTGCTCTCCGGCGCGGAACGCACTGTCCTCATTTGAATACAAACGCAATGCGCGTGCGCACACACCCTTAACTGTACACAGACCCAACCCGACGTACCAATGACGACTCTAAAGTCAACGACCATCAGTTCCAAATCGCTCAGCGACCACACCATCGTGCCCTCTTTTCAAAGTCGAAAGAAGAGGGACTCTCGCACGCCAGAACGAGAGGGCGCTATGCTTGAAGAGGACGGAGGACGTTAAGGGCATTCACCCCGTACCCCGTGGGTTGCGACTAGCGGCTCTACAAATGATGTACAAGCACATAGATGCCTTTCTCTATTTAGGTGCGCACGAGTTTCGAAATAGTGGCCGTGGAACTTTTTGTTGGGAGGTGGATCCTGTTTTGGTTGCGTCAGCGCATGGCGATAAGTTTGGCTATTGCTGCGGCTAGAATGTCCGCGGCACAGGTGTGCACCAGCGCCGCGTCGCCGTCCACCCATAGCTGAGACAACCTTTCAAAATGACCATCTCCACGACGTTACACACTTATCACTGTTCTTTATTTATTGTGGAGGGGCTTGACAGCCCAGCTAATAATGTAAGGTTATTGCCTACTAATTTTAAATTAATTAAGGCGAAAGCTTCAGGATAGCCCGTGAAATGTTTTGCAGGTCTAGGTTGTATGTTCTTCTAAATATGATTCGCGGCCGTAGGTATCAAATATTTAGTTATAGAATTATAATCATAAAAGTTATCAATACAACTCTCTAAGTTGAATAACATCATGACATTTGAGGATTATTCAAACTTAAGGTGTTTTTTTGCTGAATTAAATGATTAGGTATAATACTGTAAAGCTACATTTGCTACGGTCGTGAATCATATTTTAATCAACGTACAACCACCTGCAAATTGCAAAAAACTTCAGAATATTTTAATTTCGCGGGCTACCTTGGCGCATCCCCATAAGTAAAAATTAATTAATTTCCTCAGGTTTTACTGAATCATTCGCCTCGATGCTGATTGGGGTGTCGAACGAACCTTCATTGTCTAAAAACCGAAAAGTAACTTAATACTTTTTTCCATTAGGGATTATTTTCCATTCGTTAGCTTGGAGAAATATTACCTATACTAAGCCTATTGACGAACAGATTAAAGCTTAAGTAATCAAGCCGCATCATATACTGGATATCAAAAGATATCACCATTAATGTTATTGCAATATTGATTGGCTCCATAGCGCCGATGGTACAACATTGAGGTTAATGAAGACTCCGAATGCTGGGTGAGGCCCTTACGAACGGGATCACGTGTATGAGAACAAGCCACTGAAATAGGTATGTTATTATGTTAATGCAGTAGTTGTTTATATGCTCATTTGCCTACTTTCTACAATTTTGACAAATTATAGGCAAGAGCCGTAACAGGTATAGAAGGTACCTATAGAGTTTCTTTCCAAAGCCTTGGGATAAAAATAGAATGTATATACATAACATATCATCGCGCCTATTTTCTGTAGCGTTAGGCAGAGGTGTAGGTATCAGGCACCTATAGAACATCAACATTTCGCCAGTTATGTTGAAGTCCTATGTAATAGGGGGCGAACCTATTGCCATATACCGGGCACAAATACAGGCTCCGGGCTGTTACTGAGAAATCTTGAAAGAAAAAACCAACAAGACTTTGCCCGACCTGGGAATTGATCCCAGGTCCTCATGCTCAGCAGTAGCGCTTGCGACCACTATACCAACGAGATGACGACGATGTACGTAGGTACACACGGCTACACATCAAGCTATACATTTCCAATATAAGCTGACCTCGCATTGTACGGAAATCCTATATAATGCGAGATCAGCATAAACTAAAAATGTACAGTTTGATGTAGTGTAGCCGTGTGTACATATAAATAAAAAAAATGTTAATAAATGGTGGTAATACAAAACAAAAATGATAATATTTAGAACTGAATATCCTCATCATAATTACAAATGTGTAAAAGAGAGCAAAAGAAAAACAATAAAAAGTAACTCCCTATTTCGCTTTTATATCTTTGTCAATGAAAAATAACCTAGATAAGCACTACTGAAATTTTATCAATATTTGCCCGGCATGTCAAAATATATAAGTGACGATATCCATTTATGGTAATGATATTTAAGTATTATCTGGCAATATTCGCGCTGAGTTCTACGAGACTTTTTTAACAAAGTTTTTTCAGGGTATTTGCTAACCATCACGTTTCCATGTTTATGCATCTTATTTATGTGGTGGTTGTAGTACATTATGTTGTTATAATATTGTATGCATAGTTAACAAAACTTAAGGGAGCAAATCAACGACGTAGTTTCCACAGCTTTTCTTAATTGACTGCTTAAAACTTCGTAGACAACTTCGTAGAGCATCTACGACTGTTTAAATACTTATTAGAGACTGGTAGGCTTTATTTAATAAATATATTATTTGTTTTCATTTTTACCTTTGTCCTTTTTATCAAACCGACCCAGATTCTGTTGTCTATCACAAGTGCAGGAACGTATCCAAGCGAAGAAAGTTTAAACATAATGACATTATTTTGAACACAATTAGGAGTTTGCCCCCATCTCCAAAATTCTGCAGTCTAGTTTTCACCATAGGTACATGATAGGTACTTACTTCCGCAGTCCACATATACTACTGGAGGGTAGGTTATAGGTAGGACTGAGCCACGTCTATAAATGCAGCCGCATACATTGTTCATCCATCTATAAATAATTCCCATGATTGAATTCGCAGACTAATTTCCTATTCCCAAGTCAGACGGGATAACCACTCGGTTTAATTGGAAAATACTCGTCACTGTTTTATAATAATAGGAAGGTAGAGTTTCCCAGTTTCCCACTAATAAGTTTATTTCGAGCGTTAACGAGGCTAAAGGAGTAGGTAAGGATCGTAGCAGGTGGCGTTCTGTAGTTTCTGCCTACCCTCATGTGAACAAGGCGTGTGTTTATGTATGTATTCTTCCTTTTGGATTGAATGAAAAAGAATTTCACTCTTTTATCTTTAAGAGTTTTGGTACCTATTACGTAGTGGCTAACATGTGTTCCTAAATGCAATGCATGCACCTACTAAAACATGTACCGACCGGGACCCGATAACATGCAGTAGAAAATCTGCAACATTATTCCCATATTTCCGTTAGCAACTACCACCTATCTACCTATGTGTTATATCTAGGTATGGATTTTCATGTAGGTAGTTTTCCATGGCTATTATCGATCGGCGCAGATAACTAGCTGGAGTCCTGGCCGGGGGTGGGCCGCATCCACCCAACCCCCCCGCGCCGATGTGTCGATAGAGCCCGCATCATGCACCGACGGCTAATTGTTGGGAGACTACACTGCGCTGTATATATAATTGTCTGTCTGGAATTAAATCAATAAGGGTTCACATTCTGAAACTGCACGGATGTTATTGTGCAGTTTGTCATCCACTTTCTGGTTTTCAGTAGCACCTACGTATGCGACGAATGTTTGTTTTGTAGCTACAACCAAGCTTTTCGTCAAAATGAAATAGGTTTAAGTTGACATTTTATTTTGAATACAGTGCTAGTATAATTACCTATCTACTTGGTTATTTCTCGTAATGACGCTAGAAGCCAGTCACTAAAAGTTCTCAGTTTGTTCAGTTGCAACAAAAAACAAATGAACATAATAAGCTATTGCGCTGTGGACTGACCAGCGTCCCTCCGAAGTCCGAAATAAGAGAAATAAAAGTCGAACAAAAAAGTGAGCCGGTCATCCCCCTCTGGACGGCGGCAAAAAGTACAAAAGTGGGCCACCTCCCGCCGTTCCCAGGAATGCTCTACGTCCCCTTCCCTCTGAGAGACGGGCGCGACTTCATCTCGTGGGAGAGTTTTCATGATCATCCATGCCTTTTAAACTTTTTGTCTTTGCTACTTTGTTTTCTTAGAAATGTAAAGGTTGGTTTTGAGGGTGGTATTTTGCGCGGTAGAATTTGTTCAGTGGTTTGTTTTAGGCTCATAGTTTAATTAGTTGGATAAATATTTTCATTTTATTGATGAAATCATCTAACTTCTGAACATCTGTCCTTTCCGTAGATCGTTAGATTTTAATGCCTATCAAAATAACTGCAGCTGCAGGATAATAAGTACCTAATTAGTTAGTAAATTGTTCTGGTGATCCTTTGAGAAACGATTTGTATTTATTTAAATTTTGATTTCTGGATGAGCCTTATTGGGAGTAACAAGTTGATATACAGTATAAAGTTTATAAAATTAACTTTTTTGTAGGTTAGGTTAGTTTAGGGTTAGCACTTGAAAAGTTGAAAAACAAAATAATATTTTCCTCAAATCATATTAAATGCACGTCACTTCAGCTAGTACAAATATTTTAGGTGGAATGTTGCAAGGATGGAATCTGTTTAGTCCGATCCAATATGTAGGTACATACACACTTGCCTCAGGTTTATAATACTAGGCAGAGATATCTGGTACCTAATAGGTAGAGGTAGAGATATACTAGGTACTTAGGTAGATATCTGATAATCATGGTAGGTGATTTAAAGAAACTGTAACTAATTTCACGCACTTTATAATTATAATTACGATGAGATAGTTGAAGTTCCAGCAGGAAGTGGCTTAACACGATAACATACTGGATTCATTCGTTGTCACGTAAAAATGTCCATCATACAAAAACGTAATTTATATTTCCTGCACAGAGTTCATGATTTATTCAGCAGTATTTAACCAATGTTTAGAATTAGTTTCATTGTTATGTCGGGCATTAGAGCAAATAAAAGTTATGAATGAACGCACTCCCCATGCCCGTGGATCTCTCACGTGACATGTCGTGACCGAACTCGCGGGAAACCACATTACAAGAACGAGGTACGCTGGAAGAGACATGACAGATGGAGGTTTTCGTTTTTGATCAGGGGCTTTCGATTTTATTTAAAATTATGAGCTTTTCCAACATTAAAAATACGACGCCTTTCGGCCGGTAATTTCTCATGAATATGTGCGCTTTTTATTACTTTGTCCTAATTTTTTATAGCCGGAAATCATTTTAGGTTTATAAATTATGGGGATTCTAAATATTGTTTAATTCAGATATCAGACTTCGTCATACTAAGGTATACTTCGCGGCGGATCCTAGGGTTTCATGATCAGCAATGAAAATGAAAACTCGTATCGTGGAAATCGCCACAAAAAAAATCCTATACTTAGCTATTTTATACGACGTAATTTCAAACTGACTAGTTTAGCTTATTGGTTTAGCTGTCATATCCAGCAAACTATACAGTACTGGCAAAGTGTGGAAACCACGAGCACTTGTCGTTTGACACGGAGCCCCGCGATAAGTGGCGAGGGCCGAGGGGCTCCAGCCACAGGTTATTAAACCGGCCCCGCGGGGGAGTGTTTGTTTTATTTTAATATTAATAGCGATAAACAATCACGCTCATATCGCGCGCTGTGTAATGAAAGGGAGGTTTGCGAGGCTGAAGTGGAATGAAAAGCCGCTCTGGGAAATGGGTCAGAATGATCGCGAACGTTTATAGGCTTTTTGGATTCAACAAAAATAATCAAAGTGTATTTCGGTGTATAAATCTTTGGGGTTCTGGCCAAATCGTAATTTATAGGTATACCTACTTAGGTAGGTACTTCGTAAAATGCTGACGGAAAAATTACAAACTTGAAAATATGTATTGAATTTGACTTATTTTTGACACCTCTACCAGAACATGCAAGATTTCTTGTTCGGGAATCGTCCGTTTGGACACCCATAAGTAACCCTTAATGGCTAAGATTTTTGAATTCTGATCGTATTTTTTTGTTTATAATTTATTTTAATTTAATTATATTTTACATACATTTGTTCGTATTGTATTAAAATGTAGTCTACGACATGATACCTATAACAACCATTAAATAGGAAAGCTTTAAAAATAACGAGGGCTCTAGGTTATTGTTTATTAAAGCTTCCCTACGTGGGTTTTTAATAACTTAGAAAAAAAGTGAAGCCATTGCCAAACGGTCTTGAGATCTCTGCCAACACGATCTTTCAAAGTTTCCAAACTAGGTTGGAGGGATAAGACTTCATTGTGTGCTTAGTTTGATATTATGAATGGTGGTGGACGAGATTTAATCCTATCAGATGGCGAACTGATCTAGCATCTACAAAAAGTTGTAAACATTACGTTGTTTATTGTATTTTGTTTCCAATTTTTTTTTGTATAATTTCAGGTGACTGTTTAATTAGAAACAACATTTTTTTTGCCTGTTGCACGATTTATCAAAATCATATTTATACTCGTAGATACGATACTTTTTATAAGTTGGATGATCCCTGCATTCTTACCCATTTACACAAGTTTTCTAGAAATATTTATTCTAAAATTCTAAATTGATCTTATAAACGAGCCGTAGCTGCGACCAAGATCGAAGTAAGTATAAATTTTCACAATTTGATTTCAGGGTTAAACGTGGTGAAACGACCGTTCGAACTGAAATCAGTGTTCGTTCCGTAAGTTTTGAGACGCAAGAAAAGGATGCAAACAGACATAACTACCTCTTATCCAAAATTATGCATTATTTAGGTACAAGACACATGGTATATATAATTCAATGTTAGTAAACAAACATAAAACAAAGGCTATTAAATTATTATAAATATTGCCTAAATACAATCATTCGTTTTCTCGGTTTGATTTCCACTTTTCTTGTGAAGAAACTGTTAAATTTTCTTTTTTTTTTCTTTTGTAATTTCATATAATTATGGTGTTTTACTTATTTATCTGCTGGAAAACCCTTGGAGTTCTTGCTTAAAAATCTTGGTTTATTTAATAGATGACTATCGGTTTATAAAGTTTTATATTGTTATTCATAATTTTTATATACCTAATTTTCTTTTAATTTTATGATTTTAAGTAAGTATTTGTACCTATGTGTGTCTACCTATTTGACCGATAACTTCTATATGTGGTGAAAACTGTAAATAAATAGATAAGTTGGGTATGAATAAATAAATAAGTTTTCCACTTTAATAAAAAGATAACTGTATTTTTTTAAATATTTACAGAGCCCTAGCAAAAATTAAAGTTAAAAGTTAGTCCTACCTACAAAAGCATGTCAATGCAGACTATAGCTATAATTAGACGTATAAAAACAATTTTCCGCTTCGACGATTGCCTTTTTTAAATTGTTACGATTGAAATAATAAAACCATTGATAGAAACAAACTACCCTCATGGTTCACCCTCGCATAACATATTTTCACGCTTTCATTTATTTATTACCGACGTTATTGGCTTAAACATAAGGTTGATTATTGCTGTGTGCCGTTTATTGTACTGGTAAGTGTTAGGATTGTAATGCAGTAAATTCAGTTCAATTTGACACGATGGAGTGGGTGCAGCGTCCTGGCATGCGGGTGGGGTGAGCCTGTGTTGTTTTTTATTTGTCCATCTACCCGACGATTCGGTCCAAGGGTGCATTTTTATTTTTTGTCCGTCTATTAGTATTTAAGTACTTTTGGTCTGGATTAAGTGATTTTGTTAGGGAGAGCTTGTTGTTTTTGGACCGGACTGTCTAAATTAGTTTTCTCGAAATAAACTGTCCCTATAGGTGTGGCTCACCGGCGCGATAGTAAGTACCTAACCGTATATTAGGGTTTAGGTAAGTACTTATTATGATTACATTATAAGAATAAGGTCTACGTGCTCTACATTTTCTAATATAGCTATTGATTCTTAGTAAACGACGAAAGTTACAATTTTCTCAATTTTCTTTATCAACGCCGATTGCCAGCGATCTTTTTACCTACACAAGTGGTATTGTATCCCTTAATATCAAATATCCTCCCCAATTTACATAACGATGCACTTGTCGTTCCGAAGCATGCGGTTGTAACGTTTACCATGTTTAAGTAATATCGAAGGGTGCCTCCATGGGAGAATGACTCGAACCATACGCTCTAGTACCCTCACAGGAATCATTTTAAGGGGAGCGAGGGTGCTTTGCTCCATGATTTAATTAAGGAAATGGACGTAATTTGAGCAATTGTTGTCGTTACACCGAGCAGGACGAAACCACGTGTGACCATGCTAACTTCTACCAACATTGCTTGTTTTTAAAAGTTACGATAATTTAATTCATTAGGGAAGGGTAGGTAATAATTTCTTATTTGATATACGAAATTCGAAGAGGAATCTGTAAACTGCTGTCAATTTCTAGATTGTGCGTCTGCGCACTCGTTTGAAACCATACCTACCAAGTTAAGATTTTTAATTATTTCTCGAACAAGTTTTTTAAGTAACAGGGTGCTTGAGGCATTCTGTTTAATATTCAGACCTCATTTTCTATCACGTACACTGAGACTACTATTTCAAATTATGACTAATATAAATGAGCAAGTTTACGACATATTTCATGTTAAAATGTCTTTTCAATGAGTTTCAACTAGGTTAACTTTACAGACTGCTTTGATATTTAAAAACATGCTTTAAAATTAGCATGCTTTGGGCACAAACCTATTTAAGACATTGAAATGTAGATAAGTACGATATTTTACCCGATATGGCTTTATTAAAATGGATTTCTAATATCTATGTACATGATCTTTTCCGATTTGAAAATTCAAGTTTAAAAAATTGAATTTAAACAGTGATGAGGATCAGGATGTTTTTTTTCGGATGAACCTTTAACATTTGCGCGCACCACATAAACCCATTAATTTAATATTGGTACGACTAGTTGATACATACTAATAATAAATTCTTGACATCGAATCCTACAAATTTGGTCTAAAAAAAACAAAATAATCAGTTACAGGGAATAATAAGGGATGCATATTCATGCATCCCTTATTATTCAATGACATTGAATAATGTCATTGACCCAAGCTTTGTTTAGAACCAAATCTCATCTCTTCGTCAAAAACAAGCTGTGTCCGAGTCAGTAAGTACAGTACATACCTACCTGCGAGCGAGCCCTCTTTAACTTAGAAGGCATTTCAAAACAAAGAAATGGAGTCCTTGCCCTCACCGAGTAGCCCTCAGCGAGTCTCACAAAGGGCTGTGATTGAGGGCGCGGGAGGGGGACGCGGGTGAACGACCGCGCGCCGGGGTGGCCGCCCCCTGCGTATGCGCACGGTTGGCCGACGGTCTGTAACGTCCCTCATTCCTACAGTATTTATTAAAATCTAGAGTTCCGGTCGCATAAATCGCGGCTTAAAATATCCTTGTGGCGCAACGTATTTTCTTGCTCAACGAAACCAAATAAAAAAGGCAAATGAAAAGTTTTTTCTAAATGCTACCTACAACAGTTAGTCTTTAACAGTAATTTCTTTTGAGAAAAAAAGGACTTTTAACTGTATACAAACTATTAAATAAAAATACCGAACGTTTCCGATCCAAATACCGGCTAAAAATGCAATCTTAGGTTAAATTTTCAGAAAAAACCTCTATTTATTTATTTATCATCATCAACAACATGACAATATCTTAATGAAATATTTTTATTATTTATGAAATTCCTTAAAGTTGGTAAACACGAAACTAAGTACTCCAATCTATGAATCGTAAAATTTCTATAAACAACAGTGGCCACTTACATAATACCTAATAACTAAGAAACAACCGTTTCTCACGTTTGTCCCCGAACAGCAAGAAAGTAATTGCCTACATAGTGACTCTATTTCCATTATCGGGAGTTACAGCTTGCAACTGAGATAAGGAAACTGTAATGCAATACAATTTTCTCAATTTATGTCCAGTACCTATTGAAGGAAAATAATCTAACCTTACATAAATGTAATTTAATAAACAAATATTAATTTTCAAAGAGTAGGTAAACATTTTATTTCTTCTTAAAATGTTGGTCTTGTTATAGAGATTTAGGTATTATTTGTTTTTATGGTAATGTAAAGAATATGGTGATATCTAGTGGAACAACATTTTACGGTTACAGACGTAATTTCACGCTGCAGGCGAATATTGTATTAAGTACTCTACTTCGTTTTGTTACAAATTTAATTATTGTAATAAATTACTCCCGACTCCTTATTTTACCTTACAGTGGATGCTTTATTTACTGGCGTATTGGTTATACGTCGGCAATACGTCAAGGGGATGTAAGAGAGGTTATTTTCAACCAAATGACCTCTGATGACCTGATGCCAACGTCAACCATTTTCGAGTAATTTGACATTAATTTTAAAATGAATGAAATAATAAAATAAAAATATCAAATGACTCGAAAATTAAGTATTGACATTTGCATAGGAGTCAAAAGAAGTCATTTTGTAATTGCCAACACATTACCAATAACCCGTTTATCGGGTGTAAAAAGACACTTAAGCCGAAAGTCATTTGTTATTCCCGTCATTGTGACCTTTTTTTTTTCTGCACCATACCTGGTAACCTTCTGGTTACGGATATATTGAAGGTCAAAGTTCCAAGTTTTTCAAACGTTTTTTAAAGAAAGCTAGTTTTAAATATTCTACCTTATGAATACCCCCAAGCCCTGAACTGTTGCATGCACCCATAAACACAATATTTTGCGTGCGTAGCGTTGCGCACTACCGTAAATAGCGATTTTTCACACCAAAAATAAAAATCGTTTCCCAGCAATTATTTTTGTTCAATGTTATGTATAGAATGCGTTGTTGACGGCGATATGATGGATCTTTTTACACCCTGTATGTAAAAGATAATAGAAACTTAGGTACTTTTGTTGGTATTTATATAACTTAAAAAAATACAGCTGAGTATATTGGATTTTCCTATTCACAGCACTTTTCCTGAAAACGATAATTTTGTAAGTAGCTAGGTACCTAACTAAATCTAATTGGACGTGGATGCAACTGGAACTTGAATTTTCTTATCTTTACGATGAAATGAGAGTTACCTACTCATGTTAGGTATCCCGAAACTGCAATGCAACCCTAATACTAATTTCTGTGATTTCTTTTTCCGTAATTACTTTACGATTATGAGAGCATCTAAACATCATCAGCAGTGATTGCGCGATGACAGTCGGTAGGTTCGACCCCCACCTGTTGCGAGCCCCCCTCGCCGGAAGCAGGGAATTTGCATCACAATCAAACGTACCCTCGCTCGTCCCCTGACGTCGCATCGCAGCGTGACTGACCCCAATCGTAATCTTTCTACCGTAAATGATAACTTCCGGTCATATTTTCATGAAGGTATCGAGGGAAATTCGTAAAGATTTCCTGGTTTCTGTGAGATACCCGGAAAATTGTTATACGAAAAAATTTGAGATGGTGGTTTTATTAAAAAAATCGAGTGGGTTCCATCGGAAAAATTGAACACTTAACTGTAAGTACATACCTATAGATAGTGAGACATGATTTTAAAAACGAACTCGAGCATGATTTGACATAGACAACTCGCGTGTGGAGCAACAGCAAGAGATTGCTGTTACTAATTTTTGGCGCTCTAATAGGAACAGCGATAGAACCTTCAAGTACCCACCTCACTTTACACATATTACTAACTACTGTGCTGTACTGTACTGTGTTTGCGAGCAGTGGTGGCCCAGTGGTAACGGCTGCGACTTACGAGTTTTAGGTCGTAGGTTCGAACTCGTGACAGGCGCTTTACTTTGTGTAAATAATTTAATCACCACTCAAAACGGTGAAGAAAAACATCGTGAGGAAACCGGCATGTCCTAGAACCAAAAATTCGAAGACATGTGACATCTACCCGCAGTGGGCCCGCGTGGTGGATTACGGTCCACTCCCTCTCACAGAGAGGAGGCCTGTGTCCAAGCAGTGGGATCATTATAGGCTGATTATGCACTAACTACTTCTCGATTCACCACTTTAACAAAATAGGTACCTAATCAAAAGGGGAAAATCAATTCGCAATGTCTTCGTAGATTCCGCCCACGTAACTGTGTGTTAAGAGTTAAACTATACTTTTTCATAATTGATAATATGCAAGTTTTACATAAGTAGGTAATATACCTTTTAACTCAGGTACTTGTAACGCGCTCCATGAGGTTAGTAGAGTGGACGGGCGCTTATCGTGGCGAGCGCGGAGTGGCGGAGACCCTGCCATGACCTTCTGATTATTGTAGGACACGCTCGCCCCTCGCGTCCTGCGTGATCTTTGTTCTACGATTTCTATGCTCTAATGCCAAACGATTGGCCTGAACGTTGGTTCAAACGATGGCGCCATCTTTAATGAATCGCACACTCGCTGAGCCCACGTGAGAGACGCTACGACGCACGGAGTCACCCATTTGATGTTAGGTACTTTAAATTATGGTTGCTCTTTGTATTTATTTCTCTCTTGAAACATTTAGAACTTTCAGTCCTATATAGCTCCTTCCACTGAACCACCAAAGGCGTTATAATTTTATGATTAATTTAAGTTGATCACATGGGTAATTCACTGTGAAGAAATGTTCATTCACGTAATACACGGAAATCACTGAGCAATGTGAAGTAATTTCGTTGCTCATTTTTCTGAGATGTCTTTCCGCAATAAGTACCTTTCCTTTGTAGGTAGCTGTAGATTTTCCTGCAGCTTGCAGCGTCTCTGCGGTAAATAAGTGCGAGAAAAAAGGAGTTATATTTTAGATTCAATTTCATTGCCATAGTTAAAGGAATTGAAACCTTATATGAACGATTTTTTTTTTTGTAGCGTTGGTAGTTGGTAACTTTACGTCTAGATTTGCACATTCACGTATGCATATTAATAAAAACAGCAAACACTAGATAGGTAGGTTTCGTATCCACCTAACTATCTAGGTAAATACTTCGAATTTTAAAGTTTTCTTTTCATAATTCTGGTTGGTAATTATAGGGATAATAATAATATCTAGGTACTGATTGGATAGGAACTCTCTATCGGAATTATAATTTACAAAATATATACTCTCTATAGGGAACTATCTAAATTGAATACTAGGACGGATGAATATCGTTCAGCAAAGCGGTGGCTGGATCTACGACACAAAGCGGTGGCTGTATCAACGGCACAAAGTAGACACTGGGTCTAGATTTATTGCAACTACAAATAACAATTTTCTCGTTGGCCGCCTCACGTCATATGTCATGAGTTGACGGTGTCATCAACAGTACCTATTATAAAATTTTCCTGCGCGCTCGTGTGTGAGGGAGGCGACGCAGCGGGGCGGGGGTGGTGCGCGGGGCTGGGGAGTGCGGGGCGCACGGCTCAAGGCGCAGAGGGCGCGGCGGGCGGTGCGCACCCGCCGGGGCCTCTCGATCACCGCCTGCGCAGCCGCCGATTCGCCTGCAACGCCGTCGCGAGGGCAACTCTCCGGGGGACTTTTCGTTGATCGCTTGACGTCACCCCGATCGAAGTCTATTGAGTATTGCTAAGGTAGGTACCATACGACTCATGACATAATCTGATCAATCGCATTGATCCACTCATCTGCGGCCCTTAGCTCCCTTCGAATCTTCTCGAACAGTCCGAGTACCTACCTAGAAGCCCTTTCTCTAATTAAACATTCCTACTTTTACGATATGCGCATCGCTATAATATACCTGCTGAGAAGTAGGAAAAACTAACGGTGCAAAGAATGATGAGTGCGCCTTTCGGATGCACACGTGTGGGACGCGTTTGCGCAAGGCGACTCCCAAACCGCGGCCGCAGGCGGCCATCGGGGCCACGAGCGGACACCAGAGAAAGGTGGAATTCACGCAAGTCATGCGATACAATATAACACGGAATTTTGGGCATTTTATCTTGTCAAAATGCCACTATGGTAAACTTAGAGCTATTCGGATTACTTAATGTTTACATAACTTGGTTTAGCTATTATGTGATTAAATCATATTAAATAATTTCACGTGGGTCTCTCGTCTCTAGTCTCTTTACGACGAACAAATCCAAATGTAACAAAACATATTGTTAGGTACTTAACAGAATCATGTTGGTTCCTAGTTAGGTCCCAAAACCCTCTAACTATTTGATTCCTTTGCTCTTACTTGTCTAACACCCAAATATTTCAGTGAAATATTTGCTTTATAGGGTACGTAGTTGCTTGGGATATATCACGGATGGCTCGTTCACCGCGAGCCGTGGAGCCGTGGAGCCCGCCAACTGTTTACACGTGGAGAAGGCTTGCGCAACGCTTGCCTGCCTCCGCGCAGCGCTACTTTCCTTACGGTCACTACCCTTCATGGAGGGACATTCATCACTTCTTTCAATGCCGATTAAACTCCAATATTAGAATCGAAATTATAAGTATCTATTTGTTACAAAACATTGTTTGTTTGCAAATAGGACATTAATAACTAGGAATGACTCTACGGTAGGTATTTATATAGGACAGAAGTTTTGCATATTCAGCAACGATTACAAAAAGACATTCTAGATCGTCAAATAGATATTTATTTAAATATTAGGGGTGATAATAAACACACGCCCATAAAGTGAAGGTCACGATTATCATACAATGGCAACGAACCGATCTGTATGTCGGTGCGACGTCGTACGGTGACAGAATCGTTGTTATGCAACTTATTTAAATAAGTGCTAAGCTTCTCGTTTGCTTCGTTTTTTGGACACACAGTTACAGTTATTTGTTTAACAGCAAAAGACTATCGCTTTTAGGAAATATTAAAATCTTCACTTTGGAATTCTGTTTTGTTTTTTAGGTTTAAATTACATCTAAAAGAAGATAAGCCATCTTTATAAGAATAGACACGTTTAAAATAAAAACAACGGGAAAGTACACTACGATGTCACTAAAAAAATCAATGAACACCGTGTGCTTGTGCGCCAGAATCAGATCTGTTCACTGTTCGTGTATTGGAGATGGAGACACGCAATAGAACAAAAAGATATCAAAGTAAGAGAAAAATATAGATAGATCACAGACATGCGACATAAATCGCTCCAGAATTCCACATAGACTTACACAGTTCACTATACTTAATACGTTGTACACAATAATGTAGAGTCCGGCTATAACTGAACAATTTCCTGCTGATTTAGAAGTCAAAGTTACAAGAGTTAACATAAATACACTTTATCTTGTAACCTAACATCATTATTACATTAAAATAGCTAGTGGGAAATTAATTAAATACCTACTAACCTATTCGAAAAACAACATGCAAATTGATTACCGTACTTTCAATTTATAGTAATAATGGATTGTAATATTGATAAAGAGCGAACAGTCAATGTGACTATAGGTACTATTTTACAGACTAAAAGGGTACCGAGAAAGAATTAGTGCCTATTTATGTTACTCGGTAAGCGAGCTTATAGCGAGCAGTTTCATTACGTAGGTACCTGGGAGGTGAATCTCTTCCGGGCATTAATACGGAAATTTTGTCCCAAAATCCAAATTATAAAAATCACCGATACGCGTGTCGCGTGTGTGTCGTTGACCCCATGTGGAACCACCCTGATTTCACATTGTTTGTCTCTTTCTAACGTACGTGTGATTAGTATCGCTGCACTGTTCATGCCGCTCATTCTCACGTGCGCGCACGCTGCACTATGTCGCACGCGGCGCCTATCAAAAAGTTCTACTCGTGTCTAGGATAGATTTCAGAAAAAATACATTAAATAGAGAGGTGTGTTAGAGAAATGTGGTATATGTCTTATGGATAGCTTATCGTACAGTAAAGAATAGAAACAATTATTTACCCATGATTTCTTAGGGTGAACTGTTGAGTGTCTTCACACAAGAGCCTAGGGCGCCAGCGTATGCTTGGGCGTAGGATAGACGCAGCGTAGAAGCCACGTAGCAGTTTTTAAGCCGCGTAGCAGCATAGAATCCGCGTAGTAGCCGCTTTGCAGCGTAGAAGCAGCATAGCACCGTAGGATCTGCGTTGCAGCGTAAAAGCCACGTAGCAGCGTAGAAGCCGTGTAGCAGTGTAGAAGCCGCATAGTACCGTAGAATCCGCATAGCAGCGTAGTAGCGTAGAAGTAGCGAAGACGGAGCGCAGAAACCGCGTAGCAGCATAGAAGCCGCATAGCGACGTAGCAGCATCGAAGCCGCGTAGCAGCGTAGCGACGTAGACGCCGCGTAGCAGCGCAGAAGTCGCGTAGCAGCATGGAACTCGCGTAGCGGCGTAGAAGCCGCGTAGCAGTTGAGCAGCCGCGTAGCAGCGTAAAAGCCGCGTACTAGCGTAGAAGTAGCGAAGACGCAGCGTAGAAGCCGCAAGAACTTGTTTCAATGACTATAAAAATTAATTACTGCGGTGAAAAACGATTGTTGCCTATGTTGCTAGAAATAAAATTACAATCGCATCATACTTCAAACGGAAAACTATTATTATATATGCAAGGTAAACAGAAAGTAGCTTCGGTGCTACACAATATTTTTTTTTCATGAATACCCTACGATCAGTTTATCCTTGCCCACGGAAGTAGATTCGGTCTGACAGCTCAATATTTGATGGCCATAAGTAAAAGTAGCTAGTTATTTATGAAGGAGGTGAGAAAATTAGTTTGGTACTTTTTCTAACGTTTACTTGTCTGTCTCATGGTTTTTAATTTATTTTGCCGCCTGGGGCTTTGTGAACGCATTTTATACCGCTACTCAGTCCCGGTTCAATTCGCCAGAGCGTTAGCTTTGAATTTAATTTTCTGAGTTAAAGTTTAAGATGAGAACAATCAAAATAAAAGTAATTATAAAGATAACATCAATCTTACATTGTTCTGTATTAATATTAACGTAGTAATCTTACCTTTGCGTTTAATTATTCAACAAAGTTATATTTAGGGTTCCGTAGCCAAAGGGTAAAACGAGACCCTATTACTAAGGCTCCGCTGTCCGTACGTCCGTCCGTCCGTATGTCACCAGGCTGTATCTCATGAACCGTTATAGTTAGACAGTTGAAATTATCACAGATGATGTATTTCTGTTGCCGCTATAACAACAAAAACAGAATAAAATAAATATTAAAGGGGCTCCCACAAGAAACTTGTTTTTTTTGTCGTTTTTATAGATAATGGTACGGAACCCTACGTGCGCGAGTCCGACTCACACTTGGCCGGCTTTTTTTTTATAATTCTGTTTGCCAGAACATTGAGCGCTTTTGAAGATTTTCGCATTTTTGAAAGGTTTTACGGAAGTAAGATCTAATAAAAGCATTTAAGTGCTACCTACTCTGTAAACTCTTAACCTATGCATCTGTAGGTCATCTGGCAATCTGAGCATGTTGGTTTTCCCACAAAAAGAAACCAACCATGATGAGTGATTCGTCAACTCGTCCTCCATGCCTACGGCCCATTTAGGACGACTTGAAGAAAATCAAAATAAATAGTATTTTCATTCTGCAAGTCTTCCCATGTTTCTTTTTGAACGGAACTTTAAACTTTATCAACGTTTGGTACAGTCAGTAAGACAAGATAATAACAATACTTTTCACGGGGGACCACGGGCAATAAACGGCCTTATTCTGTTCATTTCTGTCACCCTGGTACGTTTCAAAACGACAAATAATTAAATTTCAAAACCTGGATTTTTACCATTATTTAGCTAAGTAGTAATTATTTACCTAGTTTCAGCTCATTTTTGCTTTCCTGGTAGTTTTAATTAATAGAAAATTAGGACAGTCGAATTTTAAAACGTCTATCGATATCATATATTACGAATCCTTCATGCTCTTCTCTATGTTTCAAAGTTGGTGCGCTTCGAAGAATACCCCGAAAATAAATATTTTATAAAAAAACTTTTTTTTTTATTATTCCCACACTAACACTTTTGCTGCAGATTGTACCTTTCTCATTTTGATAGTAACGTGAGACGAGTTGCAGAATGAAAATATTATTTATTTGATTTTCTTCAAGTCGTCCTAAATGGGCCGTAGGCATGTCGGACGAGTTGACGAATCACTTACCATGATAGGTATCGGCTGTTCAAAGTTGTTATTTTTGAGCTGTTTTAGAACTTAAAAATACGTATTTTAATTTTTTCTCAAATCAAATCAAATCAAATCATTTATTTGTTTGCAAACATGGGTGATTAGTACATAGATGTTTTCTTTTTTATATAATAGTGCTCCATGCTCTACCGTCACATGGGCATGCAAAACATATTAATTTAAGTATATAAACTTAAAAGACATTTTAGATGTAAATAACAATTTATAATGATACAAAATTCAAAATTAATGTCGAATCGTTTGAATTACATGTCAAATCGTTAAAGTTACAATAATTGTCATATTAATAAAAAAAATAAAACGTCAAATGGTATCAAAGGTTGAAGAATTATAAAATAAAATAAAATGTCAAATGGAAATAGTAGCATGTCAATCAGTCAGTGCATCATCATTAAGGAAGTCATCAATTGTGTAATAACATTTGTCAATTAATATTTTGTTTAGTGCCCTTTTAAATTTGAATACAGTCATATTTTTAATCGTATTAGGTACTTTATTATAAATGCGAGGGGCAATTCCAAAAAAACTTTTTTGCATTAGTGCGGTTTTACATTTCACTTGACACAATTGATTTACATATTGAGTTCGTATTGGATTCTTTCTGACTGCCGACAATTTTTGAAATAAATGTAGATTATTTTTCACAAATAAAGCCGTTTCCAATATATATAAAGACGGAAATGTTAATATTTTTAAAGATTTGAAATAGGGAACACAGCTATCTATTGTTTTAAGACCACACATAGATCTTATACAACGCTTTTGCATCCTAAACACAAGTTCTTTATCAGTAGACTGCCCCCAAAAAATAACGCCATACCGCAAAACAGAGGCAACTAGTCCATGGTATGCCGTTAAGAGAGCCTGACTGTACTGTTTCCTAGTTTTCCTATACTTTGCCGATCGTTTTTTTTTGAGAGATTGTTTCTACTTCTTGTATTTATATGTAGAACAATGCACATAGACAGGTAGGTATATGCTTTGCAAACACAATTAATGTTCACAGCAAGTAGAAATATCTATTTCTTTGATAAACGAGTCTTTACAAATGATGCGCAAATTTTGCGCTACATGGGTAGTAGTAGTCTCGTAACAAATGAGGTAGGTAGGCGTCGTCGCCTCTCAAGGTCTTACGTTGCCGCGGTGGTGGCGGAGATTATCTCTATTTACATGTTCGTACCTACACGCCAACAGCTACGAGTAAAGCTTAAATCATTTGTGCATCACTCGCTTCGTGCAGCTATGTTTTAGCAGCCCTTTGATCGAAACGCCGAATCGTAAAATGACGATAAAATCGTTACATACTAAAATCAAATTGCGCGCTCACCTGACTTTATCTACTTAGTGCTATATGTATTTACAAGAGAAATTAAGGTTTCTTACGCTTACAGAGCTTTTAAAGACACTAAGAAAATTCATATGTGCGTGAAAGTCATATAAAATCTTAGAGAAATGAATGCTGTTGTCTGGTTTTACAACATCATGAAACATTGTGAAAAGCAATGGTTAGATAAATGGACAGTACAATTCTACCACAAGTTTAGTAAGATATAGGAACTTACAGTTTCCAAACGTAATTAACTAATCGTGTTCGTGTTATTTATTTTAAATACCTACCAATGTGCCTGTAATGATACTGTTAATGTTTTTTTATAGGACGTAGCTACCGATAATCTATCCATAAGTAGGTACCTAACCCATCTACAAGCAATGATCTCGATAAGTCTAAGGTTGTGAAGGGTTTTATTCGTCTAATGGATTTTTCATTATTATATTTCTAAAATATTTCGGTAAATGGAAAACTTAGCGATACCGAAGGATCCATAGGTGGTAAAAAAGTTTGCACACATAGTTGTTCTGTGATTTGCAATTAACTGGCTACATCACTATATCTACAATACACATTGAAAAAGTCCTATTTATTGGTCTCATAATAGACTGTCGTAAACCAAGGAGCACCGGTCGCAGTCGTAATCAACAAGGGTACCTTTGCATAATGTTCAATATTGATATGTTGGCTCGGTAATATTTTTACATTGATGGCGGCGGCAAGTGGGAGCAATCCTCCGAAGCGCTGACCTTGCCGCGTGGGAGCCGCGCTAGAAATCGGCCCCGTGCGCTTACGCAATCTCAACCACTCGGGCGCGCGCGCGCCTCCGCGTTCACACCACTGCGCAGCGCGACACGCTCGCTGCGCGCCCAACCTCAACGCGCCCGATTACCACTCCACGTTATCCTCCAAACATATACCTATATCTAAATACTTACATGAAATTTATTTTTTTAGTACGTACCTACATTTGTTAAATCATGTATTTTTTTTACCTCGGTTTTTTACTGCCAGATTATCAAAACACGAGTACCTACTTATCGTATTTTTAGGTTAAGTATAATGAATCACTTCAATAATACTTATACGTAGCTAGCATATTAATTTATTGATCATCCCATGATCATCATAACTATGTCTAAATTGAAGACACCTTTTGCGATATTGCTAAAGTTTGGTTAAGTTTTATAGCCACTGTTGATAGAATTTTTTCAGAAGTAGTCTTCCTACCCACTAACTTATTAAGTACTGCATTATTTTCCTTTGAATTAACTACCCCATAGGCCCTTCTTATTATTTGAAATTTAGCACGAAACGAATAAATAAGTATCTAACCCTTTTACTGAAACATTAAAAAACGCGGCAAAGGCGGCTGCGTGTACCGGATATCATTTAGGGTTAATTGATTCACCGCCAAAATTTGAGCTTTCGTGAGATGGAATTAGTTATGAGCCGCGTAGTAACGGGACATCGCTAGCTAACGGCTGCTGTTGATGCTTTGCACCGCCTGCCTATTCTGAAACACTCGAATAGATTATTCGACTTAACTGAGATGTCGTCTTGCTCACACTCGTTGCAACGATGAAAGGAAAAGCATAAAAAAAATGTCGAATCGAATAAGAAATGCGCCTAAGTACAGAATAACAGATTGTACCTGGACCGTCACATTGCGCACCGACAGGTGTCCCTGATTGTGCGACTGCGGCCCGATAAACTGTGAGAAGACATGGCTTATCATGATAATGTCGGAATTCACGCTGTTTACAATCGATAAAATTGGGCAATAAATTCGACAAGTATCCATTATTCGGTCATTGAACAAAATTAAGCTTACTAATGCAAGTGTCACTTTAATGTTCTCTAGTAAATTAGAATTAAATACTCATTAAAACAGGAAATAGTTTACCTACACAATTAATATAATCATTACAATAATTATAATATGACATAGTGTTTCGCGTTTCGTAAATTATCCAAGTACCGGTATAATTACTAAAGTAAAATGGACACAAATATTTTCATTTGCAAAGTTTATGAACCGTTGACATGACGAAGAACAAGGTTTACCTGCAAAGTTCGAGTTAAAATAAGTTGTATGAGAAATAAGAAGGTCAAGTAAGATGGTGTTGTCTCACCCACTAGCTGGCACTTCTCGGAAATGGGAGTTGGTCGGCAGGAATCAGCCGCTCCCCTTACTTCATGCCGTTGACACATATGGCAGGAATTCATCGATTTCAAATATGAGTAACAACCATGTTATTCCATTAGAGAATTTGTTTGGATGCCCTAAGAAATTCGCGTACCTACCTATTCAAAATAAAGTACCTAGTTCTATTTTAAGAATGACTAATTATTTCACTACAGGAAAATAACCACATTGAATTATGTAGATACCTACCTACTTAATTAGTGCCCAACGTGAACAAGTGGAGTTTAAAAAAATGATAATGTCAAACAAGAGGAAATTGTACATTATCAAACGTTTTAATCTCCTTTTAGTATTAAAAAATATATATACGTGAAATGTATGTAGGTATAAGCAAAAGCACAAAACCAAGTTACACAATTTATTGAATTATCCATAAAATTCAAAACACATGAGTCACGGCCTCTTTCTTCTGTTGGGAGCTTTTGGAATTCGGAAAAGCTTTCTCGAAAATTGACTGAACCTCTCACTGTAGGTAACTGTGGCATTTATGTTTCCAAATTCGGAACTAAATCTTGATCTTACATTAAGAACTTCCAACATACTTATTGTGTTTGAAGAAAATTGTGTAAACTAATCATGCAAGGGGACATCACGCTACATCCACATCACCGCCTCGGGACAGATTCGTCTGGTCGCTGCAGTGTTGCTGCCGTGAGATATCTAACAGTACACGGCGAAAATTGAGCGTCCGAATCGAGTCATTGAACCGAAACCCGACCGTTAGACGCACCGATTCTAGCAGGACGGGCCCTTCTACCTACACCTACTTACTAATTCACGATCATATTGGGAAACCAAAATGCATCGGTATGGAGTATCATACGACGACACAGGTCCAAAATTAACACAGCTTGAAGATCTAAACGATGCAGTTTAGTAGAAAGCTCGCCAATTAAGCATTTTGGGAAGCACTATTATTTATTGTAGTTCGTTATTTTTTTGTTTTTATAAATAAGGTAGGTAACTTTATACTTACCTACCTTATTTATAAAAACACTTTTACACAGCAATACCTTCTTATTACTCACATGCAACTTATTTTGACATAAAATTTACTGAAAAATTACACCACAGTCTACGATATTGAAATTTTCTTCTTTGAAGCTTTTAATCTACTTTGAAAACTTCACAATAATTACTGATAGGGATGAATTTTGCAAACACTTCCCTAATATTTTGATAATCTATCAATCTCAATAAATATTTATAAAATAATTTCCTGAAAATAAACTAAAAGTTACCATGTAGTCTTCGGAGAAATGGAGGCAGTATTAAATAAATCCTGGGGAAATTTAGGTTAGGAATCTACTACCTAGAAATAGATAGTTGTCATGTTTGCTTCTATGCATTTGAATAGCTCATGAAAGACGATATCCCATCCCATAGTCAATGAGATTGTCAGTGTCCACGATGTGCACACACGTCTCTGTTAGAAAGCCGAAGGATTTCTTTTTGTTCGCAGCTTTTACCACTCTCGTAGTTTTAACAGTTAACGTCGACCGTTCTTTGTGGGCCGTTACAGCAAAATCTGCTTATTCATTGGACACTCGAAGATCCAAAGTTGAGAAAAGAGACTATTAGTTATTTTGAAATAGAACATATTATTATACCGTTATCGGTGGTGTTCGAATAGTGGCGGTAAACATGCAATAATTAAGTTTCGTCATACAAAAAGTTTTCATACATTCATGTACCTACCTATTCATATTTTACTTAATTGATCAGTCTTTCGCAGCCCAACGACTTCATACGCAAATGGGAAATCTCGGAGTAAACTCTCTCCAAAAACGGTACAATAACACAAAACGTAAATTATGTTATATGAACTTAAAGGGGCACAAAACTATGATTACCGTAACCTAAAATATTAATGGTAAGGCTTGGTATTTAATTGAGTGGTCAAAAACGACAATCCAATTTTGTTACTTTACAAAGCTACAATGAAACCTCGGCCTACTGCGGTCATTCAAGCGTATCAAGCCTTAGAGGATTGAAAACAAAAACAAAATAACTTGATTTATCTCAAAATATCGCGAAAAATCAAAATAACTTAATTGCGGTAGTACATAAATTAATAATAAATTGACATAATGTACATAAAAGTTTACGTAATTCATGAAAAAGCAGTTTTGTGGATACATAACGAATATTTGTGTCTTCCCCGAGAACGCTTGACTGGCAAAACGTGCCACCTTTATTCCAGGGCGTGTTTGTTATTAGAGGGAAAGTGTGTTGGCAAGCTTTTATGCATCAGCCGCGCCGCCTGAAAACTGGGTCAGCTGGCTGTAAGGACTTCAGCTAACACGGGCACGATGACCTAGGTCAGGTCACTGCTGAATTATAGCTCTCGCTCCGTCCAATCGATACGACCAAGTTTACAGCGGCAGGTGCGCTAATTCAGTGATAATATTCACGTGTGAATCCAAATGTTATTAAAATACGTCGATATGATTCAAGGAATATTCTTGTGATGTTTATGATAACATAAGTAATGCAGGAGTTAAAATGGTTTCCTATTTTCGTAAAAACATAGCATTGGAATTCTTATAATTGTGTAGGTAGCTACCCCATAAAAACGCCTTTTGCTTTTCTCAAAACAATTGAATCTATTGATATTATTCAGAATTTGAATCCAGTATGTGTTTTCAGGTAAAGACAGTTACGACAGAATCCGCGAAAATCTGCATTTTTACTGCGTAAACGAACGACATTGTTTAGACATGATCATAAAACAGAAATGTCATCGAACTGCGTAATTATATCAGCTCGTAAACATCCATTGCTGAACGTGAGCATCCCTGTAAACCAATGTGAGAACGCTACAGTGAGCAGACATAATAGAGAGATATGGTTGGTCAAATAAACCCAAATTACATTGAATTTTTCCTAACCAGCATGTCAACAACTGTTTTCAGAATAAAATCGTTACTTTTACCTAGTTGGACCTCTAGGAAGTATAATCATGGATGAAAATCAACATGCAATAGAAAACACTCGGATGCACAACAGGAGCAGCAGCTGAGGTCTGCCATAATACCTAAGACTGGTCCTGGGAGTATGGCTTGCTCTACGTGAAGCCCTTTTCTTAATCCATACTCACTAGGCATAAGAGGTTGCAAATGCAAAGCGAGCATTTTCACACGATATAGACGGCTTTCACTCTGAATCAAAACTGAAACCCGTAGCCCGCGGTTAAATTGCTATGGACAATTCATGTGAAGCCCCATATCAGATAAAAACTAACTCGGGAAAAGAGTACAATAGGTACATTGTTTTCTTAAATATTGGATTGGATATATATATACGCACCCTGAGCTGTAGCGAAAAGGACTTTATAAATACACACGGACCGACGTCACTGATTTGTATTGCAGAAAGTGTAGAAACTAACATCATAGGTACTTTGTTACATGAATAATATGTACGTAGGTACTTTTATTAAAAGATTTTGTTGGTTTATCATTTCTTAAACAGAAAAAATAACATCTAGCCGGTAAGCTATCTACTATAAAATAAGTAAGTAATTTACATTGTCAGATACATTTCATTCTGTTTAAGAAAAAAAAAAAAAACAATCCTTTTGTAATTATAAATTAAAGGAACTGATAAAAAAAGGAATCAGCCATGTTATTTGCAACACACATTCATTTGCAACGCAAATGATATAAATTATTAATTTATGCTACATGCTCCGACAAATATAACAAAAATATATCACTGGTAAGGGTGCACAGGAAACCACTTGCGTTCGTATTTTTATACTAAAGTTTCTGGGTTCGCGCCAAAAATCATAGAATCAAAATGTTCAGCGCTACGTGGAAGCGATGGAACTACGAGATGTGGAGTAAATAATACATTAGTTTTTGGCTATCCTGATTTAGGTCAGTTGATACCTATGCCAATCACAGAAATAGGATATTAGGTCATTTGAAATTACAGCAATGATTGATATGCAACAGTTCTGGGCGTATTAACTCATAGTGTCGCATCTGTCCACATCAAGGGGGTGTCATCGATAACGTTAATATGCAATAACTAGGAAACAGAAGAGTGTTTATCTTTTCTGATTCCTTTTCATTGGACACGTTATATGGATACATTATAATTTACTTGTTAACCCTACATCCAACTGTTTCCTTTACTTCGAAATAATTCGGAGCCTGACGATTATTCCTCGATTCCTTCGTTCCTGTAATCCTTTGCTAGCTGGTAATATATTGCACTCAGGAATCGGTGTTCGTGTTTTCCACGATTCACTTTTGAAACTTTCTAACCCTGTGCCGGAGTGTAGCGGCAGGGAGGGGCGCGCGCGGGTGCCAGAGAGAGGGTACCGACCTCATTGCCCATTGCCACTCCTCCCGCCGAGGCGGCAGGCCATTTTTATTAAAAATACTTCCGAGAACCATCGCGCGCGGATTTTTTTTTCGTGTCCTGAAATTCTTCCTATTTTTGTTCAAAAACTACGAAAAATAAATAAAGTGGTAGGTTGCTCAATATAATCAAACAGATATATTTTCTGGACCTATTGGAAATAAATCCAAAAACATTGGTGTTTGTTCAAGTGAATTTGAAACTTAAAAAAATACAAGTGCGCCCTGCGATCTATTTTCCGTGCGGACTCGGGTTGGTTCGGTTGCGAAAAGTGGCGGCACTCGGCCAACATCGGCGGCGCTCGCCGCTTAGAGGGCGTCCATCCAACCCCGCCCGTGCGGGACAGAGACAGAGAACACTGCTGACATGGCGACAACACGAATGGATTGATGTTTTTCACGTGGAAAACTCATCCCTTGAATGTATCTATGCAAAGGTATGTGATAATGATGATTCATATGACCAAATCGATTGTTGTATATTTCTAAGTAGAAAAGTATTAAATTGCCCTTGATTTTACAATGCAAGCTAGAATCGAGTAGGTTTAGGTCTAATGAATTTACGGTGTAAAGTTTATTCCTGTATGTTGCGAAGTAGGTACATATTTGCTGCATTATTTAGTTCTCCATCTCACAATAATACATGTTGAAATACTTACAGAGAAAATTGTATAAACTTTGAAATTATTATTATTGCCAAGTTCAACTTGCCTTATGAATGAAATATAGCAAATCGGTCTAGTTTTGCTGCATTGACCTGCCGAGGTACCGGCGGCGGCAGCGTCGCCCCTATTTTCGTCTACAGCTCGAAGGTTTAGTTTCAGGATACATCTTGATACTGATTAATGCTAGGAAATAATGAGCATACACCTAATGAAAGCCATAACCAATAAAGTAAACGATGTAATAAAGTAGCATCCTGACGGGGGTGATGTTCCTCGCGACAGAGGAAATCAATAAATTTCAATAAATCAATATTTTACTGTGCACCCTGCGCTGAATATATCCGCTGCCGCCATTTCGATGATGACGGCGTATTTTTTGTGAGAGATATTCGAGTCGCGGAGCGAGTCGGTGTTCGTCGCGCGGGGTTGCGGGCTGCGGCCGTCAGTCGTCGGGTGAGCGGGGTGCGACGTAAACGCGGACTCGGACTATGGCGGAAGGGCTGATCCTCATTCCCATAAAAGGGTCGAGTTGATTGTGGTGCAGATACGTGTGGTACGTTCCCTTATGTTGTGCAGTGATATAATTATTCTCAAACGGTGCTTATCTCGACGTATCGGTTGAATTAATGTGGATATCGGAGGTAATAATGCCATTGTGATGACGTAATGTAACGCGCTCGACTGGGTGCGTAGTAATAATTCGAGCGCCCGTTTATACCGCGATAACGTTTGTGGTCAGCACCTGTGGATGTGGAGCAAATGTTCGTGTTTTTGTAGCTTTTAAATAAATTCGAGACCGTTCCAATTGGATTCTGATTAGAGTGCACGCCAATATTAATTATTTTAAAGGCAAATATTAATCATTGGCGTTGTACAAAACATGATTGGTTACGGACACGATGATTATTTGGTATTTCTCATGGCTGCAGTGGTAGCTTACAATTCAGTTTCCTACTGCAGTGCGCTCGCCGACGCGATGCACAGGCTCCCCACGTCCCCACGCCGCTAGACTATAGACGCCCTCGATTTTTTTAACCTTGATTGAATTGTGTAGCTATTGGTCTCGTTCACAACCCAGTAAAATAATATAATGAATGTGGTATCTGGTATACCATGATAACAAAATATAATTTAGTAACGATATTTTATCACTCTATAATAATTAAATAATGCTCTCATAAATACGTACGGGTACTACATAACGCGAATCAGGAAGCCTTTTTCAATATCTTAACAACTTTTAATTAATATGCAATGGTGTGTTACCTTTTTGAATAAAAAGCATCGACGACTTGAAGAGGCTACTGGGTCCTTATTATGTTTTTTTCCACCCTCAGGAAGTGAACAACACCATTTACCATTCAGTTTTAAGCGTTTGAATATGTTAGATTTGCATATTGTTTTTAGATAGGTACAATAAAAAATGTTCTGTCGACGGCCACGACCTCTGCTATTGTGATTCAACACAACAACTGTCAAAGCTTTAAAAAATATACATAGCTAACATCATGTTATGTATCACGTGTTGTATTTAGTTCAACATAAATATTTATGTACAGTGCATACCTACTTACTATAGGTACAAACCACAGAGGTTATAATTTAATGCTTGCATTGAATAGGTGCAATTAATAAAATAATGAAAATAAATGAAGATCATTAACTAGCCTAGTTATAGTTTATAAAAGATGCCGTTAGTTAGGTTAGATCAACCTGATCTTATAAAGACGGGCAAGTAGATACTTATTGCGTGAATAACCTAGGAGGATAATAGCGTGATAGAAGCAAGTGTGCTCAAATGTGCACAAATACTGTAATCAGTAATCACATAGGCAGTATACCTAATTATTTCTAATAGACACGAGAGCAGAGAAATCAAGGCGATCCTCGACTTTCTGTTTTACTTATACAGAAGTTAATGCGTGACTTTGCCTAGATAATTCTGTATTAATAAAGATCATTTAAGTGTGGTAATTATAATTCTAATACTGAGTGTTATCCCGTTACAGATCCCCCTGCGCCCGGCACACAAACTGCACTAAGCACTATGAAACATACAAATTGAAAATGGCTTTTAAAAAGTAAACATTATCTATTGTTGACGTTTTGTTGTATTGTTCATGGAACAAGAGAGAATACTTATGTATACATGAGTGAATAGTTGTTGGTAAAATTAGATTTTAAGCCTCGACTGGCAAAAATCATATCTTCCAAAGAAGAATATACAAAAGCGAAAATGGCTACGCAAAGGTTTTGCTTGCGGTGGAACAACCACCAATCTAATATGTTATCTGTGTTTGATCAACTACTACATGCGGAGACGTTCACAGATGTCACGCTCGCCGTCGATGGCCAGTTGCTGAAAGCACATAAGATGGTGTTGTCGGCTTGTAGCCCTTACTTTCAAGCTCTCTTCGTCAATCACCAAGAAAAACATCCCATTGTTATATTGAAGGACGTTCCGTATTCGGACATGAAGAGTTTACTAGACTTCATGTACAGAGGAGAAGTAAGTGTGGACCAGGAACGATTGACAGCTTTCTTAAAAGTAGCTGAGAGCTTGAGAATAAAAGGACTTACAGAAGTAAACGAGGAGAAGTGTGATATTCCAGCCTTAACTAATTCGTTAATACAGCAGCAGACGAATGCGCACACACCTCCCCCTCAGCTTCACAGAATACATCCATACATGCATCAGAAACGGCCGGCATCCGGGATGCCCAGCGGAGGGGCGCCTCCCAATTTATTAATGCCTTTATTGGGTAACGCACTGATGCAACCGAAAAGAAAACGAGGTCGGCCGAGAAAACTTAGTGGAAGTTCAAGTGACGCTCTAAACACAGCGGCTAGTCCCCCCGGGGAGTTTATTCCGGAGCCTGCCTCTCATGGATCATCGAACAGACCTGGTGACCAACTGATAAGAGGCTCACCAGAAATGTTGGAAGTGAAGATGTCCATGGATAGCTTCACCGCTGAGGATGGAGCAACGTCAGGGGGCGAGGAGGCTGGCGAGGCCCTACTCATCGACGAAGGTGATGACGCTCAATCGACTGAAGCCCCGATGACTGGCAAAGACTCCGAGTCGGCAGGTACGTGTCTATCCCCGTATGACTTTTATAATATTACAGCTACGTCGGTAGAAACTATTCACTGGTTAATAAAATAATATTCTCATTTTATGAAATAATGTTGACAATCTCCAATATGCCTTTTACCTGTTGTATTGATGTATAGAATGTTAAACTGTAAAAAAACAAAAAAATCGCGCCATAAGTTAATAAATGAAGATATTGTTGTTTATACTCGCTTACTATTTGTAAATACCTGTATTAATCTTCCTTTCCAAACATCTAACATTGTTTAGAACAGTAAAATTTTAATTAAAAAGGGAAAAGCTAATGGGATATAAGCTTTGATGTTAGGATACGATAAGTGAAAAGTGAAGTGTATTACGAATGCCTACTTTATATTTAATCATATTTAAACTTTATTGAAAAGGGGTAAGTGATTATCTATGAAATTTTTTGACGTATACGAGTAACAGATGCTTATTTTTCTTCTATAAATCGACAATTTTAACTATTGCTTGCTTTTCTGCTTTTGGGGAGAGCTATTAGAGGAATGGCCAGGGGCAAACTCGGTGTGGTACTTAATGGTTTGATTGATAATTTCTTTCTTTATAAACTTCTTTAAAATAAAAATATTTTATTATTACGAATAAGAAAAGGGAACACAAACAAGGCTTATTCCCAATAGCTTTCCTTGGTAATAAAGCAATTGGAAATATTCTGGTGGCTTGCCACTCACAATAAACTTTTAAAATACATAGGTTCGTAGTTTGTATGACTATTTTAAAATAATACGTCCTAAGTAAATATTTTTGCGTCTCACTAAAATATTTCCAATGACGATGTCGAGTGAAATGAATATTTTGATGATTTCATCAATTTCGTATAAATTGAGACATGAAACAAACTTTTCAGATCCTGATAAACCGCCAAAAGAAGAAATACAACAAAACTTTTCAACAAACGGGCCTGTACTTTCTATAGAAAATGGATCTATTAAACAAGAACCAGCCGCTGAGCTTAACGACGGTTACAATGAACCAATCGAATATAAATACAATCCTGACAGAAGCCGCGAGAACTCTAATTCGCAAGACGGTCCTATTAAAGACACAGAAGACAAAAACAGACTAGGTCGTAACTTAAAGCCAAAGAATAGTAAAAAATTGCTACCCCAAATGTCCAAAATTAGAGCTCGAAACTTGTTCAATCAGCTTTCGGGGCTATCGAGTTTGAATCCTGCGCTGAATACGTTTGATAAATTTCCCCCAGACCCGGTTCTGATGCCAGCTCTCGCCACACAGCTGTTTGCCGCTGAATTAGAGCAAAATAACCTCAACTTGGCTAATAACGAGGTATCCGATTTAGCGCAGACCAATTGGGAACATCGTATATTTCCCTCGCCTATAAGGAAGGCCAATATGGGTAGTGTGGGTAACTATCACGAGGAGACAAACGAGTCGGTGAGAGATTATTGCATCAAGGAAGGAGAAAATGTATTCAGATGTAAAATATGCGCGAGAGTCTACACGCATATAAGTAATTTCTGTAGGCACTACGTCACTTCTCACAAGAAAGATGTAAAAGTTTTCCCATGTCCCATTTGTTTCAAAGAGTTCACTCGAAAAGATAACATGATCGCTCACTTAAAGATCATTCACAAAAATCAACCGAATGCCAACGAGCAAATGGCGAAGCAGGAGTCTTAATGTATTCAGAAGTTTTAGATTGTCGGCAACACTCAGTAGGTACTCTTTGTCGCAGATGTATTAAGATCTGATTAGCCAGAGTAGAATTTATTCATGTTATACGTTATTTAACTTAAAATTTGGATTTTCAATAGTTTATAAAGCGTAGATTGCGTATTGAGTAAGCGTTCGAGCTCTAAGTTTCATGCATATGTCAATAAGTTTGTTGATATTAGACGACGCCAGTCGTTTGTTGTTAATATTTATCTATTTATGTATATTGTTCCATTTGTTTCTCAGAGTGCTGACTTCAAAGAGATTTATAAAATTTTCTATGATTTACTTGTTATTTTGCACTTAACTTGTTACTTAATTTTATTAGTTACAACATTTTCAGGGTACAAAATAACTACTCATGGTGATCGTAAATTCAAAAGTAGTGTAATTTTTTTATGTGCTGAATATTAAATGCAATTCTCATTGAACTGAATTAGTTAGTTTAAGTTTAGTTAATATATTTATGAATTATAGCAATGGCATAGTCTTTTTGTAAATCGAGTGTAGGTAGTGCTAAGTGACATGTTGGCATGTCTGTATCTGTTCAGATAAGTATCACGAGAGGCTAAACTGCTAAATGAACTCTTTATAAAAAGACTTAAACGAAATGCCATTGCGTAAGTAGTAGCGGAAAAATGCATTTTCATTTAACTTGCCTTAATAGTGATCTTAGTTGTAGATGACGATTTGACTTCTTCGAAGTAAAACTCAACACAGGCTATGATTTTATTTTCTAGAATTTGTTAAGATTAATTTAAAATAGTTTATCAATGTTGAAATATTTGGTTGTAAATGTTATTATACTATTCAAATATCTACTTATTTAAATCGCTTAAATTATACAATAGTTAAATACAATAAAGTCTATAGAATAGTTGGTGAAACAGTATCACGGGCGATCATTGTAGTATGCCTACAAATACGTTCAGTTCCTGAGTAATCAACAGAGCCCCAAATCATTTAGATATTTTAATAAAAGTTTTAAATTCCTAACATTATAATATAATAGGATTATATTACTTTGTTAAATGATTAAATTATTTACTCATGTGAAATATCTATTTGTCAAAGACAATACAACAAAAACTGTAGCTAATATATTAAAGGTTATTAGATCGCGTATTACATCTATTGTTCGGCGTGCCTTCAATGCAGCCGTGCTGAGTATTAAGTTAAATGTGCACTGTGCTTATTGTAAACTTAATAATCGAAGCCAATGGGTGCAGTCGCGGTATTATAATCGTATCACAAACACATCTACCTTATTCATATTTGAGTTACTAACTAAAACAACTTTATAACAAATGTAACATATTATATATTTTAAAGGTTGACGTTTAAATTGTATATATTGAAAAGATACAACAAGGCGTTGTTGTTAAAGTGATCTTAGCAAGGTGCTTTGAATGAAGTTTATATGTAACTGGAATCATGAGATGATTTGTAAATTCTATTTTAGTAGAAAACAAAATGCCTTAAATATAAAGTAAGGAATGGTACTTATAAATTATTTACTTAGTTAAATTTAGAGGCAAAAGTAGTCTTCCATGTAATGTTAGCGACACGATTTCATATTTCAATTATAACGACAAAACTTAAATTGTTTTGATCAATATTATATAAAAGAGTTTAGTTATATGGGTAGTATCTACTTTAATAGGTATCTACGTAATTACGTTGTCGATCCAAAAACCAAATTCTCCAATTATAATAAACGTAGGTCCAGGGAACGCTTGCCTATTAGTGTGCCTTTACTTGTATATTAATAAGTTTAATATTTATCGACTACTAGACTACTAAGAAATTTCAAAAATGTTATGTATTATTTATTTTCATTATTCAGAGTTTACAATGTCTACTTTAAGAAGCTTCCTTAGGAGTTTAGAAACCTTTTAGGCCCAAGTAGTTAAATTAAAAGATGTAATTAAAATTAAGAATATATCATCTCATGTTTTCCATTTTGTTTGGAAATCGGAACAACTCGTGAATGTTATTTACAAAATGAATATAAAATTCGTGTAATTTTCGAGGCGTCGGGTCTTGATAATCATATTAAGACTGTTAAAATTCATAAAAACGAATTTATTGTACCTACCTTTCATAAATCTTTATACGAAATTTACCTTGAACATTGATAGGTACTTAAAGAGGAAATTTAGACTTAAAATGGTGAGGCTATTATTGAACGATTAAACAAATCACTTACATTATGATAGTCAATTTAGCCAGTGCCTAAGCTTAACCCGTTCATTTGTGTGTACCTAATTACTACTTGAACATCTTCTTTGTATTGTTACGTCTATAATAAAGCATTGTTTTGTTTTAATAATATATATTTCAGCTATAAGTCAAAATTCAGATAAAATTCATGTTCTTTTTTAATTTGAACTCCGTACATTTATTATAATAATTATCATCTCACTAATAAATAATTTTATTATTTGTTAATGTTATATCATAATTGGTGCTAAATTATACTTAAGAAAATGTCACATGTGATGTGACATAAAATGGATTGTCCCTAAAATATACATTTTATATATTGTTTGTTGATATTGTTGTTTTAAAAAACATGTATGCAAGTACATTGTAGTCAGTCGTTACATTTATCCGTTAACAAAGTTATCATCCAATGGGACTTAAAACATTCGCAATTATGTAGTTCAATTCAAATGTTAATAATTTTTATTTCTGGTTGAAACAAAATAATAAGGATATCACTTACAGTTTACTATGAAATCTTAAAGCAATATTTATAAAAATAATTATTGAAAGATAGTTTAACATTAATGGCATAGAACGTATCTGGGTTCAAATTAATCATAATTTTCATCTCACATAATTACTTCCGAATAACAGCATTAGTTTCTTCTATAAAAGTATGTACTTAAAGATTTTTGAGGGATTGGTCAAATGGTTACAAAATATAGAGAAGAATTGATAATTTTTAAACTACAGGGTTGTATAATACACCTACGGCGTAATTATACTTATCGTTCTCGTTTATAATAAAATTAACATTATTTAGTTCATGAAAAGAATAAGCTTAAGTTGTTTAAATTGCCTACTGCCAATTCCTCAAACATTACCGAAATCGTTAAGTTGTTAACTTTCTCTCACAAAAATTGTATTAAAACCTGCAGATAAATGAATATTTAAATTATATACTAATTAAAATTCACACGAAAAATATAATAATTATTAATTCTAGAATTTAGCCAAATGTTAAGCAAATCCATATTTTTTTGTTATTTGCACTTAGACAATAGAAAATGCAAAGAGTAATGTTTAGATAAATTTAGAATTGAAAGTTACACGACATAGAGTATTTGTTAATGAAACAAAATACAATGGTATACAATAAGGTGTTAATTACTATTTTTAGAAACTTTAAAGAAAATAATAAAAGTTACAGCAAAACAACCAATATTTTTAATGATTCTTACTTATTATTTTGTTTTGATTCGCTATTGTTATTTTAAGTTATTTACCTCTTTGATTTTATTTATTGTGACATTGACAAGTCTTTGATTTCTGTTAAACTTTATTAAGTATAATTATCGTTACTTGTACGTATTGTACCGTGGCCACACATTATTATGGTGATCAATGGCGCTAAACGCTGTAATAGTTGATATTGAATGTCTTGCCTTTGATTATAAACTAAACTTGGTGACACGATTTAATTACGTTTAGGTACATAGTCTGTCACCCGTGATTTATGCAGCAACGATGACGAACACTAACGATTTCAACAATATTTTATTATTTTTTTATATTTAAATAGTAGCAAAGTAACAACACGGGTTATTAGTAAAGAGTAGATTAAAAGTTAAGTTATTTATAATATTATAGACATAAATAGTGTTGTTAACGATGGAGTGACATTGGGACACTTAGAATGTTACATTAGTCACGAAGAGAGGACTGATCAGGTACGTTATCCTATGACGCTACTCTCACGTTTCGTAGATGGTGTGGTTAGAGCTAGATTACGTTTAATGCTTTCTATGTTGCTCAAATTGATGCTCTGCAATGAACAAAGTATTGATTTGTTGGTCCAGTACAAATTGTTGCTTTTTATTTTTTATTTATACCATACTCTTAGATATTTCTGATGCAATATTATCCAGATATTGATTAATGAGGCTAATTACATGTTCCTGATAATTTTATCCAAACATGATTGTATCTTTCGGCTTATTTTTTCTGTATGTCCACATACAATACCTATATTGGCAACTATTTTTTCTAAATAAGTTTTCGTGTGTAAAGAACGACACACACAACTGCTATAAGTTTAATGTAACTTTTCAACTATCAACCCACCTTATGTGATCTTAAGAGCTTAAGTTAACTGAAGTGTTATTTTTATAATTATGTACCTACTACTGAACTTGCCGAAATAGTTCCAAATGCAAACACTTGAGTCCTATTATATCATAGTGAAATCTATTCTTTTTTGTTATTATTTTTTAATTTATTAATTTATATGGTTATTTTAAAATAGTTTAAGCAGTTTGACTTTGCTACAAGTTCATGTTTTAAATAAAACATCAAATTTCATTGAATACAATTTCTATTATCTATTGAAATTTATTTGCTTAGTGAGTTTTAATTTATAGGACTGATGATTTAAATTTTGGTTAATATATATACACTTAGTACATATATTCCAAAATTGATATTATTTCACATTTTTCTAGTTTTAAATGTTTTATTTTGAATGCATCTCATGAACAAGTTTATCCTCTTAAATAATATTGTGGATAATTGAGAATTGTTCTAATACTGGTGCTATAATTATTATCATATAACAATGATCGAAATTTCTAAACGGCAGCTATTTCAAATTATATCGTAAACTTGTTCATGGAATGATTCCATAAATCGTGGTTTTTCATTTTAATCATGGTGTAATAAAATTTCGTCATTCAATTTGAACAAATAAAGTTAATATATTTTCAGTTTGTTTTTTTTTTCTCTTTTCTTGTTATCCTTTTGTTTTATTCACCTGGTAGCACACGATTTTCATTATTTTGCAATTAATTGTGCCTATAATCACAACAGTAAGTTGAGCAACCTAGGTAGGTATAAAAAGGACAATTCCAAAGTATTCAATATTATATAAAAACAAGAATTGATTAAAATTAACACACCACCTACCCTTAAATTATAGCTATGGTGTTGTCCTTTTAAACAAAAAGTTTTGAAATATTCATCTTAAATGTGGCAATCTGGTAAATTGAAAGGATACATACTCATAATTTTTTACCTTATATTCCAGGACGTGGTAGCCCTGATTCAGAAAATAAGGACATGAAATATGCTCGATCGTCGCCCTCAAATGATGGATCAGGAAAAATTCGCGTTAATCCGGCAACACAAGCGTCTACTTCAAATGAGTATCAAAATGACTCCTTAAATAATAACACGCTGCAGACCGGCAGTCAAATGCAGAGGCCAGCTGTCAGAAGACGGATAAGGAGAAGAGCTAATTCAGCATCGAATGACCCCGCCGAGCAGCTGACTGAAATGTCTGTGAGAGGCCTCAATCTCTTCAGATATGCGTCTGTTAACGAAGGGGTGTACCAATGCACGGAGTGTGCTAAAGAGAACATTCAAAAAACCTTTAAAAACAAATATTCATTCCAGAGGCACGCTTTCCTGTACCACGAGGGTCATCAAAGGAAAGTATTTCCGTGTCCCGTTTGTTGCAAAGAATTTTCTAGGCCTGACAAAATGAAGAACCACATGAAAACGACGCACGACTGTTACGTGCCAAAAGATTGCGTATATCCACCGAACGCATTCTTCTTGATACCGGGGATGGAGGGCCAGCTCCCCCCTGGCATCAAGCTGGAGGCGATGGGCTCCGGCTCGCCGCATGGCTCCACGCCCTCGCACTCCTCGCCTGACCCTGCGCAAGTCTGAGTGATGGGTTTGCGCTGGATTGTTATTGATTCCACGTAAACATGTAAACTTTTCCTTTGGCTAGTTTGTAGGTCGTCAAGATATCGAGGTTTCGATTATAGTATTCGTTCTATTTTTGGAGTAAAATTTTCATGTACATTTTTACATTGTACGTATTACAATATTTCCAGGAATACTGTTATGCATTTAATAACGAATGTTTGTTACATAAAATAAAGCTCATAATGTTATCTTGTTTAAAAGTATGGTTGTGCAAATATTAGACAATAATATACAATGTAATATTTGAGGCCAGTTACTGCGTGTTGAATTTAACTTGTTTTTGAAATTATAGCATTTGTAGGTGCTACAAAAGTCTGAAATGTGCCTTCCATTTACGCAGTTTATTAAACTTTATTACTAAATGAGTTGTCGCCTAAAGTGCCTAAAATACTTATAGTTATTCGAGATACCGCAAGACACCAACCAAAGACTGTATTACAAATAAAACTTATTTTTATGTTGTCTATGTTCGCAAATTGCAACATTACCGGTATGTGATCGGAACTCGCGGACCGGGCACTGGCACACACCTAGGCGGTGGACAGGGGCCTACGACATAAGTTTATTGCGACAATATCAATATCACTCGCAAGCATTAATAAAAATAGATATATTTAATAATATTCAAATCTTTTCTATATTACTAAAGACTTTTATAAATAGATTATATTAAAAATATTTGTCTACCGATTAGTGAGCCTACTGTTATGTAGGTACAATATGTACCTATTTGATTGAATCTATTTTAACAAGAGAAGTATAGTGTGAAAATATCAATATGTTAACATTTAACTTAATAGTGCCATAGCGCAATTTTTATTCATTTTGTATAATTTTTAATATTACTAAAGTTTCCAACTCTTATTATTTCACTTTTTAGATTATATTTAGTGGATAGCGAAACAGTTCTAGGTATACTAGGAACTAAAACAAAATCAGCAGTTCTTCCATTGATAAGGGAAATAATATTTGTTAGGTAATGTTAATGTAACGCCTAATTTTCATGTATATCGTTAAGGTCGATTTCAGAATGATTTATGCCTAATCTACGTTATTTTAAGTTCACGTTTTGGAAGAGTAGGTACCTACGTTTATGAGATCGATTAATGTTTTACCGATTGGATACTAAAATAGAGTAGTATTAATTTAACGTCTACTTAAAGCATTAATCGGTTATAAATTGAGTTTCTGTATTTTAAATTTTAGCGCACAACTTGGATATAGTTTCATCTACGTATGTTAAGTTTATATGAATAAGATTTTGTTAGATCACGTTCTTGTATATAGTTAAACTGTGTATTACATAAACATTTAGGATATATATTATAGTCGCCGACAAGGTATTAACAATTTGCAGTGTGATTTTTATTTAAGTAGGTACGTCAGCGCCAGTCAATCGCACAAACTAACTCAACGTAGCGAAACGTTGATATTTTTTTGACAAGGATTCGTTTTTTTGTTTATATTTTCTTTTCTTTTTTATTTTTCACCACTTCCTTTTCTATTATCTTATGCTTTGTTACTTATTGAGCCCATAAGCTTACTCAAGTTGGAGGAGAATTGTTTCATACATATTTTTGTCTTTATTATTTGAAGTGGTGAAATGTTATGCCTAACTTTTATCTTTTTTGTAGTATTTTATTTTGTGATATTAGTGCTAACTAAGTTGGCGATCATGTTCATTGTTGAGTTATTGTAATTCTTACTTTCTCACTTCTAAACACATGCTGCAAGGCAGCGTTATTTTAATATAAAAAACATTGCAAAACATATTTTACTTTATGAATAAAGTATTACGGAAGTTAGAATGGGTTATTTGGTAAATTTAAATATCGGCGATTAAATATCTTGTTATTTTTACTCGTAACTACAAAATTACTAAAATTTAACCTGCACAAAACATAAATAACCATTACTTGGTATTTTTATGAAAAATATTTTCTTATGATTGTAACTATCTTTGTCTGACTTTATTTCTGTTGGAATTTTCTTTTGTAAAAGTTTAGCTGTACCTACCTTCAAATATATTATTATATACCTCCATGATAGGTTCTACAGAAAGGTGATTATTACACCTACTTTCTAATAGCAATAATATGCTAAATGTAAAATATGTTATATGAAAAAATCGTCTAGAAGTTTAAAAATGTTTATTATTAACTAATATTGCAAGAAAAGTTTTTACTATTTAGGTTCGTGTCAAGTGCAATGATTATATGCAAGTGTTGATTTTTTTCTATATTCTATTGATTCTTACTCGATGCCAGTAGTTCAGCTTATTTAATTGTATCAGACTGATGGAGGATTAACAATTAGCCATTAGACTCCTTCGTCCGGATTATCCGTGTTTGATAAGTTATTGGTATCGAGTATTAATAGTTTACTATCGTTCACATATAAAGTACTGTACCATTTATTTTTTCATCCAATATTAACATTTACTTGTCTTATTCTATCAAATTCTTGTTTCAATATTTTGAGAGATTCCTACCAATTAGTCGTTCAAATTTTTAAAAGTATCTTTTATTTAAACCGATGCAAGGTAATATTATCTCTGTACTTTGTAGAAACCGTCAGTAAATACATCTTTTGTTTATAAGATGGGCCATACTAAAATATGTTTTATTTCGACTACTCCTACAATATTGTAATGATATAGTGATTTAAGAACGTTAGATATTCGATAGTCTATATTAACAATAGCAATTAACAAAATTACTACCACAGTCTAACTGATAATTTTAATAGATTACTATAGTAGGTATGTAATTATCGTTGCAAACATCAAAGCTTTAACAATAAATTGATGAGAACGAGACAAAAGTTTATTTTTATTGTAACAAAAATATAGTAGTTATATTATAAAGAAAGGATCTTACCAACACGTATTGAGTAATTATTGTGAAAAACATTTACCTACACTACGAATAAAACGATAAAAATATTTGAGTGTCTTTAATTACTACTAAGTACCTGCCCCATTAAATTGTATCTCTGTTTTAGTGTTACTTTAATAAGCGGAATAGCAGTTAATAAATTCATTAATTTGTCATTAGAACTTCCAGAATACCACTACACATTTGATGATGATGGTGACAACGGCAGATTTCCTATTATAACACTAGAAGTAATGTCGGATTCTTCTAATCCTGATCCGATTATAGCGAACTATGTTACTACAAGAACGACTAGCGGCCCCTTGGATGATGCACTTAGTAAGGATACTGGAGTTCATTTTCTAACAGAACAAATGCCTGAACCGGCTCCTAAACTAGAGGGGAATAAAGAAGAAGGAAAAGACGGCACCAGAGGGAAACACGAATTGTTGGAATACTTGCTGAAGAATGACGGTAGCGTTATCTGTAAGATGTGTGGCGAAGTGCTCCAGAGCCGTACGCACTGGTACAGGCACAAGTACAAGCGGCACGCAGCGCAACCGACCAATCCCGCGCCACTATTTCAATGCGAACAATGTTTTGGCTATTTCAAAAGTAGAAAAGGTAAGAATCTTGAAAGCATCTCAAAGTATGGCAGGTAGAAATAAGTAGGTAAGTGAAGAACGGACTCTTCTTATCTGATTCCTTTTCTAGCTTTTTCCACGTTATCAGTTCCGATGACAGGGTGTTATAGCCTAACAATAGTAGGAAATAAGTCACAAAGATTTTTTTAACTAAGGTCAGGCAAGCCACTACTCCACTTGCCACATGGCAATGACGCATGCGCAATTTAGGTAGGAAAAAAAAAGCTTAGTCGGAGCGGCTTAGTCTATGTTGCAGATCAGACAAATAGGGCCAAAGAAATAGAAGACATGAAACTGTATCATGACCTTTGTGTACACTGGATGTAGGGACACATCACCTTTTGCAATGAGATTAGGTCGCAAAAGTGACGGTAAAAAATCGGAAACAGAAATTCCAACTCCCAATCGCAATACACTTTAATAGAACCGAGCGGACAAGGGGTGCTAACTGCTAATGTATTTTTCTAACTTCCTTTATAATCCCCGACTTAGGAAATCCACTAACTACTTTAATAACCAGCATTTAATCAAAAATTTCAGGGTACATCGGACATATAGCAAGTAGACACAGCGAATTATTATCAGACACCAGTCCAGTATTAACTAACACACAACCAGAAGCTGTTGTAACGGAAAGTCTGCAGGCTGTTACACAAGAAGCGAAGGATGAACCCGATCCAGAATTAGCCATACCAAAATCGAGCGTACCAAACTATCAAACATCGGTTGTAAAACACGCGACGAAGGCTACAGAAACAAAAAAGACCTACAATCGTAACAAAGGTAACTTTCTGCTGATGCTTATTTTATTGTAGAATATACTGATAACGAAGGAGGAAACTTGTAAATCAGTCTTATTATAACATAAAAAACACAATCGAACATGGACCTTTTTATAGTTTCCTACTTTATGCTCACTGGATTATTAAGGAGCAAAATATAGCAAATGAAGTGTTTTGATTTCAGAACCAGCGGTAAACCAAGCAGACTGGGAGGAAAAACGTTCTAAGGAAGAAAAATTGGTGGCTGACATCATTGACCGGGTGCGTCGTGAGTGCGAGGCTCAGCCCACTCCGCCAGTATCCGGGCGCCGGAGCTATGCGCGCCGCGCTGCCACAGTCATGCACACGATGCGACAAACAGACGCACTGACGTAAGCACGATACACTTGAAGTTCCTCTAGGTTAGATTTAATATTAAGACAAACGGCGTCTGTTATAATATAACAATGTGGGTATACGTGCAATTCTAGGATAAAAGTATTTGGCCAAACTGACCGACTGTCAACTAACTTGGAGGTGTTCAAACTGGCGCTAACAGTCGCGACACTAGTCCCACTCGGGATTTGCCTCAGTGTGGCCAAAGTGAAAAGGCACATGAATAAAAACCCAGTAAAAGATTCATTATGAACTGATTTGTTAAGCTCCTTTTTAAAAAACCAGTTATTACTTATTTATCGTAAAAGGTGAAAACACTATAATATTTCAAATGCAGTGCGATTCCAGTATCTACGCAGTTGACGAAAATGCCAGTCAACTAAGTACAAATAATTTGGTCATCGCAATTATTAATAATTTCACAATATCTAGCAATAAGATTACTAATCAAAATATAATAATTAATCTAAAGTGATACTTTAGAAATATACACAAAACTTATAAAGCGCTAGCTCAAATTGCTCATGAATTCATAATATTAGCAATAACCTTGTCTCAAGCAACATTTTCGATTTGATCAAAGATTTCCAGGTGTTAACATTTAATTAGGTAAACCCAGGGTAAGCGCAATCGATGCAAGCAATCACACATGCAAACAAACAACCAACAAAACATGAAACGATAAGCATGCAAAAGTTCCCCAGCCTAGGTTTGTCACTTTTCCGAGTTAACTTCAAACATGGCTAAGCAATGATCACCTGGGGACCGTAAAAAAATAACGCTACTAGTCTACTTTGTCGGAGCAGCATAAGAAGCAGAAGCAGAAGAAGAACCAGAAACAGAAGTAATTTAAGCATAGCGTAACCATTTGAACTAAAGAAAGCCTTGATTAACCTCTGTAGTCACAAGTTTTGACCAAACCTCGATAATAGACATAGGTATTTGCACTGGTCGTACTGCATTCGAGTTCCAGAACGTTTGTGTATTTCCTTTACGGTTTTAGAATACTGGTTTTTTAAACAGCATTTGTGTTTTTAAGTGCACCAGATATAGTAAAAAAGTACTTTTTCTTGTCAAAAATAGTAAATTACCACCATTTAAACCCTATTTTAATATAAAATGTTACTCAAATATTTTTTTTTTTTTTTTTTTTTTTTTGATTAATAAGAACAAATCTTCAAACGTTCTTAGTAATGGATTACAATCTAGCCTAATAGGCTAATAAGCAATTTAACTCTAACTTAATATTTTACGAGATAGATTATGTTATAACTAAGAATAGTGTCAATTTGCACTTTTACACAATTTCGTAGCACTTTCTTAGAGTCTGATAATTGATGAAAACACTTTGTTCATGTGTTACATGTATAGCACAGCATTGTTACTATTTTTTATACACTACACTAACTCAAATGGTTTAGTTCTTTTTAGCCTACGCACTATGTCCGTGTTATCTAGCAGCTGGATTGCCTCGACATTCACATGTCGGTGAAGTCTGTGTTCGTGGGCCTCAGCAAATTTTTGGATGATTGTGGGGACAAGTTCCATTTTAAGATCTCGATGGAGGTTGTCATTTCTAATATACCATGGTGCATTTACAGCATCCCTGAGTACTTTATTCTGGAAGTTTTGTATTATTTTAGCGTTGCTTAGTTTAGTACAGCCCCAAAGTTGGATACCGTACGTCCAAATTGGCATAAGAATATGCTTGTATAATATCATTTTATTATGTATTGATAAACAGGATTTCCTTCCGAGTAACCAATACATACTTTTGTAACGTATGTCTAGTTCCTGTCTTTTCTTTTTGACGTGACATTTCCATCGCAGCTTGGCATCAAGAGTTATGCCAAGGTACTTGGCTGTATTAGCATATGGCACTTGCATACCGTTTATATAGATTGGGTGGTAATCGCAGTGTTTGTTAGTAAAGTCAATGTGTATTGATTTTGACTCATTCAGCTTGATTTTCCACTTTTGTGTCCAGTCATAAACTTTGTTCACAGCTATTTGAACTTTTTCTACTGCTTCTTTGTGGCTTGATCCAGTAGCCATAATAGCAGTGTCATCTGCAAAGGTCGCAATGGTGTTGTTCTCCAGCTCTGGGATATCACATGTGTATAGCAAGTACAGGATTGGGCCTAACACACTTCCTTGAGGTACCCCAGCTTTTATAGTTTTTAGCTCGGAATATGCATCCTCTTGCCTTATTCTAAACATTCTGTTACTAATATATGACTCTAGAATATCTGCAAATTCTGAAGGTAGCATGCGTCTGAGTTTAGATATCAGACCCTCATGCCATACTTTATCAAAAGCTTGCGCGACATCTAGGAATACGGTGGCGCAGACTTCCTTGTTTTCTAGTGTTTTTTCAATAATGTTAGTTATTCTGTGTACCTGGTCTATTGTAGAGTGTTGTTCCCTGAAGCCAAATTGATGGTTTGGTATTAGTTCTTTTTCTTCTATTATTGGTTTTAACCGTTTTAATAACAGTTTTTCAAATAGTTTTGATAATACGGGCAACAGGGAAATGGGTCTATATGAAGATGCTTCATGGGGTGGTTTCCCAGGCTTCGCAATCATAATGACTTCAGCAACCTTCCATGGCTCAGGTACATGTTTTAGCATAAATGCAGCATTGATAAGTCTGGTCAGCTTTACTATGGCTTTGCGTGGGAGGTGTTTTAGAATTTCTCCCGTAATGAGATCGTAACCCGGGGATTTCTTTGAGCTAATGTTATTTTGAATTTCTCTCAGAACTTCTTTAGGAGTCACAAGCCGGATTCTTTGATTTTGTGATAACTTTTCACTCTCAGATATTTCTATGGAGCTTTCATTTGGTTGAAAAGTACCTTCTAAGTGTTGGGCAAACCTAAACGCTTTTTGTTCGTTGCTTATGGCCCATTTTCCGTCACTGCTTCTGATGGGCGGTATATGCATAATCGGCTGTTTCAATTTTTTTGTCGCTTTCCAAAGAGAGTAATCTGTTGATTTGTCGTTGGTTAGATGCACAAGGTTGGTATTCAGACATTCATCCTCAAATTGTAGAATCTTCCTCTTTAATCGTTTAGTTAGATTATTTAATAATGTTTTATCCCGCGGGCACCTTGTTTGTTGCCACCGCTTTCTTTGTTTTCTTTTCTCAGATAGCAAATTCACAATTTCCTTGGAATAGATATGTCCCTTATATTTCCGTTTTAATTGTGGCGTGTTGTTCCACGCACATTGTTGGATATTAACAACATATTTGTTCACTTCTGAGTCCAGCTGATCCTGATTTTGTAATGGAGTTTTTAGGTCGATAATATTATCTAGATCAAGGGCAAAGCTGTCCCAATCTGTAGACTTATTAACCAAGGTTAAATGGCTTTCTCTTAGTAGAATTTTTTGACTAAGTCTTAAGATAATCGGGGAGTGGTCCGAATTCATATGAAAACTTTCCTCCAAACTGACGTAAGTGGTGGATATATTTTTGCATATGAAAAAGTCTATAAGATCTGGTATTTTCTGGTGGTCAGTGGGCCAGTATGTTGGTTTGCCTGTGCTCATAATTTCACAATGTGTGTCTTTAACTGCATTTAATAGCTGCCTTCCCTTTGTTGTGGTAAGTCTTGATCCCCAGTGCGTGTGCTTGGCATTGAAATCACCACCTAGGATAAATCTCTGGCCTAAAAGTTCAAAGAATTGCAAAAAACGCTCTTTTCTTATCATGTGCCTTGGAGGACAGTATACGGCCGCTATTGAAACGTGACAAAATTTGGTTTTAACAGATACTGCCACGGCTTGAATGTCTGGTTCTTCAAACTTACTCTGCTCGTAATGATTGATGGTTTCTTTGATTATAACTGCGCTACCTCCTCTGGCGGAGTTGTCAGGGTGGAGCGAGTTATATACTTTGTATCCTCTAAGTTTGATAAAAGATTGGCTAGTGAAGTGCGTTTCGGAGATCAAACACACGTCTATATTTTCTGTCTCTAGGACTGCCTGTAACTCATTCTGATGTTTGAGGAGCCCGTTGGAGTTCCACGCCATTATTTTTAGTGAGTTACTCATTTTTGGTTATTAATGACAGCTGTTTTGGTGCTGGATTCTAGCTTCTCTAATCTTTTGTCAAATGTAGTAATACACTTTAAGATTTGATTTATCTTATCTTCCAAATTCGAAGTTTGCGTGCCTGATTTTGCAACTTGCGCATATGAACTACTTGCTTGAACAGGTTTTGCAGTTGTCTGAGAACTCTCATTACGTGCCTGTTTTGCAGGATTTCTTATGGAAGAGTGTTGGGCAGTTGGCACAACAAGTTTCTTTTTGATGTTTTTATTTTTCATAATTTGCATCTCCTTGGCTACTTCACACCCTCTGTAGTTGGCGGGGTGGGGCAAGCCGCAGTGGACGCATTTTGGTTTCTCTTGCGGAGATTTAGTACAGTTGGCTGTAAGATGCTTGCCAGTGCATTTTACACACCTTGGCTCTTTTTTACAGTATTTATGAGTATGTCCATATGCCTGGCATCTCTTACATTGAGGAATGAGTTTCGGATTTTTCAGAGGGTGTATTTCAATTTTACACCCTAAAATGTGCTTGATGCCATAAATTTTGTTGACATCTTCGTCATTGTTAAATGATAAGACGAACATATTGAGTGGTTCTTTAGTCTTCCAACTCAACTTGTGGTCCACTTTTTCTATTTTTAGACCTTGCGACATTAAATCATTTTTTATTCGATCTGGCTGGCAAGATGAATGTATTTTTTTCACTACAACTCTTATTGGTCGAGCCTGTTTGTTCTCGTATGAATGCCAGAGGTATTCTTTTTCTGACAAAAGCCGAGCAATTGCTCTATAAGAGTCCTCTGTTTTGGCGTTGATCTTCACACAATCTCCATTCATCATTTTTGCGGTGAATGATCCTTTTGGTTGGGTTTCAGTTAGTACGTCGTAGAACATTTGGTAGTTCTTGACTCCGTCTATTATGATTGGCGGTGGTAAAGGCACTTTTTTGACTATTGTTCGTTCTTTCATACATTCTTGCTGTTGTTGGGCACTTGTTCCGGGTTGTTGTTGTGGAGAGAGGGAGGTGTTTAGCTTCCTTTTCTTCCTACTTTTGGCCCTAATCCACTCAGTCTCTTTTGCAAGTTCTTCCTCGTCTGTGCAGTACTCGACATTTTCTTTTTCAGATTGAGCAAATTGTATTTTGCTCTTGGTTTCCAACTCCTTAGAGTTATTATTTCCTTGTACCTTGGAGCTTGGATTTTCTATCTGGAGGGTTTGGACTTGTCGCTGGAGGCCTTCTATTTGGACCTTCAGATCATTGACAAGAAGTTCCATTTTTTCTCTCTCTGATTTTTCATGGATGTAACTGTCATACAACAGCTTTTCCAGATCAGTTTTAATTTTTATCTTAGGTGGCGACATTGTAGGGTAAGTAGAAACTTCACCTTCACAATAGTTTTGTTGCACTGTTTACATAATTAAAAACTGGGTCATCGCGGCGACCTTGATAAACCGATTTCGCAACGAGGCGATGACGGTGTTATTGTGATGTGCCAGCGAATTACTCAAAACTAGAGCACCCGCGCGCGAATGATACACGTCCGTTCTCGGTAGAAGCTAAACACGGAACTCAAATATTTAATATCTTGTTTTCCTAGTAAATTATGACCACCAAATCTATTACCAAATAAAAACATACATAATATATGTAGTAGTAGGTATATTTTACAAATGGCGGTAGCCGAAAGGAAGGTAAAACGGTAAGGTAAAACCCTGCAGGTACAAAGGTCCACCCAAATAATATTGAAAATGAGATGGCGTAATTCTTTTCAATATTAAGTGAGAGAGACAGTGGTGCCATGACGACGCTCTTTATGGTCCCTCTTGGTCAGCGTACTCAACGCTGCCGCCCACGTGAAGATTGTTTGAGCAAGAAAAGTTTGTTTTTCCATGTTTTGATAATTGGGGTTGTCGATTTTCAATCGAGCTATAGTTTGCTGTGGCTCATGATATATTATGCTTTGGCGGTTTCTGTATGCAAAATTACTCGTGATTGAACTAATATCAAACTAGGTGGACGATAGCATACGCATTAACCAGAACTTAGTGTCGATGTGGGTTATGCGGCTGCTAAAAGAAAAAAACGGACTGGAAAAATAGGAAGAGATTTAAGAATAAAACAAAAATGATTGTTCATTAGGTGATATCAGAGGACCAAAAACGTCTAAGCAAGGGAAAACAAGAAATTAAGAGATAAAAAAAAAGAAAAATGACAGTTTATCTGACGATGAAAACTGGTTTTCAGAATCAAGTGTGGGATAGCTGCAATGTCCAGATTTTAGTTTATGGGTACATTAATTGTGCATATGGTGGTTGTGACAAAGATGATGATGAGGTATTGTTCCTCAGTGAACAAAATATTCTGACATATTTTTTTTATGAAAATCCATATTGGTTTTCTTTAAGAAAAAAAACTTCAAATAGGTATCTTAATTATCTATGAATGTATTTAAGTCAGTTAATAAGTAACGTAGAGTAAAGGGTGTTGCAGATTTAACACTATCGAAAATTTTGAATAAACGAATAGAATATTTTCTACATTATTTCTTGCTTATACCTAAGTTGTACGTTCTGCCTTCCCTTCCCCTACCTATTTGATGATTGTTTAGTTTTTTGGTGCTGTTTGTAATCTCAAAGTTTATTTTGGTGGTCATTACCTATCATTCACAATGTAGGATAAGTTTATTTCAAAACGAGATACGGCCTATGTAAAAATTTGCTCAGTTTTTGTGCCAATCAATCAATCCTCTAAGGCCTATTGCAGTCCAACGTGGACGTTATCTTCAAATTGTTTTTTGTGCCAAATGTTGTAAATACGTGCCAGTAGTTATATAAATATATATTAAGTATATTATATAAAATTGATGTGCCAACAATTTCCCAGATCATGTAATACTTATTATAAACTTTTTAATCTTGTTATACATTATAAAATCAGCGTCTACTCCATTTTAAATTATAAACTAATAATTTTTGTGAAGTCTTTATAATAATAGCGAAGGTAGGTTTAAAGAGAAATAATTTCCAAAATCTTAATTTAAATTCCTTATAGGTAGTCTTCGTTTCTTCAAAAAAAATCATATCAATAATAAAATAAAAAATACATGGAATTAAGCATGTTATTGATGTCGTAAATACACAGAGTACTTTTATATATAAGGAAAAGGAAAAAGGCGCTGGTTCTGGTAGAAAACAAAAGTATAATGTGTCAATCAAAACAAGGAAAAATAGACAAACATATAAAAGTAACATAGACAAAGATATAAAAGTAAATTATCATAAAAAAGGCTTGCACATTCTCCCCTTTTTTTATTAAATGGGCTGCTTAATCAGTTTTCGGAGGGGTCTTCTGAACGTGCCAGCTCCAGTGGCCACATCGGCCACCCGCACTACTCCATCTCTACTGGGAAACAATTTCACGACCCGGCCTTTGGGCCATGAACCACGCGGTAAATTTGAGTCCCATATTACGACCACGTCTCCTACAGCAATTGAGGGTGCGGTGCCTCCACCCCTTCTGGGTGACAACGAAGGCAGGTATTCTCGGACCCACCGCTGCCAGAAATGATCGGCTAGTTTGAGTGCCCTCCGCCAATGACTTCTGCTCGAGAGGTCCGACTCCTGAAGCGTGGCTGGGATGGAACGCCCTGGTGATCCGTTTAGAAGAAAGTGAGCTGGGGTTAGAGCTTCTTCGGCATCGGCATCGAATGAAACTGTCGTTAATGGCCGCGAATTTACCAAGGCTTCAGCTTCAGCCAGCAGGGTCCTGAGTACCTCATCAGAGGGATTCCGCTCATGTAGAGACACTTTCAGCGCTCCCTTGACGCTTCGGACAAGGCGCTCCCAAGCTCCACCCATAAATGGTGCTGAGGGGGGGATGAAACGCCAGTTTATGGACTCGTTGGCGGCGTAATCTTGAACTGCATCACCGTACAACTCTCGCAGTTCTCGGCTGGCCCCAACAAAGGCAGTGCCGTTGTCGGACCAAATCTCCACAGGGGTTCCACGGAGCGAAACGAAGCGGCGTAGACACATGATCGCCGAGTCAGTCGATAAGCTATGCACCACATCCAGATGTACGGCGCGGACGACCAAGCATGTAAATAGGGCCACGTAGCGCTTCTGCTTGCTTCTGCCAACCGTGACATGAATGGGTCCAAAATAATCTAGACCGGTGAATGAGAAGGCCCTTTGATGATGAGCTAGGCGAGCTTCTGGCAGATTTCCCATAGGTGGTTGAAACGGTCTAGCACGGCGCAATTTGCACAGCTGACAGGTACGAGCCACGAATCGGACAGCGTTTCTGAGTCCAATAATCCAGTAATGTTGATGAAGCTCGTTCATTACCAAATCTAGGTGTGAATGCGCGGCTTTCTGGTGATATTTGTGGATCAAAAGACGAACTGCAGGGTGTTTTCCATGCAGAATGAGCGGACGCTTAGTGTTGTCTGTAACGGCTGAGGCAGCAACAATGCGGCTTGCCATTCGCAACTGATTGTCATCATCTATAAATGGCGACAACTTGAACAGGCGGCTATTGCGAGGCAACGGTTGTTGGTTCTTAATCCGCAAGAAATCTTCTTTAAAAGAATCGAGCTGAGACTGGCGTAAGATGTGGGTTTCGGCCAGGCGTAAATCTTTTGCTGTTATTCTCTTTGCTAGGTTGCGATTATTTGGAGAGGATGTGCAAGAGGGAATAAATGAGCATAAACTTCCTTCAAGAAGAGTTAAATTGGCGTCAACGCCTCGTCTTTGCAGACTACGCATACGCATTAATGAAATGAATTGATGCGCTTTTGCTGTTGCTCGCACCATTCTCAGCCAGGAGCTGAAACGCAGCGGATCCGCGGAGATTGGCGCGGGCAAGTCAGTATCAGTGATGAGATGAACATGATGTTTGAATTCTTCACGGCCTAGTCCACTGACATCGATTACGGGTTCAGTGGGCCAGTCCGAGGAGAGCAGAAAGGCAGGACCTGAAATCCAGCGAGATTCTGGAGTTAACAGTAATCGTTTGACCCGAGTTGCATCATCTGCCACGTTTGAATCACTCGGAATCCAACGCCACTCACCGATGTCCGTGACCTCCAGTATCTCACCTACTCTATGAGAAACAAATGGCTTAAGAGTGCGAGCGTCACTGCGAAGCCAACCTAAGGTCGTCATTGAGTCACACCAGAAAACGCGTCTCGTCGATTTGAGTCGGTGGGCTTCGCATATAGACGTAGCAAGACGTGCAGCCATCAGAGCACCTTGGAGCTCTAAACGGGGAATTGAGACAGGCTTAAGGGGTGACACGCGAGCTTTGCTGCAGATAAGCGAGAGTCTAACGTCACCGTTAGCGTACAGAAAACGCCAATAAGCGACAGCGGCAAAGGCGGACTCACTGGCGTCAGAAGACACATGAAGTTCACAGCTTGCTAGCTCTAAATCACCTAAGTTATAACGACGCGGAATTCGTAAATTAGAAACCGAGGATAAATCCTGAAACCAGGATCTCCACGCAGCGGTGTCACCTTGAGAGAGCTTCTCATCCCACTCCAAACCCTTACGCCAAGCATTTTGAAACAAGATGCGGCCTCGAACAACGATTGGAGCAATGATTCCAAGAGGATCATAGACTCGCATGACATGGGCTAATACCTCTCGCTTGGTGAGCTTCTGTGGCAACACACCCTTATGGACTCCCGTGTTAAAACCAATTACGTCACGGGCGGGTTGCCAGATAAGGCCAAGCGTGCGCACATGCGTAGCCAAATGACCTAAATCTACGTCTTTCGCCATGGGTGGCTCTAACAAGGATTTTTTGGGTAGCAAAGATAGCGCCATGAGGTCGTTTGAGGTCCATCCTCGCATCTCAAAGCCAGCATGAGAATGTACTATATAAATGTCCGCAGCCAGTTTGGCCGCTTCATGAACGTTATCTAAGCTAGTGATACAGTCATCCATGTAGTGATCGTGTACAATCACTCGAGCTGCATCGGGGTATGTATCCTGCCACTCTAATGCATTTTTGTTTTTTATATGTATTGCAGTAAAGGGACTAGATGCAGCTCCGAAAATCATGGATGACATACGGTATGTATGTATGGGCTCGTTAGGATTGTCGCGCCACAGAAATCTTTGAGCGTCCCTGTCTTTTGCAATTACTTTAATTTGAGGGAACATTTCACGAATATCAGCTGTTAGAGCGACTTTACCCTCACGGAAGCGCATCAGAATACTTAGCAGGGGTTGCAAAAGGTCTGGGCCAGTTAATAACATCGAATTTAATGACACGCCATGGGACTTGGCGGCTGCGTCGTGTACCGTTCTCAACTTTTTAGGCTTATTTACGTTAATGACGCCAAAGTGAGGGAGGTACCACAACGGAGACCCCAAGTTAGGAGGAGCTAAACACGGTTCAGCATATCCTTTTGACAGCATATCATGGATATTCCGCCGGTAGCGTTCAGCGTAGTCAGGATCTCTCACCATCTTTTTTTCTAAACTAAGGAACCTAGAAAGAGCTAACTTGTAACTGTCTGGAATATCCAGCTTATCAGTCTTCCACAACAAGCCTACTTCAAAACGGCCACCGGGAAGACGGCGCGCGGTGCGCTCGAGAACTTGCACGGCGCGTTCGTCGTCGGCACTGCGAGCTTCCTGTTTTGAGATGCCGATTGAATCAATTTTAAACTGTTCCCTAATAAGACTTTCCAGAATCAAACGATCGTTCGCTACATCAGGTTCGCTAACCATGGCGTGGTTGACAACGTCGACCAGTTTAGTTTTGCTGCAACCGAAACCGTATAAAACCCAGCCTAAAGCAGTTAAAATAGCTACGGGTTGTGTCTTAGTTCCTTTGCGCGTAGCTTTAGCGAGAGATAAGTGCCAGTTGTCGATGCCTATAATCAGCATGGGCTTAACGTCTTCATAACAAAATTCATTAACAATGTCTGCCAGGTATGGATACTTACGCACGCTCTCAAGATGCGCGCGCTGTCGCGCAGCGCTCAAACCGCTCATGGACCTGGCTCGCTTAACGCAATGAATTTCGTTGGAATGACGGCCTTTTATATTGAAATCGACGTATTGAATGTTCACATCCATTCCTAGACCACCTACACAATCTAAATGAATGCGTTTCTCTTGGCCCTTGCAACCAATTTGAGCCGCCAGCTTAGAATCTATGAAGGTACCTGTGGAACCGTCGTCCAACAAAGCGTACGTATCAACACTACTAGAAGGTCCCGACACGATCACGGGAACTATTTTCAACAACGGCCGAACAGAAGGTTCCGCACCTGACAAGGAGGATGCATGAGCCAAGACTTCGTGATCCGAATCGTCAGACGATGGCACGCCGGTCTCGTGGGAGGCTGCGGGCGCGCCGCACGGCTGCGGCGTGTTGCACGACGAGGGCGCGGCCGCGCTGGACGTCGATGGCTTGGGTTCAGCGTCGTCTTCCACGTCGACGTGCGCGGTGACTGCACGCTCAAATTTCGAGCCGTGCAACAAAGCATGATGACGCATGTCACAACCTTCTACGGTACAGACTTTTTTAACACAGGAAGTTTTATTTTTGTGCCAACCTTTTTTTAAACATCTATGACATATTTTATTTTTCTTAATAAATTGCCAACGATCATTTAATGTCATTTTGACAAACCTATCACAAAACTTCAATTCATGATTTTGTTGACACAACGGACAAATATTATTTGTAGATTCTTTATGAATTTCAGCTACGACATTCACCCTATCCCTGAAGCCTCTGGTATCAGTGTTAGGGCGGGCTACGGTAGGCAACGTGCAGTCAGTAGCGCCGCCAAACCTACACTGTAAGTCAGCTTCACGCGAGACGAAATCGGCAAACATTTCGATTTTAGACAAGCTGCTATCGCATAAATGAGCATAATCCAGCCACCGTGGTCGCAATAGTGGTGGCAGCTTGCTCCACAGTGACTGAAACAGCTCGGGCGAGCGTAAGTGGTCCGGCTGATTTAACAGGCGGATTACTTCCACACAGTTTCGAACACGGCTGGAAAAAATTACGAGGTCTTTGCTATCGCAGCTTACCTTAGGCAGCGCACGTATCACAGACACTTCATGCATCACGACGAGCTCGGGGCGGCCGTAGCGCGCGTCGAGCGCAGCGAGAACCACGCTGGGGGCGCGCGCCGCCGCCAGCAGGCCCGCCACTGCGTCGCGAGCCGCTCCGCGTAGGGCGCACGATAGCCTAGTTAAATTATCCGTTGCCGAAAAACTTTGACCTGTATTTTCATACGCACGTTTTAAAGCTAGCCAATCTAAATAGGACTTGCCGTCGAACGTAGGCAAGTCTGTCTTCGAAGTAGTTTGCTTGTTAGCTTTATTAATTAATATACCGAGCGAGTTGATTAAGCGGGTCACTCCTCCGTCTTCAGTACGCTCCTGGTTGAGAGCGTGTGTCACAGCGTCTTGGCCGTGGGACGCTCTTATACCCGGTGTCCCACTCTGGGTTGGGTTGTCGTACCTGAAAGGTGGGTTGGCACTTAAAAAATCTCGTTCATCGGGATTATCGGGATTAGGCACTACATTTTGCACCCAATCTTGAACACTAGCACGGCTGCGCATGCTGTGGCTGCCGCGCTGGCTGGCTTCCGCCTCTATGGCGGCGAGCTCAGCTTGTAGTTGGAGCTTAGCGACCTGTCGCTCTCGCTCTAGAGCTTGGCGCTCTCGCTCTACAGCTTGGCGCTCTGAATCAGCCTCTAAATCAGCCAGGTGCCGCGCGTGCTGCGCTTGTGCTGCCAACTGACGCGCCACGATGGTGGCGGAAGAGCGCGATGTTGCGGCACTGGCCGGGCGGGAAGGCGCCGGAGCCGCGGCGTGAGGGGGCAGGTCCGCGCTCTGCTGCGCGGGCCGGGCAGTCTCCCTCTCCGCAACTTGGGTGCCGTCTCCTGCACACAGCGCGTCCACTTTTTTACGTTTAGAACGTGTTTCTACCATTTTCCAAAGATAGGACCAAATATTGATGTCGTAAATACACAGAGTACTTTTATATATAAGGAAAAGGAAAAAGGCGCTGGTTCTGGTAGAAAACAAAAGTATAATGTGTCAATCAAAACAAGGAAAAATAGACAAACATATAAAAGTAACATAGACAAAGATATAAAAGTAAATTATCATAAAAAAGGCTTGCACACATGTTATAAACCTTAAAAGTACCTATCACCTTATTGATGAAGCTTTCACAACAACTTCTACTTTTCCTGATACCTTAACGATTTAATATTATATTGGTGCCGATTCTGTTGTACACAAACTAAACAAAATTTAAGTTCGGTGCGTCTTTTTCTTTCTATTTTATTAAGAAAAGGACAGAAGATATTTTTTTGTTTAGTCCTGTCAAATTAATCAACGCCTATCACTACTCCATACACGTTTAGACGTGATTAAAAACTTGTCAACTAAAATTACGTAAATTTACGTCAGGCGCTGATTAATTAGCAGAAAGAAAAAAATGCACTGACCTTAAAGTTTAGACCTTTAGTTTCGTTTGTGAACAACAGAATCAGCACCATTGTTCCCTATAGAACTAATTTCGTTTCTCTCATAATAGGATATCTAATACCTATTATTATATACTAAATATTGTCGATCAATAAATACCAAATCATTTACATTAAACTACTAAGTAGATGCCTGCTTACTTATTTCCCTTGTATCATCTAGGCCTACCAAAAGTAACAAATTCTGTCCCGTAATAATTATGTTGATTTTTTTATATAACGGCTGACATTATATAGGAATTAATTGTGAGACTGAAAGTAAAATAAAAAGTTAGAATCTCCTGAAATGCCTACGTTACTAGCAAATGTAAGGGAATAGTGTAATTGATCAGCAATATAACATGTATATGAACCATGTTTTCGCGATATTTTTATTGCATATCTAGTTACGCCACGTCAAAACGTGTTTTATATACTTAAATTAAAACTAAACTGTTTTTGTTTAAAGATGTGAACGTATTTTTTTTTAACTATTCATAATTATTTACGTAGTAGGTATCGTCTACCGTCTAGCTAGTTAAGTATTTGTAAAATGAAAATTGAAATCCTGCATCAGGGTTTTTTTTTAATTTCTACAGTATTTTACTGACTTAGGTAGGTAGCTACCTACCTACTTATTTTGTTGATTTATGTTTTCATTGTCAATATTTGTTTTAATTAATTTAAATAAGTAATCATAACTAATAGGTAAGTAATTTACCTATTCACTAAGTGTCAAACTTGTAAATATTAGTATATCTTACCATTATACAAAAACTGTGATGAATGTGGCTCAGAAATATACGTATTATGAAACATAATTTGGTTTTTTACTTTAATGCAGCAATCAAATGTATTTGTATAGCTTGTCCACTCTTAAATGTCGCGCCCCACTACCGCACTTTACGTACAAGCGGTACAGTTCGATTCGGAACATGAGGCGAGTCGCTGCGCAGTAACAATTTCGTGTGTCAGCGGTTGTGAGGGGTGGGGTACTGCGCAGCGAAAAGCTAACTTCCGAGCCGCCATTAAGTTTGAATCGGACTGTACATGCCGCGGCGCCGCCGCGATCCGGCCTTGTACGTAAAATGCGGTAGTGGGGCTGACTGGTGTGACACGTCTGAGGACTGATGAACAAACATTAAGTAGGTACCTAATTAATTGCCAAAATTATTGCCGTAGTTGTTGCTGTTAGTATGTTGCACTTGACCGTGACGTTGCCAATTGCTATTGCCACACACGAAGTGCACGCTGTGTCTCCTAGTTTTTGTCTTTTCGAAGGCAAACGACTTGAGTTTAGAGCGAAAATAAATTAAAATTATTTGTAGTAGGTACATACCTACCTACGCCACAGGCTGTGGAGTAGATAACTTCATAGACACAAATATCCGTGGCGTGTACCTACTGGTTACGTAACTACCTACCTACATTACATTTACTAAATCAAAGAATAATATAATCTAAACGAACAACTTACAATACCTACGGCCGATGCATCATTGCCGGTCCGTACTTCACGCAAAAAGCTACGCAATATTTTTTTTTAAGGAAATTCAAATCGTGACATGAGGCCAGTGTGGGTTTCGGTATGTAATAGATTTTCACCCATCCACGAGCTGACCTCTGCAAGCGTTGCTTAACCTTCGAATTTTTGGTTCTAGGACATGACGGTTTCCTCACGATGTTTTCCTTAAACGTTTTGAGAGCAGTAGTGATGAAATTAATTACACAGAGTAATGCGCCTGTCAGGGTTCGAACCAACGACCTACAGCTCGTAAGTCGCGGCCGTTACCACTGGGCCACCACTGCTCTATTATATGCATATAATCATCTACATAAAATGCGTTTTTTAATGTTTCCGCACAACACACCTTTCCATTTTCCAGGTTGATTTCAAGTTTACTCATTTTCTTCTGCTAATAATACACAAGAATACGTCTTGATGATAGCTTCAATTGCGAATAAGTACAAAACTTTTCACGCGTCGCTAAAAACACTTTTTTAGTCGAAGAAAATACGCGGGCTTTTACTAATGAATTTAGACCACAGAGATTTTATTAACTAATACCACAGACTAAGATATTTAAAGAATATACAGACTATACACTATATTACTTTACTCTATGCTATACACTCACAGAACTTTTGACCATAAATAGTTATGCCGGATTCACACACATACTGAGTTCCTTGCCTGCACCAAAACACAAATATTTATAATGTGCCTACACCTTAGAATATACCCTAAACCCTTTGGACCCGCCTCTATGATTTTACCCCTCTGATTTGACAATTTAATGCCTGTTTTCACCGACATCTTCTAAGTTTAAGGGATCCCCTAAGTATGGTTAGGGGGCTTTTAGAAGGTGGCAGGTGGCTTACCAACAATAAGGTGTCATTTAAAGTGCCAAACATGAACTTAGAGAGTCATATTGCTGATTCTAATGTTTATAATTGTGTAAACCCATATTTGTTACGGCCGTTAATAATATTTAGATCAACATACAACCTGACGCTTACCTGCAAATTGCCAAAAACGCAAGAATTCAGTTGAATTTCGCGGGCTACCCTAGCGCATCAACCTTAAGTAAAAAATTGTGCTCAAATCTTAGTGAATCTTTCTTGCCACAAATGGTTTTGTAGAGGTTTGTAGTTTGCGGCAAGTGTGGAGCTGAATTTAATTTAATGAGGCAACACTTCGTCAAAACCATATATGTATACGACTGAAAGACTTGTATCTAAGGTCATGAAAAAAAAAAATTAAAAAAAATAGTCGATCAATAACATAGGTATTAATCTGTCAAACTTGTCAAAGTGTCTTCGGCAAACTTGGAAGCCAAGGCCAAGCAACGTTGAAACCAAGTAGAAAACAAAGTTTGAATAAATGTTGACTAAGTACAAACTTCATGAAATTAAGTAGGTACATACTAAAACTTACATTGCGATGCCGCAAATATTTCAAGTTTTAAGATGCTACAAATGTTCCGTCTTTCAGGTAAGTATGTGAAACTTTGTATATATAAAGATATTATTTTACCTCTGTTTTCTATTTTGTCATTTTCTATTTATTTACATTATCTTAGGTCCACCAAACAAAGAAATCAAATAAATGGGAGTGTAAGATTTGTGGTGAAAAGCAGTCAGTCAAGAGATACTATGGGTTAGGCACAGCAAAGGAATGTAGATTTCATGTTCAAAAACTTAATGGCATGAGAGGGGAGCTAGATGGAATGAAGAACAACACAGATCAAGATAGCAGCAAAAATGAGGAAATTGTGACAGAACCTGTAAACAATAGCTACAAACCTGTTAAAGATAGTAAATGGTCAAACTATTTAGAAGAAACGAAAACTGTAGAAGAACATACCAATGAAAACATGAGCTTAAGAGGTGCAGAAGTTGTTTTAGAGATACCCAAAAAGCGAAGAAATCTAAATACTGATGACTTCAAAAGAAATCCTAAGTGTTCAACTGTTAAACATGGACAAATTCACGAAAACTATATTGCTACACCTGTCATTGTGCGAAATACTATGATTAATCTGGTCAACACACAATCAAAAACACCACAACCAAGCTTCCATTTTGAAAACTTGAAACCAGAAGAAGATCCCATGGTAAAAATTAAACATAATATTAAGAAGTTTATTCCTCCAGTGATAAATAAAAATTCAAAATGGGCTCAATTCACGGAAGAGCATCATGAAACTGAGCAGGCAGATATATCATCACCTTCAGACAATTTAGACGCTCTGTGCTCGGACAGCATACAGTCATCACCAAATGATTTATTGTTTTCATGGTGTGATGATAAGGATATTGACAATATTTTAAATATTTAAATACTTAAATACTCTTTAAATACTTATATTTAATCTCATCCGATCTCATCTGAATATGATTGTTGTCTAGCCGTCTTAGAGTAGGTAGTTGTCATAAATGGGTTTAATTAAAAAAATGTTTATTCTCCAATGTGCATGTATTTGAAAGAAGAATTGTTACTATTGAGTCAGTTAAAAATAAAAGGCAATAGCTTTCCAATAATTTTATTATTACAACCAATACACATTATCATCACAATGGCAACAGTTTAATATCACTTTCATTAATGTCTACTACATAAATAGCGAGTGTACTACAGGCATACTTTTACATCATAACATCTACAACAAACTTCAATGATTACATCCCACAGAGGTCATCATTCCCATACTTATATGTTAGCATATATCCATCCTTTTAATCTCCCACAAGAAGGGAGCACCATCACAAATAGTCACTGCTCAAAGCTAAGAATAACAATAATATTACATTGATAATAATTGCAGAATATTTGTTTAAAGCTAAATGTACACAGACTCATAGAAAAACAAATCTATAAAAGTTTATTGTACCAACTGACTCTTTAAAGAGATTGCCACACTTATTGCTAGATTTGTTCATAGTATTAAATGTTAAAAAATTTAGGTAGAGTGTAAAACTTCTTATGTGTGTTAGGCAGTGAATTATTTATAGAAGATTTTTCATAATGCTGACAAATTTTGTCTACACTTTGTAGACATTAATTTTTTTATCAATTATTCTGAAGACAGAAAGACAGCCACATAGTATATTAGAATGTAGAATACATAGGAAGCCCTACTACTTTCGATGTTTAATTAGAATACCTTAGAATAAATATTACAAATGATATAGGTAGTCACTTAGAACTATCAGAAATCAGACTGTTTATATCTTCACGTAAAAAGATTTAAGTTGATCTGTATTTAGATGTAAACAATCCACAACTCCTAAGCCAATTACGAAAAATTTTTCACCATTTTCATAGCTTCACTTTAGAGTGTTGAAGGCTCATCAAAAGTTCTCTTCGCATTCCTTAATTAACAAACTATCGTTATTGCTCCCACCCCGTGCTGCCTGCCAAAGTCCTCTTCACAAAAAAGCAGTTCTCGTGTCTGCTTGTCGCGTCATTTTCCAAAGATATTTACAGTAAGTAGACTAGTACGGCGTCATGTGCCTGCGTCTGTGCAGCTCCCTCGCTCGCGCGTATCTTCGACCGTAGGTCCATCGCCATGCCCTGAGGAAAGAATTTCTTTATAAGCTATGAATAGGTAGTATTAACCTATCGCTGGTTGTAACGCAGATAGACGGTTTCTGAGAAGTCCCTTCCATCTAATATATAACTCATTGAGCGAGCGTAAAGACAGCAACCTAAGATGGTAATAAGAAAACTCATTTTGCAGACACGGTGGTAAATACGAACGAAATTTCTTGACCTGTGATGATTGTCATTACAAGACCGTTCATTCGGGGTTACCTTTCATTATATCCGACAGAGTCACCTCTGTACAAGTGGTCCTCGAATCGGTCATCAAAACGCCTGTTCACAGTTTCTTCACTGCTGCCTGAAATTCGAATATTTTACCACCAATTAACACCCCATAAAGTCATGTATATTTTTCATCCTATTCGTTCGAATGTATGAACGTTGAAAATAATAATGTTACTTTACCATTTGGATTGGAGTGTGAGAACCTTCGACACGATGGACCTCTGCAACCGAGTAGTTGTTGCAGCTGGTTGTGGAAGTAATCTTTCTCAGCTGGCGTTAGATATTTTACTCGGTTTTGGGTTTCAAAAGGATCTGCAATGAACGGTTGAAAATGTTAATCTATTTCGGAACTTTTGCCAAAGAATAACAATAAATTGTTTTTGTATTTGGTGGTCGTACTTACCTATTCTCAAGTTGTAGTAAGTGACAAGTCCGGTGATAAACTCGCAGTAGAGCAAGTTATGGGTAGCGTTGATGGTCCGGATGCAGTTATAGGTGTTGTTGGAGGTGCTCATGCAGAAGCAGAAGGGGCCCGCCGTCCAGAACGGCGCCGTCCGCCAGTGATCGTTGTCGTGCCGGTAGCAGTTCATACGCTCAGACTCGCATAGTTTCTCTAATTCCGCCTGGAATTAAATTCACAAAATATTATATTCTATCGGTGCTTCGATTGGGTTTTCAAGTTGGTACAATATGTTAATAAAAGTCGGTATATAAAGAAAATCTAATAAATACCCGCTTCCTAGCTTTCCTAAGCTTCTTTTGAAGCAGCTGTGCCTTCCTCTTTCTCTGTTCTTCTCTCGCCTTTTGTGCCGCTTCCAAGTAGCTGTGTCCAGGTCCTCTCATTTTCCTGAAAAAAGAAATAGCCATTACATTTCTCCCCCATTACCTCTAAAAAAACCACGAATATATTTTTTTTGTTTACAACCAACCTATTTTCTTCACAGTAACAAACATGCTTGTCTTCATTTTCAATAAAGAGCGGGTGGAGTCTTCTCTGGAACACGTCAACAGGCTTTTCGAAAATACCCATATTCTTTGACGTCGCTTTATTAGGGTTTCTCTGTTCATACTCAGAGGCATCTAACCGCGCCGGCCCAAGACTCAAAGGGCTAAGTGTCGTATGCCTCGGTGCCATGGTTGTAGGCTTACTCGTCGTAGTTGTCTCAGCAGTGGTTGGTTTACTTGTTGTACTTGTCGATTTCTCCGTCGATAGAAACTTATCTATAGCGGAACTGAAATAGTTCACATTCTGCGAAAAATATCCTTCGTCGGTAGAATTCTCTTCCGGTACACGTTTTGTGGTAACATCGAAATTCATGGCAAAATCAGTTGTGACTATCGAATCTGTGCTCGTTATTACGCTTTGCAGTGTACTTTTGTCTTCTTCAACGCTGTTCTGTTCGTAGTTTCCTTCTATGATGACTGTAGTAACCTGGGGTTTTTGTATTTCGATATTATGTTCGGTATTATTCACTGCTGTATCCGCGTCGCTCGTAATATTAAGAGTATGTAACGTAGGAGCTTCAGTTTTCGTCTCGTTCTTAAATTGGATATCAAACACATCGTCTTTGGTCTTAGCATTTATCGTAGGCACTACATATTCATTTGAATGCCTGAATTTCTTTTCCTGAGCAGTACTATTCCTATGTTTTGGTTTCACTCTATGAAGTCTACCTTTTCTAAAATGCTCCTTTGAAGTATTGTGTTCGTGAGTTAAACTCTTGTTGAATAGGTGATTGCTGATGAAGGCGGGATGTACAGTTTGTGTTTCAATGACTGGCTTCGCAGTCTTTAAATGTCTTTTTATCTCTTTTAAATCTTCTAGTTTTGTTCTCAATTGCCTTATTTGATCTTCCAAGCTCAATCTATTTGTGTGCCAAGCTTTAAGATCGTTGTAAATGATTTGGGAACAGTTCACTGTTCCATCTTTCTCTATCTTACATTCTAACGAAGACTCATTGCTGTTAACTATGGCGTCGTTCTTCTTATGTTTATTATGGTTCCAATGTTGAGCCCTACGTTTAATTCTTTTATGATCTATATTTTCTTTGGTACGTTCATAAGCCTCAAGGAATGCTTCAGTTTCCTTAATAAGTTTGTCGATTTTGTCCTTTGTAGTTCTACTTTCTAATTCGTCTATAGGTTCGTTCTTGAAGTTCAAGTGTCCAATACTTGGGTTTTCTTTTAGAATACTATCAACAGTGTTAGGTTCGTAAACCTCATTGTCTATAGACCTTCGAGTGCGAGTACTGTTCTCTTTTGAGACTTCAGCGAGTCGCCTAGCTATAGTTCCATCAGTTTCTAGCCTTGTGTATACAAGTCCGCTGGGTGTAAAGCAGGCACATTTCTTTGTGCTCATCTTCGATTGTGGCGAATTCAATTCAGCCTGCAAATGAGAAATATTGAATGAATACTAATCGAGTAAAATTATAGTAAGTATGTACCTACTTAAGTAGTCTAGATGTTGTTTCCTGACATACTAACCTCATATCTACATTTGTGTCTCCGCCACCGTCCGTTTACTAGAACACACTTCCACTTCCTGCCCGCGGAGCAAGGTGCACGCAGTTCAGCCTTAGAGCAGTCAGCTGCTATGCGAGCTGCTTTCCCTTCCAGGCCGGTTGCATCAGCTACTTCTGAAATTACAACGACTAATTAAGTAAACAGGCCTGGATTGGAGTGATATATTATGTCGCTATGATTAAGCAAATAACACATTTGACATAAACTTAGCCTAAAGCAAGAAGGCGATTAAAATGAGCATGAAGCGGTACTGGAAAATCTGTAGGATTTGAAAAGGAAAACATTCTAAACGGTTCTCGTTTCTCCAAATCTACATACATAATATTTAAATAAATGGTTTTCTTACGGTCAAACAGCTTGCTTCCAGGTGTGAGGTAGTTGGGTTGCTCCTCAGCATCGAGCACCTTCTCCAGGCTCGCCTCTAGCAGTGGGTTGTGACTCTCGTTTGTAATCAGTGGCTCCGATGATTTCTTCAGATCGGTCGAGTCACTTTCTGAGCTCTCCTTCATAGATAAATTTGAAATGGGATTAGTCATAAGAAGCAAGTAGGTAAATATCTATATTTGTAATCACGTTCTCGAAAACGGCTCTTACGATTTCGATGAGAGTTGCAATATAGGGGTTTACGGGGTCGAAAAATCAATCTAGTTTGGTCTCATATCTGGGAAAAATCGTTTTCTCTATTTTCACAGCCTCGGAAATGTGGACCGGACCTGACCTGGATGATATGTTTATCTATTTTCACCCGAGCAGAGCTCGGTCGACCAGGTATTAAGTGCATGTACCTACATGTCAGTGCTCTACATAATCCGACCCCTCTTCCCCTCTTTTCCTCTGTAAGAGCGTTCAGGTAATGCAGCACGGACCGTAGGTACTTACTACATCCATATTGTCTTCATTCATACTCAAAAGATTGTCAACGGTAAATCAAACGACTAGTTTTTGTGTTCCTAAAAACTTTAAATTCTTTCGGAAATTCGGAGCTTTAAATTCAATCCTTACATCATCATCTTCATCATCAGGCTCAAGGAAGTCATCATCATCAGTATCCTCGTCGAAATCTCCGCTCTCCGAAGATTGTGGAGGTGATGTAGTGGCTCTGTTCTCATTCATCTCTCGGCTGTACTTGTTCTCCCTAGACCGGTGGCCCAGTCCTGGGATATCGCGGCGACCCGAACTGAGGATGGACAAAAACACTCCTGTTGAAATCCTTCAGTATTTATTGTACAATAATTGTCCATCGATAGTTTGAGATTTGGAAACATTAAACTTACAAACTAGAGACTTGGGTCTAAAAATTTATTTTTGATAAAAAAATCAAGGCTCCACTAATAATGTTTCGTCTTTGCACAGACTTTGGTAAGCGGCAAATAAAAATAGGTAATCCAGTCTCAATTTCCTAAAGTTTTTCTATAGGTTCTATTTCATTACCTACCTCTCGACAAGGAACGTGTCTGGCCAGTGCGCGGCAGCATGGCGGCGGCGTCGCGGCTGCAGCAGCGGCAGGAGAGACCGCCCGTCCATATGCGCGGGAGGCTCCACGCCACCCATGTCCAAGAACGTTGGCGCCAGGTCTATGTTGAGGACTATGTCGTCTACACTGTAGAGGAAAAAACACAATTGGTTTGGAATTTTCTTGAGATATCGACTTTTTTACTATCATCATCATCATTTCAGCCGAAAGTCGTCCACTGCTGGACATAGGCCTCTCCCAACCAACCATTTCGACTGGTTCTGTTGCAGATGGATATAGGGATATCATGCGAGTTCATGGTTTTTCTTCAGAAGGTATGTACCTACCTATTGACGATTGATATATAACTAAGTAGATTCAGTTTCGGAGTAGGATATTGGTAAGTAAGTAAGTACATTATTTACTACTATTTCGACAACGGCATTCAGACTTTAAGGTAATAAAATCCGAAAAGGTTCTTTACAAAAATGGTTGATTGATGGAATCCAAAAAGGTTTTTTATTTTACACTTAAAACCATCTAAGAACTATCCTTTTTTAATTAACTTATTCAACATCTGGCCTTTAAGAGCCGAAAAACAAACAAGATGCCAATAGAAATAAAAAGTAAGTAATTTTTTTTTTCGTTTTTTTTTATGGTGTCTCACAATTTTTTCAGATGTTTCAACCAGGGACAATACCAAACTAACAAAATTAGGAAGTAAAGAGGTTGCATAATAATTTCTTATCAAAGCAATAATTATGATAGCAAAACATTCATCTAGATTCTAGATTTTAGGAATAATCAGAAGAGCAGTTTTTTATTTTTCTCAAATAGAAACCATTCAGATTCACCATTCAGATAATATTGTAAGTAAGCTACTATTCGATCTGGCTGTATGCAGTCAAAAAAATTAAAAGATGCCAATAGAAATTAAAAAGAAACCCTTATTTTTTATGGCATCTTACAGTTTTCTCAGACATTCCAACCAGTCCTAAACTAAAATAACAAAGAAGGAAATAAAGCGCATGATAACATTTTAAAGAAAGAGGTTGAATTTGTACTTTTTCTGAGATAACGATATGTGATTACTTGGTTAGTAAAGAATTAAGACTTACACAGTGCCGGGTTCCACTCCTGGCCCCCTTACGAGGAAGGGAACTCTGATGTCAAACTCGAAGGGGAAGCTTTTCCCTTTGACTAAGCCAAACTGACCCAAGTGATAACCGTGGTCTGACGTATACACTAAATACGTGTTGTCCAGTTCACCCAATGCTTTTAACTCTTGATAAACGCGTTCTACAGCCTGTAAAAGAAAATTTTATAATTAAGTATTCAAAGAGTGAAAGAAAATCTTAAGTCTGCTATGTTTTTACGCTACGCTAAAGCACTTAAAGCATATAGAACTTGGCAGTTCCGAACTGACGCAGAGGGCTGCGTCGTAACATTTTTAAGAACCAAATGATGACATGAGGCGAGTGTGAACATGCGCGAAAGATCGCAGATTCTATGTTCAGACGTGCCAAGTTAATCCTATCGGCCGTATTGTAGGTAGGTAAGTATTTCCCTCTAAAGAGCCCAAAAGGTAACTAACTAAAAAAAAAAAAAACACAAATACTTAAATAAAATTAGCAATCTGAAGCCAAATTCAGCGCCATGTTGGAATTATAACCGTCATAAAACGTAGCATGTCATATAACGTGCGTAGTTACATGTACAGTCAGGCTATGTGAATCATGACCCACTTTGACGATAAATCGTTTGAAACCGTCAAAATAACAAAGATGGCAGATGACAAGTTCGTTACCAAGAAAATGTATGTTTACGCGAATGTCGACCTAATTGTATTTGAATGTCTGTAAGAAAATAAGCTTATCGACTATCAAGAAGTCAGAATTCAATTTTTTCAACTGTACCTACAACGCTACAAGGTTCTTTGGGCGCATGGCCAAAATCGGGACCAACGCCACCATCTAGTTTTGACATTTCTGTTACAAATTCACAAATGTTTACCAACAACGCCCCCCTGTTAATGTAATTCCGGCGCCAAAAGATCCTTGTAGCACTGTAGAATAGAGACAAAAGTAGCTGACAATTTACCATATCGACACTCTGCAGTGTCTGCAGTCGTTTGGTCATCAGCAAGTCGGTGAACTGGCGATGGATGGGCTTCATCTTATCGGTCACGCGAAGAATCCATTGCTTGTCTGGATTCGGAGCCATGTCGTAAGTTGGCGTGCTGTGGAATAAAGTTCAAATTAAACAAAAAAGTTACAGTTATCTATGGGAGCGACATTTGTCCAGCAGTGGGGAAATACAGGTTGAATAACAAAGTCAGGAGGTAGGTACATAGTAGATAGTATAAAGAGAACATATAGGGTACGGTAGGCAGAGGAGTATATCTACGAAAGTCAAGTTTCGCTAGTTATGCCGTAAGTTCCATTCCATGTAGGTACCTATCTAAGAGCCTATTGGCATTAGTCGGGCACAATCCCAATGCTCCTGATGGTTGAGTAATTTCCAATGAAGTACCTTTGTACTCATATTATAATTATGTCGTATCTGTATGTATTTTACTGTGTACATTAATAATAAACAAAAAATGAAAAAAATAATACAAATGCCACTTCACCCAAACTAAAGATCATACGCAGAACCTCATTTTTATGATCATACACTTATATTCAAATTCATTTTATTTAGCATACACAAAGCTCTTAAATATACAAGTAGCATGGTATGAAATTCTCACTAACAGAAGACATAAACAGATTAGACAGCGGGTCCCAAACTAGGCACAGCCTGTATCTTGGTGACCCAGGATGCCGCGCACCTACCACATTACAGTTGTTATATCATAATCGTGGTTTTTAAATATTCTAAGCTCGAGCGTACAGAGTAGACTGCTAATGAGTTATTGATGAACTATTTCTGAGCGTCGAAGTAGTACCATAGTTTGCCATTTTGTTCATGAATTACAGCAACTCAGAGCAGGAGAATGCATGCAGGTATTCAACTCAACTTTTATACGACTATGGAGGTATTTACTTATACATATTAGGTACATAATTATCTACTACTGTATTATACAATATATCTAAATTATTTGCCGAAAGACTAGCAATAAGCTTGTGGTGAAGTTAAAATGTACACCAAGTAAAGCGCCTGGCTGGGTTCGATCGAAGTCCCCGTTACCACTGGACCACCACTGCTCCATGAATGGTATTGAAAGGTCTAATTACGGCTAAGCGCAAAATATTAAAACTGTTGGCTGTAGGAATTTTGAAGAACATAATTTTAACATTTTGTGCATAATTTAGCATTCAAGAAGATTTACTTATCTTTTTTATAATCAACAAAAATTTATAGGCTGCATAAAAAATTGATTATCTAACTAAAAATCAGGGTTTAAAAGGATTCATTCTACATCATTATTACATATTAAAGGTCCATTTTAGACATTTTTTAATTCGCGTTTGTCGGCACGGCTGAGGACAGGTTCCTGCGATACGCCCGCCCGACCACACAATACGCCGATGGCTGAATATTAAAACGAACAGGGTTACCATACCGGTATTTAAAAAAAAAAACGCTAGACTCTACATTTGTTTGGAAATACCGCGTGACTGGAAGTCCTAAATCAAGATTTATTGCGAAGAATTTAATTGCTATTATGGTGCCTAATAGATTTGATTGATAGTAAAATCACCATTGTAAAATATTTGTTTGCCAATTTATGTTTATTGCCGCCATCAATTATTAGAATTGCGAACGCTATGCGTGTGCACTATAAACCTATCCATAAAGTTGGCCAATGATGATCAAAGATGGCGATGGCCCTTCGAAAGCTTTTAGAACCATTATTGTTTAAAAGTAAGTAGTTATAATATTCATTTATAAAAGAAATTAGCCACATTGCTCAACAACCCTGTAGCTTCGTTCAGACTCATGTTCGACTATAGTCACTGGCGCCAGTGCGTCGCGGACAATCCACCGCAGAATGTATGGCAGCATGCACATGCACTAATCAAATGTAACATCAAACTAATAGCAATGTGGAACTAATGCCTTCCAATTTCCATATTAAGATAATGCGTGAGAGTGGAACAGTTTTGCTATGTATTTTTGCATGTTACATAAAAGTGATATTTGTATGCAAAAGTGCAGAGCTAAGATGCGTAACTGAACATTTTACAATCATTGCTGTTGGGATAAATAGGTAATTAAAGTTGCACTGGTTCTGTTTTAGTAATCTGTGCTGGCTATTTCGCTTTCTAGCCCATAGGTGTACCTGACTAAGTGCAAGTTTAAAGCATCTAAACATCTCATCTCATGAATATGAATTACTTGGGTACTTGTTTTTAACCCAAAGGTTGATAATTCTTGAGCAGTTGGGGTGAATTAGAACCTCCACGAGTGATGATGAACCTGGGCAAGCAACCCCGCTACGAACCTTCCTGCATGGCTGATGTTTTAGCACGACATGAAAATATTGTGGTATGTAGGTTAGCTACAAAGGCTATACCGCACATTAGGGCACTTTCGTAAATTTTCTATGAACCAACGCATACTACAGGAGGGCCACACTGTACTTTTTTGTATGAAAATGCGTTGCGCTGCGGCCCGTTGCGGCTGTACATAATGTGCGCTTGGCTTTACTCGTAGGTATCCAACACGAGAAAAGGAGTATGATATAGGTAGCCGAATGTCATGAAATCCACCTTCTCTGTCCAATCTACTTAGGTGGTACCTACCTCAATAATGTTATGTGCATGAAAGTTTACCAAATACCTAAACATAACTTAGATACCGATTAGGTACGTAAGTATATAGTTTTTTTTTTCTCTGTGTAGGTACTTAGTTTTAGGAAAAGACATGTTACGCCGACCCCAATTAAATTGGGATAAGGTTAGGAGAATGATGATGTAGAGTACCTACATTTGTAGATATAAACACGATTACACGTCAAAAATAAAGTATGTTTTTAAAGCTAGATGAGTTCAATAGTTCCTGACTGACTACTCTGAGAAGAAAGACCGAAACAGACTCCGAGGTCAGTCCAGACATAATCAGAGGTCAAATATAATAGGTCGGAGAAAGCTAAGAGATGTCAGCACAATTGACGGGGTTCGCTAGGACCGATGCCTGCCAGGGTTGCGGGAAAGTCCGAAAAGGATAACGGAGCCTTGGCAACAGGCAACTGAAGGAACACGGATGGGTTTTAGTCAGTAAAAGTCTGACACGCCCTTCCGCTCCGCCCAGAGCGGGAGAAGTCATTGGATGATTTCCCAAACTCAAAAAAAAGAAAAAACTTGGTTGGATTATGTGAGGACCTTGCAGATTATTATCTGAACTGGCCCCTCACCGGTCGTTTACACGAAAACCAATAATCGTAATCATAACTATTATAAAAGTGATCATAATGGTTTATTGATTTATTACAGGGAAGCTATAAAAATAAGGAATGTAATGGACTTGGTAGTAATAGTCGTACAGGGAAACAATTTTCTGAATGGTGGCATAAAATTTATAGTAGCGGTGAAACAATGGGCCATACACCACCATGTTTATTAATAAGCAATATTTACTAATCGTAATCAGCAATATGTCGTTATAAGGGCTGCTTTTTGTAAAAGGCTCGTGGCATGCTTCATGCGTATGGAATTAATGTGAAAGCTTCCAGGAAAATTGTTCTCAGGAGCTCTCAAGCGTAAAGAGCAGTAATACCACAGTATAAATAAGTAACAGTAACAACCCGAAAGTCTGACAACCAGTCTAACCAAGGGGTATCGTATAACCCAGTTCCTAGGTTGTGAAGGTCAGATAGGCAGTCGCTCCATGTAAAATACTGGTATTCAGCTGCAGCCGGTTAGACTGGAAGCCGACCCCAACATAGTTAGGAAAAGGCTAGGTAGATGATGATGATGAAATAAGTAACAGTCAGTATTATGTCTTCTTAAAAAACGGCCGAAACGACGCGCTTGGAAATCTCAGTGTATGATGTACGAAACAGTATCGAGTGCGTGGCAGTTACGCACACGGCGGCGCGGAAGTTATCTACCGAGCGACCGTAGGTAGTTACTTCAAGGTCACTGCTGAGACATATTACTGTTACTTTATTATACTGTGTTTCCTAAATATTTTGTAAACGAATGTTGAATGTTTATGCTGTTGGTGTTCTTTAATAAATAAATAAACAAATTAGCTTGGAATGGAATATAAATGATAAGCTCAAATGGACGATAAATAGGAGGTATACATGCTTTCAAGAGCTTTTCATCTGAAGGGAAAACTTGGCGACAAAACTGGCGCCAAAAGTACCTCCTATACTAATCTTTTAAGGTAACTTCTGAAGTGAAGGGCGGGCGTTTTGGGGTATTGACTTATTTAATCTTAACGCTCAAAAGGTGCTGATTCTCAACCTAATTTGAATAAATGACTTCTGATTTTGATTTTCTTGTCTAGAGAATCGTCTACACACACAACATACATAACGAGTTAGAACATTAATCTGAATCATAAGCGCCTTTTTAAAGAAGGCGTCAAATTGTCAGAAAAAGACTAAAAATATCTTCGCCACATCTATACTATACCTATCTTCCTAACTTTTAGTTAGGAAGATAGGTATAGTAGTATAATTACGCGTTTATGGCAAGTCCAGAAACACCCTTATTCAATAACTTGAACGTATCGAGCATAATTTACGAAAGCCACAGAACCCAAAGCGCACATTTTTAACGTGTGAGTGCTCAAATTCCATTGACATTAACATCAAAGACAGCATGGAACAGCCCTAGCCGGCTAACATTTTAACGAACCACGGACTTCATCCCGTTGTCTTAGCACGATTACAAATAAACAGCTTAACATTTAGGTATATGTTAAGTAATGATTGGCATAAAGATTGTCTCGTTTATTTGCATCGGCGACTTTCAAGCAACACTGAAGGCTCCCCAGACCGGTATAATTTATGCGAGGATCGGAGCAGCCAGAGACGCAAACGTCGAACATTTCAACTGCACGATAAATAAAATCATGCAAGGAAGTCGTCCGTATAAAAAATAACGTAAAATATGCACATACATACATTCCTGATGTATTCTATGTGGAGCTGCGGCCCAGTTTTTAAGTTTTTACTGAAACAACTGGTCTAATTGAGTACAAAAAATAACGCTCGGTTTTTTTTGTTTTTGAAAAAGAGAAAACATTAAATGTCATCACCTCTCTCCCTTGAATTTGTATGTTTTATATATATATATATAGTATTTATTATAGTAAATATGTATGTAAGTATATGTATCATAAGTTTATAGCTTATTTATGTACTGTAAACCTGTTTTATCTTTATTGCAATACGATATATTATATATTTTTTCTCTTTGTTCCTCTCAATTAGAGCACCTGCCATCTAATCTCTTCACCACCCTTGGTTGACTGGTAGAGAATGCCTCAGGCATTAACTCCGCCTTTGTACCTTTTTTGTGCGAAAAGTTTAAATAAATAAATAAATTAAAAATCATTGTACCTACCTATCTAAAAGAATTTCAGATGTTTTTTTGGTGTTGTTGTCATATTTACTTAGTAAAGGCATATTCCCTTATCTTACAACTACCTATTTTAAAAGATCTGTTTTTTTTTAATGATCTTATTAGGATCGAAATAAATGATATTTGAAATTTTGAAAAGAATGATGGAAAGTGAAACAAAGCATAGGCATAGCATAGGTACTTTTATAAGCCTATTAATTTAGGTGGGTCTAGAGTCTAGACTACGATACACAGATGTAAAATCTGTTTTTTTAATCTCGTAGACTAATTTGACACTTCCAAGTGATTGTTGTTTTGTTTTTTTAAATGAAGTTTGACATTTGCACCTGTCAAATTAGTTTAAGAGATTAAAAAAAAAAAATTAGATCCACAAAATCTTAAAAGCTAAACGTGGGTGTTAAAAAATATATAAATAATTTTAAATATATCAGGTGGGTATGTAGGTACATCAGTTCATGAACTCCGTAGAGGAAAAAATTTCATCCGCCATTTTCCGGAAAACATTTTGTTTTTCCGCACGTTTGTTCGACGAAGTGAAAATTCTTCTGCGTCATACAATTCGAGTCTGTTTGAGAGGGGTTTGGAAACTTGATAGACGGTTTAATACGTACACTCTTAATCCCGCACCACGTTAATACTTTCCAATTTAATCCTGAAATTCGCTGGAAACAATTCCGCTGTTCACTTTGAAAGTTTTCGTGTTCATTCATTTGAAAGGTATTTTTGGAAAAGATAAATGAACAGCGTATTATCTACAGGTACCTATTACATAGATGGGTTTCCTCTTACTAGGTACAACTTTTCAATGAAAAGGTCATGGGATGTTTGAGTTTGTACAGTGAGCTAGAAAAGTCAATTAACACTTCACTTCTTACAGTTTTTCAAATCTTAATTATTGAGCTACAATCACAATCGGAACAGAGGTAAAATTAAAGGAATAACTCGTAGCTATCAAGTATATAATGATGAAACACTGAAATATTATATAAGTATCGAATAATTTTGTGTCAAATTAGATGATTGTGTTATTAGCAGACGTGTTCATCGACTTTTGTCGCTGCCCGTACCTACATCAAGTGACATATGTAACTAGGTCACATTTTATTTAAGGAATCAGTTTTCGCAAAGCTGTTGTAATCGCCAGACCAAAACATTAAAGTTATCATCATCATTTCAGCCGAAACACGTCCACTGCTGGACATAAGCCGCCCACGCGAAGTACATAGTCACTGAAGAAAGTAATTGAAACTATAGCAGCATCTCTCTCTATCTCTATCCATTTCTCGAATCACATTATCAAATATGACAAAACTTCCAATGGGATGAAGCCGATGCTGCTTGCAATCTAATACATATTCAGCTTGCGTAAAGTGAGCTGTCGAGCGATGGCAGTGCACCGCCTCTCCGCGTAATAACACCGCACATCTGACACTCGATACCTCAGTCGGCAGCAGCATACAGCTGACAGATAATTATTGTCTTCTATATCACTACATATTATAAAACAAAGTCTTCTGGTGCGTCTGTCTGTCGTCCTGCTCGCGATAAACTACAACTGCACCAAAATAACTACTATTGCACCACAAAAACTACTGCACCGATTTTCATGCTGTTTTCACCAATGGATAGAGTGGTATATAATAACCGACATCCACGGGCGAAGCCGCGGGCATCAGCTAGTATATTATAAATTAAAGTCGCTTATCGTGTTTGACTGTATGTCCGCGTTGTTCTTCTAAACCACACAAAAGATTTTGATGAGGTTCTCACCATCGTTTAGAGAATTTATTCCGGAAGATTTTTAAGTATACGTTGGTATTAAAGTTACATTTATCTAAGAAATCTCGATGTTTTGTCAAGCCGTAAAAACCGTGCAGGAGAAGGTCACTAGTAGTTCATAAAATAGAAAGTTTTCATCTCTTGGGCATCATCAGTCTTTTGGGCAAATCAGATCTTGAAAAAGTTTTCTACGGAAAGGAAAAATCTTTGTAATGTGCACTTTGTCCCAAATATTCTTAGAAGGTACCTACTTAGCTGAAATTAATGACAGTCTAAGTGCGAATTTCACCAATGACACTGAACACGATCAGCACATCAAAACAGAGTTTAAGAGCTGTCAGTGTCACTATTCCAAAGAAAACATATGTGCTGAGCGCGTTCAGTGTTATTGGTGAAATTCGACCTAGTGAAGATAGATCTCCTTCTTCCAACCAATGCAGTGCACCAAATTGTTATAATTCGTGGTAACTTTTTCGCGGGAAACCTTTCAGATAATAGGTATTCTGTAGAACATTCTATGCGCACTAAGTTACCTACTGATAGACTTATCACTATCATAAAGTGAGATCTTTACGTACTCAATCTGATTCAACACAACATCCATACTAATATTATAAATCCGAAAATAACTCTGTCTGTCTGTATGTTAGTTCACGCCTAAACCACTGAACGGATATCGATTAAAGGCAAGGAGATAGATGGCATCCCGGGGCCTTCCCCGGGATGCCATCTCCATCCATGTCATAAGTCCTTACTTATGCTACTTTTTATCGACATACCACGCGGGCGGAAGCTAGTACTGCATAAAGTGTATTCAAATCCTTGTTTCGAATTGATGTTACTTTCATTTAATTTAATATGAACTTTATGAGTGTTGATTTCAGAATGGTAGGTAAGTAGTTGAAGTTGTAGGGCAAACTAAACTTTATGAGTTGGTATCAAAAGTTATTTAGAAAAAAACACATTTGTTTACATGTTTGGAAAATAAAACGCGAACGCAGACTATGTGCCGTTGTAAACAATTCCGAGAAGCTAAAGCATAAAATACTTAACTGAAAGTTCCAATAAACTCGTTGTTCTCACTATGCAACATCGTAAAACGTGAAAGCGTCAAATATTTTACCTCTATAAGTGCTTATAAATAGATTAATCTTGTGTGTTTTCTTCAGTACGTGGGGAAGGAATGTTTCTTTAGTCGCTTAGTAACTTAATAAAGTCCTTACTTTGTATGTAATTGATAATATGATAATAAGTTAACTTGACTGACTTTTCTCATCATGTTGTATTTTTATTTTGTTGTTGTGTTGTTTGTCTTCTAGCGATAAAATCATGTAAAATTTCTACTTTTATATCTGTTCTATTCTAATTACACAGAACAACCAATTATATCGCTTTTACTTTTGATATCTTAATAAACAAGATATTTACAACCCTTTATTATATTACCTACCTATCTAACTACCAGTACGTATCGGTAACCGGAAGCAAAAGTGCTCTCATATTTGCACTCATGTATATTTTACGAGTCCAGAAGAAATAGCCGCTGTATTAACATATTAGTACTACAAACTTCAGGTTAAACAAAAATGTTGGACATCAATGCCTTAAGTACATGAAGTTTATGAATACTGACAAATGAGGCACTTTTATCGGTGGCTGAATAAAAGAGTAGCAAAAATATTATAGCAAAATAACTGACTCATCAATCCACCACCTGCGATGAATGGTTAGGTGAGGTAGATAGGTACGTACGCCAGCTAATGCGTTGAATAAACAACGTCGCCGTCTAGCAGTAGGTAGACAATTGATCTGTGTGTGGCAGTCCAGACGGGGCGACACCTGAGCGAGGCACTGACTGATCTCCTCACATTACTCGACCGCACCTACAACTTCCGCTGAGTAAGCGACCCAGTCTGATGCCCCCAGATCGCAAGTCACCAGAATATAATGAACGTCCGCCTTGCTCAAAACATTCTTATGAAACATAAATCAGGCTCGCGCCACCTCCCGCCTGAGTGCAAGTAAAATTATTCAGGGCATCGTCCGCCGTAAGTGCACGTAAAATTTTCGGAGAGTTCCCGCGAAAAAAGGCCGCTTCTGATTATGAGCGCGAGTACCTACATGCACCGCAGTGTAAAGTGGCCAGCTTTTTAGTTCCTCGTATATAGAAGTTGTAATGTGTGGAAGCTTTTATGCAGTTTTTATTTCAGCATGAATAATTTACTAGGACACCTTTAGATACATTGTTGTATACAGACTCATTAGCATGCAGCTCGTAAAAGCTTAAAATGTAGGTATATTTTGTCAGAAAGTTAATGTGTGAGTATAACGCAGTAATGACCCCCTTAAAGTTAATCGTTCCTGCGCTCCAGTGCTCATTTACTAAGGAGCTCGTAACATCCTTGGGCGTATCTTTGCAGTAAAATATAGCGAGGTCGCCCACAAACATCAGAGTGGCATCCTAAAAGCTATTTACTTTCGATGGAGCTCCAAAAACTCCGACTCCTTAAATATTTAAAGAGAGCAAGATGGCCGGTGCTGTTGCGAAACGCTGCAGCAATTAGTGTTTTTGTTGAGATATTTAGAAGACGCGAGTCCGCCGAGATTTCAAACTGAATACTGACTTATATTTTGACGAAGTGAATCGAGTACCTACTTACTCTCCGAGGACTACAATTTTTAAATTGAATTTTATTGATTACCTTTTCAGTTCTTTCAGAGGTGGGGTGACAAATATAGACATTATAAGAATACATTTTAGGTGGGTAAAAATAATGTAAGTTATATTGGAAAAATGAAGACTGCGGCACTGAAAGTTTTCATTTCAGTATTATCTTCTCTCACAGATGAACAGACTTCTAAGTTGTGTTTAGAACACCCTTCATCCTCACGTACCTTCAAAGAGTAAAAGTTCTGACTTTATAAGTGTACCTAATACTTTGACTTGAGCTTTCCTTTGTGTCGAACCCTAGTTATCTAGTAGATATATGAGCTGAAACCCGTACAGCGAACTTCCAAGGTCGGTTCCACCTTTGTTCGGTGCCAGATGCATCTTAACCCTTAACTTATAAAAGAGCGATGTTCTTTTGTTCCCTTTGTGTACTACGTCAAAGTATTGCTATGAAACATTGCAACTGCAGCGGCTACAACAAATAGGACGATAGCCCATCACCTTAACGTGATTTATTTGCTACTCTTACAACTTGCACGATATAAATCATAAGAGATAAAGTGCCGACACTCGGGTGTTATTCACTGTAGGCCACATACCACATATTACCGTCACGCAATAATCCCTGGAGGGGTATGCAGGCGTGCTATCGGACGACGCATAATTGCATGGGTCATTATGACTTATTAGGACAGAGGGAAAGAGAGTAGAGGAGGGGAGGTTATTAGGGACAATTTCAAAGTCCTATTTATTTTAAGCTAATTATTTTTTTAAGCTTACCTACTGTTTATCTGTTCAGTGATCGACAACCCCAGTGATAGGTATATATAATTATGAGGTACCTCATAATGTTCTAAAAATAAATATGTATATTAAGATAGTTGAGAAGGTGACATCGTATTTTGCAATGTTTTTCGTATAATATATCAACATAGGAATGAAAGTAAGTGCAAATGATACACTTTCCTTCTAAGCGAAAAGATGAAAATTTAAAGAACGAAGAGCCAGATAACTTAGACCGGTAATAGATCATGTACGCCACAATGCCGATGGTGCAAATAAAAGGTCCCTAGAAAACTAAAATTAAACCCACAGATTTGACATTTCAGCTTTAGAAACCGCCCCCCCGGTGACCTTTCAAGAAATAAGTCCTAACGGCCAGTTTCTTCACCAAAAGTAAGCCAAAGAAACGTCAAAAAGAAATTAATATAAACCGTTTTTTTTTACTTTTTGACGTTACTTTGACAGTTTCTGGATTACATTCTCATTGATGCGTGGCGACATTGAAGAACAAAGTCCTGGGGCGCGCTCGGTGCGGGGAATGTCATCAGAAATACTGGTCCTAAAGTTAGACAATATTTGTACTCACTGATGTGTGGTGACATTGAAGAATAGATGCGAGTACTGCGGGGCCGAGTCCTCAGGCCCATGCGGTGCGGGGAACGACATCACCAGCAGTACCGGCTTGCGGGAGAAACGACGCTTGGATGCACGTAGGAATGCTATGGAGTCGTTGGCTATCAGGTCTGGGTAGTAGTCCTGGAATATATAGGTCAATAGAGGTTAGAATCATTGTTATAATCATTAAAAACTGGCTGGAGATTACGGTTCTCAAGATACAGTTCTGTGACAGACGCAAACGGGATAGGCTTAGTAATTGGGTCCCAATATAAAAACTGTGGGTACGAAACCCTTTAAAGCGTCCATCAATGCATAATAGGTAGGTGCTTACTACAGTTGCTATTGCTGGAAATATTTTTCACCATTAGTGTATGTTTCTGTTTGAGATTCAAGTTGCAGTCTAGATTGCTTTGAAGTTTTTTTTAAACTAGTAAAATGACTATTTTTTGCAAATGCCACAAATATACTTCACATAAATGATAAATAATCTCTTCTGAAATCGGACGAACACCCTTAAATCATAGGTAAGAAACTTATTATTACTGATTTACCTTATTATAATCATCGCCATGTTTGATCTTCTTGCCGTTCATGTTGATGCTGTAATTGTAGTACTTGGAGTTCATGATGAGCCCCCCCCACTCGCGCCAGCCGGGGGGGATGTACGAGCCGTTGTACTTGTTCAAGTACTTGCCGAAGTAGCCTGCACAAAAGATACGACCAACTTTACTACACCACTATTAAAAAGTTTTGAAAACGGACTCACTTCTCTCGCTTGTCGATAGTAAAGTTAGTTCCTTGGAAATGTTCAAGTTTATGTATTTGTTTAGTTTGACGATTGTTCTTTAATTGAGAAAGATTTTAAGGATTACCTACAAGAAGAGGGAGAATAAGCATTTACATAACATAACATCACGCCTGTATTCCCTCAAAGGTTAGGCAGAGATGTACCTTCACCCAAATAAGCAATTACATAAAGAAAATAAAACACCCTGATTGAGAAAGCAACGAATTTGTTCAGAGCTTCACCTTTAATGATTCTCCACAATTTGATCGTTACAGTACCTTCAGGCATTTTAATTGGTTTCCAGGAGCTCCAAAAAGAATAATAAATCTTAATTTAAACGGCAAACATTTCAAATAATGAATGAGGAACAACGCGCGAACGAAACGCTGAATGAAAAGTGCTGTAACAAGGATCATTGTTCGGCGGAGACAATAGTTCTCAAATTTTAATTTCGGCGACATTAAGGGATACGGAGAGGGGTTTTAATTTAGTGCCGGTGTCGTGGCAGCCGGAGCCAGCAGCCGGGGAGGCGCCGTCATCTCCAATGAAGTGGGACACAGACGATGATTACTCGCGCCCGCGATGAGCACGCGATTGGTGCAAGGGAGGAGCTGGCTTCAGAGTAATTTATTTATTTTTTTCATGGTAAGCTAAAAATCACTTCCTATAATAACCTGCCTGCACTGCCTATAATAGTTTGTCCTATATCTACTGGGTGTTTCTCATACAATTGGTAATAGGCTTCTTCCGTAACGTTGTTATTTGTATAGCACTGCTACCTAGGTAGTACTAAGAAATGGATAATATGTATGTGATGTGGTCGTAAGCAGAAGCATCTATTTTCGAAGTGGCAATCGCTCTTCATAAAACTACGGGCTCATGGTAACGAGGACTAAGGAATTGCACCGGTTGATATAATTAGCACAATACCTTATCATAGTCACCCTGGCAACAGGCCAGGAAAACATTACACAGTTCGTCATCACCTCATGCTCAAGATTATGAATTGCACTTAGTCATCATTTTAATTCCACGCATGAGGAGCTCTGACACAGCGAAAAGTCGTGGCAGACCACGTAAAAGATGGCGGATCAAGCTGGAATATAAGAATCAACACTGTGGGCACACATTAGCTCTGGACCAAATTAACTGGAAGTTATGGGATGAGGCAGATGATGATGTGATAGCCAACATACACTGCTAACCAAATTAGCAGTGTATGTTGGCTATCACATCATCATCTGCCTAGCCTTTTCTCAATATGTTGGGGTCGGATTCCAGTCTAACGGGATGCAGCTTATTACCTATCAGTATTTTAACATGGAGCGACTGCCTTTCGGACCACAACCTAGTTACTGCACTATACGACACCCTTTGGTAAGACTTGGCTATCAGTAACAAGAGGAAACTCAAATCGCTGTGAAAATCAAATTTTGGCTGACATTCGAACACTCCTTTTGGTTAAATTTTCTGACAAGATAGCTTAAAAACAAGGAAGCTGTGATGAGGGATAACTTCATGAATTTAAATTATGGACATTATTAATTAGTGATGGACTTTTACCGAGCTATTTTGATTTTTAGTCGCTACATAAATAATGTGTTCCACAAACTCCCATAAATCCAAGGAAAGCTTAATACCATTATCAAACCTTTTAGCTCCGTTTACAATGCAATATTTTCTCATTGTGGCCAAAAATTGTATTGGCCATAGAGAAAGTCGCGGAGAGGTCATAAATTGTGGTTCTTTGTTAGCTGTAAGACAACAGGGTCCTGTAAACGTAACGTAAACACGAAAGGTTCAAAATGCTTTAGGATTTTCTTTTATTTTTCTTTTTTTTGAGGACTTTAGCTTCAACCCGAATGAGGAGGTTGTGCTGGTTCTCTATTGTGTTCCTTAACTTTTTTATCCATAATCTAAAGTACCATATTTTTTTATGTCATAATCATCATTTGTGCGAATGATAATTTTCGGGCTTCTGACTACCCGTAACGACTGTCAAATATCTACTAATGACAGCCGGGACCAACGGCTTAACGTAGTTTCCGAGTCACGGAGGGTCTTGGTACGTAAAGATGGTTCATACCCAGCCAAGGGACAACAGCGTAAATAGTGCGCATGTTTAGCCACATGCCCAACCTATGCTTAGCTTACTAGCTGCGGCTGCGGGTGCGACTATCCTTAAATAACAATAGGTATCTAATTGTAAACAAACAGTTCATTGCGCTCTAGAAATGACACACGTTTGTTAATTTAGATCACCAATCACCGTTCAGTTAATTAATTGATAGTAGTTTCACTTAAGTTCTAATATGTCGGAGATAACATCGGAATAATGGACGTGGAGTCAGAAGGCGCGATATGTCGCGCAGTGTTGCCAAATGAGAGCAAGTTCTGAGAAATGATGTGCCGCCGAGGACGCAGCTGTTACGTTACTATCGAAATTAAATTCCGAACACAGGCGGCTATATGTCTTTCTGGTGTGATAACTATCACAACGTGCGTACATGTTTTGTTAAAATAAGTTAGGTAAGTACAATTTTGCTTTGATGCAGTTTTGAATTATTAAAATGAAAAAAATGTCTTTTGCGACGGTATTCTAGCGAATTTTCTCCGGGAAAATGAAAAACAGTTTTTCCGTTCGATTCTATGGTGTTTATTTAACAAAAGTATCTATGCCAGGTTCCCTGATGCTAATTTGATTCATTGTATGGATTAGATTAGGTAATTTGTCTTTAAGGTAGGTAGATAATTATTTAAGTAGAAGATAATTTGTGCCATGTGCAGTTTAACAATTATACTGGGTGAAATTGAATTCATGGGAATCCTCTTAAGGGATATCATTCTACTCATCATTATCAACAATTTTCACTTTGGGACCGATGCTGAAATCGCAAAAAAAATCTGCAGTTCCTAACATTTATGTTCTCATAGCTCGTCGAAGTGTAGGGAACAGCTGATTTCTTTTTCGCGATTTCAGGGTTGGTCCCATTGTGAAAGTTTTTTGTTACCTATTTATGCATGTTTATGATGTAAGGGAAGAGCGGAGCCTTCAACTACAGGCATTTTCTATGCCTAAATGGAGACTCTCCATGTAGGTAAGCCAAAATGTTATGAAATATTCTTTTTCTTTTTTTTTAATGAGTACTTAAATAAAATTTCATCATGTATGGGAAGGTATGTATATTTGGATAGATACCAACTCTATTAAATCAGACCACTCATTATTGAAATGGAATCTCAACGAAAATTTCGCAGGGAAATCAAACCCGTTGATCCCAAGGGGTGCAGATTCGTTGACATTTCAGTTTCTCTTTGAAAATTATGTTTTAAAAATAAACTTAATTAAATTCGTTTTACTGTATATAAATTATTTTTTGCAAAAGATTTTATTTACATAAATTCTACAACGACTTCGGCTGCAGTTTCAATAGAAAACTTAATATTATGGTGGTACCTAAGCAATATGGAAATACTAATGTATTACCAGTTAGTTACCTACTTTACGAAACTTTACAAAACAGTAAAACAATCGACCCTAAAATTTCAAATTGTTTAAAACTCTCCCATGCATGAGGCAGGCTAAACCTGGTGTGGAGTTGTGGAGTCAACAATTAATATATTAAAATAAAATTATGTTTCCTTTGTTTCAATAATTTTAAGAGTAAGTACTTTACTTATTTGTATTCTTTATACGGAAATGTAAAAATATTTTATTTAATTTAATAAACGATTTATTATTATTTCTATATTTTTTTACTTATATATATATATGTATGTGTATGTATGAGTGTCCGTGGAGCTTCTTGCCCGTTCTTCTCCATAGGAACCTACTACACTTCGGAATGAGCAACTAACTCCATCTTTCTGACTGACCGACCCCTTGACAATTCAAAAGTGCCTGTAATTGTTTTATTTGAAATAAATGCTTTGAGTTTGTGACATTTATTTAAAGTTAGAACTGACGTGACTTCCGACAGTCCCAAAACAATCAAATTATTTTTTAAAGAACTTTTCACCCTATTAAGTTACTCCGCAGCTCCGTCAACACTTAGGAATTTAATAAGTTTACGGCGACAATGTTAGCGTCATGAAAACTAGAATTTATGAACGCAATGTTGTAGGAATTCTATTGTTATATTTAGTCCCTAAATATTAGCTTTAAGTTGCAGTTTACATAACTTAAGACATTGTCTCATGCATGTTGTAAATTTTGAGGTGATTTGACCTAAATATCTGAAATACCTTTGAACCAAACGCGAACCCTACTCTTTACTCTTGTAATACGTCAAAGTGACAGTACAAAAAGTTTACAACATGGCTTATACAGGCTGTAAGGGTAAACACTCTTGTCATTCAAACCATGGGTTATGACCGAACACAACAAAAAAAACGTTATTTTTAACCCCCGACGGAAAAAGAGGGGTGTTATAAGTTTAACGTGTGTATCTGTGTATCTGTGTATCTGTGTGTCTGTCTGCGCCATCGTAGCTGCCAAACGGCTGAACCGATTTTGATTTTTTTGGTTTTGTTTGAAAGGTGACTTAATCGAGAGTGTTCTTAGCTATGATTCAAGAAAATCGGTTCAGCCGTTTGAAAATTATCAGCTCTTTTCTAGTTGATGAATGGATGTTAGTATCTCCCAATTAGCACACTAGTGGAAATAGCAGCCTATTTTGCAACTTTTAGCTGTACAGTAGCGCTTTAGGGGTTCAGAAAGTGGTTTTAAGTTCTACTATTGCTTCCGTAACTGCTCATAGCTGTAAATATCACTAGGGGTAGCAGAAACTGAACCAAATGTCACTCTAGGTTTTATAAGAGTTCATTATATAACCCATTTGCCGTCTATAGCTTTAAAAGAGAGTTAAAACATGTATGTTAAAGCTTAAAGCTTCTAAAAAGCTTATATTGCCGCTGCTGTACGCTTCAGAACTGCATAAAGACTTGAATTGCAGACTTTTTAACGGAACTGTATAAAAGATATATTTATCACTGTTCTGCCACTGAAAGTTTCATTGCAGAAGTGATTTGTTCGTTTGCGCAGACTTAAGTAGGAATTTGATCGACTGTTTTACTAATAGCGACATTAAGGCTTCACAATAGAAGCAGGAGAGTAATGGACATTGACTACTCATTTGAAATCAAAATAGAGAGAAATCAGATTTTATAAAATATTTAAGCCAGTTTAAAAGAAATATGGATCTGAAAGCATGGAAGTTCAAACAAAGAACTGGTGGATATCGCAAGAAAGTACGGAGAGTTTATCAAAATATGCAGAAATTAAAAAAGGCAACTGTTTGTGAGAATTCTGTAATTGAAATATTAAATAACACATAAGTTTATTTTAACTCAATTAAGTGAGAGTAATTTAGCTTTTATTTATAAAACTCTATTCATT